>CM028135.1:661887500-663137500 GCA_016271365.2 Neoceratodus forsteri | reverse complement strand
CCCCATGAGGCACTCTGGTGACATTTCCTAATACCTTTCCTGCTGCACTACCCTTCATGCCCCTTCTTGTACTTCTACCCACTCCCTCCAATGGCCACCATCTTGAAGCTGGTTTCCGCTGCATGGTCTCAACAAAATGACCACCCGGGTCCTTCTCCACCCCTGCTCACAGGACCCAACTTGTAGCCTGCCTGAACCACATGCAATCTCTCAAAGATCGGCCATAGCAACTAACACATGGCCAAATTAATTACCGTCTGTTGCTGAAATAATAGTGCAGGCAGTAATGATGGATGTTGGGGTCACTGCCACGTACTAACATAAAACATGAGCACTCCTATCTCTGCAATATTATGGATCTTGCATCCCACCAACATATGTCACTTTCAGCCCTGGACTTTCCAAACCTTTGTCCTCTATGGCTGCCACTTTTACTCTAGCTACATAGTTTATTACCCATGTGCGACTGGGGGGAAACTTCCCCTGAACTTGTTGGTGCTGGTGGTAATTTTGCCATTACCTAGAAAAATCCCACTGCAGGCCTCCCAGATCCCCACCCTTCTTACTGGGCCTCCAACCCTTTCTTTCTTTTGTCTCCTGCCCCCCCCCCAATCTGGTTCTGTGTTCCATCCTGACTTCCCCCTTTGCCACAACCACCAATAAACAATTTAGACAAGCTGATACCCTCAATCACCCTCTTTCCATCAAAAAATTTGGTAATGAAAGATACTATCCTAGCTACTGATTGTACCCACTGTTTTTTTTTTCATCTGAGTGTGCATCATCATGGAGTCTTTCCTACAGTTGCACAGTACCTAGCATGAGAGCACAATCTGAGTAATATTTGCCTTTATCACATTTCACATATGCCACATTCAATGCAACTTACTATTTCAGCAAAATCACCTGAATTTATTGACTCACTGAACTTATAGTAAGGGACCTCAAATCTTTTTATTTGTATGAATGTTCAAATTTTGTTCCTACTGTGTGTGGTAGATGGAAAAATGTTACTTGCATTTAAAAATTGACTCTTTTCTACTTTCTGTCGTTTATGCTGCTGTACTTCTTAATTCTTTGTTCTCCCCTACCTCTTTGCTTATTTGTTTCCTCCCTTACTCATCTTCTTCTGGATCTTTTATTTTTTCATAGTTTCTTTTTTTTATTTTATTTTAATTGACATTATTCTGAATGTGCAATGTTCATTGTATGGATTATTTTGTTTTTTGGCCACTTATTTTTCTGCGGCAGCCTGTGAAGACAGCGACCGAAAAACATCATCAACCAAAAATGTCACAGAAGTACAGCAAGTGCACAAATGGTGACTGGGCATTTCCACCATTCCTGAGGTGCACCACCCCCCCAACAGAGTTGGTATATTTAGTAAAGGGGGTGTGGGGAGCAAAGATGGGGGCCGGGGGCAAATTCCCCTGAAAATAAAGAGATTGCTGTTTGTGTACTCTCTGTATTGCATGTGCCATTTGTAGTTAGTGACATCTTTCAGTTGCTATCTTGACATGGAACCTTTTTCTGTCTATTATGTTATTATTATGATTGTTTGATTTTCTTTTAATAAGCACTTCATTTGCTCTGCCAGTAGTGGGATATCTGTCCATATTACTGTTTGGCATGATAGTGGACCATGGGAGAAGTGGTTGTGATGTTTGTGGAAATGCTTTCTCCATTTTAGCTGATGGGGAACATTATGAACTTATCTATATTGCAATCCCTAGCACTGCTGAAGAAACAGGTACAGTGTCAGATACAATGTCAGGAAGAAGGCTTTCCTGAATGTGAATGAGATAATCATTGATTCCTCAGCTGGGAAACAAGGTATAACTTAATAGGAAGCTGATAATGGCATGTCTGAAGTCATGTCATCCAGAAAAGCCCACCTGTTACAATTGCTAACAGAGAAAAAAATGAAAACTCAGCCCATGAGTGAATGGGGAGAAATCTGAGGCAAGTGTCAGTAGCCCAGCACCTTTCATCTGCACCACTGTCAGTGGACTGCTGACAGTGACAACATCAAAGGGTCCTTGCTGTCAAATGTGGGTGGATATGACTGCGGTGCTCAGTCTACATCATGGCCAGCCTAACCCAACCCCAACAACTGGAGAAGACACTGATTAGGGCACCCAATGCCACCATGCCAACAGCATGGTGGGAAAGATCTAAAGATAGTCTGAACTGGCTCCCTGGGAAAAAAACAACAGTAGCTGATATCACAGTGACAATGGGAGCAGTGCAGATAAGTCCTCACTCCGATACCCTGCCTGTATCTCCCACAGGTTATCAACCTGTATCCCCAAAGGACTCTAGGCACCTGATTACTGCTGTACTTCTGGTGGTGAATACACTAGTGAAGAGTGAAGCTGATGTACTGTACATTGGGCAGCAGTCTCGGATCATGCTGGGAGTGGGAGTTTACGCAATACTCCTCCCAATCAGAGTCCAACACACAGGTCTTCCATATTGGGCTTCCCCTGCACAAGCAGTTATAGCAAAACACATGAGAACATGAAGCCTGAACAAACATCGGCCCAGCAGTCATCCCCCTGAGTTGCTGAACCTGACAGTGATGTTTCTCATGCTGCACAATCCCCACCATCCCTGCCTTCTGTACCTGACCCTCCTGTCCTGTACACACCTGCCACTCTAGCTCAAGACAGCAAGGAAATAATAGACTAAGCAAGTTCTGGGTCTGAGGCTATGAACACAGCACCCTTGGCTGATGTTGGGGAGGGTCCATCTGGGGCTCATTCCTTGAATCCCACTACAGAGAGGGAAACAGGCAGCATTCCCAACCAGTGTATCTGGGTCCTCAACAGACCAGGGAGGACAACAACACTGATGGCAAGCAGCAGGGGAACTTTTGCATGGTGGAATTAATTACATCTCAGAGAGAACCTGCTCAGAGAAGAAATGTTGTGCATCCTAAGTGTAAAAGAGACATGTCAGCTCTACCTGACAGGCCTTTCATCATAAAGACTTTATTGAAGGTTTCCATGGATTGTGTTGCAGTAGACTTATATGTCTCTATCCACATTTCAGGAAAGGCAGTATTTGATATTAGCTTCAAAGCAGTGGCATCTTTGTTACATTTTCAGCAGAAGTTTGAGCAAGTTAAAGACACTCCTCTGTGGAAACAGTTTGTCACCATCCTACTAGCTGAGAACACAGAAAAGACAATCTCTTTATTATTTTGAAGTGGTGAAGCAAACATACCAGATGTTTTGTATTGGCTTCACCAGCAATGCAAGGTGTTAGATCGCCCAGCCCCAACAGTGGATGTGGACAGTGTATAGATTGGAGGGTAGTGAGTGAAGGTGAAATTTAAAAATTCCAAATAATGGTGTGTGTCACTTGCTTAGCAACTTTTATATTGATAGAGACTGGAGGCTTTGTTTTTACCACAGTCAGCCCAGGAAATGCCACAGTGTGAAACAAAACCTACTTGAGCTGGGTCTACAACAGTTTCAAGTTAAATTTGTGAATTTAATATGGTCATGTTAGTTCACAATGCCCCAACTCTTTGCACTGCAGTCCACATGATTCGGTGGGACACTCATACAAACAGTGCCCATATGTCACAATTGTATGGATATTATTGTGCAGGGTAAGGAACATCTGACCACTGAAAGCATGGCCTAGGCTCAATAGCTCAGACATGCTTTCCAGCCACCAGTGCTAAACACTGGTGGCTGTCACTGGTTGCTTCTGCCCAGTCCCTCACACCTAAGTCTCCAAGCTGCCTCTAAGAGTGCTACCTATGCCAGCACCTCCTGAATGTTCAAACCATCAACTCTCTGAAAAGTGAGGCTAACTCCCAAGTTCCTACCACCAGTATTACTTTAGAGCCCTATGCACGATGCCTATGCATCATGGAAACCAGCAGCGTAGGCATAGATACGAGTAAATGCCACTGAGCGCAGGTCCCGCAAACCCCAGCAGCATTCATGAATGGTATGCAAGTCAATTACGTGCTGGATCCCCTGGCTAAGCAGTCAACAATGCGTCAGGGCAGGCAGGGGTGTTCGGGAAGTGTGCCTGCATGACATGCCATACACTAAGGCACGTAGTGCTGTACACGAGGGGGGTGGACATAAGATGGCACCAGTTATTCCAAGGGGAACCCTGCTGTAACCACTGTACACACCCAGCCCTGTGCCCACAGGACCCCTGCATGTTCCAAGCAGTGGTATGGCAGTCCCTCCCAACAACATGTCCACCGTGTCCCCCATGCACACAACCCCAAACCCTGAACCGGGTATCCCAGCTGCAACATTAGTGGTCAGTGGTCTCCCTACCCACCCATGACACCAACAACCTTCCCCCAAAACCCCATACCTGAAAGGCTGTGCCACAGGCATGGATGGCCAGCAGTACATCCCTCCGCACACCTCCTCAGCTGCCAGATGTCCAACTGATGCTGGGAGTAAACTGCTGTAAATAGGCAGTGCACTCCCTGCATCAGTTGAACATCTGGTGGCTGAGAAGGTGTGTGGAGGGATGTGCTGACAGCCATCTATGCCTGCAGCACCACCTGTCAGTTATGGGGTTTTGTGTGGACCAGGGCTCCTCTATGAGTGCAGTGGGATGGAGGATGTCTTGTTCAACACCGGGGACATGGCTGACATGTGTTGGGGGAGATGCTTTGGCATTATGGGGACGAGACTGAAATGTGTTAGGAGAGTATGATGTGAACATATGGGGACAGGGCTGCAGTGTGTTGGGAGGTATGACTTGAACACACAGGAATGAGGCAGATGTGTGCTGGGATGGTGCAAACAGGCATGGGGAGGTGTTGCTGCTGGAGGGGGGCATCTGTGTACAGGGCAAGCATGGCAACAGGGGTGGGTGTCAGGCAGGGGGGGCTCACTGAACCCAGGGGCATTACTGCACAGATGCAAGTGCCTGCAGGAGCTATTCATGCACCTGGATCTGCACCTTACCATGCAAGTGATCCACTCAGGGACCCAGGATGGTTACCCGATTGAATGCCTGCCTGGGTCCACTACTCTGTCCCTGGCCACCATGCTTTGTCCTGCACACCGGGGGGCATGGCCATGGACAGGTGGTAGCTGTTTGTGTATACCAGTCTGAGCACACCTGTCTGCAGATGTGGAGTTACATGGGCAGGGTATGTGCCTCAGGTGCATACTTTCTGCTCATTCGTACAGACCCCCCACTGTCAACATCCAGAGTGATGTTTCTCCTCCAGAGAGATGACCCATCTCCCAGTTGATCAGGGTGTGATGGCTGCCGGGGCTCTGGCTGCACCTGTAAAGGTAGGCACACATTTTGTACCACCATGTGGTTGGCTTGAGAACAAGAGAGTTTGGTCACAGAAATTAAAGTTCAAATATGAGAAACCCCCCCCACCACATTCCAACCTGTAACCATTTTTGTGCGGTAAGCAAATGGAAACTGGGGGGGGGGGGACTGAGGATGGCAGTGACTCAGAAACATCCTCCATTCTGTCCTTAATTTAGGAATATTCCTCTAATTCCCAATCTGAAATTTCACTGGCCAAGAGGCCTAAGGGATGGGCCAGGTTGCAGTCCCAAATGTCATAATATAGAAACATAGACTCTGATGGCAGATAAGGACCGCTTGACCCACCTAGTCTGCCCGTTTCCCTACCTAGAGGATAAGCTACAGATCTATTTAACCAACAGCCCATTTCTTCCTACCCCCCACAAAAATTGCCTTATGTCTGTCCCATGCATTCTTGATTTCTCCTACAGTTTTAGACCCCACAACCTCCTCAGGAAGGCTGTTCCATGCATTCACCACCCTCTCTGTGAAAACATATTTCCTCACATTGCCCCTGAGCTGTCCCCCCTCTGAATAAGGTGAATCATAACACCTTATTGTTTTTCCCATATGTATAGGCACAATTTTTTATCCAGTGACCCTTTATGTCATTAATATAAAGGATAACAAGAA
This sequence comes from Neoceratodus forsteri, assembly GCA_016271365.2. Taxonomy (NCBI): domain Eukaryota; kingdom Metazoa; phylum Chordata; order Ceratodontiformes; family Ceratodontidae; genus Neoceratodus; species Neoceratodus forsteri. The sequence continues at coordinate 663,131,548 of CM028135.1, read as the reverse complement.
AAGACTCTCCATGTTAGCCCTGCTTGACACTTTACCAGGAAATAATATCTTTATGGAGGACACTCAAATCAAGTCCTTACATGAAATTTTGCAGGCAAAAAGATTGTGGGTCTCTGGGATTTACTTCTGGTGACAGGGACAAGATGTCTGTGACAGTGCTACTATTTTACAAGAAGGACCTTGGTTTTCTGTGCAGAGGTTAGCAGAAATCTTTCCTGGAAGGATGTTACTATTAAATGTTATGTATTTTAAGGTAATGTACTATATCACTGTGTGAATATCTATGCCCCCTCGGCCATCTCTGCTGGGCGACCATTGTTCAGAAACATGCAGCTCGTTTTACACAAAAACGGATTAGTTATATTTGGTGTGGATTTTAAAGGTGGCCTCTCATTGGAGGACAGAGGGGGAGTACTATGAAGCTGTACAATGATACCAATGCACTTAATACAATGTTTCAGACAGCGCAACTCCAGGATGGCTTTAAAGATATATCAGGTCAAAGGGAAAATGTATACTTGAGGTGTTTTAGCTAGCAAGATTGATTTTAATTTTTTTCTCAAAATATTAATGTACACAGAGCATGTACAGCAGCAGTGGAAGCATCAGATTATATGGCCGTCTTCTGCAGTTATACTCTGGGTACTCAAACTTGAAAAACAACTTCTCTGGAGACTAAACAACCAGGTCCTAAGAGATATACATAGTAACATAGTAATTGATGGCAGATAAGGACCGCTAGGCCCATCCAGTCTGCCCTTTTCTTCTGCCTGCATTAGCGGCCACTGACCCCACTTAATCATTGGCTTAAGCCTCTCCTTCCCATCTCCAGGGTTACCTTATGCCTATCCTGTACATGTTTGAATCCCACCTTTTGTGCTAGCTTCCATTTGTTCCTGGAGTAGGTTATATCATGCAGCCACTACCCTTTCTGTGAAGAAAAACTTCCTCACATTCCCCCTTATCCAGCCCCCCTCCAAACTCATATCGTGTCCCATGTCCTTGCACATCTCTTACTGTATGTTGAAATATATCTCCCACTTGCACTTTGTTTATACCATTAAGATACTTGAAGGTATCTAGCATATCACCCTGTTCCCATCTCTCTTCCAGTGTATACATATTTAGGTCTTTTAATCTCTGCTCATATGTGTTGTGGTGCAAGCTCAGCACCATCTTAATCACCCTTCTCTGAACCTCCCGTACCCTGTCTATGTCCTTACAAAGATGCAGCCTCCAGAACTGTACACTGTACTCCAGATAAAGCCTCACCCGTGTTGTGTACAGTGACACCAGCACCTCCCTTCTTCTGCTAGTGATACCCCTTGCTATGCATGACAACATGCTGCTGGCTCTTCCCACAGCCTTGGTACACTGTTTGGCCACCTTTAGTTCATCCAATATGATTATCCCTAAATCTCTTTCTTCTCTGGTAACCGTCAGAAACTCCACCCCTATCCTGTAACTCTCTACAGGGTTTCTGCACCCCAGGTGCATGATTTTGCACTTCTTTGCATTAAATTTTAATTGCCACACTTTATGCCATTCTTCCAACTTACCTAGGTCCATCCTCATTTGCACAACACTCTCTGGAGTATCTACCCTGTTGCAGATCTTGGTGTCATCTGCAAATACATAAATCTTTCTCTCTAGCCCTTCAACAATGTCGCTAATGAGCACATTAAAAATGACTGGTCCCAGGACTTATCCTTGAGACGCCCCACCGGTCACCCCCATTTCCTCAAAATACATACCATTTACCACCACCCTCTTCTTTCTGTCCCACAACCAGTTTCTGATCCAGTTTGCCACTTTGTGTCCCACCCATAGGCTACCCAATTTGTTAACTTGTCTTCTGGGTGGAACAGTGTTGAAGACCTTGCTGAAAGCAAGTTAGGCAATATCCACCCCCCCCCGATCCACCTCCTTTTTCACCCAGTCAAAAATGTCTATCAGATTTATTTGATAAGACCTTCCTGCTGTGAATCCATGCTGCCTCAGATGCTGCGCTCTGCTGACTTTCGAGTATTCCACAATCCTTTCCTTAAGCAGTGCCTGCATAATCTTGCCACTACTGAGGTGAGGTTAACCAGCCCATATTTTCCTGCTTCCTCCCTGCTTCCATTCTTGTGAAGAGGGACTACATGTGCACTCTTCCCATCCTCTAAAACCACTCCTGTATTGAGTGACTCACTGAGCAGTGCTGCCAGAAGAGCGGGGATATGGCCATTTGTTCCAAATGGTACAATCTAGAGTATTACACTCAATTTGGTGAACATATGACTCCATATAAAATTAGTGGGAGATATCTAAACAGGATTTTAACTTCTTTTTGTGAAACAAGCTACACAGACAAAGCAGGACAAATACTTACATTGCTTGTGATGTAGGGCACAACTGCATAAACAAATTTCTAAAATACACCTAGAAAAATGTGATGTAATTGAGCAAATCAGGAACATCAAAGCAGAGATGTTCAACTATGAATATGACTGGGATTCATCTCTTATACAGGAATTACAATATGACATCCAAAGGTTCAAACAGGACTTAGATATGTTTAAAGGACGTTTGGATTGTGTTTCATAACATCTTACCATGAATCTCATATCCCATGAAAATAGAGCCATGCATGCAGAACCTGACAATATCATGGATATTGTGCCCACCTACTGTACATCTGAAATACATTTGGCACCTAAACCAAGGCAGATTGGGACTCTTACTTTCTGACAGGCATGTCTGTGCACCCCAGTTATCTGTAAGCATGCAATTTGCCTGGGAGGCAACAGTAATTTTAGAAGAGTTACAACAAGCTCTACAAAATATAACAACCACTCGGCTCCTGAAGCTGATGGGCTGACCTCAGATTTTTATAAACCATTTATGGAACAACTGAGTGTAGTCTTGATAGCCCTTTGTAATGACATCTTGTTTTCTGGAGCATTAGCTAGAACTATGCCATAGGAAATTATGACTTATTCTTGAAAACTAGAGACCAGAAAGTCTTTTAAATACTGACCGAAGATTTTTTCACTCATGCTGGCCAGCAGCCTACTGAAAGTTTCTAATCCACCACTTGTCCATTTTCAGACATATGCCATTCCCCAAAAGTCTATATTTGACTAACTTGTTTGATCAAAGGAGGTAATATGGAAGAATATGGCCTAATACCTGGTTTCTTTCTCTCACTTTATCAAGCGAAGGCTTATGATAGAGTCTTACTTGAATACCTCTTTAAAGTACTAGAGCATTATGTCAGCCCACCCTCCTTAAGAAGATGGATAGGCACTCTATACAAACAGGAAAAGAAACAAAGAGAATCAAGAGCACCAGGAGGTGTATGGTGCTATGTTTGACTCAGTAATACAAAAAATAGAGAAACAGCACCCATACCACAATTAAAATGAACAGCAAAACGGAGCCAACTGTATAAATATTTATTGCAGATGTGCAAACATGTGAAAAAGTGACTAGAAAAGAACTAACTTTTCACCTGGTACACTGCCAGGCTTCATCAGAGTTAATTATTTTGTATCTACTAGTGCTTCTTAAATGTACATAAAAACAGACATGTGACACCATTTATCCAATGTCTATCTAAAACATTTCAATAAGTATAGATTGGTTTCAATTAATCCTTCTCTGCCAATGGTTCTTAAAGTGAAACCCATATGTTCATCATGGGGACCTGTATATTTCATTACAGCAATTAACAAAAACAAAAAAAGGTTCCCCAGGCACTAGTATTTAATCTTAAAGCATCAACAGGATAATGCAGCTTGAATAATTTTTTAGCATTTGTACTTTTTTAAAAATGCTGAGGCATCAATACTCTCATTCAAGCCCTTCTGGGAGCATGCTCCCAAAAAATGGATCCAGTATCTCTCTCTCTCTCTCCAATTTTATGACCCTCTGGGTCCTAAGGAGACCAATTGAAGACCAATAAATATAAAGGTGTGTTTCTAAAAATCATTTGTTAAAATATGTTTTACAATTGCATAGTTAGTATCTCTCTTTTCCACTGCCCTTACATGTTCACTTATTCTTATTTTGAATTTTCATGTAGTGCGTCCGACATAATATGTCCCACACTCACATGGAAGTACGTAGACTACCCCCATTCTGTTGCAAGTAATGAAATCCTTTAGTTCCATAATTTTACCTGTAACAGGGTGTACAAACTGTTTGCAACTATTTATATATTGACAAAAGTTACAATTGCCACATTTGTGTGTACCTTTAGGTCTAGAAGTTAACAACATTTGTTTATTCAACTCTCTAGTAGTTATATTAGAAGTTACATGATGTCCAATACTTTTACATTACCTTCTAGACCTAAATGGTGTCACATGTCTGTTTTTCATGTATATTTAAGAAGCTCTAGTGAGTTGCTCTCTGTTAAAAATATTGAACTTATATTGGAATTTCTGAGGCCAATTAGAGAACAACTCACTAGAGAAATTGAAGATACTGAAATTAAATTAAAGGAGTCAGTGAATGCAATAGAGTGGGAGAAACTTAATAAGTCCCTGTTGGAAAAAGTAACTAGGTATGACTCCAGAATTAAAAAACAAAAACAAAAGAAATTTGTCAGAGATGAGAATGATTATCTCAATGACCGAATTTTTGACTGGAATTAACCGAAAAGAGCAGAACCACGTTCCATTTTAAAAAAGAGCAACAATGAGTCAGTACCAAACAATACAGTTCTGGACTACACCACTGGCCCATCTGACACAGATGAATCCAAGACATTTACAAATGGGGGCATGGGGGAATCAACACCAGGACTGTCCCCCCTCATTTTCAAGGGAGCAGATGCAGATAGCAGCAACGCCGTGCTCATTTTCAAATTGCCCAAAGAGAAGGATGAGAAGGGGGGGCAGCATGGAAGAAGAGGCAGGAGCAATTATTAATTCAAAAAACTTTGGACAGTGTTAATAAAACTATTGGCACTCACCAAAATGTGGTCTCTTGTGTATCAACTTCCAACAATGTGGACTTTAATTTTACTAATTTGTCATGTGTACCACCAGTTTGCATTGCATCCAGAGGTGACATTAATGACATGCAAGAACTAGGTTTTTCCAGCAATGATTTAACAAAAATATGTTGTCAAGAACCATTAGCAGATGCTAATTATATAGCTGCTGATTGTATTAGTGAACCTAAAGAACTTGGGGAATGCATGAGTATTCGTGGCTCTGTAATTAATTTATCAAATTATGTGTTAACACCAGCGGAGACTTTAGTCTTAGGAAAAGGGCTTTCTTTTTGCCCAACTAAGGGGGTAGATTTGTTTAACAATTGTGTAGACCTCCACAAGTTAGGTAGAAACTTGACTTTTAAGTGCACCTTAAATGAATCTGAACAAAATCAGGATAGACATGAGAATTTTTCTCGACTGCATCCGAGATCAGAATATTGTCCCCCATAAATCCAGCAGTTGCAATGTTCATTAAAAAATGTGTAATTGATTTGAAGAAATTACAAGATACAGGGGCAGGACATTACTTTAATAATTGTACCAGAAAAGAAAAGGAAGCACTACTAACCTTGAAATTAAACATAGGTATAACCATAAAGCCAGCAGATAAAGGAGGGGCAATTGTTGTACTCAACACTGAAGATTATGTTGAGGAGGTTTACAGACTTGTAAATGATGATAAATCTTACACCAGGGTAACATGTAAAATTTGTTGAGGTGTTTAAAAAAAGAGTAGATGAAGTCCTTAATCAGGGTTTTCTTAAGGGATATATCACAGATACTGAGTACAGAGCCCTTACAGTTTCACACCCAGTTATACCTATGATATATGCCTTACCAGAGATACATAAGAGTCTAACACGACCCCCAGGTAGAGCGATTATATCAGGTAGAGGCTGGCTCACTGAGCCACTTTCCATGTATTTGGATGCTTTTTTGCGGCCCCTAGTACAGCGTATTAGATCTTTTCTTCGAGACTCTACCCAGGTAGTACACATTGTAGAGGATTTACAAATTGAACAGGACTGGTATTTTGCTACAATTGATGTCAATTCATTGTACACACCACACAGTAAAGGACTGAGTGCATTAACATTTTTTCTAGAAAAAACATCTGAAGAGGAAAAGGTAAAGGTGCCAACACCATTCCTTGTGCAACTGGCAGAATTTGTTCTGACCATGAACATTTTCTGGTTCAATGGACAAATATTTCATCAAATACAGGGTACTGCCATGGGTATCACCATGGCACCCAGTTATGCCAACCATGTTGTAGGAAATGGGAGTTGGACCACCTTTATGAAGCAGCCACAGATCCATACATTAATTGTTTGGACTTGTGGAGACGCTTTATCGATGATATTTTTGTCTTCTGGAAAGGAACTATGGAAGATTTTGAATCATTTATATTATGGATGGAATCAACTAGTAGCTGTCTAAGATTTAAATATGAGATTGATAGAATGAGTATTACCTTTTTGGATTTAAGAATTTATAAAGATGAAAAGGGAAGAGTATGTACCACACTTTTTCAAAAACAAACTGATAGGAATACTTTGTTAAGATTCAATAGCTTCCATCCTTTCCATACTAGATTCAATATTCCTAAGGGACAATTGATCAGAACATTCAGAAACTGCACAGAGTCAGATGAATTTGTCAAAAAAGGAGGGGGGAGCAGGTATCCAGATTTATGGAACGTAGCTATAGCGGGAATAGTACTGTTTCAGCTATTGGAGAGGTAGATGCCATGGACAGGAATGACGTATTTGACGTATAAATAACATAAAAATAAACAAGACATGCAATGTCATTTTGTAACTAGTTTTTCCAGTAAGGCTAGGGATGTTAGGAAGATTGTAGAAAGCAACTGGCCACTTCTGGGTTTGGAACTTAAATTGAAGGAGACTATTAAGAATGGACCTAAAGTGATTTTTAGGAAATGTAAAAGTATTGGAGATCATGTAACTTCTAATATAACTACTAGAGAGTTGAATAAACAAATGTTGTTAACTTCTAGACCTAAAGGTACACACAAATGTGGCAACTGTAACTTCTGTCAATATATAAATAGTTGCAAACAGTTTTTACACCCTGTTACAGGTAAAATGATAGAACTAAAGGATTTCATTACTTGCAACAGCATGGGGGTAGTCTACTTACTTACATGTGAGTGTGGGGCATACTATGTCGGATGCACTACATTAAAATTCAAAATAAGAATAAGTGAACATGTAAGGGCAGTGGAAAAGAGAGATACTAACTATGCAATTGTAAAATATATTTTAACAAATGATTTCTAGAAATACACCTTTAAATTTATTGCTCTTGAACCGGTCTCCTTAGGACTCGGGGATCTAAACAAGAAAATTGGACAGAGACAGAGTTACTAGATCCATTTTTGGGAGCACGTCCTAGAAGGGCTTGAATGAGAGTATTGATCTCTCAGCATTTTAAAAAAAGTACAAATGCTAAAAAAAAATTTAAGCTGCATTATGCAGGTCCCCATGATGAACATATGGGTTTCACTTCAAGAGCCATTGGCAGAGAAGGATTAATTGAAACCAATCTATACTTATTGAAATGTTTTAGATAGACATTGAATAAATCGTGTCACATGTCTGTTTTTTATGTATATTTGAGAAGCATTAGTAGGTACAAAATCATTAACTCTGATGAAGCCTGGCAGTGTACCAGGTGAAACGTTAGTTCTTTTCAAGTCACTTTTTCACATGTTTGCACGTCTGCAATAAATATTTATATGGCTGGTTCCGTTTTGCTGTTCATTTTAATTGTGGTATGGGTGCTGTTTTGCTACTTTTTCTATACAAACAGCCATCTTCTCCCCTTTTGTAAAAGGATGGGTAGGGAAAAAAATTCCTGCCTGTAGGGGTGTGTAAAGCAAAGGTCTTCCCTTTGCCCCCTTCTTTACATTTTGGCCCTGGATCCTGCAATCAGAAAAATTCAAGAATGACGGACTAGTCAAGTTATCTGTGTCCAACAAGAAAGTCTCCCCTCAAATGTTTCAATATAGGCAGATGATTTTCATCTCTTTCTTCAGGACAGTATGTCTTTGGCTGTAATGGCAAGCATATTTGTACATTATGCATCCATATCAGGAGCAAAAATAAATAACAATAAGCTGAGGCATGTAGGATATTGCCCTTGCTGTAACAGTGAATGAGATAGCTAACATACCTGTCCCTTAAGCCCCTATGAAAATCCTGACAGTCACTTTTATGGTATCAAATGCAGCCTAACAATACTGAAACTCTTTACTATTGGTAACCACAGTAAAACATGCTCTTCAGAAGAAACTGAATCGTGTCAAATAAGAAGAGAGTTTTTCATTTAAAACATTAATAATTTGAGGTGTTTTTGCACCTTCCCCATGTGTCTTCCTCCTGTGATACCTGATGTGAAGCTGTATACTTATGCTTTCAGGGATTTTGGGGTAGCCTACTTAACCCCATTAAGAGAGAATATTTGTATCAGGGCTACAGTGGGGGTGTCAGGATGATGAACTTGGTAGTCTTCTTCCAGAGAATTTTTATGCTATTAAATTTTGGACTGGTTTTACCAAACAAGGTAACTTTATGGACACCACTAGTGGAAGAATGACTCCTACCACTCTATAAGAAGTGGGGCAGAGTTTATCTCAAGTTACCTTGCAGACTGGGAAAATCATGCAGCCTAACATTTGCTTTGCTAGCATTAATCAAAATTTGACAGATGACATTCCAAACCAGACATCAATTATGTGTGTCCTTATTGCAAAGTTTTCCACCCCCTTCCGTTACTGCCCCCTTAATTTGAGGAGGAGGAGTTTTGTATAGTTAATAGAAACAAAGATTCCACTGCCCATGTGGGACATTACATAGCTGGCATTTCATAGCAAGATATGTGTTAATAATTATTTGAAACACAAGGCAATTAGACATTTTTGGTGCAGTATTAGCCACTGCTAAGCAGTTTAGATCACAAACTGTAGAGAGAGAGAAATAAATAATTGGCACTGGGTCAATACCGCACACAACATTATGCCACATGGCACAATCACACTGCCGATACGACGTGATTCTTGCCATGCGGCATATCTTTCTTTTCTGTGGGGGGGGCTCTGCCGCCCACACTGCCTGTTATGAGTGGTTGCACCCCCAGAACCCCCCAATATAGATTCTCAACTCCTGGGGGAGTTCTGGTCGAGGAGCACACAAAGATTAAAAATAAATGAAATTTCTGGGACTGGGAATCAAACCCAGTCCCAGAAGCACTGCCTCAGTTCCTTGCTGCTGTTGCTCAGTCCGTTGAGCCACAGCAGCTGGTTGATGTAACCCACTTCCAGCAGAGGTCTTATCCTCTACTTGGGAATGTGAGAATGGTGCAATACCATGTACAGCAGTATACATGGCATTGCACTCTTCGATCACTACTGCAGCACTGTACCGGGTTAGCCATAATGTTGTACGCTATTAAGCATGCGACATTATGACCCAGTAGGGAAAAAATGTGATCTACTAGAAATTGAACCCAGGTCCCCAGAATACCATCCTGGTGATCTAGCTACAGAGCTATAGGTTCACATGGTTGGTTTAATTCTTCCTGGACACAATTCCTTTCTCTGATATAGCAAATCCTGGAACTAGGAACAATTGACATGCCAATTAGTTGTTCTAGGTGCAGTATTAGGAACTAATAGGCAATTCTGATCACAAACTGCAGTAAGAAAGAAATAATGTGACCTACCAGGAGTTGAACCCAGGTCCCCAGGATACTATCATGGTGATCTAGCTACTGAGCTATAGGCTGACATGGTTGGCTTTATTCTTCATGGATACACTCCCTTTCTCTCATATTGCAAATCCTGCAACTAGGAACAATGACATTACAATTAGATGTTTTGGTGCAGTATTAGCCACTGCTAAGCAATTTAGTTCACAATTTGTAATGAGAAAGACATAATGTAACCTACTGGGAATTGAAAAAAGGCCCCAAGAATGCCGTTCTGGTGATCTAAACATAGGGCTTTAGGCTAATATGATTGGCTTTACTCTTCCTGGGCACACTTCCTTTCTCTAATATTCCAAATCATGCAACCAGGAACAATTGACATGACAATTAGATGTTGTCCCCTTAGCCCCCTCAGAAATAATCTCACACAACCGCTTTCGGAATTTGAATGCTCGCTGGCAAAATGATTTATTTAGCACAAAGATAATTTTGCATCCCATATATCATATGTCAATCATAACAACACAAGTTATTTTACATCATTTCTTCTTTCTTCTGGCCTCTTCTGACTTCTGGTTGCTTCTCTCTTTTTGTGCTTCTGGGTTCGGACACTCTGAATCTGGCCACTTCCTCCATTACCAGAACCAGACCAGTTCCCCACTTACCCGGGCCTCCCCCTCCATGCCCGGACATTATGAATCCAACATCCATACCTATCCCCCCTTCCTGCCTTAATACCACTCCTGGATTCCTTGCTCCCAGCCCATGGGTCCTACCCCCTCCCCCTTTCTGCCCCTCTTTCCCACCCCCCCTTTTCTTCTTCCATGCTCCCATTATCCATGCCCTACCGGGCACCAATGCCCCTGCCAGGGCTCTGACAAGCCCCTGGGACCAACCACTGCTACCCTGCAGCACCATCTTGACTGCCTCATGCCCAGGCCCCACAGACACTGCTCCTCACCTCACCCTTATTACCTCTGTGCCAACCTACTGCCTCCCCTTCCTTACCAGGGTGGGTGGGTGAGGAATTTCCCAGCAAAAAGAGGGCTAGACCAAGGCGGGTGACCTGATATACCTCCTAAGGACCCCAAATCAGGACCCATGCTGGCTCCACCCCTGGCCAATCCCCTGTGCCTTGGACACCCCTTGTCATATAATACTACTGTGACACTGCCTACCTCATGGATGAGATCACTGGCCCTCCCGCCTCCCTCCCCCCCTTTCCCTCCCCTACCTTGCCTCTGCAATTTCTGGTGAGGGCCATGAAACAACCTGGACTGCCTTTTAGTGGCAAGCCTAATTATCCCCTGATTCCCCCCAGAAATAATCTCACATGACTACTTTTGGAATTTGGATGCTTGCTGGCAAAATTATTTATTTGGCACAAAGATAATTTTACATCCCAGATATCATATGTCAATCATAACCACTCATGTTATTTCATATAATTTCTTCTTTCTTCCAGCCTTTTCTACCTTCTGGTTGCTTCTCCCTTTTTCTGCTTCCGGGTCTTGACACTCTAAATCCGGCCCCCTCCTCTATCACTAGGACCAGGCCGGTTCCCCACTGTACCCGGGCCTCCCCCTTCAGGCCCAGACACTATGAATCCAGTACCCAGATCTATCCCTCTCCTTGCCTTAATAGCATGCCAGGGTTCCTTGCCCCCATCCTGTGGATCCTACCTCCTCCCCCCCTTTTCTGCCCTCTCATTATCCCCTGCCACCCATTTTCTTCTTCCACTGTCCCACCTCCAGCTTGCGATGGATGGCAGGGCCCCCCCCCTTTGCAGGCTAGAACCTAAGACCCTTCTTAGCTATTTCTCCCTCTAGTTCCCCAATGGGCCTTAGGAACAAACACATCCCGAACTCCAACAGATGCACTCCATCTGACCTGTACACCGCTGCCTGGTTAAATGAGATATCCCTATACTGGATGTGCACCCCCCCCATCTCAATCACTGTCCTCGCCATCCTCCTGTTGAGGCATTTCCTCACCTTTTCAATCAGTCTAACATCCTTGGCCCCCCTCCATACTCTCCATGACATGAGCTTGGACCAGCCGATGGTCACTCCTGGCCACCACCCCTTTAACTTCTCTAAGTCGGCTGCTATTGTCTGCCACAGCACCCCCCCATGGTACCCCTCCCAAGTCATTGCCCCCTAGGTGGATGATGATGCAGTCTGGCCTACTCCATTGCACCCTCAACTCCTCCAGAAGTGGCAACAGCTGGGCCCATCTCATTCCCCTGATGCCCTTCCGCTGGACCTCATGTGCTCCATGTTAGAATGTAGCTGTGTCTCTCTGTCCATGGTGACTGCCAACCTTTCCACCCAATTGACAAAGGAGTGCCCCACTATCCACACCTTCTGTTTGGAACCTGCCATGGAAGCAAAAGGAAACAGTGTGAGTTGCTGGCATCAACACCTGACATATCTCTTGTAGTAATTGGACCTCCAATGCCCTATTTCATTCAGTTCTTCCACTGACGCCCCTTTTTTGGCTGCCTCTGAGGCTGCCCCTATCTGAAAGGAATGGGGGGCCAAGTCGCCTAGCTCCTCCCCCACAAATGCCATGGACTTCTTGAGCACTGCCCCTACCTGAAAAGCTGTGACCGGTGAGCTGCCCCATGTAGGAACAGCACCCCACTGGCCACCCCCATAGACCTCTCAAAATCGTCCATGGTGGCCAATGCGCAGCTCGGTGCTCCAGGTTGCTGAAGTAAAGTCACTGCAGTCCCCTGCTCCCATTGGTCTGTTTTGGACCTAGCCAATCTAATGAACACCCTGTCCCTTCCCTTCGTCACTCTCTCGTGCTGCATTGCCAGGTCAGGCACCCCCTTGTGTGGGGCCACCATCCCCCCACCCAGAAAGCACCCGCTGCCATGACCGCTAATACCACTCGGAATAGACAGGCCTCCTGCACCAAGGTGCATGTCTGCCATGTTTCCCCCAGCATTCTGATCAGCAGCTGTCCTCTTATGGGACAGCTCCTGTCCTTCCTCACCCTTGGCCCCTTAGCCAACCTGTAACCATCCTCTTGACTGTCCTACCTGCCATGGGACCTGGCCAACCCCTGTCCTGACATACTTAGCTCACACCCACAAGTTGCACCACTATTGTGGCATTTGCCATCCCTTCTTCCCACTTCTCTACAATGAATCTCCTGACCTGTTCATCCCGGACTGGTTCCTTAGTGTCCCATCCCTGTCTTAACCTGAACTCCTGGAAACTGGCTGACCCACTTTCACATGGCCTCAGGGTGTTGGCTGACCAGGATTCTTGATACAGTGCCCTGGCAGTGGCTCTCCAATCTTCCACATCTGGTCCAGGACCCTGATCCTTTGTGTTGCCACATGAGGTGCCGGCTTCAGAAACCTTTTGATCTGTAAACTGGAAAGACTGTCAGCCAAGTCATTCTTGATCCCTTCGATATGCTGCACTTTGAAAGATAGGTTCAGCCACAGCCCCAGCAGCACCACCTGCTGCAGCATCCTGCCCACCATTTCTGTATTCCAGCCCTGCCTGTTACTGACCTCTACCACCCCTTTTTTATTGCACCAGAAGAGGATGCGTTTTCCTTTCATCTGGTCACCCCATACCTCCAGTGCTGCCCAGAATGGAAATATTTCCAAGAAGGTGATATCCTTCAATAACCCTCTATCTGCTCATTGTCTTGGCCATGCCTCTGGCATCCATTGACCCTTAACATATACCCCCATCCTGAGCAACTCCGTGGCATCAGTGTAAAGTTCCAAATCCGTGCTACATTCCCATTCATCCTGCCAAAATGTTACCCCATTGTAATGCTCCAAAAACTACTCCCAGACCTTGAAATTCTCATGGACCCCTTTTGTAATATCCACCCAGTGATGCGGTTGTTTCACCTCACCTGTAACCATCCCTAGCCTCCTAGTGAATGTCCTACCTGGACTAATGGCTTTGCAGGCAAAATTAAGGTGCCCCAGCAGTTGCTTTACTTGTACCAGCAGCACCCTCCTCTTTGCCATTATCTGCACCAGTAATCTCCTGAGTTGGGACACTTTGTCCCCGGTCAACCAGAAACAACCCTCTTCTGTGTCCACCTCAATTCCCAGGAATTCCAGCCTGTGCACCGGGCCCTCTGTATTTCACTGTGTCAATGGAATTCCGATCCATCCGCAAATCTCTTTGAAGTCCTCCAACATCGCTTGCACTTCTGAGCAACAGTCACCAATGAGGAGGAAATCGTCCAGATAGTGTACTACCCTCTGGTGGCCGTATCTATCCCCAAATACCAAACATCCAATTATTTGCACTCCAGAGCATAAAGCCAATACAATAAAATTCAAATTAGACAGCTTTATTGCTGACAAAATAAACAGCACCACAAAGCCTCAGTGCTTCGGGTTTCCAAAGCCTTTCTCAAGAGGCGTGGCTACCCCAAATACCCACTGTAACCAGGAACTGAATGCCTCAAAGGTTGAAAAGGCCACTCAGCAATCCACTGGCATGGCTTTATGAGACTACCCTTGAACTGGAAACCTAGTAAATCCCAATCAGCTGGGCTGACTAGCTACAGCCGGAATGCCAACTCGATGTCAGTCGTCGCCAGCCAGTCCCCCCCACAACCCTAATCAGTCCTATCGCCTGTTCCAATGAGGCATAGGACACCACCCTGAGATGATCGGGGATGCCTTCACCTTTCTGTCTACTGGGTCACAATGTCACAGGCTTAATAGCGTACGACATTATGGCTAAGAGGGCACAGCATAGTGTGTAACCACTAATGGTGCAATACCGCGTACACTGCTGTAAGCGGTATTGCACCACTAGTGCTTTCCCAGGCAGAGGATATGACCTCTGCTGGGAGTGAGTTCTGCTGAGCAGCTGCCATGGCTCACAGGACTGAGCCACAGCAGCAGGAACCCAGGCGCTGCATCTGGGGCTGAGTTTGATTCCTGGTCCCAGAATATTTTATTTTTAATTTACCTGTGTGATCCCCAAGTTGAACACCACCCAGAGTTGAGAATCTTTAGTGGGGAAGGGTTTGGGGGGCACCATCCCCCACAGAAAAAAGACTTGTGCCTCATGGCAGAAATTGTGTTTTATTAGCAGCACAATCTTGCCATGAGGCATGATGTCTTGCAACATCATGACCCTTTGCCACCTTTCTGCTTCTTGGGTGCCACCCCAAAGGTGATATCAGGATGTTGGGGCTAGGAAGGGCCTCCAGCAGACCCTCAACCCGCCCAGCCCTAACCTCCTTCCGTATCTTTTCCTGGACCACCTCCTCCTTCCCCCTGACCCGCCCGAGGTTCTTGGCCCTGAGTCATCCCTGCCTGCCCCCCCCCCAGAAACCCAGTGGAAACCCCTTTTGGAAACCTACCTGCAAGAGCTCCTCACTCTTAGCATTTGGGTAATTCTAAGTCCATGCCTTCACCACTTCCAGGATGATGGGTGTGCATGCCAGTGCATATTCCCATCGTCCCTCCCCCCTATCCTGGTTAATTCCAGCCACAGTTGGAATTATAACCTCCCCTACTGTGCCCCCTCTTCCCCTGCTGGGGCCTCCACCTCGGTTCCCCCAAAAGGGCTGGTCCTGATACTGCTCGCTTCCTTGACCTCCCTTCTCCCCTCCTTGCCTGCAGCTAGATGCCGGGTGTGTGCCCCTGCATTTTGAACATAAGTGTTTAAATTTGCAATTTGCTCCTGTGCAAGATGCCTTGGTGAAACCCCAGCAGGTCGTGGCACCTGAGGCCATGGATTTTTTCTACCCCTGCTTCCCCCCTGTCACACCCACCTGCCCGGAATGAGACAGGGTCCCCACCCATAGCTCTGAATGGGTTCTGTCCCACCTTAAGTCTCCCTTTGTTGCCATCTGCCTCTGGAAGGCCTCGTCATACTTGAGCCAACCATATCCTGTCTTGGCTTTGTATACATCCCTGATGGTTGCTACATATGTCAGCAATGGAATGGCCATCTCTGGCCGCTACTCCAGTACCAACGTGCTGTATATGATAAAACCTGCTTGCCAATTATTAATGGTTTTGCCCTTCAACTTCTCCTCCTCTGCCTTTTGACCCACCACAGCCAGAGCTACCGCCATCTTGGATTTTCCCACCGACTCTTTTTGTTCATATTTAGAGGCGGTGTCCACGTCCACCAAGCCGAAGATGTCCACATACTTCTCTTTCCAAATCCTCGTCTTAGGTGAGGCTGGGGAATTGTTCCCCAATGTGAAGCATTTGGGCCCTTCATATTTCTTGCCTTCAGGTTTCCCCCCACCCATTCTGCCCCCCTTTTCCTTCTTTCCCTTTAATGGCCTTCAATGCCTGTTCCATCTTCTCAATTCCTGCTTCCCCCATATCTCCTAGGAACCCATCTAAATACTCTCTGAGGTCACCCTCATTGGAGATAATACACCATCCTTACCCCCATCTGGGCTTTTTTTCTCTGGCTCCGGCTCAGGCTGTGGAACCACGGTGGGTGCTAGCTTGGCTTCAGCCCATCTTGGTCTCTTCTGGGGCATTCCTCCCGCTCCTTCTGCTTCCACAGTGTGTCTTCCTCTGCCGCTCTTCACTTGACTGCCAGCACCAGCTCCATCATCTGGCCCTTCAGCTTTGCCACCTCCTCCATCATCTTCTCGCTGGACATCTGGTTCTTCTTGGATGCCGTCCCTGTGAAAAATGCTATGGGGGGAAAAACACACACCATCAGTGCCCATGGTCTATTCTTGAAGGCCTTCCCTGACCCCCTTTGGCTGGGGGCTCCTCGTTTGCACTGCACTGCTTCCTCGGGGAAGCAGTCTCCATCATGGTGTGCTACCCACTGGGGGAAACAGGCCCCTTCATGCTAAGTGATTTGTTCAGGATCATACCACAATGGGAGCAGATGAGAGTCAACCCTGGAATGTATTGCCCATAAGTGTCCTGGTTTGCCGTTCAGCACCTTTATCCAGTAAGCTATGCTTTCCACCTTATAATTCCCACCAAACTGCCTGCTAGAAACCCTGCCCATCAAGAGAGAGGCTGCCCCTCTATCTCTGGCCCCTCTTCATGGGCCCCCCTCTTCATGGGCCTCCCTCTAAGTGGCCTGCCTAGACCCACCCGGCCACGTGCTTCTGAGGGAGGAGGGGGGATCCAAGTCCATTTCCAAACATTATTGATCCTGTTGACAGGTCCCGTTTTCCCTTTTTCTGCTTTTTGGGGACCCCCACATGCCCCGCCCTTGTTTCAGGGTGTACATTCCCCCTTTGTTCTGCTCTCAGTGGCTACCTCAGCCATACCTGATATTGTGTGCCCCCATGCTACATAACAGTTCTTGGGCCTACTGGAAGACCAGCCCTTTCCAGCTCTCAAAAACTCTGCCAATGCATGGGCCTCCTTGGGCCCAACCATTCTGGGGCACGAAGCCAAATCATTCCCCACCCTGCCTAGGTCTTGGGCTCTCTCTGCCCACAACCAGGTGCCTACATTGGCAGGCCTCTCACTGGCCCCCCCACCCCGAGGCAGGCCCTGCCCCCTACAGGCCTCTCCTCAGCATCTTTGTCCTCCAGCAACCCCCTCCAGGATGGTCCTGCCTATCCCAGTGCTTACGGCACATTCATGCTCCTTTTCACTTGCTTAGCCAGGCAGCTTTG
This sequence comes from Neoceratodus forsteri, assembly GCA_016271365.2. NCBI lineage: Eukaryota > Metazoa > Chordata > Ceratodontiformes > Ceratodontidae > Neoceratodus > Neoceratodus forsteri. Next base: position 663,114,210 of record CM028135.1, on the reverse strand, counting down.
GCACTGAAGCCACCATGGAGCAAATTCTCCTCCACCTCCTTCCCTCACCTGCATTTGCTCCTGTGCTCCCTCAGCATGCTGTTTTCTGGCTTTGGAGATCCTGCATGCCCCATCCCCATGTGGCTACACCCCTACCCCCGTCATATGGTCCACCGCCATTCCTCCTAGCTTCCCGTTCCTCCTGGGAAGGCCCGCACACCCCCGAACAACCACCTCTCTTCTCCCAGGCCTTCTGCTGTTGAGCACTGCCTTCTGACTACTGCATTGCTTTAGTGATTATCTATTTTCTTTTTTGGGAGGGGTTTCTTGCTCCAGGCCAACAATCATATCACTGCACCCTCAGTGCAAACCATTCTGGTGACCGGATCACTGCTACATGCTGGTGCCATTACCTATCTGCCTTACAGATTCATCCGGAAATGCCTCCTCACACCCGGCAACCATATGACCTTGCAGCCTGCATTCTAGCCCTCCAGAGGCCCATGGCCACTTGCCGGCATCACCGCCTCCTTCAAGTCTGCCGATACCAACCCTAACATAACCAAGGGCACCAAACAACACCTCCTCCGGCCTACTTCCCAGTCTGCAGGTGGAAACCAAACCCCAGTAATCAGGCCTTGTACCACTTACATCTCAGCATGAAGGCAGCCCACCATGTTTCCGTCGAGCCCCACAACCACAGCCAAGAAAAACCAAGGGAGATAATCTAACCTGCCCTAGCAAAACCTCGGTGACACCCTGCTAACTCAATCTATTACCCAACACCGAGGGAAGCCATTCAGTCCTTAGCCTTACTTTCTTATATATATGTATTCAGTGTAGGCTCCCTTGCATTCCTGCTAAAGGCAAATTATTAAAACTTCACTCCATGTGGCTTAAATTTGCTACTGTTACTAGGTCGAGCCAACCTACTGCTTAAAAACTGCACAAATAAACCCATACAACTCCAGCTAAAAACCAACAGATCACATGGCCAATGAGGCCTAGCAGCTTACTTTATTTGCCAATGATTGTGCTGAGCTCCAAGTCAATGGAGTTTCCCAGCAAAAAAAGGGCTAGCCCAAGGTGGAATGCCCTGATATACTCTAAGGACCCCAAATCAGGACTCCTGCTGGCTCTGTCCCCGGCCAATCCCCTGTGCCCTGGACCCCCCTTGTCATATGGCACTGCTATGACACTGCCTACCTCATGGATGAGGTCATTGGCCCTCCCCTCTCCCTCCCTCCTTTCCCTCCTCCCTACTCCCCCCCCCGTCCCCCCTCCCTTACCCTGCCCTCTGCAATTTATGTTGGGGTTATGAAACAATCTGCCCTGCCTTTTAGTCACAAGCCTAATTTTCATCAAATACTGAGTCAGATCAAAATGAAAATGGTGGGACTTGTTCCTCATACAGTAATGGATGTGAGGGAAATAGATATGTGGATTTCATGCAACTGTACATGGAAGGCATACACAGAAAATGGGACATATGACTGCTTAGCACTAATTGTGATGGTCTTTGATGATTTGCAAATGGTCCTTTCTCATGGCTATTGGGTTTTTTATAACCTTCACTACATACAGCACCCATTCGCAACATTTGGTGCACGCAATAACAAAAACAATCAAGCATTTGTCAATGCCAAATGTTGATTGCGTTGGTCCATTGAGCTCAATCACTGCCCCCTGTCACTGGCTCGTTCTGTTTCTCCCAGTGCTGCAGGCTGCTGTTTTGTACTGGGCTCCTGCCTGCGTTGGCACCCTTTTCTGTCCACAAAGAAATCCGCAGCAGTCCCGACAGAGCTCCGTTGACCTCACTCACTCCCCATCTCACACTAACGTGTTCCGTTTCTGCTGGTGCTGCAGGCTGCCCTTTTGTACAGGGCTCCTGCCTGTGTTGCCACCCTTTTCTGCCCCCAAAAAATCCGCAGCAGTCATGATAGAGCTTATTTGAGCTCAGTCACTCCCCCCCCAGCATGCTCGATCCTAATCTGTCCCAAACGCTGATTTCCTACAGTGACTGCGGTATTCTGCACCGGAAGCGCGTAAACACATTTCAGCCAGGATGTGAAAAATGACAGCTGTACTGTTCATAATGAGGTGTGGAAAAATGCCAGTGTTGAAAATGTGGTGGGAAAATATTACTAATTTGTGAAGTTACAAGAGTGTGTGGAAACTACACAACACTCACTTGTAACACAGCCATTTTATGGAGTTTCATCACAAAATGTTCAACATAGGCATTTTATTACCTTTGCTTATGAACAGTGTCAGTGTGATTTTCTTAATGTGTCCAGAACACTGATTTCCTACAGCAACCACGCTATTGTGCACAGGAAGAGTGAAAACACATTTCAGCCAGGATGTGAAAAATGACAGCTGCACTTTTCATAAGGAAGTGTGGAAAAATGGCAATGTTGAAAATCTAGAGTGAAAGTATTGCAAAGTTGCGAAGGTACGCTCATGCGTGGAAAATGCACAATGCACACTTGTAGCATACTCATTTTATGGACTTTAATCACCAGATTTTCAACATAGGCATTTTAGGACCTCTGCTAATGAACAGTGTCACTGTCATTTTCATAATGTGTCCCAAACATGGATTTCCCACAGCGACCGTGCTATTTTGCACTGAACTGCGAAAATACATTTAAATCAGGATGTGAAAAATGACAGCTGTACTGTTCATAAGGAGGTGCAGAACAATGGCAATGTTGAAAATCTGGAGTAAATATTATAAAATCACAAACTTATGAGCGATGAGTACCGACCACAATGCACACTGTGAAAACAGTAATGTTTTAATTTTTCCTACCAATTTTAGTAACATAGGTTTTTTGAGAGCCCACCTCATGAACACTGGCACTGTCATTTTGTTAATCAGTCCCAAAAGGTGATTCCGCGCAGTGACCACAAAATCAACTTTCGGGCTGATTAATGCCATGACAGTGCCAGAATTCATGAGAAGGGGTCCCAAAAAACCTGTGTTGAAAATTTGGTGCCAAAATTCAAAAAAATGCTTAAGATATGCATCAAAGTTGAAAAAACCCTATTTATTCCATTATACAGCTTACTGGCATTTCCTCAGTTTGTGGTCAGCTTTGAAGAGTGCAGACATGTTCTCGGTCCACCGAAGATCATCGTGCCAGACTCTGGAGGTAAGCATGGGGTGAGGGGGATGTGGGGAGGTAGGGTGAGCAGTTGGTGGGTGCGGGTTGTGGGAGGAGGTCAGGGAGACCACGAGGGACCATTTCCTTTTTTGACAGGATAAAAAAAAAAATTGCGGGACCATTTTTTTTTAACAGGGGCATATGGCATGCTGGGGTGGGCTCCCAACATGCCAATGGACTCTTTTTTTGTGGGGAACAGCTGTAGCCAATGGGGGATTGGGCACGCCTAGTGGCACACAACAAAAGGGGGGGTTACATTATGCTGACAGGGATTGGGCACCCCGTCAGCACACAACAAAAGCAGGGGGGTGACATTATGCCAATGGGGATTGGGCACCCCGTTGACACATAACAAAAGCAGGAAGGGTGTTACATAATGCTGACAGGGAGTGGTGTCCCCGATCGGCAACATCACTCAGGCACTGAAGCCAACAGGAATTAGGGCCCCCGTTGGCAAACATACATGGTGGGGGGGGGGTACATCCAGCTGAGGGGGATTGGGCACCCCCTCAGTGGGGGGGTGCTTAATATTGTTTATGAACACAGTGGCAAGCCACTGCCATGTTCACAAACAAAATCACTCTCACAAGGTTCGGCCCAGCAATGATGGGTTGCTCCCTTATTGCAGCGAATGGCTTACGCTGCAATGATGAGGTGGCCCCTGATTGCAGCAGCTGAAACCTTACAAGGTTGTGGTACACTGGCTGAACTAGTGTCAGCAGCAGTGTGCCACAGCATTGGGGACACAGGGCCAAGCCTTTAAAGGCTGTGGGGGCATTGACCACAACAGTGCCGTGCCTCCACAACCTGCTTCTGGCAACCTGCCGCCATATGTTTCTTGCGCATGCGTGCAATCAACATAAAAAAAGACAGAAACTATACATTTGCTGCATGTCCTTTTACAAGAAGGGATGATTGACAGTGATGATATTATGATGGTGCAGCCAGGGTAGAGTATGGTGATCTCTGTTTAGTTGTCCCCAACTGGATAATGTCTTTAAGAACTAGTGAAAAGATGTTGCAGCATGTCAGAAACAGTTCTCTATATTACAGAGAACTGTTTCTGAGAACTGATCTGATGTCTGAAAGTGTTTCTGATATTGGTTGATATCCTATCTGACATTATAGCTATCTATCTATCTATCTATCTATCTATCTATCTATCTATCTATCTATCTATCTATCTATCTATCTAACTTTCTATCAGTATTGTTATAGAAAATTCTGAAACTATGGGATAATGTGTGGTATTGTAGAAAATGCCATAATGCTATGGGGATGATACAGATGGTAGTATTGTTATAGAAAATGCAAAAATGCTGTGGTGCTTCCATGAAAAATAATAAAAATCATGCTATTTTCAAGGTACATGTAAAAACATTAAGGTGTTTTCATCCCCCCTTTGCACTACATCTATTTCTGTTTTGCTGTTTAGGCTTTTTCTGCCTCTCCCAGCTGTGGTTGAATTTACTGTTATTATGTTATACTGCCATTGCTTCCTTTGTAGCCCCAACCCCCCACCCTTTGCAACAGAAAAATATTTGATGTTTGTTAACTTAGATTATTTGTAATTTTTTTACCAGGAAAGGCACACTAAGTTGTGACAGCTTGTTTCCAGGTACATCCTGGGGGTGGGTTACATGCAACAGTTCTATTGATGGGGAATGTTAGCCATGATGCTGGGCCAATTGGCCGACACTAAAGGTTGTAAACAGCATCTGGATGCCTTACAGGGCTCTCCAGGCCATATGTGCAAGTGGCAGATGACAGTTTTATATTCTGTCTCTGAAAGCTGTCTTACAACTTCTTCGTCAGACATCACTGACACTTCAATTATAGCCTAATCTGTGACTATGCATAGGTAGAAAAATGAAGACACAAAGGGGTAGATGTCATGGCATTAAGCAGTTAAGCAAACACTTTAAATACTACTCATTTCATTCTGTTTATTCCTTTTATTCAGTTCACTTATTCTGAAACCGCTAGTGCCAGTTAAAAACAAAAGAGACAATCAAAGTTACAGAGCTACTGAAGCAGATTTTGAAGCAGGAGATGGATCATTAAGGCACACTGTGCATGCTGAAGTGATTCCAGCCCAAACCAAGCCACAAATATTGTCCTCCATGCTGTCTCATGATTAGAACTCAGTACAAACCACTGTGCATGTTTGTTTTAGAGTGTCTGCATATGCAGGTCGGCAAGAATTTTGACTCCTTTCAGTGGCCTCGTGCTGCAATAGAAATAAAACAACCATCCCACCCCAGCCCATAGCAATGTTACGGCCCCCAGCCCAGCCTTGACCAATTGTGCAAAATTAATAAAATATCCCTCCCACTCCAACCCAGATCCATGATCCAGCTCCCAATTCAGCCTTGCATATTTAAGCAATATTAGGTATACATCCCTCACACTCCAACCCAATGCCATGATCCAGCCCCCAAATCAGCTTTGCTTAGTTGAGCAAAATTAAACATCCCTACCACTTCAGCCTGCTGCCAAGATCCTGTCCCATCTCAGCTATGCCAGTTCTGAAATATTAACAAATCATACCTCCCACTCCAATGATCCTACCCCCAACGCATACATTCTCAGTTCTGAAATTTCAATAAAACATCCCTTGTTGTGAAGAGGACAAACACACAAAAACATACACAAGTATACATACAAACACAGATGCAATGTTTTCAACTCATTCTTGAAAATGTGTTCTTCGAGTGAAAAAGATTGTATTTAATAACTCCTTTAAAATCTGTTTGAATTCAGCAGTACTCTACCACAGTCTTCATTTCTGATTACCATGGCAGACAAACAGCCCATGAACAATTACCACTAACAGGCTTCATAAGGGGGTCATGCTTAATGCTAAACATCGGATTTGGTGCTTTATCTGATATCTTCAGTTTTCCATTTGGTCTGCCTAGAAATTTAGATTAAAATCAGTAATCTGTCCAGTTTTAAGGAAAATCAACATGTATTGAATTTCAGTGTCCCAGGGTTCCCTTTTGCTTTAAAATTAGTGATTAGTGCATCTAGGTGGTTCCTTAAGCCAGACTATTCAAATCTAAAGGTGACGTTAGGGAAACCTCTTCCCAAAGAACGTAGTTTGTAAAAAAAGGGATGAAAAAACTTTCCTTTATTTTTCTTTCTTTTATTGATTCTTATTTTCAATGTTTCTTGTTTTGCTCTTGTGTCAGTGTTGACATACATTTCAGGACTCACTGCCCCTTCATCAGAACATGTACAAGCTGTGAAGCAATCAAAAACCAAAACTCAGATCACTATTTGTAGTCTTCAGTCTCTTGCCATATTCATATTACTGGTTTTCAAGCCATGAATATATTCATACTTACACAGGTATACAAAGCTGGGGTACATACCTGCTTAAATTAGTTAAATTCTGAAGCAGAAATTTCTGTATGAATTCTGAGGACCTGAAGTGTGTGTGTGTGGGGGGGGGAGGGTGTTGGGAATGGTTAAAGAAGAAGGAGTAAATTATTGTTTATGATCACTGTGGTAGCAGATATCCAAAATGAATGTTGTTTCTGTATATTAAAAACGTCCTTTGTGTTTCTCATTATATTATTATAATATTTTATTTTTTGTTGATAGGTTTATATTGAGGCAGTCACTTATGACTTAATTCTCTAGAGTCGCATATTCATTCTATTACAGCTTCACTTCTGTTACTTAATAAAAATTTTTGTCCCTCTTTTCAGATACAGAGTAAAATAAATTGGAAAAGTATTGAACCATCATGGCTATTACATCTCCTCCTTTGCTAAATAATTTCCCTTTGGTACACTTATTAGAAAGGCTATACCGGGCCGGCCTGCTGGCACAGCAGTTGGATTCCACTTGCGATGCCAGTGATCCAGGTTCGGGAAATAACCCAGGTCGCTGGAGGGCCGGCTGGGGGAGAAGGATTGAGCATCCCATGGACAGCTCTCCTTCTCCAGGGGGAGGGGAGGGGATTGGTCCAGCACCTGCTGGCTTCTAGCAGAGGCTGGGAGTAGCACAGGATGCATGGCCCAAATGCTAACTGGGGGAGGAGCGGACATCGATCTATGCCGTGATGTCACTATGCTGCCCCCAATGGAACAAGGGAAAATGGCTGGGAGCTCACTGGATGATGGCCTCTGGATCCTCTGCATCTCTGCACCCCCCAGGGAATCATTCCTCGTGGGTGCCCAGCAGCATTCTGCAGCCTAACAATGTAAGTGCTAGTGTTCCCTTCCACTGGTGCATTCCCCCTCGGAGGAGATGGACCCGCCCGGTGAAGGGCAATGCCGGGACACTGGGGAAGGGCTGCTATATGGGATCCACGGGGGAGTCAGGACTCGACAGGGGATGGTAGAAGCAGGAAGGACCCTAGGAGAACCCAAGTAGTGGTAGGCACCTGAGCAGGAGTGAGGGGATAAAAGAGATTACAGACAAAAAAAAAGAGAAAGGCTATACCTTGTAGAATAAATTGCTTTTCAAAGCTCTGGTCCTGGCATTGTCTTATAATGCTGTGGTTTTCCTAAAGGAAGAAATCAAAAATGGAAATGTTCACAAACGTATCTCCTTTAAACTTTTATGTTAACTCATTAGCCCTAAGGTTCTACGTCTCCTTTAAATATACGCTCACCTTTTTTCTATTTGTCCAAACCCTCCTTTCAGATTTTTGGTTCTCTTGGCTTACAAAGAGGTTTTGTTTTAGACTGTGATTCAAAAGTATTCTGTTGCTTTACCACACGCTATTAACTGAATTATTCAGGATGCCATGGTGTCATTTTGAACATGCTGTTTCTCTGTGTAGCAAGGAAGGGGCCAAGACACAGTTCATCATGCTGAGAAGTGAGTGCGATGACATCAGGGATGACATCTCCTGTGGCCCGGTCCTCCTAAAGGAAACCACACTCTTGCCCTATGGCATCCCAGTTTTTTAGAATTGTCCATTTAATATCTGGAAAGAAGTCAGAAAAGGTTATTGAAAAACAGATCTTGTCCAAATCACTTTCTTTTATTTTGTCCTGCAGTAAAGCTGTTCTCATAATATTATGCATCTTTTGTTATGCTGCAGCTGTGATGTGTTGATCTATAAGTTTGACCCATTTCAAGATTTTCAGAGTCTGAGGTTGGGTTGGAAACATCAGAATCTTCTAGATTGTAATATATTGTTTAAAATTCTTCTGTTTTCCAATTACAAACTTTGCCCTCCTTGTAATCTATTATATTTCTCTTAAATTTATGTAATTTATTCCTTTTTTGTGGTTATCATATTCTTGTAGAGATTTTTCCATTCTGGTGAGAAGTACCTTGGCCTGTTCTGCTGCAATTGTGTCTTTCATCTGTTCCTTTAGTTTTCCTATTTCCTCTACCCCCTTACTGCATTCATTTGTTAATGCTTCTATTAGGACTCAGACTCTGAAAGTCTTGAAACAGGTCAAATTTAAAGAGCAACACATCCCAGAATCAGACATGAGAGAAGAAATAGGAGATATAACAGGTTTCATAGGGGCTATAGATCACAATGCCCCTATAGAAACCAACATGGGGGAGAAATATCTATAGAGAATACCAAGACTACCATAAGGACCCATATTGTGATAGAGAAAGATCCCTGGACCTAAGAGAAAATTGTTTTTTTTTTAGTAAGATCAGAACCAGCCAGTGGTTCTTTGGTGGGTCAAAGAAAAGACCTAGGAGGAGACAGAAGACAAAATGGAGAAACAATAAAAAAAAAACACATGACACCAGATTGAGAACAGGCCAAAACTAACAGTATATAATTTATCAGACAGAGAACTTACAGAACCAGAAATTACAGTACTTAACCTTGGACTCAGTTACAGTTTAACAGAAAAGCTAAACCCTTTTAACTTAAAATAGACTCAGAAAAGCTCTACAGAAAATTAAGAAATATTTTTTGGGGACCAGAAATGAAGAAACATGAGAAGACTGAGAAGATCAAGCAAGATATGCTTTAAGACAAGCATTAGGGACAAAGTCTACCTTTGATCCCATAGGATACACATCACCAAATATTATAGCATTCATTGAGAAAACAGAAAGAGAAATTGAAAATATAACAAAAAAGAGTAAAATTCAAAAACCAAGATATAATTTAACATTGAACCAAAGGAAAATAATGTAAAATCTTGAAACAGACAAAAATATCATTATAAAGCCCCCTGATAAAGGAGGAGATATAGTCATTCGAAATTATGAAAAAATATCAAGAGGAATGTCTGAAACAACTGAATGATGTCACTATATACAAAGAGGTCTCAAGAATTCCTTTTGAGACATTAACACAAGATATTAAAGTGATTTTGATAGAAGATAGAGATATAAAACAAATAGATGACTGGATGTACACTGAGTTACTGAATTTAGATCCAAGGATACCACTCTTTTACTGCCTTCCCAAAATATACAAGAATCCATTAAATCCACCAGGAAAACCAATACTATCCGGTATAGGCTCAATAACAGAGCCTCTTTTAAAATGGGTGGATTACTACACCAAAGAACTAGTAACACTCACACCATCATATATTAAAGATTCAAAATACTATATACAACTTCTGGAGGAATTTAGTAAAAACAAGAAGATGTAAAAAGCAGCATTCTAGCTAAATGTGATGTAAAAAAATTATATACCAGCATTCCCCATGAGGAAGGACTAAAAGTCATGAACAGTGCTCTAAGTAGGAGAGAAGAGAACATCACGGATAAGGAATTTGTATTAACTTTAACAGAATTTGTATTACAGCATAACTTTTTCAAATTTAAAGACAAAAGCTACCTACAAATACAAGGAACGGCGATGGGGGCAACCCTAGCCCACACATATGCTAATTTAAAAATGGCAGAGTTTGAAAAGAACCATAAAGACAATACAGTCAACAGATTCAAACATTCCATCCTATTATATAAATGCTTTATTGATGATATCTTGATAATATGGGGTGACACAGAAGAACAACTTCTAAGATTTCAGGAATATTTGAATTCATGCACAACTTTTCTGAATTTCACCATGGAATATGATAGTGAAGAAATACCATTTCTGGATTTGAAAATCATTAAAGAACAGAACAAAATTATAACAGATCTGTATCAAAAACCAATGGACAAAAACACAATTTTACATGCAGGGAGCTACGACACCAAAACCTTAAAACAAGGGATACCATATGGGCAAATGCTTAGGATAAAGTGTAACAGTGGTAGTGAGGAGAAATTACAGAACAATATGACAGACCTGAAACATAGATTTACACAAAGAGATTTCAACAAAAGAACTTCAGATGCATCAGAACAAAAGATGCATAATATTATGAGAACAGATTTACTACAGGACAAAGTAAAAGAAAATGATTTGGACAAGATCTGTTTTTCAACAACCTTTTCTGACTTCTTTCCAGATATTAATTGGACACTTCTAAAAAAGTGGGATATTTTGAGATCCACAGACACAAGAGATAGAATCCTCAGTAGAAAACCTTGGATCACAGCAAAGAGAACTTGCAATATTTGACAAACACTGGTACATACCCAACACTGGAACCCAGATCCACATAACATCACCTGGTTAAACAGGGGAATCAAATGATGTTTTACATGCAGTCATTGTGAGCATTGCAATGATGGAATCAAAACTAAACAAATCTAAAACACATGTCAGGAACAGATTTTTAAAATAAGAGATCTCATAACCTGTGATACAGACCACATTGTCTATTGTATTATCTGTCCCTGCTCTCTATATTATATTGGAGAAACCACAACAGCTTTGAAAAACAGAATATCAGAAGACAGAAGTTGCATTAGATATAAAGATGAAAAATTACCATTGGCACAACATTTTGTTTAACATAATCATCAATTCTCATCCTTGAAATTTATGGGCATCAAAAAAGTAAATAAACCAACCAGAGGAGGCAATTGGGAAACTCTGCTTAAAAGAAGAGAAACATGGTGGATTTATACACTACAAACCTATAAAAGCCATTATGGACTAAATGAGAGCCTGGTTTAGAGCTCTTTTTCTCGATGAATAGAAGGACTGAACAGCTGCGGAGTTGTTATATTTCTCTTCTTTCTCAGTCTTTTCCTCTTAGTAATATTCTAAATATAACTGAAGTGATCCTGTATAAGTAATTATCTCCTCCCCCCTTTTCCCTGGTGTTATAACAATCAAGGTACTATGAAATCCAATTTATTATTGAAACTAGATTTGTGTGAGGCAGTTCATTAAACAGCCACAGGCAGAACATTGAGTGCTCTCCTGGTTATAGATTCAGAACCTGTGGAGTCTGCGAAAGAACCCCCTCCTCCCTTCCCCTGTTTCATCTATGAGTTACATTCATAGAAAGGGGGGCTACACTTTAAGTTCACAACAGTGAACATAGGGCAAGAGTGTGGTTTCCTTTAAGAGGACCGAGCCACAGAAGACATAATTTCTGACGTCATCACGCTCACTTCTGAGCATCATAAACTGTGGCTTGGCCCCTTCCTTGCCATACAGAGAAGCAGCATGTTCAAAAAGGTGCTGTAGCATCCTGGATAATGGTGTTTTAAATTCAGTTAATAACATGTGGTAAAGCAACAGAATACTTTTGAATCACGGTCTAAAATGAAACCACTTTGTAAGCAGAGTGAACCCAAATATCCTCAAGGAAGGTTTGAACATATAGAAAGAAGGTATATATTTAAAGGAGATGTAGAACCTAAGGGCTGATAAGTTAACATGAAAGTTTAAAGTAGATAAGTTTGTGTGCATTTCCATTTTTGATTTCTACATTTAGGAAAACCACAGCATTATAAGACAAGTCCAGGAGCTTTGAAGAGCAATTTACTCTACAAGGTATAGCCTTCCTAATATGTGTACCAAAGGTAAATTATTTAGCAAAGGAGGCGATGTAACAGCCATGATTGTTCAATGCTTTACTAATTTATTTTACTCTGTATCTGAAAATTGGAACACAAATCTTTATTAAATAACAGAAGTGAAGCTATAATAAAATGAATATGAGATTCTAGAGAATTAGGTCATGAGTGCTTGTCTCAATATAAACCTGTAGACAAAAAAATACAATATTCTAATAATATAATGAAAAACACAAAGGAATTTTTTAATATACAGAAACAACATTCATTTTGGCTATCTTCTACCACAGGGATCGTAAACAATAATTTACTCCTTCTTCTTTAATCATCCCCCCCCCCACATCAGGTCCTCAGAATTCATACAGAAATGTCTGCTTCAGAATTGAACTAATTTAAGTAGGTATGTTCCCCCAGCTTTGTATACCTGTGTGGTATGAATATATCCATGGCTTGAAAACTAGTAATATAAATATGACAAGAAATTGAAGGCCACAAATAGTGATTTTGGTTTTGTTTTTTGGATTGATTCACAGCTTGTAAATGTTCTGATGAAGGGACAGTGAGTCCTGAAACATATGTCAACATGTACACAAGAGCAAAAAATGAAAAAATGAAAAATAATCAATAAAAGAAAGAAAAATAAAGGAAAGTTTGTTGCATCCCTTTTTTTTTACAAACTACATTCCTTGGGTAGAGGTTTCCTCTACATGACCTTTAGACAGTTATATGACAAGTCAGTAAGAATTTTATGTAATTAGTTTTTAGCTTTTTTTTTTTTTTTTTTTTTGTATTTGTAATATTCTCCAATGCTGCTATATAGCAAACAGCTCTTCTGTTGGATTTGTGCTATGTATTAGGAAAGTAACATAAAAAAAATCACATTTTAAACAGTAGTACTTCTGTGAGTGGGACGGGAAGAATCTTATAATTTAGCTTTATGGTAATAGCTATACAGCACTTCTTGTTCTTGTACAGTACTATTTTCTAAAGTGAGAGATTGTGTAGGCTTATAGACTTGTAATGTGCAATGAATACACAATATTTTTTTATTTTACTTTCCTAATACGTTCCACAAATCCAAAAGGTGTTTGCTATATAGGGGCATCAGAGAATATTCTCCATTTAGAATGAACAATTTATTGTCCAATTAAAACTTCAGTGGGGCACTAATGGCTAAGAAATCTGATAAAAGCTATAGTACCTCTCTAGTGATGAACTTTTATTTTTTTTACAAAAAGCATTATGCTTTCAATTATATCAAACTAATTCATGTTTTCTCTTCTCATGCACTCCCTATTTTAAATCCATACCCGGGTCTGTCTCTTCACAGAGTGAGAGGCACAACTGAAATTGTGTGACCCGAAAGGAGCACAGGAAGTACATTGAAACAATCATCACCACCCTCCCATTGATTCTGTGTCATACAAAAATATCCAATTCTAGTCCTTCAGTGGAATAGGTCTACTGTGCAAGCTACTGAAATCATGTAGACACAGTCCAAGCATTCTTAGGTAAAAGACCGACACTGACAGGAAATTGGATGTTAATACTTTTTATTTGACTGACTGAAATGAACCCATTTCTCCAAATGGCTGCAATTGCCTTAGCTTTCTTAATCCTTATTCACAAAGAAGAAATTCATGTATCTCTGAAAAGCAGTGACTTCTAACATTAAGTCTGTTTGACATTAGTCTGTGTTATTTGCAAATGTGTATTCCTAAATCAAAAACATGCACTGTATAATGGATTTAAATTTTATTTGAGGATGTATTTCTTCAAGCTAACTTAAGGTAGTCACATATGTAATAATTCTGCCGGCATTTGTGAATGTTACACTCTTTAATAAAAATAACAGGACTTTGCTAATCAGACATAATAAATAAAACAGACAATGAAGCTTAATAGTTAAGGTGTTGAACTGTGAACCATGGGATCCAGGTTCAAATCCCACCAGAGCCACTTATGAACTTTTTAACCATAGGCACATCACTTAACTTCCCAATACTTCAGCCTCACACCTGTAAAATGGGGGAAAGCAGGATACCACTAGATGGTATTTATACAATCTTGGGTAAATAAAAAAAAATAATAAATTAAATCTGCCTCATAAATACAGTACTTATGTTTCAGAGGATAATTATAGTTGCAACTTCAAGCATTAAATGGGAAACTTTGAGGCATGTGACTATTTTGTTTAATCCTTATTTATTTTATTACCTGACTGCACTTGCCTTCCAAAATTACAGTTTTTATGAGCAAGGGTAAGTATGAGCTTAGAATACATAACTTAGTGGAATTACTAATTCCTCTTTCCCTATAATTCATGTAATGTTTTGGAAAATTCTAAAAACAAAATATCACCAATAAACAAACTGAAGGAATTTAAAACGAAAGTCAATGTGAATAGCAGATATGTTTTTTTTTTTGCTTTCTATTGTAAACCACAAAATGAATTTTTCATGGATGTGAGTGACTTTAAAAAAAAATCTGCAGTTTTTTAACATAAATTCCACCATTTAAGGAGCGGTTCATGCATTAAAGGTGATAATATCACACATGCACAGAAAGTGGTATTTTGAAAAGTACCATGAAAATGCTGTGAAAGCAGAATCTACAAATTTCATTCTGACCTCATGCAGATAAGCCAAGTGTCCTCATGGTAACATGGATTTGTTTGTGTTTTGAGCCTGAGAACTTAGCTGGCCTAGTGGAAAGATGATGAGAGGGAGTACACCATCAGTGGGGATCTGCATCTAGTACTGAAGTGTGCTTTGACATACACACTCATGTTAACCCTGCTCATAGTTGCTTGCTGTCAACATAAAAATTATCAAAAAGAAAACCTCCCAAATGGCATATTGCTTGGAGAGTTATATGTACAAAAAACAAATAAACAGATAAATAAAATAAAACTGTTTGCAGCCTCAATATAGTAAGCTATAATAAAGTAATGTGGAGGGGGGACATGAGATGGCAACATAACAGCAGTATATGAATAGTTAAAAAAATGCATTACATAACTGTATTCATTGTGATAATATATATAAATGGCTGTCAGTAAATTGAAATAAAGGTATTCATTCAAAATCCAGAAACTCACTGGCCTGACGCTCATAATCCCAATGCTGGGTGCTCGAAACATGATTGCCCGACCTGGGGAATTTGTCCACAGTGGAGTTGGAATCCTTAAGTATGGGGGTTGTGGGGGCAGAGACCCCTACTTTGGGGGGTGCAGGGGGCAAAGCCACCCGAAGCATTAAAAAAATATTTTCAGTGGGGAAAATTCCGATGTTGGGCTACCATGTTTTGGGCAACCAGCGTTGAGATTATGATCATCAGGATGGTGAGTTTTGGCCTTTCATAACATATCCAAAGTAAAGTATTGCTGTAACGAAATCATTGTATAATGAGGACAGTGTTTTTTTTTTTATTTTAACTATTCATATACTGTACCAACCAAGTTCACATTGTATATGGAAAGACTACCCTGCAAACTAGAAAGGGTGAATTCATCTTGTAAGAGTTATGCTACCCTCTTGCACCCCACCACCCCAAACACACACACACCACCTTATTACAGCTCACTATATTCAGGCTACAAACTGTTTAATTTTTTTCCAGTTAATTCTCCAAGCAATATGACATATGAAATAGTTTTCTTTCTTTTTTTTATTTTTATTTTGACAGCAAGCAACTACCAGTGGGTTTGGTGTCTCCTTTTATGTCACAGCACACGTCAAGTATTACATACCAATTCCCAGTGAAATTAGTAAGTACATTCTTTGAAGAGGTCTCAAATTTCATTCATTGTCTGAGATGAAAGGACAAAAAAGTTGCCAAATCATTAAATTGGCATACAAAGTTGACCCCCATCCATTCTTAAATTAAAATATACCTTGTTCTGGCAAGGGGACTAGCATGTTCACAATGTATTTCATATATCTTAAAGTTTAGGAGTTGAAATGGTAAAACTTTAGAAATGCATCCTTGAGAAGTTGCAAGTTTTTGAAGCAAAATAGCCTATCTGTTCCCTCATTGTACCTTACAATAAAACCCATTCCATCGTTACAAAGTAAGTTTTCAGCTAAAAAGTTAAGTTGATTCATTTTAAAAGAGATACTGTCTGTTTTGTTTGGACCGAATTGCATTTTAGTCTTGTAGTTGAATAAATATAGTCTGATGTGCTTGTATTACAAATGTAAGTTATTGCATAAAATGGCTCATCACCTAAAAAATTCAGTAATCTCCAGTTTAGCAATACATTTTTATATCTCCTTGGTCTTTGGATTGCTTTGCAGTTGTCATGAAATGTGAAAGTCAGAGTGCTTCTCTCTTCAAGCTCGTTTCCTCATGCGCTCCTGTGGGGGTGCATGACAAACTCACATGTTATTGTTTCTTGATAACTTGAATTCAGACTTGAAATTTTTTATATATAAATACAAAAAATACATAGACATGAATGCTGTGAAATTTAATATGAGAGAGTGGAGATTGTCCTTTCTCTATGAAACATAATTTATGATAACTATATAGCTTGGTGCTGTTGGGAAAATCAGTTGCAACCTAGATAGCAGGGATATGTGTGTGTGTGTGTGTGTGTGTGCACGTGTGTGTGTGTTAGAAGCCAAACAAAGCAGATGTGCACTATTTTGTAAAGATATATATTTCACCACCAAAGAGTAAATGTTTACTACTGCATTTAACTCAGCAGGGAAAAGGAGTAGGGCAATGATTTACTATGGCTCCTGAACTTACTCATATGCTGACTTGAAGAAATGTTGCCCTTTTTCAAAATTTAATAGGTTCCCATCATTTTTTTCTGGCTCACTTTACATTGGTTACACAAATGGAGTTTTTTTTTTTTGTTCCTTCTCCCGCCACCTGACAGACCACTCCTTCTGGCCACCAAGGACTCCACCTAGTGGTACTGTCAGTCCCTCTCCTGCCATCTGCTGCTGACCCAATTCCATGCCACTGGACAGCCTGGTTGTATCCCTTCACTGGGAGACTGGGACTTCATTTCTGGATCCGGGATAAGGGCCTGAAAAGGGCATTCCACTGGGGCTTCATGGCAGAGGGTCAACACAGTAATTGTAATTTACAGGGGGTTGTTTATTTATTACAATGCCCCTGTGACAAATTATATGTGAGACAAAATAGAAGGAGCTTAAAAGTACATGTTCAAGAATATAAAAGTAACATAAGAAACCATGAGGAGATATCAAATGTATCCTTACAGTTCAAACATGCAGGTCACAATGGTGCATCCCATAGATTTTAGGATTTAGAGATAGTTACCCATATCGGCATTGAGGCAATTATGGGAAAAAACTAGATAACACTGAAATGAAGTAGATTTTCTATATGGGAGTACTTCATCCAGGTACAGATATGAATGTGGAGACTAACTTGGCAGCTTGCTGGTAGTCCTGAATAGGGTCAGTCACAATGATAGAAAATAAAAACCTCTGATTTCTTATGAAAATGAGTATAAAAGAAATAGGGTAGAAATGCTCAGGTGAGGTTGCATTAAAACTGCCCCCAGCATTTAGGAAAGTGCAGCCAACCCCCCCCCCCCAAGACAGTGCATTATTAAATGGGATATTGAATAAACTAAAGAACAGAGTGTTGGCAGTTAAAATGTTTAGTCGCTAATGGCTGGCAATACTTAGTCCCCCTAGCAGGTAGTGTTTGGAGCAAAAACACAAAAAAAGAACACACACCACAAACTTCAGAGCAGCAATAGGCCTGTTTGGAAAACATCCTGGCTGCTACAGGCAAAGTAGGTCATTGGCATGACAACTGAAATCCTGGAGCAGAGTGATGACTACTTTACAGCCTGAAGTCATGTGACGAACCATAGCAGGAACTTCAAACAGGCTTGAGAGAAGAAGGGCTCAGTTGTGTTTGGCAAAGCAAGATAGAAGCAGCAGACATCATTACCACATGGAAAGACTAAAGAAAGCATTACAAAGGTAAAAAAAAACAGCAGGGGAAGAGAGTTTAATGTATAAAAGCATCATACTGAGGAAGGAGAACTTAAAACAGCTTTACATTATGTTTTTAAAGACATATGGAAAATGATTTAAAGATTAAAATGCTAAGCAGAAATCTGATGTTAACATAAACAGTACATACATAAGGTAAAATGATAGCATAAGAAAAATAATATATGTTTAAAATAGGAGCATTACAATGTTATAGGAGGAAAGGGAATCAAAGTTTACATTATACATTGCAGGTTATACAGAAGTAGCTAAAGTGATTGCAGAAGAATACAAAAAGTCAAACTGCAAATGTAATCTTTTACAAAGCTGGTAATACAGTTACTGCATAAAATAAAGGTGTTTCACTATAAGGGAAGTGGTGGCACATAGTGAAATTTGTATGTAATAATATGAAAAGTGATATGAATTATTAATTAGTAACTGGGTCATTTATATCCAGGAGATGAAATGAAGTTATTCAAGAATAAATATGAAAAGTCAGTGAATAGTAATTGATATTCAGTTGAGATGTATGAGTGATTTAAGATAATGAATTTAATTAATGAATGAAACAAGTGTAAAAAGTTAAAGAGTGATGATTAATGTAAGTGAACTAAAATGTATTTTCTGTATTAAGAAATTAATAATACCCTTGAAAAGGCTCTCTTGCATGAGAGATATGTGGAGCAATAAATAGATAATTTTAAGACAAAAGTGTGGAGTCTGGAATCCATTGATTAAAGAGAAGTAATAGTAAATGGAGTCCACAGTAAAGAAATAGGGGTTACTAGTGGGGTACCACAGGGTTCAGTACTGGGGTCAGTCCATTTTAATGTCTTTATAAGTGACACTGCAGAAGGATTGGAAAGAAAAGTATGTCTCTTTGCAGACGACACAAAGATCTGCAACAAGATTGATACACAAGGTGGGGTGGAAAGGATGAAAAGGGACTTGACAAGGTTGGAGGAATGGTCAAATGTATGGCAGCTTAGATTCAACTCAAAGAAGTGCAAAGTAATGCACCTGGGAAACAAAACCCCAGGGGAAGAGTACACAATGAGGATAAGATACTGACAACAACAGCAAAAATGGCAAGGGACCTGGGGTAGTCATATCAGATGACCAAAAGGTGGGCCAGCAATGTGAGAAGGCAGCTGGGGGGGTACTGGGATGCATAGGGAGAGGCATCACCAGTAGAAAACAGGAAGTTGTTAGCCCTCTGTACATACAGTTGGTAAGACCACATCTGGAGTATTGTGTGCAGTTCTGGAGACCACATCTCTGCAAAGACATAGACAGGGTGGAGGCTGTCCAGAGGAGGGCAACCAAAATGGTAGAGGGTCTGCACCAGAAGACATATGAAGAAAGACTAAAGGAGCTTAAGATGTATAGCCTTGAGGAAAGGAGGGAGAGGGGGGACATGATAGAAACTTTCAAATACCTCAAGGGAATAAACAAAGTCCAAGAGGGTAGCATCTTTCAGAAAAAGAGATGTGCAAGAACAAAGGGGCAGAATTTGAAGATAGAGAGGAGACGGCTCAGAGGTAATGTAAGGAAGTATTTCTTCACAGCAAGTGTTGTAGATGCATGGAACAGCCTTCCTGAGGAGGTCATAGAGTCAAAAACAGTGGAGGTATTCAAGAATGCATGGGACAGACAAAAGGCATTTCTAGTGGGGGGTAGGAGGAAGTAGGCTGTTGGTTAACTAGGGTCTGCAGCTTATCCATTAGGTAGGAAAATGGGCAGACTAGGTGGGCCAAGCTGTCCTTATCTGCCATCAGATTTTATGTTTCTGTGTTCCTATGTTTCTATAAGCAGTAGCACCCCCAGCACCAAGATTAAAGATCTGAGGGAAAAGGAGTAGGGCAATGATTAATTATGGTTCCTGAGCTCACTCGTATCGTGACTTGAAGAAATGTTGTCCTTCACAATTTAATAGGCTTCCATTATTTTCTTTCTAGTTCACCTTATATTGGTTAAACAAATGGAGTTCTGTTTTTTTTTTGCTGCTTTCCCCACCACCTGACAGACCACTCCTTCGGCAGCCAAGGGCCCCACATACTGGCCAGGTCAGTCCCCATCCTGCTATCTAATTTTGACCTGATTCCATGTCCCCGGACAGCCCGGTCATATCTCTTTGCTGGGGGGCCTCCCTACTCTGGTAAGACAGGAAGGGAAGACTGGGACTCCATTTCTGGATCCAGGGCACAGGGCTATAGGCACAGCCTGGAGAGGGCATTCTGCTGGGGCTTTGTGGTTTAGGGGGATCTGATAACCATCATCTGATCAGTTAAGCAGCCATTTTTCATTTTTCTTCCTGCTTAACCCCCGCCCCAATGAGCCTCATGCCCGTAGCATCCTGACTGACTGCACACATGGCATGTGGTCACGCTGCAATGTGCATCACATAGGCCCGACATTAGGAGCCACTCGAGAGTGATGACAGCCTGCATCCCTCCCCCAGGGAGGCGAGCATCCTGCAGATGCTCCTAACCCTCCCTGCTAGTCTCTGCTCCTGTCTTCCTGAGCTTGAGTGTGAACCTGGGTCACCAGAATGCCAGGTTAACCCATATCACCCGGTGCCACAGAGCTGGCCAAATGAAGTTATTGTGCAACATTATTTAAAATAAATTTCTTGAAATGCAAATTGGTACCCAATGTGAAATATTTCTGAAAAAGAAAAGTGTTTTGATATGTGACCATTTCACTGTTATTTAACAAGGCAAGCACCTTAGTTTGGTCCCAGAAATGTGGACAAAGTAACTTTTTTATCAGTCAGTAAGGTTGGGGCAGTACATTTTTGAGGCTTTGGTTTCTAAAATGAGCCTTAGCTCCACAACATATTGCTATTACCCATGAGCTATAAATTTCACTTCATATGATGAATAAGAAAAATACAAGGTCAAAATAGATGGTTTCTGAACTGAAAGTTCTGCTATGTTCATGGAGTATATTATTAAACTGTTGACATTATGATTGTTTATAATGCACACAGATGCTCTTATTGTTTATAATGCCCACCTGAAAATGTAATGCAGTTTAAAGTTTGAATTGCTCTGTGCTGCAGTTGCATTTAGCATTCCATAAACTGGCCTTAGGAATATGTTTAACTATATGACGAGGATGACAACAATTGGCTAACAACAAAGTATTTCCAGCTATTTCTTTCCTATAAATATTCATAATGATTGTACCCTCTGAACCCCTATATAAACCAGTATCTAGGAGTTAATGGAATTTTCTTCCCAGGTGTGTGAAGATCTCAAATGTGAGTTGTTGCTATATAGAAAATCTATGCACTGTAACCCACACCACCCACCCCCCCTTTTTTCTGTTCTCAGGCTTTTTGCATATTTATTTTTACTCTCAGGTTTTATATATATTTATTAATTTGTTTTATCATTTGTTTCATCATTTGTCCAACTTGATGATGAATTGTATCATGTAATGTACTTCACCTATCATAGAAGTTGTAGAAAAAATTATGTCATTGTGACATCATGATGGTACTATAAAATTTTGTGTGTCTTTACCAGTCTGCATTAGTTTTTGATAAAGGACTTCATTCAAAATGCATTAAGCATTCAGACCATGTGCATTTTGGAATAAATTCAGCTTTTTTAAACTACTGGAGCCAATGTGTTGTTCATGATGTGGTTGGTGAGTGCTTAACTTTAAACTGCATTGCATACTTGTCCTTGTTTGGAACACCGCTATTCCTTGTGCATCCTTTTTGTGTCAGAACTGCCTATTTATAAGTGCTTGCACAGGTTGCAGCTAAGGAGGGTTCTTCAGCTGCGTTGATCCTCCAAAATACATGAGTGGCCCAAGCCTTTAATAGACAAATGTGTTGTTGGAAGCTACTTCCACCCTTATTTTTTCCAACACACCAGGAAACCACTTGGAGTATGTGGACAGACATTTAACAGCAGCCGGTATGGCAAATCCATTTTTACAATATATCACTCCAACAAATGATCTACTCACAGAAGCCTCATTCTTTTTCTGAGCCTTCAGAAAACTGTAGAAAAAGACTCACCAAATGCACAGAGTGTATTGGAATATCACCAATCTTGAAGCATACCTGCAAGTCAAAACCAAGAGGTCTGCGACTTTTAAAAAAATTCTATATATGGACTGGAGATTGTGGAATTTATGAAGGCCAGGGAAGCTATTCTAATGAAGGCAAGTTTTAAATTGATGGAACTAATTATTGAACACAGTAAAGAGTGAAAAGAATTTTGAAGAAATTAACTGAAAGAAAAAGAAAAAAAAATGTTCTTACCTTTAGAAACCTGAGAGATTTTGATGCAGAAAATAAGAAACTAAATATTTCAATTGATAAACTAGATAGAGAAATAAAAGCTACAAAAGTCATCAAATTTGCAAGAGACAAAGGTGACAATGAACATAATTGTTTTTTGGGGAAGAAAAACAACCTGAAAGTATTCTTAAATGAACCAGACATGTGTCATTCAAATATAGCACCAAAATGAGTGAGTCAGAACTTGAAGAACTGATTGATCAATCTTTTCACAGAGACAGTCATCAAATCAAACCACCCTAAGAACCCCAGCGCAGCCCCAGACTAATTAGAAATCAATATCATCCATACAGCACCAATGAAAGAGAACTTGGAGGGACAAGAGGAGGAAGAGGTGGATACAACAATAAACGCAGCTTTAACAATTACAACCACAAGTGAGGCATAACCAGGAGCAGCAGACTCTTTCGGGGGAGATGGAGGTAGAACTGACCAACACAATGAAGGTAATTAACCTGTTTGAGTATGACTTAAGTGACATAGAAATGGAATTGCTGAGAAAAGGGTGGGGTGTTGTACCCACTGTCCCTTTTAACCATTTCCAAACTTCTGTTGATCTTAATGTGATATGCCGCAATCTAAGTCTGAAATCTTTCTTCTACAAATGAAATGCAAATAGTGAACAGGGCAGTCTCAAACTTTAAACTGAAATCAGACTTCTGTCCCACATACAGTGCTCTGATAAGCATTTTTAAAGAATTAGTGGAGCACAAACTTGATGCAGTTGTGGAAAATCCTGCTCCAGTGACCAATAATAACCTCACTAGATTGAAACGGGCAGCTATAAAAAGTCTTAAGAAAAATAACAGGATCATTATTAAAGCTGCCAACAAAGGGGGATATGTACTTGTTATGAACAGAACTGACTGTGTGAAAGAAGCTTTAAGACAATTGAATGACACTCATTTTTATCGAAAACTTAATGCAGATCCAACAGTTGATTTTAAATTCTCAATTGATGAAATAATAACCATGGCATTTGATAGAGGTTTTATAAATGAAAAAAACAAAAGATTTTTTTATCAATAAAAAAAAACAGTGCTTGCCACTTTCTATATGCTTCAAAAAGTCCACAAATTACTGCAACAACCACCAGGATGCCCGATTGCTAGTGGAATCAGGTCACTTACAGAACCGCCTCTCTCAATTTTTAGATTCATTCTTGAGACCATTCATGAGTAATCTTCCCTTCTTCATACAAGATACTAAAGGTGTCTTAGCAGCAATACAAGGCCTGAATATGACAAACAGCATGTACTTTGTAACATTGAACATTGAGGCCTTACATACAAACATACCTCACAATGGTGCTTTGGATACAGCTGCCTTTTATACAGCAATGTTTTCCCATGGAACTCCCACCGACTGACTTTTTGATAAAACTCAATGAATTTGTATTTACTAATATTGTGTTTACTTTTGAAAAGGATCTATTTCTTCAGCCAAAATGGACAGCAATGGGGGCTAATTTTATCCCCTCTATCATGAAATTGCATATTGGGGAGTAGAAAGAGAAGCATGTTTTTAAAACAACAATGAATCCTTTTCTTAACAAAGTCAAGTTCTATAGGAGATGTATTGATGATGTAATCATGTTATGGGATGGCAATCATGATGAATTGTTACAGTGCATAGATTTTCATCATAGCGCCAACTTACGTTTGAGATTTTCACACACTTGGGGGAAAATTCCATTAACTTCCTAGATACAACTTTATGTCCTAAAGGTACAATCCTTATTAATATTTATCAGAAAGAAATAGCTGGAAATACTTTGTTGTTATCCAATAGCTGTCATCCCCATCACATAGTTCAAAATATTCCTAAAGGCCATTTTATGCATGCTAAACTCAACTCCAGGACAGATAAATTCCTTGAACAAGCTGCAGAGGATCTGAATGCCAGACTCGAAGAAAGAGGATATAGCAATAAAGATATCAGCAAGACAAGATAATCTGTGACAAGCATGGACAGACATATGCTGTTAGAACAACACCCTAAGGAAAATGATGTAAACACATGGTTTAACTTTTTGACAACTTTTTCTGCACACACCTCTGTTTTTGAAAATATTCTACAGAAACACTGGCACATCTTGCAGAGTGATCCAGGCTTGAAAGATTTGACAGCTCAACGCCCCAGGATGGCTTATAGAAGAGCCATCTCAATTAGAGATACACTAGTCCATAGCCACTATAGAGAAACCCAGAAAAACACTTGGCTCACACAAGGTGCCCAGGGTTGCCACCAATGTAAACGTTGTATTTTTTGCAAACAAATACAAAATGGAAACAAATTTAGTAGTATTAATTCTGTGAAAAATCATGACATCAGACAAATGATCACTTGTGACACCAGTGGAGTCATTTATTGAGCAACTTGTAGTTGTAATGCTTTCTACATTGGGAAAACAACCAGAAACGTTAAAACAATGGTGCGCAGACACATTAGTGCCATCGAGAAAAGAGATGTGACTTATGCCACAGCAAGTCATATTGTAGGAATAAAAGATGGCTCTACCCACAATTTTAAATTCATAGCTATTGATATAGTTAACTCAAATCCCAGGAGAGGAAACTACAACTATTTAGTGTTAAAGAGGGAGGCATTTTGGATTATCAGCATTGGAGCCACACATTATCCAGGTCTGAATATGTGTTTTGATATGAAACCCTTTCTAAAAAGACATGAAATCAGAAGTTTTTGTACTGCATATTTGAATTTTCATGATTAGTTTTTAGTCACCACATTATTATAAACATGTTTTACAGATATAGTTTTGCTGCTTTTTACTACATATATTCATGAGTGTTCATTGTTACCACACAACACTTCAAGGTAATACATTTACTTCTTTTCATTCCCTTCCTTAGCCCCCCTCTCCTTCCCACCTTCACCTGCTAATATCCCACTGTTTCTTTCTATCCCATCCCCACCCATTTTTTTTCCAGTCTCAGGCTTTATGCATCTTTATTTTTACTCTCAGGTTTTATATGTAATTATTCATTTGTTTAATCATTTGTTTCACCATTTGTCCAAATTGATGATGAATTGTATCAAGTGATGTACTTGGCCTATCATAAGAGTTCTAGAAAAATTATGTCACTATGACATCATGATGGTGCTACGATATATTGTGCCTTTGCCAGTTTGCATTAGGTTTTGATAAAGGACCTTTGTCTGAAATGCGTTAAGTGTGCAAACCCGGATGAAACCCACTCCCACAGCATTTTGCAGTATGCTGCAGCAGAGTTACTGGAATAAACAATGTCATTTCAATAAGAATTTATCCCTTTTGTCATGCAGGAAACTGTGACAGTGCCAAGATGAGGTGAATGTCACAGTTTCCTGCATGACAAGAGGGACTAATTGTCATTGAAATGATGTTGTTTTCCACAGTAACTCTACTGCAGCATACTGCAAAATGCTGTGGGAGTGGGTTTCATCTGGGTGAGCATACTTAATGCATTTCAGACAAAGGTCCTTTATCAAAACCTAATGCAAACTGGCAAAGGCACAATATATCGTAGCACCATCATGATGTCATAGTGACATAATTTTTCTATGTGTTCTGGAATAAATTCAGCTTCTTTAAACTACTGGAGTCAATGAGTTGTTTATGAGGTGGTTGGTGAGTGCCTAACTTTAAACTGTATTGCCTCTGTATACTGGTTTGGAGCAACATTAATCCGTGTGCAGCCTTTTCTTGTCTGAACTACCTGAAAATGCCTTGCACGAGGTCTTCTTTGAAGAGCACTCATTTCTGGGAAGCATTTACATTCTCCTTTTGCACAGAGATAATGCTTAGAAAGATGTGCCACATATTTTTAAAACTTTTACATGCAAATAATCTTCTTATCACTCAGGCATCTAATAGACTCAGTCAAGATGCACCTGCCCTAATCTGCAACACCGCAGACACTTTTTCTGATTGCAAGGTCTTTCATCTTGCTTAAGCTGATATGGCATTTCAAGAAAATCTGCACTCACATTCAGTGGTTTGTGCTGAAATGGCAAATAGGAACTAGTCACTACAATATAGTTTATCTGTGAACATGTAACATGTTCTTACTGTCTAGTGGCTAAAGCACTGATTGGCTAACTGGCTGTTCGCAGGCTCAAACCCTGCTAGAGCTAAATCCTTGCAGTGAACATGGACAAGTTACACAGCCTCTCAGTGCTCTGATCCACCTAGCTGCTAAACTGGGTAGAAGCAGGACCACACTTGAAACAACACCTTGCACATCCAGTGGGTTATCCAGGGTAAATAAATTGTAAAATAAAAATAAATACTATTGAATACATGAGCACATACATCACAGAATTTCTTGATCACCTTGTTCCATAGGGCAGAAACATCAATAAATCATGTGAGTTTCCTTAAGAAAGCCTGTGGGGTGCTGATTTTTTTTTTAAAGAACCCATCATAATAACTGACCTACTGTTATCTGTGAGCCTATACTTGAAAGAGGTGTGTTTGTGTGTGTGTGGAGGGAGTAGGAATAAGAATAATTGCTCAACACATTGATACACTTACATCAAGCCATTCAAATCATGAAACACTATTGACATGAACAAAAGGTGATTGACTGTATACATATTTATCAAGTCATGTCCACTTTCACATAAACCTTTCCTTTAATTTGTAATGTGAATATTATGCAGCAATGATGTGACTGCTGTTTCAGCACTCAGTTTCTTAACAGTGGCCTGTTTGTGCTTTCTTTCCTTTTAGAACACACAAACATCCAAAATGATATGTCAGTGAAAACTCAGTGTGCTCATATGTGTAAGCGAGTGCGTGTGTGTGTGTGTGTGTGTATGTGTGTGTGTGTGGCAGGACATCAGACAGATCCATATATTTTTGACATCCCCTGCTGCACTTCTAGAGGCAAATGGAGTCTTCCCTCTGTTCACACAGGTCCCAAATGAACCGGAGAGAATGAGAATACAATCGATCAATCAAGTCTTTATTTAACCAGGTGTTCATCGTTGAGCAGAAGCTCATTTGCAAGATGGACCTGGGTGGAGCATGAACAATTGTATATACAGGTCAACACAGGTATTTACAAGGCAATACAGATAATACTCTTTACAGAGAGGAAGAAAAAGAAGTTCATATGTACATAGAATTATACAGATATTGTACAGATTACACGGTATTTACATACATAGAAGTGTCTATAGGAAGATAAAGCAGGTTATCTAAGGTTGCAGGAGGAAGTAATGGAAGAAAATAAAATAAAATATACACCAGGTAGAGGTGAAGGTGAGGGGGAGAGAGGAGGAAGTAGGGGAGAAAGGCTAGGAGGGCACGGTGCACAGAAAGGAGTTGGTAAAGCTGGATGTAGAGAAGGTGGATGGAGAAAAGGAGTATGTGTGAGCCCGGATTGAATGCTATAAAGTACGGGGCATGGTAGGATGTCACAACCCAGGGTAGTGAGCTCCTATCCGAGGTTGGGAAAGGAAGAATAAGGGGATGGATGGGCCTAGTGTTGATAAGACAGGGGGATAAGAGAGAGAACAATTAGGCTGGTGAGGAGCAAGCTGGGGGGGGTCAGTACTTAAAATTGGGTCTAGGCGTGGCTATATACCAGTGCAGACACCGGTACTGGGTCTGAGTGGGTGAAGCAGTTACATACTTCTCTGATTGTACGGAAATAAAGTTCCACTCTCAAAAAGAATGATTTTTTTTTTGCAAGAAACTGCTTTAATGCACCAGTTAGGGTACAGCTTAATGCTTCCAAAGTAGGGAAATGTGGTGTTAGGGTTTACAACCCTACCCACCCAAGCAGCAAAAGGACAAGACCACACAAGCAACCACAGATAGCCATCATCAGGTAAGACAAATAACATACAACTGCTTCCAGATTACACAAATGCAGTAGCACTGATGTGCTACCTTCATGGATTTGTATCTGCAGCTGCATAAACACAGGACCCACCTGTATATGTACAGTATGTCATCCAGAGTGCATGAGTATGTGTGATTGCAGAAGCACAGATG
Source organism: Neoceratodus forsteri (assembly GCA_016271365.2). Taxonomy (NCBI): domain Eukaryota; kingdom Metazoa; phylum Chordata; order Ceratodontiformes; family Ceratodontidae; genus Neoceratodus; species Neoceratodus forsteri. The sequence continues at coordinate 663,085,866 of CM028135.1, read as the reverse complement.
CCATTGGGGCCTGTGTTTCTGCAGATAGAAGGTTCCTTGGGGCCAGCACCTCTGCAGTGAAAAGTACTCATGCACTCTGTATGAGGTACCTCAGTAGCTAGTATGCTCTGCTATTGCATAGTTGTTCATTATGCAGCTGTGTAACTGAAAACCTGCTACCCCACTGAACAGTTTCTATGTCCACTGCTGAAATCACAATACCCAAATTACAACAGTACTTCTGTTTGTATAACTGCTGGTCCCACAGTGGCCTGCACTTCTTTAGACAGAAGTTGGTATGTACTGTATGTCTTACACTTGTGGCTAAAAAGGTGCAGTCCCCTCAGGGGCCTGTACTTCTGAGGACAGAAGTACTGTTGCAGTTTTGTTATCATGGATTACAGAGCACCTGCACTTCTGCAGTCAGAGTTTAGTTTGTATGTCTTCCACCTGTGACTGCAAAATCACAGGCCTGTCAAGTGTGTATGTCTTACAGAGCACATGAGTACCTAAGAGTACAGTAGAGCTGGTCCCATAGGGGGCTCAGCTTCAACAGACAAAAAAACTCTTGTAATTTGGGTATCAGGGATTTGCATCTATGGCTGCAGGCACCTGTGCTTCTGCACACAGAAGTAATTTTGTGATTTGAGTAGAGTGGATTTCTATCTGCAATGGCCAGTATATGCGTATGTGTTGTGGTGTGCATGCTGCAGATACAAATCCACAAATGTAGCACATCAGTGCTACTGCATTTGTGTCATCTGGAAACAGTTGCATTTTGTTTGTCTTATCTGATGATGACTGTCTGTGTTTGACTGTGTGGTCTTGTCCTTTTGCTGCTTGAGGGAGGGGAGAGTTAGGGTTGGAAACCCTAAAAACACATTTCGCTACATTTGTGGTGTTAAGATCAGGGGCATAGCTACAATGGTGCAGGGGGTGCAGTGGCACCCGGACCCATGAGGGTTGAGGGGTCCAAATCAAAATTTTGATGTTTATTCAAAACTGGGGAGGGGCCATATAACATCGCCTTGCACCCAGACCCTCAGGGAATTTGTTATGCTACTGGTTAAGATGTACCTTAACTGGCTGAGTTATGCAGTTTTTTGCAAAGAATAATGTGTGTGTGTGTGTGTGTGTGTGTGTGTGTGTGTGTGTATATATATGCATGTGTAAGTATATATGTAGATATACAGTGACGCTCGACAGGATGAAGCCCAATTCTGCAGCATTTTGCAGCACTCTGCAGCATGCTGCAGCAGAGTTACTATGGAAAACAACATCATTTCAATGACAATTAGTCCCTCTTGTCATGCAGGAAACTGTGACATTCACTTCATCCTGGCACTGTCACAGTTTCCTGCATGACAAAAGGGTTAAATTCCTATTGAAATTACATTGTTTATTCCAGTAACTCTGCTGCAGCATACTGCAAAATGCTGTGGGAGTGGGTTTCATCCGGGTAAGCATTCTCTATATATTGCAAAAAAACTTCATAGGGAAATGTTTTCACACCTGTGGTGAGGAATTGTGTTGTAGTTGTGCAAAATTAGGTTTTGGAAGGGATTCAAAAACGTTCTGTACCAGGTGCATGAGGTGGGGTAATAAAATGGCTATACTGATTATTTGGTTACTGTTGCCCTATAAATGGAAGCGAGGTCCGGTGGGTCCTCTGCTTCATAACTTTATACATATATGCATCTATGTAGGGACAGGAGTGCAGGGCTCGAGGTATTCATGCTCTAATAGGCAATAGTATAAGATTATATTATCTGGGGTAGAATAAATTGTAACACCACACGTTTTGTTAGTTACAGCCTCGTGGCCAGGGAATGTGCCATTGGTTTACAAAAAATAACACCCCAGCACCACTCTGCACAAACCAACAGGTGTTGGGGTGTGCCTTAGGATCGTCAGCCCTGACACTCACCCCATTCCATAAGTATAAAAGCTGAGATGGGTACAGTATAGGAGAAGATGACCCCAAAGCACACCCCCAATGCCTGTTGGTATGTACATGATGGAAGTGGGGTGTTAGGTTTGGAAACCCTCATGCCACATTTTCCTACTTTTGTGGCTGTAACCCTAACTAGAGCATTAATGCATTTTTTTTGCAATTTATTTCCTTACTTTTTGAGATAGTATAATCATATCCTTATTTGCCTGTTGGAGCACAAGGCACAGTGGGCCCTTCACTTCCATCCCTCCATACATTCATATATGTATGTAGCTGTGGAAGCACAGGACCTGTTTTATAGAACAACAGTGCCCAGATTATCAGCATATCCATCTTCTTACCCCAATTCAAGTACCCGGTGCAGAACATTTTCAAATCCCTTCCAAAATGTCATTTTGCACAACTGCAACACCATTCCTCACCACAAGTATGAAAACACATTTTGGCCAGGATTTGAAAAATGGCAGCTGTGACATACATGAGGTGGGGTAACAAAAAGGCTATGTTGAAAATCTAGCATCAAAATATTTAACATTTTAAAAGTTACGAGCATGCGTAACAAAATTGCAACAAATGCTCATAACTTTTCACATTTTTACCCCAAATTTTAAACATAGGCCCAGATATTCAAAAGAGTTGAGCCATGCACAATAGGGTTGCGCCTGCGCAAGTCCAAAATTGTGCCATTCTGTGATACTCAGCAGGAGGCAGGTGCGCCCCCCAAATCATACTGAGCAATAGCGCAATGATAATGAAGGCATGTGCAACCAAAGGGGGAGGAACCATGCATAAATGGTGCAGTGCGATATTCAGCGACTTGCGCCATGCGCAATAGGGGAGCAAGCGTAAGTTGCGCCATAGCGGAAATGAGCCAAAATAAAAAGGAGCAAGGGAGAGGCGAAGAACGCTACAGGGAATCCACATGAGGCAGAACTCTAGCCAGACAGACAGGGCAGGAGGCACAAACAGGGCAGGCCAGGAAAAGGGCAGTCTGAACAGCCAGGCACAGGGGTGGTGTGGGGAGCCACACAGCACAGAGGCCAGCACAGGCAGGTGTACCCGGTGCAGGGGAAGTAGCAGCCAGGACAGCGGGGGGAATACAGCAACAGCTGCCGGGGGGTGAACACAAGCCAGGGACATGGCCAGTGCCACCTTCCAAATGGAGGCTGTTATCAGGGGGGGAGAAGGTGGGTGGCAGGGGGGCGTGGCCATGGAAGGGCCTGTCGGCGGTATGCCCCCAAAAGGCAGTACCGAGCCCGCACCAGCATTAAGCTGTACACTGATACTGAGATTGTGGGCCGGTACCGCCTTAATAGGGCAATTCTGAGGCGGCTCTGCGAGCTGTGCAGTGATGTGATGCAGGCACCCACACGACGGAGCCATGCCCTGTCAGTGGAGACTAAGGTAACAGCCTGCATGTGCTTGCTCACCATGGGTACCTTCCAGAGACCAACTGGGGTCACCACAGGCATAACCCAGTTGGCCACATCACGCCACCTCACCCAATTCCTCAGCACACTGCTGCCACATGCTGCGGAGTACATCCATTTCCCCAGCACAGCGTCGGAGCGCACAGCAAACATACAGAAGTTCCACAGGGTAGCATGTATGCCTGGCATGCTAGGGGCAATAGACTGCACCAATCTGGCCATATGCACACCACCTGGCCCTGAGGGGGCCACATACATAAATCGCAAGGGCTATGCCAGCATCAACTGCCAGGTGGTGTGCGATGCCAGGGGGCACATAATCAATGTCTGTGCCACGCACCCTGTGGGAGCACATGATTCTTTCATCTGGCACCAGTCAGCACTGTGCCACAGATTCAAGAGTGGGGACATCCCCACTGGACACCTACTGGGTGAGTATGCAAACCACATGGACAATCATAGGGCCTGGGGGGCATGGCCAGAGTTGGCATGGGTAGTGGCCTACATGGCCTGGGGAAGGGTGGTGCTGATCACAAAACTAACCTCCGCCCTCTACACACAGGTGACAGTGGATACCCACTCTGTCCCTGGCTGCTCACACCCTACCGGCGGCCTGTGACCCCATCGCAGCAATGCTACAATGAGGCACACGCCACCACACGTAATGTCATCAAGTGGGTGTTCAGGATGCTGAAGGCACATTTCCATTGCCTGGACACCTCTGGCAGTGCCCTACAGTACAGCCCCTCAAAGGCCTGCGGGCTATTCCGGGTCTGTTGCATCTTGCACAACATGGCCAACGAATGTGGGATAGCCGTACAGGTCAAAGAGGGGGACAGCAATGGGGATGATGGGGATGCCAGTGACGATGGGGATGGGCAGCCCCCTATTGGCTGATGGGACCCCGACTGCTCCGGCTGGCACAGCTGCACCCTGGACACCATCACGGAGGAGCACTTCAGCCAACCCAGGTAAGTCATGGGGCCATGCACAACCACCAGTGGCTAAGGCACAACCCACAAACATGCATGGACACACAGGAGGGGTGCATGCCATCAAGGGAAGTGGCAGGGCACAGAAGCACACACACAACCAGGGATGGGTGAGGATTAACATGCCACATGGACGGACACACACACACACACGCTCACACACAATGCAACAAATGTGTAAAGAGGGCAGGAGGCACACTGACCCAGAACACACACCCTAGCAACACACATGTCCACAGGCCACCACGCCCACTGCCTGTTCATGTGCATGTGTCAGATGCTGAGCACCATTGCACATTGGTGTACAGTGCAATGCAGGCATCATCATGCACACGCAACTGCGTACAGCAGCCGGGAAGGTGTGCAGGTGGACTGTGTGTCCGCGTTCAGGGCTGGGTACCCACCCATGCACTGCCCACTGAAACACACATTGCACACAGGGCAGCACCAGACAGTAGCCGCACTGGGAGACAGGTCAGTCAAGTGACACAGTGCCCCGGCCACCACGGATGCGTTGGCAGCTCCACTGAGATCCGCCAGCACTGACAGGCTGACCACTGGCCTCATGGGGTGGCATCGATGATCCCCCAGGGGTTCCACTGCGTGAATGCGACCGTGCTGGTGCAGGGGTCTGCAGTACACTGAACATGCCTGCACCAGGAGTGCTCGGGATGCCCACAGCTGAACCCGGCGTCGACAGGGTGGGAGTCGCACGACACCAGGAATGGGGGGTGGATAGTGCACTGCATGGTGTCCGTAATGCATGGGCACCTGACTGTGTGCCCATTGTGGGCATGACAGCAATGAATGCCTGTGCATGCCTGTCAATGGCAGTGGTCACATCCTTCCGCAAATGGTCCATCCCTGCCAGGATCAGTGCAGTGACCCTGCTGCGACGCTCCTCTGCCTGCTCCAGAGCCACATGCAGTGCATCCACAGACGTCGCAAGCCGCATCTGCTACTGGACCGATGCTTGCAGTAGGCAGGTGTGCTCGTCCAAGAGGTCATCAGCCTCCTCGGCATCCTGTCCCTCAAGGTGTGCATGGCTCCGATGATCAGCACCCCTTGAGGGTGGGTGCTGCATACCAGGATCAAGTCTGGGCATGTCCACAGGCAGTGCACAGATGCCGCCGCTGAACCCTGTACCCCCAAGCCCATTGGGTGACTGCTGATGCTGCCCCTCTGGCTGCCACTCCCCAGGGCTCAGTGGTGCTGCCGCAGTGGCCGCAACAGTCCCACTGTCCTGAACAGACACCGGTGCTGCCCCACTGGTGCTGACAGACACAGCCTAGGACTGCTGACATGCAGGCCTCCACGGCAGCACCACCCACAGCCATGGGCGTGAATTGCCCTTCTGTGTGGCCATCCCATGGCACACACGTGTCACTGCCCATGACAGTCATGTCATCATCACCGGTGGCGGACTCTGCACTGGCTACAGTCACAGCATGTTGGCATCCGTGGATGCCAGTATGCTAGGACACAGGCAGGGCTTCCTCCACACCTGTTACAATGACATCAGTGTGGACAGCCAGGTGGCCCCACTGTCGCGATGATCCACATATACCTGTGGAGGTGGATGGTCCCTCCTCCAACTCCAGCTGACTGTCCGCAGTGGACAGGCCCACCACTGCTGACCCATGCAGACACTCAGGATCTGTCAGGGGTGCACCTCTATCGCGCTGTTCGGTAACAGCGCGATAGGGAATGGCAACACTATACCATGCAGCATCTGAACATGAGGAGCCACGCTGCAGAGAGCCATATTGCCTACTATGACTGGAAGAATGGCACGCAGATGGGCAGTGCAGTGGTCTGCGATTGAGTTGGCCAATCTGGTGGCAATTGTGGAGCCACACCATGGGCCTCTCTTTGGGGAGGCGCCCCTGGACAGGGCCATGACCCAGGTGTGGCAGGAGGTGGCCACTGCCCTGGAGGAGGCCACTGGATGGGGGAGGAGCATGGAGTAGTGCAGGCACCACTACGGGGACCTGTGGAGGAGGGAGCCGGAGCTACTGGCACGACTGCAGGCACATGCCAGGAGGGGCACAGTGCCACGGCCAGGTAGGGGTTCCATCAACACACTTTTATCATCCATATGGGTAACAGTGTTGTATGTGGCCAGCGCAGGGAGGGACCATCTGGGGTTGGCTGTGGCGGTGTTCACAGCATGTGGGGTGGGTGGGTCTGGCTGGGTGGGAGGGCACACACCTTGGGGCAGGGGGACTTTGCTTCGGGATTGTACTGATGTTCTTCTCTCCTTGTTTTCCCAACAGGCCTGGAAGAACGCCGCCATTTGAGAGAGGAGCGGCGGAGGGAGGAGGACGGTGCAGCCAGGTGGGGCGAGGGCCATCACCCTACACCTGACTGGCCCGATGAGGGTGAGTGCCATACATCCATGATTACTATTGCATGCTGTGTGGCAGGGTGGGCAGCGGGGCATGGCCACCATTCATTGACACCACTGCCATGCACGCAACTTGTTACAGTCAACACTGTCCAGTGGCAATGCAAGTCTGGGAGTGCATCAATGGTGGTCCATGCATACACCAGGTGCATGGTTGTGCCACTTGCCTTGCACCACATAGCCATGTCACTAAACGGCCACAGTGGTGCTGTGCGCGACTTGGCCGGTGGGTGTGTGCAGCATTCCACATGGCTGTATGCACCTGGGTGGGCAGGTCCTGTGGATGTGATCACTGCAGGTGGTCATACACCATCACAGTGGTATGTCCCATGGCTGTGTGCCATGCACAGTGGGCAGGCTGTATGGGGTTGTGCAATCACACCTATTGACTGTGCTCCCTTGTCCTAGGTACCCGCCATCTATGGGAAATCAGGGATGCTCTGAGGGAACTACTACTGGTGGCCCGGGCGTCGCTGGACATCCTCAGGCAGATAGATAACACCGGGGTCCTGAGGAGGCACAGAGACCGGAGGAGTCAGAGCAGGGAACGGCGCTCCCACTAGGGATCTATCAGTCCCTGTATTCCCCTACCCCCCTGGACCCACCCTCATACCCCTCCTTTCCCATCCCATTTGTCCACCCGTGCCCCTACCCACCCCACCTTGTTTGTGGCCCCCCAACCTTGTATATAGTTTTTGTGATATTGTAAATAGTTGAATTTTATATTTGTGCAATACATTTAATTTTGATATGAATACTGTGGTGGTCTCTGATTTGCAGTGGGCAATAGGTGCTCAGCTGCAGTGGTGTGCATGGTGTCAGGGGTGGTGCAGTCATGGGTATGTGTGTGTGTCCGAGTGGCGGTGACTATGGTGTGGGGGTAGCTATCAGTCAGTGTCTGTGTTGTGTGTGTTGTGCCCTGTGCACTGGATGACTGTGTGCAGTGGTCCATGATGCGTGGTCTGTGTCCATGGCACACCCAACGGCCCTTCCATGGCCTGTGCAACTGACACACATGCATGTCTGTGACCTGCGCGGTCCACTGGCATGTCAGTGGTGGCAGTCCCTGCAGGGTGGCCACTGTACCTGTCACTTTGCTGGATTGCCCCGTCACTGGTGTGGTGCATGCCCGGCTCGGGTGGCACTGTGGGCACCACAGTCATTGTCCCACCTCCATGCTGTGCCTTGTGCATGTTGCAGGGGATGTGCCTGACTGTCTGTGACTTGTGCTCCGGGCGACTGCTGGTGGTGTACGGGTCCACAGTGCCTACGCAGGGTGGCTGGCACTTCAGTGCCATGGAGGACTGCAGGTTGTGTGTACACAGCTTACATGGGCCCACAATGGGGGCTTTGTTGCCCCACCACTGTGTCCCTGTGTTGTTGTGTCCTTGGGTATGGGTGGGTGTCTGTCCATACACTGTGTGGCATTTGGTGTGGTGCATGCTTCCACGCACCACTGTGGGTGGCTGTGCTGGCTGTTGTGGCCAGTGGTGGGTTGGGGTGTGTCACAGGACTACTGCGCAGGGTGCTGTACCACTGGTGGTGGTGTCAAGGGCATGCCCTGTCCTGTGTGGGGTACCTCTTGTGCCGACGCATGGTTGGTCTCTCAGCAGTACCTCAGGGGGACTGTGCATGGTGGCACTGTGTCTGCCATTGTTGCATTGCTGTGTGCTGCCACCCGCTGATGGGTGCTCGTGGTGGGGCTGGCTTGCATGGATCTGTGGTGCACAGGGTTGCAGTGTCACAGTGGGGGTGGTGGCATGCATGGCGTTTCCTGCAGTGGTGGTCACTGCTCATGGGGGGGTGTCTGGGGGTCACGGTGCAGGGTTTGCTCTGCACTGGGGGGATGGTGTGGCACGGGGTGGTCTGGCCTCCTTGTGTGCCAGTCACACCTTGCCGGTAGGTGTGATGGGGCACCATGGCCCGGCCGTGGGTTGTTTGCTTGTCTCCATGGGCCAGTGGTTATTCCAGCCCTCCCCCAGTTGTGCAGTGCTTGGGGTGTGGGGGGACGATGTCTGTTCGGTATCTGTACTAATTCCCGCCGACCGATTGTCTGCCGACCAAAATCTCGAGACCAAAAAGGCGAAATTGCTAAATCCCGATAGATTAAAATCCCAAAGCATAATTCCCCGCCTCCTGTTACTTCCCGAAAACATTTTGGCACAGAAAAAATGTTCTTACACTTGTCTAAGTTGGTTAGTGGCCTTAACAAAGTTTGAAAATGACCACAGGTAACATGTGATGTTGACACTGTCTTGCTAGCCTCAGCACTGTTTTGTAGCTCCGCTGTGACCACAAGATTTAATGTGTGTACAAAGCAATGAATGCTTGCCCTCACCATGTTTGCCCCATTATCTGTGACAAAACAAAAAAAAAACACCACGTACTGAGGGGACACACTCTGCCACTTTTGCCACAGAAATAATAGAAATTAGTAGTACTAGTAGGCTGCATGTGCAGCGTTATTCATAATGAACTGTCCCCTCTTCACTCCCACTCCAGTAAAACATTTAGACATCTGTATGTTTAAAAAAAAAAAATCAAGAACGGACGCCCATTTTTTCTACATATCACTGAGACAGACAGTACAACCAGAGAAGGTGTAAGTACCAACGCTGATAGCAATAGAACAGGGTAAAACACTTAATGGATTTTTCTTTTGAGAGATTATGAATTGTGTCGGGAATTTCACTAACGGGAATATCGGCGTTCGAGCAATTCTTTTTTCTGGAATTAGAGGGCGGGATTTCAAACGTCTGGAAAACAGTCGGCGGGATTTAGTACCTAAATCGTCTGTTCTGCTGTGTGTTCCTGTGCCCATCTCTGGCATGGGTGGTAGGCCCCTACCTCCTTGGTTGTGCAGTTACATTGCTCTGCTGCTGGGGGGCTCCCTGGTTGCGCTATGGCACCTCTGGACTGCTCAGCTGAACATACCTTGTTGCGCTATGGTGCATCAGATCTGCTCAGCTTCCCTTCCCTAGTTGCGCTATGGGGCAGGTGGTGCGATATTCAGTCGTCGGCTGTAGGCACAATTTGGCCTGCTCTGATTTTGAATATCGCATCTCTTGCACATGGGCGCAATAGACTTGCGCTTGCTCCTGCTATTGTGCACTTTTTGGGCACAGTTTGAATATCTGGGCCAATGCCTTCTTATGTCCACACCTCATGGAACAAGGGCAGGAAACATTTTCAAATTGCACCCGAAAGGTGAATTCGCCAAGCAACAGCAAAATCACCTTTTGGCCAGGAGTTGCATAATAACAGTCATATTTTTCATGATGTGGGTCCCCAAAAGGCCATGTTGAAAATTTGGGGTCAAAATGTCAAAAAATGCATGTTATGCATAAAAGTTGAAAACCCCATTGAAATATATTGAACCGCTTTTACCTTAGTTTCTCAAATTACAGGCACCGTTTCAAGCAGCAAGATGTGTCTTCAGTTGGAGAGTGGGTCTTGAACCTGGGACTGTTCAGGTGAGTGAGGCAATGTGGGGGTGTACTGGGGGTGTAAGGTGGTTGGTGCTGAGTTTGAGACGGGGCTGTGGGGGCTGATCAGAGAGGAACTGTTTTCTTTTTTGACAGGTTTGAGTGCTTTATACCTCACTGTGTTTCCGTTATACAGACTGTAATATTGGTGCAGAAATGGTAGTTAGCACTGCAAATCCCAAAGCAATGGCTGGATGGCATGCTAATGAGAGGTGGAGTTATGCATGCAGGGCAGACAAGCATATTAATGCCTTAGAAATGCTAGTTAATGCCTTAGAAAACCATATGATAGCATGCAAACAGTATGGACCATAGAAATTCCATACCTGCTAGCAATATTAGCAAGCTCTGCTGTTATGAGGTGCATTAGGGATAAGACAATCCATGTAATGGAGCTCCCTGCTGTCTTGGACATGGAGGGACTACTACTGTTATTTTTTTTTTTTTAGTATACTTTATTAGTTTTTTATTCTAAGGTACAGACGTCTTACTTACAGGAAATCATACAGTGCTGTATATATGCTTGTTAAACAGGTCCTCTGATCTCCATACACTACAGCCATACCATATTTGATGTCTGCAACCCCCATCCTTTTCCCCCCATCCATCCCTACCATCCCCATCTTACCCCCCATCCCTGTCTCCCACCGCCACAAATATTAGCCTTAACAATTGTGAATATATATCAATAGGAAGTCCTATTGGAAGTAAAGGTTAAGTTATAAAGGGGCATTAGTGTTAACCGTTATTGCATTGGACTGGATTAATAAATTTGTAAAAGGGATCCCAGAGTTGTTTATATTTTCTCATTCTTTGGGTTAATCCCACAATAACATGTTCTGCCTGTATAGCGAACATGATTTCTTTATACCATTCAGTATAAGTTGGTATTAGGGCATCTACCCAGCGTCTAAGTAACACTTTTTTTGCACAAGCAGATATCAGTGCCATATATGCTCTTTGGGTTTTTCCCTGGAGGGTCATGTAATCCCCTAAAATACTAATTTCAGGGAAAAATTTACCTGAGAGAGCTAGTAATGGATCCAGTCAGGATTTAATACAATTCCATAATGGGGAGACTTTATCACATGACCATAATATATGCAGCAGATCCCCTTGGGCTTGAGTACACTTGGTGCAAAGATTAGACTGCAGGAAACCCATCTTAAATAATTTAACTGGAGTATAATACATGTTATGTACAATCTGAAATTGCATGTATCTATACCTGTCCCACTTGATGTATCTATATAGGTGCTTCCAAATTTTTAGCCAACATCTAGGGGGTGTCAGAAGTTGGAAGAGAGTGATCCCACCAGTAAGTTCTCTGTCCTTCTATCCCAGCAATCGTGGTTTGTAGGAACTTGTAAGTATATGAAATTAAGTGAGTAGGTGGGACTGACTTAAGATATGGAGTTAAGACAGTTAAAAGGGGAGTAGTCCACCTCCCAGTGCCAAAATACTGTATTAACATATGACTAATCTGCAAATACTTAAAAACATTAGTGGTGGACCAATGATACCGACTACTGGCTTCCTGGAATTGCATCAGTTTCTGGTTAATAATTAACTCCTCCACCTTTCCAATCCCCATATTGGGCCAAAAGGTATTAAGTTTTATTGGTTTGCTGGAGATTAGCAGATTAGGATTATTGAAAAGGGGTTGTGTTACATCTTTATACCCATTAGTCTTTAGTAAGGTGTTAAGATGGTATTGTGTAGCCAAAAGAGCATCAAGCGGGGATCCTTTCAGCTTATTTGGAAGATTTTTCTTATTCAGAAAGGGGAGGAATTCTGGAACCATATCATGTAATGCACACAAAGATTTCTCAATTCCAAGCCAGAGAAGGAAGTACATAGACTACTACTGTTATACAAAACCCTTGAGGTCAGTAGAATTCAAATGATGGCATACTTCAGTAGTGGCCCTTGTCCTAGCACAAAAGAAAGATCATGTTAGACTCCCAAACAACAGTAGAACAATTTATTAACTGAAAAGTATGCCAGAGCTTGAAAAGATATGCTGTGCTTAATGCCAGACAGGCAATCTGGGTAAAAACGACATTTGTTTAAAATATTACAATTATAGCACTCACTGAATGAAGAACTCTGTAGAAAGTATCATCTCCAAATGGGAGGAGTGTATTTATACCACTAAGTTGTTGATGTCAGCCAGCTCAGTGGTGCTGAGGGTTGAGGCACTGGACACCACACCTCACGCCACGCCGGCGACCTGGGTTTGGGAATAAGCCAGGGCAATCAGGGCTCTGCAGGGGAGGGAGAGGATTGAGCACCCAAAGGGCTGCTGTCCTCTCCTGAGGTGGGTGTCTGGGAGCACCCAACACAGTAGCGGCCTCTAGTTGAGACTGGGATGCAGCACAGATATAGGGCCACAAAAAACAATGGGGGTGGGATGACGGTTGGCTCCAGTGATGGAGGTGTCATGCAGGAAGCCATTGCACACCGCATCCCACGGGGAGGAAACTGCCCAGGAAATATCCCAACTGTCTGAGTAAATGATGGTGGGGTCCAGAGGTGTGTCCCCATGCCCAGTGCTGGGCTTACTTGGTCACATCTCTGACTGCTCTCTCTCCCCTCTGGTCACTCCACTAGATTGTCAGATAGAGCACCAGAGGAGTTGGTGGTCCCACTCCGGGGGACTCAGAGTCAGGGAGTCATTCAGTCAAAGTAGGATGGAGGGCACAGGCCAGAGCCAGAGTGTGAGACAAGGAGCTTCAGGTGGGCAGCAGAGACCGACTGACAGCCCCCTCTGGAGATAGTCCAAGTCAGGTAGGAGATAAATAAAGAATACAAAAAAAAAGGTTTTGATGTCAATTTTTTTTCTCAAATATCAATAAACACTTTTTTAATGAGCACATCCCTTCATCCTTAATACTGACAAGTAAATGGGCTGCAGATGTGAGTGAAACAGATGTGAATGACTAAAGATTTACAGCTCGTAAAACATTACATACTGGTATCGCTAGGCTTGCCAAAGTGTTGACTGCAGCTCTGGAAAATAGAACTAGTTTGAACAAATCACATCATGACTTAAACAGTGAGCAGAGGGAACCCGGTGGGTGTGCATGCGGTTTGAGGATGATTCATCACTCTCCCTAGGTTGGGTTCAGACGTTGCTAGGATACAGTGCTATCAACACACTGGATATCCAAGCACTACCAGCATGCAGTGCTTTAGGAGTCATCAATTTGTGGCCCCTCATGTCTTTTTGACTGGCATTTGTAGCCCATGTAATTCACTTACTAGTATTAAGGACAAAGGAATTTGTTTATCATAAAAGTGTTGACTGACAATTACCCCCACCCAAAAAAAAAAAAAAACACAACATCAACAATGTTCTGATATGGATAGTCCTCCCATTTGAGTTGGTTCTTTTTTGCTGGATGCTTTATGTATTCATTTTGCAATATAATTAAATATAAACTTGCAAAAAGGAAAATGGTCCCTCACCAGTCCCACCCTCCATTTGCTTCTATAGCCATTCTCAAAAGGAATGATTGCTCCTAAATGATTATAGCCCCCTCATAACTATTAGTTGTAATATTTGTTGCTTATGTTGTATATGTGGAACCCCATATCTAATTTTCATTTACCATCCTGCCTTGTATAGCTATGCTTCTCACAGCACGTTCACTTTTTTTTATTATGTGTCATTTGCAGTAGTTCAATGTCATGATTCTAGCATCTTGCAAGAAAGGATATATTGGGCAGTCTACAATAGAATAAAAAGTAAAGGTCAACATTTTACTGTACCATTATCATGCACTGCTGCTTTGATTCAAAATTAAATGTAGCTATTTCAAATCATACTATATTTTGATATCTTGCCACTAGATACAGCACCCACATTAGTAATGAATAAACATAAAAACACATCTAGATGGCTTCAGAATACATCTAATTGTCAGTTTTAATGACAATATCAGAGGATGGCTTATGTGAAAGTATAGTTTGCTAGATGTCAGTGAATTATGCTGCTAAAATGTAGTAAATTTGTAGTAAAAAAATCCAGTACATTGTCACAAGCATCCTGATTTCAGGGGGAATCAATTGTTTGTGTTCATTTTTGTGGCTGTGGGCGGAGCCTACAGCCATCTTGCTGTCTGTAGCTGAAAAAATGGGATGTCAAAGCACAAATTTTAGTACTTTTCAGTGTATCCTTCCACAACAACTGCAAATCACTACCCAGATGAATAAAATACTCTCTTCTCTCTGCTGGGTTTCTGGAACTCAAGACCTATAATGTGTTTTTAACATAAATAACAATATATTGTAGCATCTAAGATAAGGACTCCAGATTCCAGCCCCCTTATATATGTCTAGCAAGTCCATAAGCACTATCTAGCATGACAAAGTTAATTAAGTCCCAATGCACACACAAGATGTACTTTGCTGTCTCAAGAAGTGTCAAGTGCTTCTAACACAAATAACATCTGATCATTAAGCTAAGGAATCCAGATTCCATACCCCTTAAGCATCCTGCTAATCTAAGAATGTGTTTCTTTAAATCCGCTGTGCTGCATGTTAAAGTAAGGCTGCCAGTTTCGGAAGGCAAAGGCTTATTTGTTCACAGTTCAAAATAATGATAATGTTGCATTTTCCTGCAGGTCTGCTGGGCACTAATGAAAGTGAGGATTATTGTTTTTAGTTATTTTATGCATTTGCATCTGGCTGTTGCTCTATTTGAAATCAACACAAGCTCCTCATATCAGCTTACATTTGACTACTGGTGTTGTTCTGTATAAAAAAAATAGGGGGATTTTCTTTTTATTGCAGACTATGTCTGTAGGCAGAGGTGTAGTGAGTGCAGATTTACTCTGGTATAGTGCAGACTTACTCTGTGATGTATTATTTCTGGTGAAACGTGAGAGACTAACAGTAACACCCTTTGTTTAACTACAGGGACTGAGATGGTGCAGGATGTTACAGTGCAGGCTTTTTGCCCACAGTGTGATATATTTAGTGCTGGTGAAAGGTGAGGGACTGGTCACTTACAGCACTGGAGATTGAAGCTCCCTGTTGCTTTGTAGAGCCATGCACAAGGCAGGTACAGTGCAGATTTAATCACTCTGTGAAGTATTTTATTCTGGTGAAAGATGTGGGACTAACACTGAAGACCAAAGCCCTCTGTTTTACCCAGAAAGACAGGTGCCATGCAGGTATGCCCACTGTGTAATGCACTTAATGCTGATGAAAGGCAAGGGACTGACAGCACTTGAGGCTGAACACCTGTTTGTTTGTAGGGCCGTGAACAGGGCAGGTACAGTGCAGGCATCTGAGAATATGTTTCTGTGAATCTTTTTTTCAGATTATTTATTATTGCAATGTGTCTTGCTACCTTTGGAGACTAATCATTTATTGACATGACTTCCAACAGATGATACAGTATCTTGGTGTCAACTGCAGTGTTCCCAGATTGAACAAAGCATTTCCCAGTAGGACATCATCATTGTCCATGTGTTTTCCAGGCAAAACTGGGACAAAACTGCTGTACATTTTCCTGTATGCTCAAATTAATAAATGTACACAACTGACTTCATTATACCTGTCAGTAAAATTACTACAATACATGTTAAGACTGTTTTATGTGTTCTTATTTTTTTTAAATGGTAAAAGTCACATGCAACATATCACAGAGGCTCTGGAAAAATGGTGGAATCTCCCAAGCTTTGCTCTCAAGGTTCACATGTCCCCAAAACCTCTTGATGGTATTATAACTCTGCCACAATATACCCACACAGGATAGCCTAGTTGAGATGCAGTATCTATTTTTCATTGGGGTCATAGTTTTATACATTTTGGCAATGTACTGACACAGGATAGCTTTTCTGAGATGCAGTATCTCATTTTCAGGGGGTCCTAATTTTCTCCATTTTTACATTGCACTGATGTAGGCTAGCCTGGCTAAGACGCAGTATCTCATTTTAAGTGGGGTCTTATTTTTACCCATGTTTATGTCTGCATGCAATGCAGTGACACAGGATAGCTTTGCTAAGATACTGATGGCCATCATGTGCAACATGGCAGCACTGACTTAAACTGCACATATGAAAGTATTGTGCATACATAGTCATGTAAGCACTGCCATGTTAAGCATGGTTGACTCTGAGGCAAATTGAGCATGCACGAGTATCAAGCATGTACAGCTCTGTAATTGCTCCAGTATCAGTTATGTCAGACTCCGGTGTGGCGAGAGCACTGCATATTCTTTTCAATGCTCTTGTAGCTCCTAAAAGCTCTCCACATCCATATCGGCTCTGACCAGAGGTTTTTTTTTTGATCATCTGCAGGAAGTAATAAAATATTCTGACATTGCAGTCTTGAAACTGTTGCACAGCACTTCTACTTATGTGACCCCCAATGAGATTGTCATTCAGAATCCTCCTGTAGCTGGTATCCTTCCCCAGCACCCCTTTAAAATGCTTCCCTGATCCTGTAAATTTCCAGTATATCTCCTTCTCCATAGCTAAACATTAGCCCTCATATGGAAAACTATATCAAAACCTTCTGTCCAATGAAAGCAATAAGAATTAGCCAAATTATTTTTTTTCTTGCACAACAGTAGTTTTTACACTTACCCAGGTGAGATAATACATCTAATGTTTAGTGGGGACCCACTTCTTCGAAGTTTCACAGTTTGTAGAACTGCTTATGTAGTTGTCAAATAACTTGATAAAGCTCACAGCGACTTGGTGGTGGATGTGGTGGGAATTTAATCACATATCTTTCTGTCCACTGATCTGTTGTCTCAGTAAAGTAACTTTCATAAATGTGTTTGGGGGAGGGCTACAGAAGATCGGGTTTGCATCAATATGCACTAAACAGCTACATTATCAGATG
The DNA here is from genome assembly GCA_016271365.2 of Neoceratodus forsteri. NCBI lineage: Eukaryota > Metazoa > Chordata > Ceratodontiformes > Ceratodontidae > Neoceratodus > Neoceratodus forsteri. The sequence goes on along the minus strand of CM028135.1, from coordinate 663,068,758 downwards.
GACTGAGGCATGGATAAGGAAAAGAATGCAGAGGGTGGGAGGTGCTACTAGACCCAAGGCAAGATGCATTTGGTAATGGGAAGGATGATCATTGGGGGGCACTAGACACCAAGGAAATCAGAATGGCAATCAGTGGGTGGGGGGAGTGCCACTAGACACCAGGTAATATATAATTAGATAAGGAGATGACAATCAACGGGTGGGGTGTTCCACTAGACCCCAGGGAAATTGGAACAATGATCAGTGGGTGGGGGTGCCACTAGACACAATGGAATATATAATTAGATAATGGGTATGGCAATCGGCGGGTGGGGGGTGCCATTAGACACCAAAGAAAATATAATTAGATAAGAGTGATGGCAATCTGATGATGTTGGGAGGGGTGCCACTAGACATCAGAGAAATTGGGATGGTGATCTGCAGGTGGGGGATGCCACTAAACACCAGTAGACTAGTATATAATAATGGGGATGACGATCAACAGAATTATGTACAATATCAAGAGAAGTATATCCAGTCATATTAAGCATGTATGGGGAGGCATGTACAGGGCATATATCAGACTGTGTCTTGATTATGTCTCTCACTTCTGGTCTCCACATATGAAGCAAATATTGACAAGGTAGAGCATATTCAAAGAAAATTCACAAAAAAATATTGGGGGTCTAAATAACTTATATCAGGAAAGATTAGAAGCTTAAATTTGGATAATGTAGAGAGGCTTAGGATCAATGAGGACTTCATTTTCTGCATGATTTATGCAAGAATAATTATCTCATGGCAGAACTGAATCTTGAGTTTAACAACACTGATTTTATCCCAAAAGTGACATTCAAAAAGGTTAAGAAAAACAAGTTCAAAGCACAGAACAGAACATTTTACTACACACAAAGGGTGGTAAATGTTTGGAACAGAACATGCTGTTACTTGCAACTCTAAAGAGCCCTTCAAAAAAAGCAGTCAACATACATATACCTGAAGTAAATTTGGCATGCTACCATGGTGGGGGTAGTATTCTTCACCCCTTCTTCTATCCTCAAGCTGCAATTTGAACCACAGTATAATCTGAAAGATAGCGCTGATTGAAAAAGTTGACAGAGGGTTCCCTTGCCTATCCACCTAAAATGTAATCACAGGACCACACATTTAACATTTTTTTGAGGTAACAAGTAAATGTATAGTATGGCAAATTAAGAAAAACTAAACACTCAGTTCAACTGCATGACATGTATAACTTTTTCTCATTGTGTAATGAATTAGGGGCTTTCATCAGAGTTTGCATTTCTTTAAAAAAATTGAAAGTTTAACCACATTGTACTTTGCAGAAAAGGTCACAAATTAATTAAAGTTGATTCAGGCTTTATATTAAACAATTGTGCCATGCTTTTGGTAACCCTTTTCTGTTAGCAAGCATATCAACTCCATGCCCATTTCAAAATGCAGTAATTTCATATCATCCAGTATTGTCCTTTAAATATTTTTGTTATGTAAAAGGTAAATTGTCAACATTTTTCTGAACTTACAGCAGAAAGAAATAGCAGATGGCAAAATCTTCTCCTTTTTGTAAATCTGGAGAGCCATGATACCCGAATGATGTCTTGGCTAGTCACCTTTTCCTTCATTATTTTTTTGTGTTGTCTTTAACAACAAAGTTTGAGTCAGTGACCATTCTTGTTTGACAGAACACAGAATCTGTAGAGTTGTCGAGCAATGTCGGCATTCATTCTTGACTCAGGACAACATTGTTGTAACACTGCGTACAGTAACATGTATTGTAATTGTTTTACACACACGTACCAGAAATTACAAACAATGTTTCTGTCTGATTCCAATTGATTTATGTGCAACTGGATGTGAGTGTTCTCTTCTTAGTACTGTATCTGCTCAGTAAGTGGAAGCCTATCTTCTGAACACAAGCTTTCATACAGTGTTTTGTTCAGTTTCTATATGTGTTGTTTTCTACATATCACCTCAAAACTTTGGAAAGAAATTGTTGTAGGAGAGCAAATGCATTTCCACCTTTTCCACAGAAATGTAAAGCACATTAGCAATCAAATGTCAGAACAAGTCTGACTCTGACCTCCATATAATGAGACACATCATCATAACACTAAACAAAAAAAAATGTTTATGCAAAGTGTAATTGTATTTGAGCATCAACTGTGTGAGTAATATACAAGGAATTGCTGCTTTTACGTCTGAGTCTACAGCAACATCTCAGTGTAGGACAGCACATTTCCACACCGGACAGTCACGGGATGGGCTGGAGTACTTACTACTAATTATTTAAAGTAGTAGTACAAAGAAGTTAGGCAAAATATTTGATCCTACTCTTTTTCACTATAAAATATTTCAGTCATTTTCCAGTTTTATTTGGTGGTAAAACATACTAGTTACACCAACATTTAAGTATTTTATAAATGTGCAAAAATTGTTTTTCAAGAAAAATGATGGCCTTGACATTTGGCTTAGAAAAACATTGTAGACCTCACAAGAGTTAAGATCAAGAAAATGAACAAAAAAACAAAACATTAAACATGCCTGAAATGAGAGAGTGGGGGTGCCACTAGACACCAAAGAAGATGTATTTGGAAATGGGAATGATGATCGGAGGCTGGGGGGTGCCACTAGACACCAGGGAAACAGGAATTCTTCTCTTGTATGGAATAAGTTTAAGCCAGTGGTGGTGGAAGAAGCTTTTTTCTGTTTACTGTATAAGATAGGCTTTGTGATTCCCATGTGGAAGTAAAAAGACAGATGTTTCCTACAGGATGTCTCTATCAGAATAGGAGGTTTGAGTAGGACACACACAGAAATTGAGACACACGCACGCACTCACATTCAGGCATGCACCCGATCAAGCAGGGGGATAAAAGTAACTATCAAAGACAAAAAATCACTTATTGGGTAAATATTTAATCAGGTTTTGGAGAGCAGCATGTTTCATTCACTGTGGACTAAGACTTGAAAATAGGATGTGCAGTTAAAGAGCACTGGTCTTAATTGATATAATTGGCATTAAATCATGCTTTTTCCTAGTTCTATGATTATCTGTTGCTTGAGAATTTGGACTGCATTTAATATTACAATATTGTCAACTTCTGAGCATTGGTAACCTGCCTGTCCCTCAACATTAAAGCACCCTGTCATGCAGCCTCCAAATACTGTAAGTTTGTTTTGGAGCTGTAATAAAGAAGGTATATCTATATTTATTTTTTTCTTCCCTTTTTCATAAGAGTATGGCCATTTAGATTTGTTGCCTGCTGAATGAAAATATTTGGAACAAAGTACCCCAGTATTGGAGCAGCTCCACTTCTCACAACTGTGACCATTTTCAGAATCTGTAAAAGGATAGGCACCACACAGGCTGCTGGAAAATATCCAGATGTTTCTTCTTACCACACACACACACACACACACATGCACACACACACACCACAGTGTCAAAACAGTATACACACGGCCAGCCCGGTGGCGCTGAGGGCTGAGGTGCTGGACGTCTTACCTTGTGGCAGCGACCCGAGTTTGGGAACGAGCCCGGGTCTTCGGTGGTCAGCAGTGGGGGGGGTGGAGCTGGATTGAGCTGCTGACGGCATGCTCTCCTCTCCTCTCCTCTCCGGGGAGGTGATGCGGTATCCCTCAGCCAATGGTGACCCCCTAGTGGAGGCTATGAACTACACGGGATCAGAAGGAGCTGGGCATTAGGCCATGGAGTGGGGGATAGAGGTTGTAACCGGGGCTGTAGGCTCATGCTCACCTCCACATGCATGTATTTGTACTCCTGGGGGTCCTGGGCAAAAAACTGGAGGCAGAAAAGCTGGCGGCAAGCAGGATGATGACTGACTCCCCGCAGGCTCTGCTCCCGGGACGGGTACAAGCTAAGCGCAGGCCATTCCGGGGGATGGGACTGGGGGAGTTGGTCAGATGGGGGCGCCATCCAGAGAAGCATAAATAGGAATAAAAAAAAAGTGCACGCACACACACACACACACACACACACACACACACACCACTGTGAAAACAGCGCTGCAACCATTCAAGAGGGGATCAGGACATGTTCCCCTTTAAATTATATGTGGTATTATCACAGACTATTTTGATAGAACTACAATGATCTCACAGGACAACCAAACTGCATGGTTTAGTACAAATTAAAACTAAATGTATTCTTCTTGCTTCCAGGCAGCATACTCAACCATTCCTTGATTCAAATGCATCTCATTATTGCTACATTACAGTTTTTAGTAGTTTTGGACACAACACAATGTGTTGTGGAGTTATTTAATCAAACTGTTGAAACATTTGCAAGTGTAATTTATTTGCTTGGTGTAAATCAACAGGTATCTTTTTTTTTATGAATATATTTTATTGAACTTTGCCAACATATGAACATAGCAAAAAAAAGTGCGTTATCTACACACAATTCATTTGACAATACGTATTCTTTAATCCTCCCAACTACCACCCCCCCAACCACACACACACACACACACACACACGCACGCATACACACACACACACACCTCATTGCAGGCTGTACTCATTTGGATTGTGGTTGCATACATTTTAAAAGGATTCTTGACAAAAATGGAATGCAAGTCCTGAATTGGTTGAGCCCCCCCAAAATCATTTGAAATAGCGCAAAGTGATATCCATGGAGACTCTTAGTCATGTTGTTTCTGTGTAAAATTGTCATCCAGTCACCTGAACCCTCTTTGAAAATTGTGTAATTTGAAATGCAGAGACAAAATCATCACACACACATGATTTCCAAGATATGCCTTCCCCCTGCATGCTTGGTGAGTGAGAGACCCCAGGGTCTTTCTTGAACCCGGGTTTCCAGCCATACAGCAGAGTGCAGTATGCTGGCACTGAGCCCCTGGACTGACAGTGTGTTTACTGCATCTCTATAATATACATGAATAATTATATATTTTACCGTAGCTTGTGAGCACCCACTGTACAACTCCTGAGCAATAATGTGGGGGAAGCAGTCTGATTGTAAGAGGTTGTAGCTCAATCTTATTAAAAAACTGTGTGAGACAAACATAACAGTTCCACAAAAGTTGTTTTTTTTCATTTGAAAGATGCAAAAGTGTAAAAACTGCCTTGACGTGAAATTATTATGATTATACAGTAAGTAAATGTTACATCTCTCTAAAGAACAAACTCTGGTCAGAGCCACAAGGGATACTAATACATTGGACATGATACATGTTGCTTGGATTGTAATTTACTTATATTACTGTAATGCAGTAATCATGCTCTTACAGCAAAATAGCAGCATACGAAATAAAACCTTACAAATCACAGTACTGCAGAATGTACTGTAGCTGTTGACTTTTTGTCATAAGACTTTTTTTCCTCTCCTTGCACCTGCTCAGCCTTTGTTGTACAAGAACCCATAGCCCAATCACGCACCATCCCCAGGACTTAAGTAAACCCTAAATATAAACACCAATTAGCAGATTGGGCAAGTTTTGACTGATCAGTTCTCACATCAAGCCTAGCAGTGAGCATATATTTTCTGTTCTATAAGTTGAGCACTCAGTATAGCGATGCAGGAAGGAGGTGCAGTTTCTGAGACTCTTCTGTTGAATTTCTGCCATTCAACCTGTTACTGCCAAGGCGCTGACAGGTAAAAGACTAGTAAAACAAATTCTTGTCAGATCCACCAGGGCTGCATAATGAAATTTGTGAAGAAAATGGGCAGACTGATTTTTTTTTAATTTTAAACTGGGTTGAGCTATGAGCTGCTACCCCCACCATGCGCTGGTGTGCTGCACGCCATGGCATGCCAGAGGTATTGGTAGCTATGCCCTTGCTGTTAAGGGGAGGGGACAGAAATGGCAGGGATGCAGAAATGTACAAAAAAAAAAAAAGTCCATAAAAAAACAAAATACGCCCACTGTGATAAAGTGCAGTGCTGCAGTCCATAGGGACAACATGGGTGGATTGCTTCTTGAGGGAGGGTCAGGCAGAGGAAAAACAGTTCCACAGATGGAAAACATGATGTCAGCCCTTTTATACATTCAAAATGTCTGCAGAGCTCTACCCATGCAGCCCTAAAAATGGCAGGTGTGAACAGACCCTGGTCCATACCAGTAAGGATGGAGCCAGTGAGCCATAAGATGGAAGGGGAGGTGGAGTAGGATTTTCTAAGATCAAACTGAAAGGAAGTGAAGAAGGAGGAGTCAAGGAAGGTAGAAAATGCAATAGTACAAGGTATTACTGTAACTTTGCTAGGGGAGGAAGGAGAGAGATGGGACAATAGCTACCAGGAGAGTGCCATACTGGTTAAGAGCTTTAATGAGTGATACTGTAGTTCAATGTGACTGATAGACTGGATAAGAAATGAAATGCAAATACAGTATAAAGGGAAACTATATGAGAAATGCTTAACAAAACATTTTGACTTTTTTGTATATTTACTTTGTTAAATGTGATTTTTACATAGGACACTGTAGGCAGTTAGTTGCTGGACTTTATATTATATCACTTTAATTGTACTTGCCCCCCTCACACACACAGATGTTTACAGTTGTAATAGTAAATAAGTTTCATAAACTGCGGCATTAGCAAAATATGCTTTGTGGCACTGTAATGGGAAGCATACCTCTCAACTGTCCCTGATTTTCAGGGACATCCCTGTGTTTCCATGACCAAACAGTGGGGGTTGTCAGCTCCTGCAGCTGGTGCGCTCTTTACTGCATGTTCCATGACTTGTGGTTTCCTCATTTGCTCAGGAGACATGGATTCTGTTGCCACTGGATTTCACCATAAGTGTCAACTGTTTTTTTTAAGTTACAATAAACTTTTTTTTAATTTCTGTAAAACAAACATATTATGTTCCATTTATGTGTGTTTTGTTTATGGCAAAAGACATGAGTTACAAAATATTTTATAGCTAATACTGTATACCATATAATAAACATCCTGATGCTGGTGGACTCTAGATTGGTCACACCTCTATAACTACTGAAGAGCTGTTGTTGATCTTTCTCAAAAGAGCTGTGGAAAAAACAGCCACCTCAAGCAAAGCACCACAGGATTACAATACTATATAGTATAGGAAGAACAAAGGGAATGGGTTTCACCACAACAAAATACACAACTGTACTCTATGGGCCAGATATTAAAAACTTTGCGCTGGGGCTAAATTAGCACTGCCCGGTGGGCAAACTTAGCCTGGAGCACAAAGCAAGCCATATTCAAAAGGAATAGCCCAGGGCAAACAGCTTCTGAATATAGCATGGGAATGAGGCCGGGAAAACTGGGCTGGGAGTGCAGGGTAAACTTAGCCCTGGAGTAAGACAGCTCTGAATGTGGCAACCAGGAAGTGCAAACCACAACAGCAACACAGTGCAGAGCGATGTGAAGGTAGGTAGAGGTGAACTATGTGGCCAATGTGTGTGCCAGCAAATGTGTGGGCCCAGTACAGCTGCAGGCAGCAGTGTATGTGAAAGTACAGTGTGAAAAACTGTAAAATATTCCCCCTACTGTTTGCGCAGTGCCAACACATTTGCATGGGTTTAGCACAGGGCTAAACCATTAGCCCAGTGCAAACACGTTTGCCCAGTGCTAAACTTTGCCATATTCAAAAGTGACATGCAAATGAGCCTACTAAGGAAGTCTCTGGACAAACATCCAGATTAGCATCTCATTATGCCCTGATCTGCATGCAGTTTGCACCGGGCTAACAGTTTAGCCCCTGCACTGAGCCCGCGCAAATGCGTTAGTGCTGCGCAAACAGTTTGGGGAATATTATACAGCTTTGAACACTACTTTGACATGTGCTACTGCCTGCAGCTGTACTGGGATAACACAGCATAGGCACAGATGGTGGTGGTGCTGCTTGCAATTGTCACACTGCAGGTCATACTACAGTGCACAGCAGACACTACAGTTGCAAGGGGGCCAGTAGTGTGTGGACACAGCAGTTCCTATGGTGTGTAGGGTAGTGATGATTACTGCACTATACACAGTGAGTGGCCCAACCTGCAGGTGTTTACTGACAGTGGACATTACTGTTACACTGTTGAGTGACCCACAGATGCTGCACCTCTGGCATGGGATGCTCACAGTGACATTTACATGTCCGGCTTTGTGTGCTGTGGCAGTTGTACAGCTGTGCGGTATGTGGCCGGGGGGGGGCATATATTATCAGAAAGGCACACTGGTGTTGGGGTATTCCCAATATTGGCCCATGTGCACTGCATGATGTGTCCCAGCCTTGTGGCCACACCTGGTCTGTGGCATAGCCTGGCCACCCATACACTCTCCACTCAACATCCTCCATGCCCACAGTGCTGTATTTGTGTGCTGGCATCTGTTGGTGTCCACAGAAGAGTGGTCTGCAGGTGTGTGCTGTATGCCACACTGCCATGCTGTCCACTGGTGGCAGGGTCACCACTTACTGCCTGGCATGGCTGGGACTAGTGGCAGATGATGGCATCATTGTGATTCCATCAGTTAGCAGCATGTTTCCTCTATGTTTGGCTTTGTCTATGTGTCATATTTATTTGTTAGGGTCGCGCAAAGCCACACAAAGCCACGTAAACACCGTGCAAAACCAAAGTGTCGCACAAAGCTGATTGCCCAGGGTTAAGACAAGCTTTTCCTGGGCAGTAATGTGCACTGTGCTAAGTGTCGCGCTAAGTCACACAAAACCACTTTGCAGGGCGCTAGTCGCTGAATATAGCATTGCACCTGTATTCATGTCAGTTTGCCCCTTGCATACATTATGATTTTGCCTGGTGCTAATGCAGTTTGCCTATGCTATTTGGCCATTTGAATATAGCAGACCTGTGCTAATCCTGTGCTAAACCTATGCAAATGTTTTTTTGCCAGGCACAAAGTTTTAAATATCTGGCCCTTAGTATGTTATTCTTTTCAGCTGTAACTAGGATAGGTCAAGTTGCAAATATTCTTTCTTGAGATGAGTTTATATGGGTTCTCCCTATAGTTGTGTTATTAGGCTGTGCATCTCTATTGTGCTTTTATTGTATGTTTTCTCATTTCCATTTTCTATTCTATGTTAACTTTTATGACTGCGAGTCATTATTGATCATTTCTGTAATGTAATTTGTCTATGCTCTCCCAGGACTATCTTGTAAATGAGGTTGCTCAATGATGTATTGCCTGGTTAAATAAAAATTAAATTGAATTGACAACCCAGGAAAAAACAGTGGCCAACAGCTCACTCTGCAGCCAGCAGCATGAGTTCAGCTGTGGTTGCAGAAGTGAAAAAATTATGCTGTTCTCATACAGACAATGCAGGGAAGCCTCCTCTCTCTAAGCTGGGCACCCAGGATTTTGGGTGCCCAGAAAACATATTTGTGGGCATCAAGTTAAAACACAAACATGAGAATCTAGCTAAATGGTCCCCTTTAGCTAGGTTCTTATGTTTTTGTTTTTTAAATCTCTTCATTTTTATGTGTTTTCCACCTTTGTTAGTTTGTGGAAAACAGTAACAAGACAGCAGTTGGTATGGCACCAAAAGTGTTTGGAGCTCTGCCAATTCAGTGGTGTGAAAGAAAAAAGGGGCATTTGGGGCATCAAATTTTTACTTTCGCAGCAGAACGTTATCTGAATACCTCTACTGTGCGTGCGCAGATTGGAAAACAATAAATGTAAAAGCCTTGTAACTCGGAAACCCTTTAATATTTTTTCACAACACCTGTCAAAGGCATCACCTTGGACATGACACATGTACCCTGCAAGTTTAGGGAAACAAATACATTCCGTGTAGGCTATAGGGGTGAGAAAATAAAAACATGATAAGTATAGGATAAAATTTTGTTTTTTTTTCTGAAAATGACACATGCAGATCTCGGAAACCACACCAGCTGCCATCACAAATATTTCCACACACTGAAACTTTCCCTCCTAGACAACACTTGCAAAATTTCAGCTTATTCTGTGAAAGAGAATCAAAAATATTAATGTGTAACATTTGAGGTTTAACATTAAACAAGCTACTCAACCCTAACTATAAGGGCATTATCGCACCCCTATAATTTTTATAGTGGCATGATAGCACCATTATAGTTATGGCTGAGTAGCATGTTTAATGTTAAATCTCAGATGTTGCACTTTAATAACTTTGTAACCGATCAATGGATTTGCACAAAATTTGGTATGCTCTGTTCTGTGGGGTAAATTTCTTGATATGGTAAGTTTTGTTCCAGTTGGATGTGCAGTTTCTGAGATATAGATAGTGCAAAAACATTAAAAGTAACCACATTTTACAGTTTTGTCCTCATCATCTTGCACCCATACAGTGTGGAATTGTTGTGTTAATTTTTATGTTGGCGTGCTTGCACAGCCAACATCTTCTGGCAGTGGAGATTTGGAGGCGCAGTCACTGTTGGGCGAATGCAGGGCATGCACCAGTAGGTGCGTCCCGCATTCCCCAATGAGCCAGCAGCAGGGGCCGACACCCTACCTAGCTAATGAGGTGATGACTTCTGAGAAAAAGTCTGCTAAAATGAGAGTGAAGCTGTCTTGCAGCATGACCACAGCACGCCTCCTCCTACATACAGGCAACATGGCAGCAGTGTCTGCCACTGTTGCCTGTCAACCCCCCTTCCTTTATTGTGTGCTGACAGGGTGCCCAATCCCCATTGGTATCGACATGTAACCCCCACTTTTTTGATTGCCGACGGGGTGCCCAATCCCCCTCTGCTTCATGCACCCCCCAAACAGTTTCACTTTGTCGACAGGGGTGTCCAATCCCCGTTGGAATGTATCCCTCCCTTTGAATTTTGATGATGGGGGAGCCCACTCCCCATTGGCATGATGTGGTCCCCGCTTCTGTTTTTTGATAGCCGAGTGGGTGCCCAATCCCCCTCGGCTCCTGTGGCTCTCCCCTTCCATGTTTGCCAATGGGGGTGCCCAATCCCCCTCTGCTTCATGCACCCCCCAAACAGTTTCACTTTGTCGACAGGGTGTCAATCCCTGTTGGAATGTATCCCTCCTTTGAATTTTGATGATGGGGAGCCACTCCCCATGGCATGATGTGGTCCCTTCTGTTTATAGCAGTGGGTGCCCAATCAGCCCTCGGCTCCTGTGGCTCTCCTTCATGTTTACAATGGGGGTGCCCAATCCCCATTGGCTACACCACCCCACACACACTCAGTTGGCATGCTGGGAGCCCACCCCAGTGTGCCAAAGCACCTATTAAAAACAAAAACAGTCCCCGATATCTTATTTTTTTCCTGTAAGAAGGAAATGGTCCCTCGGTGGTCTCCTGGCCCTCTTCCACAACCCACACCCCCACTGCTCACCCTGCCTCCCCCACCCCCCACCTCATACTTACCTCTGGAGTCTGACGTGATGATCTTCGTTGGATCGGGAACACGTCTGCACTCTTCAAAGCCGACCGTGAACTGAGGAAATGCTGGTAAGCTGCATAATAGAATGAATATGGTTTTTCCAACTTTAATGCATATCTGGGGCATTTTTTGGAATTTAGGCACCACATTTTCAGCACGGGGTTTTTGGGAGCGCTCCTCGTGAATTCTATCACTATCATGGCATTAATTGGCCTTGAAAGGTGATTTCACAGTCACTGTGTGGAATCACCTTTTGGGACTAATTATTGAAACAACTGTGCCAGTGTTCATGAGGTGGCCTCTCAAAAAGCCTATGTTGCAAATTTGGTGGAAAAAATCAAAAAAAATTACTGTTTTATGAGCGTGCATTGCGCAGTTGCTACACAGGCTCGTAACTTCACGAATTCGCAATATTTTCATGCCAGATTTTCAACATTGTAATTTTTGCTCACCTTCTTGTTAATAGTGCAGCTGTCATTTTCCACATACTGCTCGAAATGTGGTTCCGCACTTCCAGTGCACAATAGTGCAGTCGCTGAGGGAAATCAGTATTTCAGCCAGATTATGAAAATGACAGTGACACAGATCATGAGCAGAGGTCTTAAAATGCCTATGTAGAAAATTTGGTGATGATACTCCATAAAATGACTGTGTTGCGAGCATGCGTTGGTAGATTGCATGCATGCTCATGACGTTGTGCATTTATAATATTTCCACTCTGGATTTTCACCATTGGCATTTTTCCACAACTTTTGATGAACAGTACAGCTGTCATTTCACATATCCTGCCCAAAATTTGTTTTCGCACTTCCAGCGCAGAATAGTGTGGTTGCTGTGCTAAATCACTTTCTGGGACAGTTTGAGGAAATAACAGTGACACTGTACATGAGCAGAGGTGCTAAAATGCATATGCTGAAAATTTGGTGCCGAATGCCCATAAAATAACTGTGTTACAAGCGTGCATTGCACATTTCCCATGCACCCTTGTAACTTCGCAAATTTGCTATATTTACATGCCATATTTTCAACACTTGCATTTTTTTACACCTCCTTATGAACTGTACAGCTGTCATTTTTCACATCCTGCCCATAATGGTTTCCCACACTGCACTACCACAGTCAATGCTAGCACAACATTCAGCATTGACAAATGCTTGTTTATGGTAGAAACAGCTTGGGTAACAGAACTGCCATGCATTTGTTTGATGAAAAAATATTAACCTATTGCAAATGTATTCAGTTTTATAAATTCCCAATGTTTTTAATAGGAAGATCACTTTCCAGGATGGAGGAAGAAAGTTCGACAAAGGATTTGGCTCATGAAACAGGATTCTTTTTTGAAAGGGCTATTCCTTTTTCCTGAGGAAAAAATCCTTTTTCGTGAGCTGCCATCTTGTAGATTTCTTTCCAAGAACTATAAAGCATGGAAAAGTAATAAAAATGTTGTCATTTTAGAATTCAAACACCAGAACATAGCAAAATGGGTCCCGTTTAACTAGAGTCTGATGTTTGTTTTTCACAATTAGGGACAGAAATACTTTTTCTGAGCACCCAAAATCCTGGGTGCCCAGCTTAGCAAGAGGAGTGCTTCCTAAATGTTCTCTGTATGAGAACCACAGATTTTCTTGACTTCTGTAGCCAACAGCTGAACTCCTGCTGCAGGTTGCAGTGTGAACTGTGAGCCTCCTGGCCATTTCCCTGGTGTTTGATGGCATGACACCCCACACACACTCTGTCCCCATAAGTAATATGTTCCCTGGTGTCTAGCTGAGTTTTAAGCATGAGACGCCCAAGGCACACCCCACACCTGCTCTCCTGCCTAGTTTTGGAGGGTGGGGTGTTAGGGTGATAAACCCTAATGCCTCATTCCCCAATTTTTGTTGCTTTGACCCTAACTGGAACATTAACAAAGTTTTTTGCAACCCATATATATATATATATATATATATATATATATATATATATATATATATATATATCTATATATATATATATATATATATAGATATATATAGATATATATATATATATATATAGACAGATAGATAGATAGATTGATTTCTGTGGCATGATGCAAATTCTGTGGAAAATTCCACAACTGCAGAATCACAGAATTCCAGGAGCCTTGATTATACTCCATCTCTTGCCCATAAAATTGATCCTTCAAGAATGAGTGAGTGTCCTGAAAGAAAAGTACACAAGGGTATCTTCCATCATGTGATTTGAGCTTGCCTCAGGTAAAGGCCTAATGGGGGGAAGTACACTCCATTCTCTCCAGAGCCCTACACATTAGCAGGGGCATAGCCAGGGAGGTCCTGGGTGCATAGAACCCCCTCCCCCCTGCCTGCCTTAAATATTTAAAAATTGCATTCAGGACTCACGGTGGCAGATGCATTGTCAGGGAAATGAATCAAAGTGATCCGCTAGTGAAATGAAGGCAGGCATCAGTTCATGAATATGCAGCACAAGCACTGCCTCCTGTTGGGACAAGACACCTATTAAAGACCCTCTGAAAACATTGAGGAGTGATCAGATGATCTGGAGGATCAAGGCTTCATGGTTGTCCAGAGCAGCAGAGTGTGCAGACTCATGCAACATAGTCTAATTCCTGCCAAGTGTGAGTTAGAGGAATGTGTCTCTGAGTGATCACTCTCACTGTATTTGTGTCTATCAGGTGACAGCATTTCAGATACTTTTCATAGCCGGTCTCTGACTCTCCCTCTTCAACTAGGTCTTGGTGGGTCACAGTGGTCAGACTGGAGGGAGAAGCTCTGATTAAGAGCATGAGCTGGGTTAACAGTGAGACAAGCTCCTCAGCAAAAACTTAGTCAGTCTAGCCACGGGGCCACAGCAGCATTAATCTCAGCAGTAAGTGGAAAAATCATTACATGCCTGTAAAACCACTTTTTGATTAGTGCCTGCATTAATCATCCTGCAGAAAATAAAAAAAAGGTAGATTTTTAGCCACAGAGTCACAACAATGGAGATGAGGGAAATAAAATGTGGTGTGGGGGCTGTTGCTGATAGGACTAATTAGGAAATTCAAATACAGAAAGCTGGCCCGGAGGTGCTGAGGGCTGAGGTGCTGGATGCCATACCTCACACCATGCTGCCAACCTGGGTTCAGGAATGAACCTGGGTCATTGTGGGTATGCAGGGAGGGAGGCTGGGGATGGAATGAGCAGCCACAAGGCAGCTCTCCCCTCCCAGGTTGGGGATCCACCCATGCCTGCTGCAGGGCTGCCCCTGAGTGGAGGCCTGCAGATAGTGCAGTCAGGAGCAACTGGAGTAGGGATTGTGCTGTGGGTCACTGCATACACATGCCTCTACATGCATGCGAGCAACCATGGCAAGGGGCGGGGAGAAAGAAATTTGAAAAATATGGACCAGGCAGACTCCATGATGGCCCTGCAGCACCGTCATCATTCCCCTGGAGTCTAGATGTTTGTCTCTGGGGGGAGGGAAAGTTGAGGCACTTCACTCCCAGACCTGCCTCCATGGGGGATTGCCAGGAGGGTTGGGCGCAGAGACAGCTGTGGTCCCAAGACTGAGACCCTCTGAGAGAGGGTCCAGAGCCACCTGTCAGCTTCACTATGTACCCCCATTGACAAGTAGGTGGGGGTGGCAATGGTGGTCAAATAGCTGAATTAAAAAAGAAATTCAAATACAGTAGAGAATAAGGAGTTCCAATGTAGAAATGCAGCGGGCAGGAGTCACGTGATGTTTACTCGGCAATAGCTGCATCTCTGTTGTGCTCCACAGAGTCCAAATAATGTAATGTTTTAAAATCGGTTCTAACTGCCTAATTGGACTTACTGGCAGTCAGATTGTTTTTTTCTTTTACTGGAGTGATGAATGGTAACAAAATGTCTGACAAAACTCCGATGTTTGTGGCTGAAGCTTTCTGCCCAGACAAGTAGTACCAGACTGTTCTAAGCAGTAAGCTGCCCTGTGCTGAGTGCATATGTCAGCAGAAGGATTTCAGGATCATGAGCTTGGGTAATGGAAGGCAGCCAGAAAGAAGGCTCTGTTCAAGATGTATATGAGTGGTAGCCTGAGAAGGCTTTGTTACGGGAGGTGGAGGGTCAGTGGTGAGAGCTATGGGATGGGAAGTATAGGGAGGGGGTGGTCATGGGAGTTGGTGGTGAAAGGGGGAGGAAGTAGCAGAGTTGTGGAATGAAATGAAAATTAGGAGAGGGTGAAGAGGGAGTGGGGGTAGTACAGGGTGAGAAGTGGAATAAGGAGAGGGCAGTATAGGGGTGGGGTTGGAGAGGTTAAGAAGGTAGCAGAGGATGGAAACAAAGGGGACAGGGTGAGGAGGGGCGGACAGGGTGGGAGAGGGATACATCTATAGTACTGTTACAGTGCCAGGTTGTAGGGAGCATTCAGAGACTCTCAAAGTGTTTGTTTCATCACAACATGCAGTTATTGGTTTCATGCAGAGTAGACCATCTCAAGATAATCTCATCCAAAGCTGTTTCAGTATCTTCCGGGTCTGCTCAAAAACTCATGAAAATATCCTGTCTACTTGCAAACATCTCCCAAGATGGGACCCCATTAAATGCTGTCTCTACATACAAATATCTGCGAGTATGGCTTAACCCCCAGTTAAACTTCTAGAATCACATTGATGCCATCACATCGAAGCTCCACCCTAAGCTAGGCCTACTATACAAAAATCATGATGCTCTCCTACTACCTGTTAGACACATATTATTAACAAAAATGATCACTCCTATTTTTGACTACACTGACATAGTGTATGGCACTGCCCCCCCCCCCGTTATCCAGGTTTGACTCCCTCCTCTATGCTTTCTGCAACTTTGCTGCAAACCACCCTCTTTGAACGCACCACTGCATTCTCATTTCTTTCATCGGGATACCACCCCTATCCCATTGTCAATTCAGCCACTCCATCTCTTTCATATCCAAATTCTGGTTCGACCTGATACCCACATGCCTGGCAGAGAGGCTAACACCCACTGCCATTTACAAACATATGAATATACAAATTGCCAGCAGAAACAGGCAACATGGTATATCAAGTCTGCAGCTACAGTAGCACCCTTACCTTACAGCTGTCCCATCCTCCTTAACAATTGTCCCCCCTCACTCTGTCCCATTCTTTTTTGAAACTACCCACTCTCTTACAGGATACCACCTCCTCCAGCAGAGTGTTCCATTCTGCCACAACCATCTCCATGAAAAAGTGTTTCCTCATTTCCCTTCTATATCTTCCCCCCTTCCAATCTAAGACCATGTCCTCTGGTGTGTCTCCCACTCCTTAGCTTAAATATATCTCTTCAGTACATGTCTTATTTATCCCTTTTAAGTACTTAAAGGTCTCAATCATATCCCCCTGATCCCTTCTGTCTTCCAGGGAGAACATATTCAACTCACTCAGCTTCTCCTCATATGGCCTGTCCTCCAATCCTTGGATCATCTTTGTTGCTCTGCATTGTATCCGTTCCAGTAATCTTACATCCTTCTTCATATATGGGCACCAGTACTGCAGCGAGACTCCAGGTGTGGCCTGACCAATGACCAGTAGAGAGGCAGGATCATCTCCCTGCTCCTGCTGAAGATTCCTTTCGCAATTCATCCCAGCATCCTGTTGGCCTTTGCTGCCGCCTTCCTACACTGCTCTGTATTGTTCATTTTCCCCATTACATCCCTCCTCGGTGGTACCTAGCTGCACTCCTCCAAGCTGATAATCCCTCCCTGGGTTCTTTGCTCTGAAGTGCAGTACTTTGCACTTTTTAGCATTGAATCCCAACTGCCATGCTTCCAACCACTCCTCAAGTTTGGTCGGGTCATCCTGCAGCCCCTGACATCCTGCTATCTTGTCCACCATCTCCCCCAACTTGGTGTCATCAGCGAACAGACTGATCTTATTCCTGATGCCACGTGAGATGTCTGCTATGAATATCCCAAACAGCACCAGCTCCTGTACCGATCCCTGTGGCATCCCATACTTACTGCACTCAAGGGACTACCATTCTTTCTCTCTCCCCAAACCTTCCTCATCCACTGGCAAGTCCACCTTCACCTACAGACTCCCCTCTTTATGGCATCCCCTCTTTATGGAACCAACTTTCTCTTCTCCTAAGAAACTCAGCCTCTCACAACTGCATCAAACACCAAATCCGACAACTTCCACTCCCCACCTGAACCTTCTCCTAGCCACTCACAGGACCAGTCTCATGCCAAATGTTTTTGTGGATAGTTATCTAATCCTCAGAATTGTATACTGTATGCATCTAGTCCATCTGAATGTACAATACTTTGCTGAATAACTTATGCAACTGTATGTTTATCTTCTGTATCTATTATGTATTTTCTGCTTTATATTCCTTTCCCCCTTCCCTGTTTTGGACCTGAAAATGAGACTCTGCTCAGTGTGCCTTTTCCAGTTATCAAATATTTAAATAAAATAATAAAAATAAAGAAGTGCTTATCATTTTGAATCTGAAGTGCAGGCTTCTCAGGAACTTTCCAAGTTATTGCTGAATTTGTTCAAGTCCAAATCTACTGGCTAGTCCTTTACATCTGGACTGACTCTTGGATAAACATTCATTGTTCTGAACTGGAACTTAGTGGTCGATGTCTGTTATGCTGCATTGTCCCGGATTTCCCAGGAAAGAGGCTTACACAGTAGTGGTGGGTGCTCATATCAGCCAATAGTTTATTCTTTTTATATAGCCCCATACATCATTTTTTTCTTTAAATCATATTTACAAACTTGAAGATCATTGGTCCCAAACTTTCCAGTAATCGTCCCAATTTTTATACATCTTTCTGGTTATGTCCATTTCATTTTATACCAAAGGTTCCAAACATCGATTATTCATTTCTTATGTATTCTTCTTTCTTCATCTTCTCACCCCTCAGATGTAGAATCTGGGTGGCCCTTCTCCTTCTTCTTCGGAGGTAAGGGTGTGACATCCATTACCGCATCTCTTCTCCTCTTTTCTTTGTTCTCCACTTGCGTGTGTTCTCCCCCCTTCCCTCCTGGCAGTTCTTATACTCTTTTTGTTTATACTCTTCTCGCTCTTTTCCCCTCCCATCCATTCACCTTTGGCTGTCCTACTCTTTTGGTATTATTGTTCTCCAGTTTTTGTCCCTCCAAGCCATCAACCTTTGGCTGGGGCCAAACCTTGACCCTCTTTCCTCTCCTTTTTTTGGGTGGGTAGGTGGGTTTTTAACAACTGGAGAGTAGCAAACTAAAAGAGGGCTTTTCCTCCCCTGGAGCCCCTTAAAAGGCCAGCATAGCCCTCCTTTTCCTGTTTATCTTGACCCATCACTTGTTTCTACAGACTCCTTCTTAGCTCCACCCTCCTTGTGATGTCACCCCTTTTCACCTCCCCTCTTTTCCCCTTCTTTCCTCTGTGACACCCTCTTAGCCTCTCCCCCCCCCCCATCTCCACTTTCCTTTTCCTTTACATCACATGGCCCTTCTTGGGTGGTCACCAGGACAGTCTGGTCTGCCATTTAGAGGCAAACTCCATTGTCCTGGATTTCCCAAGAAAGAGGCTTACACATTAGTGGTGGGTGCTCAGATCAGCTAATAGTTTATCCTTTTTATATAGCCCCATATATCATATTTTTTCTTGAAATCATATTTACAAACTTGAAGATCATTGGTTCCAAACTTTCCAATAATCTTCCCAGTTTTTATACATCGCTTTCTGCTTAGGTCCATTTCATTTTATACAAATAGTTCCA
Source organism: Neoceratodus forsteri (assembly GCA_016271365.2). Classification (NCBI taxonomy): domain Eukaryota; kingdom Metazoa; phylum Chordata; order Ceratodontiformes; family Ceratodontidae; genus Neoceratodus; species Neoceratodus forsteri. The sequence continues at coordinate 663,049,697 of CM028135.1, read as the reverse complement.
AACATTGATTATTCATTTCTTATGTATTCCTCTTTCTTTGTCTTCTCACCCCCCAGAGGTAGAATCTGGGAGGCCCTTCTCCATCTTCTTTGGAGGTAACGGTGTGACACCCACTAACGCATCTCTACTCCTCTTTTCTTTGTTCTCCACTTGTGTGTGTTCTCCCCCCCCACCTTGGCAACTCTTATACTCTTTTTGCCACTAGGCCATCTCCAGCCTGAATTGGATGATGCCCCCCACTGGGACCTGTTCTTGTTAACCAAGGCTCTTTCTCCATTCCTCAATATTTCCCATGGTCTCCGAATTAAACAGGTCAACCCCTACATCTGATAGGTGTACCCCATCCAGTCTTTAAAATTCATCCTTGCACTCTCCTATGCCCCGTCTAATGTCCCTGTCCCCATGGGTTATGAACCATGTGCCTACCCTTCCATTCATTTTTCTCCTTACCCTATCCATTGCAAGGTGGCTGTGTGCATGTCTCCATACTCTGCGGGGTACCATATCTAACCACGTAAGGGTTACTTGTGGCCACCATTTCTTTATTATACTCTTATCATACTTGATCTGTAAATAAATGTCCAGCACGATCCAATGCCATTGCCTCCCAAATGTATAATAATAATCATGTCTGGTGGTGGACATCTCTCTCTCTCTCTCTTCTCTCTCTCTCTCTCTCTCTCTCTCTCTCTCTCTCATGTCTCTTAATGTCAGAAGCAGCTAGGCCCATTTCATGCCCCTGATGCCCTGCCATGTCACCCGGCATTGTCTGGAGTCTTGGTATAGTTGTCTGACCCCTTCTTTTTTGGACACTTTCCTTTCTGCCCAATAAATGTAAGAGTGTCTGCATATCCATATCTCCAGCCTCCGCCCCTTATCTGCTGAGAGATCAAAACATGTGTGATTAATGAGATATTCTTTGTTGTTGCCACTCTCTACCTGTATCTCACCCCCCCATCTTTTAAGTCTTTACAAACTACCCCCCCAATCCCTACCTTAAACCTGTGGAGATAAATTTGAAGAATTGGGTAATCATTTGTTTAGCGATCTTATGTATCATTTATAACAGTCAGACTTCCAGCATCTGACCCCTTGAACTTGTGCAACTGACCTCTCCTGCTGATGCCATCTGTGACGACCACCTAGTTCAGAATGAATGTGAGGAAAAATTCTTGGGGTTCTCCCCCAGGAATTCTATGCATTTTTTAAGCACTGCTGTCACCTGATAGCCTCTGGCTCTTTTTCCGTCCTCGTGAATAAAGAACTGGCCTGCTTGTGTCAGACGCATTGAGGGGTAGGTCCACAATTCTCTGACAGGGCATCTAGCTGCCTCCTCGTGTCTTCCTAGTCTTATCTGGGCTCCCTCACCTTTTTGGTCTCTCTTTGATTTCCTGATCCATATGCTGATTGTGTCCCCCTGCCATGTAAGGTCATCCTGTTCCAAACTGCCCACCAGACTTCCCCTGTCATGCCCTACTGCTTCGCTCACCCTCAGTGCACCATAATACATTGTTGTAAATAATGCCTGGCATAACAATTTTTTAAATTCTGTTCTGCATACGGCTGCTGTTGCCTGCCCCAGACCTGCCATCATTCTTTGCAATACTGGTTTCCATTCATCCTTTGCCTTTGTTCCCAGCTTTCCCCAACCTTGAACCATTCAGCATACTAACATTGTCTTTGTTGGGTCCTTACACTGTCTTAGGTTACAAGCCATGCTAATGGCCACCAGGTGGACTCCCATGGTAGCATATGCCATTCCCTTTTCCTATTGGTGCACTATGTATTTTCCCACTTGATCGGCTGTGACTTGCCCACTTACCTCCATGTGCTGCAGTTCTCTGAACTTCTGGAATGTTCCCCATGCCCCTTGCTAGGCTCTGAGTGTCCTGGTGGACCAGAAGTTCTGAAACAGGACTTCTGCTCCTTCTAGCCAACTTCCTGTATATCCTCTGGTATCGGCATCTGTTGTGCCTCTGCCTTCAGTGCTGAGACCCGGAATCTGTCCAGCTGCAGATGGGAGATGCTATCAGCTATAGTACTTCTGATCTCTTCTATGTGCCTAGCCCTGAATGTCATGTTAAGCTTCAGACCCTGTAGTACTAATTGTCTCAGTAGCCATAGCACTGGCCTGGTCGATGCTCTCCTGTTTTTGAGGACATCCACCACAGCTCTGTTGTCACACCAAAAAGTCACTTTTTGGTACTGGAGCTCGAGGTCCCACACTAATGAGCATGCCCAAATTGGCATGATTTTCAGAAGGGTAACGTTCCTAGTCAAACCTACCTCAGGACACCAATCAGTATCAGGAATTGGGAGGTGCCATTACAAGGACACACTGACTCAATAGCAACACAGAAACTGCTGAGAGGGTTTAAGAAGGGTTTCAGACTGCATTGACAGGTCCCCCAGGGCACAACAGGACAGCAAAAATGTAGGGTCAGTGAAGTGAAGGAGGAGATCCTGAGGAAAAAACTGCAAAAAGAGAAGGAAGCAGGGAGGATAGATGACCCATTTCTGGTAGCACCTTTTGACAATCTGAGAATATCCCCACTAGGTTTAGTGCTCAAGAAACAATAAGGGGAATTTAGGGTGATACATCACCTACCATTCCCAGAGGGGGAGTCAGTGAATGACTACATCGATGAAAGACACTCCAAGGTGACTTATGCCATGCTGGAGGAAGCAATGGAAATCATTAAGGCAACACCACAAGCATGGCTAGTGAAGACAGATATAGAGGCTGCATTCAGGCTACTTCCAGTGCACCCTTTAGATTGGGACTTGTTGGGCTTTAAGCTAGATGGGGAATATTACTTTGACAAAACCATGCCTATGGGTTGCTCCACAGCCTGTGCCTCATTCAAACGGTTTAGCACATGTCTACAGGGTATATTTCAAAGACAGTCAGGGTATAGGACAGTGATACACTACCCAGACAATTTCCTACTGATCAGGAGTGTGAGGCAAGAGTCCAAGGAGGTGTTCAAGAGCTTTCAGACACTGTGCAGGGACCTGAGGGTGCCATTGGCAGCAGACAAGACAGAAGGTCCTAGCTGAATCAATGAGTTCCTGGGCATAGAGATAGATGCACAGCAAGAGGTGTTTAGATTGCCAGAAAGCAAGCTAAATAAGTTGAGGGGTCTTCTAAGGGAACATAGAAAAGGAAGAAGGAAACAGTTGATGCAGGTCCAACAACTGACAGGACACCTTAACTTTGCTTGCCAAGCCATCAGCCCAGGGAAAGCATTCTCCAGGTGAAGAGCACACGCCACACGGGGGACAACTAAACCATACCACTGGGTAGACATCACAAGTGACACAAGGGAGGACCTGAAAATATGGGACACATTTTTAGAAACATTCAATGGCACATCTTTCTGGCAGGATGACTGGGTCTTTAATACAGATGCTGCAGGGGGGGGGGCTTGGGATGGGGGATACTGTAGAGGAAAATGTGTTTATGAGGCACGGCCGCAGAGATGGATAGTTGCCATGTTAAATATCTGACCCCCCCCAATCTTGTAGGCTTTGTATTAATACTTATTTCCTCCTCTCCCAAAACCCCCCTTCCCCAAAAACCTCTTGCTCCTTGCTGTCCACTGAACCCCCCTTGGTCTTCCCTAAAGGACTGGTTGGCATGGCCCTGTGTCCCATTGGGGTGCCCCCTGGCCACCCAGTTTGTCCTACATCTGGAAGCAGGGTAGGTCCCCCCACATTTTTAGCATGCATGGCAGAACCTAAATTGTAGCTAGGAGCAAAAGGCTCGATTGTATCCCCAGGAACATTTTTGAATCAGCAGGGTCTTTCTAGTCCCTTTCCCATCTGGTGTGGTCTGATCCATGATGTAATCTGTAAACAGGTCCAGCTGTTTGGTATCCCACCTAATGTGTCTATAAGTGGCCATCCTTTGTCTGAAAAATTCCTCATAATATATCCATCCCACTCCTGCTTTTGCTTTCACTCTCCTTATTATGAGCTAATAAGTTATCAAGGGAATACCAAATTCGGGCTTTTTCTCTAACACTATGACTGCATACATGACGAAGCCCACAGACCAACTGTCCCATGTCTTGCCTTTAGTGAATTTGTCCTCCTCTTTCTTCCCTAGAAGGACTACTGCGGCTGCCATCTCTGCTTTCCCAATGCTCTTCCTCTTGTCATATTTCATCACTATTTCTCTGCTTACCAATGCAAAAACGTCCATGTACTCTCCCTTCCATATCTTTTCTTTTGTTGCTATGGTGACATGTTCGCCTATTCTCATCCCTGTTAAACCTATGTCTCTAGACCCCCTGGCAGCAGTCTTGTATCTGAGGTGCTCCCAGGTCGTGCCCCTTCCCCTTTCCCTGTATTGATCTCTCCTAAGGCTTTCTCCAGTTGACCTAGCTCATCTTGTCCCATAGCTGAAATAATTTTATCTACGTATTCCTTTATGCTACTGCTCACATTACCTCCCTCATTACCTGGTGTTGGTCTCAGTATTGGTCCATTCACCCCTGGGGTCTGTCCTCCTGATGGGTTCGGTGCTGCCGGTACCAGTCCCAGTGTCTCATGCAGTAATGGGGTGATTGGGATGGACACTGGAACTGGGATCTCAGGGGCCGGTAGGATGGCTGGCAGGAGGATCGGGGCCCTTGGCTCCAGCCCTTCCAGGCTTACCCATATGGGTGGTGGCCTTTTTGGGCTAGACAATCTGGCAGGCCTACGCCCCCTGCCACTGCCCTCCCCCATGTCCCCTTTCCACTTTCCCTTTGATCCCTGTGCATCCATATCTTCTACCAGCTCCCATACCTTATTGGCCCTCTCTATCAATTCGATGATGGCCTTGTAAGCTTCCTCCTTAGTTGACTTGCCCTTTTTTGGTGTCATAGTCCTCTGTTCTTGCTCCTGTTCCTACTGCTAACAAACTGATGCAAAAGAAAATGCACATGTTAATAAATCTGGGTCTCCAGAATGCCTTTCGCTATGGGTGCCTGTGATCCCTGTCATTGCTCCAGGTCTTCCATGCACCGTGCCTTGGTTCCTTCTTCCACATTTGTAATGGTTCCCTACTGTCTTTGTCATTTGCTGGACCCACAATGTGTACCCCTTTTGGTTCCCCCCCCTGGGTGTGGTGACACCTTCTCTTACATTCTAAAAGGCCCACGAGGCCAGCCATGCAGGCTACCCCTCTGTTGTGTGTGTGTTTTTTTTTTTTTTTTTTTATATATGCCCACATCCTGGTCATTATACATACTATTAGTTATTATGATTATTATTGTTTTAATATATCCTTCCCAATTCTGTTCTGGGCTGTTTTCAAGATGGCAGCCACATGTGCCCTTTGGCCTTACTTCCTCCAGTGAACCCATTTTGCCATCCCTGTAGTGCCGAAAAACCATTTTATTATTTGTTTTATATATTTTTATTATTATTATTCTTTTCCTCTCCTTCTGTTTGTCCCTTGTGCTGTTCGTGCCCTTCCTAGGTCTTAAGCCCTTTCAACCCCCCTGCCACGTGGCCTGTGTGGTCCTTCTGGCTGTCTCCTGGCCTGCTGCACACATGGCCTGCCCCCATGTTCAGCTTGAGCTGCCCCATTGGGCTTGTTGTGCAGTTTTGTCCCAAAATAACTTTTTTTTTTAATTTAGAAGCAATTGTAGCCTGAAGAATCCCCCCAAAATGAAAGAGCAGTGTACCTGAGTAGCCATGGAAAGTTAAATGAGAAGTCCACTTTAAATCCACCTTGTGACCTCCTCGGTCATCTACTCTTCTCACCCTTCTCTTTCTAAGCTGCCTGCCACATGTGCTTCCCTTCTCTCATGGCCTCAGGGTGAAAACTGCTATGTGCACAGGCTCTTCTCCACCACATTGGGCCCTACGGTCCCTGCAATGCAAAACACCCCTCCCGATTCTCCTTTCCCTGCATTTTTTTAATCCTCGGGTGATTTTCAGCTCTTTGTTCATTTTGTCTGCCTCTCCCTGGGCCTACCTGCCCATGCGGTGTCCTTCACCCCCCCTTGCACTCCACTATGCTGGTGGTAGTTTGAAACCCCTATAGCATCCCTTTTTAGCACTTATTCCAAAGCCAGGCTGTTTTTTTTTTTTTAATTGTGTTCCTTCCCAGACACTATTGTGGAGCAAAGCTGCTGACTATGCCACAACATGGCCTATCCCAGCCCCCCTTCAAGTCTGTGAATGCCCTCTCCTTTCCTGTAGCGCCTTCTCCCCCAGTGTCTTCTGCTCCCCCATCCTGCCAGAAAAAAAACTTTTTTTTTACTGCAGCTGTTTGTCCCTGCAAGCTTGTCTCTTTTCTCCTGCCCGCTCATCCATGGGCCTCCTAAAGTGCATGGATTCTTCAGCTAAAGCACCCATGGATGGCAAACAGCTTGTGCGTTGCGAGAACCAGCAGGAGAACTGGCACCCTAAGTGCACATGACTCTTAAGCTCCATGCTAACACACAAAGGCAAATGATATTTTTGCGGTGGGGTCTTGGACCCAGCCCTTTGCCAAGCTGTGTCACATTCTCTTCTTATACTGAAGCACTCACTCTGTATCCAGCATTCCTCCCCTACCTATTTGGATAAAAGTCCCCCAGCTTTCCCCAGACTCTGCCCATTCAAGAGCTTACCTGCCACGTGGAGATCCAATCGAGTTCTTTTGTCCTCACCAGCACTAGCTCCTGATCCTATGGTCCTTGTTGTGGTTATAATCCTGTTTTTTTTTGTTTGTTTGTTTTTTAAATATTACCAGCTCTTTGGTTTACTAAGCCAGAAAGTAGTACCAGGTTTGATACTGGGTAATCTAAATTAGCCCTGAAATAATTCACTGATCTGATGTGCTGCTCCCAGCTTTTTTAACAACTGAAGAGTAGCAAACCAAAAAAGGGCTCTTCCTCCCCTGCAGCCCCTTAAAGGGTCAGCATAGCCCCTCCTTTTCCTATTTGTCTTGGCTAATCGCTTGTTTCTTCAGACCCCCTTCTTAGCTCCACCCCATCGTGATGTTACCCCCTTTTCTCCTCCACTCTTCACCCCTTTTTTTCTGATTTACCTTCTTAGCCCCTCCCCTTTCTTAGAGTTCTCCCTCCCTCCATCTCCCCTTTCCTTTTCCTTTACTACACATGGCCCTTCTTGAGTGGTTACCAGGACAATCTGGTCTGCCATTTAGAGGCAAATTCCATTATTCTTTTCTACTGACAGTTTCTATTTTATTGACTCTTTTATGTTCTCTATAAAACTTATATGCTTGCTGTTCCATATATAATTGGTGTTGCTGAATGCTGCACACTTGATTGATATGTATTTTATCTTGAAAGTTTTCTTGTTATTAATATGGTTTTCCCCATTAAGTTATGATCCCTTGAAGTTAGAGAAAGTGAGGACTTCCACTTTAGCCTCTTATTAACAGGTGACTATTGATACTGGAGGGGTCTATATGTTTCTACATGTATGTATTTTATAGAGCACTCAAGGCAGTTCATTAGCTTACCCTTCTCTGGACTTGTTTTTTTGCTATTCTTTTTCACCCTCTCCGCTCTTTAATTTTAATTGCATGATAAATATGGCACCTATTTTTGATGGGGACTGTTCATTTTTGTTTTAGGCTGTTATGTTTATATTCTGGGAATCTTTCTGGAGTTCTTTATAAGACAGTTGTAAAGATGCTGGATGCCTTTTTTTTATACCTCCCCTCAGACTTATATTTAGTTGACTTCTGCATGTGTAGAGGACTTTGTCACCAATCTTTGTATTCTTGGTCTATATTATGCAGCTCAGTCTAAAAAGATTTTTGCACACCTTTTTCTTTATTTCTTTTTTAATATTACTATAACTGTGCTTTCTTTTGTGTATATATAGCACACTAGACAACTGGAATGAGCCATTTTGATTTATCTGAGGAGAAGATTTTTCCTTTTTATTCTCTTATTAAGTATTTCTATGGACGCTTTAGTCAGAGTTGTTCCTATTGTTTTTTTCTGGTATTGAGGTATCAAGAGACAGACAGTACAGCTTAATTGCAGCCTTGGCTTGTTGTTACTAATCAATTATATTTTTAATGTTTGCTGTCTTGAAATTTTTTTTCTTTGTGAATCTTGGTTTCAAGAAGTTTTGTTGGTCTGGATATATAGATGTGTGTGTATATATATATTTTTGATTATGCATTACATACTATCTTGCTTATTATTATAGATCCATCTTGGTGTAGAGAGGGAGTTAAGTTTTTCTTCTCTAATCTAATCCCCCTTCCCCCCTTCTGGGGTGGGGGGTTTTCTTCCCCCTCTTTTTTTTTCCTGATTTGGGGATAGATTCCTTCAATGACAATGTTACCTGTCCTTCTTTTATTTAGGGACCTAGGTGGGTCTGCCTACCCATCGGCACTCATGGGCCTGTTTTTTCAGGGTGGGTTTACAACCTCAATATGTGGGGTACTTGCTATGGGATGGTATGTGGTTTTTCTTCATTGTGTGGTATTTTTCTGGTTGCTTTTCAGTGGGGTTTGGGAAGAAAATGTGGTCTTTCTTAGGTATGGGGAAAGGAGGGGTTCCCTGTAGTCTATACTGGGATGAATCTGTATTTTTTTGTTTTGCTTTTTTTGGAGCTGCATTTTTCCTGACCTTTTATATCCTTTCTTATTAGTGGTCCCGTGAAACCTTATTACTTGGAATATCAAGGGTGGCCAGTCTCAAGTCAAATATCATGCCATCTAAAAACACCTGAATATGTTACAAACACACATTGTTGTTTTACAAGAAATCCATATTCCTAACAACCAGATTTCTCTATTTAGGAGGCCAAGGTGAGACAATCATTTGGATGTGGAAATAGCTCTCGTCAGAGAGGAGTAATTTTTTTTTTGCATAAATCAGTGCCATTTTCTCTTTTGTCTGAGTTGGGGGATGAGTAAGGCAGACATATTTTTGTACATGGTCACGTAGGATCTTCAGAACTCCAACTGGGCTCAATTTTGGGTCCTACTGTAGATACTCCCCCTTTTTTTCTAGCTTTGCTTTGGTTAAGCCGCTTACTCACATCTCCCTTGGATTTTAGGGGGGATTGGCATTTAGTAATGATATTGATAGAACTTACCACCTAGGATCTGGGTTATCAATGACACAGCAATGTATAAGATAATTTGTTGACAGATCAGGCCTTGCCAACCCTTGTTGTGTTATGCAGTCCACAGACTAGGATTATACTTTTTCCTCCCCTACTCATATTTCTTACTCATGGGAGGGTTATTTTTTGATTACTAACTCCTGGCTTGTGAGTGTTTACAGTTGTCAGATAGAACCCATGGTCCTGTCAGACCATACAGCAGTAAAACTAACATTAGACATCTTACTTCTGTCAGACAGAGATCAAACATGGGCTCTGAATAATCAATTACTATATGACCCTCAAATAGTAGATTGCTTAAATAATGATATTAAGAGTTCCATACAAATTAATTGGAATTCTATCAGGGCACTGGATCAGTTATGGGGGGCCCTAAAATGTCAGTGGTGGAAGGAGTTGATTAGCTTAGCCACTAAGTGTAAAAAAGGAAAAAATCATTACAGCACAATAACCCTCTTCACTCAATTAGGGAAACTGAAAGAAGCTCTCACCCTCTACTCCTGAAGATGTTCACATCCATCTCTGTCAACTCAGAGCACAATAGTTGGCTCTCCTGTTGGAGCAAGTACAGCACTGGATGTAGGCTTTAAAGGCAACTTATGTTGGCCAAGGGGAAATGGCTAGCAAATTACTAGTAATGCGGTTATGCCAATGAGCTGTGGCTCATTAGATCAAAACCTTGTATGACCCTGTAACATCATCCCTTACCACTAACCTGCAGGAAATGGCTCACATGTTTTGAGACTACTACCAAATCTTGTATACAGATGCCTTGAATACCAGTGACAAGACCACTAACATGTTGATTTTTTTGGATGGAATCTCTCTGTGCATGCTACCTGAGTATGCTACCTCAAGTTTGCAGTGCCCTATCTCAAAGGCAGAGGTCAGGGAAACTATTACATCTTTGGTGCCAGACAAAGCCTCAGGCCAGATGGTTTCACCTGCAATTTTTACAAGCTTTTCATTGACAAACATTCCCCTCTTTTGGTTTCTCTTTTTAACTATTTATACTCATCTGAATTATTGGAGACCCCCTTTCAGAAGCCTGCACTGTATTTATTCCCAAGCCCAGTAAAGATGAAACATGTTCAGAAAGCTACAAGTTGATTTCTCTCATTATTGTAGATATGAAAATACTGGCAAAAATATTGACTTCATGACTTGGCTGGGTTTGGGGTGAACTGATTGGCCCTGAACAAGAGGGCTTTATGAATGGTAGACTTTCAAGTAATCATTTTCATAATTTTTTTTATTTAATTTCTGACTCCAGGGAGACCAAACTAAATGCTGTCTTGGTCTCCCTGGACATGGAAAAGGCCTTTGATAGGGTCTCCTGGCCCTAAATATTTTAGATTTTGCAAAGTTATGGTTTCCCTAATTTGTTTCTTCAGTGGTACAAATTTTGTATTCTCATCCAACAGCAAGAGTTTTATACAATGATGTACTTTCTGAAAAATGTCCTGTGTTTTGGGATACTCATCAGGGCTGCCCCCTCACCATACCTTTTTAATTTGTATTTAGAGCACCTAACTCAATAAAACAATTGTATCTCAGACATTAAAAGATTTACTATGGTCACCCAGGAACTAAAAATTTCCACTTATGCACATGATGTGCTACTGCACTTAACAAGCCCAGTTAATTCCCTTTGAATGGCTTTATCTGTGATCCAGCAATTTGGGAAGTTCTTTGGATATAAACTTAATCTATCTAAGACTGTAGTTTGTCCTCTCTTCCCTCTTGTTTTTAAATCAAATTCTATAACTTTTGGTTTGCAATAGGAAATAAAATGCATTACATACTTAGGCATTAAGGTGTCCCCTGAAATATCTTTACAGAAGTTGTTCAATTTGGGCTTCTTAGCAAAACATATCTCTTTGGATCTGGATAAATGGAGATCTTACCACTTACCTTATGGGGTAGATCCAATGTTATGAGGATGATTATTCTCCCCATGACTTTATATGCCTTGCGTATGTTAAAGATTGTCCTTCTAATTAGTTGGTTTAAGAGCCGACATAGGACTATTTCCAGATTCCTCTGGGTAGATAAACCATCATGTCACTCTTACGATAAATTAGTTAATCCAAGGAAGCTTGGTGTCCTACTGCTCCTTCACTTTTTGAGATAGTATTTTACCTTGCATGGAGCCAACTATTTTATTGGGGATTACCTGACCAATTTGTCTCAAACCGTTACCTCCCTTCTTGGCTCACTATTGAAAAATAATTATGCTTACAATACCAGATTGATCTTACGTCCCTACAATACCTGTCTTCTAAAAAAAACCCTCAAACTCTTAAATCCACTCCTCTGTATTGGTCATTCCAAGCCCATGCACAACTCTGTAGACACCTCAGACTCTCTTTGTAAAGGATATTTTCAACCCCTTTTTAACAATCTGAATCTTAATATTGGCAAAAAGCATTTGTATAGAAAACAATGGCTGTATTTGGTTACTCCAGTCATTAGTGATTTTATTATGGATCAAGTACTTATCTCATTAAAACAATTCTGTGCAAAATATGGTGCTCCTGTAAGTCAGCTTTTGCAGTTCTGTCAGCTCCGTCATTTTCTCAATAGTATTCTAGGCCGACCTCCATGGTGCAATGTTGCTGGCTCATTGTTTACAACTTAGTTGACCCTGGTACAGCAAAACCAACCAATTTCCTAGCTTTATGATGCTATTGGGCAGGTATTATGGGATTTGACCTCTCTAGTTGCCTATTATTGGACCAACATGCCCCAAATAAATTAAAGTATGATTACAGGTCTCACATCTGGACTAATTTATATAAGTATGTTAAATAAAATAGGTTCTGATTGCAGTAATTTATTTATTTGGTTTTTGTTTACTGGGTAGGTACACTAGACAAGAATATTGTCTATATCCAGGCAGGACCTGGGAGAGTGCAATCAGGAGAGAACAAGGTACAAAGAAGGTACAAACATTAGTGACAATTGTTCATGGCACAGCATGAAGTGGGAACTCAACAAATTTGCAGTTTGCTGACAAAAGTAAGACATATTTCTGTGGAAACTGAGAGTAAACAAATACCCTTACATTAGCTACTTGCACTGGATGCAACAACAATAATAATTAAGGACATACGACAACCACTAAAGAATAAGTAACAGTTTTAATGAATGATTTTGTGGAGGGATTGGGAACATGCAGATTTTATACAGTGGAGGAAAACAGTAAGTGCCGTGTAGGTAAGGAATGCTACTGGGAGTCAATCTCAAGTTACAGCACAGGAGCAGCCATCAGAGTCAGTCAGGTGGGTGCAGAGACCAAGTTTAAAGGTTAGGTGGGATTTAGAGAGTTTAATGTGAGGGGGGAGGGAGTTCCAGATGCTGGGAGCCAATATAGTGAAGGATAGTTCCCCCTTTTTTGTGAGGTACCTGGGAATTTTAAGTTTGGTTTGTACGGATGACCTAAGGAGATATGCTTGGGAGGAATGAGATAGCAGCCTTGAGAGATACTCAGCTGCTCCCATTCTGATGATATTGCCAATCAAGCATCCAGTAAAGTAGAGTCTGAACAAAGTCAGGGAGAGCCAATTTAGTTTCGAGTTGAGTTCACAGCGATGAGTCAGTCTGAGTGCAGAGAGGGCAAATCGGCATATGCTGTTATAACATGTGCTCCATTTATGGAGGGATCCTTTCTTAGCATTAAGGTATACCTGCGAGTAGTATATAAGGGAGGGAAGGAGGAAACCTTGTGCAATAGCAAGCCAGGCAGCATCATTCTGGGAGGACCTAATTCTATAGGCAATACACAGTTTGGAGTTAACCACCTTGCAAATAGCCATGAGGTGGAGGTTAAAATCCAGAGACGGGTCAAGTGTGACTCCTGGGTACCTAAAGGACTTAACAGATACCAACGGGGTGCCATCAAGACATAGTACTGAAAGATCTGGAGCACAGGATTTGACTCTAGAGGGGGAGCCAAAAAGCATAGCCACAGTTTTCTTAGCATTAAGTATGAGTTTGTTTTGTAGAAGCCAGACTTGTAAGAAGTCAAAGTCAGCTTGAAGATTCACCTTTACTGATGTAGGGTCTTTACCACTAGTGAGAAGCACCATGTCATCAGCATAAAGGATTAGCAAGGAGAAACAGGGAAGTGATTGCAGGTTTTTAATAAAGAGAGAGAAAAGGAGAGGGCCAAGTATAGATCCTTGGGGAACTCTAACAGAGGTTAAGGAGGGGTCAGAGATAGCAGTTGCAATTTGAAAAAATTGCCTCCTCCCAGTGAGGTAGCTATTAAACCAGGAGATGGCAGACTGGGAAAACCCCAGAATGGACAGTTTAGAGAGTAGAAGGGGCTGATTCACAAGATCAAAAGCCTTAGTGAGGACAATAAAAATGGCCCCTGTGAACAGGCCCCTATCCATTGCTGAGAGGACTTTGTTTGATACTTGAAGTAGTGCAGTTGTGGTGCTGTGCCCCATTTGGAATCCATGTTGAGCATGGGTTATACTTCTCACTCACTAAATTGTATAAGATGTGGAGAGCTGAGTCTCCTGTTTGTCCTTAATGTAAAGAAGTTGTGATAATTTGTACCACATGTTGTGGTCATGCCCTCAGATTTCCTCATTTTGGAACCTTATCCAGTCAAAACTGGATCTGCTCTTAGGTCTCCAGGAAGCATTTATTCCTGAGATTTGTATTTTAGGTGACTATAGTTCTCTCCTGGGGAGTTCATGAAACACTCATATGGCGTTAATTTCAATGGATACTAAATTATTGATTTTGAGACATTGGGTAGACTCTACTCTCCCCACCTGTGCTGAATGGTTAGGAGAAGTACTCCTTTCACTAAACACAGAGAAATCTATTGATTGTTTCTTCAAAGCTCTCCAGCTCTTCAAAGCTCTATCAGTCCAGATGGGAAACTTTATATACTTCACTTTCTATCTCCACTACTTAAGCAATTACTCTCCTCCCAACATGAACTCATGGGGACAAGAGGGGGATTATCCATGATGGGAGGGGGGACATGTTAACCTTGTTTCTGTAGTGGTTTTCCTTTCCTTTTTCATTTTTTATGTAAATACCTAAAGTTCTGTTTGATATTAATGATGTGTTTTCTTCTGGATTGCTATTGTATATTGTACTTTGTTGTTGTTATCGTTGTGTGTTTTTGTTGTATTGTTTGTTATAGAAATACTAATAAAGTTTGCTAAATTGCAAAAAAAAAAAAAAGAAATGCAGTGGGCAGGTTAAGGGAAAGAGAAATTGGGTCAAAGGAAAAGGAAATTCAAGTACTGGCTTATTGAGTTCCAAGAATGTAGAAATGCAGTGGGCAGGACAGAGGAAAGAGAAAATTTGGGTCAAATGACACAAATGTTTGTGAAGTTCATATTGGGACACATGGAAAGTGAAGGCAAAGATGAATAGAGCAAGAGCAAGATCAAGGCTGGGGCGAGGGATAAAGTGCAATATATTTCTGTTAGTAAAGGAAATTGAAAATACAGGAGAGAATATTAGGAGTGCCAATGTAGACATGCCTGGGCATGTCAAGAGGAAAGTGAATATCTGGGTCATATGACAGAAATGTTTGTCAATCAATGTAATCTCCTGCCAGAAAAAAAAATAGAAAAACAAGGTAGATTTAAACCACACGATCAAGTGTGAGAATGGATGTGAAGCAACTTATTGGGACTCATAGAAAGTGGTGGCAAAGATGAATAGAATAAGGGGGAATAAATAAAGAAATATTTCTGTGCTGAAAGGGTGGTGTCTGCATTAATCTCCTGGCAGAGAAAACAGAAAAACAAGGTATTTTTTTTTGTTTTGTTTAATTTGGTAGAGCCCTACATGAAACCAGTTTCCCCGTACGGCTTTACCAAATTAACAAAAATGGAGTGCAAAAGCTGTACTGAATGAAGTGTGAAAGCTGCACTGCCTTTCTCTGTGGGGAACATTTAAAACTGCTGGCATGTTGTGTGGGAAAGCAAATACACTAAAAGGAGGTTTCACTGTTTAAAAGGCAGACCCATTTGTCAACAGGCCCTGGCCAAAAGGGTGGCTCTAGGCATGGAATAAGATGCAGAAAGGGGGATGAGGGAAGGGAGGTAGGTTGGTGAGGATTTGTGCTGGGGAAGCTGAAAAGAAGGCATGCCAATCAAGGAGAAATGGTGGAGGCAGGATGACCTCAGAAAAAGGGCAGGGGCCTCATGATATTATGATAAGGTAAACAAAAATGATTGGGTAAGGAGAGAGATCGAGGCGAGCAAGTGGTGGTTTAAAAGGGCAGACAAGAGAGAGAGAGACTCACAATTTTGATTCTGTAAATTTTTACTAAGAAGCACACCAGTTTGGCAATATATTTTTTTTCTTCAGTTTTTTTTATTCTAGTTAGACCAGTTTTTGCAGTTCTACAGTGACTTTGTTGGTGATCTTGTTGCTTTGTTACAAAGGGTAAGTAAAAAAAAATGCTATTAAGATATATTCCAGGTTGTAGATTGCAAGAATTCAGAAAAGGGTAACGAATGTGTGCAGTTGTGTAAGACAAGAGCAGGTTACATCAGGGAAAATGTAGGGTAGTTTTCCTTAAAAAAAACAAATTTCCACTAACAGCACAGAGAAGATTTGAGCAGGGTATACCAAGAAATGTACATTAGTTTTAACATGTTTTCTACAAGCACCACATATATATTATATTTCCTTGCTAAAAAACTTGGAGGAGTAGTGCTTCATTTTGATTTAATGCATTACAGTTTAAAAAAAAAATAACAAAATCAGAGTTTGAAGAGGTGACTTGAGAGCTGCTCTGTTCTTAAATAAGGAGGTTGGTTGTAGCAGTGATGCACATTTACCAGTGTGGTGGACAGAAAAGGTTTACAGCTAGTGATGTGGTGGATTGGCATGAACTGCAGTTTGGCACATGTAAAGGAAGAGGGGCAAGTCACAGTTTGTGTGCATTGTTGTGGACCTAGATTGGTTCTTGCCCCTTGGACAACACTGTTATGGGGGAGGGCAAAAGTAAAGTAGGGACCCAAGCTACCTGATTTGGAAAGTGGTTGCAGGAGCAGATCACTGGCCATTTGTTTAGAAACCAATTAAAAAAAAAAAACACCAAAGCGGGAGACTTCAGGATGTGTATCCAGAAAGCACACAGGAGGGAAAAAGAGATGGAAAGGACCCAAGGTGTGTAGCTCACAGAATCATAAATTAGGGTCAATTGCAAGTTGAATGCGAAAGCAGGATGGTCCAGAGGTGTAGAGGCTGCCATGTTAGGAATTTTTTGGCCTTGTGGTGGACGCCATGGGGCAATGGGGTTTTGCTGTTTTGACTGTGCAGGTGGCCATGTTTAAAAAAGAAACAAAAATTCAATGTAAGGTTTTTTCTTTCCTGTTGGAGCACCAATGGGCACAGATATCCTGGTGATGTTGTAAGTCCTACGATTCCAAGTTTGAGTGCAGTAAGGATCCAGGTGGGCGGTGGCCTCCATTTTAGGGTAGGCCCGTGGCCGCGTGGCAGCCACCATTTGGTGGGACTATTTTGACTGCATGACAGCTGCCATCTTAATGAAAGCAGGAGACAACAAGGCAGCTACCATCTTAAATAAAATAGACCTGACTGTTTATTGATCTTTCTCACTGCTAGATTTATAAAATCGCTATGTATTTGGGAATTGATGCTAGTGTAGGACAATTTTATCTTGATTTTTGACAGAAATTTATTAAATCATTATATATTTGGAGAACGGATACTAGTGTAGTACAATGTTATCTTGATTTATAAAATTGATGAGACACATGAGTAGGACAGTAGTTATACAATGTGCCAGCCATTCCATGGTATGCTTGAAAAATGCACAGTAGTTCTGGCGGGCGACACATAACTATGAGTACTGATGCAAAAGAGAAATGAAGGAAATAATACACATTATAAAAAAAGGGACAATGGGAATAAAAGAAGGCAGAATAACTGATTTGTATTCCAGAGCGATACTTTACAAATACTTATAAAGGTTTTCAAATAAACCATAAAACAAATAATAATAGAAAAAAATGGGATGTTGAAGCCACTTTTGGTGTAGGAGTGCTGTGGGGGCAGTAGCATGCCCCTTCCCAACTGTTATTAAAAGAAAAAATATAGTCATAGGGTGACTGCATGGAAAGGTCTTATTGCAAAATGTTAACAGTTTTTTCTGCCAATATTTTCAGCTTTCAAGTTGCAGTTACAAAAAACATGGCACCCAGGGAAAGCAAGGTCATCAAAGAGGATGACTCCAGTGCCTTTATGGAGCTTGTTGAGAAGACAACCAAGATATTGGAGATCATGGAGGAGGACCAGACAGGGCATGGGGAAAAATGGAAGGCAGACAAAGGGTGAGGAGTGAAGGACAAGAAGAAAGCCCAAAAGGCTCCTCCAGCCCCAGAGCCAGTGGTTCGATGACACCTCGGGCACCGATACCTGTTGAACTTATTCCACCTCCAACAATAGTTCCAGAGCCTGTGCCCAGGCCTGCCCCTGCACACACACCCCAGCCAGCTCCTCTGACTCCTCAGGCCCCCATATGTGTGCCAGTGCCTCCAGTTCCTCCAGCAGCTCCCAGTCCTTCTTACAACAGCCTACCAAAGAGCCCAGTAGCTCCAGTCCCAGCCCCTGGCCATAACTACAAAACAGGTAATGTGGACCTCACATTGACAGTACTATTAAAGAGTATGTGGAGCAGATGTTAAGCTCCTTGGGGGGATAATGGGATGGACCAGCTTGGAAAGGTGTTGGTGGAGGTTAAGAAGAGAAAAGGGGAGGCACCTGAGCTGGTGAAGGCAGAAGTGGAGAAGGCAATGGTCGGGGGGCAGAGATAGGGTTATCAGGGGCAGGATAGGGTACCGTGGGTCACTGGTGGCAGAGGAGAAAATGGGGAAAGGAGAATATGTGGATGTGTTTGTGTTAGCTAATATAGATGCCATGGACAACTATGATGAAAAAGGAAAGAAGATAGTACATTGAAGGGAAAAACTGGGGATGCATGGTCAACAGGTTTTACATATTATTGCCATTGAAAGGAAACCAGAAAAAAAACCTTGCTGACCTATTCCTTAACGGTAAAAAAAAAGCTTATAATTCAAAGGGTGGTCACTATTTGATGCGGTATGATGAGAAGTTTAGAAGGTGAATGGCACATTTTGGGGATGTGAGATGGACACCAGGCAGCTTGATTTTTGGCTGGAGACATTGTTAGGCACAAGCAGAATTGAATAGCCCCAAGTGGGTGTGCCAGTACTTCTGGATCCTCTGGCTCCTCCAGCAACTCCCAGTACTCCTGACAGCCTACCAAAGAGCCCAGTAGCTCCAGTACCAGCCCTGGGCCAGAACCACAAAACAGGTAATGTTGACCTCACACTGGACAGTACTATTAAAGAGTATATGGAGCAGATGTTAAGCTCCTTGGGAGGGGATAATGGGATGGGTCAGCTTGGAAAAGTGTCGGGGGAGATTGAAAAGGGAAAGGAAGAGGCACCTGAGTTGATGAAGGCAGACGTGGAGAAGGTGACAGTTGGGGGTCAGAGATAGGGTCACCAGGGGAAGAATAGAGGACCATGGGTCACTGGCAACAGAGGAGAAAATAGGGAAAGGAGAATATGTGGATGTGTTTGCGTTAGCTAATATAGATGCCATGGACAAATATGATGAAAAAGGGAGGAAGATGGGACATGGAAGGGAAAAACTGGGGTTGCATGGTCAACAGGATTCATGTATTATATGGCTACTGCCGTTGAAAAGAAACCGGAATTGGCCACCCCCTTGCTGACATATTCCTTAATGGGAAAAAAAAATGTCCATAAAGCAAGGGGTGGTCACTGTTGGTTGTGGTATGATGAGAAGTTTAGAAGGTGAATGGCACATTTTGGGGATGTGAGATAGGACACCAGGCAACTCAATTTGTGGCAGGAGACATTGTTAGGCACAAGTGGAACTGAAAAGCCCCAAGCGGGTTTTTTGTAAGTTGCCTCTCTGTACGTTAAGCATATACACTTCAGGCACTTATGTACATAAGTATACAAGTTTTTGACAGTATTTGTACCTATTCTAGATAAGTGCTCCCTAGTTCTTACTCCATATCAGGCCACAAAATGACCAACTCAAATTGTACCCCATGAACTAGTTTTAGTTTGCAACAAGCCTTACCTGTATGTTGCAAATGTTCTCATATTTACTATGGACTGTGGAACAGATCACCAATGTCTAATGTATTTAATTCATTTGCTAATTTTTGTGTAAGACTATGTACTCCTCTCTTCCCCTTCCTCTTGGATGCTCCGTGAGATGAGAAATTTTAAATTGTTCAGTGTAACTTTCCTGGTGAAACTTTTCAATAAATAAATAAGGGGATTGGGATAAGAAGATGGAGGCCTGGAAATATGTTGCTGGGGTTACAACAGGACGCATTGCTCCTGGCCTCACTGCCATTTCAGGCACGCTTGTGTGAATTGTGGCGGGACTCATCTAGCATCAAAGGTAGGACCTGCTGGGACAAAAATAACAGTAGCAGTTCTTTACAACCAGTTCTTTCAGGTTGGTCACTCAGGTTTCAGGGGACACACCTGAGGGTAGACGGACCAGGGGGACGGGTGTTGGTGGAGGGCATACACAGCAATGGGTTCAGCAAGACAGCTTAAGGGGCGTGAATAGGAGCATTTAGGTTGGCGAAAACACTAATCAGAGCACAAGTATTGTCAAAATAGGTTAGGCATTACCTGGATAGGGAAGAAGCTAAGGAAGAAAGGGAGGGTTTTCAACAGGGCTTCAACCTACAGTTCTGGGGGAAACAGATAGGATCAAAAGCAAAAAATCTGGGGTCAGCAAAAGGGAAAGAGGATCTTTAAAAAAAAGAGGTAGAGGTTGGCAGAGTAGAGGGACCAGTCGCCACACCCCCTTTGCCCTACATGAGGGTATCCCCTTTGGGTTTAGTATCAAAGAAGCAGGTGGAGGAATTTAGAGTGATTCATCACCTGCCGTATCCAGAGAGGGATTCGGTGAATGATCACATAGATGAGGGGGATAATAGGGTTACATATGACACACTGGAAGAGGCAGTACATTTGATAAGGGTGACCTTGGGGGGCATGGTTAGCAAAACGGATATTGAGGCAGCTGGATTTGTTAGGTTTTCATATAGGGGGGCAATACTGATTCAACAAGGCAATGCCAATGGGCCATTCCAGTGCATGTGCTACATCTGAAATGTTTAGCACTGGGCTGAAATGGATATATCAAGAAAAATATGGTTACAGATCAGTTATCCATTATTTGGACCATTTCCTTCTGAACTGGGAAGGGAAGAAAGAGACCGAAAGAATGCTAAGTGACTTTGGGAGGATGTGTCATAAACTAGGAGTGCCCTTGGCACCAGATAAGACAGAAGGCCCAATTCAGCAGATCAAATTTTAGGGATAGAGATAGACACAGAATGGGAGTTATTTAAGTTGCATGAAGCGAAAGGGAAAAGTTGAAAGGTTTGCTCGATTCAGTAAAACGACAAAGGAGAGTACAGTGGCAGCAGGTGCAGCAACTCATGTGGCACATGAAGTTCACCTGTAGTGCCATTGCACCAGAATGAACGTTTACACATCATCTGGACAGGGCTACCAGAGGCTCCACTAGGTCGGCCCATTGGCTGGATATTTTTAGGGTGCAAGGCAGGATCTGGAGATCTGGGAGGCATTTTTAAGAGGGTATAATGGTAAGATTTGGGGCAGGAAGACTGGTTATTCAACATCGACCTACAGTTATGTACTGATGCAGCAGGGGACTTGGGTTTGGAAGCCTATTTTCATGGGAAGTGGTTCTCAGAAGCAAGGCTAGCTATATGGGGAAAGCTGGGCCTTACAAAAGACATCACATGCTTAGAAATCTTTCTTATATGGGTGGACACGTTAGTGAGGTGAAGGAGCTAAGAAATTAAAAGTCACATTTTGGTGTGACAACAGAGTGGTAGTTGAAGTCTTGAACAAAAGGGGGCGATGTCTGCACCATGATGAGGGTATTGAGAATGCTAGTTTTTCAGGGACAAAGACCGAACATGTCTTTTAGGGCCAAGCATATATTTATTTATTTAGTTAGTTTTTGTTGACCGGGTAAGTGCACTAGACAAATCCTGCCTATTTTCAGGCACGACCCGGAGGAGGGAGATACAGATAAATGCCAACTGATCTTGAACCAGATTAAGCTGTTGGGTCACTCCTTCATTGCAGGGGCAGATTCTTTTCAAGGTGGTGGACAGTGTTGGGTAAGTTACTTTTTCTAGTACTTTCTATTATGTTTGGAAAATTGTTCCAGGAAGCTCTGTGCAGTCACTAGCAAGGATGGAGAGGTACTACAAAGAGTAATATACCTTCAATTATAGTTACTTATTTCTTTTTATACAACAGCAATATAAAAATAATAAATAATTATAACAGATTACATTTTTTTAAAGTAATAGGTTAGTTACTGGTTACTTTCAAATAAATGTAATTAGTTACAGTCACGTATTTCCTTTGTATAAAAAGACATAAGTAATTGTAACTGTAAGGTGTATTACTTTTTTGAGTACTTCTCCATCCTTGATAGTGACTGCACAGAGCTTTCTGGAACAAGTTTCCAAAAGTAATAGAAATTAATAGGAAAAGTAACTTACCCAACACTGTTGGTGGTACACTGGCTGAACTAGTGCCAGCAGCAGCATGCTACCACATTGGGGAAAGTGGGCCAAACCTCAAAATGCACTGGAGCCATTGGCCCCCACAGTGTCGTACCTCCAAAACCCCGCTTCTCTCCTAAGCTGTGACAAAATATTTCTTGAGCATGTGTGAAAGCAAACATAAAAAGTGTTGTTTATGAATATTGTATATAATAAAGATAATGATGGACATAATGTTGAAAAATATGATGATGAAGAAATATTGTGGAAGTGGATATTTGGAAGAGGTTGTAATAAACTAATTGCCAACTGAGCACCCACGCAACGGATCTGGGAACAAGGAGCTTTGCATTTTTAAAAGGCAGACCCATTTGTCAACAGGCCATGTCCAATAGGGTGGTTCCAGGCATGGAATAAGATGCAGAAAGGGGGGGATGGGGAAGGGAGGCAGGATGGGGAGGGGTTTTGCAGGGAAAGCTGAACAGAAGGCATGCCAATCAAGGGGAAAGGAAGGAGACAGGATGACCTCAGAAAGGGGGCAGAGCTTCATGACATCATGATAAGGTGGGCAAAAATGATTGGGTAAGAAAAGAGAGAGAGGTGAGTAAGTGGGGGTTTAAAAGGGGCAGGCAAGAGAGAGAAAGTCTCACAGTTTTGATTCTGTAAATTCTCCCATGCACCCTTCCCCAAAAAAAATAATTATGGATGGTAAGGAAAGTGGTAGGTGTGCAAAAGTGGGACAGACTGCTGTAGGTGGACAGCAGATTTTCTGGGAATGCCAAAGGTGGACAGCAGAGAAGAGGAAAGGGCACAGGAAAAGGGGAGTGGGGAGGAGGGGTGTGTGGGACAATCAGACCCAGAGGGTCACAGAACAACACAGGACAGATGAGTGGTATGGTACCCAACAAGAGAGAAGAAAAGGAAGAGAGCTGACCCCAGATTCACAGTTGTGGGGGGGGGGACAATAAATAAAAAGTGTTATTTATGAATATTGTATATTATAAAGATAATGATGGACATAATGTAGTAAAATATGATGATTAAGAAATATTGTGGAAGTGGATATTTGGAAGAGACTTTAATAAATTAATTGCCAACTGAACACCCACACTACGGCAGTCTGTGTTTTTATTGGGCAGGGATCTTGGGACTATGCCTGCTTGACTGTCAGTGTGCTTGTGGACAGTAAATTTGTTATGGACCATGGTTAAAGTGACAGATACCCTACTATATCACATGCCTTAGTGTTCCCAAGACAAGTTAACTCTGGTCCTCTCCCTTCCATAGTGGAAGGTCCATAGTATCAGATGGCTAGTGATGAAGCCAGAGCAGTGATGGCTGGGAACCCTGAGCTTGGTGGTTGTTGCAGTGATGGCTGTGAGCCCTTAGCTGGAATGTTAGAGCAGTGTTGCCCAGGAGCCCTAAGTTGGGTTGTTGGGCAGTGCTGTTTGGCAAGCAGCATTTAGCTGAATAATCTGAGCAGTGCTAACTGACTTAGTCTTTAGCTGGGTGTTTGGGGCACTAATAGTTGGGAGCCCACAGCTGGGTTGCTTGAGCTGTGCTGGCTGGTTGAAGGCCCATAGCTGGGTTGTTGGAGCAGTACAGACTGGGAAACCTGAGCTATGTATTTGGGGGCAGTGCTGACAGGGAGCCCTTAGCTGGGTTGTTGGAAGAAGATTGGGTGGGATACCTGAGCTGAGTAGTTCTGGGCAGTGATGACTAGGAGCTCTTAACAGGGTTGTTGGAGGGATTCTCAAAACAAATCTGCAAAACATGACTGTTATGAACAGGAAATGAGATGTCATAAAAAAATACTTAAAAAACAAAATGTACTGGAATTAGGGATGCAGTGAAATTGAATTTTGCCAGTGAAATTCAGGTGAAATCACCAATTTCACTGCACAAAACATTTCATAAAATTGGGCCCTTAAGGCAAAATTTCACTGGTAAATTTTGCTTTCGCTGGTACATTTTGCCTTATGTTAGTATCAGGTGAAACCTGGAAAAAAATGCTTGTCATATGACTTACTGTGTCTAGCAGACTGCTGGTCACATGGGTGATTGTACTGAGTCAGGAAGCCAGACTAAATCTACTTGCTTTAGAGCTTTTGCAGCCTAATAGGGGAGAGAGAGAAAGAGTGAGCAGGAGAGCTTGTTTTCCCAAAAATGTAGTGTTTGTGTGTGTTTGGTTGTAATCTCCTTCCACCTTTATTTTGAAAAGTAAATATTTTCTGTTAGGGCTTTTTCTTTAGTGTTATGTGTTTTTATCTTTAGTGTGTGTGTGTGTGTGTGTGTGTGTGTGTGTGTTTGACTCACCCCTGTATCTGCCTTTCTTTTTCATTTACTTTCTTCAGTTTTCTGTTAAGAAAACCTTTTTTTTTATGATGGAAAAAGGGAGTGGGACTTGGAGCAGTACAGCAAGGGGAGAATGGCAGGAGCGCCTCCAGAAGGATCTACTGTTCCCCTTAACAGGTGGGCATTTGCCAAGCAGCCCCCCCCAAAAGCAGCATGTGTCAGTTGCCCCCCAATCAGCAGCAGGTTCCCACCAGCAGCAGTACCACCTTGCACCCCCCAGCAGCATGTGCTCCCCACCCAGAAAGAGCAGCAGGAGCCTGTTGCCCCACCCCAGGAGCATGTGCAGCCTGTGCCTACCCCTCCCAGCAAGAGCAGCAGCAGCAGCAGATCTCAGATGAAGTGATCTCTGCTGGGACATCAAATGAAGAGCCCCTCACCAAGGTCTCTTTAGGATGGTCCTTTTTTTCCACAAAGGTTTCAGATGACACTGTTGTCACCTGCAACCTTTGTGGAAAAGAAATAAGGGGGGGAAGGGTCCCCACTTTGGGACAGGTGGACAAAGGAGCCACCTGCAGCACCACCACACTGTAGAGTAGCTCTCCAAGCAGCAAGAAGCTGCATTAGGAGGCAGCAATGGGGCTGACCAGGAGGCCTAGGGGGTGCCGTAGTAGTTGCAACAGGTGACAGTAGCTGGAGTCCAGGAGGAGTGATACACCCCCCCACCCATCAGCAGCAGTGCCGACATGCTGCACCTGCTTCTGCAGTGGCATCCTCACAGCCTGCAGCAGCTCCCCCAGCAGATCAGGTTTTCAGCATGGAGGACCTACAGGCCATGCTCCAAGAGGTGGTGGCAGTGTGCACGGAGGTGCAGGGACTCCAGCAGCAGTTGGATGAGTCCTGCCAGGAGGTCAGGGAGGACCTTGATAAAATAAAGAAGAACCAAAAAAAGGTTGTGGGCCTCCTGGAGGAACTGTGTTGTGGGGGTGGTGGCGGTAGTGGTGGTGGAGGTGGCAGTGGCAAATTTGATGGAAGTTAGCAGTGCACCTATTTTTTTTTTAAGTCTCGATCTTCTTCCTCTATACCCCCCTTAAAATAAAACACCAAAAAAATACAAAAAAATATTTTCTGTCCTCTTTCTCTTCTATAGCCTCTTAGTTTTTTTTCTTATCTTGTCTAGTGATTTTCTATCTAATTTTTTATGTTTTATGTAATGTGTATGCTCTCTCCCTTTTCCCTCTGTCTCATATGAATACCCTTACCCTGACTGAGTCTGAACCGGCATGTCCCCCCCGGCCCCAACTTGTAGTACTGTGCCCGAAAACTGTGTACCTTTCTGCTTCTTTAATGTTACTCCTTATTTATATGTTTCCTCCTAGCCACAAATAATGTATCAAATATAGTAATATGTTCATATGAACAAGCATTTTTCCCAGATCTGTGTGATATTGTTGTCTGTTATGTGTGGTAAGGGCTGTTGGCAGTTGCTTTGGCGGTGTGCAGCATCAGTCCAAATATGTACACAACAGTCATAGAAACAGTTACATAAGCACATAAGCTCTACCCTGTTTTAGCTACCAAATGTATAGGCATTAACCAGTGCTCATTGTACTTATACTCTGTATGATTGCTCAACCACATTTATTCTATGTATGTACTGTATGAATGTCTACGTTTTATTCTGATGTGGAGCCTTTGGAAACAAGTCTATGACTCAAAGGGTTGTAATTCCGATTTCCTAAATAAATAAAAATAAATAAATACATAACTTACATAAGCACAGGAAAAATGATAGATAAAATTGAGACAGAAATACAGTCTGACTCATGATGCGATGTGGTGCCTACTACTAAAACTACCACAACCCAGACATTAAATTGCTGTTTTGGGCCCTGTTTACCAATGATTTCAACCTGAATCTCAGTGCTGCAGATTGATGAGTATTT
The DNA here is from genome assembly GCA_016271365.2 of Neoceratodus forsteri. Classification (NCBI taxonomy): domain Eukaryota; kingdom Metazoa; phylum Chordata; order Ceratodontiformes; family Ceratodontidae; genus Neoceratodus; species Neoceratodus forsteri. The sequence continues at coordinate 663,023,717 of CM028135.1, read as the reverse complement.
GTTATTTTTTTTCTTATCTTTGGTCTTGCTTTGGTTGTTTTCCTCTGTTGAAGTTTCATCCTATCTCTGTGTGATGACTACATCCATTCAGGCCCTGCAGGAGCTGTGTTGCATGGAAGACAGGGGGTGTTGCTTGAACTGCAATATTGGCCACTGGTGTCAATACTATCAACAAGTAAAGACCACCCACATCCAGGGAGGAATTATTTGTAGAAATGGATGGTTGAGACGGTGTTTAATAAATAATTAGGTAGAGGGGGCTAATGTCTTTTCTAATCATTTGAGGTGGCATAACTGTAGTAATTATGAACATTTGGAATCCAAACTGAGGACAGTAAGCACCTCCCCCTGCCTTGACTCCCCCAGGAACCATCACAGTTTTGGTACAAGAACGTTAACCTGGTAGTATAGCTTATGTAACCTTTTGGGGGGAAATGTATGTTGTAAATTCTTAAGCCATTTCATTATCACTTTTGTAATTAATGACTCATCATTAAAGATGGCCACCATAGACCATTTCTCAAAATGCATTTAACTTTTGGTGTTAACAGTTCAATAAGCATGTTATATTCATACACTACTTGTGCTGGGAGCCAGGGTTCTTCAACATGTCACTGATAGTAAGTGGCAGAACATATTGTTTTGGTTGTACGAAGTGCATGGGTGTGTCAGGCAGTGGGGGGTGGTGTGGCATGTGCCAGCATGGGTACTTTTAAGGACATTAAGAAAACATATCTTGCTGTAAGATGGGGTTGATAGTCAACATGAAAAGTAAAATATATATCTTGATATTTTTGGCAGCAAAACAGTATAACTGTAATCATGCAAAATCTTTATGGTTATGGTAATTTCATTGCTGCTTCTTTATATAGGTTGGGGGACTGATGTGGACCAAACAACGGGTTACGGCAAAGGATGTTCAAATAAAACTGATTCACACTGCAGCAGATAACACATTACCATAACCAATCCAATGACACGTAGCTAAAAGTAAGTTATAACACTATACTGAACTGAAAGTGGTTGGGGGGGTGGCCTTCGAGTAAACTCAGTCTTTTTCCGCTTTCACATCATTCAAGAAGCATCCTTCACAGTCTTCAAGACTGGAGTTCTCACCAGATGGGAATTCTCTCACCGTTACTGCTTCATCCACCCCGCTGATGGTGGATGCCTAAGTTGAGGGATTGTCATCATCCTCATCACTGATACACAGTTCCTGTGGCAACACCACTGACATCAATGTGTTGTGTGGAATGTGCCTTTCGTTCACTTTGATGAATGTTAGTATGGACACATTCTTGTGTGACAAATTGGTCCTACAGTCACTCACAATGGTCCCAGCCACACTAAACCCTTGTTCCACACTGATACTGGATGGTGGGCAGCTCAGGAATTTCACAGCAACCAAAATTAGTGCTGGCCAGTCAGTCATTTTGCTGCTCCAGTACAGCAGTGGCTCTTTAGTAATGGCAAGGTGCTTTGGGTCCCCCATGTAGGCCTCCACTATTCATTCTGCTGCCCTGACTACAGTTGCCTCATCTGGTTCCTCCTCCTTTTCCTCCACATCTTCCACTCCCACCTGAAATAGAACATCCCAAATGGAATTGCATGATATTTTCTGCTGTGCCTTGCCCATTTTCTCTCACTGGTTTGCCTGTGAGTTGTTGGTGGTGGTAGCAACACCCGTTTTCACTGCACTGCATGCCTTTTTCATGTGTGCAGCATGTACCATTCTAAAGAGGTTCTCTGTCAACTTTTGTACTCGCTGATGACTTCCTTCAATCATAGAAGGCAGGCCATGTTTTTAGTGTGGATCCAGCATGGTGGTGATTGCAACGTCAGCCAACTGTAAAATGCTGGATATATGGGTATTTGTGTCCAGCATGTGGAGCATGTGATCCATTAGATCACAACAGCCATGATCCCCACTTGCCTTAATCTGGTGTTGCACATTCACTAGTGTCTGCCTCAGCACACATATGAGGGGTATGGATTGACTTATACAAGCAGTGTCCCCACTCATGGACTGTTTAACATGCTTAAATGGATGGAGAATGTGTATTAACCCATTCATTTGGTGCCACTACTCTGTTGTTAGAGCGATGGACACTCCAGCACTGTCATGGGTTGTGTGCACCAGTAGGTATTCTGACACAGCCTTATACTGTTCATACAGCCGGTCAAGCATGTACAGTGTGGAGTTCCACCTGGTCACAACATCAAGCTTCATCCAATGCTGAGGCAGATGCTTAGTGCACTATAGCTCATGTAGATGGTCATGGGCCTTTGCAGAATGGGTAAAGTGTAAAGTGGACACTGATGTGATGGGTGACAGTAACTGTTTCCTTAATGTCCGCATGATTGAGAAACTGCTGAACAGCAAGATTACTATAAGGCAGTGTGCCAGGCACGGCATCCTGAAAAAAACACCGTTGCTAATTCACTTCACTGCATTGGTGCCATAATCACTTGCAATGAATCCTGCTATGAGTGACTGTGTGTGTAGCCACCCATCAATCTCCAACAGCAGAACATTAAGCATTTTTTCAGCTGTGTGAGATGCAGTATTACTTGTCATACTCAGGGTCGCATACTGCTGTATACCAGGTGTGTTGCTACCACCACAATTTTACTTTATGCAGGTTTTGCCAGGCCCAAAATCAAGTACCACCCCAGGCAGCTGTGCCCAGTTTGCTGCTATGCATAGATATGAGCTTGCTGCTGTTTGTCCACTGGTCCACATATTCATCCTAAGATGGATATATTGTCATGCACTATGCCTCAATACATGTCTAATGGAATCAGCCACTCTATTGTTTAGCTTTGGCATGGCACTCTTAGTTAAATAGGTTCATAATTGAACCTGCCGTTTGGGACAGGCATGGGCCATCAACCTGCAGAAACCAGCATTCTCCATGAATGAGAATGGCAACAGACTGATGGCCAGCATTTCAGCAGTGGCAGCATTTAACTATTGTGCAGCAGCATGATTCAGGGGGTACTTTGTCTGCTGCTCAATGATGGTCTTCAGAGTGGGCTGCATCTTTGTTCGACCAGAATGCTGTTCTTGTGGCAGCAATGATATTCTTTTAGGGGTAACACTTGACTCTTGGGACTGTGTAGACCACATGAAAACAGTTATTTTGGTTGCTTGTTGGTGTGGTGGTGTACTTTTCTGACTCAGGGGACTGGGACTGGCACCTCCACTGCTATGCCCACTACTCAAGAGAGCAAAGGATTGCTCACCCTCCTCCTCCAGCACTGACCCACTCTGCCACTCCTTCTCCTGCTCCTCTTGCTTTACTACATTTATCTAGCTGAGGGAGATGCCACCAACAGCTATGGCATCCTTCTGGTGTTGCTGCCATTTCAGTGGGTACTTGTTTTTGAAGTGGGCATGTTGGCCACTGGTACCTATGTGCCCCCGACTAACACATGCTTGACAAAACTGACATATCGCTATGGTCTCATCAGCAGGATCAAGCACATAAAAGTCCCAAACTAGGGACTTTTGTCCTCTGGCCTTTAGATGCTTCTGGGATGGGGATAGTTCAGAAACAAGTGTGGAAGTGTGTGTTTTTCGGGCTGCTCTCATCACTTCAAGAAGAGTACTTTTTTGGGGGTGACTTGACTGCTTGAAGGTTTGCTAACAGGCATGTTGACAGACTGACTCATGGGCTGTGCATGTAAATGTCCTACATCACCCTTGAATTTTTTTAACTAGGGCTCCCATGTGGGATCGCCCCAGCCATCATCATCATCATCACCACCAGTAGCAATGATGTCCTTGTCCTCTTCCTCCTCCCTATCAATGTCTTCTATGCAGCACAGCACCTTTTTATTTCTCAACAACCATCTCAGGGGGGCTGACTATCCCTATCTCCAGGATTATCAGTCTCTGGTTGAACAGTATCATCACCAGTTCCTGCAGGAACAGGGACAGTCACACCAACAGACTTATTACCCTCCTCCTGGACCACTGTTCCTGTGCTGGTAACAGTGCCTTCCTTCTTCTCATTCTCTACAACCATCTCAGGGACTATCCCTATCTCCAGGATTATCAGACTCTGGTTGAACAGTATCATCACCAACTCCTGCAGGAATGGTGACAGTCACACTGACAGACTTATCACCCTCCTCCTGGAGCACTTTTCCTGTGCTGGTGACAGTGTCTCCCTTCTTCTCACAGTCATCATCCCCCACTTGCATGGATGCAACAGTTTGAACCTTAAAAAAGTAAGACACAGGTATGCCAGTACTGCCAACAACTCCTTTGCTGGTACCTGCCACGCCACCAGCGCCCACAGTAGAAGACACTGATGCAGTCACACATGTGATTTCACTGCTATGGGGAACTGGAACTGAAGTTGTACTCTTTTCAGCAGACTTCTTAGCTCCCTCATCCCCCCAGCCACATCCCCCCCTGTACTGGGCCATCTCTTAGCAGGCATTTTGCTGGCTGCTGCCTCAAAGCTTTTCTTCTCTCTGGGAGTATATCATGAAAGGATTCATTACTAACTGTGTGAATAACACCTCACAAGTCACACCTACAGTACTGGATTCTTTACAAGTCTAAACACAATCAGAACAGGTAGCTGCACTTAGAGTACAACTAATACCTTATATGGTAGGTAGCCTATTCTAGTAAAAACCAAAAGATAACTTTTTTCTTTCCCCAAACAAGAATTAAAGCACCACACACAAGGAAAAAGGGCACAAGTAACCGACTTTAAATACAGATCACCTGTAACTGGACAACTAAAGTACTGTAATGTGTTAGTACTTAGTTAATACTACAATTTTCTTTTATTATATAAGGGCAGAGACAACCATAAAACATTGACAAAGGGCGAGTACCACAATATGGTAGTGATGGGAGGGATCTGCTAGCAATCTCTGGAAAATTACTATATTAATATATCATTTTTTATACTGTGTGCATCAGGTGTTAAACAATGCTGTAACAGAGAAAGGGCAAGGTAAGTCAACTAAAAGAGGAACACTGTGCAATGTGCAGAGGCAAGTGCTAGCAATAAAATACTGGGGAACAATTCAAGAAAGCAGTGAAACTATAAATGGACAAGTTGAAGTGATCAAGTAAAAGTACTTAAGTTTCCATACAAAAAAATATAGAACTATTGATTTTCGCAGTTTAAGTGACACAAGTTAACACTCCAGCAAATAGAACTAACCACAAACAAAATAAAATAATGGATCAGCTGTGTGTGTTTAAAACTTTAGAATTCACAATCACAACTAAAAGTGGAAGAATGGTATATATAACACAAGCTAACAGTGGGAGGAACTCTTAAACAGGACGGAGTAACTTTTCAGAGGAAAAAAAATTGTCAAGATATAACAAAATTAATAAGAAATAACAATAAAAAATAACTCTCAATTTGTGAGTAATCTGTTTATAAAAGGCTAGAAATAGCCTGCACTGGTTTACACTTCTACCCTACCCCACTCTAAAGACACAGACAAAAATAAAACCTAATTAAACTAAGTATAATGTAAAAATCCACAAAATTAGAAAATGTTCCCTAGCAGCACTAGGAAAAATCTGTATATTTTGTAGCAATTAGCTCTCAGAAAAAAGTTTTAAAAGGCTTTATTAGCTCTGATGAGCCACAGCAGACTGCTCTCTGACTCAACACACAGCAGAATGAGCTGTAAACAAGCAGCATGTGATATTTGACCTATTTACCCACAATGCATTGCAAATTTCACTTTGGAGCAAAATTTTGTCAGCGAAATCAAAACTTACATGGGTGAAATTGCACCACAAGGTAAAACTGTAAGCATTAATGGGTGAAATTGGCCGTCCAAAGCATTTTACATGAAATTTCACTAATTCGCAAAATCAGAAAACCAGGTGAAAATCTGTTTCGTCTAGGTGAAAAATTTCATGTAAATGTGGAACTACACAAATTATTTCACCAGGCAAAATATTTCAATTTCACACAACACTAACTGGAATTTGAATGTGAAACTCCAAGCATTACATATTTTACAGTTTTACAATTTTTTGAAATTTTCAAGAAGCAAACATTAAGAACTGAAATACCAAGACAGCTAAGTTTAATAGTGGTGGGTGGTAGGGAGTAGTAGTTGATTTTTATAAAGTTTATAAAAATCATCTACTACCCCCTACCACCTAAAAGCGCACCTTTTCATCTTCTTACTACAAGGACCCTTGTGATAAGCAGATGGAAGTTGTTCAATAAAATACAGACATTCAAACTATCATGACAAACACCTAAAATATTCTCACCAGCTGGATGCTGATTATATACAAAGCTACAAGGTTTAAGTCCAGTTTTGCTATACGAAGGCATCCTAATCTATTGGCATGAAGAAGCAATAAGCACACTAATAAATGTAATGGAAATTCTCCATAGAATAAAGGATCACATTTGCTATTGTCCTAGTATTAGCCTCCCAATTCCAGTCTCCATATTCATCAACATATTGTTGCTCATTACTGTCCATTACTGATGACATGCAGTGCAATAAACAGTAAGCAAACTAACCATTTAATGTAATCTCATTATTTATTGCTCACAAGAAGAAATGGTGGATGGGGTGGGGGAGGGCTCAGGGTATCAAACATGTGTGCAGCCATGGCTAAACAATTGGGGTGAAGGATAGGAACCAATAAGCCTTTCATGCAGTACCATTGGCCAGTATGCACTATGCAGGGTTTAAAAAATTGAGGGAAACTGGACCCCTTCACCTGCCCCCCCAGCCCCAGTGGTTGCGCTACCATGTGCATCAAAGGCTGGTAGCTCGTTCAGCTCTCTCAACTCTTGCCCATGTGGGCAGGCACTACTGGGCACAGACAAAGTATCAGCTAAACTGAAGAATGTCTTTCTTTCATGTGGTGTGCAGCACAGCCACAGCAGGTTAGGTCAGGGTTATGGACAGTCTATCAACCAGTATGGATCCATTGAATATCACGGCTGTGCCCTGTATGGTATCAATAATGCAAACACTGGGGAAATATGTACCCTTAAATATATAACCCTACAGTATAGGCAAAATATGAAAAAGGAAAATGTCCCGCACCTTGTTCCTGTTTTACCTCCAATATGCTCTGCTCCCTGCTGTAGTCAAACTCAATTGAACCTCAGCTGGTGCATGAGGAATGAAGTTCAAAAAATTGGGAAAGTAGGTAGTTGGAGCATGCATGTGAAATACACTAAAATAAGTGTTTGAACTGAGTCTTGTTTGCAAGGAAGTTTTATTATTTGATTAGTGTGTGCTGATGCACTTGAATGTGGTATGAAATTAAAATAAATATATAGAAAAGCATTTTAAGTTGCTGGGTAGAAAGAAATGTTATTTTATTGGACCCCCTGCTTTCATCCTAATGTTCTTATCTTGTTGCTGCCATCAGGCGAGGCTCCTTGGTTGGCTGGGGGTACAGTTAAACTTGCCATGTTTGGTCTGTAATTTTGCAAACCCTATATGCTGGATACAGTAAAGAAATGTTAACATTGATACATCAAGTTGAAGCTATTATGTAATAAGTAAAAATCTGCTCCTTTATTTCAAAAAGGGACACTGATTTGGATCAATCACTGATGAGTTGGTAACAAGTACTAAGAAGCAAGGATTTATCAATCAGGTGATGCTTTCTCCATTTGGATTTGGAACAAAACCTCCATGATTAATTAAAGCTGGGTGAAAGTTTTGATTTCTACTTTAGCAGAACTTCCTCGAAATTTCACAACTTTCACAGAAGTTTATGAACTTCCACCTATGGTGGACTGGAAATCTTTCAAATGTGTTGGGCGAATTTTCGCCCTGTTCCACTCAATACAGTAAAAAAATAAATAAATCTTTACCTGGTGTCCAGTGCCCCCCAGCCCAAAAGCACTGCCTCATACAGAAATTAAATTCCCTGGTGACTAGTGGTCCCTCCTCCAACCCAATCACCTTCCCCATATATAAAAAATAATTCCCTAGTGGATAGCAGTCCCTCCCCCCACCTGATCACTTGCCCCATATATAAATTCTGACAGCTGAATGTTTTTTTTTTATACAGCTCTGTGTTTAAGCCAATCACAAAGTGGGAGCTGTCAAGGTGTGTCATGTGTTGATGGAAACTGCAGTGTTCTAGTTATCAATCTTTATAGTTAAAAGTCTTTTGTAAAATTACTGAATTACAGTCAGAATCTTTTTATCTCATAATACTTATTGGCATTTTCTATTGGAATCACTGTCTTTCTGTCCTCTATTAATGTGTCCTCCAGCTATTCTCCAGATATTTCTCCAGCTATTCATATATTCTAAGCCTTATTGTTAATATTACTGAAGTTGCTGAATAGATAAAGGTAGTTACAGATAGCAATCAATCATTGAATCTGCTTTTTGCTAAAACTATTCTTCATAGAAACATATCATTTGATGGCAGTAAAAGGCTGAGTGACTTATCCAGTCTGCCCACCATACCTAATTCTCCTGAGTTAGTCCAAATGACCAACTTTCTCAGTAAAATTCTCTTGTTTCCCACCACTCCTACATTTACTATACACTTGTGTATGTTCCATACTTGTTTGAATACCCCCTTCCCCACTGGTTTGGCAAATACTGCTTATCTTACATAGAAACGTAGAATTTGTTGGCATAAAAAACCTGCTTGTCTCAAATATTCTGTGCTGATGTTCCCTGCCTATTCTATGGAGAACCATAGTCTAAATGAGGTCTGACTTAAGCTCTAAACAATGGCACTAGACAGTGCTCAGATTTGCTGATAAAGGTTTTATTAATCTGTCTCAAAATTACATTAGATGTTCTAACTACTTTAATGCAGTGGTCACTGGATGACAGTTTAGTATTGATCATAATACAAAGATCTTTTTCACAGATAGGTGATTTAAGTTCTTGGTTGTTTAAATAGTATTTATGAGATGTATTGTTCTTACCTAAATGTAAAAGCTTGCATTTATCGATGTTAAAGAACATTGAGTTTTTGTTGGCCCATTGCTTGATAGAGAATAGATCTTGCTCAAGGAGTTGAATATTAGCTGGAGTATCAACTGTACCTCCAAGTTTTGTATTGTCTGCAAATTTAGAAAGGTAGTTATCAGAAATAACACCCATATCAAGAACGCTTATCCCATGTATGCTGGATGCCCCACATTGTTTTCACCCCCTCTACCTTGGATGAAAGAGACTGTTCCTTGATTTTTGCCTGTCAATTTTCAAATGTTTAATCATATAATAATAATAATAATAATAGCTTTATTTATAAAGTGTCTTTCTTTAATCAAAGCAATGTACAACTTTGAAACAAATGAAATCTTTTGAATAAAAGCATAAAAAATTAAAATACAGCAAACAATAAATATTGGTCCAGATACAATTAATCATCATAAGCAAGATGCCTTAGATGGATCTTCAAGGCCCTCTTAAAGCTCTCCACAGTCATGCACTCATGAGTCTGATAAGACAGAGAATTCCACATGGTCAGGCTGCACACATAAAAGCACGGGCCCCTGATGTTTTAAGCCGTACCCTGGAAATCTCTAACAACCCCCTATCAGCTGAGTGAAGAGGTCATCCAGGGCAATAAGGCTTCAGGAGCTCTTGCAGATCATCAGGACCAAGTCCGTGCAGGGTCTTAAAGGTCAGAAGCCCAACCCTGAAGCTGATCCACCACTCAATAGGCAGCCAGTACAGTTCCTGCAGCACCAGTGTGATGTGACTCGAATGAGGAGTCCCCATCATAAAACATTAAAGATGTCACTGAGAAGCAGTCAAAATCTTTGCCGAACCTACTCAACAGAATGGGCATACTACACTCAACCCTAAAACTATTTTTAGCATCGCTTTCACTGACCTTAGCAGTGTTCTCCCCTCTGACTTCTTCCGAGATGCGTCAACTCCCACCCCCCAACTCCTCCACCCATGCCTGTCACCCACCTTTCTACTTTAAAGCACTAAAGAAACATCAAGTCCGAAATTACATTGCCAAAGCCATCAGCAAATCTAGAACAAGCAATGACACACTTGCCCTCAAGCTACTGGCCCTAACGCTTGATGAGGTACTTGGGCCCCTCACCAAGATCTTTAATCTCTCTCTTTCCCTTAGCCAATTCCCAGACAAATAGAAAATGGCCACTGTTACCCCGATTCACAAAAGTGGTGATAAGACTGACCATGTGAATTTCTGCCCTATCTCCATTCTGCCTCCCCTGTCAAAAGCACTGGAATGTATAGTAGCGGACCAACTTACCGAGCATCTGGACAATTATAATATTCTCTGTAAACAGCAACATGGCTTTAGAAAAGGTCATAATACATCCTCTGCCTTACTCGAATTCACCAGATCCATTCACAGCTCCCTTGACAATGGACAACTAACTGGTGCTATTTTCATCAACCTAACCAAAGCCTTCGATACTGTCCACCACTCCCTCCTGCTGAGCCAACTAAAAAATGCTGGTATCTCCAATGATTCAATCTCTTGGTTCAAAAGCTATCTTGAAAACCACTCTCAGTCTGTAAAAATTGGGGATGTGCACTCTGAATCCAAACCTGTCCTCTCTGGAGTCCTCCAGGGTTCAATACTGGGCCCCTACTCTTCAGCTTGTTCCTTAACACCCTACCAGACTTCTGCACTGACCATATCACCCTGTATGCTGATGATGCAGTAATCCTTGCCACACACCAGGACCTGAACAAATTGCAAGAAAATCTCCAACTCAGCTTCTCCTCAGTTGAGAATTGGTTCATAAAGCACAAACTGATCCTTAATCAAAAAAAAAACCAAGGCCACGATCTTCAGCAGCTCCCATAATAAACATAAGCACTTCCAACTCTCCATTATCACCAGACAAGGTGGCGCACTGGAACAGGTCAAAAACTTTAAATACCTCGGGATCACCCTTGACCCTCACCTCTCCTACACTGCCCACATCGACAATGTTGCCAAAGCTGCTAACTCCCAGATAGGCCTGCTATTCTGTCATAGGAAACACCTGACACCTGAATCCCTCACTGTCGCTGTCCAGAGCTCCATCATATCCATCATTGATTATGGCATTATCATTTACAGCTCTGCTACAACCACTGCACTCAAACATGTATCCACCACCCTCAACAAGGCCTGTCGACTTGTCACTGGCTCCCAACTCCTAACTCACACCTGTGACCTCTATTCTCAAACTGGATGGTTGAATCTTGCAAGCGAATAAAACACCAGACTTGTATTACTACTAAGGAAATCTTGCTGGGCCTTGCCCCCTGGAGTCTGTGCCCTCATACAACTGAGAATCCACACCCGCCATACCAGGGGATCAAAACCTCAGCTTCTGCAAATTCCGCATTGCTGCACAACACAAGGCCAAAGATCCTTTGTTTACCGGGCCGCTAGTTGGTACAATGTTCTTCCCAGTGATATCTCATCTTCACTATCACTCAGCACTTTTAAGACTCGGCTCTGCCTAACACTCACTGCCTCCAACCTCTGTGACTGTTGTGGCTAAACATGTCTTTTGGTTCCATAGCTGAAGATGCCCTTTTAGATCCACATCTACTCCTGCACTTTGCCAGCACCTCCCCTCCTATCTTCACCTCCCCTGCTGGCCCATGACAAATGCCACCTGGCTGCACTACCTTTATTCTTACCCACCTTCCACCTCTCCTCTCCTCTCTCTGTTCCCCCCACCTACCTTCTCTTTTCTTCCATCAACTTAATCTTCCTGATTTCACCCTCCTCCTTTCCCTTTCCCCTCCCCAAAGTTTCACCTTATTGTTCTTTTTTCCTCTACAAGACTATGTTTTTTTTTATATAAACTGTTGTCTTTGCTTATGTTTGTCTCAATTGTACCAATGTTGTGGAACCTTTGTAAAAGAGCCTCGGCTCAAGGGTATTTGTAATCCTAGAACAAAGAAATAAAAAAAATAAAAAAAATTATACTGAGCTGGGCATCATTAGCATAGCAGTGAAACCTCAGCCAGTACCTTCTTACAATGTCTCTGAGGGGCAGAATATACACCGCAAACAACATGGGGACAACACTGACCCCTGAGGGACCCACATTGTAGAGAGAATGGGCCAGAGCAAAAAATTCCCAAAACCATCCTCTGAAATCTGCCACTAAGAAAAGATTGAAACCATCTGAGAACTGTACCAGACAGGCCACAGATGACCCTCAGGTGCTGAAGGTGCACCCCATGGTCTATGGTGTCAATGGCTGAAGAGAGATCAAAAAGTACCAAGACTGAGCAGTGCTTCTGATCCCTCACCATCAGGAGATCATTGAGCACCCAAATCAGAGTGGTCTCAGTACTATGCCTCTCCCAAAAACTGGACTGGAGAGGTTTGTAGATTTTGTGGATTGTAAGATGGTTCTCCAGCTGTAGCACAACAACTTTCTCAATCACCTTCCCTGCAAAGGGAAGATTTGAGATAGGTCTGTGGTTAGCGAAGCAGTTTGGGTCCAGAGCAGCTTTCTTCAGGAGTGGTGTCACCATTGTCTGCTTCAGGGAGCTAGAAAACTCACCTTACTCTAAGGAGCACAAAACTATCTGCACAAGGAAAAGGCCAATGATGTCAGAATACCCCATAATCAGGGGAGTTGAGCCTGGGTCCAAACTACAGCACGTTGGATGCATGCCCTGGGCAATCAGCATGATATTCATGATTTCCAGCTGGTCAAAAGAAATCCAGCAAAACTGAGGAGAGGTGACTGGGCACCAACTGCCATCAGCTCCCATAGAGTGAGCTGGCAGGATCTCAGCCCTGATGTTGGCCACCTTATCTGCAAAGAATCGAGCAAACTCATTACACTTAACTTGTGGCAAAGCTCTTCGAACCTGCAGACAGGTTGGGTTGCACAGCCTGTCTGTTTGAGGGTAGACATAAATTGACCTGTTGTTAGTTTCATTTTTACATATGCATGGCAAAGTTAACAATAGTGTTTGTGTTTTTAGATTCAGGCACTGCAGCAAGCAGTAACAGAGAGAGACTGTTCAAGAAAGTTTGTCCAATGAAAACAGCATTAACAACATAGTGGCAGAAGAGAGTAGCAGTGTGCCAAAAGAGGGTCTTTATGATATAAGTAGAACCACTGGTACATCACTTAGTGATTCTGAGAGGTATTAATACCTGACTAATCACTTTAGTCCATCAGCTACTTATATATTTCCAAAGACAGTGAGGCATGGTAAACAACAATCCTTCAAACAGAAATGTTTTATTAAATTTCCTTGGTTAATTTACAGTGAATTTTTGAAAAGTGGCTTGTGTAAGTGGTGTACTTTGTTTGACTACAGTGATAGATTGGGCACGCTTGTCAATAAATCGTTAACAAATGGGACAAAAGCAAAGGAGATTCTAAAAGAGCACTGTAAGAAACAGTATCACATGAATGCATTTGAAAAGACTCAGAATTTTAAGGTAACTATGGAACCTTCTTTAAAATCAGTGAAGAGAAAATGTGATGTATGCTGCAAGAATTGAATAAAACAGGATAATATTAAGACCAGTAATTTAAACTATACTTTTCTGCAGTTGGCAGAATATAGTTTTACATGGCCATATTGAGAAAATAGATGATAATACCAACAATCCAGGAATTTTTTTCTCCCCGTGAAAATTCAGGGTAAATGCTGGAGCTATAACTCTAAAAGAACATTTGCAGTTAGGTGGGCGAAATGCACAGTATCACTGACCAGACATTTAAAATGAGCTGATAGAGCTTATTAAGGATTAAATCTGAGCCAATATAATTAAAGACGTAAAAGATGCTGAGTTCTACTCTAGTCTTGGTGACAAAGTTACAGATGTAACTAACAAGGACATTTGATGCCTGATAATCTGTCACATTGACAAAACTCAGAATGTAAGAGAAGACTTCATATACTTTGCAACTTGTGCAAGAATAACTGGAGAGGCACTTGCAAAGAACATGTTAAATAAATTGGGACAATGGAGTCTTGACTTTTAACCATGCCAAGGACAAGGGTACGATGGGGCCTTAAACATGGCCTCTAACATTAGAGGCACACAAGGTTGTATTTGCAAGCAGAATGAATCAACTGTTTATGTACACTGTAATGCACCCTGCCTCAGTCTGTGCATAGTAAAGTCTTGTCAACTGTCTGAAATCTTGAACTTACTGTACACAGTGTGCTTAACCAATGTTGTAACTTCTTCAATTTCTCAACCAAAACAAATGAGCTTCTATTGAAAGTTACAGGACTTAATTATCCCAAGGCTAAACATGTGACATTGCAATCTCTTTGAAAAACAAGATGGGCAATGAGGAATACAGCATATGAGATTTTTATTATCTGTTTCCATGTATTATCTTTGCACTGCATGTCATAAATAATGGACAGCAATATGTTGATGAGTATGGAGACTCAGATTGGGATGCTGAGGCTAATACAACAACATGGGATCCTTTATTCTATGGAGAATTTATTTTACATTATTTGATTCATCACAGTAATGAAGGTACTGATGTTTGCGCAACCACTGTGTGCTAAGCTACAAAACAGTGCAATTGATATATCTAATGCTTACAACATGATTACCAAAATAGAGGACAGTATAAAGGAAGATCTAAAAGAAATTGATTCTTTGTTCCACAACTGGTTCACTGAGGCATGCAGTGTTGCAGAAAAGGTCAAAACTGAGCCTGTAATATCACGCACTGTTGTATGACAGAATCACCAAAACAATACTCCTGTAAGTGAACCTGAAGAGTATTGTAGGAGGGTGACTGCAGTTCCAGTGCTCGACTATCACCTTGAGGCACTGTCTGTGAAATTTTCAAGAACACAGCAAGTTATGGCTAAGCTAATGGGGCTTATTCCCTCAGTGATTAAATCCAATGGTGGAAACATTAACCTAGGTAGAGTTGTAAATTTCTATAAAAAGGATCTTCCTTCTCCTCAGGTTATAGGTGTGGAACTGCTAACATACCACTAAGTCAAGTTTATTGTTGATTGGTTATAAACCATTACAATAGCTCTAAAACAGATATAGAATACATTTAAAACTATGGTAATTATGTCAGATATTTATAAAGATGCAGTCAAGAAAAATAGCTACCAAGACATAGTATAATGCATATCAAACAATAATATCTTCTAACTAATTCTACTCAGCAATAAAGACTATATTTCCCCTAAGTAAATAATTAGGGAATAATATAATCCATTCTACATAAAAAACTTGGATTAGAAATTAATTTTACCTTTAACATGATGGCATTTTCTGTTTGAGGGCTATGAGCTTCAGGTCAGTACCCATCTATATGTTTAACAGAAGCACATTCTGTCAAAAAGTAGGTAATAATAAAGCAGTGAATTACCTCAAGTTTAAGTTCACAGTTATTCCTTTGTTAATTATCAAATAGATCATTCACCATAGTTACTCATAACATGTACTGTAATTATCTTAACGGACTAATCTGTAAAACTTCGCATAACTATTGGTATCATTTCTCTTATTTACTACTAACACCTTAGTTCATTTAAATGACCACATAGTATGGCAGTGTTTATACATGCTTATAAATATCCATACTAAAATAATTCTTTGAACATTTATATCAATTAAGAATTCACTTCATGTAAAACAAGTCACCATAAGAACACAGAAATACAGTATTAACCCTTTGTAGCCCTTCCTAACCCCCATAAGGCATAAATGGATTTTGAAAATACAGATCCTGTTTAGAGGCTGTTCATTTGCAGAACTAGTTATTAAAATATTGACTACATGTCCCATCCTGATTCAAAAAATTTAGGGGAGTAAAACCTGCAGTCCTGTGTCCATAACAATAGCTCCACAGCAAGCAGTCCCAGATTATATTGTTATTTTTATGTCTGAGAAAACCAAAAAAACAGCATTATGAGATAGGGAGTCCAGCTGTTTGGAATGGACCAGTACAATTTGTTAAATAAATGCCCTAATAGGTCAATAAAGATGACGAGTCTCACACATGAGCTCTGTTTCACACAAAATATTTAAAATATCATGAATCTGCTATGCACCATTAGGAAACTTTTCAATTCAAAGATTTCCTTAAGCATATTTTGCAGAGCCATAAATTCTGGCTTGTATAAAGCAAAAGAAACAGACGTATGTTTAGAGTTTCCAGTACTAATATGACTTCACTAAAAAGTTAAGAATCAGTTACCATCCATGGTAGGAAAGTTGAGAGAATTACTTTAACAATGAGTTTGACCCATAATCAGCTTCCACTAGTTGCCAAAGTATTCATCATGAAGGCTTAGCTCCTGTCTCCTGATCAGGAGGTACACGATATCCACATGTTTTTTATTAATTCATTTGGCGTTAGAGATATGTATGCCGCTGGGCAGTAAGGGTCTCTTGTAAGCAGCCATCATTCATTTTCATAGGCAGCCAAACTATAAAATTCACTCAAAGGAATGTCTGCATGTTGTTAGCCATAATTGCTAGAAAAATATCAAGTAATTAAAAATAAATTGCCTACAGTGTATCCAAGGTTTTTAACTCTGCAATTTTTATTCAGGTACCACAGGGAAACTGTTTGAGCCTATTGCTCTTTATTCTATAAATAATCTGAGTATTTGTCAGTGTATTAAATCAACCTAGTGTCAAAGTAAGAAGCAAAGCCTCTTAGGCTAAAAATAGCCCCACATAAGCCTCTTCCGCTCACTGTATTGCTATCTCAGAATCCCACAGAACTAGTAAGTAGAGGCTGGTGACACAACACACTCAACAAAATACACACAAAATACACAAACAACTGTCTGCAGTAGTTTCTATGCCTCCATAGCTCCATACTGCCCAAAAACCTTTTGGCCAAACCTTTGTTTTTGGGGTCCATTTCCCCAGAGGACTGATTATTAACAAGCTTACCACTCCTAGGGCAATCCAGTTTAAGAAAATATATATATATCCCTTGTTGAGTGCCCAGGGTAACCAATTCTCCTCTGTGGTCACCAAAATCTTCTCTTGCTCCCAGTTCAAAAACTCAGATTCTTCAGTTTTAGTACTTTTAGTTCCCATCTTGGGGACTTCTTGACTGGAGAAGCTGTAAATGAATGATAAAAGCTCCGCTAAGTGCAGCATCATTAGGGGTCTCTTAATTTAATATAACCCCAGTTGCTAACCCCTGGCAACCATAGCATACCTGTAATAAAAGAGATAGAGACCCTTCTGCATCCTTAGATGCTGTACATTACTCCAACCAGGTTGGTTCCAGACACAGGACCAGTGCCCCAATGCAGCAATAAGGACTCCATATCAGAGCCAATAAGTTCCCATCTCAGTTTCTCAGCTTTTAATTTAATTTCTCCTGATGCTGTCTTTACTTTGAATACAGAATATCACTTCCAAGATAAGGCTCTCTCCATCAGCCTTAGTATCTTACTACCAGCAGAAAAAATGTTTTAACATTTTGAGTCGATAGACTTGATTTAGTCATTTCAACCACTAAATGGCAGTCTTAATTCATCAAGACACATCATCCAAGCACCAGTTCATGTCTACAAACTGCTGAGTTAAGGTGCTGATAAACAAAACTGCTACACTTTATCAGTCAAAATCAGCATACGTGTAATTTACTGATTTTAGAACTATCTTAAAGTAAAGTACAAACCAAGCATTTAAATCCCCTAGACACCACTTTAGTTCAAGAGCTTCAGGGAGCAGAGCAGCACTGTGGCAACTTGGTGCTCCACCCCCAAACCTCACTAACATGGAAAACCATGTGGCAAAACAATGAAACTCCACCTGGTACTGCTCTAGAAGCATGCAGAGCCTGTGATGCATCTTGTTTCCCAAACATATACTCTTTACTCAAGGTACTCTGCATAATTCCAATCAGAAGCATGCAATACTAACATTCTTTCAGTGCTGTTCACAGACTCAAGACTTATGTTAGAAGTACAGTGGGAAGTGACAGAATGCCAGGCCTTGCCCTAAAGCACATTCATTATGGATAGAGATGTTACAGAGTTTAAATTCACTGGCAAAGTTCTGGTGAAGTCAACCACTTCATCTCCATGGAGCAATTTGCAAATGGTTGCTATTAGACTAAAAACTTGCCTATGTGACTTTTCCGGAAATGTTGCCATGGATGGAAGAATTTTGCCTATGAAGTGTGGAATTTCATCTGTGAAAGGCAGAATTTCACCCTGATCAGTGAAATTTCCCCATTCAGAGCAAAATTCCCCTTTTGTTGCAGGTGAAATTCAGCTTTTCATGCAAAATTCTGCTCTTTGCAGGTGGAAATTTGCTCTTCAAGGATCGATCTGCACTCCATGAATTGTGTTAAATTTGCAGATTCATTCACAGAGAGAATTTTGCCAACTTCTCCCATCTCTAATTATAGCACTACAGTGGACACTGATGAAGTGATTGAAAGGTTTGCAACAAAACAACCAAGGTGGATGTTGCTTGTAGATATCAGGGCAGCAACAAGATAAGAACTTGAGTAAGAAAGCAGGGGGTCCAGTAATTTATTTCTACTCAGCATCTTAAAGGGCATTCTTATCTATTTATTTTCATACCAGTTGCTGTTTTGAAACTGGGACTCCATATTTTGTGTCAAGTTCAAAGACTTGGAAAATATTCAACCAGATTATATATGATCTGACACAGAAACAAGAGAGCTAAAGAAATAGCTATGTGTGTATTATTAGATAGATACTTGTAATGTTTTCACTTTACATTTTATTAAACTCCCCTGACTCTCTTCTCTCCTTATCATTCTTATCACCATGTGCTCACTCTCCCTTATCACTTTCTGTTTTCTCTTACTTTGAACCTCCCTCATCCTTACTCCTCTCATCTTCTCCTCACTGTATCTCCTACTACCCTTTCAGCCAGCCTCCCCTATACTCCTCCTCATAACCTGCACTTGTGAAACGCCCCTACAACTCTTCCCCTTTCCCAGCTTGGCTTGGTATCACTTTACTGCCAGTTCTCCTTCCTACCCTTCTTTTCCCCCACCTCTCACTGCACATCTCTGCTGCCTGCACCCCCTCTTCTTTCTGCTCCCACTCATCCTGGTTTACTGCCCTCCAACTCACTAAATTTTGAGACCTTTCTTTATTTGTTCACCTCTCCTCACCTCCTCTCCCCTCATGAACCTCCAAAAGGCATAAGTTTCCCCCACACAATTTTCTCTCTTCATACTCCTCTTACTCCACTCCAGTGATGTTGAACTTAACCTGGACCCCCTTCCCTCCCCTCCCCCTGTCCTGCGTAAGAGACTACACTTTTACCTGAATGCAGGCCTCCTACCTAAAATGGATGCCTTGAAGAGCTAGTGTACAGCCTAAAATGAATATCAGATTTTAGAGAATAGCTAAATTTTTTTTGAGGCTTCTTATTGGCTGAGACACTTCTCTAGCAGGGTATCTATCAGACAACAGATGCCCAGCTAATAAAAGTGCCAGCCTAGCCTGCCCCATCACCACAATCCTGGTGCCCACCTTGCTACCTAATTGGTCTGACCCCCCTGTAATCTCATTCCAAATCTCCGCCACTTTTTTTGTATCGCTAAGCAGCACATACCACCCCCAACGCTCAGTAATTAACTGCTACAAAACCACACATCATACTGATACATGGATGTTTCTTTTCTTTATTTACTAACAATGCCCTAGTCTCCTGTGTCCCATCATAGCTTCTACAACACTATTATGGAGTGAACCACGCTCTCTGTTCCTCCCTCCTGCACATACCCAGTCATTCACGATCATAAACCTGCTTGCTTTTGTAAAATAATGACTTGTGCAGCTCAACTGCACCACACCACAGTGAAGAACAGTGCTTCTCATATCCAGCATATTTTTAAAAAGCAGAACACTCCAGTATGTAATCTCCAGTTGCGGACAAGAACAAATTCAGCATTTCCCCAACTGTGCTTAATTCAAACACCTGTGAACCCTGCCGTCAGCTCACTGTTCCCACTGTCGTCTGTAGTCACCCGCTCTGCAAAACACAGTCTGTCTCCATCTGTGGAACTCCTTACCAAGACAGTCTCACTGCAGAAATAAACCATACGAAAATAGATTTAAAAAGTCAGCTCCTGAAAGTGCCTGTTCTGCTATTTGGAGAAGGGGTTGTTGCTCTGCAGTGCTGTATCGTACCCTTGATCTAAATCCACTGACCTTCTGTCTGTCCCCAGTAACTGCACAGTGCGGCCTATCACCTTCCCGTCGCTACCACTGCTCAATTCAACTGTCCAGCTCTGGTCCTTTTTCTAAATTCTTAGAACAGCAAAAATGCAGGAAAGCCCAATTGTACCTGTAGTGCTACTCCAGTCATGTTGTACTTTCACTTCATGGCCTCCCCGATTGGTCCCTCTGCTTCAAAAAAATCGGATACTGTTAAAGTGACGCTGCCCACTGGCATCATGTCACCTGTCGGTCTCCGTTCTGCTCCCGATGTCTTGCATTTTTAAAACCCCCTCTCCTGCTGTTGTTAAAATAAAGGCAAGAATACATTTTAAAAAAGGACAACATTGCTACTCCATGAATGGTGGTGGGGAGTGATGTTGGGACAGTCTGATAGCAAAACAGTAAGGGTTGACATTGCTGCTAGCTGTGAAGGCATGGCATGAAATCCAAAACCTCAGCAAATCATACAACAGTGCCATATAGTGACCTAGGGACTACTTTACACAAAATTAATTTATTAATAAATATTTAAGTATCTACAATAATTGTAAAAATGTCATTACAATTTTTTTTTCTAAGATGCCCATTTTCTAAGTGCAATAATACCCTCCAGGGTGGGCAGTATTGGGTAATACCAGACCTTCATGGGGCTGTAAGGCCCTCCACCTGCAGCGCCGGGCCTCATCACGCCCCTTGGTGGTCTGGTATTGCCCAATACCACCCACTCTGTCGGTATTATTGCTTACTTAATATCAGCCAACCATTACCTTTAATATCTAATGTAATTTTTCTTTTCCTTTTGTTTAATTAGAAGATTGTTTACCTGATGTTAGTAGGTGTGATGTGTGGGACAGCTGTTAGCCTGGCAGCTGAGATATCTTGCTTTACTGCCGCAGAGTACATAATCAGCATTGTGACCTCACTGACTGTAACATCACTGCTACTTAGGAACAGTAAGTGAGTGACTGCCAGGTCATTCACCTGTGATGTCACTGTCAGTGAGATCATAATGCTGAAGATGTAGTATGGAACAGTAGAGTTACATATGTTAGCTGCCAGGCTAAGAGCTGTTCCACACATTCAGCACAATACTATCACATAGAATATTTTCTGATGAGCAAAAGGAAAAAGAAAAATACTTCAGAAATAAAAAGTTACAAACAGACTGCTATTTAAAATTTGTATTATTTTCCTGTCTGCCTGTTTTGGCTCCACTTGCTCTTTAAAGTTTGAGTAACCGAATATGCCCCTGATATTCTGTGTGTCATGGAATTGTTGCTGTTCACCAGGACTCCTGACTCCTCGATCTCTATCCCTGATTTCAATCACTACTACTGGAATTGCTGCAAATGCAGTGATGGTGCAGCTCTTTATAAAATGAAATCCCTATCTTCCTCCATCTCTTTCCATGATGGCTATCCCTCTACTTATGAGCTTCTAATGACCCTCCTTTCCCTTCCCCCCACTATTCCAGTTGGGCCATATGCACTATGCCTATGTACCATGAAAAACGTGCACATAGGTATAGATAAGCCTGAATGCTGGCAGTATTCATGAATGGTGCACAAGTCAGTTACACCTAGGATCCACCCAACGTGCGATCAGCAACATGCTGGAGTGGGTGAGGGGAATGCCCAGGGTATGCCTGCACTATGCACCATACATAATGGTGCATACTGCTGCTTACAAGGGGGCATAGTGGTGAGCAGTTTACAACAGGGGGAACCCTGCTGTAATGGCTGTACATGCCAGTGCACTCACAGACCCCAACCCAGTCCAGGCTGCCTATCACTATCCCTGCATCCTGACAGCAACCCTGTTCCTATCCCATATGCCAGGGAGCCCCCCACATGCACAGCAGTGCCCCAACCCCATCCAGATGCAGATGCAGATGCATACCCATCACCCCCTGCCACACATCAGTGCACTGTCCCTATAGGCATTATTGCAACCCCTGAAAACACAGGTCTGCCCAATCCCCAAAGTAGGTAAGAAACTCCCAGCCCCAACACATTTCCACCCCATGGCGAAAATAGGATGTAACACCCCCAACAAATGACAGCCCCATCCGTGGTGTAGAAAATGAAATTTCCCCACACACACTGAGGTGCCCTAATCCTCACAACCCTGATTCCCAAATCCAGTGCCCCAGGAGCAACATTAGTGGTCAGTGGACCCTTCCCACCCACCCGCAGCATCGACAACACCCCCTCCTCCCAACTACTTACCTGCCAATCAGTGCCACAGCTCAGGATGGCAAGCAGAACAGCCCTCCACCCCCTTCATGGCCACCAGCCATCTGACTGATGCAGGGAGTGTGTCTCCTAGTTATAGAGGAGCGCTTCCAACATCAGTCAGATGCCCGATGGCCATTGAGGTTTGCAGAGGGCTGTGTCACTGGCCATCCTGAGCCATGGAACTGACTGGCAGGTGCAGGGACAAGGAGGCGGTGTTGTTGGTGCCATAGGAGGGATGGGGCCACTGTACACCAATGAAAGGGTCAGGGCAAGTGATCGGGGGTGGTGATGGGGGATATGCTGAGCAATACTCTGAGTACTGAACATGGAAGAACCCTCAACTGTGTAAGTTGGTTAGTTTAATGAACCTAGAGTTCTGATATAATCCTAGGCAGTACTGTAATATAAGACAGTGCTCAGGTGACGATCAATGAGTTTGGTGACATGGTGTTTGGGCATGTCCTGGGACATCCATGTTTCATGTTGGATTACAAATAGCTGACTCTCATCCCCAGTACCACACATTATATATAGTACTGTGAATGTCTGTGTTGTCCATTCATTCAATACAGGTACAAACAAATGGGCTTGGTCTCTGCTGGGGGGATTCTCCATGATGCCAGGACTGGTGGGGGCTCTATGTGTTGTGGGGGAGTGCTTAACACTTCATGAATGGGAAGGTGGCCATTTGAGGGGGCACATATGTGCACCATGGGTGTTGGCCAGGGGTAAGACCCCATGATAATGGGGCACTGACAGTGCATTGCCTGGGTGCCTGTGCTGATGTCTACAAGCAGACCCTGCCTTTGTGCACTTACCATCTCCCATGGAGCAGGGGTTCTACTCTGGGACCCAGGCTGGGCATCCAATTCAATGCCCTCATGATTCCACTACTGCACCCCCGGCCACCCTGCACAGTCCTATGTGCTGGGGGTATGGGGCCACAGACAGTTGGTGGTCATTTGAGCATACCAGCCTGTGCACACCTCTCTGGGGGTGCAGAGCTACATGGGCAGGGTGTGTGCCTCTGGCATGTATTTTCCTCCTATTCATGCATAGGCACCAATATTGGGCACTGTACAATTCCCCTAAAAGAGTTCATGACTCCCTTGTTGTGTGCATCTCCTCCATCTCCTCCCATAAAGATATGGGTGAGCTCATCCTGCTCAGTGATTTCAGTTTGGACTGGTTCTCCCCTTCCTCTAAAGCTACCCTCCTCAAGATTGAGTCACTAAATCTAACACAACTTATCTCTGTGACAACCCACATAAACTCTCAATCCCCAAACCAATCTCTCCTTGATTAGGTGTTAACCTCTCACCCCATCACATTACAGCTACCAGTGTCCTCCCAGATGACCTCAGTGATCATTGTAGCACTCTCTGTTCTAAAAAAGTAAATGTTCCACAGTTGGCCCCCAAATACATTTGGTATCACCCTCTCCATTCCCTTGACTCAGCTGCCTTTCTCCAGGACCTAACTCAAGCTGATTGATCTTCTATGCCCTCAGCTCCTGATGTTGACAAGGCTCTCTGACACTTTACCAACTGCTTACCTCATATTTGGAATATCCACACCCCTTTAAAAAATGATAGAGTCAAGCATCACCATCACCCATAGATTACATCAGACCTACTTAACCTTTGCAGAATCTGAGACAAATGCTGGATGTAATTTAAAGCCTCCCTGTCCACAGCACACCTACAGTTTTGCAAATCCCACAGAAATGCCTGTAACAAGGCCATCCAACAAGCCAAAGCTACCTATTTCAAATACCAACTACAGGCAAATACCAGTTCTCCAACTAACTTCTAGAACATCATCCACTCCCTCATAGACCCAATTGTAACTCATGCCCCCAATCCTTAAATTTGAAGGCTGAACCATCTCCGGCAATTTCTGTATTGCTGATTACTTCAACACATTTTTCACAATTTGCACTCTCCCTGACCATCCCATTCCTACCACCACAGGACTTTCTCCCCCTCCCTCTGGTACTGGTTTCATCTTTCCTCCCATCTTGCCTATAGAAGTCTACAATGTGCTAATGTCGCTCAACCCTGTGAAACCCAGCCCTGATGGGCTCCACCAAAAGCTCCTCTGCATCTCTGCTCCAGCAATTGCCTTCCTTTCACCTACCTTCTAATCTCTCCCTCACTGCCATCTCCATCCCTCAGGCCTGGAAATTGGCCAAGGTGATACCACTCCACAAAAGCGGGGAGACTACTTCTCTTGGCAATTATAGGCCCATCTCTCTCCTGCCCTCATTTGTCAAACTACAAGAGTCACAGATCGAATCTAGGCTCCAAGAATATGTCACAGCCTTTGGTAATCTCTTACCTTTCCAGTCAGGTTTCAAGAAACAGAACTCAACTATTTCCTCCCTGCTACGAGTCACCAGCTCTATACATACAGTAATAGATCAAGGCCAAATCACCGCTGCAATTTTTGTTGACCTGGCAAAGGCTTTTGATTCTTTTTCCCACCACCTTGTGCTCCATAAACTTCTTTCATCTGGGCTGGCACCATCTGCTGTAAATTGTTTCAGCTCCTACCTACACAATAGAGCAATCTGTCCTAGTTGGGAATGCCCTCTCCTCCCCCTCTCTAGCCAAATCAGAGTTCCCCCAAGGATCCATACTCGGACACATCCTTGTTTCGGTCATTTATAAATGACCTTCCCTCCATCTGCTCTACCTCCAAATTCATATTATTGTGGACAACACTGTGATCTACTCCTCAGGCCCCACCACTGCCAACATAGCTACCCCCCTACAGCATGATTTTGATAAAGTTCAACACTGGTTCCAAGAAAATCAGCTAAAACTAAACACCAAGAAAACTGTCTCAATAATCTTTGGCTCCAGGCAGAAATTGTCTAGATTTCAGACCACCACAGCATTTGTAACTGTGGACAGGTACCCCCACACATGGTCCACACCAGTATCCAGTGAACATGGTGACCGTGATTGAGCGCTTACATAAAGGGCAGCTCAATCACGGTGCCTATGTTCTGGCCTACCTGGCAGGGTAGCAACCTGACATAAGAGTAGTTGAATACGGCAATGGGAAGTTGCTATATATACAATCACACAGAAGGGGGGGAGGGTATGTGAGGTGTAGTGTGGTGGTTGGCTGCCGAACTGGCAATGTGGCATGGAGGAGAGGTGGCAGGCTGGGGTTGTGAGGGTGCTGTGTTTGGTTCTGGGGCGTGATCACTCTGCATTGGATCAGGTTTTTTTTTAAGTTTTACACACCCCCAACATGCACCCCTGGAGTTGAGAATCCTTAAGTAGGGGGGTGCAAAGTCCCCCACAGGGCATGTGCAGGTGGAGCAGCCCCCCACATAACCTAGAAAACCAGTCACCAGTTTCATAGTCACTGTGAGTGTATATTGCTGTAATTCATTTTCGGCGATGTACACTCTCCCAAACAGCAATTGCCATTCCACAACTGACGTTTTCACATAGAACAATCCACACCTTCAAGTACCTCAGTGTCTGGTTGGACATCAGTCTTGATTTCTCATCCCATATTGACTCTCTCTGCACATAACTTTACCCAAAACTTGGCATCCTTTACCACCACAGGGACTGCCTTCCTCCTCCTCCTCCTACCTATCTGGGATCTTATTACATAAACAATTTTACCCATTATTCATTACACCAACATTTTCTATGACTCTGCCCCTGCAACATCCCTTGCAAGACTTGATACTCTCCTTAACTCATTTTGCCATTTCTCTACCTCCTCCCCATCACTCACCACTGTCTCTTCTACTCCTCCCTCTCCATCAAGTCACTGTCTCATAGGTGTGTAGTCTATTTCCTCCCCTTCATTGTCAAATTCAATTTTGGGTCACTCCCTCCCTCCCTACCTCTCCTTTCACCTATCTCTGGTATGCCCCTCATCTTAATCCCTATATTCTATGGACTCTCGATGTTTCTTCCTCCCCCACCCTCACACTGATGCAGGTCAGTCAGGCTTTTCTTATCAGTCAGCAAGTCTTGTTAAGAGCTAGAGCAAGGCAAAGTAGGGCAGTGTATGTGGCAGATTTATAGATCACAAGTCCATAGTCAAGAATAGAGATAACCGAGCTTTGGATTGTCAGTTTGAGGGTCTGAGAGGTCAGACAGTGCTTATGTTTGAACAACCCAATATGGATGTTCACAGCTTTTGCAACATTGTTTATGTGATAAGTGTAAGGTAAAGTGTTGTCAAGAGTGACTCCTTGGTATCTGAAAAGTTGGATCTATTCAAGGGCAACACCTGAAGAATTCCTGATAGTTAATTGCAGGGTTTTATGCTTACTGTGTGAGCTGTGGAATAAAATTACCTTTTTTTGTAGTTTAAGATGATATTCTGGGCTTTGAATCAGGTCTTAACATTTGTAAAGTTACTCTGTAGCTAGTTCTCCAACAATGAAGGACCTGGATTGCATGTAAATATTACATCATCAACATATAAGAGAATCAGGTCCTTGCAAGCAGCTGGGAGTTTGTTAATGAAGATGCTGAAGATGAGCAGACCCAGAATTGAACCTTGGGGTACACCTGATCGAACTGGTTGTTTGCTGGAGAGGACATCTCCAATCTTCACTGTCTAAGTGAAGTCACTGAGGTAGCTATTAAATCAATTTGTGGTGTCTTCAGAAAGCCCTAATTCACTGAGTTGTTTGATCAGCAAGGAATGGTTTACAGTATCAAAAGCCTTGGTTAAATCAATATACATGTCACCAACAAGTTGACCATTATCCAACCCCTTGTAGATATAGTTCATAAGTTCATGCAGAGCTGGGGTGGTACTATGTCCCTTTCTAAAACTGTGCTGCTGTGGGCAATGAATATTGTATTTCTCAAGGTAATCCCCAGCTGATCATCCACAATCTTTCAAGGGCTTGGAAAAGGGGGGTGGGGTATGGAAATGGGTCTGTAGTTGCCATGTAGTGCTCCTTCTCCACTTTTAAAGACTGGGATCACCAGTGCTGATTTCCACTTTAAAGGGAAGTGAGATAGCAAGAGAGAATGGTTAAAAATATTTGTCAGGGGGGACAGGACTTCATCCAGAGTAAGGGCAATGAGTTTAGGGTCAAGCAAATCCCCACTTGAGCTGGATTTGCAGATCACCTTAAGAATGTATTTTTTAGCTTCTTGTTCAGTGACTGATTTAAAATAAAAAGGAGAATGTTCCTGTTTCTTATCTAGATGTGGACTGTGTTCACTGACTGGGAAGTGTCAAAGACATTTAAGGGGAGAACATGACTAGGATCTATGAGAGCAGAGTTGAAGGTGTTAGCTATGGTTAATAGGGTCGAGGGTAACTGTACCATTGATGTTGAGCATGGTAGGTGCCATTTTGGTGTCCTTCCCAGTAACTTCTGTAAGGTTATTCCACAATCTCCATCCATTGTTCCAAGAGTTTGTCAGGACTTCATTGTACTACTGGGCTTTTGTTTATTTATTTTATTTATTTATTGAATTCTTGGATTACAACCTTTGAGCTACAAGCTCATTTACAAAGGTTTCACGATGGAGAAAATGCGAATGTACATTAAAAACAGAGTTGCTGGTACATCAAATAAGTGACAATAGTAAATGAATGTCAAACTACCCAGTATAGATTCATGTCTCAGCATACATTTTGTAGAGCAGATTGCTTTGGTACGGGCATTCCTAGCCTTTTTGTAGGCCTGGATGTCAGCTTGTTTGCCAGTAGCCTTTGTCTTATAAGAAAGGTGGTCTTGGGATTTCAATTGGTCTAGAAGATCAGGAGTAATCCATGGATTACTGGTGTCTCCAATTTTCCACTTCTTGTAAGGGGCCAAAAACATCGCAAGCTGCATTGAAGCAGGAGATGAAATAATCAAGAGCTGTATCTACATCAGGAGCTGTATCTATTTTAGATCAGTCATGATTCCAAAGGAGCATTTTTAGTACTTCAAGGTCCCACAGATCAGTACCAATATTTTGATAATCAGTCCTGTCTGAAGATAGAATACCCTGGTATTGCAACGGCGGTATCAGGATTTGGGGCAATAGCCACATTTCTATCACAGATAGGACATCTGGGTTGTGCTGCACAGGTGGTAAGGGCATAAACTTTAGGGAGTAGGCTGCAGATGATGATGCTAGCTAGGGTGAGTAGTCCAGATCTACTTTCATTGGTAGATATTGGATGAGGGGGGGCCAGGGTTAGGGTGGATGTTGCCAGAAATTAGCATTAATAACAGTATTATACATTTCAAAAGTACCTTATGGTATTTGCCACTAAGCAGGCATTCCTTTCATTGAGAGGGCTCACAATTAACTATATATTGATTAGATGGGAAGCTGATAAAATAAGTAGTATGCAGAAGAGACGGGGGATACTCAGAGGAGGCTCCATGGGAATCCAGGGGTACAGAACTCCATGAAAACTAATGTACGTGATATTCACAGCTAAGCTCAATGTTGCAGAACCATAGATATTGAGGGGGTGACTATCTAGAGTGAGATGGAAGAGAGTGGAAAGCGTTCACCGACCACCCCTGCAAAGGCAGATAGAGAAAGCAAAATGAGCAGACAATGAAAAATGAAAAGCAGTGCCATCTCTTAACAGACAGTGTAGGTAAAGGGAATAGAGGTGTCAGATATTGAGTTTGGACTACAACTGACTAGGAACGGTTAACCAAATGAGTGTTGTTAAAATTATAAGTAAGAGCTATTTATGTTGAAAAAGTAGGTAGAAGGAGCAAAGTGCTTAGATAAGGAGAGAGAGTGTGATGTAGGAACTAAGACTAGTGGGAAGCTTCAAGATCTAACCAATAAGGAAGAAAAGTCAAAAGAGGAGGAGTAAAAATGGATTTAATAGGGGTCAAGGGTGGGTGGAAAAACATTTTAGATATACAGCGGTAAAGGTACAGTGGTAAAGGATCAGAAAAAACTAGGTTAGAGCTTGAGAAAACAGGAAAAGAAGCAGAGCCAGTAAGAGCAGATAGTGTGAAAAGTCAGCCAATCGCAGGTTACCAATCGAATCTGCGTCTTTCAATCCAGCATACCTTGAAGGTTCTGGGAGTTTGTGAAGGAGCAGGGCTGGTGGCCTGAGAGCCCAGCCTTGCTGCAGGAAGGAGTGGCAGCACCCAGGCAGGATGAGTTCCTGGAGGTCCAAGCAGCCAGTGGTAAACACGGCCGTCGGCAGAAGAGCCAAGCCACGCCACAGATTCAGGGCAGCAGCTTCCAGTCAGGGGAGATCTGGAAAGGGAGAAAGATTAACTATTATATGTTGCACTGGGGGTCAGCCCAGCACCAGATTGGTGGGAGGGTCCAAGGGAGACAAAGTAGAGGAAGTAGAGTTGAAAAAATAAATGGGATGGGGTGTGAGCAAAGGGAACAAAAACAGTCTGCTCCAGCAGTGCTTAGGCACCAGGAGATGTTAGCTAGTATATAGCAGTTAATGGAGGGGGCAGTAAGAAGGAGGGAGAGAGAGACAGAGAAAGAGAGAGTGGGGGTGAGGGAGCTATTTAGCAGAACAGAGGAGCAGTATGGATTGGGAGGGTGAATAAAGCAGAAGCAAGCAGCAGCAGGCAACAGTGTGAAACACAGAATAATTTTCAACCATAAAAAAATTGTGAATCATTAACATAGCCCCAATCAGGAATCAATAACATAGCTGCAATCAAGAATGATTAACCTAGCCCCAACACTAACATGGTTCAGCTAAGTAAGCATAATACAGTACTGAGCATTAATGGACCTTCAAACACATTTTAAATATACAGTGGTAAAGGTACAGTGCTAAAGGATCAGAAAAAAATAGATTAAAGTTGATAAAAAAGGAAAAAAGAAGAGCCAAGAAGAGCAGACAGTGTGAAAAGCCAGCCAATCACAGGTTGCCCCTGAGGGTAGGCAGCCAATTGAAGCTGCAGCTTTCAATCCTATACACCTCAAAGGTTATGGGAGTTAGTGAAGAAGCCCGACTGGACCCTGAAAGCCCAGCTGCGCCGCAGGAAGGAGCAGTGGCAGAATGAGTTCCTGGAGGTTCTGGAGGTCCAAGCAGCCAGAAGTGAACATTGCTGGTGGAAGAAGAGCAGTGCCGTGGATTCAGAACAGCAATGTCCAGTCAGAGGTGATCATGGAGGTTCCGGGCATCAGTGAAGGGTGTGAACACAAGGGCAAAATACAGTCTGTTCCAGCAGCTCTTAGGTATATAGCAGTTAATGGGGGGAGTGCAGTAAGAGGGACAGAGACAGAGACAGAGGAAGAGAGAATGGGGGTGAGGGAGCTATTTAGCAGAACAGAGGAGCAGTACAGAATGGGAGGGTGAGTAAAGCAGAAGCAAACAGCAGCAGGCAACAGTGCGAAACACAGAATAATTTTCAACCACCAAAAAAATCAGGAATCATTAACAGAGCCCCAATCAGGAATCATTAACATAGCAACAATCAGGTATCATTAACATAGCTCTAACATTAACATGGTTCAACTAAGTAAGCATAATACAGTACTGAGCATTAATTCACCTTCAAAAACATTTTAAATATGCAGTGGTAAAGGTACACTGGTAAAGGATCAGAAAAATCTAGGTTACAGCTTGAGAAAAAAGGAAAAGAAGCAGAGTCATAAAGAGCAGAAATTGTAAAAAGCCAGCCAATCACAGGCTGCCCCGAAGGTAGACAGCCAATCAAAACAGTGGCTTTTAATAGAGCACACCTTGGAGGTTCTGGGAGTCAATGAAGGAGCATGGCCAGTGGCCTGAGAGCCCAGCCATATCGCAGGAAGGAGTGTCAGCACCCAGGAAGGGCAAGTTCCTGGAGGTCCTTGGAGGTCCAAGCAGCCAGAGGTGAATATGACCAGTGGTAGAAGAGCCAAGCTGCACCACAGATTTGAGGCAGCAGCACCCGGTCAGAGGAAATCTCGGAGGTTCCAGGAGTCAGTGAAGGAGTGCAGCAGGTGGCCTGAGAGCCCAGCCTTGCTACAGGAAGGAGTGATGGTGTACAAGCAGGGTGAGTTCCTGGAGGTTTTTGGAGGTCCAAGAAGCCAGAGGTAATCACAGCCAGTGGCTGAAGAGTCAAGCCATGCCACAGATTTGGGGCAGTAGTGTCTGGTCAGGGGCACTCTCAGAGGTTCCAGGAGTCAGCTAAGGAGTGTGACTTGTGCCCTGAAAGCCCAGCCATGCCACAGGAAGGAGCAGTGTTGCCTAGGCACGGTGAGTTCTTGGAGGTCCTTAGAGGTTCAAGCAGCCAGAGGTGAATACAGCAGGCAGGAAAAGAGCCAAGCCACACCACAGATTTGGGGCAGCAGCACCCAGTCAGGGGTGATTTTGGAGGTTCCAGGAGTCAGTGAAGGAGCACAGCTGGCAGCCTGAGAGCCCAGCTGTGCCACTGTAAGGAGCAGAGGCCCCCAGGCAGGATGAGTTCCTGGAGGTCCTTGGAGGTCCAAGCAGCCAGAAATGAACATAGCCAGTGACAGAAGAGCCAAGCCGCGCTGCAGATTTGGGGCAGAAGAACCAGGTCTGGTCAGTCCATTAGTCACAACAGAAGCAACACAACTGTTTTTATTTTGATTCTTGAAATTGCATTTGTATGTTGTATCAGAGTGGATGCAGTAGTCAAACCATCATGTTTGTGACTGATCTTGAATGAGCAACACAAGTAGGCCAAAGCAGTGGAAGAGAAGGAGGATGAAACAGTGCTATGTCCCTCTGTATGGAGCAGGTATATTATGCAGACATCACATTCAGGTGGTGGTGGACAGTACTCAGTCAGGAGCAATAGTAGCAGCAGCACTACAGTTATAGAAGGATGGAGACTGGTGGTGAGGAGCCATTGTATGTTGCATCACAGTGGACCGGACAGTGATGTTTGTCACTGGCTATGGAAAACGCAGTCCACTGGAGGAGGAAGAGGAATAAGTACTGTATCTTGCTGTGTGGAGCAGCAAGAGATGTCAATAGTGGTGGAGATAGACACTGAATTTGGCGGCAGTCAAAAGAAGCAGAACATTTTTCATGGGGAGTGTTTTGACATTAATGAAAGTAAAGCACTTATTTATCAAGACATTAAGACATGAAAGAAAATAAACTAACAGAATAATTAAATCATACTTGCATGATTACACTGCAGAGGGGCAATGAGTGAAAAAACAAGCTTTATTTTAATCAACATGCGCAAGTAAGCAGCCCCCACAGTCCTCCAGACTGGAGCTGTAACCAGATGGAGACTCCTTCTCCAATACTGCACCTCCCACCTCACTTTTGCTCCTACTACTGAGTATGCTGACAGTACCTTCCTCTTAACTTCTGCCTTGCGGCTTGAACACAGATATTATTGACTTTGTTGGAATGTGTCCTTGATTCATTTTAATAAATGTTAACAAGCTCACATTTTTTGGAGACAGATTGGTGTGTCTGTCCTGCTCTATGACACTGGCTGAACTAAATTCTCATTCAACGCTTACACTCACTGCTGGATAACTGAGGTACTTCATGGCTACCGATGTCAGTGATGGCCAATCAGAGACCTTGGTGCTCCAGAACATCAGGGGCTCATCTCCAATGCTTAGGTGTCTTGTGTCCACCACATACGTATCCATAATGTGTTGTGCTGCTTGCATGCCTGCTAATTCATCATCAGCCTCCTCCTCATTGTCTTGCATGTCTGCCACATCTACCTGGCTTAAGAAATCCCAAATAGAATTTGTAATTTTTTCATTCAAGGGACATGTTTTTGAAGCCACATTCAAATTTGAGGTCTATGAGGTGATAGCAACACCAGGTCTATTAGCTATGTCATGTTTTGCCTTCTTCTGCACCTGTGTGTTTATTTTCATATGTGCACCATGTAACCTTCTTATCACAAGGTCGGTCAATTTCTTATCCTGCTGGTGCCCACCTTCAATGATTGTTGCCACACCATGTTTAAATCGTAGGTCAAGCATTGTGGCAATGCCAAACTCTTCAGAGTGCAGCATTCCATTAATATGTGTGTTGGTCTGCAACATGTTAAGCATGTAATGCATCCAGTCACAACTACTGGTGTCAACACCTGCTTCCAGCTGTTGCTGGACAGTCAACAGTGTTTGCCTCAGCACATGCAGAAGTGGAATTGCCTGACTCATACTGGCACTGTCAGTGCTTACGGCCTGTGTGGCATGTTCAAATAGCCTGAAAATCATGATAAGTCCATCTATTTTCTACCACTGATCCATTGTGAGACTCATGGATGCACCAGCACTGTCCCAGCTTGTATGTACCAGCATAAATTCAGAAATTGCCTGGTACTGCTCGTATAAGCAATTCAGCAAGTACATGGTGGAGTTCCATCTTATTACAACATCCATTTTCATGTGGTGCTGAGGCAAGCTGTTGTGAACCTGCAACTCACAGAGCAGGTCACATGCCTTTCTGGACTGTGCAAAGTGCACACAAATGTGACGTGCAACCACCAAAATTTCCCTAATGTCTGTATGGGTGAAAAAGTGCTGTATGTTGAGATTTAGACAGTGTGCCAGGCATGGCACCCTTAAAAAAAACGCTATCACTAATGCACTTGATGGCATTTGATCCATTATCACTGGCATAAAACCTGCCTTCAGTGAATGTGGGTGACGCTAGTCATCAATTTCAGAAAGTAGTGTTTCCAGCATTTTCTCACCCATGTGTGATCCCGGTATGCTTTTCATCATCAATGTGGCATGCTGACAAAGACCCAGAATGTTGCTGCCATAACAATTGTCCTTTCTGCAACTTTTCCTGCTCCCCAAGTCGAACATTACCCCAGGCATTTGTGCCCAGTCAGCTGTAATGCACAAATATGATGTGCCAGCTGTTTTGCCACTGGCCCACATATCCATACTCAGCAGTATATAAGGCGTTGATGAATGAATAAGGACATAATTTAACATATCTGATACTCTTCTATGTAGTTCTGGAATAGCACATTTTGCAAAGTACGGTGGTAGTTATAGAAAAGTTTCACGGCAATGAGACATACCTTGGTAAGTATGATACAGAGTGTGGTACCAAGGTATGCCTCGTTAGCATCAGTAGGGCGGTAGGAAGATGTTTGCATCATGCTGAGTCCTTAATTGAGTTCCCCATTGTCAGCAGTTTGAATGGACCAGGTGGTGCTGTTTTTTAATGACATTTGCCTGTGTGAGCTGTAAATGTCCAGTAGGTGTCCCCACAGTCTTTATTGGATGAGATAGCTCCGGTATCATTATGTCTCACCATTCTGCCAAAATGTTTCTTTGAGCAATATGTTGTACTGTAGTTGACTCAATATCTAGCATGAAAGATGACTAGAATTGGTGGCTGTTTCCATTTCAAATCTGAACGTCCATTTACCGCAGCTATTTAAAATAAAATAACAGAAACATTAAGAGGTGAACTGGCTTGTGCGATGCTTTTTTTTTTTTTAAAGATCAGGCCTCTTAGTCAGTGTCACATCAGGTAATGCAAAGCCATTCTGGATGTACCTGTGTCAAGCAGCAGGAGAATTCTGTGTTTTTTTTGTTGTCTCACTGTTGGTTAGAGAGTGTACTGACTGATCAGTGAAATGAACATTTGGCATTGGAAAGTACTGATCAGCCTTCAGAGATCTCATGCTTATGCCTTCACCAGACAGTAATTCACTGCTAAAGACTGCCGTGCAGTGCAAGCTCTGTATCAAATGACATTGGCTAAGTTTCATAGTAGTGGGTTCGCATATAAAAGTTTTCTGTTGCTTAGTTGAACAAAATCTCACTTGTTTTATTGTAAATCAACACTTCATTTTTTTTCCATGCTAATATTATTTTTTTATTTTCCCCATTTTGCTAGGTAGCCGCTATGCACTGCTGCAGACCATGGGCTGCAGATTGTTTCATCTGACAATATTTTTATTACGGTAAGTGACCTCCCTTAACTCTGTGAAGAATAGCTTACAGAATCTCCTAATGGACTTTTTATGTATGACTCCTTTTTCCTTTTTGCTTGTTGAAGTATGCAATAATTCTCTGTTAAAGACTGCTGTGCTAGCTCCGTATCAAAAGACATTGGTCAAGTTTCATACTAGTGGGTTCTCATACAGTATACATGTTTTCTGGTGCTTAGATGAACAAAAATATCACTTGTTTTATTGCATATCAACACTTTATTTTTTTGTCATGCTATTCTATTACTTTTTTATTTTTCCCATTTTGCCAAGCAGCCACTATGCACTGCAGCAGATCATGGGCTACATATAGTTTCATCTGACTATTTTTTTCTTACAGTAAATGACCTCCTATTACCAGCCCAGTGGCTTCCCCATTGCACCACAGAAAATCACAGTTGATTACTAAACTGAAGAGTGACACACACTGTATAGTACATCTTGTACTGTTAGATAATCAAGGACAGAGTTCTGTATTAGTTTCTTTTAGTCTGGTGTTCAGTTATACAGCAGTTTCTTAGTGTTAGTCACACTTGAGTCACCATACTCCTGCTTTATCCCTGTAGTTTTGTGAACTTTTCAAACCTGCCCTTCCCCATCCAATGGCCAGACAGTGGAATTATGTTTTTCTGGACCCTTATCTTGTGCCCTTTCCACCTTACCTCCTTTACATCTGACTAATGTTGTTAATATTTTTTTTTAACCTAATAGTCTCACCTTTCCTTCCTTTTCCAGCCAAACATTTGCATCCCCATTGCACCACAGCAGATCATAGGGCTAAAGAGTCACACATGCATCTTGTACTGTACTGTATACTGTAATTAATTTACCTTGTGTAAGTATGACAGCATGTAGCATCAGGTTTAACAAGACTCTAATGCTTACAGCTTGACATTTCTTACATACATGTATTTTCCATTGATAGGGATGCATCCTAGCAGTAGTAGTAGTAGTAGTAGTAGTAAAATATTTTATTCAAATTCATGAAAAAGAAACACACTGTTGAGCAAAGCTCATTTCCAATGAGGTCCTAGTTACATTCATTCAGTTAATATTTAATCATTCATATATTCTTAAGTAATACATTATAGACTATACATTAATATATAAAATTCAAAGACGGGTCTGGGAAATAATAAAAGACTTTATACCTAAAGAACAATAGTTCAAATGATACCTTACCAGCAACAGGGTAGAGGGATCGTGCCCAGATCATGAAACCATTGTTTTAAATGGTATTTCTTATTTAGGAGATTAACATCTTGTCAATAGATTGGGATTCAGTTCCACACAACAGCACCTTTAGGTATTACTGATGACCTCTCTATTTCCAACCTGCAGCTCCGAATTTCAAATTCTACCCATACCATACCCCTTTCCAGTACCCCCACACTGCCCCTGTTGCACCTCCAGCTCCTTCCCCCTAAATACCATCACTCCTCCCCATCCTACATTCTCTCCCCTACAGACCTTCCCTTGATCTTTTACTGTGATTTTCAGTCATCCAAAGTTGTACCAAGGGCTTATCCCTAGCATCACAACCCAACTCTCCCCTTCAATTATCCTGCCATTCCAGTCCCCGTGCAGGGTTTCTCTGCATCCCGAAGGGATGGGATTTGGCCTCTCTTCTCTATCTCACCTTCACCCTCTCTTCTGGTCTTCCTGAAGCATACTCCCCACACTACCTACAACATGTTTCCCTCCTATCATGCTCTACCTCTGCCTTGTGCAGGCAGGGTTCTCAGCATACTGGAGGGTCAGGCCCTGGCAGACCCCTCTCCTCATCTCTCTTCCTTCCCCTCCTCCTTCCATCCACCCCATTCTCTGCCTACCTACATATATGTCTCTCACCCCCTTCCCCTCCCCATCTCCCTCCCCTCTTCCCTCTCCATTACTTAGCCCTAGTTATTGCTAACCCTAATCTCTATTACACTTGTAGACAACTTGCACTTCTGATATACATTAGTTAACTTGTACTGTCTGTGTTACTCTTCACTAACTTGCCCTAGATCAAACTACTAGAATTATATTCAGCTATTTTCTAGCTACACGGTTATGTGTCACTTAGTGTTTGCCTTTAAATGTTATTTTGTGTCATTGTATCTATCTGTCTAGTTCAAAACTGTTAGCATTGCATCTATCTAATTCAAAACTGTTAGCATTCCACTATTTCATTGCTTCTGTAGAGTCTACTCACTTTTATTTGAATGTAATCAATTGTAAATTTTATGTTGTGTACCAAATCTCTGTATACTATCCTCATGTTCCCCTACCCCTCAGGTCACAGCAGGAGATGGGAAACCTGTTGCTCAACATGCCTTCCTGGTGAAACATTTCAATAAATACATTTTATGCCACTGATGATCTCAAGCATTGTTTTACAGGTCTGATTTTAAATAATTCCATAATATAACTACTGTAGGAACATCGCCCTCCAGATATCGGTGATCCCTCAATTTGAGGATGATCTCTACCATGGTTCACTGATGGGTCCTGAGGTGGCTCAGTAATCTAATCCTAGAGCCACAGATTTGTCAGCAGAAATTGAAGATGCTTCCATGTGGGAGAGCAGCCCACTGGCTGAGGTTTCTTTCCCTTTCCTTCCTACGCTTTCTTTTTTTGGCTTTGAGGACAAGGCATTTCTCTCCAAAGCAGGTCTCCACTTGATGGAGGTTCGGGCAACATTGAGATCGGTTGGTGGCCAGCTCCTCCCAGTTCATGATGTCCACATCTGTTTTCTTGAGATATGCCTTCAGTGTGTCTTTGTAGCATTTTCTTTGACCACCATGGGATCTCTGGCCATGACTGAACTGGGAATATAAAATTTGTTTGAGGAGTCGAGAGTCGGGCATCCATACACAGTGTCCAGTCCAGCGGAATTGATGTCTGAGGATCATTGCCTCAATACTGGTGACATTGGCCTCAGCGAGAACACTGGCGTTAGTGTGGTGGTCTTCCCATTTGATTTGGAGGAT
Organism: Neoceratodus forsteri; assembly: GCA_016271365.2. NCBI lineage: Eukaryota > Metazoa > Chordata > Ceratodontiformes > Ceratodontidae > Neoceratodus > Neoceratodus forsteri. The sequence continues at coordinate 662,985,471 of CM028135.1, read as the reverse complement.
TTTCCGGAGACATCATTGGTGGTACCTCTCGAGGCTCTTTAGATGATGTTGGTAAGTCACTAAGTTTCACATCCATAAAGAAGGGTAGGGAGGTTTAACCAAACTGTATGCCTGAATCTTGGTGTCCTTTCATATGCCAGGGTCAGCAAAGATGCACCGAAGCAGTTTCCCAAATGAGATACTAATGCAATGGATCCTGTGCTGAATCTCATTGTTGATGCTTGCTGTTAGGGAGAGGTGACTACCAGGGTAAGGGAAGTACTCGACTGTCTCCAGGGTCTGTCCCTCGATGGTGAATTGTGGAGGGTCATTTACAAGGCCTTGAGCAGCTGATAGAGCACCTTGGTCTTCTTGATGTTAAGTGAGGGTCCCAGACTTCGGTAAGCTTCTGCAAAGAGATCTAGTGCAGACTGCAGGTTGCTCCTGGTGTGTGCAAGGATGGCATAGTCATCAGCGTACTGGAGGTCAATGATGGATGCCTTGCAAACTTTGGTCTTTGAACTGAGATGTCCAAGATTAAAGAGCCCTCCATCTATTTTGTATTCAATGTCAATTCCAGTGGGAAGGCGGCCTTTGGTGAGAACTAGGATGATTGCTAGGAAGATAGAGAACAAGGTTGGATTGTTGACACACTCTTGCTTGGCCCCAGGTTGGATGATGAAGAGTTCTGTCTTTGAACCATTATGGAGAATACTGGCAGTCATCTGGTCATGCAGAAGCCTCAGGACCTTGATGAATTTTGTAGGGCAGCCAAATCTGGCCAGCACCTTCCACAAGGCTTCACAATTTATGGAGTCAAAGGCCTTTGTCAGGTCAATGAAAGCCATGTACAGGTCCTGATGTTGTTCCCGACACTTTTCTTGGATCTGCCTTGAAGTGAAGATCATGTCGGTTGTCCTGCGAGATGGTCTGAATCCACACTGAGATTCCAGCAGGATTTCTTCAGTGATGGGAAGGAGACAGTTCAGAAGAATACGGGTGAGTATTTTCCCTGTGGTGGAGAGTAAAGCAATGCCTCGATAATTTCCACACACCGACTTGTCTCCCTTCATGAAGAGGGTAGCAATGTTGGCATTCCTCAAGTCCTCTGGAATCTCCTCATTGTTCCAAATTCAGAGAATAAGTTTATGAAGCTTTAGAACCAGTTCCTCGCCCCCAGCCTTGATGACTTCAGCCTGTATGTCATCTGGTCCCGAAGCTTTGTTGTTTTTGGCCAGCATGATGGCATGTCTTACTTCTTCGATGGTAGGAGGGTTGGTGAGAGATTCTCTTTCAGGGTGTTGAGGGACAGAATTGATAGTGGCATCTCTCACAGATGACTCGCAGATCAGAAGTGTCTCAAAATGCTCCTTCGATCTAGCTTGAATGCCTTCATTTCCCTTTAGGAGTGTCAAGCCATCTTGAGATCAGAGTGGAGTGGGATCATGGGATCTTGGACCATAGATGGCCCTTGTAGCCTGGAAGAAGCTCTGCATGTCATGTTTGTCAATATAGAGCTGGATCTCCTTGGTCTTGTCTTGCCACCATTTGTTTTTGATGTCTCAGATCTTCCTTTTAGCTTCTGCCTTAAGCTGCTGGTATGACTCTTTCTTTTGCTGGCATGAGATGTCATCTTGCCATGTGCAGTGAGCTCTTCTTTTCCAGATGAGCAGGTCTTGAATCTGGGTATCATTTTCATCAAACCAGTCCTGGTGATGCCGGGTGACATAGCCAATAGATTCAGCACATGCTGAGTGGATGGCGGTCTTGAACTCCTTTCAGTATCTCTGAATGTTATCATCAGCTGTGGGCATGGCAGAGAGCCTTCTTGGGACATTGCTGGAAGCTCTCTTAAACCACTTGGTCTTGAAGAGACGTGATGTTGAATTTCCTTTGTATTGATTTTGGCTGCATTTGATGTTTCTGAGTAAGCCGGACGTTCATGACAGATCTGACAAGACGATGGTCTGTCCAGCAGTTATTGACTCCCTGCATGGCCCTCATGATGTAGACATCCTTTTGATCATGGGTTCTGACAAAGACATAGTCAAGGAGGTGCCAATGCTTGGATCGAGGGTGTCTCCAAGTAGTCTTATACTTGTTGCTATGTCTGAAGATGATGTTTGTGATGACCAGGCCATGCTCCGCACATTTGTTCAGGAGTAGGATGCCATTGGAGTTTGTCTTTCCTACCCCCTCCTTCCCGATGATACTATTCCAGAGATCTGAATTACACCCAACTCTAGTGTTGAAGTCACCAATGAGAATGATCTTGTCTTCCTTAGGGCTGTTGGTCAAGACTCTGTCAAGGCTGAAGTAGAACTGTTCCTTGACATCCTCATCAGCATTAAGTGTCGGGGCATATGCACTGATGACAGTGGCATGTTGATTGTTGCTGAGCTTAAGATGAAGGGTCATGAGGCATTCGTTGATGCCAGTTGGGAGCTCTGTAAGCTGGTTGATGAGCTTATTCTTGATGGCAAGGCAAATGCCATGAATGCATCTGTCTTCAGAAGGCTTCCCTTTTCAGAAGAAAGTGAAACCTCCACCCTCTTCTCTCAACTGGCCTTCATCTGGCCATCTTGTCTCACTTAGGGCAGCAATATCGATGTTACGTCTTGCAAGTTTCCAGGTGATAATAGCAGTTCTTCTTTCTGGTCTTCGCTATACTGGTTGTCCATCAGAGTATGAATGTTCCATGTCGCAACCCTCCAGTACTTTTAACATGAATAGTGATACATGCATGTCCCTCCTATATTGCAGACAAATCCAGTTTAGGTTTCAGTACAATTGGCTATAAATAACAAATAAGTAAAATGAGACTACTTGCAGACTACTATCATACAGTAGCACTTTCTATTTATTTTTCCATACTAATTTATGATTGACATTTAAAATGGCACAGAGATTTTAATGTCCCAATCCTTCCCACTTCACCTGCTGTCAGCATCCAACCCCCATCCTGGTACTGGCTGAGCTTTATTATCAGAAAGTAGCCCCATTGGTAAATCTGCTATCAGCACCTAATCCCCATCCCAGTATTGCCCTGATCTGTATTATCACACAAAATCCTTCCCAGTCCACCAGATGCCAGTCTCCAACCCCCAACCCTGCATTGCCCTATACTATTCAAACTACCACAAAAGCTGCCAGTAGTAGTAATGTCCCAGTCCCAACCTGCTCCCCCTGCTGTCAGCATCAAACCCTCATCCTAGTATTGGCTGAGCTTTATTATCACAAAATAGACCCCTTGCTCAACCTGCTGTCAGCACCTCACCCCCATCCCAGTATTGCCCTAATATGTACTATCACAAAAACCCTCCCGGTCAACCAGCTGCCAGCATCCAAACCCCAACCCTGTATTGCCCTATGCAAATGCACTCACTGAAGAAGTAGACACCAGCTTGAGTAAATGCCAGGGTTGGATCTTAGTAGCCTGTAGTTGGTGCAGAATGCAGCAGGCAGGTTGTTGACAGGGCAGTCAAGATCTTGTCATGTCATGCCTGTGCTGCACGAACTGCATTGGCTGCCTGTGCGATGGAGGATCATCTTCAAGGTCATGTAAGATCTTACACAGACAGGGGCCGGGTTACTTGCAAGACCTCCTGCGACCTTACCCCCCCACCCTCTCCGCTCCTCCGATGAGGGATTGCTAGAGGTTTCCAGGGTCTGTTTACAGATAGCAGGTGCAAGGGCTTTTGCTTTTGTGGCCCAACCCTGTGGAACTCTCTACCTCATCAGATTAGAGATTGCCTGTCCACTGAGATGTTTAAATCCTCCCTGAAGACTTATTTATTTGGCTTAGCATTTGGGGAGGATAGTTAGTCATATCTAGTACTGTATATGTATGCTGTCTTTTAATTCCTTGTGTTTTAATTGTTTTTTTTGTTGTAAATGCTCTTTGATTTAAGAAAAGCGCATTAGAATTAAAGTATGATTTGATTTGATGCTCAAAAAAAGATGATGAACCCATATCAACATTCTAAACATTTCATATTAGCCACAGAATGAACTTAATTCCAAAGTGTCTAGTATTAAGTTTCACGATTAAAGGCTAATGACATGCTGCATCACTTTGTTTGTTTTTTGTGGATTCTGTTTATATGCCCTACCTTCGGGGCATCTCTCGGGATCCCATCTGAGGCACTTGACACAACCACCCGCCTGAACTGATCCATGAGTGCTGCATTGGGTAAGCAAGATCTGGGCTGCCCTGGCCCTAAGGAGAAGTCCCAGACCCCCGGGAGAACCACAGAGTTGGCTGACATTGGGTGTGTTGTTGTACCATAAATGTTCACTGTAGCCTCACCTTATGATAGGGGGAATTTTCTTATTTTTGGCCCTGAGCTCGAATGTGCAATGATGTCCAGCCCAGCATGCGCATGCTCCCGCATGCACCTGGAGGACTTCTGCCGAAGCTCCAATCCCCTGCAATCTGCTGCTGAGCTCTGCAATGCTCCCAGCTTCTGCCAGTGATAGCCAGAGGTTCAGGATGTGAAACCTCCCCTCCCTGGGGAAGAAAAGCAGCCCCTGGGGCACTCCATCATTCCCCATCCCCCGATGACCTGTGCTTGCTCCTGAAACCGGGTCACCAGCATGGTACGAGGTGTGGCATCCAGTGCCTCAACCCTCAGTGCCACCAGGCCAGCCTGTCCCACTCTTGTTATGGCTTGCCACTTAGAATTTTGGATGTATAGTCTTACTGGCTCCCCTGATCCACATAGCCAAAGATCCAGAAGTTAAATAGGGGAAGGAAAATACATTCATAAAAGTGACAATACAACTATCAAGACTTGACATCTGAAATTCTAAGTGGCAAGCCATAATGACAGTCGGGCAGCATATTACTAGCCTTGAATGGTGGAAGTCAGTACAGGACAGTTTGGAATTAAGTACATTCTGTGTCAAATAAGAAATATTTAGTATTTTGATATGGGGTTAGCATCTGTGTTTATGTATTAGCTTAAGCTGATGCCTACTCCTTTAGTAAGTACTTTTGATATGTATTTTAAATTAATTATGCACTGCATCTTCTAATAGTGACAAACAGTATTGGAAAAAAACTGCAGTATGCTGGAGCTTAAACAAAATATGTATGGGTCCAAAAATGAGGGAGTTAAAAGAATGGATTGATGTCAAAACTGCTGTACAAACTTTGGGATTTAAGGCTCTTTAACCTTTTAACCTGAACCATTTCCTTTTGTTGCAGCTTTTTAAGATGCCCTCCCGTGCAATTTTTTTGACATGTTCCAAGCCAAGCCTTTTAATAACAGAGGCTCTGGCATCATGATGCTCACTCAAGTGCATACCAAGTGGGCTTTCTGGTCTACATTTCACAACATCCCAGATATGTTTTTGAATTCTCTTTTTAACGGGGCATATTGTACACCCCCTCCTCTAATATTGTTTTTTGCAGGGGCACGTTATTGCATACACAATACAATTAAAAAGTTACAGTACTAATCATTTGAAAATACATTTCCTCAGACATTACATGACATTTCCACCTTTTTTGACTGCTCACAAAATAATCTCTCCAGTACTTTTCAGAGTCCCTCAAGCTTTTCATTCTATAAGATTTAGGTTTATAAGCTATTGTTTTTGATGGTACTTGTCAGTTAATATTTTTTTCCTACAAAACAACCATATTAAATGTTTGTATGCTGTCATTATTAGATTTGGCACAGAAAGTGAATTGGTTCTTAGTCTATTTATTTCTTCCTGAAAGTCCATAATTATGTTCCCTTCCTCAAAACATTCCACCAAACTATCAAGTCCTATACTTTCATCATCATCTACAAAAATAGACTCTTGAAAATTAGAAACATTTTCACCATATATATACAGTATACATACGCAAACTGTTGTGTGGGTCTTTCAAAATGATTCTGACCTTCTGGTCCCATTGTTAATATTAATGAATTCCCTTCCCTCTCATTCCACCCTCATCAGCATCGAAACTCATCTGCCCCCTTTTTATATTAATAAATACCCTCTTTACCCACACATTACTTTGTAAGTCCTACGCTGGTTAAGATGTCTGCTTCTTTATAGCCAGGCTTTTCCAAATTAATTTGCATGTTGGTCTAGTGTCAACACTCTCCACTGTTTGCCGATAAGACATTTAAAAATACCCAACCATACAGTATAGTCTCTCCCTCCTTTCTCTGTTGTCCATTTCTATCATCTCTCTTTCTGCATATTTAGATTCTATAGCAAATTCCATGGTGTTTCTGACTCTGTCTGTCAGTTGATAAATCACCTGTCAACTTGTCTGTATCAGTTTAACAATAGGCTTGTTTTCAGAGCATTTAAAAATCTATAAAATGTCTAAGGACACAGAAGAATCACAAAATATAAAAAAAATATATATAGTTATACCAAACACAATTGTCTGTTCCTGGTTCTTTGGAACCATTTGCTTGTGAGGTTCAGTACTGTACATGTAGAGTCAGAGACTGGAAGGTGTGGTTAGGATAAAAATGGGACTTGACAGTGTCAGTCCACTTTCTGATGAATGGAATACATTTTTCATTTTTTACCATATGCTTGTTGAATAGAGAACTAACACTCAAACAAAGCTGCTTGATTCCAGTCCCAAACCCTCTGTCATTCCATGTTCTACTGTGCTGGCCTTGCCTGTTAATATGTTAAAAAAAAATCAGCTGCCCCTTCCCCCATCTTGTTTTCTACAAATAAGGTGGAGTAAAGTAGGGGCATCCTGCCTGTTCATAAAAACTTCCTGCAGTAATCCAAATGGGTTGAACAGTGTGAATCATCTTTAATGATCGGTAACTTTTTAGGTAAAGAAAACCTGTAAAAAAGAAAGAACTTTGCTCTGATGTAGTTTCCATATGCATTTTACCCACACCCAGAAAACTTTAGTCCATTTTTGGTTTTTAATCATAGAAACAAGATATTTTGCTCTAGTCCTGTGATAAAGATTTCTTACTGAAACTTTCTTGCATTGTAAATTGTGGTTCCATATCTCACACAAGAAAGAAAAAGAGTATTTGTTAATACAGGCAACTAATAAGAACATTTGTAGAGCAGCAATAAAAATTATGACTAAACTGTATTTTGTTATTCTTAGTATTTTTATTCTTACATGTTTGTGAATTTTATGAACTGTCAGAACAAATTGGGCAGAGAAGTATTTTATGCAGTGTGGAGCGATTACATCATTATCATTTTAAAATGATAAAATTGTGCTTTTGATTACAAATAACACAAGAGGGGCAGGGCAGAGAAACCCTATCTCTCGTCCATTTGTATTCATTTTAATATGAAACATCAGGAAGTATTTGAATTCAAAGACCATCACAACTCTACCTCTTTGCATGCTAATAATGTACTGGAATAGTAGCAGATGGTAAATAGCAAAATATTGTTTATGTTCCATAAAATTCATACTTGTATAATGCAGATCTTTAAACTATTCCAACATCAAGATACCAAGAGCTAAAACTAAACAACATTTTCTCTGTTTGTCATACTGAATTAATCAAAAGAAAATGTGTTTCTTTTTTAGCATCACTCCATTTTATCAAACACACTTCTTTGTCACTATGAATTATCCAGCAACTCAACCAGATGACCTCCCATGGAGTACATGTTTATACACCTTGTGTCTTCTTTCCTGTGTAGTACCAATCAACTGTCTTCTTGTTTTTAATCTGGAAGGGCATAACCAGTGTAACATCTGTATAAGTTTCTCACTGAAGTGCTGTTCAAAGTATAGATTTTTATTAAAGGTTATACAGTTAGTTGTTAATTATCAATGTAAACATGGACCCTGGGTCATATATGCTGCTTCCATTAGGTGCTTGATGGCTTTGTACAATTTACTGAAATATATTAGGACTGCAGAAGTTGAATGATCTAGAAGGTGCCCAGATGACTCTACTTAACATCTCCAACTCCCCTGATTGCAACAGATAAGACAAAGTACCAGCTGAAAATTGCAGGCTGATATGGATGATAGCAAGTAAGAACATTTCATTCACACCTATTGTTTTCAAATCAGCCCTGTTTCTTTCCTCCATTCAGCCTGGCTATTGGCAGGGCCCCAATTTTTCCGTGATTCCGTGGCAAACCATGGAATTATCTGCGGAATTTGCCATCACCCACGGAATTCATGGCGGCCCACAGAATTCGCAGCCACCTGTGGAACAAACATCCTTTGCTGATTGGGGTGCCGATTCCTCCATCGGCTTCACTGCTCACTCCCTCCAACAAAATGTCATATGCCATGCTGAGAGCCCACCCCAGCATGGCAAGAGTGTAATTTGCCGATGGGGGTGCCCAATCCCCCATCGGCTTCACTGCCCCCCAAATGTCTGTATGCCATGCTGGGAGCCCATCCCAGTGTGGCAAAAGTGTCATTTGCTGACGGGGGTGCCCAATCAACTGTCAGCTTCACTGTCCCCCCAAAATGTCTGTATGCCATGCTGGGAGACCACCTCAGAGTAGCAAAAGTGTAATTTTCTGATGGGGGTGCCCAATTCCCCATCAGCTTCACTGGCCCCAACCCAAGCTGCCTGGTGCCATGCTGGGATCCCACCCCAGTGTGGCAAAAGTCCCCCATTGTCTGAAAAAAATAAAAAAGACCTGAAAAAAACTTTCCTCATTGATTCTTTTGCCCCTCTCCCCAACCCATGCCCACCCTCTGCATACCCCACCTCCCACACCCCACCTCACCCCCACCTCAACCCATACTTACCTCTGGAGCCCAGAGCAATGATCTTCAGTAGACCGAGAACACTTCTACACTCTTCAAAGCTGACCGCAAACTGAAGAAATGCCGGTAAGCTGTATAATGGCATAAATGGATTTTTTTCAACTTTAGTACATATCTTGGCCAATTCTGGGAATTTTTTCACCAAATTTTCAACATGGGGTTTTTGGGGTCCCTCCTCTTGAACTGTGACACAGTCATTTTGTTATTTGGTCCCGAAAGGTGATTTTGAGGTCACTGCCTGGAACCACCTTTAGGGATCAATTAACTAAATGACAGTGTCACAGGTCATGAGGTAGGCCCCCAAAAACCCTATGTTGAAAATTTGGTGAAAATAGTCCCCAAAATGACTGTTTTATGAGCGTGCATTGCTCAGTTCCTATGCATGCTTGTAACTTCGAACATTTTTAATATTTTCACTCCAGATTTTCAGCATTGCCATTTTACCACACCTCCCTATGAACAGTACAACTGTCATTTTTCACATCTCACCAGAAATGTGTTTTCATACATGTTGCCCACAATGGCGCGGTCGGTGTGCATAATCAATGTTCGGGACAGATTAAGAAAATCACAGTGACACTGTTCATGAGCAGAGGTCTTAAACTGGCTATGTTTAAATTTGGTGACAAAAGCTCATAAAATGACTGTTACTTGTGTGCATTGTGTCAGATATGGCAAAAAAAAGGGAAAATTAAGGGTAAAAATGTGCAGCAGAATTGCCTCAGAAAATGGTGTCGAGCGTCGAAGAAGTTCTGTGGCAAATGAGAACCCTGCAGCAGAACTTTGCTCTAATGTGCCACAGAAAAAATGGGGCCCTGGCTATGGGGGGCTTTTATGTAATAATGAAATAAATGTCACACTCAGTTCACAAGGAGTGTGTCCTTTCTATAGAAAGAGAGAGAGAGAGAGAGAGAGTTTTGGCCAACTTCACTGCCAGCACAAAGAGGGACCTACTGTGGTTTGCAATAAGATTTTTGACTGGACGGGGTGTGTGTCCTGAACATGAGATCTGATCCATAACCAGTGGTACAGGAGCTACAATCCCAGAACATAGCATTACCAGAGTAGCCTGTGGAACAAGTGGATTCCCGATTGAAAAGTGCTCTTTAACAGGATGCCTGGCTCAAAATCTCTCCACACAGTAAGAAACAAGCATTTGTGAATGCCGAACATTCGCTTGCAGGTATTTGCAGTGGTGTTTGGCATGTATGGTGCTGTACCCTAATGCCCTGTGCGATTGCTGGTATTTGCACAATAAATGGTCAGCATGACCTTTTTGTTACCCCCATTGTGCGCTACATAGGCGGAAACACGTTTTGGGCAGGATGTGAAAAATGACAGCTGTACTGCTCATAAGGAAGTGTGGTAAAATGCCAATGTTGAAAATCTGGAGTGGAAATATTGAAAATTCGCAAACCTATGAGCGTGCGTGGGAACTGTGCAACACACGCTTGTAAAACAGTCATTTTTAGGAGTTTTCACCAGATTTTCAACATTACCATTTTAAAACCTCTGCTAATGAACAGTATCACTGTGATTTTCTTACTGTGTCCATACATTGATTTCGACACCGACTGCGCCATTGTGCGCTACATGGGCAGAAACACATTTTGGGCAGGATGTGAAAAATTACAGCTGTACTGCTCATGAGGAAGTGTGGTAAAATGGCAATGTTGAAAATCTGGAGTGCAAATATTGAAAATTCACAGACGTACGAGCGTGCGTAGGAACTGCGCAACGCACAGTCGTAAAACAGTCATTTTTAGGAATTTTTTCACCAAATTTTCAACATAGCCATTTTAAGACTTATGCTTATGAACAGTTCACTGTGATTTTGTTAATATGTTCCATACATTGATTTCACACCCCGACTGCGCCATTGTGCATTACATGGGTGAAAACATGTTTTGGGTGAGATGTGAAAAATGACAGCTGTACAACTCATAAGAAGGTGTGATAAAATGGCAATGTCAAAAATCTGGAGTGAAAATATTGAATATTCGCGAACTTACTAGCCTGCGTAGGAACTGCGCAACACACGCTCGTAAAACAGTCATTTTTTTTAATTTTTCACCCAAGTTTCAACATGGGGTTTTTGGGACCCCTTCTCATGAATGATGTCACTGTCATGGTGTTATTTGAGGCCAAGGGTGATTTCGCACAGTGACTGCGCAGTGCCTGCGAAATCACCCTGCGGGCCTGAATAACACCATGACAGTGACATCATTCATGAGAAGGGGTCCCAAAAACCCCATGTTGTAAATTTGGTGCAAAAATTCAAAAAAATGACTGAGATATGCAATAAAGTTGAAACCCCCCTATCTAGCCCATTATACAGCTTACCAGCATTTCCTCAGTTCGCGGTCATCTTTGAAGAGTGCAGATGTGTTCCCGGTCCACCGAAGATCATCATGCCAGAGTCCTGAGGTAAGTATGGGGTGAGGGGGAGTGTGGGGAGGCTGAGTGCACAGTGGGTGGGTGCGGGTTGTGGTAGGGGGGCTGGGAGACGCGCAGCGGGACCATTTTCGTTTTACAGGTTTAACAAAAAAAAAAGACGACGTGGGATGTTTTCCATGCTGGGGTGGGCTCCCAGTGTGGCAGAAGATGGCTGGGTGGGGCCAAGGAGCTGACAGGGGATTGGGCACCCCCATCGGCAAACTACGGTGGGGGCCGAGGAGCCAAGGGGATTGGGCACCCGTTGTGAAACAACGTTTGCCACGCTGAGGTGGGCTCCCAGCGTGGCACCAAAGCTTTGGGGCCGTGTGATGTGCGCGAAGTGCGTGACATGAGGGGGCGTGATGGTGGCGCTCAGTATGGCAGCGGTGCTTTCCTCTGGAAGCAGAGAAACACCGCTGTCATACTGAGCTCCTGCAACTATTGGTGTAGGGATCACCATGCCTGCTCAAGAGAGCAGTGCATTGGATGGGAGAGGCACACCTCCAAGTGTGCTACTCTCCCAAAACGTTCCGCGCGCAAGCGAACATAAAAAAAGGACACTCTGAGCAGTCTCTGACTGAAAATCAAGCCCTGCTTCAATCATTTTGACCTGAACAGCCCTCCCAAATTTTCTGTTAAAGATTGCCCTGCAGTACAAGCTCCATTTCAAAAGACATTGGTTGTTTCATAGTAGTGGGTTCTCATATGTTGTACATGTTTTCTGGTGTTTAGATGAACAAAAATCTCAAATGTTTTATTGCAAGTAAACATTTCTTTTTTCCATGCTATTATTATTTATTAATTTTGGGGGGTGTTTCTTTTTACATACAGTACCACTGCAGAGAGAGAGAGAGAGAGAGAGAATATGTTGAGGCAAGGGAGGCAACACCCAAAGCATGATTTACACTGTACTGGGCTCCCTAGTTCTTTCTTGACAGAACACAACCTCTTCTGGTTTCCTCTTTTTCTTATGTTTGTGCTGTCGTTTGTTTTTGCAGCTTTATATAGTTATGATTGTTCAAACCTATCATAACCCATATATTTTAAATCAAGAAGCAGACCTTCTATAACATTGTCCCTGTAATATATAAGGTTAACTTTAATTTAGCTGTTGAGCTGCCATGGTCTCAGATTAATCAGTAGAGAGCTCTGAAACAAAGGTAATAAAGGTGCTCAGAGCCTAGTATCTGTTCCAATTTATCAATGAGATCCCCCCCCTCTCTTTTTTTACCCATTATTGTTTACTGCAGTTAGCCTTAGTGGCTTGTTTCAGTTCATATACCTCTTTTTTCACAAAAAATTAAACTGGCATGTTTATAGCTGGCAGGGCCATTTCAATTTAATTCTGTATATTTTTGATTCTGTATGTCAGTTGGTTAGTATGTTGTTTTTGCACCCCATTTCTCTTTTTAACTGGTGATATTGATAATTTTATTTACTTATCATTCCTTTCACCTTTTTACTATCACCTCTATTTAGCTGTTTACTTTCTATATTACCCTTTTTTTCTATTTTCCCAATTACAGTAGTTTCATATTTCAACATTATCTAGGCATGTTGGCACCATTTCCATGTCTGCACAACCTTACAGCACTGTGCCTCTGGCATACTGTATGCTTGTTCTGAGTATAAATTCATTTTGGACCAATACAAATGCTTGTCATTCCTTGTAAAGCAGGGTCCCCCACAAGCCATCATTCAGCATGTAGATAACAAAGGCAACAGTTTACTACAGTATCTGATGATCAAAACTACACCCACAGCCAACAATGTCCCAGTTGCATTTCTTCTTTGTGAAGCATTTTGTTGGTCCATTCTTTGAAGGAATTTTGAAAGCACCTCTAAACTGAATGAGCATACTGTACATAAGATGCCAGTGTGTATTTATAAACATCATTGTTTTATTTATTTATTTATTTACTTATTTATTTATTTATTGAATTTTGTTGACCTGGTAATCCCACTGGGCCTAGAAGTCCCCTTTTCAGGGGTGACGGGGGCGGGGGGATACAGATGGTAAGCAACTGAAATTGAACCAGATTAAGCTGTTGGTGGTGTTTTTAGTGAATGGGAGAAATTTGGCCAGGACACCGGGAAAATTCTCCTTCTCTTTTTCGATAAGTGCCATGGGATCTTTAACATCCACCTGAACTACCACCAATCCAGTCAGATGGGACCTTGGTTTAACATCTCATCCGAAAGACAGCACCTCAGAAGTGCAGCACCCCCCTCATGCTGTACTACAGTGTCAGTATTGGGATATTAACCCAAGTACCAGATGTGGGAACTGAACCCACAGCCCTCTGAAATACTTACTATATTTACAGTAATTGTTTATTTTATGTTTGTTGATTTATGTTACTTCCTTTCAATTAATTATTTCATAATTTATTTAGTCACCCCCCCAAACACACACCACCCTAGCACTGAAATGACAGGTGTCTTGCACATCCCACTTACAACAGGAAGTTATACAGTAGGTCCTTGGGCAAGTCTTCAGTGCTATACTGTACATGTCAAGATTTAGGGCTGTATGTAAAATTTTATTGGGGGATATGACAGCATGAACAAATTACATTTTTTTTAAGTGCACAGGGCCTAAATTGCACAATTGACAGGGTAGTTTTTTTACTAGCTGAATTTTGAAGTACCATCCCTGATCTGAGTAGTGCTTTTTGTTGCTGCTGTTGTTGTTTTTAATTGAACAGGGACAATGCAGTGAACTGAATGCATATGCTGAAATACTGATATTGGGTTGTGATGGATTTCTGAATTCCCCAGAGGGATGGCAGTTTTCTTACTAGCTGACTTTTGAAGGACCATCCCTTTGAATTCATTATTTTATAATATACTTAGTACCCCACCCACACAGCTCAGCCAGCAATGAAATAACAGGTGTCTCACACATCCCACATACAAGTAGTCATAGGTCCTTGGGCAAGTCTACAGTGCTGTGCATGTCAAGATTCAGGGATGTACTATATGTAAAATTATATTGAGGGATGTGATGTCATAAAAAAACATTTTTTTAAATTGTACAGGACAGTCTTTTTTCTAGCTGACTTTTGAAGTACCATCCCTGATCTGAATCAGTTTTTTGGGGTGTTCAATGGTGTTTTTTTTTTTTAATTGCACAGGGAAATGCAGTGAACTGAATGAATGCATATGCTGAAATACCTGATACAGGGTTTTACCAGTTTTCTGAATTCCCCAGAGGGATGGCAGTTTTCTTTTACTTGAAGTAAGAGGAGAGTGCAACTGCTCTAAACACAACATCCAAAACAAAGTATTTCACTAGAATTCAACTTTTATTTCTTCATTCAGCCAGTCCCAACATTTTGCCATGTTGTGGCTTCTTCTAGGGAGCTGTTAAAAATATATACACCTCAATCAGTACACCCATATAACAAGAACAGAACATTTCATAATCTTATCTCACTGTCTGTGTGATATTCTGATTTAGAGGACTGAACATAGTGAATGGACAATCATTTGTAATATATGACAACATATCATTAATTTAACAAATAATTTAAAGGATATATAGGACATATATAGATGCTCTGGTTTGGCTATAACCTGAATAAAAAGGCCAAAAAGGCTACCTGCTTGTTGTTGCTTGGGAATGATCTATATGCTGCCCTGAAAATTGTCCAAATTATCTAAAGAATACAAAATTAAAACATGTCTAATAATTTCAGAACTATTAATATTAAATAAACAAATTAATAACAATTTATGTAGTACACTACCTGTGTGAACTTATACCTCAGTCACTTAAAATTTTAGTATATTTTGTTTGCTAAAAACAAAGACATATTAAATGTAAATGGGAATCCTGTCTGAAGCTAAATAACTAAATGAATAATCAATTTGTACTTCACATTCATTCAATAATATTGTATATATAATTTTCAGTCTTCTGGACCACAACTAAGAACACTAAGTACAATTATATTACACCAACGATTCCGAAGATTAAATACTCAGTGTGCCTAATTCCATATAAGTGTTTTATAGAGCTGTCTAACTCATAAAAGCACAGCATGATATCTGTTATTCGCTATCACATTTTAATTTTGTACAACATGTGTCATACCTTTAAAGAACGAATGCTTCCTGTTGAGCTCATGGCTCTGGAAATAAAGCAGCAAACACAGTGTTTAGCTGATGAAATACGGCTTTAAAAACAAAATGCCTTAGTATTTCAGTTCTTAAAAAGCACAGCATGATATCAGCTATATGCTCTCACATTTCAGTTTTGTACAATATATGTCATACCTGTGAAGAACAAACACTTCCTATTGAGCTCACGGCTCTGTGAATAAAGCAAAAAACACAGGGCTGGATATTCAAACTGTGCCATTCTGAGGCACAAGCCCTTGCGCTGCGCAAAATAGTTGCGCGGGGGTGTGGCCGGGGCGATATTCAAAGGAGTTGCGCTGTTGAGCATCGCTTGAATATCACCCCAGCCACAACCACTGTGCATGGCGCAGTGGAACTTGCACCACCACAAGTTGTCAGAGTGGAGCATTCAACTTGCGGTGGCGCAAGTACCATTGCGCCATGCGAAAAATCACGATATTCAAAAGGTGAAATGCAAATGGGGCCATAATTCATGCAAGGTGCAGGGGGGCCATTTGCATCTGATTATGGCCCCATTTGCATGCCATTAGCATGTAGGTGCACCAATCCCCTAGGACTTGTGCCTGGCGCCCTGCCAGGCAGCAGCCGTAGGGGACCAATGCACCCTGCAGCCCGATCACGGGCAGCAATGTGGCTCCCCCACCTCCTCCCATACATATCCCTGGTGGTCCAGTGGACCGAAATGCCCGATCGCAGGCGGTATGTTTAATAACTCCCCTCTCCTGTTCATCCCTGGTGGTCCAGTGGACTGAAATGCCCGATCGCTGGAGAAAGTAAACTGAACCCCCAACATCTCCCTGGTGGTCCAGTGGACCGAAATGCCTGATCGCGGCAGGTAATTGAACCCCCCAAACATCTCCCTGCTGGCTAGTGTTCCGCCCCACCCCACACCCACGAAGCCCACCACCCCGCCTCGCAGCCGGCGGGCGGCAGCATCCACCTGCCTGCCACCCACTCACCCGCTGACTGACTGCCCAGTAGGGCTGCATGCCCATTGGCTCTTGCTCTGCACCAATGGGCGTGCAGCCTACCGGCAGTCAGTCAGCGGGCGCGGGCAGCAGGTGGGTGGATGCTGCCACCACCGCCGCCGGGGAGCGGGTGGTGGGGCTTCGTGTGTGGGTAGGGTGGGGACAGTAGCCACCAGGGAGAAGTTTGGGGGTCTAGTTTACTTCTGCCCACAATCGCACAAGGGAGATGTTCAGGGGGTTCAGTTTACTTTCTGCCCACGATCGGGCATTTCGGTCCACTGGACCACCAGGGAGATGTTGGGGTTCAGTTTACTTTCTGCCTGTGATCGGCACAAGGGAGATGTCTGGGGGTTCAGTTTACTTTCCGCCCGCGATTGGCATTTCGGTCCACTGGACCACCAGGGATGTGAACGGGAGGGGGGAGTTATTAAATATACTTTCGGTCCACTGGACCACCAGGGATGTGAATGGGAGGGGATTTATTAAACATACTTCGGTCCACTGAACCACCAGGGATGTGAGCGGAGGGGGTTATTAAACATACCACCCGCGATCGGGCATTCGGTCCACTGGACCACCAGGGATGTGAGCGGGAGGGGGATTTATTAAACATACTTTCGGTCCACTGGACCACCAGGGATGTGAGCGGGAGGAGGGGCCACATTGATGCCCGCGATCGGGCTGGTGGGGGGGAGTACACTATGCCCACGATCGGGCTGCGGGGGCACAGGGACTGCGTTGGGGGCCAGCCACAGGTGGCAGCTGCTGTGTTGCACCCTGCAATACAGCAGCTCACCTGTGGGTGGCCCTCGACTTAAGCCTTTTTGGCTCAAAGTCCTGCAGGCGCAGGTTGGGGGTTGCACCTGCACAACTCTGCACAGCCCGGCTGAATATCATGCTGTGCAGTTTATGCATGGTTCCTCCCCCTCCAATTGAGCATGCATTCATTTGCATTACGCTGTTGCTCAGCCTGTTTTCAGTGGCACAACTGCCTCCTGCTGAATATCACAGACTGGCGCAATTTAGGACTTACGCATGGCACAACCCTTTTGAATATCTGTCCCACAGTGTTTTAGCCATGAAATATGGCTTTAAAGAGAAAATGCCTAAGTGTTTCAAATATTTTGGTTCTTAAAAAGCCTACCGTGCATTTAGTGCTTCCAGCTTCTAATTTCCTTTCTACTGTGGCAGCAAGAGACTGTCTCTAGTGCAAACCTCTATACCCACACACACAGAGGTAACTAGCCTTTGTGTGAAGCAAATAAACAAAACTAAACGATGTAAGAAACCACTTTGGTTCTCAAAGGAAGTGGCAGTGAAGGTTCAAGAGAAAAAGAAAGCTTTCAGGAAGTACAAGGAATCATAGAAGGAGCAGGACAGAGAAATGTATCAGTTAAAGCAAAAGGAAGCTGGGAAGGCAGTCAGAACAGCAAAGGTGCAAACTGAGGAAAAGATAGCCAACTCAGTTAAGAAGGGGGGATAAAACCTTTTATAGGTACATCAGGGAGCGAAGGAAGACCAAGGGAGGGATAGTGAGGCTTAATAAAGGGGGGGGGCAGAGGGTGACTGTGAAAAGGCAAAGATACTAAACAAATATTTTTGCTCTGTATTTACAAAGGAAGAGGGGGAGATACCTAAAACAAACAGTAGAAACACTCTGGATACAGAAGTTGATACCAGCCCATTTACAGAAGAAAGGGTTCTGAAAGAACTCTTAAAACTGAAGGTGGACAAAGCAATGGGGCCTGATGGGATTCATCCCAGAATTCTAAAAAGAACTAAGGGTGGAATTAGTGACACCACTGACTACCCTGTTTAATAAATCATGGGAGGATGGGGTGGTACCCGAGGACTGGAGGAGGGCAGATGTGATTCCCCTTCACAAAAGTGGGAGCAAGGCAGAAGCAGGAAACTACAGACCTGTTAGTTTAACCTCAGTGGTAGGGAAAATGATGGAATCACTTCTTAAGGAAAGAATTGTCGAGTATCTAGAGGCCAGAGGGGCACAGGACCCAAGGCAGCATGGATTCACAGCGGGAAGGTCATGCCAGACAAATCTGATAGATTTCTTTGACTGGGTGACCAAAGTAGTAGATCAGGGAGGGGCTGTGGACATGGCCTACCTAGACTTTAGCAAGGCATTTGACACAGTCCCCACACAAAAGATTAATATACAAGTTAGCTAGCCTGGGAGTGGGTCCCAAGATGACAGCCTGGGTAAAAAATTGGCTGGAGAATAGGACACAGAGAGTAATAGTAAATGGAGTCCACTCTGAAGAAAGGGGTTACTAATTGGGGTACCACAGGGTTCAGTATTAGGACCGGGTCCTCTTCAATGTCTTTATAAGCGACATTGCAGAGGGACTGGAAGAAAAGTATGTCTCTTTGCAGATGACACAAGATCTGCAACAGAGTTGATGACAAGGTGGGGTGGAAAGGATGAAAAGGGACTTGGCAAGGTTAGAGGAATGGTCAAATGTATGGCAGCTTAGATTCAATGCAAAGAAGTGCAGGTAATGCACCTGGGCAACAAAACCCAGGGAAGAGTACACAATGGGGAGGGTGAGATACTAACAACAACAAAATGGAAAGGGACCTGGGGTAGTCATATCAGATGACCTAAAGGTGGGCAAGCAATGTGAGAGGGCAGCAAGGAGGGCTGGGGGATACTGGGATGCATAGGAGAGGCATCACCAGTAGAAAACAGGAAGTTATTATCCTCTGTACAGACAGCTGGTCAGACCCCATCTGGAGTACTGTGTGCAGTTCTGGAGACCCAGTCTTCACAAAGACATAGACAGGATGGAAGCTGTCCAGAGGAGGGCAACTAAAATGGTGCAGGGTCTGCACTGGAAGACATATGAAGAGACTTAGGAGCTTAATATGTATAGCCTCGAGGAAAGGAGGAGAGGGGACATGATAGAAACTTTAAAGTACCTCAAGGAATCAACAAAGTCCAAGAGGGTAGCATCTTTCAAAAAGAGGTGTGCAAGAACAAGGGCACAATTTGAAGATAGAGGGGCGACTCAGAGGTAATTTAAGGAAGTATTTTTTCACAGACAGGGTTGTGGATGCATGGAACGGCCTTCCGGAGGAGGTCGTGGAGTCAAAAACAGTGGTGGAATTCAAGCATGCATGGGACAGTCATAAGGCAATTCTAGGGGGTTGGGGTAGAAAGAAGAAAGCTGCTGGTTAACTAGGATATGCAGCTTATCCAGTAGGCAGGGAAATGGGCAGACTGGGTGGGCCAAGCAGTCCTTATCTGCCGTCAAATTCTATGTTTCTATGTTTCTATACCCATGCAAAGCAGCACTGGCAAACACCAGTGGACATGATATCACGTCATCATTAGGCAGCCAAGGCTGCCCACTGACCATATTTTCATGTGGTTATTTAAAAGCGCACCAGTGAAGTAATCTATCATAATATTACTAATGAAGTGGAACTGTAAAAACTTTCTGTATACACAGTCTAAAGAGATGGGCATATTATTTTAACTATGACATTTTTTAGAGAATCAAAATTAAAAACATATTTTCCAAGTGTCAAAAACAATTTTTTTTTCACTGGTATTATTCCTAATCACGGGAAAGTGTAAACAGATCGTCTGTATGCGTATAGTAGAATGGAGGGTGTTTAGGGGGTGTGAAAGAAGAACAAATGAGCAAAGAAAGGGGAATATAAAAATGTTGAAACCCTCTCAACTATCAGTTAACAGCAAGATTGCCAGTTCATGTCTTCATTAAGACCCCAAGGGGTATGATATGTGCCAAGATCAAAAATCCACCAAGTTTCTCTAAAATGCAGTCGTTTTTAAAAACTTCCACCTTGTGTATGTGACAATACACATTCCAATCCCCAAAACCTGAGTTTTGACATAAAGTTTCTAGCCACTGATGAATTTTCATTTCTAGATCTAATATGGCTTTTATGTTCCAGGATTCTTTTCTGCAACTCCCTAGCTGTCTACCCAACGTATACATGATCACAAGGACATTGCAAAACATATATGACTCCCTTAGTATTACAATCTATATGAGATTTAATTTTATATTATTTACTAGTGTAAGGATGCCTGAAAAATTATATTTTAGATGTTTTTCTACATGCAACACATCTATTACATGGAAGCATTCCCTCTTTTAAAGGTGCCAATAACAACTGTGTAGTGTTTTTGGGGATGTCATATTTATGTACCCCATTAACTAATTTATCTTTGATATTAGGAGCTTTTTGAGAAATTACAAAAGGCTTTGTAGAAAAAGTAGAAGCTGTTGGTGGATAGTCTTGTAGTATTTTCCAATGATCGGAAATAATATGTCTCAACTGAGGCATTTCTTCACAGTATCTAGTGCTGAATGCAATGCACCCTATATTCCTGTTATGTAAGACTGTATCTTTCTCTATAATTAGAGTGTCTCGATCAATTCTAGAAACTTTTTTACTCATTTTAGAAAGCAATTTAGAATTATAGCCTCTTTGTTCAAACCTCCCCAATAAGGCTTTCTGTTCCATTTCAAATACT
The DNA here is from genome assembly GCA_016271365.2 of Neoceratodus forsteri. Lineage (NCBI taxonomy): Eukaryota > Metazoa > Chordata > Ceratodontiformes > Ceratodontidae > Neoceratodus > Neoceratodus forsteri. The sequence continues at coordinate 662,964,677 of CM028135.1, read as the reverse complement.
TGTCTTTGACTGCAATTACGTTTAACCCTCAGTAGCTGGGAATACGAAATGCTCTCTTCTAATCATTTAGGGTGAAAACTCTTGTTATGTAATGCAGTGTTTTGGTCCATTGTTTTACTAAAGAGCTTAGTTTCTAACGTTAAGGTTTTTTTAAAGATGGTAATATCCAAAAAGTTTACTCTATCTGTACTATAGTCTGCTGTAAATTGTAGATCTTTGTTACATGAATCCAAATATTCTAAGAAATCATTCAGTTTTAATTTGTCCCCTTTCCATAGCATATGTTCTGTATGTCTCCTCCAAAACATACTGACCCAGATAGTCAAACTGCGCTCAAAAAGTGCGCAATAGCAGGAGCAAGAGCAAGTCTATTGAGCCCACGTGCAACAGACGTGATATTCAAAAAAGGAGCAGGCCAAATTGTGCCTACAGCCAATGTCTGAATATCACACAACCTGTGCCATAGTGCAACTAGGGAGGGGAAGCTGAGCAGATATGATGCTCTATAGCGCAACAAGGGATGTTCTGCTGAGCAGTCCAGAGGCGGCATAGTGCAAGCAGGGAGCCCCCCCAGCTGCAGAGCAATGTAACTGCACAATCAGGGAGGTAGGGGCCCACCACCCATGCCACAGATGGGCACAGGAACACACAGCAGAACAGACATTGCCACCCCACACCCCAAGCACTGCACAACCAGGGGAGGGCTGGAATAACCACTGGTCCATGGAGACAAGCAACCGGATGTCCCTCAGATGTCTCGCACCTAGGACAAGGGAGCACAGTCAACAGGTGTGAATGCACAACCCCATACAGCCCGCCCACTGCGCATGGCATACCGCCATGGGACATACCACTGTGATGGTGTGTGACCAGCCGCAGTGATCATGTCCACAGGACCTGCCCACCCAGGCGCATAAAGTCATGCAGAACACTACACACACCCACCAGTCAAGTCACGCACAGCACTACCATGGCCGTCTAGTAACATGACTATGTGGTGCAAAGGCAGTGGTACAGCCATGCACCTGGTGCATGCATGCACCACCAGTGATGCACACCCAGACATGCCTTGCCACTGGACAGTGTTGACTGTAACCAGTGGCGTGCATGGCAGTGATGTCAATGAATGGTGGCCATGCCCCGCTGCCCACCTTGTCACACAGCATGCGATTTTAATCATGGATGTCAATCACTCACCCTCATCGGGCCAGTTGGGTGGCCGTTGTTGATCCTCGACCCGCCTGGCTGTGGCTTCCACCACCCTCTGCTCCGCACGCAGTCGGCGCACTTCATCCGGGCCTGTGGGGACAAAAAGGAGAGAAGAACATCAGTACATTCCTGAAGCAAAGTCTCCCTGCCCCAAGGAGTGTGCCCCTCCACCCAGCCAGACTCACCCACCCCACACCCTGTGAACACCACCACGGCCAACCCCATACAGTCCCTCCCCTATGTGCTGGACACAAACAACAATGTGACTCACATGGATGATAACAGTGTGGTGACGGAACCCCTACCTGTATTCAGTACCATGCCCCTCTTGGCATGTGACCTCAGTCTGGCCAGTAGCTCAGGCTCCCTCCTCTGCAGGTCACCATATCAGTGCCTGCACTGCTCCGCTGTTCTGCCCCTGCCTGTCACCTCCTCGAGGGCTGTGGCCACCTCTTGCCACACCTGGGACCTTGCCCTATCCAGGGGGGGCCTCCCCAAAGAGAGGCCCATGGTGTGGCTCGACTGTGGCCACCAGATTAGCCAATTCAATGGCAGTCCAGGGAGCAGCCCTTCTCTTTGCCATTGCGTTAGCTAAAGTAGGCAATATGGCGCTCCGCAGTGCGGTACCCCATGTGCAGATGCTGTGAGGTACAGCGCTGCCATTCCCTATTGTACTGTTAGCGAACAGCATGATAAGTGTACCTATGCCTGGCATACAGCGCCAAGGGGAGCAAGGTCGGGCACAGGGTCAAGGTCCCTGGCACAAGGCCACGCACAGCGCCATCGGATGACAATGCGCGTAGCACGATTGGCTGCCTGTGTGCCAGAGCCACAGCTGACTATCGGGCAGTTGGGCCATTGCGCCTATGAAGGCCCATTGCCACAGTGCCATGTAGTGACCTTCGCTATAGCACCACTGGCACAATGGTGGCCGTGCCCTGCATTGGCTACCGCGCATAGCACATCATCGTTGTGGTAGACGCCAGCATCAGCAATCTGGGCATGAGAAGTGAAGTGTACTATGCAAGCCACAGAACTGCGCCATTGGCTCAGCACGTTCAACACAATTGCGCAAAGCGCAACAGCGCGATATTCAGCCGTCATATGCAAATCATCCGATCAGCCATTCAATGGCGCAGCACTGAAATTTGCATCTAATTAAAGTTGCTTCTCACCTCATTTGCATGGATTGCGCTATAAAGGTGTGACAATGTGCCGCAGTGGCCATAGTCGGTTACTGCAGTTTATTGGTGAGTAGCATGCTGTGGGGGAGTGTGGACTGTGGATTCAGGAACATGCATGGGACTGAACAGTCACAGGTAATAACTGCCATTCTAACAGGCTACATAATGACTGAGCACGTTCTTGGAGAGGAGGACAACAGTGGTGGGAGGAGGAGTAGGCCGAATTTCACTATGGCCAAAACCGAGGCCCTTTTCAAGGCCTATCTGGCTCAGGAGCCACTGCTCAGTGGACAGCAGGGCACCACTCAAGCCCGTGCTGCTGCATGGGAGGAGGTGGCACATGCCGTGAACCTGCATGGCAGCCACCAGTACTCTGTGCAGGGGTGTAAGAAGAAGATGGGTACAGACAGGAGGAGGGTAACAGAGAAGGTGGCTGCCATCAGGGTGGCACATGCTGCAACAGGTGGGGGACAGCCGGAGGTGGTACAGATCACCCCAGTGGAGGACAGGCTTGCTGCAAGCATGCACCGAAGTGCCATAGAGGAAGTTCCGGGCGGTGGCTTCCAGACGGGCGGTGGCCCATCTCTTCATGGTAAGTCATGGTCTGTCTGGGGTGGGGCAGGTAGGTCACATGCAGTAACACGACTTTGCTTTCCCTTACAGATCCTGAGCATCTGCATGGGTCAGTGGTGGTGGGCCTGTCCACTGCAGACAGTTGGATGGAGTCGGAGGTGGGACCATCCACCTCTACAGGTATGTGTGGGTCTGTTCGACAGGGGGCCGCCTGGCTGTCCACACTGATGTCATTGAGACAGGTGTGGAGGAAGCCCTGCCTGTGTCCCAGTGTGCTGGAATCCATGGATGCCAGCATGCTGTGGCTGTGGCTGGGGCAGAGTCCGGCACCAGTGATGATGACGTGACCATCATGGGCAGTGACATGTGTGTGCCACAGGATGGACACACAGCAGGGCAATTCGTGCCCATGGCTGTGGCTGGTGCCGCTGTGGGGGCCTGCATGTCAGCACAGTCCCAGGCTGTGCCTGTCAGCACCAGTGGGGCAGCACTGGTGTCTGTTCAGGACAGTGGTACTGTTGCGGCCACTGTGGCAGCACCACTGAGCCCTGGGGTGCAGCAGCCAGAGGGGCAGCATCAGCAGTCGCCCACCGTGTCTGGGGGTACAGGGTTCAGCGGCGGCATCTGTGCACCACCTGTGGACATGCCCATACCTAGTCCTGATGCGCAGCACCCACCCTCAAGGGGTGCTGAACATCAGGCCCTTGCACACCCTGAGGGACAGGATGCTGAGGAGGCTGATGACCTTTTGGATGAACACACCCGCCTACTGCAAGCATTAGTCCAGCAGCAGATGTGGCTTGCAATGTCCATGGAAGCACTGTGTGTGGCTCTGGAGTGGGCAGAGGAGCAGGGACACTGAACTGATCCTTGTATGGATGGACAGTTTGTAGGAGGATGTGACTGCTGCCTTTGACAGGCATGCACAGGCATACATTGCTGTCATGGCCACAATGGGCACACAGTCAGGTGCCCATGCATCGCGGACAACACGCAGTGCACTCTCCACCCCCCATTCCCGGTGTCATGCGACTCCCACCCTGTCAATGCTGGGTTCAGCTGTGGGCATCCTGAGCATTCCTGGTGCAGACATGTTCAGTGTGCTGCAGACCCCTGCACGGGCATGGTAGCATTCACGCAGTGGCACCCCTGGGGGACCATTGGTGCCACCCATGAGGCCAGTGGTCAGCCTGCCAGTGCTGGTGGGTCTCGGGCGGGGCCACCCACTCATCCATGGTGGCTGTTCCACTGTGTCGTGAGACTGACCTGTCTCCCAGCATGGCTACTGTCTGGTGCTGCCCTGTGTGCATTGTGTGTTTCAGTGGGTAGTGCATGGGTGGGTACCCAGCCCTGCATGCAGACACACAGTCCACCTCCACACCCTCCCAGCTGCTGTCCACAGTTACATGTGCATGATGATGCCTGCATTGCGCTGTACACCAAAGAGCAATGGTGCCCAGCATCTGACACATGCACATGGACAGGCAGTGGGCGTGGTGGCCTGTGGACATGTGTGTTGCTAGGGTGTGCATTCTGGGTCAGTGTGCCTTCTGGCCTCTGTGCACGTTTGTTGCATTGTGTGTGTGCATGTCTGTGTGTGTTGTCCTTTGGCGTGGCATGTTCATCCTCACCCATCCCTGGCTGTGTGTGTGCCTCTGTGTTCTGCCACTTCTCTCAACGGCATGCACCCCAGTGTGGGTTCCTGCATGTTTGTGGGTTGTGCCTTGGCCAATGGTGGTTGCACATGGCCCCATGACTTACCTGGGTTGGCTGAAGTGCTCCTCCATGATGGTGACCCGGTGCAGCTGTGCCAGCCAGAGCAGTTGGGGGTCCCGTCGGCCAAGGGGGAGATGCCCATCACCATCATCACCAGTGTCCCCATCGTCCCCATTGCTGTCCCCCTTTTGACCTGTGTGGCTATCCCACATTCATTGGCCATGTTGTGAAGGATGCAGCAGGCCAGGAATATCCCACAGGCCTTTGAGGGGCTGTACTGTAGGGCACCACCAGAGGTGTCCAAGGAATGGAAATGTGCCTTCAGCATCCCGAACACCGGCTCAATGACATTGCGTGTGGTGGCGTGTGTCTCATTGTAGCGTTGCTGCGATGGGGTCGTGGCCTCTGGTAGGGTGTGAGCAGCCTGGAACAGAGTGGGTATCCACTGTCACCTGTGTGTAGAGGGTGGAGGTTAGTTTGGTGATCAGCATCGCCCTGCCCCAAGCCATGTAGGCCACTACCCATGGCACCTCTGGCCATGCCCCCCAAGGCCCTAGATTTGACCATTTGGTTTGCATACTCACCCACTAGGTGTCCAGTGGGGATGTTCCCACTCTTGAATCTGTGGCACAGTGCCGACTGGTGCCAGATGAATGAATCGTGTTCTCCCCCAGGGTGCGTGGCACAGACATTGATGATGCGTCCCCTGGCATCGCACACCACCTGGCAGTTGATGCTGGAATAGCCCTTGTGATTCATGTATGCAGCCCCCTCGTGGCCAGGTGGTGTGCGTATGGCCATGTGGGTGCAGTCTATTGCCCCTAGCACACCAGGCATACGTGCTTCCCTGTGGAACTCCTGTATGTTTACTGTGCACTCCGCTGCTGTGCTGGGGAAATGGATGTACTCCTCAGCATGTATCAGCAGTGCACTGAGGAATTGGGTGAGGTGGCATGATGTGGCCAACTGGGTTATGCCTGTGGTGTCCCCAGTTGGTCTCCGGAAGGTACCCGTGGCAAGCAAGCACATGCAGGCTGTTACCTTGGTCTCCACTGACAGGGCATGGCTCCGTCATGTGGGTGCCTGCATCACATCACTGCACAGCTCACAGAGCCACCTCAGTATTGCCCTGTTCAGGCAGTACCAGCCCACAATCTCAGTATCTGTGTACAGCTTAAAGCTGGTGCGGGCTCGGTACTGCCTGTTGGGGCATACTACCAATGGGCCTTTCCACGGCCATGTCCCCCTGCCGCCCACCTTCTCACCCCCCTCATTACAGCCTCCATGTGGAAGGTGGCACTGGCCATGTCCCTGGCTTGTGTTCACCCTTCCTGGCAGCTGTTACTTTATTCCCCCCGCTGTCCTGGCTGCTACCTCCCCTGCACCGGGTACACCTGCCTGTGCTGGCCTCTGAGCTGTGTGGCTCCCCACACCTTCCTTGTGCCTGTCTGTTGCTGTGGACTTTCCCTGGCCTGCCCTGTTTCTGCCACTTGCCCTGTCTGTGCCTCTGCCTCTGACACATGTGGCTTCCCTGTAGCATTATTGTGCCTCTTCCTTGCTCCTTTTTATTTTGGCTCATTTCTGCTGTGGCGCAACTTCTGCTTGCTCCACTGTTGTGCATTGCACAAGTCTTTGAATATCATACTGTGCCATTTATGCATGGTTCCTCCCCCTTCAGTTGCACATGCCTTCATTATCATTGAGCTGTTGCTCAGCATGATTTCGGGGGCGCAACTGCCTCCTGCTGAATATCGCAGAATGGCGCAAATTCGGACTTGCTCAGGTGCAACCCTATTGTGCATGGCTCAACTCTTTTGAATATCTGGCCCAATGTTTTAAAAAAAAGAGTTATCTTGTATATTTAAAATATGTTTCATCCCAAATTGGTACATGTATGAATCTACATAACTCAGAGCCATTGTGCTACCCATGGCTGTTCCTTTTAGTTGCCCATAAAAATCGTTCTTCAAACTAGCTATTCCCTTGAACCTCAGGACTTCTGGAAATTCCTGCAACTCCACAGTGCGGTGCATTCCTGTAACTGGTCCTGTACAACTGACCCAAAGTGGCATTGGTTGTCAACTCTTCATCTTAAACCCTCCTCTCATGGGCTGGCTGGGAAGTTCTACAGTACATGGCGTGAGGCACAACCTGACCACACAGACTCTTGCAGAACCATGTGGCGTATTGGTATAGGCTGCCCCATCACACCTTATGTATGGTCATACTGCCTACACCTGGCTCACACCACTTACAAAGACATGAAGAACCAATTGATACAACCTAAGATTCTACTTTACTGATACCATACTCTAGCGGCCCTCCATAAGTGAGGTGTCTTACCACATGCAGAATATTGGAGATGCCGGCACAGCCCGGCCAATATCCTACATCTTCTGTGGCAATGCCCTGCCTTGATCCCCTTCTGATCCACAATTGCAATGGACTGTTCTGGGGTGCTGTGACAGCCCATAGACCTCTCCAGTCCCGTGCTATTACTAGGGGATAGTGTCCCTCTGCAACAACTTGTCTCTCAGCAAAGGAGTTGGATCCTGGCAGCCCTCTTGGAAGCTAAATGGCTTTTACTTATGACCTGGCGACAACCCTCTCCCCCCTACTATTTCCATATGGCACTCTGCTCTGGCTAGACTGGCTATTTTTGAAAGACTTACATATGCAAGCAGAGGACAGCTATCACTGTACTACAGTAAATGGGAAGCCTATCTCAACTCAGCATTATGTTAAGTAGTACCCCCCTCCATGTAACCCTCCCACTTAAGCAGCATGAAAAGTCCCATCCCCCACCTGGATTGCATATTGGCTTTAAATTTGCCCTTATCACCTATAAACTTATAATGGGTGCTTAACTCCTTCTGTATTAATTTCTACTTCTGCCCCTTTTTCCTTACCTTACACTTCCTGCTAACACTGTACACTACTTGGCCTTTGGGGTCAAGGGAGAGAGTTGTTAGACATAAACAGTTTGATAGTATGACTTGTATTCTGTCTTTTATGTACAGAGCAATGCAATAGTGAACTGTTGAACTAAGGTTTATTGTATCAAATGCACATATTGATTTCGGACTGTGTCTTTGACACCTTTGTATTTTAATGTACCAGACAAAGCAGGCCTCTCTTGGTGATAGATGTTAACCTTGGTAAGCTTTGTTGCTACTTTTCATGTATCCAAGTATGTATGTTTTACTGCTTGAAAAGAGTACTTAATAGAAAATAATAAAAAAATATTCTATGATAAAAAAAGAGTGGTCTGGGAGAAGCTACAAACAGCAGAGATAGTGGAGACAGGACCCAGAGAGAAGACAAGTGAAGAACCCCAGACCTAACAAAATTAACAGCTGTGTGGGATGGTGTTTATTGCCCTGATAGTCTGGCCAGGATCATCTCCACAGAGAACTTTTAGCTTTTGTTATAGTCTCTCTTATTTTCAGAGTCAGACTGGCGTGTAATTATATTTTAGTTTGCTTGGGGCTCTCGGATGTTCTGTTTTGTTAGGTCTGATCGCCAAGTATTTACCTCTAGTATTTTTGTACTTTTTTTAGTCTGAATGAACGTAAATGCTTATAGGGACAGAGATTACATGATTTTGAGCACAGAAGGTTTATTTTAACAGACACATTTTAACTTATACTTAAGATCAAGTTAAATTTTGTGTCATTCCTAGAATACTTTTTTCTTATTGGTGCCCCATGATCATGTGCTGCATGCTTAGTAAGCTCAGGTGCAGCTCAGGTATGTAGAGCTATAACTCCTGAACCAGGGAAGCAGAGATGGACTCCACAACAAGCCAGTTGGGGAGTCTGTTGACAGTGGTTTTACTTTGTCTCCTGCCCTTTAATATTTAAGTACTTAAAAAGCTGAAGGTTCCCTTATCCGTGGTCTTGCTTTATAAATAAAAGGAGCTTATGTCGGCGATGTGTGAGTGTGTATAAGGAAGTACCATGGAGTACAAAGGAGAACGCCATAGCCCTGACCTCCTAGAATTCCTAGAACCGTGGCAGTAGAATGGTTTTACAAAGAGGAAAGTGCTATATCCTGTCTTCAGTGAGCAGAATGTAAGCTTTTTTAGCTCTCACACATTTATACTTAGGGCTGCTACTCAAGCGTTGTTGCTCATTTTGATTTTTAGCTGAACCAATTTTATACCTGGCTCTTTTTTGGTGTTGGTCATTTTAGTGGCCTGTGAAACTGAGTAGCCATTTGATTTCTGTATCTTTTAGCAAGTGTACAGTAGTAGCACTGAATTAATCATAGGATTTTTAAGGATTTTTAAAAATCCCTATTGAGAATTGTGAAACCTTTAGTTAGGGATTTTGTTTAGTTTGTTAGTGTGTTCATTGCTACACAGAGAGTGTTGTCTTATCTGATAATGTAGTTGAAAATCCACCAGATGGCACTTAAGTACTATAATAGGAACTGGTCTCTTTCTGTAGGTATAACAAAAATAATTTTAGAGGATTTTTTTGCTCTCTCTCTCTCTCTTTCTCTCTCTCTCTCTCTTCTCTCTCTCTCTCTCTCTATATATATATATATATATATATATATATGCATCAGTTAGGGTTGAAGTGTCAAAGTGGGGAAATGAGGCATTATGGTTGACACCCTAACACCCCCAAACACTACCACCCTATCCTACCCCATCCACCACAGACCAACAGGTGATGGGGTGGGCCTTGGGATCATGGTTCCTAAATCTCACCCCATTCCATGTGTAACAAACCTTACATGATACAGTATTGGAGAATGGGATGAGAGTTATGGCTGATGTCCCCAAGGTGGATGAGGGTGGGGTGGTAGGGTTTGGGGAGCTGTTAGGGTGTCAACCCTAATGCCTCATTTCCCCACTTACTTCAACCCTAACTGATGCATTAACAAAGTTTTTTTGCAATGAATTTCCTTACTTTTTGAGAAAGTGTACTGCAACTAGTAACTGGTATGTGTTGGCGTGACTGTGGGCCCTCTGGTCCCCATGCTCAATCCAAGCAGCCCATTTTTGCATAATGATTTGCATATGTGGGAGCGCATGCACTCTGGGCCCTGCTCTCTAACTTTCATATAACAATGGAACCATACAGCAGTCCTATAGGGCTGAAAAGGAACCCATGTAACACTAATTTGCCAATATCTCAGTAACCATAGCAGCTATGAAAAAAATTCCACTGCAGTTGTATCCATGACTTCAAAACCTCCATGCATGCTCACCCAAAGGTGAACTAAGCTGCCTGAAGCCAAAAATCTGTATCTCAAATCATTGCCAAAATACAGGCACTGAAAGGTGCTGTGGGCGGCGCAATGTTGTCTGTGGGGAATATCTCAAATTTGTAAAGACATAGCTATGTAATCAATAAAAGTTTTTGCACCAAAAGAGAATAATTCACATCTATGGAACACCTCCTTTTTACCCTGAAAATTTCAAGCCAAATGGCCAAACTGTTTTGTGGCAGAACACTGGGAAAGTTTTTAAATTCCTTGTTCATGAGGTATCAAAATCCCCATTCATGAGCAGTCAGAATTCCTGTTCATGAGAATTTCTTGTTTGTCACATTTTGGTCATCTGATCCTGATCTCACGAACAAGGATTTTGTCAGCTCTTGAATGGGGACTGGCTAGCAAAAAGGATTTTGACAGCCTGTGGAAGGGGATTTTGACAGACAGCTGGTGAAAGAGGATTTTAAAAAAACAATTCCCTTTCACAAGCTGTCAAAATCACCTTTCGTCACTTGACCCTTTTATGTGAGGTGACAAAATCCCTGTCCATGAGCCAATCCTTATTTCTGTGATGGGCCATCTGGTCTGGAAATCATGATCAAGGAAGTTATCAACTCACGAAAGGGGATCGGCTTGCGAAAGGGGATTTTGACAGTTCCCAAAAGGGGATTAAAAAAAAAATCCCTTTTTCAGGATCAGTTGAAATCATCTTTCTGAGCCAAACCCCTTTCGTGAGCTGACAACTTCCTTGATCATAAAAAAATCCCTGTTCGTGAGCTAATCCTTGTTCACGAGATAGGGCTATCTGATCTGGAAATCACTATCAAGGATTTTGACAGCTCACGGACAAGGATCGGCTTGCGAGCAAGGATTTTGTCACCTCGTGAACAAGGATCAGAAGAGAGTGATGGATCAGGATTTTTAAAATAAAAACATGGTCATTTTTAAAGAGCAACAAAGCAAACCAAAGCCATGGGATTGTAGAGGGCATCACCCTGAACAAAATCCATGCTTCAGTTACCACACAACACATCCGTGGGGCAAGTTACAACCTTTTGTTTGTGGGGAAAAATGGAAAACAAGATGGCTGCTCATGAAAAGGGACTTTTTTTCTCATGATGATGGATTTAAAAATCCCTTTTTGTAATCCCATTTTTGTGTGCACAAATCCCACTTCACAAATGTGAAGCTTTCCAAAAAACTGAATTGACCATGCTCTGAACTTGAAATTTCAAAACTGAATAACTTTGTAATGGATTAATATTTTTTCACCAAACCAATGTTGGCTTATGTAGTGGGGCAAGCTATTTCTACCCTGCAAATTGCAGATTAAAATTCCAAATGGTGTGGAAAAGAGGGAGCAGAAAATGAGAAATTCAGTGTTTTGGTGCCCACTAGTGGTCAAACTATATAACCTACAGGTGAGAAAAAAACAAAAATGTGATTTGAACATTTTGGAACAATATATCTCCATGCCCACACATGCAAGAGACACAAAACTTACAACTTCATGAGATATCTGCTTCATGATGGGGCATGGCAAATTCCATGCATATCAACTGAACCAAATTTTATGTAAATTGCAGGAACAGCTGTAAAGTTATTAATTCACAAAGTGAAACAAAGCTATAATTTGACAAAACATCCAGATGTACACATTTTGGGACTCCATATCTTGAGATGAGCATGATCAATCTAAATGAAACTTAACACATCAAGAGACCAACAGACTGTAAGGGACTTCCCAATTTACATGTAAATTGTAAGAACACCTGCAAAGTTATTAATGCACAAAGTGAAACAATTGAAGAATTTGACAAAACATGCAGATGTACACATTTTGGGACAGCATATCTCCAGATGTCCACTTCCTAGCTAAATTAAACTTAGCACATCAAGAGAACCCACATTTGTAAGGGCACATGTCAAATGTCCTGTAAATTGCTTGAACGTCTTTGAAGTTATTAATGCACAAAGTGAAACAATCAAAGTAATAATTTGATAAAACATCCAGATGTACACATTTTGGGACTCCATATCTCCAGATAATCATGATCAATCTGAGTGAAACTTAACACATCAAAAGACCAACAGGCTGTAAGGGCACTTGCTAAATTTATTGTACATTGCAGGAACACCTGTAAAGTTATTAATGCACAAAATGAAACAATCACAGTAAGAATGTGACAAAAATGCAGATGTACACATATAAGGATTGCCTATCTCCAGAAGAGCATGATCCATCTAAGTGAAATTTGGAACATCAAGAGACCAATAATTTGTAAGGTACATCCCAATGTTCATGTAAATTGTATGAACACCTCCAAAGTTATTAATGCACAAAGTGAAAACTGAAGCAAGAATTTGACAAAACATGCAGATGTACTCATTTTGAGACAGCATATCTCCAGAAGCCCATGTCCTATCTAAATGAAACTTACCACATCAAGAGAATTTATATTTATAAGGGCACTTGTCAAATATTCTGTAAATTTCTTGAAAGCCTTTAAAGTTATTGATGCACAAAGTGAAACAATCAAAGCAATAATTTGACAAAACATCCAGATGTACACATTTTGGGACACCATATCTCTAAATTGGCACATTCTATAGAAATGAAACTTAACCCATCAAGAGACCAGTGATTTTTAAGGGCACATGCCAAACTTCATGTAAGTTGATTGAACACCTGTGAATTTATTAATGCACAAAGTGAAATAATCAAAGCAAGAATTTGACAAAACATGTAGATGTACACATTTTGAGACAGCATATCTCCAGAAGTGTATGTCCTATCTAACTGAAGCTGTGCATATCAAGATATCACAAGTCTGTGAGAGAACATGCCAAATTTCGTGTAAATTTTAAAAACAGTTGTGAAATTATTAATGCACAAAGTGAGCAAAATTCCCAATCGTGAGCTGTCAAAATCCCCATTCGTCAGCTCTCAAAATCCCTGTTCATGAGCCAAATCCTCTTTTGCAAAATATGTATTCAAAAGACTGAACTGAGCATGATCAGAACCTGAAATTATAAAACTGAATAACTTTGGAAAGGATTAATATTTTGTTCACCAAAACAATGCTGGCTTGTTCCTTTCAGCAATCTTTTTCTACCCTGACAATTTCAGGTCAAAATTCCAAATGGTATGGCCGCAGTGTGATGAGCAAAAATTAGCAATAAAATGGCACAAGAAATTCAAAAACACACTTTTTTCACTGTGTGCTGTACGAAAAACACACATCCGATTGAAACAAAACTTGGCACATCAGTAGATCTACCCACGGGAAAGTGCATACCAAATTTCATTCTAATCTGTTGAACAGTTGCAAAGTTATTAAGGTGCTAAACTTGGGGTTTAACATTAAACTGCCTACTCAACCCTAACTATAGGGGTGCAACTGCACCCCTGTAATACATATACAGCATACATTGATATCTTCTTGCACACACAGCCACAAACAGAAAAAAAATGTCTTGCAAGCACAGACATGCATACGCACAGAACCGAAAACTGGTTAACTGAAACAGTGGGAGTCAGCAGAGAAGTCCAACCCTACCAGCAGCAGCTATGGTGCTCTCACACTTGCTTAAAGGAGCAGTCCTCCCTTCATCACTGTTTTGTGCCTCCTCAATGTATTTCTAAATTCTTAAAAATCAGCCTACAATATTTAAACCCCTCTTTGGCAAATATTTTTCCTATCTTCTCCTCACATCCATTTTTCAGGCCCATGTGCTATTGTGGTGATCGTCATCTTCACCAGTAGTCTAAGTCTCCATATGCATGTGTGAGTTTTTTCCATCATGAACATGATGTCCCCGTGACCATCCCTGTCTTCCAGTTCCAAGGTAGCTTCTTTTTTCTGTTTTGTTTTTATTTAGCTACCATGGAAACAATGGCAAGCTGTCTCAGTCAGTCAATGTGGTTGAAGTTCCATTGGTTGTATAGAGTCCCATTTCTTATTGGTCCACTGATCATGCCGGATCAGCCATTGGCTCAGTTCAACTTCTACGAGGCAATGGCTTTTGTCAATGGCTGGTCATTATCTAGTTTATAACTGAGGTAATTTTCCAAACCTGCATTCTGTCTGTTTTATAATTCTTAGCATGATTCCTTTGGCTGATATTTTTACTGAAGTGGATCCTTTTACTTGGGCCTATTTTCTTTTGAGTAAGGTATGTTTTACCCCTGTGTTGATAGCACCATGAGATCAGTACCTGTAAACCACAATCACTAAACCATGTCTAAGTTGCTTTTCATATTCCTGGGGGTATATGTTTAACTTTTTATAAAGGTTTATATTTCTTTCCATATTGCCAAATGATGGAGGCTGCAGCTAATGAAGACCTTTTACACAGGCAAGAGATCTTCACGTTCTGCCCCACCTTTGTGTGAAAGTTTTCAAAATTCTAATTCTTTCTCATTTTTTTGGTCTCTTTTTTTGGAGTTCAAAATGGGCTCAAAACTCATCCCACTGCAGCAGAGTGCTCAAGTTATCCTCAACCTTAAAGGTGTGTTTTAGAAAAACAGTCTGATTTGCTGTCTTAAAACATGTTCACAAACCTACTTGTTCCTCAATTCATGCCTCACTCTGCAGTTCTGTGGTCAGTTGTATCAAAAATAGTGAAATAAATTCACATACAACCTTACTAGCACCATATGATTGTGTTTCTTAATTTAAAGCACTTTAGATATGGTGTTTTATTGCATTCTTTGGAGATAGCATAGTTTTTCATTTAAATACAACACATGATTATATTTTTACAAAAGTTCCTCATCACAGTTACTAAGTTAGGATCGGAGCATGTCAGAATTGAGGGTCAGCTGTTCTGTCCAGGAAATTAAAGACTTCTAACTATTTCTAGTTACAGTTCAGCTGCGCATCCATGCACTTACAGTTACAACCCGCATGGGCAAATAAAACTTAATGAGTGGTGGCAGTACTTCAGAGTATTTGAGCTTGAATTTGTTTGAAAGCAGTTGATAAAATAAACTTCACAAAATAATAAAGAGATGCACTTCTGCCTCTATGTTGGACACTTGCAAAGAGACAGATGGCTCAGAATACTCAGTGTTTTAATGTGTTTGGAATTCATTCTAGTTCACAACTCCATACAACACTTGTTATTTAGTTTGCTCCCTGTTCCCACTGAATTGTCTGCAAGTTACGGTAGTTATTTATTTTTTGTGTGTTGCCATTCTCTGTAACCCTGTTACTATATCATATAGTCAGAAATTACCAATGTTATTGTGCTGTCTGGAAGTTGTGACCTGTGCTTGGGATCACCTCCAGACACGTACACTTGGATCAGATGTCCAGGTCCCTCTCCCCACTGGAATGAACCAAAAGTTGGCATTCTTTATTATTTGGCATCCATCATTACTAATTAATGTCTTTTTTTGTGGTTTCTACAACTAGTGACCTCAGGTATACTTCAAAGGTATAAAGTGAGGCAGGATAGGGGCATGCGGGAGGCTGCCCGTATCAGATATTTTCACAGTTCAAAACTGAAATGAGAATTAGACTAGCAGTATAACATTTTCAGCTTAAGATGACCAGGTAAATGCTGAAGGTAAAAGTAAATGGTCATTTTAAAGGGACAACAAGGCAATGTTATATGGATGTTTGTAAAGAGGAGCAGGAACAGGGTGCAATGGGATGGCTTGACAAAAGGAATTCAGCCATAGCTGGCACATGAACCTGCTGCAGATTCTTTGTTTTTGCCTATGGTAATGACTGTTCATTACTGCTGCTGATTGAAACCTGGAATGACCACTCACCAATACAGAATAATCATCTGACTTGTGCACCACACTCCCCTTCTTACAGCGATGTTAGCTCTAGAATGTGTCTGTTTGGCCATCCTAAGTAGAAAATATTATTCCTCTTGTCAAATTACCTTTTCACAGTTGCACTATAAGAGTATACAATAGGGGTTACTTCATCCCCCTCACTCACTTTCTACCAGTGAAGTAAACATGAGGTTACTGGTTGTAAAAACTGAAAAAAAAACACATTTATCAATAATTATGATGGCCAAACTGACAAAGGATGCCACATTTTTATCCATTTCAGTGGGGATAGGGGATCAGACATTTGATCCAAGCATGTGTGTTGGGGGTGGTTCAAGCACAGACAGTAAAGTAGACATAAGTTATGGAAAGTTATAGAAGCTACCAAAAAAAGACATATTAATTAATGATGATGGCAAAAGGGATATAAGTAGGGATAGGGGAGTAGACATCTGATGAAGAGTGTGTATATGTGTGTGTGTGCATGTGTGTGTGTATGTGGTGGGTGTTTGACCACAGGTCTCAACCACTAGACAGCATGACAAGATGCAGAATTTCAGTTTATATAAAATAGAGTCACTGCTACAGACAATGGCAATGACAAAACAAAATGATAATAATAACTTGGAGAGCATTATGAACTAAACACAATAGGTGTGCTGTAGACTATTTTACCATGCTGCAGTGACAGCGGCTATGGAGACATCCCCAACAGTGACAGCTGCATTGCTGAGTGTCGGCAATGCAGTGTCGGGGATGCCTCCAACCCCCCCATGTAGGGGGCTCTGCCCTCCACACCCACTGGTCTCTAGGATTCCAACTCCGAGTCGAAGTTGGACCGGGAGGGCCAAACACCCTGCGAGGCAATACCCTGGCCATGCAGAGACCATCACAGTGACAGGCTAATTTTGGCTGAATCCTGTCACTGTGGTGGTCTTCATCATCAGGGTTTCAATGTGGTGACAGTATACCATTGCAGACATTGTCCATTGGCTTTACTGAGGATGAACTGCCATCAGACTGTTTGGTGCACACAGGACACAAGATACATCCACTAGTACATAAACAAAGTTAAAAAATGAAAAGTTTACACATTAATGAAAAATAAATAGCCCTTTTTATGGTTGCAGGGGGCAGAAACCTGCAGACGTCTTGCTATCACTTGGGGAAAAAAGGGCACCTCAGGCCCCACTGTAACACAGTTTTGGAGTTGAACCACAATTCTTCCACTACTGAAATCACTCTGCTTGGGGGTGGGGGGAGAAAGTTTATTTCCTACTTGCAGCATTCTCATGCCAGCTCAAATTACAATCAGTGGATACTGTCAGTGTAAACAGCACAGGCAACTTGTTTTAGTCTTAAAGGACACCTAAACTATCTTTTTACTCATTTTATCTAAACAATGACTTGTTGGCAGGAATGTAGTGCTCCGATCTCTGTGGACAAAACCATTCAAAGGCAGAAGGATTTCCTCCAGTGAACAGCTCCACATAACCTTCCTTTTATTAAGCACAGCATCCAAAATCTTAACTTCACTCTCTTTCAGTTCCTCAAGGACACCAAATCTGCAAAACTCAAGTCGCTCACCCAGCAGATCAGCAACCAACATGAGCCCTTGAGTCAGACACAACCTAACAATTTGGGACTTTGTATTCCTCCAGACATTCCCCTGACACAAGATGAGCAATCACTCCTTAGCAAAGGTCTCTCTTTTGTGCCCACAGTCAGACATCTTGACGCACCCCAGGTTCAAGTTGATCTGCAGTGCATCTATGGTAGAGTACGCCTTACAGCTAATTTTTCTAATGAGACTCTTCTTCCCACAGATGATAATAGTATCACCAGAACAATCAATTATATAAATCCCCAGTGAAGTGTATGGTCCCCCCCAAAGGATGCTTTGCTGCTGTTGATTATTTTGTTAACCAAGGCATGGAAAACACCACTAACTTCAATATTCATTGCAGGCACAACCATTCCAACCTGACACCTGGTGAGCTTGCAGCCCTCATATCTCTGCAATGTAGGAATGACATTGTTATCAAACCAGCTAATAAGGGAGGTGCTTTTGTGGTCTAGCAAAAGGAGCTACACATCACTGAAACCACATAGCAACTCTCCAACACCAGGTTTTATTCTTCTCTTCCACAGGACCCCACTGCTGACTATCAGATTGAGGTCACCACCACCATCACCTCTGCTATTGAAAACAAAAAGCTCCCTGCTTCTGCTAAGAGGCTCATAGTTCAGCATCCACAGACATCCAGGTTTTATCTCCTTCCCAAAATCCACAAAACAGGTAACCCTGGTCATCCTATTGTGTCTGCCTGCTCCTTCCCCACATCCCACATCTCTGCATTTTTGGACAGCCTCATGAGACCCCTCATTGAGTCCCTGCCCTCTTATGTTAAAGACACTAACCATGCTCCAGTTATTTGACAGGTTCAGATTCAATGACTCTCATCAGCTCATCTTCACTATGGACATCAAATCTCTTTACACAGTGATCCCTCATAATGATGGTCTGACAGCTTTGCAGCATTTCCTGAATAAGTGGGAAGTCAGGCAGCTACCCACACACACACACTAACTCATCTGGCAGAACTTGTTCTTACACCCAATGCTTTTTCATTTAATAACAGTTTTTTCAGTAGGTCACTGGAGTTGCCATGGGTACCAAAATGGGTCCCATATTTGCTAATCTGTTTGTGGGTTGGGTGGAGGAATATTTTTGTTTTCTCTCATTCACAGGCACTATGCTTGAACTCTACAAATGTTACATAGATGACTGTGTGGGGACCACCTCCTGCTCCAGGGAGACCCTCCAAGTCTTCTTCAACAAGTTTGGCATGACCCATCCTTCCCTTCAATACACAGTTGAAATATCCTCCTTTACACTGCCTTTTCTGGATATCCAACTGACTTTCACAGTTTCCTCCTCCTCCGTAGCCCCTTCCATCCTAAACATGTCCAGAATGGCCTGCCTTATTTACAGTTTCTTAGACATCACAGGTTATGCAGTGAAGAGGATGATTTTGCTGAGCATACTCAAATAATACATAGTTTTTTTTTATTAACAGGGGAAACCATAAAAGCACAGTGGACAGAGCACTCTACTGGGTCAGTAGCATGCCCCATAACCTTGTACCCCACAGGAAGGATACTGTCAGACAAGAAGAACAACAAATTCAGCTAGTGCTTCCTTTCCATCAGAGCACACGTTCTCTTCACAGGATCATCACCAGAAACTTTCCCATTTTGCAGACTGACACTAATATTGGTGCTTCATTTACAGAACCACCTATTGCCTCCTGCTGCCGGCAACCTAACCTGCAGAATCTCCTGGTTAAAAGCAGTCTACCTCCTAAAAATCCCTCCCTACCAGATACCAAACCTTGCAACAGGAGTTGCTGCTACACCTGCACATTTATTTCCAGTGTGACTGAAATTTGGGGGCCTACAAGTGTTTTTCACATCCCCAAGGAGTTCTCATGGACCTCCACTAATCTGGTATATTGTATTCATTGCAGAAAGTGTACAGTTGTTTACCTTGGAGAGACTGGTAGGTGCCTTGCTGACCATTTCAAGGAATATTACAGAGAAATCAGGAATGGTGACACTGCTAAACCCATTGTATCCCACTTTATCTCCAGGGACCACAGTGTCAATGACCATTCTGTTTGTGTCTTTCAGCAAGGCCTCTGGGATTCTGACCATAGAAAAAACATGGAAGCCAAGCTGATCATCCACCTTGGCCCCCAACAGCCCTCTGTTTTAAATGATAGACTTATTTTCTGCTAGCATCTTTTGCCCACCCCGTATTTTCCCTAAAGTCTGTTTGTATCTGTACACATTTAATTTCTTTTTCATTTTCACCATAAGTCTCCATCTCTATCTCCTTCTCACACATTTGCCACCTCTCAGCCTTCTTACTAGGCCTTTTTAATTAGTCCCCATCTGGGGATTTCTCTAGCTCTTGCACTCCTATTATAATTTATCTTTCCCATAATCACCTTTTTGTTTCACAGATTCTCTCTTAATCTTGCCATTTATCACTTCTTCTCTCTGAGCCTCCCCTATATATCCCTCATTTTACATCTCCTCTACACTAACTTTGTTTTTTTCTCTTTTAGATATTTCCTTAAGAAGACCTAAGGTCAAAATGTAGATTTTTAACTCTATTTTATATTTTCAGTGTGCATTTAATATAACCATTTTGTTTTGATTTTAGTGCTCTGATACTTCTTAAAGTCTTCAATGATGTTTTTTTTATGTAGTTCTCCAGGCAGCAGCCTCAGGTCAGCAACTGAACAGTATTTGAAGCACAGCTGTAAGTCAACTTTGTTTTATTGCTTCTCTGCTGAATTTCTTCAGAGACTTTATTGGAGCACAAGGTGATTAAAGATCAGGTTTCAGTTTGTGGCAGTGGAGTCACTGTGCTGGGAAATGCAGACAGACATTGTAATGATCCTCCAATTCAGAAAAACAGGCAGTCTCATTTTTTAGTAACTCTGTTTACTTGCTAAGTTAAAATTATTTCCACACCAAGGTAAGTAAACATCATGCAATCCTCTGTCCAGTTTTCGTATTGACAAACCTATGGAAACATTTGGGTGTGTATACTTTATTTGCATGTGTAAGGAGTTTATTTGGAAATACCGCTTTGTTAATAATAAAGTGACAGTTTTATTGGTGCCTGTGTTTAATGGCTATCTTCCCTCTTGGACTTGCAAGGTACTGTAAGCTCCAGTAAGGCTGGTGGGTGAGGGGTTGAGAAGGGGGGGGTGAGGCTTCAGTTCTGTTTTCTTATTTTAGCCAGTGTGTCCTCTATTTAGTACTATAATCAAACATGGAAACAGTAAGATACAGTAATTATGACATTAAACTGGGATTATGCTTAGCTGATACCTGCACTATGGTGG
Organism: Neoceratodus forsteri; assembly: GCA_016271365.2. Classification (NCBI taxonomy): domain Eukaryota; kingdom Metazoa; phylum Chordata; order Ceratodontiformes; family Ceratodontidae; genus Neoceratodus; species Neoceratodus forsteri. The sequence continues at coordinate 662,944,053 of CM028135.1, read as the reverse complement.
TGCCTAATTATTCATTTTTGATAGCACAGACCCTGGAGTTCAATGCACTGCTCTGCTTTGACTTCTTATATTGTCTCCAACATTAGGGGGACTATCCTACCATTAAATCGATTTCTGGCTGCCTCCTCCTGCTTGCAGTCCTTGTCTGGGACAAAAATCAATTATTATATGCAATATATGTTTCTGTTACTCAAGTAGCCCTTTCACTGTATGGCTATGTTCACACTAACTGCCTCCTGAAACTTTATTTATCCATATGTTACTGTTTAAGTTGACTTTGTTGTTTGTATTGTTATTTGTTAGTGTATGATGCAGAACCTACACAAAAGAGTCTTCTGACTCATAGGTAGTTATAATCCAAGACTTCAAATAAATAAATACATACATATATATATATATAATAAATATCTACTTGTGTTATATTTTTTCTGTTTGTATTAAATGAAGCATTTGGCTAACATGGTAATGCTATATATGTTTTACTGCCCAAGCAAACAAGCATAAGTCAGTGCCAAACATGTTTGCTTTCATGCTGTTACAAGTCAGAACATCAGTATCTTGAGGCTATTGGCAGGTATTTCTTACCCCCATGAGCCATTGTTTCATGGAATTCACATTCTACTTGGCTAAGGAGTATATATCCCCATATTCAGAGCTGGCCATGTGCGGTCTTTGGGAGTTTGCACACAGTCTACCTGGGGGGCAGTAGTCAGACAATTAGCTCACTGCAACTGGAGTGTGCAAACTCTCTAAATATATGGCCATGTCGGTACAGCTCATAGTGACTATGCAATATGCTGACAGAGGCCCAGACTGAATATGGCTGACAGGAGCCATCAATCAATCAATAAATCTTTATTTTACCAGGTGGAAATCCATTGAGCAGGCTCATTTATAAGGTGAGCCTGGCTGGATATACAAATTAGAATAATAATACAACAGGAATATTTGTTGGTACAGTAGAAGAAAAAGAAAAAAAAAACATTTAAGTGAGTAGTACAAAGGGGTGGACAACAACACAGAATACAATAGTCATATATACATATACAACAAACTCCCAAAGGCTGCAATAGATTACAGTAATAGTATTATAACACCATTGGGAGAGCAGCAAATAAAGGCAATTGAGCAATGTCAGCTAATGTTACTAGGGAGACCTACAGGAATACATAGGAGAAGAGAGAGGGAAAGTATAGAGGAATGGGGAGGAGGGTAAGCAGGAGGGGGAGCATAATGGATACAATTGAGTGAGCTGAAGAAGATCAGGACAACATGCGCATATCAAGTAAAGCACTTGCAGGGCTCAGGAAAGGATTTTGCATACAACATTTTGAATTCAGACAGCTTAATTGGACTAGCCAGTTTTAAGTTCTTTTTGAGCTTATTCCATAACTGAAGTAATACAAAGCTGATAGATGATCTGCCAATTTGGGATTTCACTTTGGGTACAGACAGTGAGATGCAGGAATAAGTCCACAGGGTGTAGTTACTAAGGACACTGATGGGCAAGTAATCAGAAATATACTGTGGTAACATCTTAATAATCACTCTGTAGGTCCAGAAAGCAGTATTCCTTTGTCTCTTGAATGTAAGGGATAACCAATCCACTGAAGCATACAGTACGCAGTGATGTGTGGTGTAAGCTGCTCCAGAAATTAACCGTAAGGCCCTGTGGTACAAAACATCAAGCTTAACTAGGGCTGATCCAGGGACTTGGCCATACAAGAAGTTGATGTAATCCAAGCGTGTTAGAAAGGTAGATTGGACCAGTCTCTTCCAAGCCTCTGGAGTGAGCAGTTGTTTGATTTTATAAAATAGACCAAGCCTTTGCTTGAGTTTTTTTGAGAGTTCTTCTACATTCCCAATGGGATCATTAGCATGCTAGGGCTAAATATACACAATGGAGGTAGCGTAGATGAAATGGGATAGTGACAGGGCTCCTGTGGGCCATATTTAGCCCTAGCATGCTAATGATCCCATTGGGAATGGAAGGCGCTATGGTCTATTTGCATGAACAATATGAGCTCATTAACATGTGTGCTGCCACCCCATTCTGTAGTTGTCTTGTATATTCCTTGTGGTCTAGTGGTCTCCCACCCTCCTATTCACCTGTCCTGTAGCTGTCTCAAATATTCCTGGTGTTATAGTGGTTTCTGAACACCTTGATTGACTGTCTTGTAGCTGTCTTGAATATTCCTGGTAGTCTAGTGGTCCCCCACCTCCTGATCACCTGTCCTGTAGCTGTCTTGAATATTTCTGGTGGTGTAGTATTTCCTGCTCCCCCAATCAACCATCCTGTAGATGTCTTGAATATTCCTGGTTGTCCAGTGGATCCCCAACCCTCGTAAGGGCATTTGATCCTCTGTCAACCAACCTGCTCAGAACCCTCCCCCCCCCGCTCAGGTCACCTAAGCTCAAGTATGGCAATAGTGACAGTGGCCTGCATAGCCCTCTGTGCACCACCTTGGATGGCCACCATCTGATTGTCAGTGAACAATCATTAGTGCAGTAGAAACAGGTGTTTGTACAATACTCGTGATTGCTCATAGACCATCAGATGGAAACCAGTTCATGTGGTGAGCAGAGGGCTTGGCCAATCATTACTATTGTTGTACTTTGTATTATGTGACCAGGACTGGGGGGGTGCCTGATAGGATGAGTCAGAAGGGGTTAAATGCCCTTAAGGAGGGGGCCACTATACCACCAGGAATATTATATTTATCTTTGAATATTTGTTGTTGAGTTTGTTAAAGTGTTTATGTGTTAGTATGTATGTTTATAATTTGTGTCATGTATTAGTATTATTTTGATTTGGGATGTTCTTGAAATGAGTCTTGTGCTCATGGAACTTGTCCTGTAAATGTATAACTTTTAAATAAAAATGAAATATAAAAAATATACCAGCCAGCTACAAGACGGGTGATCTGGGTGCTTGTGCAATGTATTTTTCCAGGACAGATCAGCTTGTGTGCAACATCTGCTTTTCAGTGGGGTTCTGCTGCAAGGTCCTGCTTTTACAGTTTTACAGTATAGTTACACAGGACAGCCCAGCTGAGATTTTACATTGTATTTACCCAGAATGCTACAGCACAGATGCAAAATCTTTTTTTTTTCAGTGTGGGTCCTCATTTGAGCCATATTTATAATGCTTTTACCCAGGATAGCCTAAATGAGATGTAATTTCTCATTTTCAGTGGTGTCCAGCTTTTATTACATAATTTTCCAGGTCAGAGCAGTAGAGTAGACTAATCTATTTAATTAACCTAGTTGATATGGTGTATAGTGCATGGTTAAATGTATTCTCCATGAATTATTAATAACTTAATAACCTGGCAGTGATAACTTTGTTCTCTTCTTGAAGTTTGTACTTTTTGTTCATGTGAAAGACGAATCTGTAATCTGTGGAATGTCCTGAAGTAATCCTCTAACCGAGCAAGCTATCAGTACCTGTCTGACTGGAGGTGCTGGTGGTTCTTTGCAAACGAGCAAGGAGCAGCCAACTAGTCATGCCATATGAGCCTGTGAGGGATTAATTCTCACAATTCAGCAGTCAGGACTTGGCCAGGACTGAGTTAAGTTAGATGATCGGTGCCAACAAAACAATATCAATTAATAATCAGCCCGGATTTATCATAAAATGAGCAGTGAGGTAAGTGTGCTGTTTTGTATTAATAATTCTGTTTTATTGAATGGCCTAATCTGACTGTGAGGGGCTGGGCTAGGCTACATTCAGAAACTCAAGCAATCTCTCTCTTTCCCCCCAGCTTGCCTACTGCTGCCAGCTTCCCATACCCCTGCTGAAGCTGAGCATGGAACGCATGAAGCAAAGTCCACGTGCATCTGATGGTGAATGGCAATCTTCAGCATTAAAGCCTGTGCTGCATTTGTATGAGGCATTAGGTCATTTGTGTTTTTTTGGGTTTGGTGTCTGGGATGACTTCTGAGTGGGTGTTTAGGGTGATATGAGCCCTACCACTGGCATTGCCCCTGCCCTTGCAATGTGACTGGGCAGTGTACATACCACTGGACATGCTTGGCATTAGGTAATCATCTATTACAGTTGGCTGTGCACTCCTGTAGATTGGCTGTCATGTGTGGGTTGTGCTGGAGTGCTTGATGGTGTTGTGGTTCTGGTGTATGACACATGGGGATTTGGGAGTTAGCTGCCATGCGCTGGATATGAGTGGGAAACATCATCCTGGTTTTGAGCAGTGACAATTATGGTCATGCCATTGTCCGTGGTATCACACAGATTGCAGAGCCCTTGCTCCATGTCAGTTCTGCGGGCTATGATGTCACTGTATATGCCCTATATTTCATGCAGCTATCTCTGCTGAGTCTTACCCTACCTGCTCCAGCTGTCTTAGATCAGGGTACATGCCTATAATGCATTCATGATCTGGTATACATCCTGTGCCAATGTGGGGCCTTGAGAGACCCTCCAGTGGGTCCTGTGTATCAGTTCCATTCTCTTGCATGGATGGTCTCTGTAAGTGTCTGCTGTGTGAGAGGCACATGCACCCCCAGGCTGGTGTTTTGTGGGCACTTCTTGCTGCCTTGTTTGTCTGACTGTGTCGTGCACTGTTGGGGAGGGGACAGAGTCTTCTGTTCAGGTTGCAAGGTAACAAGTACAATACCTGCTGCAGTGATAGCTGACTGTCCTCAAGAGAAGTGTTATATAATTGGGTGTTTGAAGGGTGGCTGGAGTAAATTTTTTGCTTTAGTTTTGAAAATTTTTTTTAAAGAAAATAAAAAGTCGTTATTTTGATAGTTATATTGGTTGTTTGTAACAAGTCAAAGACGGCTTTAAAAGCATCAAAATAGTGTCAAAATGCCACTTGAAATGCACCAGAATGCATCTAAAACCTTATAGCTTCTGGAGGCCTAGGCCCCCCTGGCCTTTGGGGGGTTGGGGACATTGTAGTTCATGGAGACCCCTCACTTTTAAATTTAGCACTACACCATTGCCTGTTGGTAAAAAATGAGTTTGTAATGAGACTGCATTGGCCCAGCAGAGATTCAAATTACTCTTATCTCTCTCTCTTTGTCTCCTAATTGTGTGTGTGTGGCAGTGTACAATGATTTACTGCAGTCTGTAGGGTTTGTTAATCCTTTTACAACTGATCTAAGACTGAATGATAAACACAGCTCCACCATTCCTCCTCCCTGTTTCTCGCTCTCATTTTTTCTTAGGCACCTAAACCATCTTTTTACATATTTTTATCTAAGCAATGCCCTGTTGGTAAAAACTGACTTTGTAATGAGACTGCATTGCTCCAGCAGAGATTCAAATTGCACTTCTGTCTTTCTGTCTCTCTCTCTCTCTCTCTCCCAATTATGTGTGTGTGTGTGTGTGTGTGTGTATGTGTGTGTGTGTCAGTGTGCAATGACTCATTGCTGTTTATAGGGATTGTTCCTTAATATGACCCAGTAGTGATCTCAACTCAGGTCTTGCACACCCCTTCACCATTTTACTCTGGTGTTGTGTTTTACATAGCCCTGTTCTTGCTCTCTCAGACCTTCTGGCACCTTGCCTAACATTTTGGGTCTGCACCCCCCCCCATTTAAGCCATTTTGCATTTCTTTTCAGCTCCATGAGCTGCCCCACCCCTGCTTCTCTTATTTAATTCCCCTCTGCCCTTCTCTTTTCAGGTTAGTCTGACAGCCACAGCCATGGTTCTCTGATGAACCTGACCTGACAGACTGCCATCCACAGTTCAGGTCTGAAGCCACCAGCCCCTCACAGAAGCTCATGTACGGACTTCACACCTGGGGACTCATTACCTCCAGGAAGGGAGCCCTAGCTGCCTGATTTTTTGGCCCACCCCTGGTCCTGTTTAAATACTCTTATACCCCACCCTGGCTTACTAGCTCACTCCTACAGGTTTCTGCCAGCCAGCTGCTCATGCTTGGAGTGACAGCATCACTGTCTCTTGCGATGCAGTTTCCGTATCTAGTGTAACTTCTCTTTCTAGCTCTCTCTAAAATCCACCAGGTACAGTGGTTAACTGTACAGACTCTCTTTGGCACCAATGTGTCTGGCTTGATGACTGACTCAAGCTGCGATGTCCCCATCAAAGGGTGTTATCTACTTCTGCTTCTTGCTACTGGCTTGGTACACCTGGCACCAAATGCCTAGCTGAGCCACTGCTACCCTCCGAACCACTACTGGGTAGTGCATGGCTGTCAAATGCACCTTCAGAGACTGCCTCACTTGGCTGTGGGCAGCAACTCACTCAGACTTACCCTACAAACATGGGTGACCACATGCCTCCCCCCCACAGAGAGGTAGTAATGGTTAGCTATGCCCCAATAATTAAGCCAGTGTCCAACCACCTGAATCATCTGAAGCCTCAGCAGTGGAAGGTATGAGCCAAATTTAGCATAAACCTTTCTTCCGGAAAGCTTATCTTTATGCTCCTGCTCCTCTCTGGCAACATTCACTCGAACCTAGGCCCACTCACTTCAAAGGGCTCTGGTGTTCATAACATTAAAGGCCTAAAAATAGCCTCCCTGAACATCTGCAGTTTAACTGCAAAATTTGACCAACTACAGGCACGGATGGCCCTCCATACCCCTGACATCCTATGCCTAATGGAGACCTGGCTGACCAGTAGGATTAAAGATAGCAAACTTGCCTTCAAAGGCTTCCAAGCATACAGGATAGATAGAATAGGCAACAGAGGTGGGAGATGCCTCATCTATGCCAGGGACTCTCTGCAGTTCACTGTCCTTCCTGGAACTAGGGAGGCTAAGGACCATGAGATAATAGTGATAAAGGTTAGGTAGGCCAGAATTGCAAAACTTTCATCCTTGCCACAATCTACCTACCCCCCAAGAAAGCCACAGCAGACTTTTCCACAATTATGAACATTATCAGCACCCTTCCAAAGGGGATGGAGCTCGTCATTACTGGGGACTTTAACATAAACTGGGATGGAAAGGAGGTTACCCCTTTAAGGGATCTGATAGCCACCTCCCACCTGACACAACTTGTCACCTGCCCCACCAGGCAGAACTATAAGACAGGAAACAATACCCTTCTTGACTAGGTCCTAGCAAGCACAACATCCCGGATCTCTGAGATCAAGGTTCTCCCAAACATGCTAAGTGAGCACTCCCCAATCACCTTCCTGTTGTCTAATAAATTTACCAAAAGCCTACCCAGCCTCATTGAAAGCCGGGTCTTGAGGAAGGGTAAACTTGGAACCCTCAAATCAGCCCTTACCCTGCATGACTGGACTCCTATTGACCTGGTGCCTACCCTTGATCAGGCCCTCAGTTACTTCATTAAGGACTTTAGCTCCATCTGTGAAATCTATGCCCTGCTCACGAAAAGAAAAATTCAGGGGCAGGAAAATGGCTGGATTGATATGGAGTTCCTCTCCCACTTGAAAGAAAGGGGCATACTCTGGGAGAAGGCCAGTAACACAGGTTGCAAGCATGACTACCAGTGCTACAGAACAGCCAGGAACCACTGCACCAAGCTAATCCAGCTAGCCAAAGCCAACTATCACTAGGCCCAGCTTTGCATTTCTTGGGGTAATGGGAAAAGATTCTGAGATAACATCAAAATCATCCTTGGAGAGGAGACAAGAAACACCCTCAGCCACTCAGTATTAGTAATACCCGCATTACAGACCTTCTAGTTATTGCAGAAGCCTTCAATAAGGCCTTCACCAATCTTACACCAATGCTACCACCTGCCTATTTTCAGCCTGGCTTGAACCACTCCAACAACATGTCTACCCAGTGTTCTCACCCAACCTTCTACTTTAAAAGGGTGACAGTGAAGGAGGCCCTTACCATGGTCAAGAAAATACTAGGTAAAACCAGACTGGGCAGTGATGGGATAGACATGAAACTTCTATCCCTCACTCTGGATGTTCTTATAGTGCCCATTACCATGCTGTACATTAAGTCCCTGGCCCTGGCCCAATTCCTGGCAGTTTGGAAGCAGATCCTAGTTACGCCAGTGCATAATGGAGGTGACAAGTCTCTGGTAGCCAGCTACAGACCCATCTTGATCCTCTCCCCCCTGTCCAAGGCACTGAAAAAGATTTTGGTGGGTCAACTGCCTCAATAAGTATAATCTACTATGTCCCAACCAGCATGGCTGCAGGCAAAATCACAGTACCACCACTGCCCTGCTGGACTACACAAACTATGCACATAAGGCCCTGGATGAAGGTAAACTGGTGGGGTCTGTCTTTATTAATGTCACCAAAGCCTTTGATAAAGTCAGCCACCCCCTGTCACTGACTGAACTGCGAAACATCGGTGTGGTACCCAATGCCCTTTGCTGGTTCCAAGACTACCTGATATGAAGAAATCAATGTGTCAAAATTGGGCAAACAGTATCCAGTGCAAGAGAGGTATCATTGAGGTACCCAAGGATCAAAACTAGGACCCCTACTCTTCAGCCTCTTCTTAAAGGACCTTTCTACAGCCTGCAATACCAAACTCATACTGTATGCAGATGATGCTCTGCTCCTGATCAGCAGCACATCTCAGTCTGCCCTACAATCTGAGCTACAGAACTACTTCTCCAAACTTGAGGACTGGTTCTGTAGTCATAAGTTGCTACTAAACTACAAGGAGACCAAGGCCTTGCTTACATCCAGCCCCCACAACAAAAATAAGCACTGCCCCCTCATCATCTCCAACTCATACAGTGAGCCGCAGGAACAAGTTCACTTGTTCAAGTATCTGGGGGTCACAGCAGATGATACCCTCATGTTTGCATACCATATTTAGTCTCTGGTCAAGACAGTCAATACCAAGATTGGTGTCCTGTACAGGCACAGGCAAAGCCACTCTCCAGAGATTCTCCACCTCTCAGTCCACAGCTCAATTATATCTACTATTGACTATGGAATAGTGGTCTATGGGGTGGCAATGGATACAGTGCTCAAGAGGGTTCAGACTCCACTCAACAAAGCCTGCAGACTCACCCTTGATGCTGAGTGTGGCACTCACACCTGTACTCTGTATGAACATGCAAATTGACTGTCATCAAGAAACAGGGTCAAATTTCAGACTTGCATCCTAGGGAAGAAGGCTCTATTGGGTAAAACACCACCTTGTGTACGCAATTTGATCAAGGTGGCCAACTCATTACAGGACACCAGAGGGAGGACTAGAGGAGCCTTGACAATTCCATTCCATCTCACCTTACTTAGGCAATGTGCATTTGCCTACCGGGCCCCCCATGGATGAATGAACTTCCTTGGAACTTTTTGGCCACCATTTGTCTGTCACAATTCAAAACTGACCTGAAACAGCACCTACTAACACTCTCTAAGTGCACCTGCCCCTGAGTCAAGTCAACCTGCTCTCTCTGCCCCCCAGCAAGCACTAGGCAGGCCTCAGGTACCCTTTCCATCTGTCCCATCTCATGGCTTTCCCCAGCAATCAGTATGTGTCATGCTCCTTTGACACCTGCCACCCCTCCCCCTCCCCAACTCACAGTCCCGTGAGTTTCCCCAAACAGTCTCTACTAATGCTGACTGCCTGACCATGCCCCCTCACACCCCACCATTTTATTCTAGCATATCCTCTCTGCTCAGCCTCCCTTCACCCCACCATTTCTCCCTATACCTTATCGTCCCTCTTCCCCAAACCTCTCAACTCCTCCGAAGTACTTACCTCTCTCTCTATATCTCTCTCTCTCTTTCTCTCTCTCTTGCTCATAACTCCCTTCTTCACCCCTCTGCCAGCTGTCCCCATCCCTCTGAACTACTGACAATGCACTTTGTGGATGCTCATTCCCTTCCGCACCCACCTTCAAAAAGTGTTTTTTCTTGTTATTTAACTTGTACCTATGTTTTGAGTTATTCTGTAAGTTTTGAATCCAAGCTGTATCGTTCATTGTAATGTAACTTTGCTTTCTCTTACTGTACTTTGTTTTGCAATCTATGATGTCGAAACTTTGTAAAAGAGCTTGTGCTCAAAGACTTTTTTCCGAATAACTAAATAAATAAAATAAACAAAGAGAGATGTTATAAGACAGAGAAAAAATCTTAACTACATCAGAAACCTTTATTTATTCCATATTTATATCAAATCTGTATTGTCACATTTTAAGAAATGGTTTCAAGTCACATCTGTCATTAAGTCCTGATGGTTTCACACTGTTGAGTTTGCAGAGCCACATACTTTCTTTTTCTAATAATGAATTTGGTCTGTCTCCTCCTTCTACTCATGGAGGTATCCATTCCAGACCCATAAATTTCAGATCATCTGGCTTAGACCTATGTCATGCTGCAAAATGGTTGCCTATTGGTGTGTCTTGTCTCTGATTGGTGATGGTCCTAACATGTTTGTGGATCCTCTGTTTTAAAGTTCGGACAGTTTTTCCCACACAAATCAAATTACATGCACTCCAAAGTACATATACAACATGGTTAGTGTCACAAGAAATGTGTTCCCTAATCTCTACTGTTTTTGTTAGTTTCATTGGGTGCTGGAAAATTTTGCCAGTTACACCAAAACTACAAATGTTGCACCTCATACATTTATAAAAACCAGAGGTCCTATGTGGTAACCAAGTATGATTAACAGTGTTTGGTAAAACTTTCAATCTACTGTGTACTAACATGTCCTTAAGATTCTTGGCTCTACTGAAGGAGACTCTGGGCTTTTCCCCCACTGCTGCAGCTACTTCATCATCTGACAGGAGTATGTTCCAGTTCTGATGAACGATATTGCCTGTCTTTCCCGTTTTATGATTATATTCAGTAATGAATGCACATGACTATGTGTGGGATGTTGTACTCATATTGTGCTCAACCAACTGTTCCCTATCTAAGCTATTGACTTTTGCTCTTATTTTCTGCAAGAAATCTAGCTTGTAGCCCCTTGTCACAAATCTGCCAATCAATTCATCATTGTTCCTTAAAGACAGTCGCTGAGTTACAATTCCTTCTGATTCTCAGTAGTTGATTGTAAGAGATTGAATCTTTCAAATTCTGGGGATGTGAACTACTAGCATGCAGGACAGAATTAGTGGCAGTGGGCTTACGATAACATTTGGTGGTAATGATCTCACTGTCACTTACTGTCAGGCTTAGATCCAAGAAATTGAGGATTTGTGTACTTGTTTCATATGTGAACACCAAGTTGAAATTATTCACATTAAGTCACTGCATAAACTCAGTGATGGTCTTAATTCCTCCCTGCCATACACACAGTATATCGCCAATAAACCTATACAAATATTTTATGTGTGCATGGTAGGGGTTATGCATAGGATTGTACATAGTAGTGAGTTTAAAGTATCCCATAAACAGATTGGCATAGCTAGGTGCCACGGCTGCCCCCATCGCAGTGCCACAATTTTGCAGATAGTACTCATTTTCAAATTTGAAATAATTGTGTTTTAAAATGAACTCCAAGGTCTACATTATAAATTCTGAGTATATCTGCATCAGTGGAATTCTGTTCAAAAAATAATTTTATGGCTGATAAGCCCTGATTGTGATATATGGAAGCATACAAGGAGGATACATCAATACCCAACCAAACATAATCTGTCTCACACTTAAGATGTTTCAATTTTCCCAGCAGATCTTTGGTATCTCTTATATATAGTTTCAAATTCAAAACACTGAACTGTAGAAAGAAATCAACAAATGTTCCAAGATTTTGTTTGAGACTTCCCACCCCTGATATTATTCGTCTCCTGGATGGTTATCCCTGTCCTTATGAATCTTGGGCAAAATATAAAGACTGGGGGTTATAGGGAATTCTAGCCAAATGAACTGGTATTCGTTTTCTGAAATATCTCCTTTATCCAAGGCTGAATTTAGCAAATTTTGGAGTTCTTTTCTGTGGGTTGGAAGGGGATTATAATTCAAATGCATGTAGGAGTTTTGATCATTCCATAGTTGACAGTACTAGATTTCTATAATGATCCCTGTTAAAAATCACTATATTGTCACCTTTGTCAACTGGTTTTATTACTATACCATCATTATTAGACAAGCTCACTAACGTTTTTCTTTCTGCACTTGAGATATTATACCTTGGGGGTAGACTTTATTTCCAATACTGCTTTAACTTGTTTGCAGACCACTTTCTCATAAGTGTTAATGGCTGTGTTAAAAACAGCAGGAATAAAGGATGATTTCTTTTTAAATAATGCTTTTCTCTGTGTCTGTAATGGACCCCATGCTCTAAGGATACCAACGCTAGTCTGAGTGTTCCCTTCCATATGCTCAATCCCTGCTCCTGAATCATTTTCATTAAGTAAACCTTCTAGGTTCTGTAAATCAAACTGTAAGCAGGCATCCTTTATTGGTCGGTGATCACTACTAGCTCTAGAGGGTGAGAGAGAGGAAGGAAAATCTGTGTTAGACTCATTAAAAATTTGTCCCCACATATTCGCTGCAGTCTCAATAACACCTTCACATATTGGGGAGGCAACAATTTTGTCAGAACCACATGTTTCCTTAACATACCTTCGACAGTATCAGGAGTCTCATTCTATAATGTTGGTACGTCCTTAGCTCTAATTATATTGTCCAAATATTTCAGTTCTTCTCTATGAGCACCATTCATATCCACTTCATCTTCAAATACAGTCGCTAGTTCCTCTGTGTCTGGTAGAAATCCCATATTGTCGCAATACATGAAGTGAACTCTCTGAGGCAAAAAATATAACCGCATCTCTAATTTCCTGAACAACTTTTGCAAGTCTACAAAAATCTGGAAGTTATTCACAGTGGGGGTTGGAATAAAATGTAGATCCTTTTCCAATACTTTCCATTGTATATTTGTAAGTGATTTATGATTTAATGATACATGAAAAATGTAGATTTTAAAGAGCACCTTTGGCAGCAACTTAAATATTTCATAATTTTGATCTAGAAGAGAGGGCTGTCTTAGTGACTATTACATGTTTTCTAAAGAAATAGTATGTTTCAAAGTGCACATTTGTTACAAATTTGATAGACTTTTTTAAATTAAGAAACCTTTTTGATATGTGAGTAATTTTATATTTTGTAACAAATCTTATCCCCTTTTCTGTCCCTTTCCCCCTTCCCACCCTTTCCTTTGGCCTTTCCTTCCCCTTTTCCTTTAAGCACTGGGTGGATATGTGATTGTTAAAACAAGAATATGTATGAGTAATGCATTTAAATGACTTACCACACACTCTAGACAACACCTTTGAGGAAGACTCAAGAGGAGTCGAAGCACTGGGTAGTTAGAGGAAACACGGTTGTGTTTGGTTTTCAATAAAAGAATTTGTTGGATTTTTCTATATTTTGGACTCATTGCAGTTGTTGTTGAAGTACCCACGTGACACCACTTCTTGGTCTGTTTGCTGTAGTTCAGTGAACAAGCTGGCCACTCGTTTTGGTGAGCACCAAGCATATAGGACTAGTTGTGGCTCCTGTTTGGATTTTTGTTGTTTGAACTTGCCGCCATAGATGCAGACATCCGTGCTCTGCACAAACACAACAATTGCATTTCCTGGAGTGTTTGTTTCCAATTTTCTGGTGTACCAGAGGACCTTGGATTATGACAAGAAGTACTAAACCTTGGCACGACTTGTAATATACAGCAAGAAGGAGCAACCAGTGGAGAAATGCCAGAAGGATACAAATGAGAGAAGTCAGATTTTTTTCAAGTAAGGAGATGGAGAGCCAGAGAACATTTACAAGACATTGAGGTAACAACAGAGAATAACAATAATGTAAAACTGGCCTTTTTGGAGCTTGAGAATTTGTTAATTAATGAAATTGACATCTCTTACAGTATATTAACCCTTGAGGAATATATAAGCAGGGATAAAGCACCTAGAGAGCTTTGTGTTACCATAGTGCCTGCTAGTGGCCTTGAGAACTTCCAATTCAAAAGATGAATGGTTGGCAGCTGCAACAGAATGCTCAAAGACCTTTATCAAATTACTGATTAAAAGTGATTCTATTAAATATAATAACTTGCTCAAAGATATTAACACTGTAAAAGAAAAAGTGATGACCCTGAAAAGTGAAGGATAATATACTGAATTTGATTCTCAGTTGAAAGCCAAATTATCTAAATATGAAACAGCAATCATAGAAAGGAAGTCAAATAAATTAATGAGAGACTTAACTGACTATGAAAAAGGGAACATCACCAGTTAGGCGAAATCTAAGTTAAGTTGGTCCAGCAGCAGAGGGTGCTCGAGAATCAGATTTTCAACAAGAGATCCATTGAGGAAAAGAAGTGGTGAGGAATCAGGAGTATGGGAGGGCATCAAAGAAAGTACCACACAAACCACTGAAAAGGTATAACCACTGCTCAAGGGGAAAAAAAACTTAAGAGGAGAAAGACAAGGAGAGGAAAATGTGGGGGCAGGTGGCAAAAAGAGGAGATGGAATTATCCGCTTCGAGAGAAGAGGAAGTAGAAAAGATGTAAGTGATCAATTTGTCCTCCATTACTCTTATAAATCTACAATGGAAAGTATTGTAAAAGGGTCTAAGTTTTATTCCAACCCCCACTGTGAATAACTTCCAGATTTTTGAAGACTTGCAAAGGTTTTCAAGAAATTAAAGCTGTGGTTATATTTTTTGTCTCAGAGAGTTCACTCCTTGTATTGCCGACAATATGGTATTTCTTCCAGACACGGGGGACTAGAGACTGTATTTGAAAATGAAGCGGATATGAATGGTGCTCATAGAGAAGAACTGGAAGATTTGGACTGTATAATTAGGGCTAGGGACATACCAGCATTAGGGAATGAGACTCCTGATACTTTCACAGGTATGTTAAGGGAACATGTGATACTGACAAAAAATGTTTCCTCCCCAATAAGCAAAGGTGTTAGTGAGACTGCAGAGAATATGCAGGGATGAATTTTTAATGAGTCTAACACAGATTATCTTTCCTTTCTCTCACCCACTATTGCTAGTGCTGATCACCGACCAACAGAGGATGCCTGCTCACAGTTTGATTTAGAGAACCTAGAAGGTCTACTTAATGAAAATGATTCAGGAGCAGGGATTGAGCATATGGAAGGGAACACTCAAACTAGCATTGGTATCCTTAGAGCAAGGGGTCCATTACAGGCACAGAGAAAATAATTATTTAAAAAGAAATCATCCTTTATTCCTGCTGTTTTTAACACAGCCATTAACACTAATGAGAAAGTAGCCTGCAATCAAATGAAAACAGTATTGGAACCGAATCTACCCTGAGGTATAATATCTCAAGTGCAGAAAGAAAAGCATTAGTGAGTTTGTCTAATAATGATGATATAGTAATAAAACCAGTCGACAAAGGTGGCAATGTAGTGATTTTTAACAGGGATCATTATAGAAATCTAGTACAGTCATTACAGAATGATCAAACCTCCTACATGCATTTGAATTATGATCCCCTTCCAGCCCACAGAAAAGAACTCCAAAATGTGTTAAAGTCAACCTTGGAGAAAGGAGATATTTCAGAAAATGAATACCAGTTCATTTGGCCAGAATTCTCTATAACCCCCAGTCTTTATATTTTACCCAAGATTCATAAGGACAGGGATAACCCTCCAGGGAGACCAATAATATCAGGAGTGGGAAGTCTCAAACAAAATCTTGGAAAATTTGCTGATTTCTTTTTACAGTCCAGTGTTTTGAATTTGAAATCATATATAAGAGATACCAAAAATCTGCTGGGGAAATTGAAACATCTTAAATGGGAGACAGATTTTGTTTGGTTGGGTATTGATGTATTCTCCTTGTATACTTCCATACATCGCAATCAGGGCTTATCAGCCATAAAATTCTTTTTAGAACAGAATCCCACTGATGCAGATATATACACAGAGAATTTATAATGCAGGCCTTGGAGTTCATTTTAAAACACAATGATTTCAAATTTGAAAATGAGTACTATCTGCAAAATTGTGGCACTGCGATGGGGGCAGCCATGGCACCTAGCTATGCCAATCTGTTTATAGGATACTGGGAACTCACTAACATATATAATCCTACGGGTAACCTCTACCATGCACACATTAAATATTGGCATAGGTTTATTGGTGATATACTGTGTGTACGGCAGGGAGGAAGTGAGACCATCACTGAGCTTATGCAGTGGCTTAATGTGAATAATTTCAACTTGGGATTCACATATGAAACAAGTACACAAATCCTCAACTTCTTGGATCTAAGCCTGACAGTAAGTGACAGTGAGATCATTAACACCAGATGGTATCATAAGCCAACTTCCACTAACTCTGTCCTGCATGCTAGCAGTGCACGTCCCCAGAATTTAAAAGATTCTATCCCTTACAGTCAACTATTGAGAATCAGAAGGAATTGTAACTCAGCAACTGTGTGTATGGAACAGTCTGATGAATTGATTGGCAGATTTGTGGCAAGGAGCTACAAACTTGATTTCTTGCAGAAAATAAGAGTAGCTTAAATAGGGAACAGTTGATTGAGCACAATGTGAATACAACATCCCACATACAGCCATGGTCATTCATTACTGAATATAATCATAAAGCGGGAAAGATAGGCAAAATTGTTCATAAGAACTGGAACATACTCCTATCAGATGATGAAGTAGCTGCAGCCTTGGGGAAAAAGCCCAGAGACTCCTTCAGAAGACCCAAGAATCTTACGGACATGTTAGTACACTGTAGATTGAAAGTTTTACCAAACACTGTTAATCGTACTTGGTTACCACATAGGGCCTCTGGTTTTTATAAATGTATAAGGTGCAACATTTTTAGTTTTGGTGAAACTGGCAAAATTTTCCAACACACAATGGAACTAACAAAAACAGCAGAGATTAGGGAATTCATTACTTGTGACACTAGCTATGTTGTATATGTACTGTGGTGTGCATGTGATTTGATCTATGTGGGAAAAACTGTCCAACCTTTAAAATAGAGGATCTAGGAACACGTTAGGACCATCACCAATCAGAGACAGGACACATCAATAGGCAACTATTTTGCAGCATATCATAGCTCTAAGCTGGATGAACTGAAATTTTTAGGTCTGGAATGGGTACCTCCACAGGCAGAAGGAGGAAACAGACCGAATTCATTATTAGAAAAAGAAAGTATGTGGATCTACAAACTCAACAGTGTGAAACCATTGAGACTTAATGACAGATGGGATTTGAAACCATTTCTTAAAATGTGACAACACGTATTTGATATAAATATGGAATATATAAAGTTTTCTATTGTAGTTAAGATTTTTTCTCTGTCTTATAACTCTTTGCCCTTTCTCCTTTTAGGGCAACACATCTTACCGGGAAATATGGGCATGCAGATCACTACTCTGTATAGAATTTAAATCATCTGATTATTTACCTAAATGTCCAGGAACTGGTTTATTAACCTCTTGAAATATTTATGATTTATGATTTAATGATACATGAAAAATGTTGATTTTAAAGAGCGCCATTGGCAGCAACTTACATGTTTCACAATTTTGATCCACAAGAGAGGGAAGTCTTAGTGACTATTACATGTTTTCTAAAGAAATAGTATGTTTCAAAGTGCACATTTGTTGCAAATTTGATAGACTTTTTTAATTAAGAAACCTTTCTGACGTGAGTAATTATGTATTTTGTAACAAATCTTATCCCCTTTTCTGTCCCCTTCCCCCCTTTCCCTCCCCCTTTCCTCCCCCCATTCCTTTGCTCTTTCCTTCCCCTTTTCCTTTAAGCACTGAGTGACTATGGGATTGGACTCATTGCAGTTTTTATTGAAGTACCCGAGTGATAGCACATCTTGATCTGTTTGCTGTAGTTCTGTGAACAAGCTGGCCACTAGTTTTGGTGAGCACTGAGCAAAAGGGACTAGTCATGGCTGCTTTTTGGATTTTTGGTGCGTACAGCAGGAGAAACACTTCCAGTGGCCATGTTACCCAGGCACAGATGTCATACACGGGTCCCTTTTTCTCACTAGTGCTGGAAGAAAACAACAGGTTAATGCATGTTAAACAGTTCCTTTCAATAATTGAATGTCCACAAGGAACTTGAAGAAGCAACAGGGATCCTAAATTCATTAAACATGTTCACACATAACTGTGGGGAGCTTCAATTATTTTGTGGGGAACACATACAGCTTTCACATGGCTAGTATGGCTATAATAGCAGCTTTGACCTGTACTGAGGAGATCAAACAGACTTTAGGGCAGCATTAACTTGGGACTGCTGTCCTCACAAAAGTTTGAAGGCAGCACAAGTCCTAAAACAGTTCACAGTGCCTAACAGCCCATTATTCTCGCAGGCACCCAAACTCTCAATGATCCCAATTTGTCTCTATCTATCTCTCTCTCTCTCTCTCTCTCCCCCCACACTGGCTCAGCAGATCCCCCTTGGAATATGCAATCCTTGCAGTTTGGGGGATTTGTGGGTTCCCTCATGACACATGCAGTGCTCTCTGTGCCACATTCTTGCCCACTGGAACCCTATGCAAATCAATGCAGGCTGCCAGGGCACTCTGCAACTTGTGGCTACTGGCTTCTCTATTGACATTATCTGCCCTCCAAGATACTGTGCAGGTTGCAGCTACTGTCCCCCACTTCTTTTTTTGTGTCCCCCAAGTGCCACTGACCAGGGACTGGAGCTGGTAATGACCCCCACCCTGCCTTGACTTACTCTCACTAACTACCCGCTCACTTCTGTGACCAAAACTCTGCATATCACCAAAACTGCTGGGCTTTATCACCTCCACACACCTGTGGTGACATCCCGACCAACAGGAGGCTCCACACAAGTGCTGAGAAGAATTAACCATTTTCCCTTCTGGGATGAAATTGGCCACAAAAACCCAGGGAGGAGTGAATAGACTAGTAATCTCCCAGTGGGGAGTTACATAAACAGACACAATAGATAATGACCACTGAGCCTCATCTAGTCTGCCTATTTTTAATTATAATCACTTTTGCTGAAGACCAACTTGCCCTACAGCACTGTCTCCTCCACCTACTTCCTTCCTCCTAGGATTCCTTTGTGCCTGTCCCAGACATTTTTGAAACCTGTCACTGGTTTCACCCCCACTGCCTACCATGGAAGGCTGTTCCAAGAATCCCCCACCCTTTCTATGATGAAGAAGTATTTCCTGACACCTCACCTGAATCTACCTCCTGACCCCTTGTTCTACAGTACACTCCTTACTCTCCTACAGGGTGTTCATATTAAACTCTTTCAGTTTCTCCTCATAGGACTTCTGATGCAGACTTTGCACCATTTTGACAACCATAACCTCTCTTCTTGCAGCTTTCTCCTTTTTCCAATTGTTTCCCCTTCCACACCTTTCTTTTTAGACTGCTCCTTTCCCCCCTTCTTCCTTTACTAACCCCTGCTTCCTTTACTGAGGACTGTGGTTGTCCTCTGGATGAAAGCAGGCCATCACTTTGGAATAGGTTCTTATCTTTCCAGGTTGGCCCACAGTTCCCAATGCAGATATGCCTCTTCTCCCTGCACCATTCCTGCTACCATTACTTGAAGACCTTGGTGTGGAGCTCCTCCTCCTTCCACATATAGTACAACATGCACTCGCCACTTGCATTTTAAGCACATGGGAAACACAGGATCAGCCAGATAAATTATGTACTTTTACCAGAAATGAAATTTACACATGGAGCAATTCATCTTTACATTTAAGGCCAGGAAACACCTTTATCAAGTTAATGTATTAGCAGCCATAGTGACTCTGACCAGAGATTGTTTACTTATAGTGGTTGCATTTTAACAATGAATAGAATATGAGCAGCAAGCAAATTTGATCTTCAGTAGTGGTCTGCCTTTAGACTGCCAGGCTTCTAAACAGAGTTCCAAATATCTAAAATGGGACTGTAACTAGAAAAAAGAAAGAAACCCCTTGATCCACACTTTGCAACTTAATATCAGCAACATGATACAATGTTACAAAGGGTAGATCAAACTGGTTTCCTGTGAAGTGTATAGTAGGGCTAGCCATTGCCAAACATGAACAGCAGGGACAAAGGGAAACCGGAGTACAAGAAGAAGGATAATTGAAATAAACCAAAAAAAAGACAATTCCTAGTAAAGTGCTAATGACATGGTTTTCATTACACAAATCTTTATTAGTAAACAAACCTTTGTTAATATACCCTTAGTGTGTAAAAAGGCATTTACCACTACAGCAGTACAGGGGATACTGAAACTGACCCTATTTAAGAAATAAAGCAAGTTTCAGATAATTGTCTGCATGTCATCAACAGAGGGATTATGGGACAAAGTCATGACCACGAGGGCAATAAAGGAAGTCTAAATGGTGACCCCAGGGGCAATAAAATGGGAAGACACAATTTAGAAAAAAAAAGCTCTTACACAAGCTGAGAAAGAAATGTCAGGAACTGTAAGGATACAAAATAATAATTCACATTAGCGAATTTTGTAATGGATTTTGGGTGTACTGTTCCTTTTATTGGCCATGGAGGGACCCAAGCCTGGGTTCTTTACAAGACAATTTCTGATATCATGAAATCGAGTCACTCAAGTCTCTGCAGCAATGCTGATCTGGCAAGTCTAATTCACTGTAGTCAAGTTTGACTAAATTCTTAGAAAACACATATGTGTTTCTGTTTTTTTCTTGGTCACAAAGCCAAGCCACAAACAGCAATAGAAAAAAGGTCCCTAACAGCTAATTGAACTTCAGTTAGACTGCGTGACTTGTTCTTTATTTCAGACAACTAAGTGACAAAAACCTTAAATTTCTGATCAAAATAAACCCCTGCAAAACCTTCCTTACTCCGATAAACGTTTAGTCTCTAAAACAAGCTACACTGCAACTTTACTGTAAATCTTGCTTAGTTTTATTACACACAAACACATGTGTGTGTATGTGTGTGTGTGTGTGTGTGTGTGTGTGTGTGTGTGTGCATGTGATGTGTGCATGCTATTGGGGCTATGCCTTCCTTCTGTCTCAGCAATCACTAAACAGCTCTTAAATTGTCCTTTTCTTAAAAGAATAAAACTGACCCTCTGAAGCTTGGAATTTAGAGATAGAACACAAAATATCAAGATTTCTGATTTTTGTATAGTTTTAACAAATGGATGGAAGTAGTTTCTTTCTTTTGGCAGCTAGAGTCATTTGTCTTTCCTGCTTGAAGCTTCTGTGAATGCTGGGTTATGTGACCTGCCTTCAGTGAGCTTCCAAAGTGACTTCTGAGCCCCAATAAGACAGAGGTACTGATGGTGGAGTCGAACAGGGAAGGATGACCTCTGGCACAGAGACCGGATTGTTTCTAGGGTCTGTGCCACTGAAGGCCTCCTGTAGGGTGTGCAGTCTTGGCGTTATCCTTGACAGTGGATTGACACTTGAATCTGAGGTGTCATCCATTGTCTAGATCAGCTTCTACCATCTGAGGAATATGGCTAGGCTCAAACACCTAGTTCCGCCCATGGACCTCACCACCTTGGTACGCTCCTTCATGATGTCAAGGCTTGACTACTGTAAGGCGTTCCACCTCAGGGTCTCTGGAGGTACCCTCCGCTGACTGCAGCAGGTGCAGAATGCAGTTGCCAGGTTGCTGACGGGGCAGCAAAAGTACTGCCACATCACCTCAGTGCTGCATGAACTGCACTGGCTGCCGGTTTGGTGGAGGGTTCTCTTTAAGGTGGGCTTGCTCACCTTTAAGGCCCTCCATGGACTGGGCCCTGGCTACCTGTTGGACCTTTTAACACCTGCCGCCTCAGTCTGTCCCCTTCCATTCCTCCTCTTTCGGCCTCCTTGCGATTCCCAAGATGAGGTTGAAAACTGTCAGTGACAGAGCTTTAAGTGTCATCAGCCCCATCCTGTGGAATTCATTTTCTCCATCAGTATGGGAGGCTTCTTCAGTTGAGGCATTCAAAGCTCACCTCAAGACCTTTTTATTCAGCCAGGCATTCCCAGACACTGTCTTTTAGAAACTGTTTTTTTAGATACTCTGAAAGAATAGCCCTGTTAGGAATTTGCTGCTAGGTCAGGCCTGCTGTTTTGGGTGGTCTCTTTTTAAATTTGTTTAATTGATATATTTTGTATTTTACCTATTGCATTTTGACTGTTCTTTGATTTATTTTGCTTGTATGGTGCCCTGGATTGGGTGCCTGAAAAATAAAATCTGCCTTCTGATTGGACAGCATGTCTCGGTAGATTTTGAACTCCCCCCAAACAGCAAAAAGCTGACTATCCCTGAATAGCAAAGATTATTCATTTTTCTTCCTGAGTAATGAATAGACTATTATCTGTGGCATTTAGGAAATCATATTCCTTACTTGGACACCCATACCTCCCTCCTTATTGCTTCATCATGTCGGGGGGGGGGCAATGTTTGCTTCCCTTGGTATTACAGCCTTCCCCCCAGTTAGTTTAAATGTTCATCCAAGTAACATTTAAATCTCCCACTAAGGACTGTGGTTAAACATAGAAACATAGAATTTGATGGCAGGTAAGGACCGCTTGACCCACCCAGTCTGCCCATTTCCCTACCTAATGGATAAGCTGCAGATCCTAGTTAACCAGCAGCCTACTTCTTTCTACCCCCAACCCCTAGAATTGCCTTATGGCTGTCCCATGCATGCTTGAATTCAATCACTGTTTTTGACTCCACAACTTCCTCCGGAAGGCCTTTTCCATGCATCCACAACCCTCTCTGTGAAAAAATACTTCCTTACATTACCTCTGAGCTGCCCCCCATCTTCAAATTGTGCCCCCTTGTTCTTGCACACCTCTTTTTTTGAAAGATGCTACCCTCTTGGACTTTGTTGATTCCCTTGAGGTACTTGAATGTTTCTATCATGTCCCCCCTCTCTCTCCTTTCCTCGAGGCTATACATATTAAGTTCCTTTAGTCTCTCTTCATATGTCTTCCAGTGCAGACCCTGCACCATTTTGGTTGCCCTCCTCTGGACAGCTTCCATCTTGTCTATGTCCTTGCAGAGACTGGGTCTCCAGAACTGCACACAGTACTCCAGATGGGGTCTCACCAGCTGTCTGTACAGAGGTATAACAACTTCCTGTTTTTTACTGGTGATGCCTCTCCCTGTGCATCCCAGTATCCCCCCAGCCCTCCTTACTGCCCTCTCACATTGCTTGCCCACCTTTAAGTCATCTGATATGACTACCCCCAGGTCCCTTTCCATTTTTGTTGTTGTTAGTATCTCACCCCCTATTGTGTACTCTTCCCCGGGGGTTTTGTTTCCCAGGTGCATTACCTTGCACTTCTTAGCATTAAATCTAAGCTGTCATACATTTGATCATTCCTCTAACCTTTCCAAGTCCCTTCTCATCCTTTCCACCCCACCTTGTGCATCAACTCTGTTGCAGATCTTTGTGTCATCTGCAAAGAAACATACTTTTACTTCCAGTCCCTCTGCAATGTCGCTTACAAAGACATTGAAGGGACAGATCTAATACTGAACCCTTCGGCACCCCACTAGTCACCCCCTTTCTTCAGAGTGGACTCCATTTACTATTGCCCTCTGTGTCCTATTCTCCAGCCAATTCTTTACCCAGGCTATCATCTTAGGACCCACTCCCAGGCTGGTTAACTTGTATATTAATCTTTTGTGTGGGGCTGGAGTCAAATGCCTTTATAAAGTCTAGGTAGGCTATGTTCACAGCCCCTCCTGACCTACTACTTTGGTCACCCAGTCAAAGAAATCTATTAGATTTGTCTGGCATGACCTTCCTGCTGTGAATCCATGATGCCTTGGGTCCTGTGCCCTCTGGCCTCTAGGTACTCGGCAATTCTTTCCTTCACAAGTGATTCCATCATTTTCCCTATCACTGAGGTTAAACTAACTGGTCTGTAGTTTCCGCTTCTGCCCTGCTCCCACTTTTGTGAAGGGAATCACATGGCCCTCCTCCAGTCCTCGGGTACCACCCCATCCTCCCATGATTTGTTAAAGAGGGTAGTCAGTGGTGTCACTAGTTCTACCCTTAGTTCTTTTTAAATTCTGGGATGAATCCTATCAGGCCCCATTGCTTTGTCCACCTTCAGTTTTAAGAGTTCTTTCAGAACCCTTTCTTCTGTAAATGGGCTGGTATCAACTTCTGTATCCAGAGTGTTTCTATTGTTTTTTAGGTACCTCCCCTCTTCATTTGTAAATACTGAGCAAAATATTTGTTTAGTATCTCTGCCTTTTCACAGTCACCTCTGCCACCCCTCCACTTTATTAAACCTCACTATCCCTCCCTTAGTCTTCCTTGGTTCCCTGATGTACCTAAAAGAGGTTTTCCCCTTCTTAACTGAGTTGGCTATCTTTTCCTCAGTTCGGGCCTTTGCTGTTCTGACTGCCTTTCCAGCTTCCTTTTGCTTTAACTGATACAATTCTCTGTCCTGCTCCTTCTGTGATTCCTTGTACTTTCTGAATGCTTTCTTTTTCTCTTGAACCTTCACTGCCACCTCCTTGGAGAACCATAGTGGTTTCTTACATCATTTTGTTTTGTTTATTTGCTTCACACAAAGGATTGTTACCTCTGTGATGGCAGTTTTTATTATTCCCCATTGTTCTTCCACCCCTCCTTCCTGCCCATTTGCTAGTGCATTCCTTAGGCACTCACCCATTTTGGCAAAGTCAGCCCTCTGAAGTCCAGTACTTTTGCCTTTGTATGGCTTGACTCTATTGCTGTGTTTATTGTGAACCATACTGTTCAATGGTAGCTAGTTCCCAGATGGCTACCCACTTCTACATCTGTGATCCTCTCTCCATCTCCATTTGAGAGGACCAGGTCTAAGATTGCTCCCTCTCGAGTGGGTTCCAATACTAGTTGTCTAAGGCATGCCCCCTGTAGGGCATCTAGAATGACCCCACTCTTAGAAGTGGCTGCTGCAACTGCACTCCAGTTAACATCTTGCATATTCAGATCACCCATCAGCAAAATCTCCCCTTTATCTGCCATTCTAAGTATACTTTCTATCATTTCCTTGTCCATTTCCTCCCCCTGAGAGGGGGGTCTGTATATAACCCCTGTGCGGATTGTGGTGCCATTGCCTGCCTCCAAATTGACCCACAGTGCTTCTTCTCCTCCCTGTTTACCCTTTTGTTGTGTTGCTTTGATTCCTTCTCTTATGTAGAGAGCTACTCCTCCACCTCTTTTACCCTCCCTGTCCCTCCTGTAGATAGTGTATCCTGGTATGTTTACATCCCACTCATGGTCCTGTGTGTACCATGTTTCTGTGACTGCCACGATATCCAGATGTTCCTCCTCCATCAAGGCCACTAATTCAGTAAGCTTATTACCCAGACTACGGGCATTGGTACTCATTGCTCTCCATTTTTTGATCACTTTACCTTCTGTAGCAGCATCCCCCACTGACCTTTCTACCTTGGTCTTTTTCTCATTTAGTACCCTGTTTTGTAGTCGGAGGCTGGGATTTTCCTGCTGCTTATCAGTGGTTCCCCCTTAAAATATGCAGGCTGTTTCCCTTACAGAGGCCTACATCCTCCAAGGCTGTTCCACAATTCCCCACATAGCCAAAGTCCTCCTCCATTCACCATGCCTTCAACTAATTGTTAAAAGCCGTAGTGTGTTGTGCCCTTTCCTCTCCCCAGCTGTACACAGGTAACACCTTGGCAAATGCCACCATGCATGTTACCTGCTTAAGGCCCTCCCCAGCTTCCTGAATGTACTCTGCACTACTCCTACCTTATCCCTTGCCAGGTTATTTGTCCCCTGGTGGACAATGACATGTGGCTTCCTCCCATTCCCTGCAGCCCTAGTGATACACTGGATCCACCACACATCCCTCCAATTCAAAACACTAGGAAGACGCTTCACCTCCTGCTCCCCTTTCACCTCCCACTCCCACGTCTATCCCCTTATGATAGGGTCCCCCACAGCAGCTGCTTCCTCCTCAGCTTGAGGCCTTTTCCTCCCTCCTTGGGACCTCTTGTTCTGAGGACCCTCACATCCTTTGTTTGAAGATGGCTTCCGGGCTGGGTGTGCCGTTGGCTGCTCTGCAGAGCTTTGTTTCAGTTTTTAGTAATTTTAGTATTTTTACCTGGTTCTTATTTTTTTATCCACATGGTTCAGCTTGGATTACCTGTGGCCAGTTTGGACTACTGGAACAGTGTATTTGCTGCTATCCTGTCCATTGGACTTACTGCCTCCCAAAATCACGATTCCATTGGAGGGGACTGAACTGAGCACATTGAGTTCAAGAGTATTCTCCGAGTGTTGCTTTGGTCATTCCTGTAGTGAGTACTGTGGCTGCATAACTGGCTCTGCTATTGCCCAGGCATTCCCAGCATTTGAGTTTGTTTCCTCCCATTGTGTGTTTTGATTGATTTATTTAATAGTATTTCGAACGCTTTAGCTGGTTCAATTTTGGGTTGGATGTGTTTTGTAAACTAGGGAGGAAAAGCATCATGAAAAGTTCCAGTGGCTTATCAGGATTGGTTTATCAGGGAAGACACTGGATTTTGGAACCCTAATTTTAGTCATCTGTGGTGGAATTTATTATGGCAGATTTGGCAAAGACAATGGCTTGATTTGTAGCTAGGTAGTGTTGTCCTGATCTGTAGGGTGGGCTGTGCTTTGGTAAGTGGCAGCGCGGGGGTCTGGGATTTCATTCACCAGGAAGTTGGTGTTTGGAGCTTTTGGTCCCTAGGGATTCCTGTGGACCCTCTGGTGGGTGGGTCTGGTCAGGGTCTCATAGCAGCTACTGCAGTCCTGGCTCAGTTGCCTGTTTAGATTTTTTGGGACTCACTCCCAACTTCAGAGTGACTGCTTTTTGGAAGAGAACTTTCAGAACACCTTCATTCATCTTGGTCTGTGGTCAGATTTTGACTTTATTACTCTGCTGGCAGTGAGAGTGCCATACTTTACTTTCTAAATACTCAGACAGTGAGAGTGCCTGAGAATTGGGAAATGTTTGATTCTATCTTTGGGAGAAAGTTCTAAGTTGTTTTCCATCTGACTGCTTTGGGCATGTGAGCTTCTGAAGGGGATTTATTAGCCCTGCTCATGGTGAGAGAACCACTGGGGCTTGGAAAATTGTATACTCTCTCCCTTGATATTTCTGTGCAATATCATCAGCTAATTTTGTTTGCTTCTGCTAACCTGATTTTATGATTTTAATGTTTTATTTTATTTGTTTTACGGTGCAATATTGTTTTGTTCATGTATCGAGGCTGTGAGAGGGCCCCGGGGAGGTGAAGATTTTGCCGTTTTTTGATTTATTTTAGTTTTAGTGTGTGTTAGAATTTTTGTTAAGTTGTTATTATTTATTTGGGGGATGGGTTTTAGAGGGTAATATATTTTTCTTTAAGTAAGATGTTTGTTAAATTTGGGGTATTTGTTTGAATTTAATTAGGTTTTTATATAACTTTATTCTTAAATATTTTGTGGGTTAGGTAGCATATAATTGGTTCACATAAATGCGTAGGAAACCTGACCCCATGGTTGTGTGCTATTCACCCTCTGCTCTTTGTGCCTTCCACCCCTTTTTCCCTCCTCCCCTTCAGTTTACAACTTACCAGCGCTGTAGGGTGCTAGGTATTGTGCACAGGGGAGGGAGGGGGTGGGGGTGTGAACAGTGAAGGGTGAATGAGGGGGGCCATTGTATCGGGGTGGTGAAATCCAGAAGATGCCCTGGAGCAAAATGGAACCCAGATCGTGGTTCCCCATGCCTGGTCTCCATAACCTAGGGCACTACCAATTGTGGTAGGCAGGTAGATCAGGCAGCCAGAGTGGTTCATCCAACTAGGGTGCTGTTATGCAATGCCAGGTCCATTAAAAACAAGACTGCAATTATTGCAGATCTTGTTGAAATGGTGAACATGGCTTGCATCACCGAGACCTGGCTGGACAAGAATTGTGGCCCCATTTTGGAGGCTGTAAAGCTGGCTGGTTACTCGGTGATACACCGACCAAGATTGGATCGCGGGGGCGGGGGGGTTGTGGTCTGTTTTAAGACTGAACTTAACCTCACGAGTGTATCACTTCAGGAGACTGAGTCATTCAAGTGTACCATAGTAGCAGGTGTAGATTGTCAGATTGCCCTCATCTACCGTCCACCCAGATATGAGAAGCGATTCCTTCAGGAAGTTGGTTTGTCATCAACATGGCATTCGAGTTGTCCAAGCTGATGGTCCTGGGTGACTTCAATGCCTGGATTGATGATGAACTCTTGCAGTTTGGACAGCACTTCCCCCAGTTAATGACATCTCTTAGCCTAACTCAGATTGTTATTACTGCAACTCATAAACACGGTCACTCTCTTGACTTGGTCTTTCTCCTGGAGATCAAAGCCTCTGACTTGGTGGTGGAACCAGTTGGATGGTCCTATCACTACACTGTGGGGTTTGGTTTGAGTGCCCCCCTTCATAGGCCTACCCCTGTGGAGATGGTCAGGTACTGCCCTTTATGGGATGTAAGCTCTCAAAGCCTAGCAGTGGTGCTTGACCTATCGTCCCTCCCAGTGGAAAACAGTGACCCAGAGGCCCTAGTGATGGCCTATAATGTGGCCACTTCAACATCCCTGGATGTCATTGCTCCAGTCCATGTTCATCCTCTTTCCCTTCACCCTCGTTCCCCATGGTTTGATTGGACTTTGAGGGAAATGTGGAGACTTGTACGAAGGCTAGAGTGTTGCTGGCAGAAATCTGCCCTGGATGCCAATCACCTTAGATTGATGGACCATTATCAAGTCTATCAATCTACAATCTCCTGTAAGAAGGCAGAGTTCCCGTCTGGGGAGGCTGCAGCCACTCAGATTCGACCAGCTCAGCTGTTCCAAACTGTGGACAGACTGTGCAAGTCCGCCTGTCTTCAAGTTCAGAAAGCCTTTTCACAAGTAGAGTGCAATGAACTTGCTCTATTCTTTGCATCTAAGGTGGCTGATACCAGGGCAGTACTCCATCCAGCACACTCTGTGGGTGTTGCTTTGGATCAGCATGAGGCCAATGCACCTCGGTTTTCTTGGAGTGCCTTCAACCATCTGGCATTCATGGATGTCATGCAGATTGTCCAGACTGAGCACTTTACATGCTGTAGTTTGGATCCAGGACCAACTTCCCTGATTCTGGGTTGTATAGAGTCTATCGGTCCTGTCCTAGCATGGATAGTTTGGTGCTCCTTGGAGACAGGTGAGTTTCCTAGCTCCCTGAAGGAGGCGGTGGTGACACCACTCTTGAAGAAAGCTTCTTTGGACCCAGACTGCCCTGAAAACTACAGACCAATCTCTAACCTTCCCTTTTCAGGGAAGGTGACTGAGAAGGTAGTGGCTGCACAGCTGGAGGACCATTTGACCATCCATGACATCTATGAACCCCTCCAGTCTGGATTTTGAAAGAGCCATAGTACAGAGACAGCACTGATTTGGGTGCTCAATGATCTCCTTATGGCTAGAGACCAGAAGAGCCATTCCATCTTGGTTCTTCTGGATCTCTCATTAGCTTTTGACACTGTGAACCATGGGGTACTGCTGGATCACCTTAGATTCATGTGTGGACTGTCGGGTACAGTCCTTGGATGGTTTACATCATTCCTCATGGTAAGAACTCAGAGAGTGGTTTCAGGGGTTTACTCCTTGATCCAGTTTATCTGTCTTGTGGAGTTCCTCAGTGTTCAGTGTTGTCCCCCATGTTGTTCGCAGTGTATATGCTGCCCCTTGGAGACATCATAAGAAGGTATGGGCTGAGGTTTCACTGTTATGCTGATGATACCCAGTTCTGCCTTTCTCTTGCACCTGACCAGGATGGGTCTCTCTCTGTCTTTAATAACTGTCTAGCAGAAATCCAGAAGTGGATGAATTCCAGTTACTTGAAGTTGAACTCTGAAAAGACTGAGGTGCTGGTTGTGGACCCAGGTCACCGGATAGAGAGGTTGGGGGTTGGTTCACCCTCTGGATTACTTCTCAGAGGCTTATCTCTCCCAACCTCTGAGCAGGTGCGTAACCTGGTGGTAATTCTTGATGAAGGGCTGACCCTGCATTCGCCGGTGTCAGCTGTTGTCAAATCTTCCTTTTACCATCCAAGGAATATCTCCAGGATTAGGCACCGAGTTCTGTCCAGCGACCTTCCTACTCTGGTTCATGCCGTTGTGTCCTCATGCTTAGACTATTGCAACTCTCTCTACCTAAGGCATCCAGGGGTGGATATCCACTGCTTGCAGCTGGTTCAGAATGTGGCAGCCCAGCTTTTGATGGGATCCTCTCTGAACTGTCATATTTTGCTGGTGCTGCGTGGACTGCACTGGCTGCCTGTACAGTGGTGGATCACCTTTAAAGTCAGTCTTCTGACTTTTAAAGCCCTATGAGGACTGGGCCTGGACTACCTGAAAGATCTTCTGGTTCCTTACTGCCCCGGGTGATCACTCTGCTCAGCTGAGATGGGGTTGCTAGAGATTCCAAGGGTGTGTTTGAAATCTTCTGGAGCGTGTGCATTTATGTATGCAGCCCCAACCCTTTGGAGTTCTCTACCCCATCAGTTATGGGAGTGTGCAACCATGGATGGATTTAAGCAGGCTTTGAAAACCTTCTTATGACAACAGGCATTTGGTGAATGATGAAATGATGTTGTTACTGATTTTATATGATGTGTTTTAATTTTTGATTTGTGATTTTAACTTGTAAGGCTCCTTTGTATTTGAAAGACATCTGAAAAATTACATTTATTATTATTATTTATTATCCTCCCTTCTCACTGCTGCAGGTGCTCCTCCACGCTGCTCTATGCCACCAGTAAAGGGAAGGAATTGCAGTAGTATAGGCTGAGAAGTGTGTACCCTATCAGCCACCCCCACCTTCCTGGAGCCCGGCAATATCTAATCATTCTGCCTCTGCCTAGGGATCCTCTGGGGGAGCAGTGGCAGACTTGGTTACACCTCAGTGGGGCTAAAGAGTCTCTGCACCCATTCCAGTTTGGCCTGGAGTCCAGTCAACTTTGCCCTCATCCCAGAGAGGTAAGTGCAATTGGATCACTGCTTCAGTCTCCAGAATGTGTCCTGAAAGACTACTGCTCCACACCTGTCACTCTGCACCATCCCATGCTCTTTCCTGTCTTAATCATTTTTTTCTGTTAAATGTTCCCTGTACCCTCCGACCTCCTTTATATGTCTATTTACTTCCTACCTCTTTCTTTCCTTTCCCAAAATGTATTTATTTCCCTACCCTAGGCACATTTCTTAAATGTTCCCTTCTACTAGTAGCTACCTTTTCCTGTTGTTTGTATCTCTTACCCTATTGTTGTTACTCCACCACCTGTAGCTACCTACCTTTATGTTGTCTACTTCAGTTCTCACTCTGTGTAACTAATCTGGTTTGTATTAAATAAATATTCATTTTACTATAGTTCAATATGAAGAACAGCAGTTAAGGCAGTGGATGCAGGTATGGGATTCACTTGTCATGAGCATGTTGTTGGTGGTGCAGGAGTATCAGCATCTCTTAAGAGTACTTCCTAGCCATCTGAAATGCAGGTGTTGGCAGCAGCTCCTTGAATAACAAGAGCTCCTGTTTTGCTATCTGAAGCTGTGGAATGGAAAGGTTTGAGTAACACGTCTCTGACTGTGCAGAATAGGTGCCTTGTGAAAAGAAAACTGCTACTAAATTATGTAGCAGCAGTGATAATAATTCCACAACCACAGCTGGACCATCAGTAATGGAGGAATCACATGACACTGTGGAGTCTGAGCACAGGTGATGGTGGTGCAGAAGAATCTGCCCAGACATATTAGAAGAGAAGGAGGAAGAACAGCAGGAAGACCTTGAGGCAGTTGAGGAGTATGAGTCCTAGTAAGTTTTTCCCAAGAAAGAGAATGTGTGTCAAGGGATATGAGTAATGAGGAAATGTCAGCTAAAGAAGTAGAGGAGACGTAAATATTGATGTGTGTGGCAATTAGTTTTAAGATGTGGGTGGTCCTCTGCTAGATGTAAATTGAGAGCTGGAGAGAAAGGCTCATAAATCAGTTTATAAATGGAAAATACCTTTCTTTCTGTACTGAGAGACAGAAATTGAGAAATAGGGGAGGAAGTTAAGGAGGGTGAAAATGACCTGGGACCATATGTAACATAGTTTAGAAAATAAAGTGTAAGGGTAATGCACAGGGAAATCAAAGAGATTGTGATGGGGAAGTATCAGTGGAGATGTTTGTAGTTGAGATGTTGATTTGCTTATAGATGCAGGCCTATTTATATCCCTTTCCTATGGCCAAACAACAAGGAAGCAACCATCTTCCCAAACATTCTTAGTATGGGACTTTTTTTTTCAAGATCTAATATAGGATGACATTCCTGTATATCAGCACCACAAATCTAGAGTCTGCTGTGACAAAGCTGGTTCACAACTTGTGACTACCATTCGGCAGAGTAACATGAAATAAAAACTTCCAATTAAGTGGCAGCAGCTCCAGGTGGCACACAATACGGTTTGAATAGACCTATTTTTGGTCATGGTGGAGAGGCAGATCAGGAAACAGGGGAAAGTGAAATTGATTGGAGCAGCAGTAACACTACTCTTCATCCATGTCTGCCACACTCTTGCCAGTAAAGTGCCACATTATCTTTCTCTCTGTTTTGTCAGGTATAAAACACTTAACAGATCTTCCCTGGCAGTAGGAATGTGTTATTAAATAATATTGCAACCACTCAGCCTCCAGGGAACTAAATGCATGTTTAGAGCACATTCTGGCAGTGGATGTGTGTTGCCATGCTCCTTTATTGAAAATACAAAGTTTCTACATTTATCACAGGGTTTTCACATTTAATGAGTAAGGTAGTTCCAAAATTGAATATCTCAAATAAAACCAACGTTAAATAAAGTCCATTCCAGAATTATACCTAGATCTTAAGTCTTTTGTTTCTCATGACCTTCCATGGATTCGTGGACACTTCTGCAGAAAGATGTATAAGAGGAATCTTTAAATCACAACACTGAATAAATGTAAATGGTAAAAATAACACTTGGTTTCAAAAAAGACTACCAGCCATCAAGACATTCTCACTGACACACAAGTAGGTGTGTCTGGGCCATTAGGAAGCAAGTGGGAGATCTGCCAAAGAAATTCACCCACTTTCTACACCAATTGCATGCAGTGCTTCTGGAACATATATATAATGCCAGCCCACTTAAATCTGCCTCACAAATCAATAAAAAAACCATAGAATCACAGTCTGTGGATTTAGTAAAGGATCAATGGATTGCTTTTGGAATTTTGTGGAGTGACCTAAAACATTTTGAAATGTACTCCAGCAGAAGAATTTCCATTCCATATGAATTCCCCTGATGGTATTCTGCATTCCACACAACAGTAGAGTTGCATAAAGAGTGGTGTATAACAGTTTTTTTTATACATTGCAAGTACTGTATATGTCATCTCATAATTTATAAACCATAACAGTCCGGCTCAGGTGGTTTTCACTGGCATCGCACACTGAGTCCATGTAAAAAATGGAGTTTCAACATTCTTTATGTTTTAATATTTATAATTAACAGCTCTAAAACAACATGGTCTCAATTTTCAGAGCCCTGAGAATGCTGCAAACCCCTGGTGTGTCGATCATTTGGTGCACAGGGCCTGCAGCATTCTCCTTGCTGCCCATCAGGATTTTCAGTCCCAAGGGCCAAATACCAAAAGTCAGACCAGATTCCCCCTGGTCTAAATTGCATCATTTGGGGGCCATTTTTGTGGGGTTTGCACCAAATATTTGACACAAGCTGCAATAAACTGTGAAAACTGTCACAGTTGCAACTGATGTACTAAAATCAGGTACATTTGCATCAAAGGAGCTTGGCTCAGCTGTGTCAAAGAATGGGGTTGATGCTGGGCTTGATGCAAGCCATGCATCAGCCTACAAAAATTGAGCTCCATGTTTCTGAATACATGCCATGTTCTTTGGGGAGAAAGTGAAAATCTTTTGTTTTTGACTTGACAGCATTCATTGCACTATACACACCTTATTATATATAGATGTGTTTAGTGGAGAATTCTAGAACTAGAACTGGAGTTTGGGTTAATACTCAGAACTGGCAATGAAGTGCAACCCAATGGGGCTCTTGAACTGAAAATTCTAAAGTGTTATCAAAGATGATTACAATTCTTCAGCCCTTTGGACCATAATACTTGTTGTCATGTGTCTCAGTCATCTTGGATATCATAGGAAACCCTGCCTTTACCAAAACGAGTAAGGTAAATAAAAAAAAAATGTTGTGTGACTCATGAAAGCCCATGGGCTACATTTTCAAAGCACAATGTGCAAACATGATTCCCAATGTTGGTAACAGCTAGCATCCCAGAAAATGTGCCAAAATGTTTGTTGGCTATTTTCAAACATTTTGATGCATTCATAACAATTTCTGCATACTTCATTTACTGTGTGCAAGTTGTGGCTTAAGTAGCATGAAGTTAGATCCCCTTTATTTTCATGGTCTGACAGTTATATTGTAAGTGACACTGGATGTCTGAAAATCCAAACCCTGCTCATGCACAAATAAAGATAAATGACATATATTAAATCATTTCAATGTGTATCCTCTGTTTATCTTCGAGAACCCAGTACACAGCCACCCGGATGTCAAATCACACAAATATTACAATTTGTTTTTACTTCAATGGACTGTTCACTTATTTTATCTCAAAGGGGAGTTAGGGTATCTTAGTGGTAATTCAGAGAACTGAATGATTTTTCATTGAGGGAGCTATGCACAGGGTTCTGTCCTTTAGCTGAATTGTGTCACAACCAGTTGCCCACAAGTTCTAAGTCCCTTCAGACAAGCCACACACCACAGGTAAGTTCAAAACATGTTTCTTCTTTTATTGTATTATTCCTTCCAGAACACCAACTGTGAGAGCCCAGTGTTTCATCTACACTAGACTTCTTGAGGGGAGTGGGTTTTCTGATCAATAAAAAAAAATATATATAGGGGATACATGATGGGCATGAGTGTGATATGGCAAATATTGTCACTCCTGCAGAGTGAGATATCCAAGCTCACGATGCAGGAGTGACAATATTTGGCATAGCATATGATCTGCCCATCATGTATTCGATATATACAATAGGGCCAAGAGTTTCAGAAGTTTTGTTATGCTGTCTTGTGTTCTGTTCCTGTTAATGTGTTTGCTCATTATGTGTGTGAGCTTTTCTCAGTGGGCTGGCAGTGTTATAAACTCTGAGAGACACATGAGTGTGTTTTGCAATGCTAAATGAGTTAGTTTTAGATAGGAATGAGAAACATACTTGTGAAGCTGTATTGTTTAGCAGTCTGGCTGCAGTGAAGTTAAAAGCATCACTGTAATTGTAATGAACTGAGAGGCACAGTGTCAGAACAGCTGATACTGTTTTCAGTGGTAATTAAGTTAGCTGCAGGCAGAGTGCAGAGTATTCTGTGAAATTATGCTCTTTAGGATTCTGGCTGCAGTGAAGTTGAAATTGTCACAGTAATTGTATTGGGTGAGAATCACAGTTTGAGGAACAAGTGAGAGTGTGTTTCAGTGGTAGTTGAGTTAGCTGCAGGCAGTAGTTTAGACTGTTCTGTGAAGCTGTGCTGTTTGGAATTCTGGCTGCATCAAGTTGAGAGCATCACATTAATGAGCTGGAAGTTGGGGGGAGGATAGGTGTGTTTTGTAATGCTCACTGAGTTAGCTGTAGGCAGCAGTGAGACCTCTCAGGTAGTTCTGCATTTGTGTCTATGGTAACAGCACAGGTGTTTTTTCATGCTGAGGGGAAAGCTGCCTAGGGTGATGACATCAGTGACCTTTTGTGACCTGTGTGTGTAAATGTCTCATATCATCACAGTAGAGCAGAGGGTAAAAATATCACACTGCAGTGGATGATATGCTGTTTTATCTCACTCATTTACCACTCACCCCTATTGTGTGTGTGTATAAATATATATATATATATATATATATATATATCTCAGTAAACATAGTTGTAGTTGTTTCAATTAATGCATCTTCAACCTTATGCATCTTCATTCAGTGCCTCACTAACGTATTCAACACATTCTTCTTCCTTTCCAATCTTTATGCACCTTATTCCAATGTTATCTGGCTTGCTAGGTACAAATGGTATCCCATTGTAATTATATAAAGTCATGCTTTTCAAACAACTTGTTGTTATTCCACTTCATTTCAGATTATCCCTTTTGTCTATGTACAGTATGAGATGACAATCCATGCAGAACTAGTGCTGCAATCCATAGATTACAGTTCTTTTCTTTTTTAATGTAACAAGATATTACATGCAGTATATAAAACTTTTTTGTGAAGAAGATAAAAACATTGCACACATATTAGCACTTGGAATGATTTCATGGTTTGGTGAGAATTCAAATCTGGATCAACTTATTTGGAAAGCAGCTATCCTAACCACTATGCCACATTAAGAACTGACATTATAGTCAGATTCAATTTACCTATTTCTATATTTGGTTTATTTTTGCTCCTCTGTTGCATTCGGTTGAGCATTCCATTTCTCTGCACAGGTAAACAAAAATGCATTTAACATACTATGTTGAAAACCCAAAGGGGTACTGAAAATGTAAGAGGAACATTATCATTTTTATACTTTAGAATATTCACTGGCATAATATACTGAAGCATGCAAATATGTTATCTGAAGTAAAGCATATTGTTGGTATATATTTTTTGTCATTTAGAGAACTGTTGAAACTGGGCAAATACATAATACTCCAGAATGAAAGGTAAAGTGCCATAAAAAGGTTTGAGCAACATAGCACATTATATAAGCCATTAATTAGTAAAAAAATGCACACCTGAAAAAAAAAAGATGTTAATATGTTGCTCTTTGATCTAATTACAGAGAAGAATTTAAGAGATACAACTTCTTTGAACAATATACCTGCAAAATAAACTACAGGATACAGCTACAGGACAAAATGATAATGTATATTTTGCACAGTACCCATGTGGGGTTTTCAACATAGTAAATTAAATACTGTACATTTTTTACCTGTGCAGAGAAATGGATTGCTCTTCCCAATGAAACAGAGGGACAAAAACAAAACAAATATGTTAAAGCAGCAGTACTAGATAAAAAAGTGGATCTTTTGCAGCAGTTTGTTTCCTGGGCTCTGTTGAGCATTTACCTGGTAATCTTTCTTGTTTTTGTTTATTATCAACCTGTAATTTGCTTGCTTTTCTTTGTTTTTATTTACATTTCTCTGACCCACCATGTTGAATTGGAACCCTCTGATACCAACTGCACATGCTCATGACTCACAGTACTACACAGAGACAGTGGGAATGTGCATCACAGGGTCCCATGGAAGTAAACAAAAGATGTGATGCAACATAAGGGGGTGAGCTCAGCTGCAGATTAGGCAGCAGTCATATTTACTGTTGATCCACAACAATGGAAATACATTTTAAATATCTAAAAAACGAAAGACTGCTAGAAAAAATATATATAGATAGGGAAACCCAAACTATGGCTGCATGCTTCTAGTCAAAAAACTAAATTTTGATAATCACTTTCTGATTATCTAGTATTGCTGCTTTAACAGGTAAATTGAATCACACTAAAATGTCAGTTCTTAAAGGCTGAATAGTGGTTAGCATAGCTGCTTTTTAAGCAGTGGACTTTGGTCTGAATCCCAGCCATACAGTACATTTTAAATCAGCACAAGTGCTAATATAGCTGCATGTTTTTTCATCTTCTTTACAAAAAAGTTTAATATTCTGAGACAAAATCTTGTGACATAAAAATATGAATAAAAAATGAAATCTATTTATAGATGGCAGAACTCATTCTGCATGAATTGCTATCTATAACTGTACATAGACAAACAGGATAATCTGAAATAAACTGTAATAACTGGTTTGAAAATTATGAGCTCATATAATGATAGTAGGATACTGTTTATAGCAGGGAATCACATAATATGGGAACAAGGTGTATATGTATGGCAAGGAAGAAGAATTTGTATAATAATTTAGTTAGGTACTGAAGGGTAATACATAATTCGATTGAAACCAATACAAATACATTTACTAGCATAAATATGTTATTTATTAATCAGAAAACAATCTCAGCTTAAAAAGCCTTACACAAGTGAAAAGTTGTGCTCTCACAGAGAGCATTCTGGAAGGAATAATGGAGTTTGACCCCTTTAGGGGTAGACCAAGTTATCCTGGTGGACCCCTTCCCCAGGGACAAAAGTAGTAGTGCTCCAAAAGGGGGAGGGAATGAAGGGGTGGAGCAATAAGGCAGGAAGGGGAGGGGCATGAGAGGAACAGAGGACTCATAGGAGAATCAAGGGAATGGGAGAGGAAGAAGGTTACAGGCTACATAACAAGGAGTATGGGGCAATCTGCCTGTTTTGCTGGTTTAAGAATTTTTTATTAGTTAGAGAACCAGCACATCAGATTGGCTAAGGAGGAGAAGCATCAAAGGTTTTTTATTTGAAGAACCAGAAGGAATTTGGAAAGAAAGGTTTGTGAAGCAGTGAAGTGAGGAATTTTGCACAAGGTAATTAAAAAAAAATGGTTTGGTTCTATTACGATGTATTTTCAAGGCTTTTGCAGTTTGATTTAGGAGATGTCATCATGCACGGTAATTTCACTGTTTTGTTTTATGGAACGCGCTTAGCAATTTTCGTTTGTTGTTTAAACGATATGGATGTCCTATCCATTGACTTGAAATGAATGGTACTGCTAAAGCATTGTTGGCCCCGATTAGTTTCTGGAGGCATATAGACCAGGTTTACAGTCTTGGGTGAAGATCTCCATTTGAAATGGAAGGGCCTAGCGGCGGTATAAGGGCACTCGCAGAGGCTTAGTGGTGATAGATTGAGGGTGAGCGCTCACAGTTTGGAGGACACGAGGAGGTTCTTTGAACAGAGTGAGCGCCTAGCGCATAGCGACTGCATACAGAGAGAAGGCATCTTTTTGGGAAAGCGGGAGGACGCCACAGAGCGAAGGAGATAGCAAAGGTTTGAAAGGTGGTTTGTAGCTCTGGGTTACAGCAGCAAAGTTTTCTAGGGAGCACTTTCCCAGTTTATATTTCAGGGGTTTGTTTCTTTTCTTGGAGCAAAATATTTGCAAAGCACAGCAAAGCCATGGAGCGAGGCAATCGCAAGGGATTGGGGGCTCTGGTTTACAGCAGCAAGGCTCATAGACAGCACTTCCCCTGTTTTATGTTCTTTGGGAAAAAGCTTTGGAGAGGCATAGTAGCATATGAGGGGGCTGAAAGAAAAGACGGGCTAGTGCCGGCCGAACAAGACCGCGAGGAAGAAAGGGAAGCCACGCAGTTGGTGCATTAAGTGGTGTCTGACCTCACAAAAGGGGGGGCGAGCGATGGGGATGCATTGCCTCTCTATTGATAAATTGATAAAAACAAATACAGAAACATTAGGTTGAAGGTGGATTCCTTACGGGACGTGACAGAAGGGGACAAAATGGGGACAGGCAAAGGGAGCTGAGGTTAGGGATCGATCAAAAAAGAAAAAAGCAGAGTAGCGCTAGGCCCGGGAATCACGGGAAGGCCAATGGGCAGCTGATGTTTTGACCTTGTCCTGGGTGTATGGTTAGGCCCCTTGGGGGGACTATCCAGCGACGGGGGTCATTTGGGGGCACAAAAGGAAGAACTCTGACACCAGGAGGTGGGGGAAGTAGAGCAAAGTTACAAGGAGGCAACGCGGTGGTGGGACAGGACATGTGATGTCACACCTCATGGCTGGGGGAGAGGGTGGGGGTGGGGAGGGTTTTTCCATACGAGGTGTTTTACAGGAATGCAGGAAGGAAGGGGCACAACCACAATGTCTGCTATATGGGGCATCAATATAATGGCAGGGGAGACTGTGACATTTTCAGTGTGACAGGGTCCCATTAGACCATGGGGATGGTGACAATGGGGGGTGCCTGGGGGGGACCTAGGCCCAGCGGGTAGAGGCGGTCATTTATTTTGGTTTATAACAAAGGGATAATGGGTGAAAATTTCTTTAGTTGTTTTTCAGCATTTCTTGAAGCATGCCAAGGAGAGACATGGCACCAAAGAAGAGCAAGCCATCTAGGGAAGATGCATACAAGGTGATTGTAGAGTTGGCGGAGAAGGCCAACATGATGTGGCAACTGGTGGAAGGTGATGAGCCTGAGCAGGCTGGGGAGAAGCGGAAAGTGGAGAAGGGAAAAGGAGGCGGGGGAAAAACGCTGACGAGAAGGACAGTGAGTCCAAGAAGGCCCCCAGTGGTGGCACCTCCCAGAGCGGTCGGTCCAGCGCCCCTGCTGCCTGGGTCCTCAGAGCCACTAGTACCCTCCCTGGAGCCTTTGACTGTGTCCCTGGAGGTACCTAGGGTGGAGCCTCAGGCTGCAGCTGTTTCATCATCACCGGTGCCGCAGATAGCAGTACAACCACAGGAACCAGGACCAACACAGATC
Source organism: Neoceratodus forsteri (assembly GCA_016271365.2). NCBI lineage: Eukaryota > Metazoa > Chordata > Ceratodontiformes > Ceratodontidae > Neoceratodus > Neoceratodus forsteri. Next base: position 662,903,756 of record CM028135.1, on the reverse strand, counting down.
ACAGACAATAGGCCAAGAGGTAGTGTATCAGGTTCGTGGATGAAAGTATAAAAGAATATATAGGTCAGATAATTGCGGCGCTATGGGTAGGGGGTTTAGGACAGATGGAATCAGTATTGGCAGAGATTAGAACTGACAAAGAGGCCACAAGGGAAGAGATTAAGGAACTAGGCAGTACAGGAAAGGGTACATGGGAAACTGGTACATCCGGTATGAGGATAGGGGAGCATGTGCCTTTGGCTACAAAGAAGAAAGATGTGAAAAGGGGAATATGTGGACATATTTGCCCTGGTGAGCAGGGAGGCAGCGGCCAAATATGAGGAAACCGAGAGTATAGGAAAAAGTGAGATGGCAGCCCCTGTAGTTTTATTGGGTAAGAAAGAAGAAGATAAATTTACTAAAGGGAAAACCTGGGATGGATAGTTTGTTGGTTTTGCCACATATTCTGCTATAGTGATGGAAAGGAAGCCAGAACTGAGGATCCAGCTGATCACGTACTCATTGATCATACAGCGGGCGAAAGCAAAAGGGGGGTTGGATGGATATACTATGATTAATTTTTTCACTAGTGGATGGCCACATATGGGGATGTCAGATGGGATACGAAGCAGCTAGATTTATGGATGGACTATGTTACTGACCAGTCCACCCCAGAAGGGAATGGGAGTAGAAAAGGGTGTTTGCTACAAAAATGTTGTTGGGGATACAACAGGGCATTTTGCTCCTGGCCACAGTGTCATTTTAGGCACGCGTGTTCAAAATGTGGGGATAACCATCCAGCATCAAGATGTAGGACATCGTGGACCCAGGGGACACAAGCAGGGAGAGGGCATGGGGCAGGCCACCAGCCCTTTCGTTAGGGGCAGGTTTATAAGGGTCAGGCCTGGAACAGAGGGACAAGGGGCAGGGTCCAGGGGAATAGAGGAGCCCAGTCATATTGATTGGGCTGGGGTAGGGACAAGGAAAGAAGGGGGGGCTAGGCAAGGGAAAATGTGAACGGGGGGCAGGGAGCGATTTCAGTCCACCAGGACTCCTATCAAGTGTGGAGCCTAGGACAGGTGGCTTGCAAGGTACCCAGACAAAAAGGCAGCAAAAATGTTACAGGAGGGTTTTGAATTTGTTTTTTCCCTCCAGTGCAACATGCCAAGGCAAGCGAGGGAAGCAAAGAACCTGTGATCTGTTAGGGGCAAGGAAGATATTTTAAGACAAAAAATTGAAAAGGAGAAGGTGGCAGGGAGGGTGGAAGGCCCGTATCCGTTTCCTCTGATAGACAGATAGAGGATTTCTCCTCTGGGTTTGGTCCCCAAAAAAACAAGAAGGGGCATACACAATAATACACCACCTGTCTTTCCCTGAGGGAGATTCCAAAAATGATTTTATATGCAAGGAACACAGCAGGGTGACCTATGCCACACTGGAAGAGGCAGTGCACATCATAAGGGCTACTCCGGATGCCTGGCTAGCTAAGACAGATATTAAATCAGCTTTCTGTTTACTGCCTGTTAGAAGAGAGGACTGGGATCTTTTGGGTTTTAAAATGGGAGACCAATACTACTTTGATAAGGCAATGCCCATGGGTTGTTCAATAGCGTGCGATATGTTTGAAACGTTCAGCACTTGCCTGCAGTGGATCTTCCAAAAGAAAACCGGGTATAAGATGGTGATACACTATTTGGATGACTTCCTGCTGCTAGGCAGTGGATGCAGGGAGGTTGAGAATATGCTAGCGAGCTTTCGACTATTATGTGAGGAGCTCGGCATGCCCCTGGTGGTGGAAAAAACTGAGGTACCTAGCAGGGTGTTGGAGTTCCTAGGAATTGAGATAGATATGAGGAAGGAGGTATTTTGGTTACCTGAGAAAAAAGTAAAGAGGTTAAGAGAATTGGTGCAACAACACATGAGCAAGAGGCGAGTTCAGCTGAGGCAGGTGCAACAAGTGCTAGGCCACTTAAATTTTGCCTGCAGGGCAATTAGGCCAGAGAGGCCATTCACAGGGAGACTGGTGAGGGCAACAGCAGGGGTGACAAGGCCACACCATTGGGTGGACCTGAACCAAGGGGTGAAAGATGATTTTAGGGTATGGGAGGAATTCCTAAGTAGCCACAATGGCATATCATTTTGGCAAGAAGATTGGGTTTACAATACCGATCTGGAAGTATATACGGATGCAACAGGGGGGAAGAGGATGGGAGGGTACTTAAAAGGAAAATGGTTTGCAGAACCCTGGCCAGAGGAATGGATAGGGAATGGTAAGATAAAAGACATCACATTGTTAGAAATAATGCCGATTTGAACTTGTGCCTTGGTGTGGGGGGAGGAGTTGCGTAATCAGAAGGTGACTTTCTGGTGTGACAATAGGGCGGTGGTGGACATCTCGAATAACAAAGGGGCCAGGTCAGAACCCATAATGTGGGTGTTAAGGAGATTAGTTTTGAGAGGGCTGCAGTTGAATATGTCATTTAGGGCCAAGGGAATAACCTAGCTGACAGCCTTCCCCATCTGTAGCTGGACCGTTTCCAGGTGCTGGTACTAACAGCAGAGGAACTGAAAATGCCCATCCCAACGAACATCTGGGAAGTTGGCAAGAGGGAGCCGAGATGCTGTTTCAGAGCTCATGGGTGCCACGTACATTGAGGGCTTATGAAGGGGCTTGGCGGGTGTTGCAGGCTTTCTGGGCAGCACACCACATGGAGGTAAGTGGAGCCGTAACAGAAGATCAGCTAGGGAAGTTCATAGTGGAACAATGGGAGAAGGGATTAGCATACAACACAATGGGGGTATACTTGGCCGGGATCAGTGTAGTATGTAGTCTGAAGAGATGGCAGGATACCACAAAATCAATAATGATTCGGAGGATGCTGCAAGGTTGGAGCAGGTTGAAACAGAGAGAGAAGGACAGTAGGCACCTGATAGCAGAGCATTGGCTATCCAGACTGAAGGGAGCACTCACTGAGGTTTGTAGGTTTAAGGATGAAGCACAACTATTCTTTACAATATATGTAGTCATGTTTGGGGAGGCATTGAGAGTGATCTAGGCAGTGGGGCATGGGGTTAGGATGTTAAAGGGGGGCTTGAATGGGGGGATATAAGTTGGGGACAGGACACAGTACAGCTGGCAATAAAAAAATCAAAAACAGACCAGATGGGAAAAGGTTGTGTCATAACCCTAAAAACCCATCCGGAAGGGACCTTGTGTCCAGTGAAGGCTCTGTGGGCGTATGCTGCAGAGAGACGCAAAAAAAAAGGACGTTTATTTATATATGGGAATGGGAAGAAGGTGACCATTTACCAGGTTACAGCCATATTAAAGAAAGCCATGGAGTTATTGGGCAAGAACCCAGCTAGCTATTCTTCCCATTCATTCCGTATAGGAGCCACATCAAAATGGGAGGCTGAAGGAGAATCAGTTAGCAATATGCAAAAAATGGGGCATTGGCGGCATGCCAGTTATAAAAGGTACATTCATGCTTTCAAACATTGAAGTTTTAACATACCATCTATATTTTGTTTTTCAGGTGTAGGCTGGGGGGCCTGAAGTTTAATAAAAAAAAAAAAAAGTTTGATATTAAAGTGTCTTGCTTAAATCCAATAGGTAGAGGGAGGATAATGGAAGTGTGGATCTGTGGACATTCCTACATCTACTGGGCAGAAAGGAGAGCAGCAAAGAAGGCCGGGGGAAAGCAGCTATATCAAGACATCAGGCAATGTAGGCTGATATGGCGTGGCATTCGAGGGATGAAGTAGGCATGATTTCTTCCTTTGCTGCTAGAGATGAAGGAGCAGAGACCCATACCGGATTTGATTATCATGCATCTGGGAGGGAAGGATATAGGGGAAAAACCATGGGTAGACACATACCTAAAGATAAAGAGGGATTTGGGGAAGGTAAGGCAATGGTAGCCAGAGGTGACCCTGGTGTGGTCTGACATGATACCACGGAGAGTATGGAGACATGCATGCAGACATGCAGTGGTAGATAGAGCCAGGAGAAAGATGAATAGGAGGGTAGGGACTTTGGTAAAAAGCATGGGAGGACACATAATAATGAGAGGAGTAGAAGAATGGGTAGATGAATTCTACAGATCTGTCGGAGTCCACTTATCAGACCTGGCCATAGACATGTTTAACACAGAGATGATGGGTTTAATTGAGGCCTGGAGGAGACAGACTAACAGATTGATCGGGGGTGAGAGGGTACAGTAAGGAGGGAGGAGAAGAAAAGGAGGGAATAGGAGGGGAAGGCCAGTCATCCAATGCAAGCTGGAGACGGGCTATGGGAAAAAGGAAGGGGGAAGGGGAGGGGATAAATAAAAAAGGAAAAGGAGGAGAAGGAGAACAACAGATAAAGAAGAGAGCGGTCTTGGTTATCACCGTTACCTATAAGAAGAGAGAAGAAGAAGGCTCCCAGGTCTTCACCTGGAAAGGTGAGAAGAAGCGGAAGAAAGGAGAAGTGAACTGATAATGATATGTAATGCAATAGAAAAAAGAGGTGTGATAAGACAATAGTCAAGATAATTATGGAAATGTAACAAAGATATATGGTTTTATAATAAATTGATTGCCGATCTGAGCACTACAACATACTGGCGGTCTGTCCTTATGGGGGAAAAAGGGGGGAATCCGGGACAATGCAATACAGGAAGACAAGTTTTTTTTTTTTCAACTTACCTGTAGTGTATGGCTGGTTTGTCTGGAGGGACTTAGAATGTGTGTTGCTGTTTGCCCACCAGCCTCTGAACTGTACTACCTGATGAACAGAAGGGTACCCCTTTGGAAAATGCTTGTGGTTCTTCTTGTAGGTATAACCAGTTGCACCCCTAATGAGAGGAGCAATTTAAAGTTTTTGAATGAGCAAAGGTTGAGTTACTAATTCTGGGTTTGTTTAATGTTTACAGATGTATGGCTATCTCCATTAGTTGACTCCACACCAATCACCAGCACATTAGCTGGGGACTGCGCCTTATGTAATATAATTCAATTAGGCAGTGCACCTTATATGAAAGGAGCCAACTCAGGTACTTACAGTTTAGAATAGGGACACAGCCGATGGGTGGTCCACTGTGATATTTGGTTGCTGAGCTGACTGTTCACTTCAGAGCTCTGAACTGAACACTAAGAGACCCCTACTCCCTTTGGGATAAAGTAAGTGAATAACCATTTAAGGTTTAAAGCGATTTGTAATATTTGAATGATTTGCCTCTGGGGGGAGGGTGCATTGGGTTCTCAGCTTGAACTGATTTGTACTGTAACTAGTAGTCTCTTTAATGAGTAAAGCAATTTAAAGTTTGTAAATGAGCACGGGTTCAGCTGCCAATTCTGGGATTGTTTGCTCTGTTTATCTTATCTAAATCTTACTTCAAGAGAACTAGAATTGGAAATGAATTTGTGACTCTTGCTCCTTAGACAGGCAAACAGTAAATATATTATAAGGATGACATGTTCATTCTTGGAGAGAGGTGCTGTACACTTTATCAGTAGCAGCTCATGTGACTTTTTATGGACCACGACTTGGCAAATAGAGGCAATGACGTAATGCCATGGTGACAATGATGGACCATGAAGGTCTCCATTAGATTGAATCAGAGTACACAGATTTGCAACTGTGAGCAGAAACAGAACAAGGAGCAAACAAAGTAAATAAATGAAAAAGATTATTGAGAGACTAACTGTATGGCCATAAACAACCTAAAACTGCATGTTAATACTGCATGTTAATTCTAAGACCCCCAACCCTTATGTTTGTCCAAATATGTTTGATCGCAATCAAACATACAGTGGCACTGATACCTAAATACTACAAATTAAATAAGGTCCTTATTCACTATGAAGCCCGGTACATGCCAGTATAGGCACATACTGAGCCATGCAATAGAGCACTGGTATGCACAGAGCCAGTATGCATGAACCCCTTGGCAGCCACAACATTACTGCAAAGCTTGGGTAGGCTGGACAGGGGGCCAAACATAAGCCAGACTGGAGGTTTCAAATTGGAAGCCTTGTCTGTGCCCCACAGTGGATCCCCTGCTCCATGTGAGCAAGGGATCATGGGACAGGGTGACCTACATACCAGCTGCAATGTCTCCAGTGGTCCAAATAAAAATAATGAATTATGTAAGTCGATGTCCAGAGCCTGACACTGCCCCCTAGCCCACTTTTGCATTGTGGGGGACTGCATTCTATGGCTGTGCATTGCAGTGTGGTGGTTGGAGCTGTGGATGGGGTGTGTGTAATTACATAGTTACATAGATACATAGACAGTGTCGGCAGATAAGGGCCTATGGCCCACCCAGTCTGCCTATTTGAGCTTGTAAGGTCAGTTTATGTTTTCCTAGAAGTCTGTTGCCCCTTACCCCTGACTTCCAGAATTCCTTTATGTCTATCCCATGCTTTCTTAAATCCCGTGATTGTTTCAGCCCCCACCACTTCCTCTGGCAGGGTGTTCCACTTGTCCACCACCCATTCTGTGAAGAAATTCTTCCTCACGTTTCCTCTGAATCGTCCTCCCTCCAACTTCATCCCATGCCCTTTAGTCCTGGAACATCTTTTTCGCTTAAAAATAGTGTATTCCTTCACCCTCTTCCTCCCTGTAAGATACTTGTATGTCTCTATCATATCCCCTCTCTCCCCATCTCCTCCAGGGAGCACATGTTCAGTTCCTTCAACCTGTCCTCATAGGACTTGTGATGCAATCCATGCACCATCTTTGTTGCCCTGCTCTGAACCTTCTCTACTGTGTCTATGTCCTTACGTAGGTAAGGTCTCCAGAACTGTACATTGTACTCCAGGTGGGGCCTCACTAGTGTCTTGTATAGCGGAATTATGACCTCCTTTTTCCTGCTGGTGATGCCCCTGACTATGCATCCCAGCATCCTATTTGCTTTACCTGTTGCCTTGTCACACTGTTTCCCTACCTTGAGTTCATCAGAGATGATAACCCCAAGATTCCTTTCCTGCTTGATGCATGCTATATCCTCACCCCCTAACTGATATATTGTGCCAGGGTTTTTGTGCCCCATATGCATTATCTTGCACTTCTTTGCATTAAATTTCAACTGCCAAACCCCGACCATTCTTAAAGTTTCTGCAGGTCCCTTCTCATTCTGTCTACACCCTCTGGTGTGTCTACTCTGTTACAGAGCTTTGTGTCATCAGCAAACAGTGAAATTCTGCCTTCTAGGTCCTGCGCAATGTCACTGATGAAGATGTTGAATAGGACCGGTCCCAGCACTGATCTCTGTGGTACCCCACTGGTCACTCTTCCCTCTGTGGAGTGATAGCCATTTACCACCACCCCCCCGTGTCCTGCTGCCCAGCCAGTTACCTACCCACCACACTACTGTCCTGCCCACACCCATATTCCCCAGTTTGTGTAATAGTCTTCTATGTGGCACAGTGTCAAAGGCCTTGCTGAAGTCCAGATAGACCATGTCCACTGCACTCCCAGTCAAAAAATTCAATTCAGATAATTATTATATCAGCCCTCTGGTTGGTATAACAGAAAGTTCCCTGACTTCAGCACAGGGAACATAAATGGCATCATGCATGCATCACTCCTCCAGTCCTCCATGGGCATGCACACTCAGAACCCCCTGTCCTGGGCAATGGTGGGGAGTTGGTGTGTGCCATTTGTGCATTCATGGATGTCTATTAGACACCTTGCATGTACATATCCAGGCCCTACAAATCATGTATTGGGGTGCATTGAGCCAGAAAGTCTACATGCATGGAGTTCATTATTCTTACTGTATATTTTCATCAAGTTCCTGTGTCCAGGAAGAGTCAGGTTCAACTATTTAAGCCTATAGCTCAGTCGTTAGAAGACTGGGAAAATATTCAAGGGGCCTGGGTTCAACTCCCAGTAGGTCACATTATTTCTTTCTTACTACAGTTTGTAAACTAAATTGCTTAGACATGGATAAAACTGCACCAAACACATTTGTCTTCTCAAATTTAAATAGTTCAAAATATGGTGAACAAAAAAAAACACCTTTATAAAATGTTGTTATACTAAACTAAAACAGTTTCAGTTGCAATAACAAGATACCAAAGTTGTGTTGCACAGTTTAATGTATAGGATAGTATAGACTAATACAGTATTTAAAGATCTGAACCATGCACCTTTAGAACCAGGTCTGAATCCATTTACAACCACCACTTACCACTTACTATCTGACCATGAACAAGTAATGTATCCTCCCTGTGCTTACTTTCCTCTATTTCTCTTTGGTTTTCTCTTTTGCTTTTGATGGGTTAAACCCACTGATGTTTTAATAACATTCCATAATTTCACAAAACCACTCTGTGTAATATGACTGTTGTTAACTATTAATAATTGGTTGGTAAAGAACGTTGGTGTAAATTGTGCAGGCACTAAAAAAATTATTTTACTCTCCTTTTGTCCAGAATGTTCAAGCTCAGGGAGGAAGGTTCAGTACCATATGCTATGCACTTTGGCACCCTGTTTTCTGTTCCTGCAAACAAAGGATTGGTGCATCGTGCAGAACTCGATCAAGATGAAGAGTGGTAGAGGGTATCAATGTTGATATGTACAGAGGGGCCCGTCAGGGTGCAGCACAATACTATAGCATTCTGCAGCAGAATAATTGCAGGCAACAAGTCACTTGCAGTAGCAGTTAATCCTTTTTTCACACAATATCCTTAGCCAGTGTATTGCATCCTAGTGGACTCCACTGTACATATTGGGGAAAAAAAAGTTAAGTCACCCTAAACACCAAGACTCTGATCTAAAGGCACGGAGAAGTCTATGATGGCATAAACTGTAAATTACAAACTTTGGTGTTGGAATGAAAAAGAAAATTCCATTCCAGAGTAAGTAATATGGCAAAAAATAATCAGACACAAAATCTTAACATTACAAATAGTATTCCCAACCCCTTGAGTGCCACAAATGTAATTTATACTGTATCTTGCCTCAGACAACAACCAGGAACCAGGAGTCATTATAACTAGTATCTGCATTGAATTTTGCACATGCGGTGTGAAATCCCATACAGTGTTTCCAAGGACCAACAGTAGGATGTATGAAGATGTAATTAAAATGGATATCTGAATAACAGCAGTCATTTTTTCAGTGCTAAATTTGTTATTTTAATAGTGGCATTGCGCATTATGAACAATCAACCTGCTGACATTTTTTTGAAATTTCATTTCATTTTCCATGACACATGCTGTTTATTAAATGCAGCACCGAGAAGAGCTATAATGAAGTGAGACTGAGTGACATTAAATTAAGCTTTGAGCTCATGCATGCTTGAAAATGCCTGCCTGTACACCATTGTTATAAGCAATAAAAATTATTACTCTGGAAACATATGAAAGCTTTTAAATGAGAACTTGGAAGCATGGGTGTTTTTTTTTCTGGTTATGACTGATAAATGTACCATTTTAAAGTAAACAAAGCTGTCCATTATAAGTGCATTCATAGATCTCATGCCTTTCTGTAGCAAGCTACTTCATGTATCTCAATATTAAACCCTTAAATATAGCTTTCCTAAACCAGTGTGCAGGAAATCTATAGATAAGTGTCCTCTGACATCACTGCTGAGCCACAGGGAACATTCCAGCCATTGATGTAAATGACATTGTGAAGACAGCCATGCTTTTACATTAAAATGTAAAAAGACTTTAATATGACTGTATTCTAGTTAAACTAATATGAGAAGCATACTGGAAAGCAGCTCTAGTGTGCTAAGGGCTGTGTACTTACAGTAATGTGCACAGGCCATAAAAGAAGGTACATTGTAAATATCGGGCAAATGTATCAAAGAAGTGTGCACAGATGGGTGTAATTCATAGCAGGAGTAAGAGGAAGATATTAGCATTAGGAGAAGTCAAAGTAAAAAGTATGTGGAGCTTGGTGAACATCACTAGTTGGGAGAAAAGAACTTCTTTATGCATGCCTGTGACAGCAGGGAGCAGAGTGATCCCTTGCCTGGAGAAGTACAGCAAGGTAAGGAATGGGAAACCAGATGTTTTAATTCATTTATGCCACCATGTCCTGATGAGCAGCAGCAAAGATAGGATACAGGTCTTAACCAATGAACTAGGCAGTAAGTTGTGGGTAGAGGCAGACAATAACCTTTGAGGTCCTACTGGTGCCATATGAGAGTGAGGAAAGATAGGAGAAAATTAGGGAGTTCAACACATTTTTGAAGGGCTGGTGTGGGGAAGAGGGATGTTTCTTTCTGGGGGACTTGGGGACATTAAGGGAGGAGTGTTGTTTGCTATAGCTGATAGGCAGCAGAGCCAGGATGGCACATGCATGTTGGGGAACTTATTTGATGTGGGAATGTGCAGGGAAGGGAAGAAGTGCTTATATGTATAGTAGGCATCAAAACACATAGATACACACACACATGTGTGCTCACAATGTCTCTCCCCTTACACACACAAAGTGTGTCCCATAGGTGATTCTAGTTTCTAGAAAAAAAGTAATTTAGAAAAGCACTTTTTAATCAGAATCCTTTGTTTTAATTTAGTTGTTTAACCAGGTATAGCACACTAGGCTGGAAGCTTTTTTACAGGAGCAATCTGGGAGCACAAGGAGGTTAAGTGACTTGCTCAGGGCCACACAGTATGCAAGTGGAAGCTGTGGGATTCAAACCCAAGTCTGGTTTGCTGGTTGTCACCAGATTTGCAGCTCAGAGCCTTAGACCACTGCGCTATACTGCCTCCTACAGATTCAGACAGAAAACTGCTTTGTACCACTAGAAGAGACACAGGCTCCTAAATCTGGCTATTGATAAGTAACATCTTTGCTGGCATTGTGTTCTAGTTCTGATAGAACATCTGAAGCAGTAGCCCAATGAGACATAGAATATTAAGAAATGTCTTTGTCTGTTTGGACATTAAATTTCCCTTTGATATATTTGATTTTCAGCATTTAAATTAACCAAGGTTAAGGGAGGTCAAATGGAAGGAAGGAATTGAAAAACACCCTATCTAGGATAGGATGTTAGAAGCCAGAGCAACCATAAAGGATTAAGGCAGGTAGAGATTAATGTACAGCACAGTGCATTACATTGCAGGAAGGACATACTGTATTAGACACAAAAGGAAGGGTAAAAACAGATTGTATGGAGTACAGGATTAGAAAGGAGATAGTCTTCTGCAGGGATTGCAAGACTCTAAGCTTCTAGATTTTGCCCTGGATGGTGGGTCACTGCCCCATATTTAAGAATTTCATTGAGCTCCAAATACAGCTGGTAGCAGCATGGGAAGAGATGTCCATGCTGCATTACCAGCTGAACTGATAGAAACAAGCATACCCTACATCCCCAGTTCCCCAGAGGCCCGCTGGCCTCAAAGGCTGGATTGTGGTGTGCAGAGTGGGAGGAGTGACAGGGGTATTCACAAGGAAGTCATCCAAACTCACCAAATCCAGACAGAAAACTGCTTTGTACCACTAGAAGAGACACAGGCTCCTAAATTCCGTTGGGGGTTCTGAAGCTCCAAATCTTTTGGGAACAGCAAATATGATCTGGTGTCACTCAGGGAGAGACCAGGAAGAAGACAGCAAGGAGTACCTAGTACTAGGGAACTTTAGGATTCCAGGGGTAGAGAAGGTAGTAGGGGTAGGTGGTAGTCATATATGCTTTCCAGGAGAATCAGCCATCCAAAATATGGGTCACAAAGGGAGGATGATGGAGGAGGAGTGGGAGCTTATGGTACTGGTACACCAGGGTACCAATGATTTGACAAACCAGCCTATTGAGACAATGAAGTATTACTTCCAAAGGTTGTGGAAGGTCTGAAGAAGGCACACTCAGTTTACCTGACCTCTTGGAGGTCTTCATTGTGTGGGTGTGTAAGATTGGAAGGATAGGGTAAGGAAGGACAAGACTGAGTAATTTGATTGGTAGTTGGAGGAATGGTGTCAGGAGAAGAAGTACCATATTGTGAGAGACTGGGCAGTTTCTGGAAGAGAATACTCTTCAACAACAACAGCATTCACCTCAAAAGACAGGGAACTAGTGCACTAAGGTTGAAGTTTGAGTTCTACATAATGTAGGTGGACATTTAAACTGAGAGGGGGAAAAGAGAGGCTGGGAGAACCACAGAGGATGGAGAACAAAAGGGAAATCTTGTGAAGACTCCTCCAGAAATGGAGGCTAGGAGCAGTGATGATGAAAGCAGCAAAGAATGGGTACTTTGTATGATAAGTAGCAATGCTGGAGAGGAGGGTTCACAAAGCCAGCAGGATGCAAGAAATTAGGAAGTTGAGAGAGGGCAGGACTAATCGACAGGAGCTCACAAGAGGGAGAATGGTACAAGCACAAGCTGGAAGGCAGTCTTGCTACATTCCAAGAGCCTGCTGAATACAATTAGTGAGCTATAGGCGATGGTGGCAGATCTGGGGTTAGACATTGTAGCCATTACGGAAACTAGGGCCACAAGGAATAATGACTGGGACCTGGCAATCCCAGGATATACTCTATATAAGAGAGATAGGGTAAGGGAAAAGTGAAAAGCAGGTGCAGTAGCCCTCTTTGTCAAGGAAAGCATAAAGGTGGTAGAGGTGGGCCCTTAAATGTAAGAAGTGGAGAGATAGAATAACTGTGGATACAACTAATGACATTATGGGAAATACATTCAGCATAGGAGAGGCCTATAGACCAACAGAACAGGGAGATGAAGGGGAAAGTGAACTGGGGCAGAAATTGAGAAGGGAGCCACAAAGGTGAAGGTAGTGGTTGTGGGGAATCTCAATCTACAAGACACAGATTGAGACATTCTAGCAGCTAAGAACATGAGAAGTGCTGCTCTTCTAAACATGTTGCATAACTGACTGCTGGTGTAGCTGGTCAGGGAAACCACAAGGCTACCATTTACAACATGTTATGCACTAACTCAAAAATGGTAGGTGGAGTATTGGTTAAGGAAACACTGGTGTCCAGTGAACATAATACCATATGGCTTGGACTGGCCTTGGGTACCAGTATACCCTCATCAAAGGCGGTGGTTTTAGATTTCAGATAAGCAGACTTTAATCAGATGAGGAAATTAATGAAAGATAATTAAGTTCAATTGGGCAATATCAGCAATATCAGGGGTTTGAGTCAAAGAGGGGAGAAATTAAAGGGTTATTCCCCAACTAACCACAAATGCTTGAGCACTGTTAGCAAGTCTAATAGGCACAAGAGACCAATAAAGATCTTTTAAAAGGTCAGAGAAGCAGTAAGAGAGACAAAAGAGCCATCATTAGTGGTGGTCAAAGTGGCTGAAATTCTCTCCGTGAAGTGATTCACGGAGTAATGTGGACTCCTTGAAGTACTCCACAATGGGTAGCGGAGTACTTCACATTATAATTAGGAACACAAAGTCCATTGGAAACAATGACTTTGCATTATTCTGCCTTCCCCAAACCACTTCTCCACCAGTTTTAAGGCGAAGTATATTGAAATCAATGTACTTCACCTCAGTTTGCCTTGTTTTTGAACTCCAAAGGTGAATTTTGCAGTGCTTTATGGGATTGTAGGTCACATGGGCTCTAGATTGTTCTGCGCAGTCTCAGTTCTGTATATTGTGTGTGTAGTGGAAGATGGAGACAGTTTCCTCTCAGAGCTCTGCAATTGAAATCCTCTAAAAGCTGTTAAAAAAGTCTTTTTGAGCAATTTTTTTGTTCACAATTTAGTACATTGATTATCGGACACCCTCCTGTGGTCATATCATCGAGTGTTTATTGAGTGTGTGTGAATTTTGAATGTTAAATTAGAACAGTCAGTCTGTTCACTGAGACGTGTGCTTTGGAGGTGGGACGTATATGTGGTATAGGTAGATTAACTGGGAGAAAAGCCAGTCTTTCTGTTTTGGTTATATTTTTCTTGTATAACTGTGTTAATATACACACAGTAATATTTTCAGTAATTCTTGATTTTTTTTTTTGCTGATTGTTGTGGTGCAGCAGTGTAAAATTTCAGTTTGTTTAAAACATTTAGTTATATTTCTAAAGGTTTTCAATTTGCTATGCATTACTTGTAGTGTGTGTGTGTGTGTGTGTGTGTGTGTGTGTGTGTGTGTGTGTGATCCAAGCCATTAAATCAGACACCTTTTATTGTGCCACAGAGTAATTGCAGCAGTGTGAACCTGCTATCCACCGAACCTGCATGAATTTTTTATACTGCTTTGTGGTATCTTTACTGGTAGTGGACTGTTACTGCCTTGCACTACCCCCTCCCAACTGACAAAATGTATTCTTATCCAGATTTGGATTTGTGACTTGTGAGCACTGGTTAGGTGTTGTGCCTTTGCGTCTGCATCTCTTGAGTACGCAGCAAAATCTTAATCTTTCTGTGCATTTGTAGTATACCATTAATTCTGGGAGACTTGGCATTTCTTGTTATACTCTCATTTCACTTCGTCAGCACTGGGGAATTTTCTGGACATAGGACAGTAGCATTTTTGGGATCCACATTGATTCTGGTGACTGTGTGTGACCACGGCACACATGACGGACTGCACCATTAATTCTGGGAGACTTTGCATTTTTTGTTACCGTCTTATTTCACTTTGTCAGCACTGTGGAATTTTCTAGACACAAGACAGTAGAATTTTGGGAATGCACATTGATTCTTGTGACTGTGTGTGACCACTGCGCACATGACGTCTGAGTGTGCCATTAATTCTGAGAGGCTTTACATTTCTTGTTACGCTCTCATTACAATTCATCAGCACAGGGGAGTTTTCTGGACACAAGACATGAGGCTTACAAGTATAAAAAATAAAAATGAAAATGAAATGAAATTTTGGAGATGCACATTAATTTTGGTGACTGTGTGTGTGAAGGGCTGCCGATATTGTTGTCACTTCACCTTACTTCCCGTTAAGGCGGAATGACAATGCAAAGTAATAATTACAAGGCAAAGTGAGCCTTTTGCATTGGCCACTTCGCGTAGCGGAGTGACAATGCGAAGTGCCCACTTCACGGCCACTTCACTGCCAGAATTTAAATTTGTTTTTTATCTCTAGCCATTATTAGCTACAAGGAGAAACAGGGGGGTGAAGAATGGAGCAAATACCTGGTAAAGATAAAGGAGGTCAAGTTAGCAGTTAGGGATACAAAAGCAACCGCAGAGATGCATATTGAGAAAAATGTCAAGGGAGGAGAAAAAATGTTCTTCAGGAACATCAGGAAATAAAGAAAGATGACAGGGGGAGCAGTAAGGCTGCCTGATGGGGGCAGGGTAGTAGAGAAGGAAAAGCAGGAGGCAGCCATGTTCAATAGCTACTTCTGCTCAGTATTCACAGTGGAGGATAGCCGGGCTTTGCTAGAAAATGATGTAAAGGCTGCTGAAAGGCCTATCTCAGAAATGCAACAGGGGATAATTACAGAAGAAATGATCAGAAAATGGATCACAGCCCTGAAAATCGAAAAAGCTCCAAAGCTGAATGAAATGCACCTGAGGGTACTCAGGGAATTAGCATAGGAATTGGCTGAATTCCTGGCAAGGCTAGTCAATAGCTCACTACAGTCAAGGTGGTTCTGAGAGACTGGAAGATAGTGAATGTGGTATTGTTCTCAAGGAAGGGGACAGGGAGGAACCAGGAAATGACAGGCCCATCAGTTTTACCTCCATTGTTGGTAAACTCATTGAGACACAAGTCTAAGAGGAACTAGTGGATGGTCTGGAGAGAAATAGACTCCAGGATAGTAAGTGCATGGGTTTGTGGCAGTGAGGTCTTGTCAGGCCAACCTAATAGTATTCTTTGACTGGGTAACAAAGGGTGCTTGATAATGGACAAGCAGTAGATTTTCTCTACTTAGAGTTCATCAAGGTAGTTGACTTGGAATCACATAGATGGTTATTGAAGAAATAAGAGGATCTTGGAGCAGCAAAAGCACTAATTAGATGGGTAGGAAGTTGGTTAGGGAAGACAGCAAAGGATGATGATAATTGGGCCAATCGGGAGAAATGAAGATCATAAGTGAGGTACCACAGGGTCAGTCTTGGTACCGGTCCTTTTCAATATCTTCATCAGAGACATACTAGAAGGAATACAGAGCAAGGTGTGTCTCTTTACAGATGACATTAAGCTCTGTGGCATGGTAGAGGGTGAGGAGAAAGTAAGGGATTTGCAGAGGGACCTGCAAATGTTAGACAGGAGGTCTAAGGTCTGGTTGTTGAAATTTAATACCAAAATGTGCAAGTTTATACACATAGAGAGTAAGATCTCTAGGAAGGAATACTGGAAGGGAGGAGTTAAGTTGGATACTACTTAAGGGAAAAGGTCATGTGGTCATAATAAGTGACTCCCTAAAGCAAATTAGCTAATGTAACAAGGCCGATAGAAAGGCAATGAAAATGTTGGGCTGTACTGGAAGGGGTTTTGATAGCAGGAAGAAAGAGGTAATACTACCTCTTGATAGATCACTGGTGAGACCCCATCTGAAAAATTGTGCCCACTTTTGGAGTCCTCATTTGAGGAAAGGCAGAAACAGGCTGGAGACAGTGTAGCATAGAAGAACCGAAATGACTGAGGACCAACAGGGCAGATCCTAGGAAGACTGGCTAAAGGCACTGAACAAGTGCATGCTGAAGGCCAGAAGGGAAAGGAGGGACATGACAGACACTTTCAAGTTCCTGAAAGAAATAAATAAGGTAATCTATAAGGAACTATCTACAATGAATGGTGAGTCTAAACAATGGGAGATGAACGTAAGCAGGTGGGGTGGGGGGGCATTCAGGTGGGATGCAAGAAACTTACTTTTCTGGGAGAGTGGTTGAGCCATGGATCAACCTACCAGGAGAGGTGGTGAGTGCAAAAACCATTAAAGAGTTCAAGCACAGTTTGGACAGAGTAAATGGCTTAATATTTACTGGCACCAATAATTCAGGGAGCAGGGGTGGCAGCAAGGGCAAAAACACTGTCTAGACAATAGGTCACTGGGTAGAATAGGGTAAAACTGGGCAGACTAAATAGACCAATGGTCTTTTTCTGCCAACACTGTCTATGTTTATATGTTTCCACTACATGTAATGACAGACACAGAAGGCAAATTACGAGGGTGCATACAAATATGTGAAGTGCAGAGGAGGAAAGGAAGGGAAGGGAAGGGATAGAAATCACAGGAGGGAGGACTAATTTAGCTTGTGGAAGGAGGTATTTATTAATACTAGGAGTCTCGGGAACAAAATGAAGGACCACCTGGTAGTGGTGATGGAATTCAAAATAACAAAACCATTGGCACAAATCGAGTAAGGTGAGTAAGGCAAATGTATTAGAGATTACAAACAACAAGTTCCAGTGCTTCAGGGTATGCTACCCCTTCCTTAGGCAGCATCTTGGGATGGAGAATGCCGCCATCCAATAAATACTGTAATGAAACAGGGAGGATGAGACACAGGTGCAGATCATCAACCAAATAAAAAAAATATATGTTTTACACCATTCTTGTAATAACAATACATAGAGGTCCTACAGTAGGACACATTAGTGCAGACAGGAGGTAAATGCTATGCTTTCCATTTTTTAATTACTAGTGCCTGGCTGATCTGCTAGAAAGCTAGCGTGTGTTGTCTAAAAAAACATATATAGCAAAGCAAACCTTCTAGCAACTAAATAATTAATTAATTCAACACCAAATAGAAACACCAACTACGTCAACTAAGAATAAAGGTTTGAAACCCACCACCCAGAAAGAAAGAGACAGTAAATAAAAATATAGCAGACGAGGTAGAAGAAAATCAAATGGGGACCAAAAAAGCACAAAAATAAACTTAGAGATAAAGAGGACTGTGATTGAGAATACGAACATACAAACATACCAAACCGTCAGCAGATAAAGGCCTTCCTTTCCTCCTCTGCTAATTGCACCTGTTTCCGGTGACTTTCTCGTGCTACATTCCCCTCAACTTTACTCTATCCTCTAGTCCTCTCTGCCCTCTACCCTCCTTTCTATCTCCCTCCCTTTGTCTGTACCCCCATCGCTTCTCTGTCCATTGTTTTTCCTGGTTCTAATCCTCCATCCCTCTCTCCTCCCCCATGTCCACTCCCTACGTTTGCTTTGTCTCTACAGATATCTGTCCACACTCGTGTTCTCACACTCTTTCTCCCTGAATCATTTTTGGGTATTGACCCTGATACCATGGTACCTTATGAAGTAACCTGGTTGTATTTACCCATTTTACTTATTTTATTTGATGTCTATGTATACAAATATTGCTTCCCACCAGAAGGCATTGTACCCTCTGTATAATATGTATATAATCAATGCAGTCAATTGTTTTACTCATATCGTATTGTATATATTTTTTTGAAATCTTTTATGTTTTGCATTCTATTCTACATATGTTTTAGCCCTATGTACTCATCTGTTTTACATGATTGTTCTTACAGAATGGTTCTTTGAGTATTTGCAACACTATATCCTCTGGTGAATTGTCGTGCTCCAAGTAGACTCCTAGTTGCTGTCAGTTCCCAAGTGCATGCTATTATCTTTTGTATCTCATAAGGTGTCTCTGTATTGTTCTTTTTATTGCTGTTCTCTCCCAGGTCACCCCTGAAAAAGGGACTCTAATTGTCTCAGTGGACTTACTCGGTTACCAAAATTCAAATAAACAAAAAAATAAATAAGTCTGCTTGATTGTGCAGCTAGAAATCCTTTACACTGCAGCTGCCACTCCCTCCACATACTTCCTCATGGTGACTCTCCTCCTCATTTTATCCCATCCCATCTTCAAACTGACCACCATCTTACAGGATACCACCTCCTCGGGCTACATGTTCCACTTAGACACCACCCTTTCTGTGAAATAGTGCCTCCTCATTGCTCTCCTGAATCTCCTGTCCTCCAATCTCAGCTCATGCTCATTCGTGTCCCTCTCCCCCTTCTACTTAAGCATCCCTTCTGTACCAGCCTTGTTTTATACCCTTCATGTACTTAAAGGTCTCATACATATCCCCCTATCCTTCCTCTTCTCCAGGGAGTACATATTCAGCTCTCTCAGCCTCCCCTTGTAGGGTTTGTCTTTGAATCCCTGGATCATCTTTGTTGCCCTGCATTGGTCCTCCTCCAGTTATCTAATATACTTCTTCAAATTTGGGCACCAGTACTGCATTAGGTATTCCAGGTGCGGTCTCACCAACAAGCTGTACAGGGGCAGGCTCACTTGCCCCCTCCTGAAGGTAATACCCCTAGCAATACACCACACCATCTTTTTGGCCTTAGCTGCCACTTTCCTGCACTGTGCTGAGTGGTTCATTTGCCCTGTTATCATCACCCCAAGATCTTTATCCTCCACTTTAGTGACTATCTGTTTCCCTCCCAACTGATAACATCTCTTAGAGTTCCTTGCTCCCAAGTGCATGACCTTGCACTTCTTTACATTGAACCCCAGCTGACATGCATCTAACCAATCCTCAACTTCAGCCAGATCATACTGCGTCCCTTGCCACCCATCTGTGTCATCCACCACTGCACCAATCATAGTGTCATCTGCAAAAAGACTACTCTTATTCTTCATACCATGTGAGATGTGGGCTATGAATATGCCAAACAACACCAGGCCCAGTGCTGAGCCTTGCAGTACCCTGCTTGTCACAGCCCTTGAAAATGAGATTCCCCCACCACCACTACCCTCTGTTGTCTGCCCTGCAGCCAGTTCTTGATCCAGTTCAGCATCTTTTTCCCTGCTCCCTGGTATCCTACCTTACCAGCCAGCCTCCCATGTGGCACTGCATTGAATGTCTTGCTGAAATCCAGATACAGGATATTCACTGCATGGCCTTGTCAAGTTCTCTCGTTACCCAGTCATAGTAGTCCACCAGGTTTGTAGGCAGGATCTACATGAGACAAACCCATGTTGGTTTTTGTCCTGGAGTCCATTACCTTCCAGAAAGGTTACCAACCTCTCCTTCAAGATTGTCTCCATTAACTTTCACACAATAGATGTGAGGCTTACTGGCCTATAGTTACCTAGCTCATTCTTGGGTCTGCTTTAGTGGAAGAGCACAACATGAGCCATCCTCCAGTCAAGTGGTATGTCCCCTGTTCCAAGAGAGATGTTGAACAAGTCTGCTAGAGGCTCTGCCTGGACCTCCATCAATTCCTTCAGTACCCAGGATTGCACTCCTTGTGGTCCTGGCACCTTATCCAGCCTCATTGCCCTTAACCATTCTAGGACCCTGCCCGCTGTGATGACCCCATCTGTCACCCTCTCCCTCCTGTGCCTACCAATCCTTCTCTTTAGTAAATACAAAGCAGAAGTATTCATTTAGTGCTTCCTCCTGCTCTGCCCCTTTTTCCGCCACCCAAATCCTTCCTGATCATATTATCTGATCTTTGCAGATCCTCCTCTCCCTTACGTACCTGAAGAAGAAGTCTTTTTCCCCATTATTGATGCCCTGTGCCAGCTTTAGCTCTCTGGAAGCCTTGGCTGCCCTGACTGCTCTGGTTACCTCCCTTGATTTCTTCATGTACTCCTCTATATCCTCCTCTTGCCTAGTTCTCTTGAATCTCCTGAAGAATCCGAGTATAACAGAAAGTATAACAGAAAAATCTACAATATGAGGTAAAAGGGAAAGAAAGGATACAAAGAAAAGAAAACTGAATTGATTCCTAAAAAAAAAGCCATACAGGTTGATGAAGAAAAAAGAATATTCAAAGTCTGATCAGAAGCAGTCATGAAATAACCACAATTCAATTTCAAAAATACAGAAAAAAATACTGGAGTCAAGTCCATGAACAGCATTTATAAAACTGACCTCCAAATTATTGGAGTTGCAATGCCACAAAGTATAAATTTGATCCATCATAATTACAATATATCATCCTTTAAAAAAAA
Organism: Neoceratodus forsteri; assembly: GCA_016271365.2. NCBI lineage: Eukaryota > Metazoa > Chordata > Ceratodontiformes > Ceratodontidae > Neoceratodus > Neoceratodus forsteri. Next base: position 662,882,952 of record CM028135.1, on the reverse strand, counting down.
AACACACAACTAACTATACATGATGATGACCATAACCTAAACACAGCAGTTGTAAGGAAACTGATTAAGTCCCACTATTCGTTGAGATCTTTGGGTTGTAAAGTTTTCAAATGAACAATCCATCTATAGCAGGAAATCTGCTGTAGACAATCATTAAGGAGCATCTTGTAGAATTTCTTGAAGTGAATGGGCTCCAGCATGAAGAAAATGGCATGCTAGACAAATTTGAAAGAGTTCTTCAACTCTATAATAAAAGAAAAATCAAAGGAGAAAGGCCAGGCAGTCAATGTGATGTATTTAAATTCCAATAGGGCTTTTGACGTAGTGGGCCATAGATGGCTTTACAAGAAACTGGAAAATCTAGGGTTTGTGGTAAAGCTAACATGGAGGATTACAACTATACTAGGTGGCAGGACCAAGTGTGTGATTGTGAAAGTGGGAGCATTCAGAAGCCTGGGAGGTCACAAATGGGGTACTGCATGACCCTGTGCTAAGATCAGTACTGTTAAATCTGTTCATCTGAGACACGGGAAGGGATCAATGGAAAAATCTTTCAGATTGCCTGTGACACTGAACTCTGTGTGAAGGTAGACTCTAATGAGGGGGTTAGAGATGGAACCCAGAATAGTTGGAGGAGTGGTCCAAGGTATGGCAACTGAAGTTGAATGCAAAGGAGTGCAAAGTTCTATAACTACATAAGGGTAACCCAAAGATTATTTATAGGCTCCAGGTGAACAAATCAGTATTACCAATGAAGAAAGGGTTTGGGATCATCATTAATAGCCTCAAGTCAATGAACCAGTGGACAAAACCTCTCCGTAAGACAAAAAAGATTGCAGGATGTAGACAGAGAGGGTTCTGCATCAGGATAAAAGAGCAATATTACCCCTCTATGGATCACAGATAAGGACACACCTAGAGTACTGTATCTGGTTCTTGAGCCCACGCCTGTAAAATACAGATTGCATAGAATCTGTTCAGAGGAGTCTACAAAGATGATAAAGGATCAGCAAGGAATATCATATGAGGAGCATTTAGTCAGAATGAATGTGTATTTACCAGAGATCAGAAAAGAGAGGTGGGGCATCACAAAAATGTCATCTGAAAGTCATAAACAGGGTAGCATGTCACAATCAGTTTAAGCATAGCAAGAGATCAGCCACTATGGGACACAAGTATACCATGGTGGGTAATAGATTTAGGATGGACAAATAATAAATTGTGTCTTTACAGAAAGGGTGGTGGGTAGATGGAATGGTTTGCAAAGGGAGCTGGTAAATGCCAAGATGGTGGCAGGATAGTAGACAGCATGTGACATCTATAAAGGGTTGGTGAAAACTAAGACAGCATAGTGGGTGGAAAGTAGGAGAAAGGAAAAACTACAATCTGCACTCAGCCTAGACATGTTCAAACAAAGGTTGGTATGAATCATGCAGGAAAATGAACAGACTAGTTGAACTATGAATCTTTTCCACTGATACATTTTGTTTCTATGTAATTTTCTGTGCTCTGCAATATACTTCCAGCCAGCTCACACCCACATAGTAGCACTAACACTTTCCTAAGTGCAAGTTGGATGCCTGAGCTGCTGATCTTAACATTGTCAGATGAGGTAGTTGGTGTAGAACAAGCACTATAGAGTGTAATTGCTAAACTGCAATATTTGAGAAATAAATGCTAATGACTCCTTATAAAATGCAGGGCACTCAGAGCCTATTATAATTTCATTATGGGCATATGAATGCTTATTAACTCTGTTGACTCTGCTGCACATCTCCCATCAGCTGAAACTGTTGGTCCTGTTGTTGTCTTACTGTTGGCAATTCTGCCTTCTCCTGTATTCTGACACAAAGTACTGGTGTGCCATTATGACCACACTCCCTCTCCTGATCCTCCAGTATCAAGGTCTCCAATGTCCGTTTACACCTCCTTCCATCACCTGCTCACCAGATTCCAAGATAATTGGTGCCTGGTTTAAACCTCCTCCCCTATGACCCCCTTTCCAGTCCCAGTTAAGGAACAGCATCCATAGTGAGATGCGGATGCCCCTCCTGACCTCGTGTAGTCTGCAGATGGCAATCAGAAGTAGTCCTTCTCTCACTGTCAGGGTGGCTTCCCTCTGCCTTTACATGTACTATAGTGATATGCAATGAGGTACAATGGCATGAGTAAAGAAGAAACACAGTACCTTCCAGTATTATAGCAAAATGCTGCAATATGCCTCTGGGAACAATGTAATTCAAAGGAATTTGCTATTAGCCCTTTTGCCATGCAGGATTTCGTGACATCATTTACTGCAATGTACTGCATTGCATCCTGACAAACTCTGCTGCATACAGTATCACTTTTACATTTTGAAGTGGTGGAGGAGGATTTGATGCAGCAACAAAATCAGTTGATTTTGATGAATTAAGTAAAAGGTTGACTACTAAGTGACATCTCATGAGAAACAGACTATCCAGAGGAAACACAACAAATATCTGAGGGACACAGAGAACTCCACCAATAACCAGGCATATGTCTGGGATAAACAGAGTGTTGAAGTACAGTATGTAGAGTCAGGTCCAGGAACCACAACTACAGATCTAACAACAGAACTAGAAGTCATGCCCAGTCCCATAATAATTCCAGTCATAACACTGAAGTTAGTGACAATCATCCAAGCACATCAGCGGGGTACCTCAGGGATCACTCCTTGGGCCAGTCCTGTTCAATATCTTCATTAGTGACATTACAGAAGGGCTGGAGGGAAATGTCTGTCTGTTTGTGGATGACACCAAGATCTGCAACAGGGTGAATATACAAAAAGGGATAGAGAAAATAAGGAGGGACCTGAGGAAGCCTGAAAATGATCTGAGGTGTGGCAGTTGGGGTTCAATGCAAAAAAGTGCAAAATAATGCACCTGGGAAGAGAGAACCCTGTAGAAACATACATGATAGGGGAGGAAGTGCTGACAATCAACCAGAAAGTAAGAGACCTGGGGGTTATTATTTAAGATGACCTAAAGGTGTCAAAGCAGTGCACAAAGGCTACAGGCAGGGCAGTGGCATGCTGGGATGCATAGGCAGAGGTATCACTAGCAGAAGGCAAGAGGTGGTAATGCCATTCTATAAAACACTAGTGAGGCCTCATCTAGAGAACTGTGTTCAGTTCTGGAGGCCACACCTGCGCAAAGACATAGACAGGGTGGAAGCAGTCCAAAGAAGGGTGACCGAGATGGTACAGGGGTTGCACCACAAAACATATGAGGGCTAATTAAAGAACCTCATAATGTACTCACTGGAGGAAAGCGGGGGGACATGATAAAAATATTCAAATACCTCAAGAGCATTAACAAGGAATGGGGGGGAGACATCCTCCAATGTAGAAGGAGTACAAGAACAAGGGGGCATGATATGAAATTGGAGGGGGGACAGGTTAAGAGGAAATGTGAGAAAGTTTTTCTTCACAAAGACAGTGGAGGACACATGGAATAGCCTTCCACAACAGGTGGTGGGAGCAAGCACAGTGGAGGGTTTTAAACATGCCTGGGATAGCTACAAGGGAACCTTCAGGTGGGAAGGCATGATGAAAAACCACTGACCAGTTAGGGTCAGAGGCCTCAAACAAGTATAGGGCTTATGGACAAACTAGATGGGCCTAGTGGTCCTTATCTGCTGAAAATTTCTATGTTTCTTTCAGCCAATAAGGTCCCATTTTTAGTGGAGGAACTGGCACCGAATCAACAACATGAACAAAATCGAACTGGAGTGAAAGGCAACAAGAGCAACGACATAAAACTAAAATCAGCAGTTGTTGCAAAGTGGTCAAAGAAGACATTCAAAAACCTACCTATGTGGGAAAAGCAAGTATTGAACACTTCCAGTATTACCTTATCTGCACCACAACTCAGTTTTATAAAGGGAATGGCCTTTGTTACAAACTCTTCTTTATACTCTTTTGTCATCCAAGCAGATGTGCAGAATACATTAAGGAAACTTAAGTTAAAGAAAACAAATCAACAGATCAGTAAATTTGGGAAGTTACCTTCTGGAAGTGATCCCCACTGATGTTAATGTCAATCTTGCTTCATCTGACCCTGCTGTGCGTAGTGCCAAACTGGACTGTTTCACAGGCCATACAAACATTGCGGTCCCACTTGCCTCACAGAATATCATACTTGGGTCTAACTACAGTCTGAATCTCTTGGAGGTGAATTCTGAGGATTTGAACCTTCCATCTAGCTGGAACTTAGAGTGGGCCATTTCCAATTTGGATCTACTGGAATCCACTGGGACAAATATGGACAGTGATGATTTTCACATTATACATAATCAACAACAAGAACAAAAATCAAACCTATATTTATATTCCTACCTACAAGGACTATTTCACCTTCAATATCCACATTTTAAAAGTTTTGTAGACCTGGAAGTTGACAGCCTATTTAACAGCTACTTCAGTGTTAATCATAACAACCTGAGCGTTGAAGAGTCAAGAACCCTGCAATAATTGACTAAGCTGGACTCTATTGTTATCAAGCCAGCTGACAAGAGTGGACAGAGTAGTCATGGATAGAAAATATTATCTAGGGCAATAGTTCTCAGACTGTGACACAGTGAGCCTCCCCAAATCCATGGAAAAGATTTTGAGCCTCCCCCAAAAACGTAAATAATCTTGGGCCTCCCCAAAGAAAACAAACATACTGTACTTTGCGCAGTACACCATGAATAAATTGAAACCCCTTTGAGTACTTGGCTCACATTCAGTTCTTTGTCTTATGCTGACATGGAACCTTTGGAAAAAAAGCTCATGTGCTCAAAGGTATTGTCTGAATAACAAAACAAATAAATACAATAAATATTATTATTCAGCTTATTGTAACCCCGCAATCAATAGGCCAGCCTACTTGCTCTGCTAATTTCATTCTTGAACCATTGTTATCCCTTGTTGCAGTACCTTCATGGGTCAGACTACTTTCTCTATTTTCTCTCTATAAGAAATAACCTTCCTACATACTTTGCCTCTCCCCCTCCTTCCCTACTCCTAAGCAACTTCTCGGGGATTACTTTGCTCCTTCCTGCTGTTGCTCTTAGCATTTCTATGCTCAACCCTTATGTTTGGGCTGTTGTGCCATCAGGCTACAAATTGATCAATTACCACCACTCTTTATTAGTTTATTGTTCATATTTGTTTGCACTATTGTTCATTGTGTATTTCTTGATTGTTTTGCAGTTACCTTTTGAAATGTATTCACTCCCTACCCTTCCCCGGGTACACCTGAAATGAGCCTTGGCTCATTCACCTTCCCTTGTCACCTATTAGTAAATAAATATATACAATTCACTTACTACTGTCCTCTTTCAGTTTGCTTCATCTCTTCACACAAAATATTTAAAACTCAAAATTTAAATACAGTACTTTTTCAGACTTACTTGAGCCTCCCCTGGAACAGGTTGGGGCCTCCCCAGGGAGGCTGGCCTCACCATTTGAGAACCCCTGATCTAGGGGAAGCCCTGTCACACTTGAATATAGCAGAAAACTACATAAAATTATTCTAAGACACTACTCTTGACCTTAAGAGGAAACTAAATCTTGTTCCTTGATTGTTCCCTCTGTGCAGAGTTTATTACTCAGCAGGGATTCTGTATACTGTTGCTGCAGTGATGGAAAAAGAGTGAAGACCATCACAGTGACAGAATCGGCTGTTGGCTGCGATGGTCCATGGGTTTCCCGCCACTGCTGTCTCCAGGAAGTTCGCCCCCTCGCTGAAACAACTCTGACTCAGAGTTGGTAATATATAGTGCAGGCAGTGCAGGGAGCAAAGCCCCCTACAAAAAACATTTGTTTCCACTGACAGCACAGTGCCAGCTGTTGGCAATGTGCCATCATTGTAATGTCAATCAACAGAATTCCTGTGGATGCAGCTTGGTGGAACACATGAATTCTTATTAGGCAGGACCATCCATATGTCCTTACATTCTATACCATCCCTAAGATTCAAAAGAGCCTTGAAAGATCACTTGGTTATTACTTTTGTATCTGGCATAGGTTTGCTAAGAACCTGGTCAGGTTTGTGGATTCTTTCATTCAGACCATGGTGGTTAAGTTACCTTCATTCTTATGGGCCAGAATGGCAGTCCTCAAGGCTCTTGAGCATCAGAAACTTGATGCAGATTTTTGTTGCTTACAAGTCATTTAATGTCATTCTATATCTGCATCAGACATCATTTGGGACTTAATGTTAATAGGTTCTTTATGGATATGTTTAACACTGAGGGAGTGGTTTCCTCAGAGTTTGTTGCTGAGACCTTAGCTCTGGTCCTGCACTGCAAATAATTAATATTTAAGACAGACCTTTATCTTCAGACTTATGGGACTTGATGGGGTTAGCAATGGCCCCCTTCTATGCTAGCCTTTTTTCTGGGTTGGTGGGAGAAGGTTACCATGTATGGCCCCAATCAAAAACCCTTCTGCAGCAGAATCAGATTCTGGGGCCAGTATATTGATGATATTATTTATATTTGTAGTGGCTCTGATGGTGAGGTGTATCACTTCATGAGGTGGATTGTCAAAATGATTGGAACCACTCTTTCACCTGGACTGCCAATCTGTCTAAGGTCATTTTTTTGTACTTAATCCTAAAAGAGGTGCCCATGGAGAAATCATTATTCAAAACTTGTCTACATCAGGAAATACCTTTCTCCATTTTAGAAAGCGCCCATCTGGAGCAAATCAAACAGGGCATATCCTAGCAACAGTTTCTGTGTCTCCAGCACAATTCTCTTGACCCGACCTCCTATAGGGAGGCTGAGAGCCTCTACAGATGCTTCATTGAGAGATGGTGTGACCAAGGTTTATTTTAGGAAGCCAGAAAGTTTGCCTGCCTAAGGATAAAGACACTCTGTTTAAGTCTAAGCAATGTGACCAATCGTCAGATAGCCCACCAACATTATTATGGAGTTTAACTCTATTAGACCACTGACTACCAGAGTACTGAAACAGTATTGGTACATATTGAAAGCCAACCCAGATCTTGGTGATGTGATAGGAAATTGTCCAATGGTAGTTTAGCTAAAAGGACCCAGTATATCTAAAAAAGTAGTCCACAGCCACGTCTCTATGCTTGAAACTTACTACCCTTTATCTTCCTTTTTTTGGGTGCCCTGTTGGCATGCCCTGTTGTGGTAAGTGCAGTATCTGCCAATATGTGATGTCTGGTACTTCATTTGTCAGTCTCACTTACAATGCTTCCGATGAAATTCCCTATTACAATGTTTGCAAGACTTCATTCATTATTTACACATTGTGCTACGACTGCCCTCTCTACATGGGCTGTGTCATACAGCTAATGAGAGAGGGAGCATTCAGGAGCATGTTCTGTATGCTCAGTCACTGTTGGCAGATGTGAGATTCCTGTTGGTCCTCACTGGCATCAGTGTAATAATTCTGATTCTACCACTCTCTTTGTTATGATATTGATTTCATACCCATTTATAAAAGAGAAGGAAACCATCTCAGAACCTTACTTTGGAGGGAACCCCATTTGATTTTTAACCTGGATGCTGTTACCACTAGTGATATTAATAACTAGGATATTATCCAATTTCTGTAACTATCATATGTATATTTCTTGTGAATGGATTTCTTGTTATAGTGTGCGGCAACTCATTTAAGTTGATACTATTATACCCTATTTTGTTGCCTCTCAATATTTCTGTCACTAGATTTCTTCTTTTATTGATGCTGGGTGAAATTTCTAGTACTCTTGTAAAATTATGTGAAATCACCAATTTCTCATCTGAGCAATCTTCACAAAATTGTATCCACATCCAATCTAATTTTGTTTCCCTTTGTTTCTAAGATTGCATATTCTTTTTTTTCAAAATTGTGCATTTCTCAAAATGTGAGTTCTTAAAATTGTACAGTTTCAGCAAACAGCAAACTTCTCCCCAAATTGCACATTTAAAAAAATGGGAATTCTTAAAAATTTGCAATTTCACTTTTGAAAGTGCAAATTTTTAAAAACCTTAATTTGCAAAATACTGCAATTTTGCTCATTTTGTGTAAAAAGCTACATAGTACTGTATAATGTCTTCAAATTGCAAAATTAATCAAAATTAAGAGAACAGGTGCAATTTTGCAAAAAGTGTGTGAAACAGATTTTTACAAGTTTACACAGCACTACTCCATATGCAACTCTCTTTCCCAGCCTTGGAGTTTCTCTCTACTATGACTGATTACTGTATCCATTAGTATTTGCTTGGACCTGACAACGTGATTTTCTTACCTCTATATATTTAAAACAAAAATATAAAATCAGTAACCATTAATGTGATAAACTAGCCTTTTGGTTCAGTGTGCAGTATTTCTAGTCTCAGTTTTTAATATGTTTACTTTTTTTGCACTATATATGCTTTCAAATGTAATTGCCTTACAGCACTTTTGGTTGTGCTTATTTTGGGCATTCATATTATTATTATTTTATAATTGAATTACAATCTACAACTGATATGTAACTCTGCCTTTAATATCAGATATGCTGCCCCTAATCTCTCCAAGCTGAGGAAGAACTTGCTAAAGTACAAAGCAAGGGGATGAAGTGCTGCACTTTTTTCTTTTCTTTTTTTTTTTTTGTACAAAGTAAATCCTTTTGCACCAAACCTACATTCGTCTTTATCTTTTTTGTTCTCTCAGCTTCTTTGCTTGGTCTGGAGCAGAACAAACACAATAGCATGTAAGTGATAAACTGCAATATTTGAAAAATAAATGTGAATTACACCACATAAAATGCAGAGAACATAGAGACCGCTATCTTCAGGCCCTATTCATGAATGCCAATGTGCCATGCAAGGGCAGCACATAGGCATTCATATGACTGAATGCCATGCAGTGGTGATCTGCACACTTCCCATGGCATTCATTCATGGGTGCTCTAGTGCCCTATGCACTGGATCCCTGGCTGGCTATGGGGTGCCACACCAGGGGCAAGACTGGGGTGTGCCTGGGGGTGCCCATGCCAGCAGATATGCACAAATGCACTTGCATGTCATGCTGGTGTGGAACTTCTGCATGAGGGGGAACCCTGCAGTAACTGTCCTGCATGGTCATGTGCCCCCCCATCAGACACCAGCTGGTGGTGTTAGCACCAGGACCTGTACCACACTGTTGCCCCTGCCCACTGTGCTACTTTGGTGGGCTAGGGGTGGCCATTCAGGCAAACACCCAGTGGTTGAACTCCAATGTGTATGCACCATCCCAGTATCCCTTGCTAGAGTGTGGAATGGACCCACTGTGGGACCCAGGATGGGCATCCCATTGGATGCCTCACTGCATGCTGCATCCTGCACTCAGCCCCTGAAGTGCCACAGTCTTCAGTCAGTGCTGTTCAGCAGCCTTGATTCATGAATGCCAGCCTGCATACGGACACCCATCGGTGCTGAGCTACGCAGGCGATCTACGCATGTGTTGCACATAGATTGTGACTAGGCCCATGAGCACATGAATGCTTATTAACTCTGTTGTCTTTGCTGCACACCTCCAGTCAGCTGAAACTGCTCTTGATCTTGTCTTACTGTTCCCAGTTCTGCTCCTGCTGTAGTCTGACAACAAGTACTGATGTGCTGTTGACTACAATCCCTCCTCCAGTATCAAGGTTTCTGATATATTTTACACCTCCTTCCATCACCTCCTCACCCCATTCTAAGATCTGAGGTGCTCAGTGATATATCCCTCCCATGCAACCTCTCTCCCAGCCCCTGTTCAGGCACATCATCCATAGTACAATGCACTCTCTGAGCCCACATAGTCTGCAGATGACACTGAGCAACTGCCTTACTCTGACTGCGAGGGATGCCTTTCTCTTCCTTCTGTCTTTACATGTACTGTAGTTCATACCAGGGAAGTCTTCCCCAAGGATGTTGACCTGAGTAAAACTCAACATAGCTAAGCATTGCTTGGACCAGCTAAAGATGGACCTTGGTTTGAATAAATCTCAGCAAGGCTAGGCAGTTCAGGGGCCAGCTAGATGGCAAATTACAGGAGCTAATAGGCTATAAAAAAGAGACAAATGATCAACTGCTCTTTGAAGGAAGTCTAGCTAACCACAAACTAAAAGGGGAAGTGTAGCAGACTACCCATAACTAATTTTACTACGATATGCTTTATTTAGCTTTCTTTTCCAATTTCATTTGGCACCTATTTTTATTCAGTACCAGCAGCCATGTGGTTTGTTTTTTCCATAAGCAAGCTCCTGTAAAAAGCACATGAAAACCTCACAGTTTTTATAGCTGGGAGGACTGTAGGAGTAGACTTGTCGGAAGATGGGTGTTGGCTGCTGGGCTTAGGTGGGTATTGGTTGCTGGCAGGGTTACAGAAGGGTAAGAATAAGGTCAGTCTTGCTTCATGTACAGATCACCTCTCATGTGATATTTTAGTAGTCAAGACTATAGATCACCAAGATGGTATGCCCCCACACAGTGACACTTTTATAGTGACATACATCAATGCCACCAGCATCGACATGTCACTGTAAAAGTCTGCCAGGGACCCAGCAACACTTCCCTTGTCCTGCACCTCCTCCCCAAATCAACTCCAACTCATAGTTGGAATCCTTTAAAATGGGGGGCAGAGACCCCTGCATGGGGGTTTTGGGGTGAAGCCCCCCAGTTTAAAAACACACAATGTTCCTAACAGCTATATGGCAACTGCAAAGTGCAGTTGTCATAAAGCTGTTGCTGTTGTGTCCCATCCCAACAAAGTTGTTGATGGGACATTGTAGAGCTCACTAAGACTACTGGGTTGGGGAGACACTGCTTTATAGTATGACTGCAAATACTATTATACAGCTTAGCTACATTTGTTTGCTTTGTAATTTAGATTAGAGGTCAGGGCTATAGGCCCATAAGCCTACTGATCTTAGGAAATAGTAATTGTGGGATACTGCTTGTACTGAGTTAAGAAATAATAGCTTTTTTTTCATTTATTTTTTGGTAAATCTTCCTGATATGAGATTATGAGTATGTACTCTTGTCTTTCATTGATAAGAACATACAATAGTAATAAAAAAAAAACTTGAACTACGGCAGTATGCTCTAGGTGTCTTCTGTACCTACAGAACATATTACTCATACTGTGTCATATGAACCTGTGGAGTCATGATATACAATGAGGTACAGTGGCATCAGTGAAGCTGCAAAGCAGCACCTTGCTTTAGTAATGCAAAATGTTGCAGTATGCATTAGGATCCTTGGGATGTATACCAGCTGGCATTGGTAATAATGCCACACGAACCATAGCATGACACAACAATGCCAGTCAAAACGGTGAAATGAAAAAACAAAGTTGGTGAAAACACTGACGCAAACAACTGCACACACCAGAGGAAGAAATGGGAAACATTCCCATTTCTTTGTTTTTTGTGAGTGGCTATACCCCCCCACCCTTGACATGGGAGGCTTCTCTCCTCACACCCCTCCTAACTAAATTAATCAAGTCCGAGTGGGGTGTGGATCAAGGGGAAAAGGGGAAATTCGGGAGTGGGAAACGTAAGATTTTTAACACACAAAATAACATGTTGGGAAATGGGGACTCAAACCCTCAATCCCCAGCTCTCCAGTGCACCAGGTGCTTGTGCCTTAGTCACTCCACCATAGGAGCAGCTCAACCCGGCACGGCACCTGTGTCCTCTTCAGCCCTATCTCCAGTTCTTAGTCAGTGACAGGGGCAGCGGTAGTTTCCTACCGCTATTATACCCATTTTGCTTTAATTCATTCCATGCTTTAGAGTGCATGGTTATCCTTGTGCTGTTTCAGCAGTGCTATATTAACCCAGTACCCTGCCCTTGGGTCATACCTGGTTTGATCCTTGCCAAGCAGTCTGACATTTGGGAAGGTGTGATCGCCACTGGCTGCATCATGACTACTCTAGATTTTATGGGAACTCTTAATGACCAACCTTAACCCCCAGGTGTTCTATAGTGAACACTGAAGCAAAGTTCTGTATTTGTCAGACATCTCAGCCATTGCCTTTGGTTGTCTCAAAGTTTCCTACCCCCAGCTTCCTCCCAGATGCCTAGTAATGAATTAATGAATCCTACAATATACATTACAACAGCAGGGCTTCTCAGTTGATTAACGCAGGCAGATTTCTGCAGCATGGCTGGTGCTGTAAATCTAGTTCACACTGACTTTATGAGCATTCTACATTGGGGAAGGAACAGTGACCACACAGCCCAGTAACAATACACCATCAGTAGATGGATGAGGCATGTAAAAATCTCCAAGCCCTGGCCTCTGTGCCCCATGTGGTTAATCCAGATACCTTTATGTTTGGGGGTACAAGAACCAGGATGAGCTGGTTTAGTACTGGATAGTAGTGGAGCCATTTAGGGAAAGTATAAATAGAATAATTACAAGACATTAATTAAACTGATGTTTTCTGGAGATATCACAGCCATAAGAGAGAAGTTTGAATGGTTTTATAGACATTTAGATAAATACTGTAGATGGTTAAGAACAGCTCAGGACTTTAAATCATTTAGTCTGCCCTTCGTTTCATCTAATTTAACTAGTTCCCCTTCTACTGATATTTTGTAATCCTACATTCTCCTAACAAAACCTTTGTAGTTATTCCATTTGATCTTGAAGTCTGGTGCAGAGTCAGTATTCACTAATTCCCTGTGAGTCTGTTTCTGTTCCATTGGTCTACAACTCCCTCAGTAAAACAAAACTTAATAAGGTCCTCACTCCTTTCTGAATTTTTATCCTTCAGTTTGGGGTTATGGCCCCTGGTGTTTTTCTGGCCTTTTAATCATAATAGCCTGTTGAACTCCACCTATGTACTTGTAGGTCTCTAACATGTCCTCTCTCTTCCTTCTCTCCTCCAGTGACCACAGTGGTTGACAGAGATAAGTCCTTGTTGATATCTAAATATACCACTGGAAATTCCAGTGAAAATATTGATTTCCCATGATGTATCTAGAAATGTGTAGAAAAGGACTTATCCTGGCTACCACTGAGCATGTTATGGTTTGTCAGAATCTCTTACGCGCTCCTATTGCGGTTGGGCAAATACCTTATTTTGAATATTTGGCCATATCATATTCAGGCCACAATATATTTGGCCAAACCAACCACTGAAGCAAGATATCTTGAGATATTCAACTTGGCAGATTTGGATCAGTATGTAGAGGAGGGTACTAGTAGATATCAAGTATTAGACCTAGTCCTTTGCAACATGTCTAACATTAGAAATGAATGTTGGGTTTTGTTACCACTTGGATCTAGTGACCACTGTATGGTAGGAGTTCTTATAATGGGAAATGAGAATGTTGGTTAGGGAGATACCATTATCATGAACTACGGCAGAGCAGATTTTAATAGTATGAGACAGGATATGGTAAAATGGGAGTGGGAGGAGGACTTTGAGCACAGGACTCTACATCAAATGGGTGAAATGCTGGTTAAAACAATTTCCACTCTTGTGCAAAAATATGTGCCAAGTAGGAGGAAGTATACCAGTTCTGGGTATACACAGGTATGGATGACAACTAAATTTAAGAGATGCATCAATAGGAAAAATAAAGCCTATGTAAGAGCAAAGAAAATGGGCATCAGTCATCTTGGAACGCCTACAAAAGAGCCTTAAAGGTCTCCAAAAAGGCAATAGCCCAGTTGCAAAGGTCCTACGAATTAAAACTGGCTGTTAAGGTAAAGGACAATTATAAATACTTTTACTCATATGTAAACAAAAAAAGTGTGCAGTAAAAATCATAGGACCATTAAAAGATAACAAAGGGTTACTTGTCACAGATAATATCCAAATAGCTGAACTATATAATACATTTTTCACATTGGTATTTAATCCAAAAAACCAGGGCACTAAAAGCCACCTACCTACATCTAGTGGAAGTCACTTGATATTGGTTACTAGTAGTATTAAGGAAAGGTTATCTATGCTGCACCAAAATAAAGCACAGGGTCCAAATGGGCTCCACCCATGAGTCATTAAAGAACTTGTGGATGTGTAAGCAGGCCCTTTGACAGTTATTTTTCAGAAATCCCTGGACCAGGGAGAAGTGTTGGAGGGATGGAGACAGGCGGATGTGGTTCAAATTTACAAAAAGGGTTCCAGGCAGGAGCTGGGAAATTATAGGCCAGTCAGCCTAACTGCAATCTTGGGTAAAGTTTTGGAAGGCATTATCAAAGATCATATTTCACTCCATTTGCTGCAGCAGGGTGAAGCAGGTCATACACAACATGGCTTTACAAAAGGCTGATCCTGTCAGACCTTTTGGCTTTCTATGGCAGAGTCAGTGCAGCTCTGAATAAAGGGGAGGCAGTGAGTGACATTTTTTTTGGATTTTTCAAAAGCATTCGACAAAGTCCTGCATGGTGATCTTGTTGATGCATTAATTGTTCAAAGGATTCAGGGTAACATCTCAAAATGGATTGCTTCATGGCTGTCTAACAGAAAACAATGGGTTTGCATTGGGGGCAGCCTCTGATTGGTCCAGGTTACGAGTGGAGTGCTGCAGGGTTCCTTTTTGGGCCCCTGTTTATTTAACATTTACATCTCTTCTATGAAGACAAATGGGAGGGTTTGGGAATCCAAATTTACAGATGACACAAGGATCGGTTTTACAGTAAATAACACCGAAGATGCAAATAGACTGCAGGAAGCATAAAATAAACTAGAGGAGTGGGCAGTCAAATATAAGCTTACATTCAACACAGATAAGTGTGCTATAATGCATCTGGGAAGCAGAAATGTGCAGCAAAAGTACAGAATAAATGGGATTTCTTTAAGGGCAGTCACAGATGAAAGAAACCTTTGGATCAGAATAACAAACAACCTTAATTTTAAGCTGCACTGCAATCAAATTGTTAAAAAGGCCAGCAGCATACTAAACTGTATCAAAAAACACATAAAAAGCAGGGAGAGTGCAGTGATTATACCGTTGTATGGTTCATCGGTGAGACCTCACATGGAGTACTGTGCTCAATATTGGTCTCCATGAGGTAAAACAGAAATAAAGGCACCCAAAAGAGTACAGAAGAGGGCAACAAAGCTTGCAAACAAAGTTCAAAACAGAGACTATGAGGACAGGTTGATTGAACTGGGAATGTACTTGCTTGAGTTCTATAGATTAAGAGGGGATATGTGCTTGATTTACAAAGCGCTTTCAGATGCAGATCTATGGGGAAGGATGGACCTTGTTTTTAGAGAACAGAAGTATTGTGCAAGGGCACATTCTTTTCAACTAGACAGCGGGAGAATGGAATGAATTACCTTCTGAGGTGGTGTCAAGCAGCACTATGGGGGAATTTAAAGAAGATTTAGATGAATATC
Organism: Neoceratodus forsteri; assembly: GCA_016271365.2. Lineage (NCBI taxonomy): Eukaryota > Metazoa > Chordata > Ceratodontiformes > Ceratodontidae > Neoceratodus > Neoceratodus forsteri. Next base: position 662,867,621 of record CM028135.1, on the reverse strand, counting down.
TAATAGGAAGTAGGATAAAGGGGTACAGTTAAATCAATTGGCAAGCTATATGGACCTAGGTCTACTTTGCTCTGAATCTGCCTGTGAAACCTTATTCATGTGCTTCTTAGAAAAATCCCCCAGCCTCTTCCCCTCCTACCCAATCCTTTAAAATACGCAACCCCCATGCCTCACCCTCTTCTAGACTCCCAATCTCAATATCCTCCCACCCCAACAACCACAATTAAATTTTTGATAATAAATAAAGTCCTACAATGGATGAACAGTGCAACTCATCTGCATCCACAGCTGGACACTGCCTTTAGTGCTCCTTTTTGTTGTAAAATAAATACTTATCCCCACTCTGGCAGCATGCTCCATCTTTGTGATCAGCTGGTTTACTATGCATCAGTGTGAGAGTGCTTTGATTCAGTAGAATGCAAACGATTGTGGAAGATGGTTAGTTGTGTCAATTACCTTCTTCATCACATTCTTCCCAGAAGAATTGGGTGCTGGGGGTAAGACAATTGGAAGGAGTGTGATGCTAGGGTACGGGGTGAGGGGGAAACATTAATTTTATGATAAAATGGAGTGTTAAAGATAGTGGCTCGTCATTGAGGTGAGCGAGTTCTGGCAGTCACCCTTTGGGTAAGTTTTCATTTAAAATATTCAAAAAAAATATGAAATTGTGGGTTCTGGGGGAGGAGGCTTGGGACTGGGATTCTAGCAGATGGTGTAGGGACAGGTGATGGTGCATTTTAAATGATTGGGCTGGAGAGGAGGGTGGAGGCTATTTCTTTTTCTTTTAAAATAGTATTTTCCAAATAGGAATAGGAACAAATAGTGTCACTATTCATTATTTGAATCTGAGAAACAAATAGTGCATTATTCTTAGTAGTTGGGAAATAGTATTCATGACTTCCACACACACCCTAGCTCCTGCTTTGCTGCCATTGTACCATTTTAATTGCCCTTTACTGTTCTCTTTTTAGTTGATGCTTATATTGTTTTGGAAACATTGAAACATGGGGTGGGGGTGGAATTCAAAAGGATTAGATGCAGATGCAAATGCATTCTGCACCTTCATCTGCATTCATCTACTTGCATCCAGGCAGCACTTGTGCTATTTTCAGAAGATGTGTCCATATACGAACATACAAAAAATCAGCAGAAAAAGGCCTTTTGGTCTATCTGGTCTGCTTCTGCCCTAAACCTTTCCTCGTATGCCTTATTCTGCTAGCTGGGAAGGAGAAGCTAAAGCTGATGACCAATTGGGTCAGCAGCTGCTGATACAGAAAGCGTATACAGGCAGACTGAATGGGCCTAGCAGTCCTTATCTGCCATCAACGTCTGTGTTTCTATGCTTGTATTGCAGGGTGCACAGTTTGACCTACTGACCTTTCCCCCTCTCTCTACTCCTCCCAACATTTCCATCCTCCCTACCCATCATCCTTACCTTTCACCTATGCTTTTCCCAGCCTCTCCTGAAGCTGCCCATCATCTTCAACAAGACCACCTATTTCAGCAGTGCATTCCAAGTGTCCACCACCTTCTCCATGTTGAAGTGCTTCCAGATGTCCCTCCTAAATGTCCACCCCTCCAGTTTAAGATTGTGCCCCTTCGTGTTATGGTTGCAACTTAGCTTAAAGAGACCCTCTTTATCCACCTTATTTATCCCTTGCAAGTACTTGAAGGACTCAATCATGTCCCCACACGCTCTCCTCTTCTCCAGGTAGTACATATTCAGTGCCCTCAACCTTTCCTCATATGCCTTACTCTGCTGACTCAAGGTATATGGCAAAAAGTTACAGTTTGCAGCAGAAAAGGATGCAATTGTGATTTATGTCCAGTTTGGACACAACTATATCCAGATTGGGCACATCTGCATGTATTTTTGGATACATACTTTGCATGCTGTTAGACCATCTAACAGAAGGTCTAGCAGATTTGGAAACATTTCTGCTTTCAGAATAGGGGCAGATGCATCTTGGGTGTATCCTTTTCAGAATCCTCCCAATAGACTCTGTTGGCAGAAATAGACAAGTGGCTCATCATGTCTGCCCACATTATACTATCTCACCCACATCCTAGTGTCCTGATTGTTTGTCTCTACAACCCTCCCTCCCTCTGCTGGTACCACCTCTGCAAGACAATGAGACTTCTTGCTCTACCAGCAGTGTTTAACTCATTTAGGATACTCTCCCCACTACTTCCATTGACAGGCTACACAACGGCTTTACCATCCTTTCGGTAAAGTAGAACTTTGTCACATCCCTCCTAAATCTACCTCCCACTGACATCAAATCATACCCTTTGTGACTGACCCTTTTCCTTACTAATGGGTCTTCACAGTTCATTCTATTATCCTTAGAAACTTATGCAGTATATCACAGCCATTTTCTTCCTCACATATCTGGTCTCATCTGCGTACATGTTTAGGACTTTCAGCCATTCCTAATAGGATCAGCCTTGCTGGCACTGGATCACATTGGGAACCCTTCTTTTTCTTTTTTAATTTAATATACTTTATTAAAGTTTATAAAATACAACTGGAACCCAAACATAACAAAAATACAAGCAGAGGCAACAACACACCAAATATACACTAATCCAAACTACTGTGTCCCTTCCAATCCCAACCCCCTTCCCAGAGCACAATGACCCAAACTGTCTGTCACATCATTGGGACTTAATCAAGAAAAGGAATGCCCTCAAATACAAAAAAAAAGAGAAAAGTTACTGCCAAACAAAGCCTAGGGACTTACAGATATGGATAAAGGAGCAAGGAGAGGCAACCAACATAACATAAATTGATCCAATCTATTCTGCAGCCGAGCAATGTTTTTCCAACTCAAGGGCTTGCAGTATTTCAGAATTCCATTCTCTGAGTGAGGATGGGGACTCATCAGCCCAGTGCCAGACAATAACCATTTTAGCTGCTAAGGAAATCAAGCACATGTATGCCCGGCGAGGGTCAAACAAATCCTCTGGATGGTAACCCACAAGACAGATCTGAGGTGTAAAAAAATGAGTCCGGTCCCAGGAATGGATCCAAAGAATCACAAATGGCCTACCAGAAGGGAACCACCTTAGAGCATTCCCACAGAATGTGTTTCAAGGTTGCTTCTTCCACTCCAAAATGAATGCAAGTAGGGGAGGCAGAGCTGCTCATTCTTTGCAATCTAGAGGAAGTAAAATACAAATTGTGCATAATGTGGAACTGTAATAACCTATACAGATCCTGCTTAAGATATTTAAAAATGCTTCACCATACAGCTTGCCAGACCTTAATAGACAGGTAACTATCTAATGCTTGATGCAAATGAAAGCAAGTCTCTCTTGAGCTCCTTGGATCTAGACTCTGGAGCTGCACATAAAATCTGGAAATGGAATGGGCTTGTCCCACAATAGATAAAAAGTCTCGCAGAACTGAATTAGGTTGATTAGACCAAGGGGGGAAGGGGCAGACCTAAAAATGAAGAAACTGCTCCAGCAAACTTTGGTAACTCTTCCTTGTGTTGACTCCAGGCTGTCTGTATTGGTCTCAGGTGAAGACTTCAGGATAGGGCACAGTATTCCAGGTAAGGCCTCACAAGAAATCTGTATAGGTTATGATGACTTTTCTTGGTATCAAAACTGCTCCTGATACACCACAACATCATCAATGCCTCCCTGCATGCCTTATTGCAATGGCTGGTTTGCATGAGGTAGTCAATGATGATGATGGCACAAATGTTCCTTTCCTATGTTGTAGTGGCCAGCCTAATGCCTCTTTTCCAGTACTCTGTGTGGGTTCCTATTCTGTAAGTGCATCACATTCTTCTTCTTGGTGTTGAATCTCAACTGCCAGATCTTGGAACATTTTATAGCTTCTCTAGATGTTCCTGGAGTTCCCTCTCCCCTACCATGCATTCTACCCTGCCAAACAGCTTTGTATAATCTGCAAAGGTACATGTGCACCCTGGGTAAATTCCCTTTGCCACTAATGAACACATTGAATTGGACAGGTCCCAAAACAGATCCCTGCAGAACTCTACTTATGATCACCCTCTCCCAAGATTCTGCCCCATTTTACTGTACTACTACCAACTGTTGCCTCCCTCCTAGCTGGTTCCCCATCCACCTTACTAAACCCTTCTCTACTAAGACCTCCAGCTGTTTTAGAAGCCTCTCATGTGGTACTGAAATAAGGCACTACTGGCATTAAAGTAGAGCAAATCTACTACCTGCCCTCTATCTACCAACCTAATGTGCCAATTGAAAAACAGTATCTACTTCTCTTAATATCCCACTCAGCTAGCCTGACAATCTCCCTTGTTACATAGAAACATAGAATCTGATAGCAGACAAGGACCATACGGTTCACCTAGTCTGCTCATTTCCCTACTCAGTGTTGACAGCCCAGACCTATTTGATCTACGGCATGCCTTCTCTGCCCATTTCCAGGGTACCCTTGTGTCTATCCCATGCATTCTTGAACCCACGTATTGTTTTAGCCCCCACCACCTCAGCTGGAAGGTTGCTTCATGGCTCCAAGACCCTTTCTGTGAAAAAGTGCTTCCTGACATTCCCCCAAGCCTTCTTCCCTCCAGCCTCATATCATGTCCCCTTGTCCTTGTGCAATGCTTCCTTTGAAATATGCTTCCCTCCTGTACCCTGTTTATATCCCTAAGGTACTTGAATATCTCTATCATACGCCCCTCCTCCAATGAATAGATATTAAGGTATCTGAGTCTTTCCTCATACTGCTTCTGGTGCAGGACATGTACCACTTTTGTTGCCTTTCTCTGGACTTCCTCCATCTTGTCTATGCCCTTCCTAAGAAGTGGTCTCCAGAACTGGACATGGTACTCCAGGTGAGGCCTTACATGTAATCTGAACAGTGGCATCACCACCTCTTTCTTTCTGGTGGTTATGTGCCTACCTATGTATCCCAGCATTCTGTTTGACTTCTTCACTGCTTTTTCATCTTCTTGGTCACCTTTAGGTCATCTGATATGATGATCCCCAGGTCTCTCTCTTGCCTTGTGGTGGCCAGAACCTCCCTCCATCCTGTACTCCTCTCTTGGATTCTTGTGACCCAGGTGCATTATTTCACACTTTTTAGCATTGAAACTCAACTGTCATACATCTGACCATTCTTCCAATAAGCTTAGATCCTTTCTCATTATTTCCACCCCTTACGTTGTGTCATCTCTGTTGCAAATCTTGGTGCCATCCACGATCAGGCATACCTTTCCCTCCAGATGCTCTGCAATGTAGCTAATGAAGACATTGAACAGGATTGGTCCCAGCACCAATTCCTATGGCACCCCGCTGGTCACCTCCCTCGCTTCTGATTTCATGCCATTTACTATCACCCTCTGAGTCCTTTCCCTTAGCCAGTTTTAACCCATTTTACTACAATAGGGCCCACTCCCAGGTTTCTCAATTTATTTAGCAATCTCCTATGTGGGATGGTGTCAAAGGTCTTGCTGAAATCCAAGTAGGCCACATCCACCACCCCGACCTGATCTACCACCCTGGTCACCCAGTCAAATAAATCTATTAGATTTGTCTGATAGGACCTTCCTGCTGAGAATCTGTGCTGTCTTGGATCCTGTGCCCTGCTAGTCTCCAGAAACTTCACAATCCTCTCCTTAAGTAGGGACTCCATTATCTTCCCCACTTCTAAGGTTAGACTTACAGGTCTGTAATTGCCTGTCTTCTCCCCACTGCCACTCTTGTGGAGAGGGACCACCTCTGCCCTCCTTCAGCCTTCAGGTACCTCTCCTGTCTCTAGAGAGGAGTTGAAAAGGTCAGTCAGTTTACCTGCCAGTACATCCTTAAGTTCCTTTAATACTCTGGGGTTAATCCCATCTGGCCCCGTTGTTTTGTCTGTTTTTGTTTTCCCGAGATCCTCTAGGACTCTCACCACAGTGAAGGGGCTGGTGTCAACCTCCCTCCCCTGACTACCCCTCCTAATGAGTTTTGGTCCCTAACCCTCCCCTTCCCTGGTAAACACTGAGCAAAAATATTTGTTCAGTATCTCAGCCTTTTCTAGGATGTTCTCTACCCACCCTCCTCCTTCCTTTTTCAGCCTAAAAATATAATTTCTGGTCTTTTTCCTCTCACTAAGGTATCTGAAGAGGGTCTTGTTAGCTTTCCTTTTCTTCTAAATGTACCAAAAGAACTTGTCCCCCTCACCTTACATTCTCAGTGATACACAGCTACATGTCAGCTTTTGCCCTCCTAACTGCAACCTTCAACTCTTTTTGCTTAATCTAGTATTCTTCCCATTCTATCTCCCCCCATTCACCTTCTGTCATATAAAGGCCCTCTGGAACACCCTTATAACCTCCCTTACTTCCTTTGACAATCCAGATCAGCGTTTTTTTCTTCTTTCTTTTGGTGACTTTTCTTGCGCTCAGACAGGTCACTTCCAGAACTGTCCCCTTGATCACTCACCAGAATTGCACTACTCCCTCTATCTGTCCTATACCCACCAATTGTTCAGTAAACATTTCCCCCATCTGGTAAAAATCTGCTTGTGGATTCCAAAATTGTATTTAGTACTCTAAACGTGGTCTGAACAGTGACTTGTATGGTAGCAATATTACTTGTTCACTGTGGCTTATGACTCCTCATTTGATACATACCAGTAGCCTGTTAACTCTCCCATATGCCTGCAATTTTTCTAGTTACTGCGTATCATTAAATCCAGATCTATTACCATGGGTAAGGATTTCACCTCAGCTCCATTTACAGCTGTACCTTGTGGCATGTTGTTTTCTGCTGCATGACAGCACACAGGCACATCATTCAGGCACTGTCTGTTTGCTGTTTTGAGTATCACCTCTGTGACACTAACTTTGTTTATTAATATGTTGGGTTGGATCTTTCCACATAATTGCATCTGGCTTCCACAGTGTTGCATTTTCAGCTATTATACACTGGCACCAGCTCCACAGTGTTTTCCCTTAGTGGGCTCTGGTTATACTGCAGTACTGTCATTTTGTGGGCACCTGTGCAGTACAGTATGTGTGCTGTTTGAAAAGATATGGATTCACTTTGAATCCAAAACGTTGTGTAAATAAGAGTATACCAAGAAAAGCCATAGTTGTGCTATGCTTTCTCTTGTGTGATATGATGTCTTTCAAACTGAGGCACTTTGAAATAGTGAGATCACAGCCTATGGTTTCAAGAAGTCACAAAGGTGCACCTCCTGAAAATCACTTTACTCTTATTGTATGAATCCCAGTTTCTGGTCCTATTCAACTGACCCTATGAGGAACAGGTCTGCCAAATTTCATGTTAATACCACAGGAAACGCCACAGATAAGCCCCTCCAAAACCTTGTTTCCTTCCTTCATTTGAACCTGATCATCTGTTCATAGTCAGGGGACCCTTTGGGGAACACATATTCCAAATTATGTACAGATTGTACCACTCAAAACCCACTTTACACATTGTTTGTATGCCTCAAAATCAGAATGCCTTTTTTGAAAACACAGCACATTAGCACGGTTGGAGTAATTGATACTCTGACAACAGTAATCAAGTTTGATACTTGTTTTATTTTTTTACAGACTCTTACTGTTTCTTATTGTATTATTTTTCAAAGCACTTAATACTGTACACTAAACAGATGCTTAAATAGGAGGCTGTCAACAGGTCATTAAGTGCTCTAGGGACAAAGGGTGAAACATCCACTGTCATGGTTTCCCAGAGATTTCTGAGTCACATTTGTTTCTCCTGTGTAAAATACAGTGCAACAAAGAAACACAAAATAACATTGCAGTAAGTTTCTGGAGTTTGTAACCCCACACCGCCCACAAACAGGCTGTCACCAGGTTCCCATGACAACATCATAATAAGGCAGAGTAAAGAACTTGTCACCCTATTCAGAATGTAATGACAGAGGCCCAGATATCTATGAAACTAGTGAATGAGGGATGGGAGCACACAGGAAAGAAACAATGGCTAAAAACCAGGTCATGTTTAGTCTCTGAATTCAGCTCCAGGGGTAGAGAGAAAATGCTGAGTGTACAGCTACAGGAGCTATTTAAGTGATGGAACTCTAATACCACCAGCACTGACTCATGGAGAGGAACAGTAGCAGGACCCCTATGACAGGGAGTAGGTAGTAGTAGGGTACCTAGTGATTACAAACTAAAGTAAAATACCACAGTAATTTGTGTAGTAATAAATCATATCAATGATTCCACGGTAATGTATGCCTGTCCAGTACTAAAAACACATCTTGACCTTCTGAACAGTCACCAATCACCCCCAATAGAAAAGGCTGCACTAGGAGCATGAACACACCACCACTACCTTTTACTTGTCCAAAATGTCCTTGCTACACATCTGAAATCAAATGCTAATGCCTGAAGTAAGCATATTGCACTCTACAGTGTACATAACTGTGACTCACCTGGAAGATCCCCTAAACCCTGATGCGATTCTGTGACATTTTTGGAAAACACAGAAAGGAACACCCCCCAAAAGAAGTACAAATAAGTTTCAAAGTTTATTATAGGACAATGTGCTTATCAAAATTACATTATACAGAGAGAGAAATCTCAATGTGCAAGAGAAGTAGCTGTGAAGATATGTTTTTTGTAGTCACCGAACAACATGTATTCTAAAACTTTTGTTCAGGTACAGGGAAAAAGTGTTTAATAAAAATCAAAAAAGAACAAACAAAGGAAATGAAAGGACGAAGGACATGAAAACATCTGGGCAATACAGTCCTCATACTGTAATGTAGAAGCAATCCACCACAACTGCACACTATACACTCACGTAATACCACATCCAGTGATACAGTGCCTTTTTGATGCTGATGCTGCTGCTAATGAGGGGGTGGGGGTTTGGGCAGGTGTTTTTGCCAGGTCAGATTATCAGAGATACTATAATACTACAGTAAACATTTAGGGCACATCAATTTCAGATTATCTGTGAATTAATATAAAAAACTCTTTTATTTGGTGGACACAGTTCACCCCTTTTTTCCTGAAAAAGATACCCCTGAAATGGGAATTTCAATGAACATTGAACCTCATAAAAAATCAGCAAAGTGATTTACTGCTTTTAGCAAATTTTTAAAATGTTCTTAAAATAATATAAAGATAGCTCGACTTTAGCCTAGGGAAGGGGGTAAACCACTGCAGTTTGCAACCTGCAGTAAGAGCAGATTACCACCATTTTCCCTAATCCACTGAGCCACACAGTGTTTGCATCAGCCGACTATTACAGCCCATGTAGCTGCAATTGGAGGTGGGGCTATTATGGGATGTCTGTGGACATCGTACCCCCTCTGAAATGCAGCATTTAAACTGTACATGACAATGCTTTAGCTGTTCCTTTTAAGGGCTACAGTGGGCAGAGCCCTGCAGACCTCCTGCGATGGATCAGAAAAGGGAGACTTTTCTGACTGAACAACAGTGTGGAGTTGGATTGCACTCACCTCCGCATCTGTGAAGCACACCACAATGTCCATTAACAGTGACAAGCACTGTTTGGTAGAGGTCACGGAGGAACACGGCATAGTCTGCCGTGTTCAAGATGGCCACCAAACTGTATTATGAATGCACTGGTGTCCATCTTGAACATGGCGGACAATGCAATGCTATGCAGTGACCTTCTTTTTTTTATATATATATATAATTCCCTGACCCTCCCTCTCAGCGCTCAACATGTCACCCCCCCCAGAAAGATAACATTGAAGACACTAGGGGTGCCCAATCACCCAGTGTCACAATCCTGTTCCGTGGTGACCTTTTTATATACTTTTTACCCTGCCTCCCAGTACCCCCCCATGCAGAAAGATAACAGTGACACTGGGGGTGCCCAATCCCCCAGTGTCGTTATCTGGATTCCTCCAACATGTTTTTTTTTTTAACATGTAAAAAGAAAACCATCCATCAATATCTTTTGAGGCTATTCTGTACCCCGCACCTGACCCCCACTCAGTACCCACCACGCTGCAACCACCCCCAAGCCCTTACTTACACATCAAGGGTCCAATGCCGTAATCCTCTCTGGATTGCAGACACTTCTTGACTCTTCAAAGCCGGACCACAAACTGAGGAAACAGGTATGCAGTTTAGTGTATTTCAATGATGTTTTGAACTTACTGACATAACTTGTGCATTTTTGCATATTTTTGGCCCACATTTTCAACTTGCGTTTTTTGGGACCCTGCCTCATGAACAATGGCATTGGCATTAGGCAAATCTGTCTTGAAAGGTAATTTCACTGTCCGTGTGAAAAATTACCTTTCAGTCAGGAGTTAAACATTTTCTCTGCCCTTGTTCATGAGGTGGGGTCATAAGAAGGCTATGTTGAGAATTTGATGTAAAAATATTAACAAAAAAATGTCAAAGTTATTATCCTACATTGGATTTTGCAAATGCAGGCTCATAATTTTGGTAATTTTCAATATTGTTACCCCAAATTTACAACATAGCCATATCTTTAGAATACCTCATGAATGTGATAGCTGACATTTTTCAGATCCTGGCCAAAATATTTTTATATCCCAAAAGGTTATATAGCAGTCCCTGCACAAAATTACCTTTTGGACAGGAGTTGAACATTTTCTCTGCCCTTATTCATGAGGCAGGGTCATAAAAAGGCTATGATATACGTTTGGTGTAAAAATATTTAAAAAAAAGTTCTGAGGCTATGTTGAATTTTGCAAATGCAGGCTTGTAAATTGTAATATTCAGTATTTTTACCCCAAATTTTCAACATAGCCAGTTTGTTACAGCACCTCATAATTGTGACAGGTATCATTTTTCAACTCCTGATCAAAATGTGTTTTTGCATCCTGAAAGCTGATTTCGCAGTCCATGCACATCATCACCTTTAGGCCAGAAGTTGAATATTTTCTCTGCCCCTCTTCATGAAGGAGGGTCATAGCAAGGATTTGTTGAAAATTTTGTGTGCAAATATTTAAAAAACTAATTTTCAATATTTATACTCCGAATTCCCTGCCTGCAGTCCTATCAGCTCTGACCAGAGTTTGTTTCCCCTGGAGATGGCTGGCAGACAGCATGTGTTCCCAGGGATACAGCTGTAGGTATTTAAAGGTTTTGTTATACTACAACTGAACACTTTTTATTGAAAGCATATAACACCACAAGAATAGTTCCCCCTCTTAGGCTATGTTGTTTAGTTTCAACAAAAAGAGCATAAATCTTATATAAGCAAAGAAGGATATTGTCCTTTAGATTGAAAAGGAAAACCTGATAAGGTATGGATTCCTATGGTGATTGTTCTGTGAAATAATGTTAGTAAGCGATGTGTAGAAATGACCTAGAGAAAGATACTGTTTATACAGTTACTTCTGACAGTGAAGTATTTTGAACATTACAGTATGGTATGAGGATGTCTGTTTACTGGTTCTGTGTGATAACAATGATAGCAGAAAGGCGATCACCATTAGGGTGAGTGTACATCGGCAAAAATCGATTTCGGCAATGTACACTCATGGCGCACACCAAAAGGGTGCCAAAAATAGGCATTTTTGTTTATCCAAGGGGTTGCCACCTGCACCCCACCACCACAGGGGGATTTGTCTCCCACACCCCCCACTAAAGGATTCTCAACTCCAGGGGGGTGCATGTCGGGTGGTGAAAAAAAAAATCCCTGACCAGCACAAAAAATATTGACCCTCTCAGCATCAAACCCATCACCCTCCCAACCCTAACCTGCCATGAACCCACCATGCCACATAGCCAGCTTGGCAGCCCACCACCATACTACACCTCACAAACCCTCCTCCCTTCTGCCCATTGTACATGCTTGCTCTTCTCAGTGCATATGTACATATTAAGACAGGATGTGTCACTATAGCCATATATTCACCCCCCCTGTCCAGTAGCCCTGTGAACAAGTGCCACAATTGAGTCACCTTTTTGTAAACATTCAATAGTGGATGCCTTTATCACAGGATACCCTGTTTACTAAGTGACAACAAAATTGTAATGATGATATGCAAAGGGTTATTCTTAACATAATATAACCATATCAATAGCAATGTCATAGCATGGGATTCAATCAGTGGTTGAAAAACTGGTGTGGAGCTCAGGGATTTGGCTTCATTGGGGACTGGGGGTCCACCTGGAGTGATGCAAGCCTATACTGGCATGATGGGCTGCATCTGTCCAGGAGGGGAACCAGGATCCTAGGTGATAGGTTTAAATGCTTCATTGGCAAGCTTTTAAACTAGCCAAGGGGGGAGGCACTGGAAAGGAGCAGGAAAATCCTAGCCCCCCCTAAACAATCACGGTAGTAAGTGTGGCAAACACCAACATGGAGGTGTCGATAGGGAGAAGGGCAGGGGTAAATGGAGAAAGTGACAAAGGCAAGAATGACAGGGATGGGGCAAAAGGGGGTAAGGCCATCAGGAAATGGAGGGTAATGAGTACCAATGCTCAGTAGTCTGGGCAACAAGCTCCCTGAGCTGGTGGCCTTAATGGAAGAGGGATGCCTGGACATCGTAGCAGTCACAGAAACATGGTACACAGAGAACCATGACTGGGATGTTAACATACCAGGGTACATAACCTACAGGAGAGACAGGCAGGGGAGAAGAGGGGGAGGAGTAGCTCTCTATGTAAAGGAAGGGATAAAAGCAACTGAACAAAAGAGTAAACAGGGAGGAGAGGAGGCACTGTGGGTCACCTTGGAGACTGGAAAGGGCACCACAATCCGCACAGGGGTTGTGTACAGACCCTCATGTCAGGGAGAAGGAATGGACAAGGATATGATGGAAGGCATTCTTAGAATGGCAGAGAAAGGAGATACTGTTGATGGAGACCTGAATATGCCAGATGTTAACTGGAGCATATTTGCTGCAGCCACATCCAAGAGCAGGGCCATTCTTGACGCCCCTACAGGTGGCAGGCATTAGACAGCTAGTTTCGAACCCACTGTGAGGGAGCAATCTTAGACCTCAGTACTCAAACGGGGCAGTGAGAGGATCTCAGATCTAGAAGTAGGTTGCCATCTGGGGACAAGTGACCATCAAACAGTGTGGTTCATGTTAAACTCAGCTACAGAGTCAGCCATACAAAGTGAGGGTACTGGACTTTAGGAGGGCTGACTTTGGCAAGATGGGAGAGTGCCTCATAAAAGCACTAGCAAACAGGCTAGAAGGAGGTGTGGAGCAACAATGGGGAATTATCAAAACTGCCATCACAGACGCAACAAGCCTTTGTGTGAAGCAAATAAACAAATCAAAATGAAAGAAAAAGCCACTATGGTTTTCAAGAGAGGTGGCTGTGAAAGTCAGGAAGAAAAAGATAGCATTCCAGAAGTATAAGGAAACACAGAAGGAGCAGGACAGAGAGCTGTACCAGTTAAGGCAGAAAGAAGCAGGGAGGGAAGTCAGAATAGCAAAGGCCCAAACTGAGGAAAAGATAGCCAACTCAGTTAAGAAGGGGGATAAAACCTTTATAGGTACATCATCAGCGTGTAGAAAGACAAAGGGAGGATAGTGAGGCTGAATAGAAATGAACGGGGTCGGCAGAGGGGACACAGTGAAAAGCAGGAATACTGAACGAATATTTCTGCTCAGTATTCACAAAGAGGAGGGGAAGTGCCTAATCCAATTAACAGAAGCACTCTTGATAGGGGGTCGATCCCAGTCCTTTCACAGAAGAAAGGGTTCTGCAAGAACTCCTAAAACTGAAGGTGGACAAAGCAATGGGTCCTGATGGAATTCACCCCAGAATTCTAAAAAGAATTAGGAAGGAACTAGTGAAACCACTGGCTACTCTTTTTAATAAATCATGGGAGGATGGTGTGGTACCTGAGGACTGGAGGAAGGCGGATGTGATTCCCCTTCACAAAAGTGGGACCAAGACAGAGGCAGGGAAACTACAGACCTGTCAGTCTGACCTCTGTGGTAGGGAAGGTGATGGAGTCACTTGAAGGAAAGAATAGTTGAGTACCTAGAGGTCAGTGGAGCACAGGATCCAAGGCAGCATGGGTTCACAGCGGGAAGGTCATGTCAGAGCAGATCTAATAGATTTCTTTGACTGGGTGACCAAAGTAGTAGACAAGGGAGGGGCTGTGGACATGGCCTACCTAGACTTTGAGCAAGGCATTTGACACAGTCCCACACAAAAGAGTGATAGTCAAATTAACCAGCCTGGGAGTGGGTCCCAGGGTGGTAGCCTGGGTAAAACATTGGCTGGACAACAGGACACAGAAGGTAATTGTAAATGGAGTCCACTCTGAAGAAAGGGCGGTTACTAGTGGGGTACCGCAGGGTTCAGTATTGGGTCCAGTCCTTTTTAATGTCTTCATCAGTGACATTGCAGAGGGACTGGAAGGAAAAGTATGCCTTTTTGCAGATGACACAAAGATCTGCAACAGGGTTGATACACAAGGAGGCGTGGAAAGGATGAAAAGGGACTTGGCAAGGTTGGAGGAATGGTCAGACGTATGGCAGCTAGGATTCAATGCAAAAAAGTGCAAATAATGCACCTGGGAAACAAGAACCTAGGGGAAGAATACACAATGGTGGGGGAGGTAGTAACAACAACAAAACAGGAAAGGGACCTGGGGTAATCATATCAGATGACCTTAAGGTTAGCAAGCAATGTGAGAAGGCAGTAGGGAGTGCTGGGGGTATACTGGGATGTATAGGGAGAGGCATCAGCAGCAGAAAACAGGAAGTTGTTATGCCTCTGTACAGACAGTTAGTGAGACCCCATCTGGAATACTGTGTCCAGTTCTGGAGACCCCATCTCCGCAAGGACATAGACAGGATAGAGGCAGTCCAGAGGAGGGCAACTAAAATGGTGCAGGGTCTGCAAGAGAAGCCGTATGAGGAGAGACTAAAGGAGCTTAATATGTATACCCTTGAGGAAAGAAGGGAGAGGGGGACATGATAGAAACTTTCAAGTACCTCAAGGGAATCAACAAAGTCCAAGAGGGTAGCATCTTTCAGAAAAAGAGACTTGCAAGAACAAGGGGACACAATTTAAAGATAGAAGGAGGGCGGTTCAGGGGCAATGTGAGGAAGTATTATTTCACAGAGAGGGTAGTGGATACATGGAACAGCCTTCCTGAGGAAGTTGTGGGGTCTAAAACTGTGGGAGAATTCAAGAATGCATGGGACAGACATAAGGCAATTCTTGTGGGGGGGCAGGAAGATAAAGGCTGTTGGTTAACTAGGATCTGCGGCCTATCCTGTAGGTAGGGAAATGGGCAGACTAGATGGGCCTAGCGGTCCTTATCTGCCATCAAAGTCTATGTTTCTATGTTTCTAATGTCAACGTTCCTATAACTAATGCTTACAAGATATTGACTGTTTTTTTTTTTTAATTTAATATGCTATAATGGAACACAAAAGCATTTTTCAACTTTATGCATGTTGACATGATTTTTAACAACTGTGGCTAACAAGCTTTGGTGCTTTATATAGGCAGACCATTAGCATTGAGAGATCTAATTGTTCTAGTCTAAAGACTGGGGTCTGATTCTCAAAGATTGACGCCAAGCTGCATCAAATTGCAGCCTACACCAATCTCCAGTGTTCCAGAGACACTGCACCCAATTCCAGTACAGTAGGGCTCCCAGCACCAAACACCCACAGATTGTGGCAGCCGATCCCATGCACCAGACAAATGGTGCATGGAATGAGTTTGGCAGATGGTACTGCATGCGGTCAGCCAGATGCCATGAGACAACATGACCACTGGCAGAGGCAGAGGCAGTGGCTGGAAATCTGGCTCAGGTAAGTGCCTGGAACATACATTATTGACTCAGAGCAATGGCAGAGGAGAGAATTGCTGGTGAAATCTGTCAGGACCTGTTACTTAAACGGTGCACCCATGGCAGTAGACTTCTGGCATCACCAGTGCAAGGGAAATGAATATGTCCACCAATGTGCTGGTACTGCCACAGTGTGTACACTGTGTTCATAGCCATTGCCAGTCCAGCATGCCAGTAGCATTGTGCAGTCATTGCCCATCAGTCCATGCACTGACCAATCCCATGATCCCCCGGCACTGGCTGCAGGAGTGGCACAGGGGCTATTAGACCAGCTTTTGGCTTGTCTAAGACCCAGCTGGTCTGTCTGGCTTTCAGAATCCTGATTATGGGAATGGTGCAGCTTTTGTCTCATACAAGCCCCCTTCCACCCAGGCACACACCTGTCCTTGGTGCAAGCCTGGTGCATGGCTAGTCTGGTGCAGTGGGTCTTCAGTTTTCTGCAGCTGGCATTTCAGAATTCAGAACTCCACAAGGGTTGACACAAGGTGCCCCTTGCATAAATTCTGTCTGACACAGGCACCTTGTGTCAGTGTCAGGGGTTTTGAGAGTCAGACTCTGGGGATCTATTTGTTCTGGTCTACAGATGGATAGCTTGTGCACAGTTAACTTGATTAAGTATTGGTGCTGGGAGCACATATCTTGTTTTTAGTCTGGTAATGTTGACACAGTAGTACATTTGTTAGTCATATATAATGGTTATGGAGCAACTGCTATTTTATTTTTCTAAAAACAGAAAACACAGCATACAGTGAGGCCTGATGAAGTAGCATGTGTATTCCAAACATTGCCAAGAAGTTTACTGTGGTATGGAATAGTAAAAGAACAGAAGAATACATTTATGAATGGTGTTCATCCTATTTTTCATTATTTGCGATTTTGTAAGTGTTTCCTCACCATGCTGTACTGTATCGTGAACATGACATGTAATAAAGTTCAAACACTTAAAGTAGTGCAATTATTGTTCTGCAGATAATCAAAAACAGACATCCTGTGTGGATCCTGTGTCTGAGGCAGTGGCATCAGCAGTGAAGGACAGCAACTAACAGTAACAGTGCTGGGTTTCGAGGACCTTCTATTCTTGTTATTTTTTGCTCAGTTGTTTTATTTTTGGTTGAGTTTGTTGTGTTTGCTGTATCTCTTTTGTATATAGTATTTTTTGGTAGCCGAGAAATGACAGACATCACGTGGATACCCTGCACCTTGAGGGGCGGCAGCAGCAATGAAGGACAGGACCTACCGTAACAGTCAAAATGCCTAGGTTTTGAGGACCTTATCATTTTGCAAATTTTTTGTGAATTTATTTTTGTTGTCTTTGCTGTATCACCTTTTTATACAGTATTTTTGAATGCTGAACATTATTGGATTGAAACTGCTTTCTGCCAAATAAATGATTACTGCATATTTTGGATGTGCTTGTTAATTTGGGAATGGCATAAAGTGCATAAAGTGTTTCAAAGGGCACCCTTCTCAGTCACAGCTGCATCTCCTGGGCTGGTTTGCATTAAGTACTGTAAAATGTGTCTCTGAAAGGCCTCTTATTCATTTGGAAATAACGCAGAGTGCTTCAAAGGGTACCCTTCCCCTTGGTCACAGTCATCCACTAGCCTGGTGTTTCATTATGTACTGTACAGTGCATCTGGGAAAGACTTCTTATTCATTTGCGAATAGCACAGAGTGTTTCAAAGGTCACCATTCTCCTTGGTCACAGATGCAACCACTGACACAGGTGATTTATTAAGTATTGTAAAGTGTGTCTGGGAAAGGCCTCTGATTCACTTGGGAATATCACAGAATATGTCAAAGGATCCCTCCCCCTTTGTAATAGCTGCATCCCCTGGCCTGGCATTTCATTAAGAACTGCAAAGTGTGTCAGGGAAAGGCCACTCATTAATTTAGGAAAAGCATACATTGGCTCATAACCTTGGTATTTCTACTTAGATTAAACTGAATTTCCACATGCATGTTCCACAGAATGTCACTTAAGTGCCCCATGAAGACCATGTTGCTACAAAAAGAGGAAAGCATTTTTATGGAAGGAGTTTATGTGATGACTGCCAAGATAATGGAACAGATTGCTACTCAGAGATCATGTCTTTGCTTGGCAGACATCTCACAAAATGGCTGATGACTTTGGCATTTCTGCTTTGATTAAGCTGAAACTCCAGGTACAGTTCATGTTCTTCAAGATGTTCCCTAAATACCCAGAGAAGACCATGTTGCTACAGAAAAGTGAAAGTGGTTGGGGGGTGGTATTTCATGACTGCAAAATCAAGGGACATATTTCTGCTTGGAAGGCCTGTCTTTGCTTGGCAGATATCACACAAAATGGCTGACGATGTTGCCATTTCTGCTTAGATTACGTTGAAATACCAGATATATGTTCCCCAAGATGTCCCCTAAATACCCCAAATGGCTATATTGCTACAGAAGTTGGAAAGTGTTTTTTGAGGGGAGGATTTAAGTGATGACTTCCAAGATTCAGGGACAGATTTCTGCAGAGATCCTGTCTTTGCTTGGCAGGCATCACACATAATGGTTGATAACTTTGGTATTGTCTCTTTGATTAAGCTGAAATTCTACATACATGTTCCCCAAGGTGTCCCTATGTAGCTCAAGATGGCCATGTTGCTACAGAAATGGGAAAGTGGTTTTCAGGGGGTGGAGTTATGTGATGACTGCTAAGATCCACAGTGACATTAATAGTGATACACCTCTTTGTCAAAATGTGAACATAAAACATGTCAGCAGAAAATAACAGACTCATTTAGTCTATCATATTTTCCTTGCCTGTTACAACTGTATTTTCTCTGCCTATTGCAAACACCAGACACACTGCTAGGGTCACCTATGAGTGGAAAATGAGACATCATTTAAGTATCAGCATTTCTGCAGCTCAAAACACTCCTTGTGTCATTGGTTGCTGCAAAATGTTGCAATACCAAGTGAAGCATAAACTAGTAGAACACATCATGACACTGGGCACAACTGTATGTTATGGTTTACTTGTGGATTCCTTTTGACAATTTGCATCCCAGTACATTTTTTGATATTATATTTTTGCTGCCAAGCACCCACAACTCTGTGAGGCTATACATTATCTTGTTGCATACTTAATAGTCTTTCCTCTGTGTCCACCCTGCCACACAGCCTTGCGTCATCTGCAAACAAGCACACATTGTTACTCAGTTCTTTCCCTGCATTATTAATGAGCATATTGATCAAGACTGGCCTAAGCACCAACCCTTGTCAGATTACACTTGTCACCTTTCTTACTGTACATCTGAGAGTTTACAATTTAATAACACTGTCTGCATCCTTTCTGATCATTGCATACCCATCTTGTAAGTGTCTTCCCTAGCTTCCTTTGTCCTATAAGCATTCTGCGTAACAACAGGTCAAAGGCTCTAGTAAAGTTGAGGTATGACATGTCTACTGTCTGATTTATGTCTATCATCTGTGTAGCCATGTTGAAGTAGTCCATCCTTTTAGTTTAGCACAATCATCCTATATTAAATTCATGCTGGTTCTTGTCTGCAAGTCTGTTCTCTTCCAAAAAAAGTCCACCATACTTTCTTTGATTGTAATTTATATAATATTCCCTACAATCCCCTCCCCCCTTAACTCACCACTGTACCCTCTATTGTGCCCTGTCTTTTCCTTCACTTGAGAACCATTGCCACCTCCGCTGTACCAAATTTATAGCTAAATACTGTCTTGGTACTCTCCCCGCGGTTACTCCCCCAACAGCAACATTTCAGGAGTGAGGTCCCCCACAGCGACTACAGCACCTAGCTGTGGTGGGAGACCCACTGGAACCCGGCGCTTTCTGTCTGGGGTCCTGCACCCCCCCAATCAGCTCTGACTGGAGTTAAGAATCCTTAAGTGGGGGGGTGGGGGGCACAGCCCCTCTCATGGGGACTTTGGGGGCGAAGCCCCCCTAAGAAAACGAAAGAACAAAGTGTAAACCGGCAGCTGACTGCAGAATGCGATTGACGTGCCGGTGTCACTGACGGGGTATTTGACAGAATTTTTGTCGGACTCCCATCGTGGATCCCTCTCCCCTCAAATCTAACTTCTTAACTCTCTATCCTCATCCCTCCCACCCACTCCCTTAGATCATATGATTCTCACTTAATTGCAGTTCCTCATTGTGTTACCTCAATAGATGAGTTGGCTTTCTTGCACCAGCTACCCAAAATTTGGATTGCCCTTCCACCCCAGATTTGCCACTCAACCTCCACCCACTCCCTCTCCTCTTCCGTACACAATTTCCTCTCAATGAATTGTATGTGCAATTAGTCCCCCTCCCCTCCTTTTTAAAGTATCACCACTCACAAGTCTGTTAGGAATCCCTGTTTTTCTCATGTGGTAGCACTTTCTGTCTCTGAAGTAATCCAAAACTATTGTTCTGAATGCACTTTTGGTGCTCATCACCTTCGTTTCACCATTGCTGTGTTCTCTGCCTTTACACTGTGATATTATCCTATGCTACTAGTTGTTTGATGTTTGCACTGGTTTGTATTACCCATGTCCTAATTGTTCACTTAATGATCATTAAGTATGTTTTGTTCTACCCTGAACTAATTGTAATAGCAATAATTATTTGGTTTGTATGTATGTATGTTATGAACTCCCTATTACACCTTTCCCCCAGGACACACTGGGAGATGAGCAACTTGTTGCTCAGTGTGCCATTCCTGGTGAAACATTTCAATAAATGTATAAAATTGATGCTAGACACACTGGCATATAGTTGTCTGGTTTATTCATGTACTCAGTCTTGTGCAAGGGTACCACAATTACAGTCCTCCAGTCTGCTGCCACTTCCCTAATATGTATTGACCCTATAATAATACTTGCAAGAGGTGCTGCCAGTTGCTTACAGTATTAAAGTGTTTTAGCAAATAATTGTAAACAGGCATGCCACACCACTCCATGCCTTCTGTGCAACCTCCTGAAAACCATCATGACAAAACAGTCAGTTAGCTGCACTAATGCAACCATAACTTTTTCTTTTTTTATAATTTAATGTATTACAACTGTTCTTCACAGCCCTGTGTCTACCACTCTCTCATTTTACCTCAGATTTTTCACCACCCTTGGGTGTATCTTGTCTTTTCTTTTGTCTTGTCCTGTTGATTTGTGCATGTTTACTTCCCAATGTCCTTTTGGGATTCTATCCCCAATAATATTTTTGATAATCAATTATTCTCCCTCATTTCCCTGGTACCTATATTTGCTCCCAGGTAATGGCTTGCCTATTTCAACTGTGAATATGGAACACAATAGTCATTCAAGTATCTTAATTTTAACCCAGACCTCCTTGACATATAACACACCCTATCTGTTTGAACCTCTCTGTACTGTCCTTAGTGTTTCTTTTCTCTCTTCTGTATCCGAAGAATGTATTGTAATTACTTTTAGCTCTCTCTGTAATTCAATGTTCTTTGTTTGCTTTAGCACTTTTTATAGTGTCCTTGCTATATTTATTTTAATTATTCTTTGGTAACTGGGTAAGGTATACTAGGTACAAGTTCCTGTTTTCAGTGTTGGAGGTAGAGCACTGGGGAGGTTACGTGAATGGCTCAGAGTCCCAAAGTATGCAAGCGGAGGTTATGGGAATCAATTCCAGGTCTGCTGGATGTATCACGCTCATTCCTAGCTTCTTACCATAAAGCCCAGTCTGTACTGCCAGATTATGTGATGCTTCTTGTTATATGTGCTACTGTGATTTTTTTTTGTCCTTATATTCCCTACATGTCTTCCTCTTGTCATTAACTGTCAATTTAACCTTAGTATTGCACTTAGTGGTTTCTTATTCATTTGTACTTTCCTCACACACAAAGCTGAAGGCCCATTGGATTACTGTTTTAGTCTTGCCTGTGTGTTTTTTTGTCCCTTCTTTCTTGTGCAAGTCCACTAACTGTGTATCTATTGCACATCACTTGTGGTCAAAGTCAACTTTCTTAAAGTCATTTAGTCCTAATGAAACATCTTCATTAAGTTTCTTTATTATGTCTTGCTTGCTAAATTGTAGGTCCTGTATTGCATATGCTCTCTCTATAGAGGATAGTGGATGGGCAACAGTGATCAACAACACTGCTGTTCACTTCGCGAGGTTGTCATGACAACCAAATAAACCTTGAGAGCGAAGCTTGAGAGGTTTTCGGTTATCATGAAACCTCGAGAAGTGAGAAACAGTGTTGTTGTTTACTGTTGCCCATCCACTGTCTTTTATAGAGTATGGACAATAGTAAACAAATTAGCTGTTGACTGCCTCCTTGGTCACGTCATGATGTCAGTGACCCCCTGCCCCGCCAGTGTTCGTAAAAACACTCCACTCCTTCCTGGTCCACAAAGATACTGTTAGATCATAAATTTAAAAACAAATACAGCTGTCCTGCTGTGTGCTGGCCACTATTTAAAAAAACAGCACTTACTGAAAGTTTTAAATGTCCTCCTGTGCCTCCGATGAACTGCCGTGTTCATTTTATCAACGCCTACAAACCATGACTTGCGCATGCGCAAATGTGATTAGAGGCTGTTGTACCATCGATTTGACGTACTCACAATGGTACAACAACATTGTGACGTCTCATCGATGGTACAACAAGACTAGGGAAAGTTCGATTTTTAAGGAATACAGTGTTGTCACACACACTTCCATTCACTATAGTTGTCTTGTGTACTATTTTGTGTAAGGAAACTATTGGCCTTCTTGATTGCTGAATTTGTTTGTCTGTTTCGGTCTTGGTGATTGAATACTACTATTAGTAATTTGTGCACTCTCATGCATTCAGATGGCAGTCAGCCATGGTGGAGAAAGGATAGTTGTGGCAGTCACTGGTAGGCAATTTCAGTGGGTACCATGCAGAGAGGAAGGTGGAATGGGGTGAAACTAAGCTGGAGAAAAACATAACCTGTGTATTGCGGTTGGAAAGAGGAAGATGGGATCAGTGTACTAAGGATGGGGAATGGGATGGATTATAATTCCTGTTTTACTACTACTATATTTTCACTTTTAAACTTGCTTGAGGTTGGAATAGGGTACTAAGTGATTTGGGGATTGAGGTAATTTTATTTTGGATAGAGAAGGGTGGGAAGAGAGGATACTGCTAGTACAGAGGAAAGTAATAGCTTGGCAAGCAGTAGCTTGGCAGTATAGCTTAGAGGCTAGAGTAAAGAGCTGTGAATGATTTTGATACATCCAGCAGACCAATCCTTGGTTTGATTCTCACAACCTCCACTTGCATACTGTGTGACTCTATGCAAGGCACTTAACTGCCCAGTTCTCCCAGATCACCCCTGAAAACAGGCACTTGTTCCTAGAGGCCTTAACTGGTTACCAAAGACTGAAAAATAATAACTTCTTTTAACAAAACATTTTTTTAAATGACTGCACACTAGCATGAGGTGTGCATTGATGGCAAACTGCAAGAACTTTGTTACAAAACATATTATGGTATTTCATCAGTCATTCACTTGCGAAGTAAAACCTGGCTGCATCTCTAGATTTAACCACTAACTTTTGTTCCAAATAACTAGTTCCCAGCTGGCTTACAGTATATGCAGTCCATCCCTTGTGAACAGCTGATAGTTTTGTAAGAATGTACTCAGTCTACTGTAACTAAAGGCCTAATTATCAAACCATCCATTTAGCAATGAACTGATCTCCTTCATTTTCATCTGCCTGCTCTCACCTCCAAATGGCAATGGTAGTAATTCAAAGAAGGATACCATATCTGCAGTTGCACTCAGCTGTCTGCCTAATTTCCTATATGTCTCTTTTACCTTCACAACAGTACGCCTTGACAGGATGTTGGTGCCTATGTGAAGCACAACACCTGAGTCGACTCTCTCCTCACTAAGTAGCTTATCAAGTTCAGGTATGACCTTCTCAGAATTGGCTCCTGGAAGCCAAAGCAGCATGCTATCCTTGCTGTCCTTCTAACTAGTAAGTCTCTAATCACTTGGAGTTTCTAAGCACTTTGCTTATCTCTTTTTTTGCCATCCATGGGTTTTCACTTTTGGCAGCTTGACCCATTGGTTTTGTTCCTTTGGCTTCCATCTTGTGTATTCTTTCCTTCAGATTCCACTAGGGGAGGACATCGGTTTTGAACACAGTACTTAACTTTGGGTCTACCACCACAGTAAGGTCATCTCACCTCTCCCTCCCTTGCCCCCCGCTGCAGTCTATTCATGTTTGTGTGTATGAGGTGCATTAACTGATAATTGAGTTGCAATCCTCATGGTGCCTCATGCAATGGTGCTCCAATGGCTCCTCACCTCATCCCTGAAGGCAGTCAGATCAGCATCGATGTCCATGTACCTTTCAGAAATAGTGCAAATCTCTGTCTCCTAAAATACTTTTTATAGAAACATAGAGGCCCAGATATTCAAAAGGGTAAGCGCCATGTGCAATAGAGATGTGCCAGCGCAAGTGCAAAAATGTGCCATTCTGCGATATTCAGAGGGAGGCTACTGTGCCACGCAAGTCACAATGCACAAGAGCACAATGGTAATGAATGCATGTGCAACCATAGGGGGAGGAACCATGAATAAATGGAGCAGTGCGATATTCAACAGCATGCGCCATGCGCAATAGGGGAGCAAGTGGAAGTTGCGCGATAGCGGAAATGATCCAAAATAAAAAGGAACAAGAGAGAAGTGCAAGAATGCTACAGGGAAGCCAGATGTGGGAGCAAGGTGACAGCAACAGGAAAGAGGGTAGCAGTGAGTGGGACTGGGCAGGAGCAGGACAGGGCACACCTGGGAACGAACAGGAACAGGACAGGAGTGGGGAACCTGTGCCAATGTGCAGGAGAAACAGGGAAGTGCACAGTGGACTGAGGGCAGTGGCAGTAGGCAGGACAGCCAAAGGCTGGAGGTGTACCCGGTGCAGGGGGAGCATCACAAAAGACAGTGGGGGAATGGGATAACAGCTGCCGGGGGGGAACACCAGTCAGGGACATGGCCAGTGCCACCTTCCAGATGGAGGAGGTAATGAGGGGTGTGAGAAGGTAGGCAGCGGGGGGGGGGCGCGGCCGTGGAAGGACCCGTCAGCGGTATGCCCCCAACAGCCGGTACTGAGCCTTCACCACCTTTGAGCACTACAGTGACACAGAGATTGTGGGCCGGTATCACCTGAACCAGGCAATCCTGAGGCAGTTCTGTGAGCTGTGCAGTGATGACTTGCAGGCACCCATACGACGGAGCCATGCTCTGTCAGTGGAGACAAAGGTGACAGCTGTCTTGAGCCTGCTCACCACGGGCACTTTCCAGATACCAACAGGGGACACAACAGGCATAATCCAGTTGGCCGTGTCTCACCTACTCACACAATTCCTCAGCACACTGCTGCCACATACTGCAGAGTACATCCGTTTCCCCAGCACACAGGCAGAGCACACAGCACACATACAAGAGTTCCACAGGGTAGCACATATGCCTGGTGTGCTTGGGGCCATTGACTGCACCCATGTGGCCATCAACACACCACCAGGCCCAGATGGTGTAGCATACATCAACCGAAAGGGTTATGGCAGCATCAACTGCCAGGTGGTGTGCGATGTCAAGGGGCGCATAACCAATGTCTGTGCCACGCACCCTGAGGAAGCACATGATGCCTTCATCTGGCACCAGTCTGCACTGTGCCACAGATTTGAGAGTGGGGACATCCCCACTGGCCACCTAGTGAGTGAGTATGCACATCACGCAGGATGACATGGGCATCTGGGTGGGTGCATAGTCAGAGGTGTCATGGGTACCGGCCTTAACGGCCCATGGCAGAGCGACGCTGACCACCATACTAATGTCAACCCTCTACACACAGGTGACAGTGGTTACCTACTCTGTCCCTGGCTGCTCACACCATACTGGCACCCTGCAACCCCATCGCAGCAATGGTACAATGAGGTACATGCCACCACATGTAATGTCATAGAGCAGGTGTTTGGGATGCTGAAGGCATGATTCCGTTTCCTGGACACGTCTGGCGGTGCCCTACTGTACAGCCCCTCGAAGGCCTGTGGGCTATTCCTGGCCTGTTGCGTCCTGCACAACATGGCCAATGACTATGGGATATCAGTAGAGGTTGAAGAGGGGGACAGCGATGGGAACGATGAGGACGCCGGTCCAGACAGTGATGTACAGCCATCCTTTGGGTGAAGGCACCCCCGCCTGATCCGGATGTTGCATCTGCACCGGGACACCATCACAGAGGAGCACTTCAACCAACACAAGTAGGTCATTTGGCCATGTACAACCACCAATGGCAAGGGCACAACCCACAAACATGCATGGACGAACTCCAGGGGTGTATGGTGGCAAGGGAATTGGCTCAGCGTGGAACTGCACACGCCATCAGGAATGGGCAAGGCCTAACATGACACGTGGTCATGCACACACACACACACACACACACACACACACACACACCAACACACCCCACAAGATATGCACAAGGGGTAGAAGGCACACTGATCCAGACTGCTACCCCTAGCCACATACAGGTCCACAGACAACCACGCCCAGTGCCCGTCATTGTGCTTGTCTCAGATGCTGGGCACCACTGCACACTGGCAGACAGTGCAATGCAGGCATCATCATGCACACAGCACAGTGGCCAGCAGCCGGGAAGGTGTGCACCTGGACCGTGTGTGTGTGCAGGGATGGGTACACCACCAGTGCACCACACGATGCACAACACACTGCACATAGGGCAGCATCAGAGAGTAGCCATGGTGGGAGACAGTTCAGTCATGCGGCACAGTGCCACAGCCACCATGGATGCATGGGTGGCCCTGCCGAGACCTACCAACCGTGACAGGCTGACCATTGGCCTCATGGGGTAGCAACAACGGTTCCCCAGGGGTGATGCTGTGGGAACGCGACCGTGTTTGAGCAGGGGTCTGCAGCTCACCAAACGTGCCAGCACCAGGCATGTTCAGGATGCCCACAGCTGAACCTGGTGTTGACATGGAGGGTGTCGCACGATGCCAGGAATGGGGGTTGGATGTGACATTGCACGGTGTCTGTGGTGCATGGGCAGCAAACTGTGTGCCCAATGTGGCCATGACAGCTGTGAATGCAAGTGTCTTCCTGTCAATGGCAGCGGCCACATCCTCCTGCTGCCGGGCCATCTCTGCCAGGTGCAGAGTGTGGTCCCTGCTGCTCCGCTCCTCTGCCTGGTGCAGAACTGCACTGAGAGCATCCACTGCCCTAACAAGCTGCGACTGCTGATCCATGGAAGCCTGGAGTAGTCGGCTGTGCTCATCAAAGAGGTCATCCATCGGATCGGCATGATGTCCCTCATGGTGTTCCTGGCCGTGCTGGGCATCACCCCTTGATGATGGGTGCTGCACACCAGAGCCATGCTGGGGCATGTCCACACACAGTGCACTGATGCTGCCCCCCGACACTGCCCCCCATTGGCATTGGCCGACTGCTGACACTGCCCCTCTGGCTGCTGCTCGCCAGGGCTCATGGGTGCCGCTGCAGCGGCCACAACAGCCGGCCTGGACACACACCAGTGCTGCCCCACTGGTGCATACAGGCACAGACTGGGACTGTGATGTCATGCAGGCCTCCACGGCAGCAACACCCATGGCTAGGCCCATGATGTTACCTGCTGTGGGGCCATCCTGCAGCCCACACATATCACTGTCCATGATGTGTGCTCCATCATCATCGGTGCTGGATCCGGCACCAGTCCGTGTCACAGCATGCTGACATCCATGGATGCTGTCACGCTGGGACACAGGCAGGGCCTCCTCTGCACCAGCACCACCAACTTCAGTCCGGAGAGACAGGCGGGTATACTGTTGTCCTGATCCTCGGACACCTGTGGAGGTGGATGAGTGCTCCTCCATGTCCAGGTTATCACTCTCAGTGGACACACCCACCACCGCTGACCCATGTAAACACTAAGGAACTGTAAGGGAACACAGTAGCATTAATGTCTCTCCCCTACCCTGTGGGATTCACCCTCACCCCCCACACAGTGACAGGACCTACCAAGCAGTGATGGCCTGCCACCTGTCTGGAAGCTACCACCTGGAACATCCACTAGGGCACAACGCCGCATGCTGCCAGCCACCCGCTCCTGCTGTGGCGTCAGGTGTGGCACATCTGGCTGTCCACCACCAGTTGCAGCACATGCTGCCCGGATATCAGTCACCTTATCTTTTATCCTCCTCTTGTCCGTGCCCACCTTCTTCTTGCACTCCTGCATGGACTGCTGGTGGATGCCATGCTGGTTGACGGCATGCGCTACCTCATCCCATGCCACAGCACAGGCCTGTGTTGTTCCCCGCTGTCTGCTGAGCAGAGGTTCCCTGTCGAGGTAGGCCTCAAACAGGGCATCTGATTCTGCTCAGGTGAAGTTGGGCCTCCTCCGTCTCCCATGTCTCTGTTCCTCCTCCTCCTCACGTTCGGTCATTATTGATCCTGTAGGAATGACAGGCATTACCTCTGAATGTGCAGTCCCATGCATCTCCCACACACCACAGTCCACACTTCCAAACAGCATGCAACCCACCACAATAGACTACGATACCAAACAATGAACTCTGAAGCCCCATGTCGCATTTATATAGCGCAAGGCATGCAAATGAGGTGAGGCACAACTTTAAGTGGATGCTAATGCAGTGGCTGTGCCATGGAATTGCTGATGAGCTGATTTGCATATGCTGGCTGAATATCACGCTGTTGCGCCTTGCGCAATTGTGTTGAGCGTGATCAGGCAAAGGCGCATCTCTGTGATGTGCGCAATTGGCATCGCAGGGCACATGCCCAGGGGGTGCTGATGCCGACACCTGCTGCGCTGATGCCGTGCTGAGCATGGGAGGCAGTGCAGGGCATGGCCACCACTGTACTAGTGGCACTAGTGCGCCGTTTACATGTATAGCGCTCGTGCCCTGGAATGCTGTCAGCACCATGGTGCCACAATGTGGTAAGCCACTGCAGGGCATCACACACAGGAACCTGACCATGCTACATGCAGGGAGTCCCAATCATGCTGTGGTGCTCCGTGCGCGACAGACCCTTGACCCTCCAGTTGATCTTTGCCCCATAGGCGCCATGTGTCACATGGGTGCACCCGTAGTGCACTGTTTGGTGACAGCGTGATGAGGAATGGCAGCACTGTATCATGTAGCATCTGCACCTGGCAGACGTGCGCTACAGAGCACCATTTTGGTAACCTAGCCGCTGTAGTCATGGTGCACAGGAGAGCAGCCCTGTAGAGCCCTCTTGAGCTGGCCAGTTTGGTGACCATTGTAGAGCCCCACGTTGGGGCCCTGTTTGGGGATGTGCCCTTAGATAGGGCTAGGAGTGCAGTGTGGGAGGAGGTGGCAGTGTCACTGGAGGAGGCCACCAGTATCTCTAGGAGTCCAGATCAGTGTTGCCACCACTATGGAGACCTCCTGAGGAGGGACCCAGACAGGCATGCCCATCTATGGGCACGCGCCAGGTGAGGTGCAGTGCCACCTCAAGGTAGGTGCTCCATCCATGTACTGGTAGCGTCCATCCGGGTTTCACGGTGGGCTTGTGTCCTCCTCAGGGGGGGGCTGTCCAGTGTGGGCAGTTTTGGTCATGGTGGGGTTGCGGCATGGCTGGGCTGTGTGGGATCGCACACACCGGGGGAGGCCTTTGCTACTGTTTTGTACTGATGTTCCCCACTCCATGTTTGCACCCTAGGCCCTGAGGAGTGGCGATGAACCTGACAGGCATGGGCACGTGTGAATCAGGCGGCTGCCCAGCAACAGCCATGTGATGGTGGGCCACAGCTACATCAGCGCCAAGATGTTGCAGATGCAGGCAAGTACCTTTCTTCCTGGATATGCTGTGCATGCTGTGTTGCAGGGTAGGTGATGGGGCATGGCCACCATCCATTTACACCACTGACGTGCACACCACACGGTACACTCAGCACTGTCCTGTGGCACTGCATGTGTGGGTGTGCGTCACTGGTGGTCCATGCATGCACCAAGTACATGGCTGTGCGCCCCTGTCTTCACACCACATAGCCATGTCACTGTACAGCCACAGTGGTGCTGTGTGGGACTTGGGCAGTGGGTGTGTGCAGTGGTCCACATGGCTGTGTACACTTGGGTGGGCAGGTCTTATGGACACGATCACTGTGGGTGGTTGCACACCATCACAGGGGCGTGGCCCATGACTGTATGCCATGCACAATTGGTGGGCTGCAGTGGGATGGACATTCACACCTATTGACTCTGCTCCCTTGTCCTAGGTGGTCAGCGTTGGATCGATCTTGAGATGGCCTTGCAGGAGTTGCTGCAGCTTTCAAGGGCATCTGTTGAAATCCTCCAGTGGCTAGAGAGGCATGGTGTGTGGAGATGGCAGTCTCACAGGGGCCACAGGACCGATGAGTGGGGTGGACGTTAAGCCCTCAATCCCCCCCAGATGATTGTTACCTCCCTGGACCCACCCTCACACCCCTTCTTCCCTCTCCCAGTTGTTCACCCATGCCCCTTACCTGCCCCCACCTTGCTTGTGACCCTTCCCCCCATTGTATATATCTATGTATATAGTTGTGTTTCTTGAATATTTATAATGCATTTGTTTTGTTATGAAAAGTGTGGTGGTCTATGATTTGCAGCGGGCTACAGGTGCTCAGCTGCAGTGGTGTGCATGGTGTCAGGGTTGGTGCATGCATGGGCGTGTGTGTGTGTGTGTGTGTGTCCAGAGGGGAACCACCTATGGTGTGGGTGGGGGAATCAGTCACTGTCTGTGGTTTGTGTGTTATTCTCTGTGCACTGGTTGCCTGTGCAGTGGTCCACGGTGCATGCTCTGTGTCCATGGTGCCCCTGTCAGACCATCCATGGGCTGTGCAGCTGACACCCTTGCATCTCTGTGATATGCACCATCTACTGGCATGTCAGTTGTGGCTGTCCATGCTGGGCAGCCACTGTGCCTGGCACAATGCCAGGTTGCCTTCTGTCACCGGTGTGGTGCACATCTGCCTTGGGTGGCACTGTGGCCTCCGCTGTTTTTGTTCCCCCTCCATGCTGTCGCTCGTGTCTGTTGCAGGGATTGTGCTCCACTGTCTGGCACTTGTGCTCCAGCCGAGTGCTGGTGGTGTATGGCTTCATGGTGCATGCTCAGGGTGGCTGGTACACCTGTGCCATGGAGGGGTGCTAGCCATGGGTACAAGGCTGCTGTGGCCACACGTCAGCGGGTTTGTCGACCAACTACTGTGTCCCTGTGGTCGTGTGCACTTGGGTATGGGTTGGTGTTTGTCCATGCACTGTGTTGCATCCTGTGTGGCACATGCTTCCATGGACCAATGTGGGCTTCTTTGCTGGCTGTTAAGGCCATTGCTGGGACAGGGTATGTCCTTGGAAGGGTGTGCAGGGTGCTGTACAGCTAGTGGTGGTGTCTGGGGCATGCCCTGTTGCATGTGTGGTACCTCGTGAGCCGACGCATGGTCAGTCTCTCAGCTGTACATCGGGGTGACCATGCCAGGTAGCACTGTGTCTGCAGTTGTTGCATCGGTGTCTGCAGCCACACGCTTCAGGGTGCTCGCGGTGGGGTTGCCTTGCATGTCTCAATGATGCACAGGGTTGCATTGTCACAGTGGGGGTGGTGGCATGCATGGGGTGTCCTGCAGTGTTGGGTGGTGCTCCTGGGCAGGGTGTCTGTGGAATGCTGTGCAGGGTGTGCTCTGCATTGGTGGGATGGTGTAGCATGGGGTGGATGGCCCTCCTTGTTTGCCAGTCACAGCTTGCCAGGGGGTGTGCTGGGGCAGCATGCCCCAGCTGTGGGATTGTGGCTGGTTTCCATGGGCCGGTGGTTCTTCCAGCTCTCCTCTGGTTGGGCAGTTCATGAGGTGTGGGGGGCACTGTCTGTTCTGCTGTGTGCTCCTCAGCCCATAACTTCCATGTGTGGGGGACCCCTGCATCCTGTCCCTGAGCTTCCCTGGTTGTGCTGATGCGCTGCTACCCTGCTCCACTGCGCATTTCAGGTTGTGCTATTGCACACCAGGCCTGCGCCACTGCGCATCCCTGGTTGCGCCATGGTGCATTTGCCGCGATATTCAGTTGTGTGGCGCAAGTGCATCTAGCCCTGCGCAATGTTTGAATATCGCGCATGTTGCACATAGGCACACTGTTCTTGCGCCTGCTCCTGCTATTTCACTACTTTGTGGCGCAGTTTGAATATCTGGGCCAGAATTTGTTGGCAGATAAGGACCACTTGGGCAACCTAGTTTGCCTAATTGGTCCTGACCTATACTGTCACAGCAGTCCCACCCTACTTGATTTCTGGCTACTTCCTTCTGCCCCTGTTTTTCTGCTAAGATTCTTTTGTGCCTATCCCAAGCATGGTTGAAACCCATCACTGTTTTCACTACCATCACTACTACTGGTAGTCTTTTCCAAGTGTCCACCACTCTTTCGGTGAAGAAGTACTTCCTCACATCCCTCCTTAACTTTCCCTTTCCAGCTTCATTACATGCCCTCCTGCACTGGTGCACCTTTGCCTGTGAAAAATGCTCCCCTGTTGTACCTTGGTCATTGTTGTGAGGTACTTATAGGTCTCTATCATGGCCCCTTTGCTATTCTTTTCTAGGGTGTATATCTTGAGATCCCTTAGTCTCTCTCCATAAGGATTTTAATGTAACCCCTGTACCACTTTACTTGCCCTCTTCTGAACAGCCTCTATCCAGTCTATGTCCTTCCTGAGAGATGTTCTCCAGAACTGGACATAGTATTCCAGGTGGGGTCATAGAAACATAGAATTTGATGACAGTTAAGGACCATCTGGCCCACCCACTCTGCCCATTTTCCCCTACCTACATTGTTACTGAAGGTTGTACTTAATCTACTGATCTTTCTCCTTCCTCCCTTCTTTTGCAATATTATTTCCTTGTGCTTATCCCATGCATTCTTGAACCCCACCCATGTCTTTGCCCCCACCACCTCCACAGGAAGATTGTTCCAGGAATCCACCACTCTTTCTGTCAAGAAGTGCTTCCTAATATCTTTCCAAGCTCTATCCCGCTACAGCTTCATAGCATGTTTCCTTGTTCTTGAGCACATTTTCTTCTGAAAAATACTTCCCTTCTTTACCTTATTCACCCCGTGAGGTATTTAAATATATTTGTCATATCCCCCTCTCCTTACTCTCTTCTAGGGTGTACATATTGAGGTCATTTAGTATTTCCTCATAGGGCTTTTGATGCAGGACCTGTACCATTTTAGTTGCCATTCTCTGGTCAGTCTCCACTCTGTCTACGTCCTTCTGGAGATGTGGTCTCCAGAACTGTACACAGTACTCAAAGTGGAGTCCTACGAGAGATCTATACAAAGGTAAAACCACCTTCCTCTTTCTGCTGGTAATACCACACCCTATGTGCCCCAGCATCCCACTAGCTCTCCCAACTGCCTTGTCACATTGCCTGGCAACCTTTAGGTCATCTGATATGATTACCCCCAGGTCTCTTCCTGCTTGGTGGTTATCAATACCACTTCACCCATTTTGTATTCTGCCCTGGGTTTCTGTGCCATAAGGGTATTATCTTGCACCTTTTTGCACTGAAACTCAGTTGCCATACCCTTGACCACTCCTCTAGTTTCTCAGGTCTATGTTCATCCTTTCCACTCCTCCTGGAGTGCACCCTATTGCAGATTTTGATGTAATCCTCAAAGAGACAGACTGTCCCTTTCAGATCCTGTGCAATATCACTTATAAAGACATTAAAGAGAACAGACCCAGCACTGATCCTTGAGGCACCCTGCTGTTCTCTCTAACTTCCCTGGAGTGAACTCCATTTGCCACCACCCTCTTTGCCTATCCCCTAAACAATGTCTTACCCACTTTATCATCTTTGGACCAACTCCAAAGCTACCCAGCTTGCTTTCTTGTCTCCTGTGTGAAATGGCATTGAATGCCTTGCTGACATCTAGGTAGCCCATGTCCATTACTCCACCTTGATCTAATTTGTTGGTCACCCAGCCAAATAAATTGATCAGATTCATTTGATATGACCTCCCTCCTGTGAATCTATGCTGCCTCAGGTCTTGTAACCCACTGGATTCAAGATATTCTGCAATCCTTTCCTTCATCAGTGATTCCATTAATTTTCCCACTACCAATGTCTGCCTGACTGTCCTATGATTGTCAGACTCTGCTCTGCTACCACTTTTCTGTAGTGGGACTACTTTCACCCTCCTCCAGTCCTCCAAAACCACTATCAATGAACTGTTAAACAGGACTGTCAGAGGTGCATCTAGTATTTCCTTGAGCTCCTTTAATACCCTTGGATCCACCCCATCCGGTCCTATTTCTTTGTCCACCATCAGATTAGTAAGTCCTTTCAGCACTCTGTCTTTCAAAAAAGGACTAGTATCCACAACCTTCCCTCAAAAGTTCTGTTAATTTTTTGTGACCCATCCCCTTGTTCCTTTGTGAACAGTGAACAAAAGTATTTGTTCAGAATGTC
Source organism: Neoceratodus forsteri (assembly GCA_016271365.2). Classification (NCBI taxonomy): domain Eukaryota; kingdom Metazoa; phylum Chordata; order Ceratodontiformes; family Ceratodontidae; genus Neoceratodus; species Neoceratodus forsteri. Next base: position 662,833,399 of record CM028135.1, on the reverse strand, counting down.
TGCCTTTTCCTGGTCCCCCTCTGCATAGTCCCCTCTTCCCTTTTTAGCCTTTCAATCCCACCACAGGTTTTCCTTTATTCACATATACTGTATGCCAAAAAAATGTCTTGTCCCCTTTTCTTACCTCCTGGACTATTTTCTCTTCAGTTTGCACATTTGCACTCCTTACTGCTTTCCCTGCCTCCCTCTGTTTCCACACATATACCTTCCTATCCTCCTCCCTCTGCATCTACTTATACCTTCTGAATGCTATCCTTTTTGTCTTTACCTTTTTAGCTAACTCTTTCGAGAATAATAGTGGTGTCTTTTTCATTTATTTTTTATTTAATGATCAAGTCTAGGATTACAAATACCTTTGAGCCATGGCTCTTTTACAAAGGTTCCATGTCAGAGAAATACAAATTATGGGGAACATCAAGACAGGCATTACAACAATGTGGACATTGCAAACAGAGTACAGATTAATACAGTTCAAGGGTAGCATTGTAACAAGGCAGCCAGCGGCATTTATCAGAGAAAATAGACAACAGATAAGAAGTGCCAGAGTCATAGGGAGAGGGAAGAGGGTGGGGGAGAAGGAATGTAGGAAGGGTGGCAAGAGGGTGAAAAGTGCAGCATTGGGTATACCAAGATGTGAGGGTAGAATCCAGTGAGGGGGACAACTAGAGCAGAAAGGGAAGTGGAGAAACAAGGTTAAGTTGGGCAGTCACAGGAGCTGTTGGTAGTGAGATAGTCCCGGAGCCTAGTCTTAAACATACCAATAGTTGGGGCAGAGGAGATGGTTGGGCTGAGGCCATTGAACTAGAGTGGCACTCGATAAGCAAAAGAGCGTTGTCCCTGTGAAGTGTGACAGTGGGGGACTTTCAGTAGCTGTAGCGTGGATCTCCTAAGGCACCATTTGTTAATTTGGTGTTGTAACAGAGTTGAGACCCCAGAAGGTGCAAGGCCAAGGTAGATTTTTTTCACCATGGAGCAGGTGAGAAACTTTATGTGGTTTGATAGTTGGAGCCAGCCGGTCTGAGTGTACAGGTCACATGTGTGGGTGAGACGGTGAGCACCAGTGATGAGCCGACATGCTTTATTTAAGGTAGTTGAGAGGCATCTAAGGGTTGTGGTTGTGGCCGAGCCATAAATGATGAGACCATAGTCTATTACAGAGATCACAGAGCTCAGGACTGCAACCTTCAAAGCTTCTGGCATGAGGTGTGGTCTGTGTTTGTAGAGGAGACCAAGCCGTGTATTAGCAGCTCTAGCTACATTATCTACATGAAGTCCATAGGAGAGATTAGGGTCAAGCTGTATCCCTAAGTATTTGAAGGACCCCACCTGATCTAGAGTGTTCCCCCTGGGTGGTGGAGATAGCCAAGTGGTGTAGCTTGTGTGGGTTATGAGAGCTGCAGAAGAGCATAGATTTGGTTTTCTTGTCATTGAGGACCAGTTTATGATTAAGGAATCATGTCTCTACAGAACTGAAACCAAGTTGAAGGTTGTATTGAAGAGTTGCAGGATCTTTGTGAGTGGAGAATACAACAGCATCATCAGCATATAGTATGATCTGCTCAGAGCAGTGGTAAGGGGGAGTTTAAGAAAAGGCTAAAAAGGAGGGGTCCCAGTATGGATCCCTGTGGGACACCCAAGCGAACAGGCAGGGTATTAGAAAGAGCGTCCGCAATTTTTACTCTCTGTGACCGGTTTTCTAAGTAGCTTTTAAACCAGAGAGAAGAGTCAGGTGATAGCCCGGCATTCAGTAGTTGGTGTATTAATAATCCATGGTGTACTGTATCGAAGGCCTTGGAGAGGTCGACGAAAATGGCCCCTGTGAGAAGGCAGTTGTCAAGGGATTTGTGCAAAGCTCCAGTGAACTCAAGAAGGGCTGTGGTGGTGCTGTGACCTTTCCAGAAGCCGTGTTGTTGTGGACAAGGTATATTGTATTTATCCAAGTGGTTGGTAAGTTGATCAGCCACGATGCACTCAAGTGCCTTAGAGAGTGGGGGCAGTATGGAGATAAGGCGATAATTTGAGTCAATCGTCTTGTCCCCACTTTTATGGATGGGTGTCACGGTGGCTGTTTTCCATAGGTCCAGGAATTTTCCACAGCTGAGAGAGAGGTTTAGGATTTTTGTTAATGAATGAATTACCTCATCGAGGGTGAGCAACAGAAGCTTAAGGTCCAGGGTGTCGCTACTAGATCTAGATTTAGAGATAGCTGCAGTAATATAGCTGCGAGCTTCATTCAGCCTTACCTTCCTGAAGTAGAAGAGGGGATGGTTAGACTGAGGGGCTGAGGTATTTGGGGAGTAGGCCCTGTTTTCGAAAAATTCATGGGGTAGAACAGCACTAAGGTCTGAAAAAGCCATGTTAAAGATGTTTGCGATCACCTTGGGGTCAAGGGTTGAGGATCCATCAACCATTAACATGGCCAGAGAGGTTTTTGGCTGCTTCCCTGTGACATCCTTGATATTGTCCCAGAAAGCACGACAATTTCCCCATGTATTGGTGAGAGCATCTTTGTAATAGGTGGATTTCATTAGCCGTATGGCTTTTGAGCAGGCATTTCATGCTTGTTTGTAATTTTGGATGTCCAGTTGTTTGCCAGTGGCCCTAGCAACTGCCCAGAGGTGATCCCTTAGTTTCAGCTGTGAGAGAAGAGACTCGGTGACCCATGGGTTAGAGAGAGATTTTGTTTTGTGCCTTTTAGTGGGGCAAAGAGGTTTTCCTCTTGCTTTTGCTGACTTGCTCAGTGGAGAGGGTTTTGTTGCCTTTACTATGCTTCCTTTTAGCTTTTCCCACTGTTCCTCTACCCCTCCCAGGCCATGCCCCCTTCGAGGTCATCCCTGAGGCATTCATCTATCTTTATACAATTTGCCCTCCTGAAGCCCAGAATCCTCGCACTTGTGTGGTTCAGTTCTGCAACCACCCTTATATTGAGCCACACTGTATAGTGATCATTGATCACCAGGTGGTCTCCCAGCTTGATGTCTGCAATACTGTCCCCGTTAGTGACTACCAGGTCTAATATTGTCCCCTCATGAGTGGGTTCATTGACTAGTTGCCTGAGGAGCACCCATGCAGAGACTCCAGGATATCCCTGCTTTTAACCGAAGCTGCTGCTGGGATGCTCCAGTCTACATCTGTCAGGTTAAAGTCCACCATCAGCAGCACCTCCTCCTTTTCTGCCATCTTGCCAGTGCCTTATCTAATTTCTCCTGCTGTGCTGAATGTCTGTAGATCACTGCAGTGTGAATTGGCTCCATTCTTCATCTCCAGGGTGACCCACAATACCTCTTCCTCAACCCGTATTCCATGTATTTCTGTTGCTTTTATGTTTTCCCTCACATAAAGCACCACACCCCCTGCTTTCCTTCCCACCAAGTCCTTCTGAAACAGAGTATAGCCTGGTGTGACCATGTACCAGTAATGATTTTCAGTGCACCATGACTCAGTAATGGCCACAATATTGAGACTTGCCTCTGCCGTCATCAGTTCTTGGTCCAGAATCTTGTTTCCTAGACTTCTAGCACTTGCAAACATGTCATTCCAGATTTTGTATCCACTCTGCTTGTTGCCCCTTCCATTTTGTCCTCCCTTCTTCACCATCTCTTGTTAATGCTCCCATGCCCTTCCCCATCTACCTCTGCAACCCTGCTTTCTTTATTAATTTGCACCCTGGGGGATCCCACTCCCTTCATGTTCTCCTTAGTCTCTACTTCACCTTGTGGGGGGGCAGTTTCTGCCTCCCTGATTACTTCTGCCACCCTCCTCAACTAGTTTAAATGTTCATCAAAGTAACATTTAAACAGTCCACTGAGGACCGCAGGTCCCTTCCTGGATAGATACAGGCCATCACCCCTGTATAGGCCTTTAACCCCCCCCAGAGTGTCCCCACTCCTCAATGAAGTTGAATCCCACCTCACTGCACCATTTCTTCTGTCATGAGTTGAAGCTCTGGGTGTGGAGATCCCTCTCCTCACCCCTGTTGTAGACAGGCAGCACCTGAGCCAAAGCCACTGGGTAAGCTACCTGCCTAAGACCCCTCCCCAACTCCCTATACTCCATCCTGCAATATCCTATTCTTGTCCCTAGCCAGGTCAGTCATCCCAAGGTAGGCAATGCTATCCAGGTCTTCCTACTGTCCTGCTGCCCTAGCGATCCTCAGGATCTGCTTCCCATCCCTACAGGTCTTGGCACCTGGAAAGGCACCAAACCTGCCTCTCCCTCCTTTCATATTCCCAAATCTGTCCCCCTCACAATGAAGTCTCCCACCAGGATTTGCATCCTCCTCCTCCTCCTCTGCGGTCGTGTACCACCCTTCTTGGCATCTCCACTATGGACAGCTCTACTTTTCCCCTGGTAACTATGGTGGGTGTCTCCTTTCGACAATCCTGCCCAGCCAGAGTGACATAGAAATTGCATAATGGTACCAGTTGAGGAATATGCATCTGTCCAAGCACCCCAACCCTTACAGACCCCACCATGGTCCAGCTATTCCTCCTCCCTGGCATCTTATGAGGTAACGGTGGCATTACTTGGTGGCCCCTGGGTGGGGGAGGTGGTCCCTCGAATCCTAGCCAACTTTGCCTGCAGTCTAGCAACCTCCTTCTTCAACTCAGAGGGGTGTGTATATATGGGGTAGCACTACAGTCTCCAGAAGGTCTCTCTGGAAACTGCCACCCCACAGCCACTGCACTGCACCACTCCCAGCATTTTCAACTTCTATTATTCCTGTGCTACCTGGAAACACTGGCTGCTGTGAACAGTAGCTGGCTGTGAAAATGGGGAAAAGTGGACATTTTCTACATGCTCTCTGTCCTTCTAGAGAAAGGCAGAAGAAGCAGGGAGACACTGATTGAAAAAATTTTACAAAATGTATGCCACTGATGCCATGTGTTTGTCTCCTTACCAGTCCATCTTAGTGCAACCTCCTGCTTGTAGAATCTCCCAGTGCTGTGTTGTCTTGTTACAGGTGGAGGAAGTTCCATTGTTCATAGCATTTGGGGGGTTCCCCTGAGGTGGTCTGGGACCCTGCTTCCAGGCAACAGCCCTCGGAAAGGCTTCTGCACTTTGAGACTGTATACCAGACACTAATTTTGTTTGACTTCACAGACTGTCTTCACACCCTATAAATGGCTTTGCCAACAATGATAAAGACAGACAAAGATTGTTGTTAAACATTTTATTGTTGACTTAAGGCAGGTCATACACACATGGCAGAGTATAACATAAAGAGAATCATACATGACAAGAAGTTAGGATTTAAACAATAATAATAATTGACAGAACAATCCTTCAGTTTGTAGTGACCATATAAGTTATCCATTCACATAAGTTGTCACCCCCTAAAAGATGACCAAAAAAAAAAGAAGATAATTTGTAGCGGATTAAGTACTATCCACCAAGGAGAACATAGATTACTATGAATTACGATCACCCTAAATAGGAATATAATAGAAGAAATCAATACTATCTAATCACTCTACCATAAGTGTGTTAAACTCACATGTGATTATAATATCAACTATTTACAACATAGGCAATCTTTCTTCATATATAAGTCTATCAAAAGGAGATATGAAAAGGGTGAAAGGGAGGAGGGGGGGAAGAAGGGGACTCTACAAGCAGAGGGAGAGAGCACGAGAATGTCTCCACCTTATAAATGAAGGGAGGGAGTAAAGACAGACAAAGATAAAGAAAAGAAAAGCAGCCAAATGTTTCGCTCACTGACTCCAAGGAGTATTGTGAACTTAATGATTCAAAACTGCATCTAGTATAGGTGAAACAGCCTTTTTCTATCCATATAACTTAAAATTTTAACTTTTGTTTTAAATATTAGGAAATGTATGAAGTGGGAAAGTTAAAAATTGGAAAGTTAAGATAGATTTTATACTTTTGAGCCATATGTGAAACAGGTCACATGACCTGTTGGTATATACTTCAGATGCCACAACCCCACATTTTATCGACTGACTCTGTTAATGTAACGCTGTCTGTACAGGCCATGCTGATCCTGACTTGATTTGGGGTTGATTTTGCACTTCTACTTGTATTTGCTCTGCTGAAAATTGGTTGTTTATGTATACCTGAGCTAAGTAGTTGACCAGTAGAAGAGCAGTAGAAAAACGTTTTAAGTGCAAACCTGTCATGTCATGGGTCTCAAGTTAGCAGCCTTAGAGATCATGCTGAGGGATTGCAAGGCATTGAGTACTGGATTATTTTAAGATTGGAAACTTTCCCTAAAAAGTAAGTGCTCTGTTGTTCTCTATTGTCCTATTGTGTTATAATGTGTTATTGTTCTACTGTGCCTTATTGTATTTTTTGTTAAATGAATGTGTTTTTGCTTCTGAATTTTAATACCAGAACATTTAAGGGATTCAAACAGCCTGATTCTCAGTGCACTGAGCTTTAGAGTTAAAATTAAACAAACAAAATAGATCTTTTACCTAGAGCATTTACTTATTTTATTTAATAGTGTATTACATTTTCTGGACTTTCAATATTTCATTCATGTTAAACTTATCTAGACTTATCTTAACTTATTTTATTTTATTTTATTATAGTTCATAAACTACCATTTGGACCTTTTTTTTTTTTATTTGGTTTTAGTGCCTCCTACTTGGAAAATAACATGGACTGGGAGAACAAGCTGTTCTATATATAGCAGAGATAAGAGTGAATTTGGATTTTCTATAGATTTGCTGTGGTGCTATTGGATGTTCCTTTTCATACAAGCAGGGAAAGTAGCCACAGCAACTGAGTTTTTTATTCCAAGACTGGAAAATGGATGTTGAAATAGGTACTGTGTGATTTTAAACTAATTTTGCCTTGAATACTGCCTTGGAACATGGGACCAATTATTCAATGAAAGGAGCTTGTTACAGTAATCCAAAAGAAGAAGACCAAATGTGTAAGTGAGACTTTTGTCCATTGTTTATTCTTCTTGAACAAATATTGATTTACATATATTTTTATGCACTTTATTTATTGGAAAATTAGTGCATGCATTGTTCACATTATATTCTATGACTACTTTCCTTCTGCTGCGGCTAACAAGTACTAACTAGCCTTCTGGTACTACTGGATAGTTTATTGATCCAGATATTGGATTTATTAACTTAAAGATCTGGGTTACTGGCTAATTGTATAACTGGCAAATTGACTAATTGGCTAATTATAAGTTGTGCTATATCTTGCAGTGGTTAACACCAGATTACAAAGGAAAATGCAGACTAGTTGTTCCCTGCTTTTAGTGGAATCTGTTCTGGATAAAGGAAGGAAAAATAGGATAGTCAAGACTAGACAGACAAAAATAATGGAACATATTACTTGTAATCTGAGAGTGGAAGCTGAAAAAACTTCAACTCCAATAGGGTCTGATAATCTTCCTAAGAGTACTGTGAGTACTAAGAGTACTGTACAATGGTAAAAAGGAACAGCACTGGAAGACACATATCACTCATATGAGTGTTCCCCAGTCCTCCCCCTGCATAGTTATGAAACAACTGATGAGTTTGATATAACTGGAAACCTGGGTCATGGAATACAAAGTTCTAGTTTGTTAATGACAATTGAAAAGGATGATGTAATTCAAACTGTGACTCTTGACTGCAAAGTATCTGCAGATTTTGTAAGCTATGAAAACAGTTCAATTCCACATGGTCTTTGGGGGAATAGTAGATGAGACTGTGGAGTGAGCAAAGGAAAACCGGAAACTAATAGTAATGATTTTAACAACACAAATGACATGAATGATTTTATCCTAATACCTAGTGCAGAACTAAGGAATGTTAATACTGTACTGCAAAAAACGATCATAGGAATGAAGGATTTGGCAACAAAATTTGAGAGAACTAGGGAGAGCAATGGAATAATAGAACAGACTGACGAGAATATGGATAACATTGGTAATATAAACAAGGCACAATATGCACCTTTATGCCTTAGCAGTAAATTGATTAATTATATGAGCCATCAATACACTTCCAATCTGCTGCTAATGGAGCAATGAATTGTGTTACAAAATTAAATTGAAAGTACTAGGCTTGTTATTGCATACAATAATGCAAAACTAGTAAATATAGAAAATAAATTGGAAAATGTCTTTCCACATATTCTATCAGACTCTGTGGAAGGAGGTATAGTTGAATCACCTGAGACTTTAAAGATATGTTTAAGACCTGACTTTTCATCAATTTACATACCAGACAGTGTAGAGATTATTAATAACTATTGGCAAAAAGGAAGGAAGGTAAAAAATAAGAAGAGAGAAAAAAGGATGTATGATAGTTATACAAAGGAAGGAAAAGTCAGTAAACTGTGAGCAAAAAACAAGTCCAAAAAACAAGGAAGTAGGAAAAAGGAGAAAGTAATTTAGGATGCGCACTTTGTACAAGATAAAGACCAAGCGGAAAGTGAAGGACACACAGTGGGATTGATGCATTTTAAAGGATATGAAGATAGGGAACAATCCTTAATTATAGGTAGTGGTGGGCGAAGTGGCTTCAATTCATTCCACGAAGCGATTCGCAAGGTCAAGGCGAATTCACGAAGTGCTCCACAAAGCGGAGTGGAGTACTTTGCATCATTATGGGCAATGCAAAGTCCATTCACAGCAATGACTTCACGTTACTTTGCCTTCCCCAAGTCACTACTCCACAAATTTTAAGGTAAAGTAGATTGAAAACAATGTACTTTGCCTCACTTCCCCTTGTTTTAAGCTCCACAAGTGAATTTTGCAGTAATTCATGTGATTTCAGGTCACATGGGCTCTAGATTGTTCTGCACAGCCTCAGTTTGGGGTAGTGTGTGTAGGAAGCGGTAGGAGACAGTCTGCTGTGAGAGCTCTCTGCAATTCAAACCTTCTAAAAGCTATTAAAAAAGCCTTTTTGAGTAATTTTTTTTTGCTCAAACTTTAGTTCATTGATTGTAGGAAACCCTCCAGTGCTCATATCATCGAGCGTTTATTGTTAGTGTGTGGATTTTGAATGTTAATGTACAACATTCAGCCTGTGTATTGACAGACACTGAAAGTGTGCTTTGGGGGAGGGTTGTATCTGTGGTGGAGGTAGATTAACTTGGAGAAAAAGACAGTTCTTTCTGTTTTGGTGATATTTTTCTTGTATAACTGTGTTAATGTACACACAGTAATATTTTCAATAATTCTTGACTTTTTTGCTGATTGTTGTGGTGCAGCAGTGCATAATTTTAGTTTGTTTAAAATACATGGTTATATTACTGAAGTTTTCAATTTGCTACGCATTACTTAGTGTGGGTGTGCGAGTGTGTGTGTGACACATGTCATCAAATCAGACACCTTTTATTGTGCCACATAGTAAATGCAGTAACATGAACCTGCTATCCACTGCAGCTTTGTGATTTTTATACTTCTTTGTGGTATCTTTACTGGTACTAGTACTAGAGTGACTGTTACTGCAGTACACTGCCCCCCCTTGGCCCGCCCCAACCGGCAAAGATATTGTTTTCCAGATTTGAATTTCTGATGGTGAGCATTGGTTAGGTGTGCCTTTGCATCTGCACCCTCTTCAGTGCACAGCACAATCTTAATCTGTATGTGCATTTGCATCTCTTTAGGGCCCAATCTCCATCTCTAACTTAAGTCACAGTTGTTTCTTTGGCTTCCCTTCAGAGTACTGGACTGGTGTGGTAGATATCTCTGCATGAACATATGTGTTTTTAAGTCAGGGCCATCATCATGAGTCACTCCTGATACAAATCACGTTCTTCATCATCACGGTCACAAAATGCAGTCACGATTCACGATCACACCACGAATCACAAAATTAATTTTTTTACTAGTTGCTTGGATATATTGCAATCCTGTTTTGTAGTGTCTCTCCAGGCTTCATCAGCTCACCACTGTACTCATTAATAAGAGTTTTTGAATAAGGGAGTTTTGTGCTACAGCTCATCATGGAAGTACAGCCATAGGCATTCGCATTCCCATATAGTTTCATATTGGTTATCTCACACTGAATCACATTTTTCATCATCATGGTCACAAATGCAGTCACAAATCACAATTCACGATCACGTCATGAATCACAAAATTACTTTTTTTTGCTTGTTACTTGCATGTATTGTAAGCCTGTTTTGTAGTAGCTCTCCAGGCTTCAGCCAATCACCACCACTGTACTCATTAATAAGATTTTTTAAATTGGGGAGTTTTGTGATTCAGGCTCAGCTCATCAGGGAAGTACAGTCATAGGCATTCACATTCCTTCCTGTACAGCATGTGAGTTACCGTACTGTAAGTAGTGGTGGGCAAAGTGGCCCCAATTCGTTCTGCGAAGTGATTCGCGGAGTAGTGCACAATGTAAAGCAGAGTACTTCGCCTCATAATGAGGAATGCAAAGTCAATTGAAACCAATGACTTTGCGTTATTCCACCTTCTGCTAACCACTTCTCCACCAATTTTAAGGCAAAGTACATTGAAATCAATGTGCTTTGCCTCACTTCACCTTGTAATTGAGCTCCAAATGAAATTCTTCAGTGATTCATGGGATTGCAGGTCACGTGGGCTCCAGATTGTTCTGCACAGCCTCAGTTCTGGCCTGGATAGTGTGTGTGTGTAGTGGTAGCCTTAGACAGTTTGCTCTCAGAGCTCTGTGATTCAAAACCTATTAAAGCTGTTAAAAATGCCTTTTTGAGTCACTTTTTTTGCTCAAAATTTAGTACATTGATTGTAGGAAATCCTTCTGTGCTCATATCATTGAGTGTTTATTGTTTGTGTGTGGATTTTGAATGTTAATTTAGAACAGTCAGTCTGTGTACTGTGAAGTGTGCTTTTGGGGAGGGGTGTATTTGTGGTGTATGTAGATTAACTGGGAGAAAAAGGCAGTTTTTTTGTTTTGGTTATATTTTTCTTGTTTAACTATGTTTATTTTATTTATTTATTTGTTTTTGTTAGCCAGGTAGGCACACTAGACAACAAATGCCTATTTTCAGGTGCGACCCGGGAGGTTACAATACAGAAAAACATGGTACATAGTCACGGTAGCATACAAGCACAATACAGAAAACATGGTACATAGTCATGGTTGCAAACCACCCAGAGTACAGGTGGGCCAGAGAAATATCAATACAGAGAACAGGGTACATAGTCAAGGAGGCTTGCAGACCCACATACAGGGAGGGGCTGGGGTACAAAATACCAACAATATAGGCAAGAAAGCAAACGAGTAAACCACCACAGCTAGAGATTAAGAATGTAGAGAGAGTGTTGCATCTAGTGCATCTAGTCAATACACCTGGAGAGGTGGTAATCCTTAGTTGAGGAGCAAGGGGAGCTAAACAGGAACCAGGGAAGGGGTGGGTAGGGGATCATCCAGGAGAAGGTCAGGTAAGTAGGTGAAGGAGAGAGAAGGCAGGGAAGTAGGCCAGCAGGGAGCTATTGGGTGCAGAGAGGGGTAGGAGAGGACATGAGGACCACCATGACTGGCCTGGCTAGGCCTGCAGGCCGAGAGTAGCCCTACAGTTGCAACCCCAGAAGGTGGGGCAAGAAAGATGGGGGTACATCAAGTGCTACAAGGGAGGGAGCAATGGGCGATTAGGGAGAGGGGGTGCCCCGCAGAGGAGGGTGGGGGTAGTGGGTTAGACTAAGTGCTACAGGGGAGAGAGCTAAGGATAAATCAGTTTGTGGGAGAGGTGTACACACAGTAATATTTTCAGTAATTCTTGAAATTTTTTTGCTGATTGTTGTGGTGCAGCAGTGTATAATTTGTTTGTTTAAACCATTTGGTTATATTACTAAGTGTTTTCAATTTGCTACACATTACTTGTAGTGTGTGTGTGTGTGAGGTGTGCCATTAAATCAGACACCTTTTATTGTGCCACAGAGTAATTGCAGCAGTGTGAACCTGCTATCTACCACACTTGGATGAATTTTTTGTACTGCTTTGTGATATCTTTACTGGTAGTGGATTGTTACTGCCGTGCACTAATCTCCCAACTGGCAAAAGGTATTCCTTTCCAGATTTGTATTTGTGACTTGTTGTGAGCACTAGTTAAGTGTTGTGCCTTTTCGCATGCATCTCTTGAGTGCACAGCACAATCTTAATCTGTCTGTGCATTTGCAGTGCACCATTAATTCTGGGAGACTTTGCATTTCTTGTTACACTCTCATTTCACTTCATAAGCACTGAGGAATTTTCTGGACACAAGACAGTAGCATTTTGGGGATGCACATTAATTCTTGTGACTGTGTGTGACCACTGTGCACATGACTGAGTGCGTCATTAATTCTAGGAGACTTTGCATTTCTTGTTATGCTCTCATTTCACTTCATTAGCACTGGGGAATTTTCTAGACACAAGACCATAGCATTTTGGGGATGCAAATTCATTCTGGTGACTGTGCGTGACCACTGCATGCATGACTGAGTGAGTCATTAATTCTGGAAGACTTTGCATTTCTTGTTACGCTCTCATTTCACTTCATTAGCACTTGGAAATTTTCTGGACACAAGACATTAGCAGTTCATCAGCACTGGAGAATTTTTTGGATGCAAGACAATAGCATTTTGGGGATGCACATTAATTCTGGTGACTATATGTGACCACTGTGTGCATGACTGAGTACGCCATTAATTCTAGGAGACTTTGCATATCTTATTACCCTCTCATTTCACTTCATCAGCACTGGGGAATTTTCTGGACACAAGACAGTATCATTTTGGAGATGCACATTAATTCTGGTGACTGTGTGTGACCACTGCACGCTTGACTGAGTGTGCCATTAATTCTGGGAGAATTTGCAGTTCTTGTGCTCTCATTTCACTTCATCAGCACTGGGGAGTTTTCTGGACACAAGACAGTAGCATTTTAGGGATGCACATTAATTCTGACGACTGTATGTGACCACTGCGTGCATTCCTGAGTGCATCATTAATTCTGGGAGACTTTGCATTTCTTGTTATGCTCTCATTTCGCTTTGTCAGCACTGGAGAATTTTCTGGACACAAGACAGTAGAAGTTCATCAACACTGGAGAATTTTCTAGATACAAGACAGTAGCATTTTGGGGATGCACATTAATTCTGGTGACTGTGTGTGATACTGCACGCATGACTGAGTGAGCCATTCATTCTGGGACAATTTGAATTTCTTCTTGTGCTCTCATTTCACTTCATCAACACTGGGGAGTTTTCTAGACACAAGACAGTAGCACTTTGGGAAGCACATTAATTCTGGTGACTGTGTGTGTGTGTGTGAGACTGCCAATATTGTTGTCACTTGGACTTAATTCATGTTAAGGTGGAATGACAATATGAAGTAATAATCACAAGGTGAAGTGAGCCTTTCATATGGGTCACTCCATGTAGTGAAGTGACAGTGCAAAGTGCCCACTTTGCAGACACTTTGCCGGAGGAATTTAAATTCCCTGCATCTCTAATTATAGGTGACCAATATGATCATATAGGTCTGTCTACTAACTCATGTAACCATTTAGTAGCATTAGAAAGAAAAATAGATGCACTTAAGAAATGCTGTACTGAGGAGTCTGATGACTTGACAAAAAAAGATGATCCTAAAATGGAGACCTTACTAGAAGGCTTAAATGACAAGAAGGCAGATGTAAACACTGGAGCAGAACCATCTGCAAATAAGGACCTAATTCTCACCTCTATGATGGGTAAACTTCCTCTGATTAGGTCTACTGCAGCATGCGATTGACCTATTTTAACTGAAATTGAATTGAAAGATTTTGTGTTAAACAACTACTTGTATGACCTTGATCTAGAAATAAATGACATGGTACACCTTAAAAAGGCAGAAGATGGCTATATAAGAATTCTAGAGATTTTTCTAACATCTCCAAAGGTGGCTAATTATGTTTGGTATAATGCTGATCTGAATGAACACAGGGCTTACATTCAGCTTTCCAGATCAAGACCAATTTAATATTGAATCACAAATTGCAGTTTGAGAAGCTCCATGTATATTATCACTGTATGGAATGGCTACCTTATATAAAGAAAATAACTGGAAATTGAAAGGCACTATTTGTAACCATTTTAGAAACACACTACAGATACAATTGGGCACCCAAGGAATTATGAAGACAGAGTAGAGGGAACCTCCCATGTTGATATTCAAATTAAAGACAAAAATCTTGCTCACAAATTTTAAACAAATGTAGTAGCATGGATGCACTGGGTCTACATATGGTAGACCCAAAAGAAATATTTGAAAGTCAGAATACTAGAATTTGTCATGGAAAAGACCCAGAAACTCAGGATTTTTCCTTACTTTCTTTGGTAGATACCAGCATGATAAAATCTCAAATTATCACAAAGGAAATGAATAGAGTTATCACATGGAATATAGCTGGGTTGAATAATAAGTGGATCTATAATGATTTTCTTATCCTTTCTCCAAACTGCAGACATAATATGCCTGCAGGACACATGGCATGAGAAAGAAAATTGCTTTATATTAAATGAGTATAACTTACATCACTCACTTGCAACTAAGGAAAATAAATGGGGTAGGTCTTCGAGTGGATTAGTGCTCTATGTGTGGTTAGGACTGTTTTCCAGCCACTTACTTTTGTACAGAGAAAATAACTTTTGGCTTTGTTATTAACAAATCAAGATAAGAAAGTGGTAATATTTAAATATAGTTCCTCCCTAAGCAATCTGGATATTATGAAGAAGAACTCTGGCAAATGATAGAAAATGCACTTACAGGAGTTGAGTTGAGATACCCAAATGTTGATATATTAATGATGGGTGATCTAAATTCCAGACTTTGACTATTTGATGGTCTTCTGGGTAATACATGTGTTAATCAGTTAATAACATCACCTGTACCATGTTGAAATTCATTGGACATAAAAACAAAATATGCTGGAACTAAATTAATTGAGATACTGAAAGTAATTAATCTATACCCCTTGAATGGAAGGGTAATCAGTGACTTAAAAGGCTTTTGCTCCTATGTAAGACCAACAGGTACTTCTTTACTGGACATGATATATTGGACTGGTGACATGGGAACATGGAGCAAACTATGTATTCTGACCAGATCTGAGAGTGACCATCTGCCCATTCTTTTATCAGGGAATTTATATCAACAAGATATTTTGAGATCTGATTGCCTAAAAGAAGAAGCATTATTAGAAATAAGATACAACAAGAGACTCAAATGGAGTACTTAATTAGAGGCTGAACTTTCAGTGCATATTGAGGTACAAATTGCTACTATTTTGGAAGTAGGCCAGCAGTATAGGACAGCATCTGAATATTGGGAAGCTATATTAGGTATATAGTTAAAACTAAAATATATAAACATATTACATCAATGACAAATGCTAAGACAACCTCATGGTTTGATAAGGATTGTATATGACAGAAAAAAATTATTAAACAGCCAGATAAGGGAGGTAAGACACTCTGAAGATGTAAATAGATTCAAAGCTTTGAACCAACAGAGGAAGATTTACAATAAATTTCTAAGGAAAAAAAAACAGCAGTATCAATGGGATAAATGGCAAGAAATGTTACAAATTATATACGAGGGAGACAATCTGAAATTATAGAAGCTGGTCTCAAAGGGCACAAGCACCAGTAAAATAAAAATTGATACCTATATTCAAGGAGGTGTATGGAGAGTCTATGGAACTAACACAATCAGCTTTAATGAGTAACTATGAACCCCATTTAATGATCACCAGACAAGAAATTTATATTGCATTAAAAAAAATGAAAACCAGTAAAGCCCCCAGGACCAGATGCAATACCTACTAAGGTATTTTTGGTAAATACCTCGGCTTAGACTGACTTATTTCTTATCTTATATAACCAATTGTTACATGGAATGTTTTTACCTCCATCATGGAAAGGGGAAATTATTGTCCCTACCCATAAAAAAGGAAATTGTTGTGATCCGGCAATGTATAGGCCGATAAGTTTGTTGGACGTATCCTTAAAATTGTTTTCAAAACTTATATTAGACAAATTACTACTGGAATTAGATTGAAAAGGAGGTGTTAGTAAATTTCAGGCAGGATTTAGGGCAAATTACAACACTCTGGATAATTGTTTTGTGTTCTCACATATAATTGAAAATATGTACATCTACGAAAACAAAAATTGTACGTGGTATATGTGAACTTTAAGTCAGCCTTCAATACTATCAGTAGGAGTATACTATGGTATATTATGGTCAAGAAGGGAATTGACAAACAACTAATACATATAATACAGAGACTATATGAGGATACTTGGACTAAAGTCAGGTATGACTCCAATGGAGAGCTAACACAATCAATACAAACATATAGAGGAGTAAGGCAAAAGGATGTCTATAGCATCTACTCTTTTTTTCAATCTATATTGATATTTTAATAAAAAAAATATGATGATAGATGCAGATTGCCTAAACAGTTTAGAGCCATGATGTTCCATTTTACCTTTTGCAGATGCTATTATATTATTTTCATTAAGCAAAAATGGATTGCAAAATCAGATTAATGAATTAGATAATATGGCAAAAGAACTTGACCTTCAGATAAACAAGTTTAAAGCTCAAATAACCATATTTGGAAAGGGTAAACTGAGAAGAAACTGGAGATTGGGAGGTGAAAAACTAGACGTAGTTACTTCATATGTTTGCCTGGGTATCATGATAGTCTCAACTGGTACATGGACTAAGCACGTGGAAAAAGTCCTTACTCAAGCAAAAAAAGGCCCTGGCCATGGGGAAATTTAATACTGTGTATGGGGGAAGGGGGTTCTCTCCAAAACCAATGATGACAGCAATTAGGATCAAATATACTACCCAAATTACAAATGATGTAGAGATATGCGATCTGAAGAAAAGGGAGTGACTTGTGATGCCTATAAACAAGAGATTAAGAAAGATACTTACAGTACCCAGATAATTCCCTTCACCATATATTAGGGCTGAACTTGGGTTGGCTAATATAGAAGCTGTCATGGATGCAAAAATGATCAATTATTGGCTTAGGCTAATGAGACAATCTTCAGACACAGTGATGAAACTCTGGTTGAAAAGGAAAACTGGTTTGTCAGGGACTGCTATAAGTTAAAATGGTTAGATGCAGTTTATAAAATGTTGGTAAAATATAAATTAAATATACTTGAAAACTATGTGGCAAATAATATTACACTAAGTAACCAATACAAGAAATACATAAACAAAAAAGTTGAAAAATACTGAGACAACTTGGACATAGGAAAATTAACTTAACACAGCTTTCTCCATGGTTTGCAATTAATAATAAAAACAAATTTGAACTGCAGTTTTACATGGATGCCTTGACTGACCCAAAACTGAGAGCTAGTTTCATAACTTATAAATTCAAAACTCATGATAGTAACATTCTGAAGAGAAGATATGGAAAGGATAAATATTTGTCAAGCAAATGTGACTGTAATCAGGGGGGGGTCTTGAGATCTTGAACATGTGGTATGCATTTGCCCTTGGCATGGCATACCAAGAGCTACCCTTGTTAAAACTATATTTCATACAAACACTATTGACCAATTGGGGATTTATTAATGTGACAATTTTGGAAATTCAAATGTATAATGAGGATCCAGTGGCAATTTAAACTGTAGCTATCTTCTTCAACAATGTAATGAGAGCTAGGAAGATGGTGGCTAGCATAAGGATGGATTAGAATGTCTATGGAATGTAAGTGTGATGTGAATGTATGTATAATGCAATTTCTTTTAAATTTTATGAAATGTATAATATTTAAGTATGTGTAATGTAGTCCTTCTAGTAATTTGTATTATCTATTTTTTGCCTATGTTTGAAGTTGTGTTATGTGTAATGACAATATTGTCGAACAATAAACGTTTACTACTTACTTACCTGGAAATACTTTTGTAACCTTATCCCTGATAGAGTGCTTCTAGTTTTCCCCTATATTTGTTTGTTTCTATTTGTGTTCCCCTGCACCTTGTTTAAATCACTTTATACTCCTATCCTACGTCGGGTGTTGCATCTATTCCCATTTTTGGCCCACCCTTGATCTTCAAACATTCCCAGCAGTGCCCATTACATAGTAGTGAACACATTCCTTGCCTTAGTTGAATGGCACAGTCCTCCACTTCTCTGTTTCCTTTTGTTGATGCCTGCTGATGCCTATGACACCAGTCACCTATTCCACTCCTTCGCTGTTCCACTCACTCTCTGGGACACGAACGTCCAGACACGTTAGAGTGGAAGTACTTTTATATTGCTCTTGTAGGAAGGCACTAAGCCTTTCTCAGCTCAACCCCCCCCCCCCAATTACACACCTGATTCACAGGGCTTCCTGAGTCTACTCACCCCAAGAGTAAGCTCCTGAGACAGTTTCCCTCATACCACCTGTTACAATTTAAAACCCTAGTTTCAAAGTACCTCAAACACTGCCTACCAAGTCTCAAAGTGCCCCTGACAGTGCTTATAGATCTCTTCTTTTCTTCCCACTTGTCATTGCTACTTTCAAAAGGGAGAGAAGTATAAATAAAAATTAATATACCTTTCTGTTAAAGCTTGGTGCTTTCACTCCACTCTGTCAGCAACTTCTGATCTCACCACCTTTCTCGTTCTGCAGGTGATTCCCCTCCCTATGCACTCCAGCATCCCACTGGCCCTGCCTATTGCCCATTTACACTGCCCTGCCACCATGAGATTATCAGATATGAGAACCCCAAGGTCTCTTCCCTGCTTTGTGACCATCAATACCTCCCATATTATATGCACCACTCCTAGAAATATGAGCCATAAATGCATGATTTTACACTTTTTTTGCACTTAAACCCAGCTGCCATACCCTCAACCACTCCTCTAGTTTTGTCAGGTCTCTACTGATTCTATCCACCTCCTCCAGAGTATCTACCCTTTCTCAGATTTTGGTGTTATCTGAAAAAAGTCATACCTTCCTATCCATGACTTCTGTAGTGTTGCTTGCTTGTCTACCTTCAGGATATTGGCAGTCACACATCCCAGAAACTGATAAGCCACCTCCTACACACACAGTCAGAAACTAATAAGCTGTCTCCCATGCTCCACCCTGACCTCCCTGTCAGTTCGGTATGTATGTTAGTTTCTGTGTGACCAGAATTTGCTATAATTGTGTTAGCATATAAATGGTCAGACTGCTCATCCTTAGTTTGGGCCTTGGTCACATGATTATGAGGTACTGGATGTATAAGATCTTAGTTCACTTCTGTGGCAATGTATTAGATGGTACTGAGCCTGTTCAACTACTCCTTCAATCAGACACCTGCATCACAGGTAGTGACTAATCAGCCAACACTAGGCTACAATATTTGACACTAATTAGCCAACACTATCTACTAACAGCATAATCTGGTTCTGTAAGTCAGTTACATCTGTATCTTCCCCCTTCCCCTGGGACAAGGCAAAAAAATAGGTAGTATAGGCAGAATGGCCTAATCCTACTTTCCTGGTCAGCAACAAATAAATAAATACAAAACAAGAAAAGAAAAAGAACTGTACTCAAAAATACTCAAAAACACTGACTTCTATCTACACACACTGTGATTTTAAATATTAAATACAATACACTTTCTTTGTAGGCTAGGGCCTGAATATTCAGGGCAGTTGTGTATGGCACAACTGAGCTGCACCAGTGCAAGTACAGAGATGCACCACCAAGCAATATTCAGAGGGAGCTGCTGTGCAGCACAAATCCCATTGCACCAATGCGCAACTATAAAATATGCCACGCAAGTGCAAGGGGTGTTCCCATGAATATGCGGTGCAATGGGATATTCAACCTGGAAGCCAAGGCGCAAGTTCAGAGTAAACCTAAGATGTGCCAACCAGACTTGTTCCTATAAAAACAGGGCACAAACACACAGGCAGCGGTTGTGCCAAGGGAGGGGGAGAGAGAGAGAGAGACAGACAGACAGACACAAAAACAAACACAGAGGGAGAGAGACAGAGAGGTGGAGTGGGAGAGGGAGAGAGGGGCAAAGAGAGAGAGAGAGAGACACATACACACAAACAGTGTACCAGGGTGGCAGACAGATAGGCATCAAACAGCCCAGGGGGACATACAGAGTGAAGGAGTGATGGACAGTGAGCTATTCCTGATGGCGGTGGTAATGAGGGGTGTGAGGAGGCAGGAGGAACAGCTACATGGTCGACATAGGGCCCGTCGATGGTATGCCCAATACAGGTGGTACCATGCCCGCATCACCTTTGAGAACTATAGAGACACCGAGGTTGTGGGCCAGTACCACCTGAACAGGGCCATTCTGAGGCAGCTTTATGAGCTGTGCAGTGAGGAGATGCAGGCACCCACCAGACGGAGCCACACCATGTCTGTGGAGACCAAGGTGACCACCATCATGTGCCTGCTCACCACGGGCACCTTCCAACAACCAACAGGGGACACTACAAGCACCCAGTCAGCCACGTCCCACCTCCTCACACAGTTCCTCAATGCTCTGCTGTCATGTGCTTCAGAATTCATATGTTTCTCCAGCACACAGGTGGAACATACAGCAAACATGCAGGACTTCCACAGGGTGGTACGCATGCCTGGCATGATTGGCACCATTGGCTGCACCCACATAGGCATCTGCATGCCACCTGGCCCTGAGGACATGGTGTACATCAACAGGAATGGGAGTCCGAGCATTAACTGCCAGGTGGTGTTCGATGCCACAGGGCGCATCATCAACATCTGTGCTACACACCCTGGGAGTGTACATGATGCATTCATCTGGCATAGCTCTGCACTGTGCCACAGGTTTGAACATGGGGACAACCCCACAGGCCACCTTGTGAGTGAGTATGGCACGGGCAAGGGGCGATGGGCATAGCAGACCTGGGGATGGGGAAGGGCAGGGTGTGCATGGTGGTGTGGATGCCAGCGATAGACACGGGGCACAGTACAGCATAGCATAGGGCTAACCATGTCAATCTCAACACAGGGGACAGCACGTACCTGCTGAGGCCCTGGCTGCTCACCCCCTACTGGCAACCGTCATTCCCAGCAGAGAAACAGTACAATGAGGCACACGTTAGCACTTGAGACATCATCGAGCGCACCTTTTGCATGCTGAAGGCAATATTCTGTTGCCTAGATAGGTCAGTCGGTGCCCTACAATACAGCCACTCAGAAACCTGTGGCCTATTCCTGGCCTGCTGCATGCTGCACAACATGGCCATTGACCATGGGATAGCTGTTGAGGCTGATGAGGATGATAGTAGCAGGGGTGACAGAAACAATGGGCCAGAGGGGGGTGGACAGCCACCCCCTGGGTGGTGGGATCCCTGACTCCTGCAGCAGGCATGACGCCACTGCGACATGGTCACACAGGAACACTTTGGCAAACACAGGCAGGGGTCCATGTGCATGGGCCACACAGACCAGCACACCACACATGCAATGCCATACATGGTGAGAGGCATGCACAGACAGTGGTGTTAAGCAGGGGTAGAGAAGGCAGTGGCACACAACTACACACAGTAACACACATACACACACACACACACACACATATGCACCCACCCTCACAGGCAGTGGAACGTGGTGTGGATCAGACGCATGGCATCGCTGCACAGGTGCAACTGGTGCTAAACTGCCCTCATCAACCCCACACCACATGGTCCAGCAGCCTGGCATGAACACACAGGCAGCCTGTGGCATCACACACATCTGCACCACCACACGTACAACACACACCACTCATTTGTGCACAGGGCAGCAGCAGCAGACTCCAGGCAGGGCAGCTGTGCAATACCATAGCTGCCACAGCCATGGGGTGGCCATGCCAGGGCCGATCGGCAGCCACAGGCTGTGCATCAGCCATGGGGGTGTGTCCAACAGCCCCCCCAGGGTAGAAGTGTGGGACCATGACCGTGTCCTTGTGGGGGTGTGTAGGCAGTCAAACAGGCCAGCCCTGTGCATGCTGGGGATGCCTACATCTGAGCCTGGTGTCCACTGTGTTGGAGTCACCTGATGCTGGGTCCATGGGATGGACAGCACACTGCGAGTGGTCCCCTGTGCATTGCCATGCCCTGTGGCAGCCAGCAATGCAAAGCCATCCGCAATTGCACTGGCAGTGTAATCCATGGATGCAGTCGTGGCCTCCTACATGTATTGCAGCCCCTCCTGGATCAATGCAGTCCCCCTGTCCTGCTGCTCAGCTAACTGGCGCACCTCCATGAACAGTGCACACACCCCAGTGGCAAGCAGCACCTGTTGTTGAACAGAAGCTCGCACTAGCTGGGTGTGCTCAGCCAGACGGTCCACATCCTGTCACTCCTGGACAGGATGCCAATCATCAGTGGGTGAGCTGCCACACTATCCAGCCCCCATCTCCGGTGGTCACTGCATAGTGGGGTCTACGGGGGAAGGTGTACGGCAGGTGCACCAGCAGTGGACCCTGTGTCCGACTGCCCAGTGGCATCCACAGCCTGCTGCTTCTCACCCGTCTGGCTGCTCTATGCCACCCTGCACCTGCACAGCTGCACTACCACCTACACAGGGCACAGAAGTGGGACCGCACACCACCTGCACATGCAGTTCTGGCAGACAGCTTTGCTGCCGCTGGCACGGCACTGGGCCCTGACACTGCCTGTGATGCCAGCAGGGGTGACTCCCCCACAATGTTGCCTATGCTGTCCAGGATCAGTGTGATGTCATCATAGGAGTCAGACCCTGATCTGATCTCTGTCTCTGGGCACAGGACACCAAGGCTGGCATCCTGCAAGAACACATCCAGGGCCTCGTCCCACCCTAGGCCAAGGACACCCACAGGCACGGTGGTGCTCAGCCATGGTCTGTCAGGCCCCCGGATGCTGGTGGATGTTGACAGTTCATCCTCAGGGGCCGTGCTGCCATCCACAGGTGCCGTAGCCACTGCCAGCACCCCATCCTCTGCACGGAGGCATGTTGGTGCTGCAAGAGAAGGAAGGAGTATCAGTGATGCATTGTCCACATGTGCCCCCCGTACGCTGCTGCCATATGGGTCCAGTTGTGTGGCATGCTTGTGGGTGCTCACACGTGCACATGGCATGCAGGACAGAGGCATGCACACCAGCATGCCGGTGTAAGCACCCTTTGAGCCAGTATCTGTGCATGACTGACTTACATACCATGCAGTGCTGGGCTGCCACCCATCTGGAAGCCCCCTCCAGGCACACCCTCCACGAGGTGCGGCAGATGGTGGCTGACACCAACTCCTCTGTTGGCGTCAGTGTGGGTGCATTTGTTGGCCCTTCTCCGATGGCAGTATGGGATGCTCTGATGGCCGCCACCTTCACCTTTATGTGCCACCTGTCCATCCTGATCTTCTTGCAGCACTCCTGTGCTGACCGTTGGTGGCATCTGTTCTGGTTGACATAGGCCACCACCTCCTCCAATCTGGTGGCTCTGTCCTGTGGTGTGCCCGTGGCACCACTCAACAGGGCCTCCATATCGAGGTAAGCCTTCGAACAGGGCATCCGTCTCTGCCTTAGTGAAGTTGGGCCTGTGCTTCCATGCAGGCCCATGCTCCTTGCCCTCTTCCTGTCCCGACATGTTGCCTCCTGTAAACATGGACAGCACAGTATGTCAGTGGCAGCATAGCCCTGGGCAGTCCCACTTGCAGTGCTGGCATCTCCATTTCTGTTGCTGCGGCATCCCCCACCTACTTGTCAAGGTTGCAATACTGGTCCATGGCCTATGCTGTTCCATGGCACTTATGAGGTGCAACGCATGCAAATGAGGTTGTGCACAATGGTAATGATATGCTAATGCACCCCTCTGTGCCGCGCATTGGCTGATGAGCTCATTTGCATAGGTCATCTGAATATTGCAGACATGTACTGTGTGCATTGGTGTTGCACCAGAGCAAACCTGGGGTGCAATACCTGAGTGATGCGCATGCCTGCAGTGTGCATGTGCACGACACGTTCAACGGTCCAATTGTGCACCATGCACAGACTACATAATGCATCGGCACTTCACATGTAGTGTGTAGGGAGCTCTGCGTATGTTCGCGCATACTGCCATGTGCCTATTGTGCACATGTGAAACACACGCAATGGTCGGTGACCTCTAACCCATGGGTTGCCTACATGACCCATGACCCCTCCGGGCCATGCATAGTACACATGCCCATCACTGCGCGATGGTCCAGCACTGCGCATCCTGCCGAGCATCTGTGGGATGACCTATAGTGTTTGTCAATAGTCTATCACACATCCTGCACCTGTGGCATCCATGTGCATGTGTCCCCACCATTTTCACTGCCACACCGTAGCAAGACCATGGTGCAAGGGACCAGCCACCATGCACACAATTGGTCCAACATGGAGGTGATCAATCTTGTGGCCTGTGTCCAGCCATATGTGGACCAGCTTTTTGGCCAGGTGCCCCTACAGCAGGCCAGGGGCATGTTGTGGCACACCATAGCTGTGGCATTGGAGAGGAGGACTGGTATTCCACGGACTGTGGAGCAGTATGGTGACCTGCAGAGGAGGGATCTTGACTGGCTCCAGAGGCAGCAGGCACACGTCAGGCATGGTGCAATGTCACATCCAGGTAGGTGTATGCATGTTGCATGTCTGCCCTGGTACAGTACTGTGGTGGTGGCATCCCTGCCTGGCATGCCCTGCAGTGGGGTACACTGTCATCGTGCACATCACTGACCATCATGGCCAGCTGTTGCATGTGTTGCGGCTGTGCTGGTGTGTGGGACACATGACAGGCAAGGGCACACCCTGTGCACAGAGGGCTGTGTGTTGAGGGAGAATGCTGGTGTGCTCAGGTACTGATATCCACCATTCTTCTTTCCATTCACGGGGACAGAGGACCACAGGTGGGCCAGGGCAGAGGCAGACCGCAACCAGGCAGTGCACCCTGATGGGGGACAACTGGTGCTAGCTGCACCTCAGGAGGCAGGTAAGCAATGTCATGGTCATTATCATTGTACATGGGGGGTGCCAGTGGGGAATGAGTGTGGCCATGGCCACCTGTGCCATGTGCCATGACAGCTGTGTGTGTCGCACTGTGTGTTGTGCATGCTACTGTGACGCATCCATTGGACACGTGTGCTGGCTGTTGGTTGGGTGGGCAAGCACATGGCTGCCACCATTGTTGCGTCAGTGCTGCTGGTGCAGTGTGCCATGTGACTGCCACTGTGTGATCTTGTGGCCGTTGTGTGGCAGAGAACCACCTCTTTGCAATGCTGTGGTGTGTCGTGTTGATGGCTGGCATTGGTCCCCCCATGGGTGTCCATTCCATGCACCACAGGGATGTGTGCTCCCACTGACCATTGTGCTCTATGGGTGGGCATGGTTCCCTGGGCCATTGCACTGATCACCTATCCTTTCCCTTGCCATAGGTGTTAGGCATCCAGTGGCCAGACATCCCTGGAGTATGCTTTCGGGACTGCTGCATCAACTCCTCTTCATGGTGTCAAGCATCCTAGAGGTGGTAGTCACCACCAGGCAAATGGAGGCAGTGGACCAGCAAGACAGGAGGTGTGGTGGGGCAGCCGGATGGGGCTGCCATTGACTATTTTGTAGATAGACCCTGTTTTCCCTGTTGCACCTTCCTCTACAGTCCCCCCTCCTGCTGTACAGTCCCTGTTCCCTGTCCCCTTCCCTTGCTGTACCTACCCTATCTCTGCCCTTGTTTTCTGTACCTCCTTAATCACTATTTTATAAAGCATTTATCACATACATGCCTGTGTCCGTGTCTGCTTTGCAGGTGGCATATGGAGCCATGCTGCAGTGGCCCAGTGTCCTTCCATGGTGTGCACATGGGGGGGTGCATGTTGTGCTACCATGGTTCCCTGCTGCATACTGTGGTGTATCACATTGTGGTGGGGACCATCCCCTGGTTTGGTGGGTGTGCTTTGGGGTGCTCATGGGGCAGCAGTCAGGGGTGTGTGGTGGGTGTGTGCATGGTGGTGGCACACAGCCATGGTCATTGTTCTGGTCATGTCTGCTCACTGGGCTGAGGACCTCTGCTTCACATTGGGCACCCTGTCCCATGTGGTCCACCATGCTGCCTGTGTCCTGGCCCATTCAGTGCCTGATGTGTGGGCTCCCTGTGTGCCTGTGTGGCATGTGTGTGCTTGGCTTCATGGTCTTGGGGTGGACTGCCATGGTCATGTGGTGGGGGGGTGCAGCCAGCTGGCTGGCTCTGAGGGGCACCCATGGCAGCCTTGCGTTGGCCATTTTCCTCTCCTGTCACCTGCTGTCCATGCTACAGTTGTGTTCTGGGGTCCAGAACCTGGGTGCTTGTGTGTGCCTTGCTGTGCCCTGCTGGTGGGGGTGTCCTGTGGCCACTGTCACTGTGCTCCCCTGTCTGTGTTCCTGGGTCTGTTCTCTGTATCCTGCCACCTCTGTTGCTGCACTGCTCTGCACTTCCACAGTTGTACCAGCGCATCTCTGGTTGCACCATGGTGCACCTCTGGTTGTGTAATGGCACACTTCTGGTTGTGCCATGGTGCAAGTGTGCCATATTCAGCCACTTTGCGCTGGTGCTGTTTGGCCTGCGCAACCTCTGAATATGGCACCCATTGTTCCATGGCACATTGGATTTGTGCTGCACCGGACTTGTGCCTTCCTTTGGCGCATTTTTGAATATTTGGCTCTAAGTGTTTTTTAATGGCTGTGGGCACAGCCTCCAGCCATTTTGCTATCTGTAGCTTGAAAATGAAGTTTCATGAAACACATGTTTTGGACATTTCAATGTATCCTTCCATGCCAACTGAAATAAAATATTCCCTTCTGTGACAGGGAGCTCCTGCTACTCCTGAGGACCGACCTTTTCTTAAATCTGTTGCAACAGTTCTTCTATATCTTAGCCTAATCTATTCTTTACAATTTATTGTCCATACAATTTTCACCTATGGGCACCCCCTTCCCTTTCTTGACTCTGCTATAGTGTCCTCTTTAACTATCCTTTCCCCTCTCAGGACCACGTACAGGGAGGTTATTGTGGTTACCTGTGGTGTGGTATGTAAAACAGGTTGTGTTTATTTCTGTTGGATTTAGTGTGTAATAGCACTATGTCATAAAATACCTTGATGTATATACCTTATGTTTATGAAACCTGTAAATGTTGAAAATACCATGGCACTAGGTGTTTTTGATAATGGTAAAACGTACTAGGTGACTACTATACAAATTAAGTTAGTTGTGCTATTTAAAATGCATGTAAATTGCTGTAAACTGAACAATTCTGAAATGTCATTGTGATTTGCATATATCCCATAATGCTTTGCATTATGGAAGTATATATGATGTATTTCTTTGAAACTTGATTTGTTGCCAATGCCCTTTGGGCTAACCCTTCTTTCAATGATTCTGCATTGAGGTTCTTTGTCTATAGTTTTTTTTTCTTTTTCTTTTTCGGCCCCTACTACCCAAGCAAATGGGGCCCACATTGGGCTGGAGGGTTTTCACTGAAAAGTGGTTAGATCAGAAATCAGTGTCAGTAGGAGCTGGTTAAGTGCAGAGAAAGGACATTCATAGTCTGTTGCTGCAAATTGATTTATTGAAGAAGGAATATGGCATTGCAGAAGCTTATTTCCTATATTTTGAATAAACATCACACAGAGATTGTGTGTTGAACCTGAAGTTTGGTGTCTGGTCCATCTGTTATCCCACAAACCCTCCACACCTTCTTTCTGTTAAGAATGTTGGAGACATAACTCTAAGCTGCTTATCAGATGCCATTAGGAAACTGAAACAGTTTGTTAAATATTTGTTAAATATCGGTTGCCTATGAAACTGGAGATTTGCACATTTAAATACCAAGCATTTAAACAGTTTCTGAATACTAATTTAACCTGGGAATGTATTGTCTTTGAAGAAAGAGTCATACCTCATAAATGTCACCCTTTTCCCAGCAAATTTATGATTTACACTTTTTTTTTAACCTCTGGAGCCTACAGCCCTCTTGTCATCTGTAGCTGGAAAATGAGTATCGTGGAACACATTTTAAACTTTTAATGTATCCTTCCAGCCAACTGAAATAAAATATTCTCTTCTTTCTGTTAAGAATGTTGGATACATAACTCCAGGCTGTTTATCAGATGCCATTAGAAAACTGAAACAGCTTGTTAAATATGTGTTAAATATTGGTTGCCTATTAAACTAGAGATTTGCACATTTAAATTCTAAGCATTTAAACAGCTTCTTGATACTAGTTTAACTTGGGAATGTATTGTCTTTCAAGAAAGATTCATACCTCGTAAATATCACTCTTTCCCCCTGCAAATCAATGATTTACACTGTTTTTTTAACCTCTACAGACACTATATGATGAGCAGTCTCAGACATATGCCAGGTCTTCAGTGAACTGCTTAGACTAAATATGTATCCATAAGAAGCAGTTTTTTATTATCTCTTTGGGGAAAAAATATATTAAGCTACATCAACACACACACACACACACTGTACACACCATCCTCATGGCCACAGCATTCAAAATAATTGTTACATTCTAATTTGTTATAAAAAATAAAAACTTTATGTCAGTGAACACAGTGAATTTCAGTTTAGAGTAGATTTCCTTTAAATATTTCACATCTTATATTTTTCACACACACACACACACACACACACACACACACACACACACACACTCTACACACCACCCTCACGGCTACAATACTGCCAGGTGGCCTGGGTTCAAGTCCCAGCAGAGGCACTTATTCTTTTTCACCTCTGTTTGTATGTGTTCCATAAAATATGCACACCACACTCCTGTGTGATTGTTTCAAGTAAATATTTGTGCTGCTCAGGGATGGCCCAGGTTCCAGTTGTCTCAGTGGCGCAGCTGGTTAGCGTAATCAGAATAGTATTCCAGGCAGCCTGATGTTGAAGTCCCAGCTGAGGCATGTATTCTTTCTCACCTTTGTTTATATGTGTCCCATAAAATATGCACATCAGACTCCTGTGTGACTGTTACAATAAAGAAACTGTTTGTTTATGTCAGTGACCACAGTGAAGTGAAGTTCAGAGTAGATTTCTGTTAAATATTTCTTATCCTATATTTTGTATACTGGATTGCACAGGGGAGATGTTACATTTCATTGTCATAGGGATCTTCATTTACACATTTCTGCACTATATCTACTCAGGCCATCCCAGATTAGATGTAATATCTTGTTTTTAGTGGGGTCATGATTTTTCCATTTTGATAATGTATTTATTCAGGGTAGCCTAGACCAGGACCCCCATATTCAAAGGAAATGAGCAGTGCATCCTGGTGGAAATGTGAGATATGCCAAGCAACTCTAACAATGCACCACAGCATGCTATTCAAACGTGCAGGATACACTTGCCACAAGTGAATGGGCCAGTGTGTACACAAATAGTTGAGGGTGTAAGTTGAGGGTATCTTCCCATGTATATGCTGCACTGCGGCATATTCAGTGGGAAATTCACCATTCACAGCCCAGAGCAGCACAGCCCACAGCTAGGGTTGCTACCTTTGGATGAGGCAAAAAATGGATATTAAGCACAGCCCCTAGCCCCATCCCTTTTCATGACTCATCATGCATTGCTCCTCTTGAAAAGCCATTTGTTATATCAATAAAAGGCAACACTTAAAGCAGCATTTCAACAAAAATGTTAAAGCATTGATCTGGTGAAAATATTGACATATACTTTTTTATGCTATTTTAGATTGCCCCTTATCTCCTGACTTGCATGATACCCTTCTTTCCACAATTTGAGTGTGCTTTAGTACTTTTTTCATGTTTGAAACAATAAAAAGAGGGCTCCTTTTAATATGGCTCAGACCAGATTTTCATCTGTATTTGCAGCTGTTTTTGAACACCTATTTCTCCATAAGATCAGTGAGCATTGCCTGCTGCATGACAATTCATTTTAGTCATGACAGAAGACATATGTTAACAATTGATTGACAAAAACAGCTGAGAATACTTATGAAGACATGGTCCAAGCCATACCTCATGGGAGAGGTGGAGTGGGCGGGGGGAAGGGGTGACTGATATCAGGATTACAGAAGACAGGGTTCTGAAAGGACTAAGGGTGCTGAGGGTGGTCAAGGCACTGGGATCAGATGGCATTCACCCTAGGGTGCTTAGGGAGCTAGCAAAGATCCTGGTGGTACCATTGGCAGACCTGTTCAGTACATCTTTGGACACATGGTGCATGCCATAGGACTGGAGGATGGCCCATGTGGTGCCCATTCATAAAAGTTGCCCAAAGGATGAACCAGGCAACTGAAGACTGGTGAGCCTCACTTCAATCATGGGAAGCTCATGCAGACAATCCTAAAAGAGAGGCTGATTACCTTTTTGGAAGACAATGGTGTCCAAGACAGTCATCAACATGGGTTTGTGTTTGGCAGATCCTGCCAAATGAACCTAGTTGGGTTCTATGACAGGGAGATCAGGGAACTGGACAAGGGCCATGTAGTAGATGTCCTGTATTTAGACTTCAGCAAGGTCTTTGATTCTGTGCAGCATGGGAGGCTGGGGGAAAGCTGGAATATATAGGGGTAGGAACAAAAATGGTCAATTGTATCACCAACTGGCTAAGAGGTAGGCAGCAAAAGGTAGTGGTGGTGGGAGAGAACTTTCATCACCAAGGGATGTCATGAGCAGGGTGCCACAGGAGTTTGTACTGGGACTGGTGCTGTTTGGGATATTCATAGCAGATATCTCACACAGGGTCTGGAGTAAGATCAGTCTTTTTGCAGATGATACCAAGACGGGAACTGTGGTAGATGACATGGAGGGGTGGAGAGGACTGCAAGAGGACCTGACCAAACCACAAGAGTGTTCAGAAACATGGCAGATGGGGTTCAATGCCAGGAAGTGCAAGTTCCTGCACTTCGGAGCTAGAACCAGTGGAGGAAATATCAGCTGGGAGGGGTACAGTTGGAATGCACTGTGGAGGAAAAGGATCTAGGGGTGCTTATAATAGGGAGTATGAACTACTCAGCTCAGTGCAAGAAGGCGGTTACATAAGGCAAACAAGATGCTGGGGTGCATAGCGAGGGGCATCTCCTCCAGGAACAGATGGGTGATCCTTTCCTTGTACAGGTTACTGGTCAGGCCACACCTGGAATACTGCTTACAGTACTGGCATCCATTCCTCAAGAAGGGCATCAGATTTTTGATGGGGGTGTGCAGCAAAAGGGCAATGAAGATGATTCAGGGACTGGAGGGATAATCCTATGAGGAGAGTATGGGAGCGCTAAACATGTACTCCCTGGAGGAAAGGAGGGATGGGGGGATATGATCGAAACCTTTAAATATTTAAAGGGAATCAACAAGACTAATACAGGAGAGATTTTTCAGATCAAAAGGGGGAGGGACACGAGAGGGTATTGGCTGAGATTGGAGGGGGGAAGATTCAGGAGGAAAATCAGGAGACACTTTTTCATGGAAAGGGTGGTAGACAAGTGGAATATTCTGCCCGATGAAGTGGTATCCTGCAGAATGGTGGGCAGATTTAAAAGGGGGTTGGACAGAGTGAGTGGGGGTTGTTGTGAGGAGGGGGAGGGTGGGGCAGCTGTAAGTTGAGGGGCTAGCTACACAATCGAGCAGACTCGATAGACCATGAGGCCTGTTTCTGCTGGCATTTTGTATGTTCACATGTTCATATGTATATTAAAAGAAGTGCTCCTTTTATTATTTCAAACATGAAAAAAGTACTAAAGCAGAATCAAATTTTGGA
Source organism: Neoceratodus forsteri (assembly GCA_016271365.2). Classification (NCBI taxonomy): domain Eukaryota; kingdom Metazoa; phylum Chordata; order Ceratodontiformes; family Ceratodontidae; genus Neoceratodus; species Neoceratodus forsteri. The sequence continues at coordinate 662,801,736 of CM028135.1, read as the reverse complement.
AAGAAGTGTATCACACAAGTCAGGAGATACCTGGCAATCTAAAATGACATAAAAAAATATAGGCCAAATATTTCACTGGGTAGATGCATTGCTGCTTTAAGATAATGTACTGTACCACTTAAAGTCACTTTCCTAGGTTCTTTCTAGTTATTTATTTACTTATGTATGCATTTATTGACACTGGTTTACCAGATAAAGATACAGAGATAAAAGAATCTCATTTACTGATATGATCTGGGGGAAGAAGACAAGGGAAGTACTGTAAATAGCATACAACAGTATACATGGTGTATAATAATACATAATAAAGAAATTGTTTCCTATAATGTGTACTTGATAACTTGTTCTGGCTCCTTTTCATGTCCACAGCACTATTTCAAAGCCAAAATAAGTGACCATACTTTTTTTCTTAAGGAAAAAAATGTAAACATTTAAAAATGCCTAAATTCTGTCAGAGATGAAAATGTTTACCAGCAAATGAAAGTGGAAGACAACTGGCTCTGTTACTGTTACAAAAGGTGAGAGTAGCTTTACTGCTATGCCACTTTAAGATGCAGTGGAAAAAATTAGATTAAGTAAGTGCTAATGGTGTTGATGGCCATACTTTACACCTCCCAGGTTGACTGCTTTCACAAAGAAAGGGCTATATTAACAAGAGAACATGTTTGTAACCTGGACATGTAGCTGAAACAATGCATAATATGACAAAATCTGTTTCAAACATGTGTGAGCACTCAAAATGGCTCAAAAACCTGACCAGCACTGAGCAAAACTGGATTACTTGATAGGGACCCTGAAAACCTGATCACCAGGTAAAAAAACTGACAGGTGACAACCCTACTGCCACAGCTATGTCATGAATAGCTGGCCTAAGTCAGCCAGCCACCCACAGGTGGGCTGTGGAAATGCACCCAGGTGCACTGCAGACTGGCAGCCCTGGTGGACTAAAGGTACCTTCTTCAATCCCCGATCAGTCCAACTCCATCCCCGAATTGTTCCATAGTGTAGGGCCCTTCTGGACCCAATCGCACTAGAGGAAACCACAGTCCACATCCATAGCATAGAGGACTCCCACCCACTGCCTTGGTACATAGACAACCCCTTTCCCCCATTCCCTAGCTGTTGCAGAGACTGGCACTGCCATCCACGCCCTGCCACAGCAAGCTGCCAACTGCACCGGACCCAGGCTGGGTACCTTCACTCCAGAATGACATAAGTGGCTATACCATACATTGGGGCACTACACAAGCTGTGGACCCACCAGAGTATGCAGCTGTGTGTATGTCCCTGGAAAACTGTAAGAGGGAATTGACATACCTCAATGCATGCCTTGTCAATGCTGTATCTTTCTGCTATTGTACATTCTTCCCCATTCCTCTGTGTAACATGCCACCCTCCGGACTGCTGAGGTATCCTAGGTGCCATGGGGTGCAGTATCCTGCAATGGCATTTGTAGTGTACACTCCAGGCTATGTATAGTGCATTGGTGGTTCTCCAATTGTACAAACAAATAGGAGGTTGGCTGTAACATGCCTGTTCCTGGACCTGTGTGAGTGAGTATAGCATCGGCTTTCACCCACACTGAGTAGTACAACAGCACTGGGACAGTGGATCTACATATACGAGCGCCTGAGGTGTATGGCCACTGGATGTTATCACCCACACACATCTTGTACCTATGTATGACACATTCCAGCATCCCATTGCTACTGCTAGTGCTTCATACCCAAAAATAAGATGCTATTTCATCTGTGAACTATCCAAGCTAAATATATAGCAATCAGGAGGCATATTCTAGGAAAATACATTGTAAAAATGTGTAAAAGGAAGACCACATTGAAACTGCCTCTCAGCAGATCTGCATTGTGCAAATTCATTAGAAATAATGGGTAAATGCATCCCAAAGGCTCTCCACAGCAATATCCGCTCTGACTACAGCTTGTTTTTTTTATTTATTTATTTCAGATAATCAGTTTTACAACCTTTGAGTCAGAGACTCGTTTACGAAGGTACCTCGTCGCAGGGAGGGTGGACAAACAATCATGTGAAGTTTAGACAATGGTAACAATACAAGTGAGATACAGGTGTAAATAAGCAAACACAAATTGTACTAACTATACAAGGCATATTCATACTCTGCAATAGAGACCAGTGCTTAGTAGGCTGTGAGATCCCAGGGTACTCTGGGAGGTACTATTCAGGACACAATACAGCTCTGATTATTAGCAATTACAGCTCTGATTATCAACAAGGTATTTTTGAAGGGCTATTTTGAACTGGCCAATTCTGGGGATGTCTGTGAGTGTGCACAGGGAGAGAGTTATACCAGGCAGGTGCTCTATGGTGAAAGGATCTTTGGCAGAGTGAGGTCCTAGCTCTAGGTACTAGAAAGGTGGCTTTAGTGGAATTACGGGTGAGTGCCAGCCAGGAGGCCTGTTGCAGAGATGTAGTGACCCCTGGAGGGCATAGCCCAGATAGGGTCTTCTTTGCCAGCAGGCAGGTGTGGTATTTCAGCCGTTCATCAAAGGTGACTATGTTAGAGGCAGAATAGAGTAGACATGTGTGGGTTCTGCTATGGGCACCAGTCAGGAGCCTGTAGGCTTTGTTGATAGAGGTCTGGACTTTAGTAAGGGTTGTAGGGTCTGCAGCTTCATAGGTCGGGAGTCCATAGTCTGCCAAAGACAACATGGACGAGGGGATGGCAAGTTTTAAGGCAAAATCAGGGAGTCTTTGTGGCGATAGAGGAGACCAATCCTGGAGTTTATGGCGGATGACAGAGCTTTTAAATGTGTATGGAAGGTAAAGCCTGAGTCGAAAGTGATGCCCAGGTACTTGTAGGTTGATACCTGTTCAAGGGGGTGGAGTGTGCTGGGGGTGATGAGAAGGGGATAATCACTGGAGTTGTTTTGTTGGTGTGCAAAAAAGCATAGATTTTGCTTTTTCAGGATTAGGACTAGCCGATGGCTGATGAACCATTTTTCTGCTTGGCTGAAGGTGCGTTGCAGGGTGCTTTGGAGCGAGAGTGGGTCCAAATGTGATGCTATGATGACAGCGTCATCAGTGTATAGAAGTATTTTATCAGTGCAGGAGCTAGGGAGGGTGTTTAGGAAGAGACTGAAAAAGGTACGCCCAAACATGGAGCCTTGGGGGACCCCAGAGCATACTGGTAGGTTTGTAGACAAGGTCCTATTCAGTTTGACCCTTTGGGATCTTTTCTGTAGATAGCTTGAGAACCAGTTCAAAGGGCCACGTGAGAATCCCAGTTGGCTAAGGGAGTTTAGCAGTAGAGGGTGACACACAGTATCAAAGGCCTTAGATAGGTTGATGAATACTGCACCAGCAATTTTCCCAGCATCAAGCGCAGTGTGGATTTGGTGGGAGAACTCCAAAAGGGCTGTGGAGTTGCTGTGACCTGGGTGGAAACCGTGTTGCTCAAGGCATAGTATGTCATATTTAGAGAGCTGGCCATGAGCTCTGTGTCAGTTCTCCCGTGATGTCACTCTCACACATGTCAGTTGAGGACAAAACCTGAGGATACAGATAAATGTAATATATAAATGTAATATTTTTTTATAGATCATGGCATAGTCCATACACTGTGTGTGTATATGTAGATAGAAAGGTAGACAGACAGACTGGCAGTCAAACAGATAGATAGATATATAGATATATAGATAGATAGATAGATAGGTAGGTAGGTAGGTAGGTAGATAGATAGATAGATAGATAGATAGATAGATAGATAGATAGATAGATAGATAGATATTCATTGCAAAAAAATATGTTAATGCAGTAATTAGGGTTGAAGAATGCAATGTGCACAAAATAAGAAAATAAAAAAAAAGGGTTTAGAGTTTCAGAATTCCTGGCAAATCAATGGTATGGCATTTCCTGGGCTTTTCAACCCTAATACTCATACTCTACCACAGCCCCATGCCTCATGACCCAATGACAAACTCTGTGTGAATAGCTGTCATGTATAGACACCTATATCATCATCCTCCTTCATTTAAAGATGCACTAGGCCCTTTGGGACTTTAGTCAGCAGCACACTCTGCAGGATGCATGAAGGCTCTGCAACCAACTTTATGCAAAAATATGCAGCATGGTTTATCTGGCTATGTGCAGGGCACCGCATCTAGGCATACACTAATCCAAATCATACCAGAATGTGCAGGACTAAAAGTTTGCCTGGCTATTGGCAGAAGAGTAGTTGAATGAATGGTGAGTGATATGTATCTTATTAGTAATATCAGATTGGGTACTTATCAGCCAGTCAGGGATTACTTCTAGACTATATGTCACTCACCATTCATTTGGCTCACAGCACAGAAGAGTGAGGACGTTCACTTCAATGGAGGATGGTTTTCTTTTTTAAAGGTATTTTACTTCTCCTTATACTGCTACTGGTGCTTTGGGGCATTGGGAGGAATAGGGTTTTTTTCTCAAGACAGTGGGGAAGGGTGTGGTGTTTCCATGATGATTTGGCTTGTTGGGATTGGGAAGGCAAGAAACTTGATTTTGCCTGAGGGGGAATGATTGGATTATTTCTATACAACTTTAGTGTGTGAAGGGGGCAGCAGAGAGATGTGGTATATAATTTTAAACTGTGTGTTGTCGTGGGAGGAGAGTGGAAGCATATGAACCAGTGAGTAGGGGTGGATTTCTTTCTTGTTGAATTTTTTTAACACTAAACCAGCAGAGTTCATGTCATTTTTTTGTGGGCAAAGTACCTCTATGAGTGTAATTTGTGGGGAGATGGTGCTTCGCTATATGAAGAACTACATCAAGTTGTGCTTTGCACTTACTGTACAGTAGCAAAGTCTGGAAACTTCACAAAACATTTTGTGAAGCAAAGTTTCCCAACTTTGCGCACCTCTAAATAGGATCCTTCCATGAATGATGCCCACTTCCAGTCTCCTTCTCCAGCAATGAGCCATAAGTAATCTCAGTTGTTTGGAAGAGGAAAGTTAGGAGCTATGGTGCACTATGTCTGGCACATTGTTGTGACTTCCCCTGTCTTTTCTGCCATAGTTTGTCAAAGCACCATACCGGACCATGCCCATCACCTGCTCAGTGCCAAATCAGGATGTCCTGCACACTTGTTTGACAAGTTACCCTAGATGACTCTCCATCCACATACAATGGCAATGACTAATATGCCTGTCTGGCTATTCCTTGTGCCTGAGTGCCCTGAATCCATCTCCGATGAGAGTGAAAAACCAGCAAAAAACTTGATTATGGAAAAACTGGGAGAAATTCCCTCATGACCCCTGCAATGATCCTCTCATAAGTGGGAATGCATCCATTTTGCTCCTCCACGTATAACCCCTTCCTCAACTGCAAGCTCATTCCCCCTGTTAACACTTACTCAAGGGGGTGGGAGGTGTTCCTGCCTCTGAGGGATATATCCCTAAGGGAAGTCATGGATGAAAGAGACCTGGGAGTCAGACTATCCAATAATCTTAATAGTAAGATACATTGCAACCAAGTGGTTAAAAAGGCAAGTGGTATCCTAAACTGCATTAGACGACACATAAACAGCAGGGATAAAAAGGTTCTTGTACCCCTCTATTCTTCCCTGGTTTGAGCACATAAGGAGTACTGTGTGCAGCTGTGGGCACCAGGAGGTAAAACTGAAATAAGAGCACTGGAGAGGCTACAGATAATGGCAACTAAATTATTTAGAGGGGTACAAAGTCTGGAATATGAGGATAAACTGGAGAAATTGGGAATGTACTGTCTGGAGTATAGTAGGCACAGAGGGGATATGTGTTTGGTGTATAAAGCCTTCTCAAACCCCGATCTCTGGGACATGTTAGACCTGGATACCAGGGACCAAAGCTATAACATAAGGGCACATCCCCTACAAATCACAGGCAAAAGATACCATAACAATAGAAGGAAATACTGGTTCTCGGTAAGAATACAAAAGGTTTGAAATAGTTTTCTTATAGATGTGGTGCCCAGTAAAACATGTGACAAATTTAAACATAAGCTGGATAAACACTTAAACAGTAATAAAATAAGGGGGGTACTGATAAGTGGCGAGCACTATGGACTATATGTCTTCTTTGCTCTGAACTACCTATGAAACCTATGAAGAGGCCAAGGTCTTTGGGAGCAAGATGTTTTTTACCCTCACAGACTCCACCTACTCTCCATGACAAGGTGCTCAGGGGCTTCACACCATTTATCCCCCTCATACTCCCCTGTCTTCCTAACCCATCTAAGATTGACATCTACCTCTCCCTGCCCATCGCTTTTGCCACCTGTGGCCAGTTCCTGGCTTATGTCCCAATGCCTTTCCATCCTCCAGCCATCTGGCTCAGACACCAAGGAGTAGGGAATGGAGGCCCCAGTTGCTAGTGCAGGGGTGGGCTCCAAAGACCAAAGCCCATTCAGCTCCAGCCTCTCACGGAAGAGCCATTAATGATGCACTACCTGGGGTGACATATGCAAGCAATAATACCCTCCAGGGTGGGCATTATTTGGAAATACTGGACCGCCTAGGGGCGTTATAGCCCCTGGAAGGTCCAGTATTTCCCAATAATGCCCACCCTGGAGGGTATTATTGCACTTAGAAAATGGCCCATCAGTAATATTTTTGTTGAATAGAAAAAACATTTTTTTAATTGTGTAATTGATATTTAAAAAAAAATTAAACTATGTTTTTGTAAAGTAGTTCCTGTACTGTGGGCATGTGTGTCTCTAGAGGGCAATGTTATCTATGAAATTTTGCTTGAATGAGGTATAGAACTGCCCCATCGGTTTATGGGACTTATAGTGTTGTATGTAAAGTGTTGATTGCGTCCAAGCTCATGTAGTAATATTATGTGAGGATTTAGTATGTGGAGCCCAGTACTGCTGGTTTGGAGAGCGAGCAAGGAATCGGCAGTACCACTCGTTTGCAGAGCGGACAAGGAATTAGCCGGTACGGTCGTTTTGAGAGTTGGGGAGGAATCTGCTGTTGGGAGTCGTGACCGCAAGAAGATTGGCACAGTTGAAAAAACAAACACAGAGGAGCAGCCTGCATAGTAACGCCAGCATGCAGGAAGAGGTAAGCTATACCTTGGACAGTATGCACGGTGTGAGGCAAAAAGTGAGGTGAAGAGCAGAAGAGTCACTTTGCTGAATTTGGCTCCCCAGATGCATGGAGTCTTTTTTGGCTTGCTTCAAACTGCGTCGGCTAGGTTTTAAGGGGCAGGAGCCGCAGTCAGTTGTTCAACATGGTAATCTTGAGATGGCAGTCGGACACGTGCCATACTAAGAATATGGTATGGAAATGTCTTCCTCTCCGACCGGCAAAATCATTCTCCTTTTTTGTTTTATTAAGAGCCAGCACTGAAGCAAGTAGTGGGGGAGGAACTGTAGCTCTCGCTAAGCGAGAGAAAAAAACATGGCGGGCATTTCAAAATTTTCTGGGATGTTTTCAGCTAGTTACAGAGCAGGCTGGGCAGCACTGGAGAATGTTACTCTGTGAAGTGGCACTGGGACTGGCTCTTATTTTTAGCTAGGCATCTATAGAAAAATAAATGCCCAGCTTAGAGCCTGTGTCAACCAATGAGGTTTAAGAATTTATTTTAGCCATTTTCTAAGGATACTTAACCTTAATCCTTGTGCCTTACTATCTATATGGGATGTACATTTTTATTCCTTTATTATAGAATGGCAGCCCAAAACTAAGATTTCTGATTGGCTAACTGAGTCTCTCCTGTGTGAGTAAATTCCTGCATAGCTCATGAAAAAGATCCAGCTAGGTTCTTCAAAAATAGAAAGCAAAACTGAAAGGAGAAATCCATCTGACAAGCTGGAACGTAAACATTTCAATCTCCAAATTTGTTTCTGCTAACTTGCTTCTGCTAAAGCTGCCAGTAAATCTGAACAAAAAAAAGTCGCAACCTAACATCAGCTTTGAAGTGAACACCCACCCACACTTCAGAGTGCAATCCTGTCTCCTACAGCAACCGACTCCACCAAATTGTGATCACATCATGTTTGTATCAGGCTCTATCAATGAATTCAGACCACACTCTTACCAGGTTCTCTCTCTAAACTGTTATTCACGGCTTGCAAAGCACTCAAACCAAATACAACTTCTGAACTTTTATCTCTCCCACTATATAAGAAATAGAAATGCAGCAACTAAAACCAACCAACACAAAATCACTATGTCTATGTGGTGGGGAGGGTAGTTTAGGGTCTGGGTAGGATTTCTCTCTCAAACAAATTGTACCTAGTAAGAGGGCACTATTTACTCTAGAGGAAGAATTTACACTTAAAAATCAATTAAAAGCAGTTTTTAATAAAATGCAAGCTTTCAAATATATGTGTGTGTGTATATATATATTCATTGCAAAAAAAATTTGTTTAATGCATCAGTTAGTGTTAAAGTGACAAAAGTGGGGAAATGAGACTTCAGGGTTGAGCCCCTAACCACCCCTGCGTACACACCCCCATCCTCCACAGACAGACAGATGCATGGGTGTGCCATGGGGTCATGAGGTCCAACTCTTACCCCATTCCATGTGTAAACAGGTTGATACGCTACAGTAAAGGAAAATGGGGTGGGAGTTAGGCCTAATGACCCCTTGGCACACCCTGGCATCTGTCAGTCTGTGGAGGATGAGTGGGTGCGGTTAGGGGCTTAACCCTAACATCTCATTTCCCCAGTTTTGTCACTTTAACCCTAACTGACGCATTAAACAAAATTTTTTGCAATGAATTTCCTTACTTTTTGGAAAAGTGTAATATAACTAGTAAACAACCATGTGTTGGTGGGAGCACGGGGCCTGAAGCTGCCCATTTCTACATAATGATATGCATCTGTGGAAGCACAGGCGTAGTTACAGAGCCATACAGCAGCCCCACAGGGCAAGGAACCCTTGTAACATTAATCTGCCAATATCTCAGGAACCGTAGCAGATAGGAAAAAAATTCAAGTGTTGTTGTAGTCATGACAGTGAGAAGTCCATGCAAAACAGATTCATGAATCCATATCTTACATTGCTTATGAGAGATGGGCACCAAAAAGCACTGAAAAGGCACCCTTAGAACCCTTGTGACACTAATTTGCCAATATCTCAGTAACCGTTCAACCTAAGAAAAAAATTCCACTGCAAGTGTAGTCTATGGTTGCCAATCTTGTTCCTATGGCTTAATTCACCCTAAGCTGCAAAAAGTCCATATTTCACTTCATTTTTGAGATATAGGCATGGAAAAGAGCAATGGGCACCACAATGTTATCCTACAGGAAAAGTCTCAACTTTGTGATGGCACATCTATGGAACCGCTTAACTTTCCAACACCTAAATAGCATAATTCACATCTCTAGGGCATACCCTTATTACTCTGAAAATTGCAAGTCGAAAGACCAAACCATTAATTTACAATGTAGTGGGAAAGTTTTTAAAAGTTTAAAAATTCTTAGTTCATGTGGTAACAAAATCCTTGACTGTCAGATCAATCCCCGTTTGGAGCTGTCAAAATTGCCATCAGCAAGAAATCCTTGACCGCCAGATTTTGGTCATCTGGTCCCCCAGTAACGGTCAAGGATTTTGCTACCTCAGGAAACAGGATCTGGTGGCAGGGTAGGATTTTGACAGTTCGCGGACTGCGATTTTGTCAACTCACGAAAGAGGATTCAAAAAAACCAGTCCCCTTTTGTGAAATGACAAAATCCCAGTCCTCCAGATGATCCTCTTTCATGAGGCAGCAAAATCCTTGACCATCAGTCAATTCTTGTTGGTGAGAAGGGCCATCTGGTCCCTAAGTGATGGTCAAGGATTTTGTGGAGACATACACATGCTGCAGAGTCCTGCAGCACCCTCCCTTCATTGGCATCACTGACCCTTTCTACCCTTTGGCCTCCACCTGCAGGCAATCATTCAGCAGGACTGCCAAGCCACCCTTCCCAGGATAGGAGAGCTGTCCTTCGGATGTTTGATCCTTTCCCACCCTGGCCAACCCCCAAACAACCGGCTCACACCATGAACACAAGTTAACGGCGTGGCAGCAGGTAAGGCATCAATGCCTCAGATCTCTATGCCACTGGGCCAGCCTCATAAATATATATTTTTTAAATCCTACACTTCTTCATATTGTATAATCACAATAATCCACTCCATGATGTGGATTATGCTGGTATTTACACACTTCTGGTGTGGATAGGTAACTTGGCCTGCAGCCTCATGACCAGACCACACCAGGCATGAACACATTCCAGCATTACCCGCACCCTGTTGTGGATTATTTCTTAAATATACACTCTGTTGTGGTTTATTGCTTACATAAACCCCTTGACCTGGAGAGCTTATTACACTTATGAAAAGGGAAACATGTTGATAAACTAATGAAATATAGTTAGAAAGGTTTACAAAATGTGAAAAACTGAAGAAACTGCTGACATGTATATCCATGTGGTAAAGTAGTTACTATTTTGCAGATCTAACTCATTACATAGCTCCCTGTTATGCTATCAGGCTGCCTCATTAATACATGGTTAGAAAATGGACAAATGAAAAGCTGCACTCTGATTGACTAAGACACAGTGCCACTAGTGTTATTTCTTAACAATGCCCAGTAAAAAACACATGCCAGTTTGGGGTGCCCCATCACTTAGGGTATTATTGGGCACCCCAAATTCTGACACTGAGCAGTTGCCATTTTTGTCCTCGCTTACTGAATAATCAGCCCCCACCACCACCACCACCACTCTCCACAAAGATACCAGCAACCACAGCTTCGACTGCTTTCCAAGCTACCGCCATACCTCGTTGTCACAGAAAAAGGAAACAAATTATGTTTTGAACACTTACGTTTTCTTTCATGGTGCCAGCATCTTGACCTCCCTGAAATTAAAAGCTCCTGACTTTCCTTCTGGGTCCCGCTCGTATTAAATCTTTATTGCCAACACTGTAGTACACAAAATATACCTTGTACACCCCTCATAGAACAAAACAAAAGCTTTTCTTCTTTACAACTTACCTTTGTTTAATAATGCCGTCTTGCTCGACCACCATCAAAATAATGCTCTAGACCTTACTTCCTGGTTGTACGAGGTCACGCGCCTGTCTGCCACACCTCCAGCCGAAAAGGTGTAACGCAGGATGAGTACAGAATTAAATGAACTCTTTTTTTTTTCTTTTTCGAGGCTTAATACAAAAAGTATACCAACAGACAGCTGGGGGTAAAAAACTTATTCTCTTATTCTACTGGTGGGGGGGCACCGGACAGAATGGCTCAATTATGTCTGTGGTGAGGAGTGACAACACTAAATGAAACAGCACACAGAGAGGGACTACTTTACAAAAAATGTTTTTTTCTACACTTTCTACGAGTTTTCAAAGGTATTTCCTATGATATTTTATTACTTACTTAAAATTCACACACATGTCCATTTTCTAAGTGCAATAATACCCTCCAGGGTGGGTGTTATGGGATATAACAGATCTTCCAGGGGCTATAAGGCCCTCCGCCTGTGGCGTTGTGTCTCATTACACCCCAGGGCAGTCTGTTATATCCCAATAATGCCCACCCTGTTGGATATTATTATTTATTCTGCTTCCTGAACAGGTTGTATTATACAGCTCAGTTAATTATAAACTCTTGTCAGAAAGAGTCAGCAGGACTGCATTTTGTACAGGCTGTATGCAGCTCATTTAATTAAGAATTGTTTTCTGACTGAGTCAGTAACCTGATTTGGTAGAGAAACTGCAGTATAGTGGGTTTATGTTTTGGAGGGAAGTCATTACTAGTTTTATAATGTATTCCAATAACCCAACTGTTGTTTAACCCCTATGGTGTCCTGTACTGTAAAACATACAGAACAGGAGAATACAACCCTTGGCCACAGAGATGTGTATATACTGTCTCCTCAATATTGTATCAATCTGTTATCTGAACCACTGAATATACTGTCTTGTGGACCCACTTCTGCATAAATGTTTTGTGACATGGTCACTGTACAGCTGCATGCATTCCTCCCTGGTTGTTGCCTGAGAATAGTTAACATTCTTATATAGCGCACAAAGGAGCCGGGTTTGCAAAATTTGGGGTAGAGCCTGGGGTCAGGGGTCAAAGGCCCCTTCACGGGGATCTTTCAGAGAAGAGACCCCTGTACAGTAATGTGGGGGTCTGGGAGTTTAGCCCCAGGCCTAATTAGAAAAAATTGAAAATACTCTTTAAAAGCCTTGTTTTTAAACTCCAAAGAGGAACCCATGTTTTTTTGTTTGTTTTTTTTTTGGGGGGGGGAGTCATTTTTCACAGTAGAAGCCAATTTATAAATACTGGTTCAAATTATGTAATTGTTCCATCTCTTTAGTTATCCCAGGGTGTGTCTCTGATTTATACACAGTTGGAAAGGACCATTTTAGATCTGTATGATGTTCGTTATGTCCCTTTCTCTGTTTTTTCATTGTTGGCACAATGCATTTGTGTTCTACTATGCAACATTGTGGCTCAAAGGCACATACACTACATCATGCAGTTCTAAATGGCCTCTTACCAGAATGTAAATTAGAAATGCCCACTATGGTTACTGACAGGCTTGTAAAGATAAAACAATAACACAATTGGAATTGGTTCTTCACAAGTTCTACTGGGAACATTACTTGCAGATTCAGTGCAGCTCTCCTTTAAAGTTCAAATTTACAGCACTGCACATTCTTTGTTATTCTGTGTGATGGCAGAACATTTTCAATGTGGGACAGAGCAGTTTGGAGGAGTAAAATAAGGGACATCTCTCATGTCCCCCGTAATCTTGAGAGGTATGCCTGGAAACTCAGAGAGGGTTCAAGTGAGATGCAGGGGATGGGGCCCAATGGGGGACAACCTGGAAAATCAATGAAGTCCCAAGAGAAACCACAGAACACTCACATCAGCATTCCACTTAAAATTTGGAATACTCTAAATATTATTATTTCTTCCAGAAACCCCTTTAAATTAGAACACAGTTGATTTAGGCACATGTTTTCACAGTTTTAAAGGTGAGCTGGTACCCAAATGAGGTGACTCACAGTGCTGGAATTACAGTCAACCTTTCAGTGCTCAGTCAGCACCTATATAGCTCTGATGAACTCACAGCATCAGTACCATTGACATATAATGGGATAGGGTGGTTGGCCTAGAGTAAGATCCTCATGGAGTCACCCCCCCCCCCGCAACTCCCAAAGCTCATTAAGTATAATTCCATTTCCAGCACTGGGAGAGCTCCTGATTATGCATACTAAAATGCTCACATGTCCCTCTTTAATGTGTCTACCTTTCTTAAATATAAGAAATGCAGTGCTGGACTGGACCCATTCAGTCCAGTGTCCGCTCTTAATTCTGATGATTTTGCAGGACTGCAATGATGCCATACAGATACGAAGCATGGGCAAAATCAGGGAGACTCCTAATAAGGAGACTTTGAAACAAAGTATGGTTACTAATGGATCAGACCTTAGCCCCCTAGGCCACAAATACGAACATACGAAATTGCCAGCAGATACAAGCCATTCGGTCTATCTAGTCTGCTCGAGTGTGCAGCATGCTGTCTTGTTAAACTGCAGCTGCACCCCCTCCCCTTGCTCCCCCTTCTAAGTTAGTGCCCCCCAATTCTGACCTTGTTCCCTTTACCCTCTCCACTGTTCTCCAAATCAGGGACATATGACCACACACCTGTCACCCATCCATACCAGACATGATCCCCTGGACTGCCATTCAGGCAGTACATCAGAGCATTGCTGGCCCACCCAACTCACCTATTAGTACACATTGGCAGACTTTTACTTCTTAGGGCTACAGTGAGTGGAGCCCTGCAGACCTATTGCTTTGAAAATGACTCTTTCTTTCTGAATGAACAACTTGTTGAGGTGACAAAAAAAGTCACTTCTGCTTCGGAACAATCCATGTGCTTGCACTTTTTTTTCTCCAGCATTTCGGTGGTCCGTGACCACTGCAGTGGCCCAGCAGGGTTTCCAGGGTGCATAGAACCCCCCTCCACCCTGCTGCAACTGCAATTCCTGTAAGCTCCCCCTCCATAACCACAAGTGCAAATCCTGTAAGGCGCCCCCCCCCCCCGCTTGTCAAAATTGTCTCTGGGCTTGGCAAAAAAACAATACCTCATCCCATCCTGTCCCTCCCATTCCCATTAAATTGCCAACTACTCACATCCTGAGCATCTACCAGTAATGGGGAACATTTCTTCATCCTTTTAAACTGCAGCTAGCGAGAATTGGGAGGTGGGCATTGGCTAATGAATATGCATGAGCCTTGCCTCCTGCTGGGAACAGACAAGGAGCAGACTGTCACCAAGGGGCTGCTCATGCCCACTGTTCACCTTGGTGTGTAATTGAAAGTGATCCAGTATCATGTGTAATTGCACCCCGAGTCTGCTTGTTTTAATTTGATTTAATCAGTTAGCTCTTCACCGCACTGATCCTATCTATTTACAAATTGGCATTCGGTTCTGGTATTCCATGTTCCATTGCATAAGAGAAGACAACTGAATATCTCACACTTACTTGACACAGCAAGAAAGGATAACACTTGTTTCACTTAGTCAGTCACCCAAATCACAGAGCACGAACTACTGTATGTCAATCAATCAATCAATCAAAATCTTTATTTATCCAGGCAGGCACCATTGAGCAAGGCTCATTTGCAAGGTGGACCTGGTCATGAATACATCAAAGTACAGTACCGAAGCAGGTATACAAAAAGCAATAATATACAAGGAAGAAAAGGTATATGCAGTGTATACAGTACAAGGTTGAAATAAATAAAAAAAAAAAAAAAACACCATTATTTTACAACTAAAGAAGTCAGCAGATATACAATCAACCATAGGCATACCGAGGTTATAAGCAGAGATCTGTTGAGTGAGTCAGCCGGCAACTACACATATAGGGGAAAGAGACTGTGTGGGGTGGCAGATTAGAGAGGTAAAGAAGAGGAGGGATATATTACTGATGACTCATGGAAAAATTGAGCTAAAACCACAGAAGATGATGGCTGTCATGTACTTGTTTATTATGATAATGATGGATGAGGGGTAGGTAATTGGGACACTACTATGGATGGGGTGGGACTTTAGCCAGGCTGGAGTGGACAGGGAAGAGTGGGTGCAGCAGGAAGAGTTAATAGGGAAATAGTGAGAGCCAGGGGTAGAAATATGGCGAGCATCAGGGTGGAAAGGGGGAGTTGTGGAATTAGTGGGCTAGCGGTGAGGAAAACATTTGCAAGGTGCTTTCATGTAGCGATCGTAGATCACCTTGAAGATATTCAGGCTAACAGGGCAGCTCTGCTACAAGTTCCTTTGTAAACTGTTCCACAATGTGGGTAAAGAGAAGCTTAGAGCAGCTTTGCCGAAACGAGTGTTGACCCTTGGAACTTGGAGGGCAATTAGGGAATAGCTCCTTAGAGCGTAGGTGCCTAATACACTCCGGGGAATACAATCTGAGACATATGAGGGGAGCTTGTTGGTCACTGCTCTGAAGGCCCATAGGGCAGTGTTTCTATTCCTTCTATAGTGAAGGGAAGTCCAACCTAACGATGAGTACAGGGAGCAGTGGTGTGTGGAAAGTGGAAGGCCAGTAATGAACCTGATAGCTGTGAGGTAGAGGGTGTCCAACTTAGCCAGTGCAGAGGCAGTGCAGTGGCTGTAGACCAGGTCCATGTAATCTATTAAAGATAGGAAGGTGGCTTGAACCAGTTGAATCTTGGCCTCCTTTGTGAGCAGGTGGTTAATTCTGTAGAACAGTCGTAATCTTTAGTTTCTTCTGTAGTTCTTCGAGATGGTCGGCGAAGGAAAGTTTATGATCGAGCCAAACTCCTAGATATTTGAATTTAGCTACATACTCTAGTGTTTCTCCAAGAACAGTGGTAATTTGAGGGATAGCTCCCCCCCCCCCCAGCTGGAATTGCGGCATGCAAGGAAGGGGAGAAGAGCATGACTTTTGTCTTTTTCTCATTGAGCAAAAGCTTTTTGTTTATGAGCTGGTATTGTAGAAGGTTAAATTCAGCTTGGAGGTCATCACAGGCTGCTTCCGGCATGGGACGACTCAAGTACAGTACAGTGTCATCTGCAAATAAGTGGATGTTGGCTTTTTTGATGGGGTCATTGATGTTGTTAATGTAGCCTGCAAAGAGCAGGGGACCAAGGATAGAGCCCTGGGGCACACACCTCAGCATAGGTTTTAATGGAGAAAGATCACCTTCAGCTTTAACCTACTATTTCCATTCTCTGAGGTAGTCTGCAAACCAGCACATAGATTTATGGTCCAGGCCTAAGGTGCTTAGGGAGGAAAGAAGCAGGCTGTGATCGACTGTGTCGAATGCCTTACTAAGATCCAAGAAAATGGCACAGACATGCTTCTTGGTGTCAAGGTCTAGAAGCCAATCATTGGTCTCCTTAGCTAGGGCTGTTATGGTGCTGTGCTTTGCTTTGAATCCAGACTGAACCGGGTTTAATAGGCTTCTGGATTCTAAGTATACCCCTAGCTGGCCACACACTAATTTTTCTAGTAATTTAGACAGGATGGGGAGGAGGGAGATCGGTCTGTAATTATTTAGATTGCAGCGGTCACCTGCTTTTAATAGAGGGATGACATAGGCTATTTTCCATTGAGGGGGGGGAGGCTACCCTGGGAGAGTGACATGTTGAACAGGTGGGTGATTGGCACTGCAAGCACATGGTAGGCACATTTCAGATAGTATGGCTCTATGAAGTTAGAGCCTGCTCCCTTCCTGGTGTCCAGTTGCAGCAGTAGGTCTTCCATCTCTTTCAGAGAGACAGGCAGGAGGGAGAAGGCCTCCTCGGTGGGGGGGGGGGACTCATGGGTTGGTGGGCCCTGAGCTGTGCAGAGGTCATTGGCAGGGGAAGTATCAAATGCTAGCCCTGCTGTTACAAAATGGTTATTGAGGGCTTCCAATATCTCCGATCGGTTAGAGATAACGCTGCCATTGGACATAATTTTTGCTGGAATGGAATTACCAGGTATGTGTCCAGACATGTCTTTTAATGTTTTCCAGAGCTTTGAAGGATTTCTTAGATTTCTATGTAAAGTTGTTTAACATGCTGTTGGCAAATTACTGGGCAAAGCAGATGACAGTATGAAGAACAAGGTAAAAGAATGTCCAAATCTCCTGAGTGAGCTAGTGGGGTAGTACTTTTAGCATGTAATCTGCACCTGTAGTGGTTATAAGTATACAGAGAAGCAACCTTTTTTAGCACTTCCACTACTAGCTCATCACTACTCTCCACTACTAGCCCACTCACTTGCCAGTCATGATTTCGGGAGATGCAGACATTCTGCATGTGGTTCTAACTTATGCCCTGCATTACCTTGTTCACCACAATACATGAGCAATGTTTACTTTGCCTATGTAGCCAGTGGTGATTTCAGAAGATGCACTCGTGGACAGTTTGATTTAGTTAGATACTGAAAGTGAACTTGAACTATCATTTCTGTACCTGAGTATTTGCTCCCGTTACTCTCCCACAACTTTAAACTGTCTCTTGGTTCAATTTCCTTATGATACTCTTATAGAAAGCCACTGTTGGTTCCATTACTGCTGTCCTGTGCACTTCCGACACTCCGACCACTTTTGGCAGCACTATAGCACAGTTCATTTGCAAAGAAGTGCTCAGATGCACGCAGTCTGACACTGTACTGCATAGTATAGCAAAGTATAAGTTTCTTGTCAATTTTACTAAAGGAACTGCTTTGTTTCAAAGTCATGGTCCCTATGCTTTTTGGGGGTAAATGTTATTTTATACAGTTTTTTTTCTGATCGGAAGCAGCACATTCCAGATCATGATAAGTATCACTTGAATAGTCCTACAGCTGCTTCATTTCCTTAGACTACAAAATGTGTGTGGGCAACAATTGTAACCAATACTGGTGTTGGCATCAGTGCATCATGTGAGGCACTGTATTTAGAGCCACTGAAAAGTATAAAAATATTTTTATAAATAATAGAAGTTTGTTTGAATCCCTTGACCTCCGTGATTACCAATCGCAGAATGCTATGACTATGAGCCTGGGAAATTATGATGCTCAAAATAATGTTATAAACCAAATCAAGATGCCCCACATATTGCGTGGGGAATATAATTGATGAACAGGCATGCAGTGAATGGAATGGCTTGAAATAATTAGGAGGGGGCCACCAGCAACGCTGGAATTTCGGGCCTCCGCATACCGTACTAAGGAGCAACATGCCACTGTCCTGTAATACGTCGCAGCCAGTGCAGGATGGAGGGAATTGTGCTGTTGTCAATTAGACTTGCTGAAACTTTGTCTGGAAGCACAAAGCAATGTGGAATAAATGAAAAAATTATATGTTTCTCCAACCTCTTTCCTGTACAGAAATTGTGCATCGTGGGTTCATATTGCCTAGTAAACATCATGCATGTACTGATATGATGTATGATTTGCATGCGGTTGGGGCTGACCATAACAGTCTGTGATGGAATTAGCGCAGTTACTGTAGGCAAGCTATGTTCCAGCTCCATGGCTCTAAACTGGGGCTCACTCAGTCTTGGGACCACCTTTCATCTCAATTTTGCAGTTTTACTCAGTGCACACTACTCAGGTACTGAAAGATCAGAAGATCATGGAGTTAGCCCCATACCAGAAACTTGAACAAAGACCCATTACTGACACTGTAAGTGGCACAAGAGTGCTTCACTGCTTAGGAGTTGTTCTTTGAATGAGAGGTTGAACCAAGTTACCTTGTGCCCATCTCTGGTGACTGGTCAGGTAGAAATTTAAATATCTTGTGGCACTTATATAAAGAGTGGAGGTGTATCACTTGTGCCCTGATTTACTATCATTGAGCCCCCCCAACCATGCTGAAGCAGGGCTTGAACCCTGATGCAGGGTCCTTTTTGCCTACTGGCCTTACAGGACTGCATGCCTACATATCTTTTCTATTGTGCGCCCATAATTCATTCAGTCAAGACCACTACTCTGGCCAAACTTAAACAGGAGTCTCACAGGATAGCTGGCTTCGCTGATGCGGCATCAGCTCGGGCACATCACTCTGATGTTCTCAAGTCCCTAGGCCGGCCATCCTTTGAGCCCAAAATGGACTTCCCTATACTATACACCACCTTTAAACTCACCCCCCTTCCTTCCTCACCCATCCTCTCTGGTCTGCTCACTCTGAGATCCTTCTCCAGGGCAGTCAGGATACTGTTGTGTGAAACTGGAAAATTTCGCCCGGCAAAATATTTTGTGTAAATTCATGCATTTTGTGAAATATTTCACTGGGTGAAATGTGAAATTTCATCCACGGATGTGAGTGAAATTTCACCCCTGAGCTGGCGAAATCTCGCTCGCAGGTGAAATTTCTCAATGTGGTCATGGACCACTGGCCCAAATTTTCAAGAATATTTTCTCCCTGGTGTCTAGTGGCCCACCCCCAGCCAATCACCGGGGTTTTCAATAGAATTTTTCTCCTGGTGTCTACTGCCCCTGGCTGATCACCAGCCCAAATTGTAAAGAACCCCCAGTTAACTCATCATCCCCCATCACCGGACCCCCAATCCTTAATTAATGCCACTCCCTGGTGTCTAGTGGACCCCTTCCCCCTACAGTGTCATCAGCACCCACCCAGCCCCATTGCCTGATCAGGCCACCAGCACAGCCCTCACTCTCCTCCATGGCTTGCAGCCTGATTAAGCTTTAATGAATGAGAGCAGCTGATCACCGGCCCAAATTAGTAAAGAACACCCCCTCAATTAACTCATAATCCCTCCCATCCTTGGATCCCAGATCCTTAATTAAATGCTCTTTCCCTGATGTCTAGTGGACCCCCCACCCTGTCATCAGCACCCACCTAGCTCCCCCTTACCCCTATCAGGCCACCGGCACAGCCCTCCACTCACCTCCACAGCTGGCAGCCTGACTGAGAGCTTCAATGAATGAGCGCATGTTTGTGCAAGCACATGCTCATTCATTGAAACTGTTGGCGCTGCCGGCTGTGAAAAATTGGAGGGCTGCCCGTCGAAATGCGGGGGTTGATGGTGCTGATGACATGGTGAGGTCACTACACTACACAAGGAAGTGGATATTGAATTAAGGATCGAGACATCGAGGATGGGAGGCATAAATGAGTTAACTGGGGGCACTAAATTTGGGCTGATCATCAGCAATGTTCGTATTCATTAAAAGCAATCAAACTTACTGGCCATGGATGAGTAGTGTATTTCCAATGTCGGTCGAGATGCGAGGGGAAGATGAGCCAGGTGCTGATGACATTCGGGGAGTGGGGGTCCACTAGACAACAGGGAGTGGGCATTTAATTAAGGATCAGGGATCCAAGGAATGATGAGTTAACTGGGGTGGGGGGGTTCTTTACTAATTTGGGTTGGTGATCAGCCACGGAGGGACCGCTAAACACCAGGGAGAAAATTGTATTGAAAATTTGGGCCGGTGATCAGCTGGGGGAGGGAGACCACTAAACACCAGGGATATATAATTGGGCGGGATTTGTGGCGGGTGAAATTGCGGGTGAAGTTACGCCTCAATTTTGCAAACATTTTCGCTTTTTGAAATTGACGATTTCGCTGGTGACATTTCATTTTGCTGCATCTCTACCTCAGACACTCCCACCTCCCATTGCTGAGCCCTCCCAAAGTTTGCCTGGCCATAGGCAAGCGGTCATTCACTTGCTCAGCACACAAAAGTGAATACTCTCCCACAGAGCTTACTTTCATGTACGTCTCTCCCCTTGTTTAAAAGCCACTTCAAGGAAATCTTCTTTCCCCCTCCAATTTGCAGTGGCAATTGCACTTAATCCACTCCTCTTACCTCTGCGCACCCTCCTCCCCTCATTCGCCCTCTCTGGCTTTCCAATCTTTTTAAACCCCTCCTATCCCCTGTTTTGCCTTTTCCCACTCTTATATTTTGTACATGTATAATATAATGTAATCTGTAATTGTATTATGTTGTAACTACTACTGGGCAAGCTCATCTGCCCTAGTACCATGATTCTACACCTGATCAAAGGATTACCAACGTAGGACATATCTGGACCAGAATGGAACCATTGTCCAGCTACAGAGGAAACAGACTTACTGTTCATAGCATACCTTTGTATATACTGGATATATATTGTCTCTTGCCTCAGATTGTACTCTTACTCTTTCTGTATTGCCTCTTGCATCCAATTGTACAGTGCACTATCTCATGGAATTGTCTCTATTCCCCGGGTCGTTCCTGAAAAAGGGACTTGTCTGTCTAAGTGGGCCTACCCAGTTATCAAAATTCAAATAAATAAACAAATATCTGTTGCACTGCCCAAACTTACCATTGATCCTGATATGGGCTTTGTCCAAAAGGCACCATTATAACTCATTTCCCTGATTTTTTAGAAAGTGGCCAAGTGAAATCTTCCACATCTCAAAGGTGGTAGGCAAGATCCTAATGAATCCCCCATCAAGAGCTTGCAGGGGAATATAAGGTAAAGGTGGAGGAAAGGCTGCCCAGCTATAAATACAATATTTACATATGTGTGTATATGTATATGTGAGAATTACTGTGTCTGCATGTAGGGGCATGACAATGTGTACACCTAAGTAAGGTAATTCTCTCTATGTGTATAGTATTCTCCGTGGCTCCCCACACAGCCTGCATATTATGGTTCTCTTTTGGCCCCAACCACTGCAAACATCTCAACTTAAAATCAAGACACTCTGTAACACATCTGAGCCCTAAAGTACACACAACCTGCATACAGGGGCTCCCATGAATACCCACCACCAATATACATACACAGTCTCTGCATCAGGGCTATCTCTACCACCTTACTTACACACACACACACACACACACACACACCACATACTGAGTCCCCTAAACCCAACCCCCACACACAAACATATACATTCAGTAATCAGGACTCTCCTTAGCACTCACACTATGAGCTCACACACATACACACACACACTGCAAGCAAACATTCGGCATCGACAAATGGTTGTTTTATACTGTCCCCAAAAGCAGTGTCCTTTTTCCAAGCTAATAATAATGTATAACAAGTAAAGAAAAACAAGCAAAACTCCACACAGGAGCAATTATCCTAGCAGGAGACAAGGACATGTCATGTTTAATTCATTCTGATTTGTTTACATATGCTATGCCATTTTTGTAGAAGGAAAAGGGGGGTTGTTAATATATACATGAATTTATGTTTTTAGAGTGGTGAAGCACTTTATCTAAGCTTATAAAATGGGCAGAAAGTCTCCCCGATTCCTGATTATCTGAAAGCCTTTTTCAGCCATGTCCTTATCAGGATATATCCCTGCAACTGGCACTAACTGTGCCAACCAAAATGTAGCACAGAGTTAAATCAATGTGTGGCACCCAGTGTGGCACCATTATCCCCCTTCACCTCCTCAGCTAACCACCTCTCAGAATCATGGGAGAGTGGTGTCACAGCACTACAAAAATCAGTACTTGTGTTCCTCACAGTGTCATGCAGTAAGCACAGAAAATCCAATTACACCTTCCACATACTTTACAGTTTAATTTTTCTAAACATCCTGGCAGACTGCTGATCCTCCATGGCTCTCCCTCTAGTTTCTGAGAAATCCAGCAGCGTGTCATAAATCCTGCTGTGACACCCCCAAACACACAGACAAATTGTCTTTTTCTGTAATTGCCGGGATCACTTCTTGAGTTTTAAATTAACTGACCTGTGCTCTGCTGTGCTCCTTGCTAGTCGACCACAGTGAAGCCATCAAACTGATTCCCGCGGCTTTCGAATCCTGCCACATACCCACTAAGGACAGCGAGTGTCACAGCAATTGAGAATGAAAAAAAAACAAAACAGACCCATTCCTTCACTGACGCTTGTACCAAACTTCTAAGAATTGCATCTCATTGCTATTAATTTTAAAGTAATTTCTTCTTCCTCACTGTTCTAACATATGAAGCAGGCAACATCTGTGTATGGTGGCTGCTGCAGGACATTCTAGTGCTCACTGCAGCCTACCATTTAATTTAAATAAAATGAACAAACTGAGTGAAGGAGAGAAATTTGAAAAAAGATAAAAATATATACACAAAAAATGGACGTTGGGAAGGGAGGGAGTGCCAAGTAACATCACACAATACAGGACAGGTCACTGCTCGGTCTAAGTGAATCTGGGTGACCAAAGTAAGTAGTCATTTAAAAAAAAATGCAGAACCTCAAGCGCTGCACAGAACAAAGAAACATACAGTATATATGTGTGGGGGGTTGGGGGGAGGTAGGGACCTAACCTGACCAGTATGTGTGCTTGGGGGGCTGAACTACTGACCAAGCTAAATACACTGTATTGTATGGAAAAGTACATAGAGGGACTACTTTATCTTTCTAACCCAAAAAACTGTCTTTCCCACTTGACAGCTTTTTCTTTTTAAATTTTAAATTTCTACTTGGGGGGCCCATGTTATAAGTGCAAAAACACACTACGAGGTGTGGGTTATCTCCTGGTAAGAGCACACCCATGTGCATACCATAAGGCACTCAGCGCAAGAGCCTCGTGCCTTATAACTCACCTGGGCATGCTTTTATCAGAAGATATTCCACACCTCATCGTGTGTTATTGCTTGCTTATTTTATTTATAGTGTTTACAAAGACAGTGTTTATTTTTCTTACAGTGTTTTTTATTTTATTCATATGGAGCCACTCGTACTGTGACACAGGTTATAGAGAGAGACAGAGACTTTTTTCCTCAGTGAATCCGAGCTGCTCTCTGCATGCTACACCCTGGTGGCAAAAAAATGTGCTTTAAAAAAAAAATTAATTACACCTATATGGTTTTCATAATTTAATCTTAGGATACTAGCCCAGCAGGCAGCAAACAAGTTCTGAGTTTTTCATAGCCGCAACCTATTTCTCATTCATGCACTTCTGGAGATAGGCTGCACCGTAAGACTCCTGCACAACTAAACCCCAGAATCTGTTTAAACTAGCAAAACGAGGAGAGAAAGGAAAAAAAAAGATTAAAATTAGATATGAAGGTCATGGGGTCAGCCCTACACCAGAAACTTTAACAAATACCCATTACTGACACTGTAGTGGGTGGGTGGCACAGGAGTGCTTTACTGCTTAGGAGCTGTTCTTCAGATGAGAGGTTGAACCAAGTTATCTTGTGCCCATCTCTGGTGACTGGCCAGGTAGAAGTTTAAATATCTTGTGACACTTATATTAAGAGAGGAGGTGTATCACCTGTATCCTGATTTACTGTCATTGACTCCCCCCCCCCCAATGCTGAACCAGAGCCTGAACCCTGATGCAGGGGACTTTTTGCCTACTGGCCTTACAGGACTGCATGCCTACATACCTACTGCACTGCCCAAACGTATTATTGGTTCTGACTTAAGCTTTGTCCAAAAGGTACCGATGTCACTCATCTCCCTGTTTTTTTAGAAGTGGCCAAGTGAAATCTTCCACATCTCAAAGGTGGCAGTCGAGATCCTGGTGAATCACCTATTCAGAGCTTGCAGGGGGAGTATAAGGTAAGGATGGAGGAAAGGCAGTCCAGCTATAAATACAGTATTTACATATGTGTGTATATGTACGTGTGTCAATTACTGTGTCTACATGCTGGGGCATGATAATGTGTACACCTAAGTAAAATATGTCACTCTGTGCATACAATACTCTCCATGGCTCACCACACAGCCTGCAAATTAGGGTTATCTTTAGCCCCCCACCGTTGCACACATCTCAACTTATAATCAAGCCACTGGAACATAGCCAAGCCCTGAAATTCACAGAACCTGCATACCAGGGCTCCCCTGAATATCCACCACCAATATACATACACAGTCTCTGTATTAGGGCTATCTTTACCACCTTACACAGACACACACACTGAAAGCAAACACTCAGCATTGACAAATGGTTGTGTTATACTGTTCCCAACAGCTGTGTCCTTTTTCCAAGCTACTAATAAAGTATAAGAAAAACAAGCAAAACTCCACACAGGAGTAAATATCCTAGCAGGAGACAAGGACATGTCATGTTTAATTAATTCTGACTTGTTTATATATGCCATGTTATTTTTGTAGAACAAAAGGGGGGTGTTAATATATACATAAATTTATGTTTTTACAGCAGTGAAGCGTTGTATCTACAGTATGCTTATTTTATTCATACAGTCTTTACAAAGACTGTGTTTATGTTTCTTACAATTTTTTTTGTTTGTTTTATTCTTACAGAGCAACTCGTACTGTGACACAGATTACTGGGAGATATCCTCGCTACATCCTGGGGGTAAAAAAGTGACCTGTAGAAAAAAATGGAATTAATTCCATCTACACGAGTTTCTTAACAAGAGGCTATAGTGAGAGGTGTATAAAAACAGGTAGAGAATATGCTGAAAGAATAGATAGAGCAGAATTGTTAAAAGGAAACAAAGTAACATTACAGGAGAAACAAGAACAGTATAATTTTGTGACTACTTTTTCGATACAAGCTAGAGAGATAGAGAAAAACATTCAGAGTCATTGGAATGTTTTGTCCAGTGACGTAGGTTTGAGAGAGACAGCTAATATGCCACCGAGAATGGCATATGGGAGAGCTAGCACTCTAGGTGATAGACTAATGCATAGTCATTTTGTTGAATGACTAAAGAGGTTGGTATGTGGTTAAATAAAGATGCAGTAGGTTGTTACCCTTGTAAAAACTGCAAAATCTGCCCAGTGATTGAACAGTGTAAAGAATTTACTTGTAGCAATACAGAACAGATTTTTGAAATCAGACAGTTAATTACTTGTAACACAGAGGGTTTAATATACATGGCAGTCTGTAGCTGCAATAGCTTTTATATTAGAAAAACAAAACATAATTTGAAAGTTCGAGTCAGGGAACATTTAAAGGCTGTTGAGAAAAATGATTTAACGTATGCCACAGCCGCTCATGTAGTTATGGCTAAGAAGGATGAAATACAAGGAAGCAGTATAGCGCAGTGGTCTAAGGCTCTGTGCTGCAAATCTGGTGACATCCAGCAGACCAGACCTGGGGTTTGAATCCCACAGCTTCCACTTGCATACTGTGTGACCCTGAGCAAGTCACTTCACCTCCTTGTGCTCCCAGGTTGCTCCTGTAAAAAAGCTTTCAGCTTAGTGTGCTATACCTGGTTTAAAAAAAAAAAAAATACATGAATTTCACTTTGTGGGTATAGATAAAGTACATCGTGAGGTGGGGATTTGGACGACCTTTTATTAAAGCGGAAAGCATTCTGGATTATTAACTTGAATGCTACTAAAAAGAAAGGATTGAATACTGGATTTGAATTAAAACCTTTCCTTAAACAAAAAAGAGTGAATAAAAGACAAAGGTAAAGAGAGCTTGTATCAAGCGGGGAATTATTGATGACTGATCTTGAATTGTGACCATGACCAGGCTGCAATATTACTGTTAATAGTGATGTTTATGCAGCCTATGATATAAAGTCGTAGTTTAGTACAGTTTTTTGAAATGAATTCAGAATGCTTCGTTATATTTTGTGGCTCTATACAAAACACAGTCTTTTCCCCTCCTTCTCCTTCCTTTTTCCCCTCCCTCTCGCCCCCGCCTTGAGCTCTTTACTTTTGGTGTTGAAAATTTCTGACTGTGATATTAACTATTAAAGGAGCTTGGATATATACTTACTAATTATAAAGTTGTTAGAACTAGAGGAGTTAACTATGATATGCAGAAGCTATGGCTATTTAGACTTATATTTCATATTTAAGTAACAAACTCCGTTACGATTAGAACATTTTTTGAGCTGTTTTTCCCTCCCCCCTTTCTTCTAAAAATTATCGATAGTGATATATACATTTTGATTGGAGTTAATAAGGTGTCGTTTCCCTGCGTTAGTAAAATTAGTAAAACTAGTTAATTTTGGTGGCACCTTTATATGAATATATATTTTGTGGTGCTCAGTTTTTTAAGTTTGTGTTTTTTTAAAATGGAGAGTTAACTCAGTAGTCTATTGTAAAACGGTTAAGACAGAGATTATTTTTTGGAATGAGATATGTTGGTTCTGCATTAATTATCTGTCTTTCCCCTTAACCAACCCCCACACTTTCCCTCCTTGTTCTATTCCTTTTTGATGTATAATTATTACAAGCCTAGATTCATTCTTAATGTTTTTAGGAAAAGTTTGGATTTATTTATATATTTTGACATCATAGTTGTAATATAAAAAATTAATGTATATTTATATGTGTTTATTAGTATGTAATTGTTTTAGTATGATGGTGATTTGATAAGTGATGTCAGTAGTAGTTAATTGGTTGGAGTATTTAAGGGAATATTCACATGAGGGGTTTTACCTTTGAGAAAGGATGTAACAGACATCCGAAACGCGTCAGGTGATATGGCTTTTTGTGATACTTCTGAATAAAGTTTTTTAACAGACCTGTGCCCTTGCTATTAGAGGTGTGTGTGCTCTACTTTTTAAAGTTTTTTGTGATTTCTATATTAATATTGAGGCACCACGTCCTAGTGCTCACTCCAGTTTGCTTTTTGTTCTTAGTTTGATCTTAGGTTACTAGCCCAGCAGGCAGCAAAACAAAGTTTTGAGTTTTATGGAGCATCAGCTTTAAAAGCTTGGTACAATCCAGGATCCATTTTTTTTCCAAACCTGTTAAAAGAAGACCATTCGTCGATGTCTTTTAATCCTTTTTTCTCACCTGTGACAAGAAAACCATTCATTCTTTTGCACCGTGATTGTTTCTCCTCCCACCCCCAAGTTCTTACTGACCCACTGGAGGAACCAGTGCCGTCATCCTCTCAGGACCACAGACACCTTCTTTGAATTTCGTTGGGGTTTTGAACTTAATGGCATAAAGTAGCCCTTTTTGAATATTTTTGCCCCAAAATTTCAGCATGCTTTCATTGGGACTCCACCTCAAGAACAACTGAACAGTCATTAGGCAAATCTGTCCCAAATGGTGATTTTTTTGGTCCCAGTACAAAATCACTTTTTGGGTAGGACTTGAACATTTTCTCTGCCCTTGTTCATGACATGGTGTCATAAGAAGGCTATGTTGAAGATTTTGTGTACAATTTTGTGAAAGCAGTCTCTTAATAGTGGTGATTTTTCCACAAAATTCACAACATAGAAACATAAAATCTGTCAGCAGATAAGGATCATACGGCCCACCTAATCTGCCCATTTCCTTACTCACTGCTGCAGCCCCAGATCCTATTTGATCTGCAGCTCTCCTGCTCTGCACATCCCCAGGATACCCTTATGTCTATCCCATGCACTCCTGAACCCCTGTATTGTTTTTGCACCCACCACTTCTGCTTGAAGGATGTTCCATGACTTCACCACCCTTTCAGTGAAAAAGTACTTCCTAACATTACCCCTGAGCCTTCCACCCTTCAGTGTCATATCATGCCCCCTTGTTCTTGGCAGTTTTCTCCAAAATATGCTTTCTACCTGTACCCTGTTTATTTCCCTAAGGTACTTGAAAGTCGCTATCATATCTCCCCTCTCCCTTCTTTCCTCCAGTGAATAGATATTAAAGTCCTTAAGTATTTCCTCATAGGATTTCTGGAGCAGTCCATGTACCATCTTCATTGCCCTTCTATGGATTGTCTCTATTTTGACAATGTTCTTCTGGAGATGTGGTCTCCAGAACTGGACACAGTACTCCAGCTGAGGCCTCACCAGTGATCTGTACAGTCGCATCACCACATCTTTCCTCCTGCTTGTTATGCCCCTCCCTATGCACCCCAACATTCTGTTTGCTCTCCCCACCACCTTTCCACACTGTTTGGTCACCTTGAGGTAATCAGATATGATAACCCCTAGGTCTCACTTCTAACTTGTGGTGGCTAGAATTTCTCTATTCATCCTGTACTTCTCCCTTGGATTCCTGTGACCCAGGGGCATGATCACGCACTTTATAGCATTGAAACTCAACTGCCAGAAACCCAACCACTCTTCTAGTAGGCTTAAGTCCTTTCTCATTTTTTCAATCCCCTCCAGTGTGTCCACTCTGTTACAGATCTTGGTGTCATCTGCGAAGAGGCACACCTTTCCCTTCAGATGCTCTGCAGTGTTGGTAATGAAGACATTGCATAAGACTGTCCCCAGCACTGACATTATAGTAGGCACATTGTTAATGCAGTCAGCAGCCAGCGATGGAGGTGTGTGTTGCTCTGTGCTGGTCGCTGGCCCAGATGATTAATATTAGTGCTGGCACTATCAGGGGGAGGGAGTAAAGGGAGGCATGACTTTCAAGCCCAACAGCATAGAGCATCAGGAAGAGGAGATGGGTGCTTATTAATTGATATGGCAACATCAGGACTTGGAGAGGGGAGACAGCTACATTAATAATTCCTTTGGCAATATCGGGAATTGGGGAACAGAGATGGCTTGTGTATTACCTGTACTGGCAACATCGATACCCAGGAAGGGGACTGTGCAATACATGACACATTCAGGGCTTGGAGTGTCTACACTACCTAAGGGTGTTATTTCTAGGTACCCATAGACCAGCCCTTTCAGGGGTGGTTTTAAGAATCCTGATATCAAGAATGTTTCAGCTTACACCTGCCACAATCTCCCTTGCACTGTACTGCAACACATCTGAGGGCACACGGATGGTGCAAGCTCTGTTTGGGATAGGCAGCCTGTGGTTGACGCAGGTTGCCTTTGAGAATAGCTCTATGGGCATTTTTGATGTGAAAGACTAGGTTTACCGGCAAAGGCACCTAGCTTCACCTGAGTTCTTTTCTTCTAGGTTGTTTGTAAGGACAGAGCAAGGAACCTTATCAGAGCAAGGAAAAAGAGTAAGACTTCTTTTGGCTAGGCAGATTTACTGTGCGTTATTTTCTTTGTACTCACAGGGGTTGTTACTGTTTGTTGCTAACATTTTACTGCTTTATTTTACTCTGATTCAAATTGTTGTTGCAGGGTATACTTTCAGCTGCATTATTACAGGGTGTGCCTACAGGTTTGTGCTTACAGATTACTGCTGTAATCTTCTGATTCAAATTCTTTGTTTGCAAGGAATATCTTCTGTTAACTCTTTATTTTTCTCTGTAGCAAAGTGTTTTTTACAGGGTATATCTTCTGTAAAATTATTACAGGTGGTGCTTACATTTTTGTGACTTTTTAGCATTTGTAGTTGGTTGATTGTTTCTGCTCTTACCTCCGTGTTTCTTTCATCTGTGGTTCTTTTTCGGCAGGGGAAGGGCCCAGTCACCCACCCCCATTCCCAACCACCCCATGCTACACTCCTTTTATAGGGCAGCACAGTTGTGACATTTCCTGTAGCAAAGCAGGAAGGAGAGGTTCAGAGAGGTATCCACACAGTGACCTCATTTACAGAGGCACAAGTAATTTAACATGTTATAAGTTGTACAAAAACAAACAAAACACAAAATCAAATTTTTGCTTTCATTTTCCTCCTTCTAATTACTAAGACCAGGATATAAACCCAGCAACTCATCTCGAATGGATATTATTAACCGCAGGTACTGCGGGACATTTTTTGAAAGGGCAGTTATACAAGATTTAGGACACTGTCTTACATGCTGGGCCATTGGAGATCTATGGATTCAGCTACAGGCAGCATGGGCAGAGATCGCACATCTCAAATTGCATATTCAGGAGGAACTATATTATAAGAACTGCAGGCCATTTCCCCAGTATCCAACAAAAGCACCTTGACTGTAGAGGGTATTTGGGCTGGGAGGTTGGCAGGAGGTTAGGAGGGGCAAATCATGTGTCCCATCACTCAATGCTCTCCAATGTATCATCTCCACAAACCACATAAAAACTACAAAAAGGTATCTGCCTCTATTTCTGAAATCAAACAAAGGGGCAGAGGACACTGCAGAGCAGGACACTGCAGCACAGGAGCTAGCACAACAAAACTCACCCAAAACAGGGACCAAAACAAAAAAGCAAAAAGGAAATCAAAAACACTTCTGATCATAGGAGACTCCATGATTCGGAGAGTTGGTGCCTACCTCCTGTCAGGGGTAATGGTCAGATGTCTCCCAGGTACATCAGCATGGAGAGACACTGACCACATTGCTAAAATCATGCAGGAAGCAGGAAAAAACATCAATGTCCTGGTATACATAGGGATTAATGATCTCATCAGCCAGTCAGTCGTGGAGACCAAGGAACACCTGACCAGGCTGGGAGACAAACTATCATCCATTTCATCCGGCATCTCCTTCTCTGAGATCCTGCCAGTCTGGGAGAGGGGGGCAAATGGACGGAAGGTCAAAGAAGGGGAGATAGAGGAGCTAAACACGTGGCTCAAGGTCTGGTGCCAGGAAAAAGGACACAAATCTATAGGTAACTGGCAACAATTTGGAGAGCGAAAGTTCTTTAAATTCAATGGACTACATCTGACTAAGGAGAGAGTCAGTGCATTGGGGTAGAAGTTTGATGTCTTTGCAGAATATTTAAACTAGCAAGTGGGTGGAGAGGTGCAGCACTGGATACATCAAACAGGAAGAACACCCCTTCCCCTCAGTTAGTGATCAAACAGCATGTTTGTAGTTCATTTGCATCAC
Source organism: Neoceratodus forsteri (assembly GCA_016271365.2). Lineage (NCBI taxonomy): Eukaryota > Metazoa > Chordata > Ceratodontiformes > Ceratodontidae > Neoceratodus > Neoceratodus forsteri. Next base: position 662,770,214 of record CM028135.1, on the reverse strand, counting down.
CAGGTAAAAAAAAGATCCAGATCCCCATATGATGCACAGGGGAATGCCAGACCTCACCCAACAACTAGCTCACTGAAATCTGGACAATGGAAAATAATGTATACAAAAGCTTACATTCTGGGAAACAAGATGCCAGACCTGCATGCAACAATGACAGAGGCTAAACTGTACATAGCAGCCATTAGTGAGACACTGTTCACCAGTAACCATACTTGGGAGACTTCAATACCAGACTATGTACTGTTCAGAAGAGACCGAGGTGCAAAGGGGGGGGGGGGCGGAGTGGCCCTTTATGTAAATGATGATATCAAAGCTACAGAAATTCAGAATACACATAAGGAGCCAGAAAAACTGTAGGTCACAATGGAAACAGGAAAAAGGACAGCTATATCAACTGGGGTTGTCTACAGGCCTCTAGACCAGGAGGAGGACATAGACACATTACTGTTAGAAGATATACAAAACATGACAGTTAAAGGGGAGGTTCTGATAATGGGAGATTTCAACATGCCAGATACAGATTGGTCATTACCAGCAGGAATATCCACCAGAACTAGACACATGGTGGATTCCCTGCAGAGGGAGGGTCTCAAACAACTGGTGCAACAACCCACAAGAGACAGGGCTATACTAGATCTAGTACTGACTAACAGGGAAAGGATCACAGATCTCCATTTAGAAGGTCACCTGGGGGCCAGTGACCATCACATGGCATGGTTCAATTTGACCACTTGAACTAAATCATCCCATTCCAAGGCAAAAATATGGGACTTCAGAGGAGCTGATTTTGATAATATGGCCAATAGAGTTAAGCTAGCCCTGACAAGAAGAAACACAAGTGAGGTGGTACCGGCAAAGTGGGCAAGCATTAAGGATGCAATACTTGAAGCAATATCCCACTGTGTTAGAGAGAAAAGCAAGAGCAAAAGAAGGAGGAAACCACTTTGATTCTCAAAAACAGTAGCAGAAAAGGTCAGAGCCAAAAGGCTGGCCTTCAGGAAATATAAAGGAACGCAGCAGGACAAAGATAGGGAGGCATACCAAACTTCCCTTAGGGAAGCAGGGAAGGCAGTAAGGCAGGCAAAAGCCCAAACCGAGGAAACACTAATACAAACAGTAAAAGAAGGGGAAAAGACTTTCTATAGATACATTAGTGAAAGGAGAAAGTCCAGAGGGGGTAGTGCTAAGATCAAAGGGGATGAGGGGGAGTGTGTGGAGGAGGACCAAGGAAAAGCATCTATCCTAAATAGATACTTCTGCTCAGTATTGTTTGAGGAGAAGGTAGGGCAGGGCTCACAGCTCAGCACCATGGACACAGGGAGGAGGGAGGTGTGCACCAGTCCCTTCACAAAAGAAAGGGTCCTACAAGAGCTCACTAAGCTCAGGGTTTACAAGGCAATGGGACCTGATGGCATACATCCCAGGGTACTAAAGCAGCTAAGGGTGAAACAAGCAGAGCCATTGGCAGAACTGTTTAGTGAGTCTCTGAGCACAGGAGAGGTCCCAGAAGACTGGAAAAGGGCTCATGTGATCCTGCTCCACAAGAGTGGTAGCAGGGAGGAGGCAGGGAACTACAGACCAGTCAGTCTTACCTCAATAGTGGCAAGATTATGGAGTCACTCCTTAAGAAAAGGATAGTGCAACACCTGGAATCTACAGAAGCATAGGATCCAAGACAGCATGTGTTTACAACAGGAATGTCCTGTCAAACGAATCTCATAGATTTGACTAGGTAACCAGAGTGGTGGACTAAGGGGGTGCAGCTGATGTCACCTACCTTGACTTCAGCAAAGCTTTCGATACTGTTCCACATAGAAGATCGATTAATAAGCTAGATAGGCATGGGGTGGGTCAGAAGTTGGTCAACTGGGTGGTAAACTGGTTGGTGGGAAGAAAGCAGAGAGTTTTGGTAAATGGTATACAGTCAGAAGAGATGCAAGTCACAAGTGGGGTGCCTCAGGAATCAGTCCTGGGGCCAGTCCTCTTCAATATCTTCATCACTGACATTGCAGATAGACTGGAGGGTCAGGTTTGTCTGTTTGTAGATGACACCAAGATCTGCTACAGAGTAGATGATCCAGATGGGGTGCGCAGAATGAGAAGAGATCTGGATAAACTGGCAAAATTGTCAGAAGAGTGGCAACCAGGGTTTAATGCAAAGAAGTGCAAGATCATGCACATAGGGAAGAGAAACCCTGAAGCCACCTGTAGGTTGGGAGGAGAGTTGCTGGCAATCACAAGGGAAGAAAGAGACTTGGGCATCATCATCATAGATGACCTGAAATTATCCAAGCAGACCACTAAAGGAGTAGGTAAGGCTAGAGGGATGTTGGGGTGTATTAGTAGGGGTATCACAAGTCGTAAGAAGGAGGTAATACTCCCTTCTTTACAAGACACTGGTTAGGCCCCCTCTGGAGTACTGCATGCAGTACTGGAGGCCACACCTGCACAAGGACATCAACAAAGTAGAGGCAGTCCAGAGAAGGGCAACCAAAATGGTGCAGGGACTGCATCGGAAAACATATGAGGACAGATTAAGGAGCTCAATATGTATACCATGGAGCAAAGGAGGGAAAGAAGTGATATGATCGAAACATTCAAACATCTTAAGGGCATTAACAAGGTGAAAGTGTCTAACATGTTTCAATATAAGAAAAACAGCAGGACAAGAGGACACAGCATGAGAATAGAGGGAGGCCGATTAAGGGGTAATGTGAGGAAGTTCTTTTTCACAGAAAGGGTGGTGGATGCTTGGAACAGCCTACCTCAGGAAGTGGTAGATATGAATACAGTGCAGGGCTACAAACAGGCATGGGATAGGCATAAGGGAGCAATACAGATGAGTATGAATAGATAGGCCATTGACAGAGTAAAGGCCTATGGCATATTCAGAAGGTAGAAAAAATGAGCAGATTGGATGGGCCTTGCAGCCCTTATGTGCCATCAACTTCTATGTTTCTATGTTTCAAGGGGCCACTTGCACCACTCCTGTTTGGCGCAGGCACCTTGTGTCAACCCAGGGGCTATGAGAATCGGGCCCCAGGTATGCAAAGTCTATTCAGATGTTCCCCTCTTTCATACACAGGGACACCTGATCTGTTTAGAGACACTAATACTGGTAGAAAACTGATGTCACAAAATGTAGAATCCCAGATCCAGGTTCAAGAACAAACACACTGTTGGTCCATACAGAAGCAGGCTGTAAATCCTTGATTGAGTGTTCTCAGGTGCACCAGATGATTCAGGCTACTGTGAGAGGGATCACTTTACACCAGGACTGTAAAGTCCATTCAGATCTTTCCTTCTCTCATACACAGGGATAGCTGATCTGTTCAGAGACACACTGACACTTCATGGCCATATCCTTACAACACCTCATGAGTGTGACAGCTGTCATTTATCAAATCCTGGTCAAAATGTATTTGGTTTTCTTTTTTTTGCATCCAGAATGTGATTTTGTGGTCCCTGAGTGAAATCACCTTTCAAACAGGAGTTGAACATGTTCTCTACCCTTGTTCATAAGGCGGGGTCAAAAGATGGCTATGTCAGAAATTTGCAGTCAAAATATTCAAAAAAAAACCCAACATTATGCACCCACATTGAATATTGTGAATGAGGGCTCATGATTTGGGTAATTTTGAATATTTTTAACCCAAATTCACAACATTGCCATGTCTCTACAACACATCATGAGTGTTAAAGCTGTCATTTTTCAAATCCTGGTCAAAATAATTTTTTTTACATCCCAAAAGGTGATTTTGCAGTCCCTGAGCAAAATTACCTTTTGGCCAGGAGTTTAACATTGTATCTGCCCTTTTAGATGAGGCAGGGCAATAAGAAAGCTGTGTTAAACATTTGGTGTACAAATACTGGAAAACAACAAAGTTATAAGCCTATGTTGAATTTTGGAAATGCAGACTCATAACTTCAGTGTTATTCAATATTTTTACCCCACATTTTCAACAAAGCCATTTCTTTACAGCAACTCATGATTGTGACAGATGTCATTTATCAGGGATCCATGATACCAGTTTGACAACAAAGTTGTCGACCGACATTACAGCGACGGATTAATGGTCAGCTGCAATTGCAGTCAGCATAAACCCATCCAACAAAAGTTATTTTTCTATAGGGAGGCTTCTCCCCCTAAACACCAATGCAGGGGGCTCTGTGGTCTGATCCCTGTACCCCCCATAATAAAGATAATCAACTCTTAGTTGGAGTTAATTTGGGAAGGGGGTGCAAGACCCCCAGACAGCAGTGCCAGGTACCATGGTGACATTACAGTGGCAGCAGCGAATTGTCACTGTAATATCATTCCATCTCGAATTGTCACTGTTCAGACAGCATACCATTTATCAGCTCCTGCCCAAAAATGTGTTGTTGCATCCCAAAAGTTTATTTTGCAGTCCCTGCACAAAATCACCTTTAGGCTAGGAGTTTAACATTTTCTCTGTCCTTCTTCATGAGGCTGGGTCATATAAGGCTATGTTGAAAATTTGGTGAAAAAATATTACAAAAAAAAAACCATTTATAAACCTGTGTTACTTTTGTGAATGCAGGCTCCTAACTTTGATAACTTTCATTTTTTTACCCCAAATTCTTCACCTGCAGCTCTACCGGCTCTGGTCAGAGTTTGTTTCTAAACGCAGCACTTCCTCATTACTGGTCACCTATTCAATCCCAAACCCCACCCCCACCTCTGGTTCACTGTCTACTGGTTTATTTTTGTATGTAGTGTATACACAACACTCTCTGCCTAATAGTAGCCAAATCATTCAGTAGTGTTTCTTTTTTTATTAAACTGTACATTCCTTTTTACCAACTGCATTCTCATTGGGTTGTGCTTGTGCTCCATCTGCAGATGTTTGCTCTCCTTTCCACAAGTGCATAATCATTATTTCTAATCAGACTCCCCACTAATAAAAACAATCACAGAAAAAAGGAATCACTGAGTCCTTCGAAAGTCCTCAATACCACACTGCAAATAATTTTTAGTGGCTCATCCAACTTGTAACTGCACTACACATACATTTCCTCCCTTCCTATATTCTGAAACAAACTACCACCACAGTGCAGCAAGCAAAGTACAACACTTTTGGAACTGGCCATCCAAACACACACTCAAAGATGCTTTCATACACAAATGCAGCACTGGGCAGAGGCTGGGGCCACTTTGTCAGCAGTAGGGGTTGTGGCTCAGCCACAGTGCAGATGCAGCTCTGGGAGGCTGATGGGTGTCTAGTTTTTATAACATTTATGACCCTCAGTGCAGTTCACTGCTTTTGGATCTAAAGTGCATTGCCTTAGAAACAACCCCATTGAGGACGACAAGTCTTCCTAACAGTTAAAAGACCATGTACTTGAATTGACCTGTTCTATACCTCTCTTCCCCAAGGCATAACTCTCCAAAAAAAATTATCACAGTTCCAACTTGAACTTCATGTTGCTGTTAAAATCTTTTATAATGCATATTCCTTCACCATTAAGTCTGGACTGGTGACACATTAACAGGAAAGTCTCCTAGTTTACCACACAGATTCCCATCATGATAGGGTTAGAAATTATAGAAATTGACAGCAGATTAGGACCGCTAGGCCCACCTAGTTTGCCAAATTTCACTGCCTACTGTATAAGCCACAGACCCTACTTGATCTCCGGATTTACCTCCTTGTTGCTATTGCTAGAGTTCCACTATGCCTGTCCCAAGCATGCTTGAATCCCCCCACTGTGTCCCCACCACCTCTGCTGGGAGTCTATTCCATGCATCCACCACCCTTTCTGTGAAGAAATACTTCCTTACACTACCCCTTAGTCTAACCCCTTCCAACCTCATGTCATGCCCCCTTGTGCCTGGACATCTCCTTTTGTGAAAGATGTTAACCTCCAGTATCCCACTTATGCATTTTAGATATTTGTACGTTTCTATCATATCTCCCCGTCTCTCTTCTTCTCCAGGATATACATATTAAAATCTCCCAGTCTCTCCTCATATGAGTTTTGGTGCTGGCCCTGCACCATCTTTGTTGCCCATCTTTGGTTGTAGTAACTTTCCTTTATCCAGTTAAGAGTATGTTAGTTCGTAACAAATACAATCATGTAAAGTTTTTCAGAATAAAATGATTGTATTCATATAATAACCAGTATATTGCATAATAATATCTACCAGAGTGAAAAAAATGCATGCAGCACATTCTAACCAGCTGTCCCTGTGCTATCAAGTTAAAAATAATACTGGACACACACACACACACACACACACACACACACACACACACACACACACACACACACACACACACACATTGTGCCCTGGAAGCTTAGTTTTACAGAGCTTTTCATGATATTGCATGAACCACAGCAGCATCTGTGCAGGATGCCAAGAAATTATAGACCTTTCAGGTCTCCCCACAAGCATTTTTGAAGACAGAACTTAAATAAATATGAGAACCATCTCAACTCTGACAAATCAATCTCAGTTAACTGCCAAGTGATGAGACTGGCGCACAACTCTACTGTGCCCTTTCAGGCTGTTTCCTCTCAAGCAAACTGCATTCTGCAGTTTGAGAACCTGCCTAAGGAGAAGCTGCCCGAAGTTCACCCTCCAAGCAAGGTATGGCTTGGAACTCAGAATTTTGGCATCTACCCCTGGTGGAATCTCTCTTGCTCCTGTTTGCCAGTGTTAGTCACATTATATGCAGCAATCCAGAAGTCTTCTAGGAACTGCTGCCAAGAAATTAACGCTAGAACTAATCTCTGCTTAAAATGTTTTGTTTTCTCACTATAAGTAATGTTTACTCTGATGTAGAGATTGCTTAGAGTTGATATAAGTTTTGAGAGAGGTTTTTAAGATAGTATGATGTTATCTGCCCTGAGCCGTGTGCCCCTTCTCTTAGAGCTGTAAGTCTGTGGGCTGCATCCTTGACCTCTGTGTCCCATAGAGGCTGCTGTAGTGCCCCCAAACTTGCTTCAGAACGTCCCTGCCTGTTCTTGCTTTGCTTAATTTTCACCTCTGTGCCCCAGTGTTAATCAGAGCCAGCTCCACAACTGTATTGAGGCTACTGCTCTCTCCTGTTGAGCATACTGCAGTGTCCTACCCAACCCTCAATCTGTTTCAGGACTTCCCTGTTTAAATTATCTCTGTTTAATTCTCAGCCCCTCCCAACCTGTTCATTTCTCTTTTGTTTTCTGACTGCCGTCCCCTCCAAGCCTGCTATTTAATTTTGTCCTCTCACATTATCTCCCCAGGGGACTACTGTGCCCTTTCCGACTGTTTCCTCTCAAGCAAATTGCATTCTGCAGTTAGAGAACCTGCCTAAGGAGAAGCTGCCTGAAGCTTACCCTCCAAGCAAGGTACAGGTTGGAACTCTGAATTTTGGCATCTACCCATGGAGGAATCTCTCTTGCTCCCGTTTGCCAGAGTTACTCACACTATGTGCAGCAATCCAGAAGTCTTCTAGGAACTGCTGCCAAGAAATTAACGCTAGAACTAATCTCTGCTTAAAATGTTTTGTTTTCTCACTATAAGTAATGTTTACTCTGATGTAGAGATTGCTTAGAGTTGATATAAGTTTTGAGAGAGGTTTTTAAGATAGTATGATGTTATCTGCCCTGAGCCCTGTGCCCCTTCTCTTAGAGCTGTAAGTCTGTGGGCTGCATCCTTGACCTCTGTGCCCCATAGAGGCTGCTGTAGTGCCCCCCCCAAACTTGCTTCAGAACGTCCCTGCCTGTTCTTGCTTTGCTTAATTTTCACCTCTGTGCCCCAGTGTTAATCAGAGCCAGCTCCACAACTGTATTGAGGCTACTGCTCTCTCCTGTTGAGCATACTGCAGTGTCCTACCCAACCCTCAACCTGTTTCAGGACTTCCCTGTTTAAACTATCTCTGTTTAATTCTCAGCCCCTCCCAACCTGTTCATTTCTCTTTTGTTTTCTGACTGCCGTCCCCTCCAAGCCTGCTATTTAATTTTGTCCTCTCACATTATCTCCCCAGGGGACTACTGTGCCCTTTCCGACTGTTTCCTCTCAAGCAAATTGCATTCTGCAGTTAGAGAACCTGCCTAAGGAGAAGCTGCCTGAAGCTTACCCTCCAAGCAAGGTACAGGTTGGAACTCTGAATTTTGACATCTACCCGTGGAGGAATCTCTCTTGCTCCCGTTTGCCAGAGTTACTCACACTATGTGCAGCAATCCAGAAGTCTTCTAGGAACTGCTACCAAGCAATTAATGTTAGGACTAATATCTGCTTGAAATGTTTTGTTTTCTCACTTTAAGTAATGTTTAGTCTGATGTAGAGATTTCTTAAAGTTGCTATAAGTTTTGAGAGAGTTTTTTTTTCCCATTTTTCCATCTGCAGTTTATACTGATCTGTCACTAGAGGCATCTTATTTTTCCTATTAATCCTCCAACTTTGCCTCTGTCTTTTTCCTGTTCTAATCACTGTTATCACCTGCCTTGTTCTCACTTTTAGCATACTGTACTCTGAAGAAAAAAAAAAAACTACTCCACAGTGGCAGTCACCCTCACTGAAGGTCAGTTATTCCCCTTACCTCCCAATAAGAAAGAACAATGGGCACCAAGGCTATCACACTCAGCCTACTCATGGTTACCTTTCTTGCTCTGCCCATGTCCCATCCTGTCCCCTCTACCCTCCACCCTGATCCTCACCCCCCTCTACCTTCCTACAGCAGCCAACTGCCCCCCCACCCTGGACACACCTATTTCTTCATGGCACCCACCTCCAACCAATACCCCCTCTCCCCGGGACACCCTGAGCCCACCCCTTCCTTGCCATACCTACCATCCACTACCTACACATCACTTGTACCCCTACTAGTAGGACCTCACATCCGTACCTGGCTAAGGGTCCTGGTCACCACAGACCGCTCATTAAATTAATTCCTCTACTACTTCTGCTCTCTGGGAACATACACCCCAACCCTGGGCCATTGTCGGCTAGCCACCCCACATCCCACTCTGGTACCGGCCTCTGCATTGCATACACGAATATTTGCAGCCTTCTGAAAAAAATCCGCCACTCTCCAGTGCTGGGCTGTACAACACTGTCCTAATGTTATAGCACTAGTTGAGACCTGGCTCTCGAGAAAAACTCCTGACTTGGCTATCTCCTTCCCTGGCTACACTCTGTTCAGGGAAGACCATATAGGCAAACATGGTGGCGAGTGTGCAGCCTTTATGCGTGACACACTTTTAGGCCATGCTCTCCCTGTCCCCAAGCTCAGTTTCAGTGCCCAAGCCCTCACCCTTAAGGTTACCCCTGACCCAGCCAGGGGCCCTCTTTTTCTCACAGTCTCTTACATACCCCCTGAGGGACCAGGGACCAGCAGTCCAATCCCTCATTGATTACCTCACCACACTCCCACACAAGGTGGAGCAGCTCATCCTAGGTGACCTTAATGTCAGTTGGCTGAGTATCACTAACCCCCATATTAGGGATTCCTTTGCTGCCCTAGATATGACCCAACTGGTTACCTCACCCACTAGATTTAACTGGTCAGGTGGCTCCAGCACCCTCCTAGACGTAATTCTGTCAAACCTCCCCCATAAAATCAGGGATATTAATGTACTACCAGACTCTCTTAGTGACCACTCTACTGTTCTCTGTCACTGGTCATCCAACACACCAAAACCTGTGTCCCAGGTCACCTCACACCAGCACTTTTGCCCTGGGGTGTCGGAAAGCTAAAAACGCACCTAGCTCAGCTTGACTGGTCCCCAGTCCTACTCGCAATGGATATTGACTCTGCCCTAGCCTATTTCTCCAGTGCCTTCAGCAAGGCCTGCAACTTTTTCGCCCCCCCGACCAGAATCCATACTAAGAAACACAGTGCCCCATGGATCTCCCCATCCCTCATCCAAACACTGAAACAAAGAGAAAATCTCTGCCATATTACTGTTGAGACAGGCAAATTGGCTGATAGACAAGCCTATAATGCAGCACGTAACAAGTGCACCTGGTCTATAAGGCAGGCTAAGGCTGAATATTATCAAGCCACCCTTAAATCCATTTGGGGCTCATCCCATGACTTCTGGAACAATATGAAAGAGTTCAATGGAAAGACCCACACCCTCCCCACCATCACTACTCTCCACAGATGGTACCGTCACTACTGATCCTATCGGCATAGCTGAGTGCCTCAATATGGCTTTCTCAGATCTAAGCTCTGTCCTCCCAAACTACTTTTTCAACCCTATCCCTGCCTCCATTCCCCCACCTTGGATAGCCCCCTTTTCTACCTGCATGCCATATCACCCCTTGAAGCCAGGCCTCATCTGCAACAAGCCTTAGCTAGCAACAACCCCAGCTGTAATCCCCTGCACTCCAGGATTCTATGATTAGTACTAGATATTGTACTAGCCTCTCTCACCAACCTTTTAAACTGGTCACTATGTCTTGGTCAATTTCCCAGTGCCTGGAATATTGCAGAAATCACCCCTATCCATAAGAGTGGAGATAGAACCTCCCCTAACAATTTCAGGCCCATATCCATTCTCCCTCCTCTCTCCAAAGCACTAGAAAAAATAGTGGCCATTCAGCTCTTCGAGTACCTGGCCAAATATGACCTGCTGTGTCTGGACCAACATGGATTCCACCCTGGACACAGCACCACTACAGCCCTCCTGGAGTTCTCCCAGCACCTCCACTCTTCTCTTGACTCTGGTCATGTTGCGGGTGCAGCGTTTGTTGACCTCTCTGATGCATTTGACGCTGTCTGTCACCCCATCCTACTTGACTCCCTCCACCAACTTGGATTCTCCCCTGGCCCACTGGCTTGGTTCACCAGTTACCTCTCTACCAGATCACAGTGCGTGAAGGTAAGTGGCACCCTGTCCAATACCGTGCCCATTCGCTTGGGGGTCCCCCAGGGTTCCATACTGAGCCTTGTTCTGTACAGCCTATTTCTCAACACCGTCCCCATCTCCTGCTCGGGCAATATGCTACTCTATGCTGATGATGCAGTTCTCCTTGCCTCACACTCTGACCCTGCATCTCTACAGGAATCCCTGCAGCACACATTCAACCAAACCAAAAAGTGGTTCCTTGACCACTGGCTGGTCATTAACCTCAAAAAAACAAAATCTATGCTTTTCTCTCATCACCAGAATAAGATCAGAAATGCCCTCTCTGAATTCTCCCCAGTAATGCTCACCCTCTCGAGCAGGTGTCATCCTACAAGTACCTGGGCTTCACCTTCGACTTGGCTCTTACATTCCACACCCACATCAACACCCTGACCTCAGCCATAAACTCTTAGATTGGCCTTCTCTATCTCCACAGAGATTGCCTCCCCTAAACCACCCTCCGACTGGCCATCAACTCCTCCATCCTGTTGCTAGTGGACTAGGACCTAGTAGGGCCTACCTATCTACACTACGGCTGACAATACCACCCTCACCAGAATCCAGACCTCGATAAACAAGATCTGCAGGCTCCTGACTGGTGCATCCCTCTGCATCCATACTTGCCTATTCTATTCCACCGCAAACCTTCTCACCTTGGAGGAGCGCCTGCACTACCAAACCTGCTTACTTGACAAAAATCCCTGCTAGGACTCTCCCCCCTCAGGGGTCACCACATCCCTGCAGCTTGCATTTCCATCTGTTGCCGCCCATAGCTCAGTAAAGGCCACCTTTCTGGTGCCCCGTACCAAGACCTCCCTAGCCCAAAGGTCTTTCCACTACCGTGCCCCCACATGGGTCAACTCCCTCCCACCTTCTGTCACTAAGTCTACCAAAATTGGTCCCTTTAAAGTAGCTCTCGGTAACCACCTCTTTGGCACCCGAAGCTGTAGTTTCCCTTAATCAACCTAATGTTGGGGTCCCTCCCCATTTCTGACCCATAGCCTTGACAATGTCTGTTGGACTGCTTCCCCACCTTTTTTCTTTCCTCACCCCTGCCCCCACCCTTCCACATAGCTATTTCCTGGTATGACCAGGGTTGTGACTTCTACTATTGTTATACTTTATACGATTGCTATTTACTGCATGTATTGTTATTCTGTAAACCACTGTTATACTGTGTTCTTTTGTTATCTGTGTAACCCCTCTTGCAAATGGGGGTTCCTAGAAATGCCAGTCTGGGTTTACCTTAGCCCGTTTTGTTCTGTCCTTCTCCCGCTGTCTCTCAGGCTTCTCCTGACTTGGCCTCTAATTCTTCTGGCTTCCCAGGTCATATTTGCCCTTGTGTGTGCCCCAGCTTTCAGTCAAATGAAAATCCAGCCCCTCGGGGCTTAAACTGCTGACCGCAAGCTCCCACTGAAAAAGCGCTGCCTCCAGGGCAGCGGGAGTCACGTTGGTGCGCCAAGCGCCTTTGATGTGGAGCCGCTTGTTTTGTGGTCACCTTGGGGACTGTGCCGTGGGTCCTGGGATCCCTTCCACCTATTTGAGACCCAATGACCATGGACAGCCTGCTGGGCGACTGCTCAGAATGGAATTAAAGGAGTTCTGTCCGGGGCTCTTTTGAGTATGACTGTGCAGGGCCCCGGTCATCTGAATAATGCATAACAGTGTATCTGGCTGCCTCCAGGGTAGCTATGTTCAGCTCCAGCCGAAAAGTAAATAATTAAAATGTTTTACATAATGGAACTGTTGCTGTTTGTTGGGAATATACTGTGCATGTGGGGAAAAGTGTTTAAAGTTAAAATGAGTACTGTTTCCCTGACAATTCCAGTATCTGGGACTCTGTGTGTCAGCTGCTGCAAGGGGAGCTTGCATAAGTGCAGTAGTGACAGGAAAAGTAAAAGAGCCATGTTTTTCATCTGTGCAGCGACTGCAAGTACAGCCTTTAAGCTATAGAACTGTGGGGCATTTGAGGCAAATAATTACTTCTTTCTGGCTGCACCAGGACATTATTCAGGACTGTATCTAATCTGCTATAAGGTACAGTGGGTTAAGCAGCCATTGCCAGCAGTACAGCCAATTGGAATTGCAGCAATAGAAAGCCAGGACTTTTGGGGCATTCACTGCATCTTATGGGTAAGCACCCAAGTGCTTATGGGGGCTTACAGGGACATTATTTTAGGCTCAAATTCCACAACCCAATTGTGCCTCAAGTGTTCTGATTGACAAGTCCTTCAGCAACTTGGAGACATGTCACCCATCCTTGCTACCAATTAGGAGCTGAGCTAGGAGCTCTATAAAGAAACAATGTTGCCACTTTGTCTGGAGATTCTGGAGATTCAGAGATGCAGTGCTGAGAAAGAGAGAGAGCAGCAGAGCAGGCTCTAGCCTGCTGGGAGCCCCCCATGGGGAAGGGCTCAGGATCCAGCCATGCCATCAGGACTGGGACACTTAATTCAAGCCCTTTTGGTCTTTAGGGGGCATTTGTTTTTTTCTTCAGTTAAAAGTTAACTAGTAACTGCAATTGTACTTTGTGCAACAGCTAATCTGGAGGTTGCCAATACTGTCCTCCAGAGGCTAGCATTCCTTCCCACGTCAGGGAAGGATGTGGACCAAAGAATCAGATGTCCAGCAGCGGTGAGAGTGCTGACCAGACCAGATAACATCATGCAGTGGTGAGAGCGCTGACCAAGTACCTCAGTGGTGAGAGAGCTGAAGATGTCTTCAGGATGCCTTTGATTGCGGATGAGACCCATGGAGGACCTGAGTGAGTACCCTTGTACCCCCCGGTGCGAGGGAGAAGCTAAGCAAGTAATCTTGGGGGCTCCATGCCCCATTAAGAAATGTGTGCTGTTAAGTGTGAAGTATTGAAGTCATCAGTCTGGGCTACTAACCCCATGAGAGACTGCCTAGTTCAAGTAATGGATGCATCTTGTCTGTGGCCCAAATGGCTGAGTTGCAGGTGCAGCAAACTGCTGGGCTTAGTGAATCATATAAATGTGTAGCTATAGGTTAGAGTCCTGCCATCGTGGAACTTTCTGCCAAGACGTGCTTGCCACTTCATGAGACAGAAGGCCCTAGAGCATATTAATGTCTAAGATACCTTAAAGAGAATGTACCTGTGTCTGCACAGAATTTTGTCTGAGAGCGCTTGCGATAAGTGTACAATGTCTAGACATGCCGGATAGAACTCCACTTGTGGATAATGTTCTTGGTATATAGAATGTACTGGATGTGACTGCCTGTGACTAAAGTATGGGATGCTTGATGAAAGTATTGTTGCCAACTTACTCTGGATGGATGCCTTTTGGTATATAAAGTACTGGATGTGACCATATTTTAATTGCATATAGGATGCTTGACAAAAGTATCACCCTTATTGCTTTGGATGGGACTTTCAAATATTGTGCTGAATGTTCTGGATGTAAGATCCACATCGTTTGTTCTGGAATGTTCAGAAGTCTGCGAGTGCAGGGCAATCCCTGATTTGTCTGCAAATGCAGGGCAAACCCTGCTTTGTCTGCTAAAGTGCAGGGCAATCCCTGCTGTGGTTGTAAATAGTAATTTGCTGCTTTACAAAAATCTGTTTCCAAGTTGCCCCCACCCTCAAATTAATAGCCGGCCACCTCGACCAGCTGCAACTCCATCAGGCCTGCAACATCTTGGACTGTGGTATCTGTTTAACCAGTATGGTATGAGATTGAGGGGTTTGTGCTGTATCTGGGACTGGTACCAGTGTGGGTATTATTAATAATTATGTTTAACATCTGATTTATCAGTAGCTAGATAGTCAGGGAGCTAGATGTCTTAAGTCAAATGGTAAAATGTGATTTATGTCTGCCTGTTAATATGTAGCCACCCAGCTGGAGGGTTCACCAGCAAAATTCAAAATGATCTCTGTACATGTGTAAGTACGGTACATTAACCTCTACTCCTCCTGTTTCCCTTTCCTAGCTCCTTTATTCCCCCCAAAATAAATATCTTGTTGTTGTTGTTGTTGTTTGAAATCCTGTGTAAGCATATTATTAGAGAGAGCCTTTAATTCAAAATGTTGAAATGTGGGGAACTGTGTATTGGGGCATGTCTGGGAAGGTAACTGGTCATCGTGGGTGGTGTAGCAGCTCAGGGGGCTACACCCAGCACCATCTCACCCACGTAAAGCACCCTGAGTGGAGGCACTGCGCAAAAGTTTTAAAAAATGTTATAAGTTAGCGAACCCAACCCCCTTATCCTATGTCCAGGGTAGTAGGCAGGGGTGTAACACTGGGGGGTGGCGCCAACCAGGGGTTACATCTGTATTGCACCTGTATGTTACCACTGTTGTATCTCACACTGTAACCATGTCTACCCTCCCTGTGAAGAGTGCATTTGTAAATGAGTCCCTGACTCAAAGGTTGTAAATCTGACTTTCAAAAATAAATGAAAAAAACTACTCCAAATCCAAAAGAAAGAACAAAACTGTTTTCAATTTGCCTTTGTTGATCGAGGCAACCTGGTTACATCTCCAGGGCTCTCACTGTTATCTCATCATCTTAACTTAGGATGATTTCTGTGCCATGCCCTGTATTAGGGTATTAGACCTAATAATGCATCCTCATGTTTCCCTCACTGCAACTCAGCATGGGAAGTAAAAAGACAGACACTTACACAACCCAGTAACCTAGTAGAGTAGTTGAATGTTCCCTAGCAGCATCAGCATGTTGAATCATAACTCGTTCCTACAAGTTGCACTGAGAAATTGCAGGGAGCTGAGCTTGAAAGCATTTTGTATAGAAGCAGAATGACAAATGTGAAGTAGATTTGTTTTTCCCCTTTTACAGCCCTTATCCCATTCCCACCCCCACCCCCCACCCACCACCACCAAAAACTTGGATCACCACAGCTGCATCCATGTCTCCTTAGTCCTTCCAGAACAGAAGACTGTCCATGCCAGAACCAGAACCCCAACCCTCATAAGTTAATGTTGTGTTGATGATCCCTTCTGAGCCTGCCTCACACTGCTGGCCTGGAACAGTCATCTCTCTCCTCTCCCACCACCAGTGCTCAGCTTCTCTTGCATCCCCACCTTACCTGGCTAATGGGATGCTTGCTCTCTCCTGGTGGTCTGCTCCTCCGCTGGTGGTCCTCTCTCCCTCTGATTCTGAGTCTGACCTCTGCTTCTGAGTCCCATGTTTCCTTCTCTTCTGCTTGCAGCTGACTGCCCTACCCTGATGACAATCATGAGTCATGACCTGTCCGGTTGCTCACTTCCTTTAACACCGGTTACACATGTCCACTACCTGCATAGCACACACACTTCCCAGACACAAGCACTTGTCGTCTCCCTCAGTCACAGGAGTCAGACTAGCACTGCCTCTGTCCTGGTGGATGTCCTATCCCAGCTTCATCTTTTTGAATACTACTGGACCATCAAAGATTGAAGAATTCAAGAGAATCCGAATGAGGTCTGGATTACTCCCTTCGGGATGGGGTGCTTGAGCAAGTTAGTCAGATGCGCTGTGCCCGCATGCCCAAATGGTGCCAATTTAAAAAAAAAAAGCCACGACTAGTCCAACAATGAAGAGATGTACTCTGAATCATGGGGGAAGGGGCATGCAAGTCACTCATACAGAACTCAAAAAAAGACAAAATAATTTTTAATGTTAAAAATTATTGGTGGGGCTGGGCCCACTTCATAGAATATTGCTATGGCCCATGTCCATTTAACCAGGTACCTGTAAGCACACTTATTTTTGTATTATTATGTTCTTCTTGCCATTGTAAACTGTCTTTGAACCATTTGTAAACACTGCTTTGTTTGTTTAAATGTTGCCTAAATTGGGTTGTGATATGCTCAATGTATTCCTGTCTGTACATCATTCATTGTTTGCAACCAGGGCAAGCAGTCCCACGTCCATGATCCCCTGCTCAAATGCCAAACCACCAGTCCTGGTGGTCTAGTCCCCCTCCCTCGATCCCTCATGCTGCCCTATAAGTAATTTTCTTTTTGGTAACTGGGTAATGAATAAAATTCTCCCCAATACTGCCCATATACGTAATTAATAAAATGTTCCCTGTTGTGGAGGTATAGTGCCCTCCCCAATCCTCGATGCTGCCCATATAATTAATTAAAAATAAGTCCCTTGTCCTGATGATATAGTGCCCCTCCCTGATCCCCAATGCTGCCCATAAAATTAATTAATATTTCCCCCCGTCATAGTGGTATTAGTGTCCCTCCCGATCTCGATGCTACCCATATAATAAATTAATATGTCCCCATTGTGGTGATACAGTGGCCCCCCCACCACCCTCCCAGCAGGTAGTACCCACCATCCTGCTTCCCATCCCATATCAGAGTCAGAGACTGGCACAGCCCTCCACACACTTCCTCTGCTGGTCCCAGTTCAACTATTGCTTAGCGCATACTGTAATGTGTACATGCTCACACATTATAGTATGCGACATGACAGTTGAGGCGACAAGCTGCAGAGGTGTGCTAATGGCTGTGCCAGTCTCTGACTCTGATATGTAATGGGAGGGAGTGGGGTGGAGGGATGGGGGGCCACTACCTGCTGGGGTGGGGGATGGGGGGCCACTGTACTACTACAAAGGAGGACATATTATTAATTAAATGGGCAGCATCACAGATCGGGGAAGGGGGCACTATACCACCATGATGGGGAACATTTTATTAATTAGTTATACATGCAGCATCAGAGATGGGGATCTGTGGCACATTGCAGCAAACAAGCAACTCTCCCGGAGGAGAATATTCTAAGTACCCTTAGATCAGCCCTGGCTGGTCTAAGGGTACTTAGAAATTCTCCCTCTGGGAGAGTTCTGTATATAGCACTTTCTGGGATGCTGCAGCTTGTGACTGCTTCATGCACACTAGGCCTTGTTGCAGCCCGATTTGGGGTGCATGGGTGGCAAAAGGCCCCTTTGAGGTAGGCTGTCTTTGGTTGATGCAGGCTGCCTTTGTAAATAGCTCAGGGGGCAGTTGTTAATGCAAGGTGCCACTTGCGCCATTTATGTTTGGCGCAGGAGCCTTGCATCAGTTTTAGGGCTTTGAGAATCAAACCCATTGTCTTTCCATTTTCACTTTCTTTGCCCTGCTGCAACACAAGATTTATAGACACAGTATAACAGGCAGTGCAGCAGGACAGAAGGAGATGTGAACTGCAGCTTTTGACATTTTAGTGATTCAAGGTTACTAAAAGTACTGTAGCAAATCAAGGTGTTTAAGTGTTCTATATGACATTTCTAGTGTTTTGAGACTGGTTGTAAGTGTTTGGGAACTGTTTATTTTGTTTAACAAAAATTCTGATTTTTTTTTCCCCTTCTTGTCAGTTTGCACTTTGCATTCTCGTCATTTTAACTTTTTTGTTGAAGTTCCTGCTTTACTTTTCTAAATAATTTGAGGGTGTGTTAATAGAAAGTTTATTTTAATGTATTGCTTTTCATTTTCTCTATCCCAGTGTACTCTGATTTCTCTTCAGAACATTGTTATCCAGGAGAGGGAGGAGGGAGAGCGTTGCTGCCATTTTAGGCAGAGCAAACCCAATGAGAAAGTGGCACTAGTATGATTTGTACCTTGGCTCCAGGTATAAAGCTCTTTTCTGGTGTGAATTAGGCACAGAGGAATTTAGATTGGTCTGGCAGTACAGTGTGAAGGTTTGTGAAATGAACTGTAGACAAGCTTGGTACATGCAGCAGACCTGGTTTGATTATGAGTCCCTCAACTTGCATACTGTGTGGCCCAGAGCAAGTCATCTAACCTTCTCTGTGCTCCCAGGTCATCCCTGTAAATAGCCTTGTGCTGAGTGGGCTTTGCCTGCTTTCTGAAGAATAAAAACAAAATAGCAGAGATAAATAAATGTGATAGTATACAGCAGTTACACTCAACCACACTGAGAGTAAATGGTAGTAGTAGGATTTAAATCTTGGCTCTTGGTTCTCGCCTGCATGCTCCAAGCACTAAAAACTATTCAAAATATGTAGCACCTTTTAATTGAACTATCCAATTCCAAAGCACTTTACAAACTAGGAGAGTGAGAGGGGAAATTACTGTATACTGCCTTTTAATCATGTCACAGATATACTTCAGAGGAGATCTTAAAAAACATAATTAGCTCTGAGTCCAACTGTAATGATTTCTGTGATCCACAGACTGGGAATGACTACTGCTTGAGCAAGAACACCTCTGATGAGACAATAATGAGCATTGCTGATAAGGATGGTCCAGTGAGGTACAGCCCTAAGACCATATCTAAAGCCTCACATGGATATAATGCACATGTGTGTCCAGGAGTGAATACCAGTCCAATCAAGGTTCTTTGACTAAAAAATAAAGCAGAAATGCAGGCATCTGCTTTATTCTCAGCCCAAGTGTAACTCCTATGCGGCGCTACTCCTAGGGCAACTATCCCTGCCTGTCTTCCTAACAACAGATTGAGGGACATGGGTTCCAAATTAACAAGTACTGGGGAATCCCTACCCTCAGTAAACACAATAGCTTGGTGCATCCACACAGAGCACAGTTTGAGTGGGTATCTATCTAGACTGATATAGCCCTCTGGAAAGCCATCACCACCCACAGTTCCAGCTAGTGACCATTTACCTAGGAATTAACAATCACCATTAGCATTGTTCAATAGACAGCTTGCAATAAACATCATTAATATGTTCACAGTTGTCCCACTTGTCAGCAGGGTCTCTGGTCCTGGTGTATACCCTACAACCTCCTGAAAAGACAGTTTTACAATACAGCATACACTTTAAACATTCAGTGAAGAGTCTATCACTCTAAGCCAAGTAATAATCCGGTGTTCCCCAGGGCTCAGTCTTTGGCCCTTTCCTTTTCATCATTTTTCTGAACTCCCTACCAAAAGCTTGACCCACCAACCTGCTCCTATATGCAGATGATGCTGTGCTCTTCACTTCCCAGCCTAATCTCCTTCCCCTTACCAGTAATCTACCACAGAGTTTTCCTGTGGCTGAAACCTGGTTCTCCAAACATAAACTCGTACTGAACTATAAGAAAACCAAAGTAATGCTTTTCACCAGCCCACACAACAAGTTTAAAAAGACCCAACTACACATCTCAAACAATCTCAGCTCTCCCCTGGAACAAGTCCAAATCTTTAAATATCTTGAGATTACTCTTCATAGCCATCTTTCCTATTAAGAACGTATCAACATAATATCCAGGAATGTCTGCATTAGACTTGGACTTATTTATAGACATAGGCATTGCATGACCCTAGAGGTGCTCCGGTTATCTGTCACAAGCACTGTCCTTTTCATTATTGACTTTGGGTTTATTATCTATGGAGATGCCTCTAACTCCTCTCTTAAGTGACTAAATGTTGCCCTCAACAGGACATGTTGCCTTGTCACTGGGGCCCACCCCTTCATGCACACCTGTGAACTCTACTGTACAAGACAGCAAACTGGCTTAACCTTCAGGGCAGAGTCTTTTACCAAACTTGCCTGTTTGCTAAAAACATAAGTCTCAGGTTAGCTCCCTCATCACATCTACCACATCTTCATAGGACCACAAATCTATGCCATACCTGAAGCACACCCAATCGCGTGTTTAAAGTCCCCTTCTGTCACACTGATCAAGTCCAGTGACATTTATGTACCGGGTCCCCAGCTGGTTGAATAACCTCCCACCCGACCTTCTGGCTGCCTCTAGGTTGGGACCTTTCAAAACCAAACTTAGACAGCTTTCCCTGAAACAGAACAGTTGTGACTGCCCATCCTAAGTTACCAGATTCTCTACTACCTTTGTAATTACCTACCTCCCCCTACCATCTCCTCTCTTCTCCCATCTTTCTCCTATTACCCCCTTCCCTCTCCTAGCTTTTACCCCCCCCCAGCTCCCAACACTCCCACTATGGTTTTCAGATTACCATCTCTGGCTTCTTCCTTGCTGCTATGTGTCCCCCTCCTCCTCGTTACCCCCTATCTCCTCTCCTGACCCTCCCCTTCTCCTTTCTCCTATTTTTCCTTCTTTTTTCCACCTACATCCTACCCCCTTGTTCACCAGCATTGATTTTCCACCTTTCCTTTCTGCATCTCCTGCTTCTTGGTAGTTCCGAACCTCACCTTTCCTCATGAATCTCGCTCCTCAGCCCTTCCACCTGTCCCATCTGCACCTTACTTCTCATCTCTTGGTCATAGGAGCTGTCCAAGAAAATGCACCCCTTGGGTTGCTCTTACCTCCTCACTCTGCTCATTGGTCCCCCCCTACCTCTCTCCAGGTTTCTACCATTACTCCTGACAAGGTCATCTCTTGGCTGCAAATTCTTTGTATGTTAATTTGGTAACAATGTAATTTCTGAATCATTTGAACTTGTTATTTTGATCTGTGACCTTACAATGTGTTGTAACCTTGTAGCACTTGTTTAATATTTTCTTAAACCTCACTGTTCTACTCTGTAACCAATTCTCACATTGTTTTAATGAACTCTGTTATTGTCCTCATCTCCCTCTTGTATGACGTGGAGCTTTTATAAATGAGTCACTGGCTGAAAGGTTGTAATTCTGAGATTTCAATAAATAAAATAAAAAAATAAATAATATGTTCATCAGCTAGGTTCAAAGTAACACAGTAAATCGGGTTTATTAAGGGGGGGCATGAACAAGGAGGGGGAAGCAAATCTAGGCAAATGATTACTGTTCTGGAAAAAACAGGTTAATTAATATACAATTAATTTAGTCCCATTTCTATACAGTCCTGCATCTACTGGGTACCCAGTTTATAGTGCTGGCTGGTCAAAATCAGTGACCGAGGTTGCAGCTGTTGTTGGGACCCTTAATGGCAAGAATCAATTACATTAACAGTGGAAAGCAAATTAAATTATTGGTATCCATGGCCACCTGGCCTAGTCTATTGAAACCCTTGAAATTAAGCTGAGAACAATTAGATGACACCATAAGAAAATCAAGATGCTTGTTGCAGGGAGCTACCCTGAATTTTCTCACTGTACCAGACAATTTAGGATAACCTGGCAAAATGTAGACCTGATGCTGGAAGCTGCTACACATGGGGAAACTGGGCCACCACAACTCACCTCCACTTCATGGCCTTTCCCTGTAGGTGGCTGCAATCTGTGATGCCTTGCTGCATGGTGGCTGGATCCCCAAAGCTGGTCTCTTGCCCAGGAAATGGTAGCAAGCATAGGAGCAGTCGACATGGCCCGCCATGGACAGAAGCCCAAGTTTAACAGAGTGTCTCTGGCAAAGTTCAGTTTTTCTGCTGGTGACCCCTCCAGCTGGTAGGCAGTTCAGTCACTGGTAAAGTTGGGCTTCTCTCTGGCAATCAGAAGTCCCTAGACAGTAGGCATTGACCCACGATAAGCGTTCAGCATATTTATTTTAGGGAACATTCAAACTCTCCAATTCCTCTTTCGGCTTCTGGTCAGTTTACAATGTCAGCCACTTTTCTGAGCAAACCTCTTAATCTGCAGTCAAGCAGTTTCTAATGATCGATCCCCTACTTGGGAACTGCAGGGTGCTCACCAAAGAAAACTAGGCCTCTCTTAGGCTGGATTCCCACAGGGCCTACAAACTCCTTGCTCCACAGAGTCTCGAGATGACCAGCCACACCAGAAGCTCCTCTCAGTTCAAGAGCTTGTGCTGTATCCTTCTTGTTTTTTAAAGAGTTCTCAGACCAGTCAGTTTCTTTTGCAATCTTATTGGCTGAAAGTGGGGCCAGTCACCACCTTGTGCTCTCATTTGTTTCTTTAAGTGCTAAAAACACTAGAGTTCACAGTTTTTCCCACAAAGCACCAGTGCTAAGGACCCCTTGAGATCCCCGTGTACTAATTGGACCAAATGGGAATTCCCAGTCCAAACATGGTGGCTTCTACTGGGAAATATAGGCTGCAATAAAGGCAGGTTAAACAACAATCTATATATTAAAGGCAGCTATGAATTAGAAGTAAACATTTGCAGTATTATAAAATACAACACAAAGAAAAAGAGCCGCTACTTGGTATGTAGTGCACAAAGTACAAAAGAAATACAAGAAAACATAAACTTTGGCACATACTGACACCAAGACAAATGCATAAAAGCAAATTGTCTTTTATTTAAATACAGCTAACCCTCACAGCAAACACATGGGTAAAAACCTCAACATTTAATGCAGCCACACCTGCACTTTGTCAAGAGAATGAGTTGTTAAACAACCATACAGTCTTTATGGTACACCCTCAGGTGTTACATATTAAATGACTAAACAACTTATATAAAACAAACTAATAAGAAAAGGAGGAGGAAGTGGGGAAGGGGAAAAGTGGCAAAAAAGGAACAATGAGAATGATAATCAGCATTCTTGTTTAAATTATTAAAGTGCATCCAATATGAAGAAAAGTACATTCAGATGACATCATATAATGCCATAATTAATACACAAAAAAATTCAGAAACATTTATAAATTATGTTGTAATTCAATTTTATCATTTAAACCAGGTATAGACAAGACTTGTAATTTAAAAATCCAGTAGTTTTCCTTACGTGCTAGAACATTATTCATATCACCCCCACGAAGTCCTAATTTAACTGTATCAATCCCTGAAAAGTCCAATTATGTTGTGATGGTTCCAAACTACCATGTGTATGAAAGGCAGTAGCATAATCCAAATTTTTATTTGCAACCACTCTAACATGCTCACTCACCCTTTATTTTAATTTCCTTTTAGTCCGCCAAACATAATAAGCTCCACATTGGCAAAAAGCATAATAAATAACAAAACAGGAATCACAATTAATAAATGTTCCAATTTCAATCTTGATACCATCTACTGGACTTTTAAAGCTTTTAACAGCCTGAATGTACTTACAAAATTTACATCTTTGGCATTTAAAACTGCCTAATGGTAATGGCAGCAACTAATCTTTACACACTGGATCTCCTAATTTACTTTGTGCTGGATTATTCATAAAGGTCTGCGAATCTACATTCGTTTTACTAGTCATTCTCAGGGAACTTGCAGGCTGGTAACTACTAGTTAACCTGTCACCTAAATTACTTTTCTTTTTTGCATACCATTCATGGAGGCATCTTAACAAACCACAGTATTTTTGGCTCATTATACAAAATATGCCAATTCCATCTAATGTTAGTTTCAATTTCTTTAGACTGTATAGAATACGTAGTAACGAAATTAAGTATCTCACTTTCATTCTCAAGTCCCAAAATATCAGAGGAAAAGTTTGTTTCCAATAATTGTTGTCTTTGCAGTCCAGTGACATGCTGTCTGGCTATTGTTACTTCACTTGCTGCATTATCCTGTTTTAAAAACCTCTGCTCCATATCATCAGCCCATTGTTTGAATCCCAACTCAGTGGAACAGTTCCTTCATGCATGAATAAGCTGTCCTCTTGGTATGGATCTGACAATGTGCTTAGGATGACAGGAACTAGCCAAAAGTACAGTGTTTTTATCTGTTGGCTTTCGAAACAATGTAGTACTCAAACCGCCAACTGTATCCTTAGAAATTAAGATATCCAAAAATGGTATACATGCTAAATTCATATTGACAGTAAATCTCAAATATTTACTTTTGGATTGCAAATAATCCACAAATGACATCAGTTCACTCTCTGGGTCCTGCCAAATCAAAAAAAAATAATCATCAATATAATGTTTATGTTGTTTAGTCATTTAATATGTAACACCTGAGGGAGTACTATAAAGACTGTATGGTTGTTTAGCAACTCATTCTCTTGACAAAGCACAGGTGTGGCTGTGTGAAATGTTGAGGTTTTTATCCATGTGTTTGCTGTGAGGGTTAGCTGTATTTAAATGATTTACAGTACTATGTACAGCTTTCTCCACTCTGTTAGCGACAGCAGAGTGGGGTAGATCAGGGTGATGCCTGACTGGTCATGAGCACTAGAACACTTGGACCCAGCCTAACCCATTTTTAGCATACACACTGGCTGTGGCACTTAAAGGGACAGGTGCGGGGAAAGATTATGGCACGCTTATGCAGATTCACAGAAGGACACCAACAACCATGGATTCACCATCTCTGCAAAATGTCTGCCTGACAGTGGGCATTACTGGAGCCTAGGGAGATACTTATGGTAAGCCCCTGATTTGGGGGTCAGGTTACACAAGCAAGCATCCAATCCTAGAATGCAGAAGTGTAGGGATCTATCTTAGTTTATGAAGTTACTGGAGCCTGAAAGACTGCCCCAGAAAGAGGCTCCACATGAGCCTTTGAAAGAGTTTAAGCCATGATGCAGGCTGAGGTTGAATCATACAAAGTAAATGCATAAGTGTAATCATTCATCTGATTTTGAGACCCTGTTTGAGCAAGAAGGCCCATATTTGTTTGTAGCTATACTTGAGATGAATGCAGTAATGCAGGCTGAGGGAAGTCACAAAAAACAAGCATAAGAAACTGCTACTGCCAGAGACACTATCTGAGCATGAGAAAGCACAGTATTTCCTTTTGAGCTGGTATCTGCAACTCATTTCAAATGCAAAAAGCAAAAATATAAATACAATTATACAATGGGACCTTATGAAAAACAAATCTGATTAGCTAGCTGACACCCCCCTATATTGTAAATCATAGTATTACAATGGAAGATACACCAGCTAACCACAGTCTCGAGCACTCCAAAACAGAATCAATCCAACCCCTTTCACAAACTTTCCAGCCACCATATTGGACTGCCACTAAATAGTCCATGGGGAAAGTCCTGTTCGTGAACAAAATGGAAACCAGTTTTGAAATAATTGACCCAGATGAACTAGATGAAATATTCCATTCTTTACCTGAACCCACAGATGCTTTACATGAAATGCCACCTAAAATGGGACAAAACATACCTGTCAGTGCTGCTACTCAGGCACCTGATTCAGCCTGTACCATCACCTTAGACCCTGACCCTGAAACCGCTGTCATGCCACCGAAAAGCTCAGCCAGCAATGCTGTGGAAAAGTTGAACTCCGTGGGCCCTGACATCATACCAGGCCTGGTCAGTCCTAGAATGGAAAAACAGCAGCATCACCTGGTTGTAACAGACAAGGAAAGGCTACAGCTAGAGTTGGATAGACACAAAGAAACCACCCAAAAACAAACCCTGTGGGCATTAAACATATTTCTAGATTGGTGTATGCAAAAGTATGTAACACTAGATTTAAAAACCATTCCAGTACAAGATCTAAACAAAATTTTACCCACTACTACAGTACCATGAGGAACAGTGGTGGGGAAGGAGCAAGTCTTAAGCAGCTCCGTTAG
The DNA here is from genome assembly GCA_016271365.2 of Neoceratodus forsteri. Taxonomy (NCBI): domain Eukaryota; kingdom Metazoa; phylum Chordata; order Ceratodontiformes; family Ceratodontidae; genus Neoceratodus; species Neoceratodus forsteri. The sequence continues at coordinate 662,744,105 of CM028135.1, read as the reverse complement.
TCTGAGTTTAGGACTAAACAGACACCTTAATCACCCACCAATTAGCAGGTCCATAAATCTAATGTGCAACCCTGAATTTAACAGTGCCAACAACATTTTCAAAGCAGTGGTGAAACAGTGTTGAAAACAAGGCAAGGACAGAGCTCAACATCATGCTGCTTTAACAATAAATGAGCTCAGCACTATTAGAAACTCAAAAGCAGTTTCCCCCGATACAGCAAGTGGACTTGTTAAAAAAGTTTGGAGTGATATCCAACTCCATTTTGATAGAAGAGGAGATTAATGTGTCAGACAATTAAATGTAAATTCATTTGAAATAAAAACTACTGACAATGGCTTACAATACCTAAAAAAGAGTTTCAGCGAAGACACCAAGACCATTCACAACACAATGACCCCACTTTCCAGTTTACCAGAGGCTACGTTTGAGCATACTGATGACCCATTGTGCCCAATAAAAAGTTACAAAAAGAATATTTCGAGGCTGGTTCCGAACCCTTCCTCTTTATTCTGCCACCAAAAAACTTGCCAAGAAGTGTTAGACAGCATGGATACCTAGTACTCTGCTGAGCTAATGGGAATCAATTACCTGGTTGGAATGCTTCCTTGATTTATAAGGAAGCAGGGGCACTGCAAAATATTCATGACCCACTCCTTGAGGTCTACAGCTCTAACACTTCTTAGTAATTCAGGAATGGACGTTCATCTGATCATGGCAATCACAGGACACAAAAGTGGGTCCTACCTCCGTAGTTCCTGGAAACCCAGTATCAGTGACTTTCAAAGTAGGGCAATATCATAGCAAAAGACAATGCAAAAAAAGAAAAAAAGCCGAACAAAGGCAGTCCCTAAAAATGCCACTAGGCAGAAACCAGTAGCATGCATTACTCCTCCTAAGCAAAAGTGCAGCAGCAGCAATCCACATGACCATCCTCTGCAGTCAGCACATACTGCACCTGCAACAGAACTGCAAAATAATCCAAGCATAGACATCAGGAAAACACTTTCCTTTGTGGAAATACTTCCAAGGCTATCCACCATGATGCAACTAGCAGCTCTGATAGCTCCTTGCATCTTCCACCAACTCTGAAAACTGTCACGGACCAGCCTCATCAGAAGGAGCCACGTGAAAAACATAACCAATCACAACATGAGAACCACCCTTGCAGACAACCATTATGCAACCTAGTGAATAATGGGACTATAAATTTCTACTGGCACTAATGTTCAGATTAGAACCCAGCAAATACACACATACAAAAATGTTATTTAAAATAGTTTTGTAGCTGTGTACAAAAAACAAGTGTAAAACTATAATTTCCTTTTCCATTGCAGCTACACAGACCATGGATCTCCTCTCCCCCCACCCTGAGAGGGCATACACATGTTCAACAAAGCGACTGCTACCAAAGCGACTCACAGAAACATTGCTACCTACCAAAGCAATAAAGGACACTTAACAGCTTGAGTTTTATTTTTATTTTGAATGACAGAAATACTGTTCAGCACCAAGTTAAAATCTAATTTCATTGCTAAGAGCTCTTGAACTTTAAGAAAGAAAAAATACAGTTAATAACTTAGTTGTTCACTTCTCTTTCAATTTTGCTAGTAATAAAAACAACAGTTTATTTCATGATTTTTAAAACACATTCACTTGACTTTAAATTTAACATGTTGTGGACCACAAAACAGAATGTTTCACCTAATAAACAGCTATACAGTTTATTAGCTATTTTCTTCAGTGTAAGAATATGAACAGTATTTATTTAAAAAATACATTTAACATCAAGTTTTTTTGTCTCTTTCAACAGAATGACAGTGTATGATTGCAATAAACCATTCCAGGGTATGGGTTATGCTGGGATTTAAACCAACATATAGCCAATTAGTTATTTATATACTTGAAATGTTAAAGATATATTTATTTTTAAAAGAGCTTTCATTTTTCTATGTAATATTAATCCACATCTTCAGTAGTTAATTCAGTCATACTTTATATTTGATTTTTTTAATTGCACATAGCATAGTAAATAAATACAGTGGTAGAGCAGGAACAAGTGTCTGGCCTTGCTACTAAGTATATTGAGGTTTTTACTAAAACAAAAAAAGGTTTAGACTGTCCCAGAAGCATAGAAAACATACTCTAAAAGCCAAAGGTTAAAATATTTAGTACACTGCTTGAAATGAATATTACATTATAAAAGTAGTCCATTGTTACTTTTTATCCAAAGTAGGTTTTATTTTCCCATTTACTAATTAGAAGATTTTCTGCCTGGTTTTCTGGAGATGTGATATGTGGAACTGTATTCTACCTGGAGGCTGGACATACTTAGTTTTACTTTCTGTCACACTTCATCAGCATTGTAACTTAACTTACTAGGCCATCACACCTGACCAGGAAGAGCTCACCTTCTGCCAGATTAGTTACTGGTGATGTTACAACGAGCAAGGTCACAATGCTGATGATGCATAATGGAACACTTGATATGTCAGGTTGTAGGATTGGTATAAAGCACTTGATGTGTCAGCTTACAGGTAAAGGGCTGTTCTATGTGTCACACCTAAACACTGTCAGGCAGAAAAATAATTAGCAAACTGAAAAGAAAAAAATCCTTTAGAAATAAAGTAACAACCACTTAAAATAATAAAACATATATGTTTTTTTTAATGGTGTTACTAGCTTTTACATTTGTATCATACACCACTTGCTTCACTGGATAACTTTGTCAGTGACCCTAAGGAAACTTGAATTCCAGTGTTTGTTCCTGTCAAAGTAGGATGTCAATGAAAACAGGGAGTTGCACCTCAGTCTGGCTGTCCTCTATGAATCAACTGGAAATTTAATACACCCTTAGATGGAGCAGTTCCCACACTATTTAATGCAAGTCTACACATCTGCAAGTTTTCCCTACTGTCCCTCTTGCTATTCAGTCAGAAAACCTCAGAAACTAAGTTGTTTTTAAAATGAAGAATCTGATCTTATAAAATTTACTTATGGCCATATTTCTAGAGTTCTCTACATCCCTAAAATATGAATATTATTTTATTTTGTCACCATGTTACAGTAAATCTGTTGTATTACATGATTATCATGTTTCTCAAATACCTGAGCACATAACCTTAAAACTGCACTTCCTGGCTGAAGGAAAATCCATGAAACAGTTATTTTCAAATCCAAAACAGTCTATATAGCAGCCATATGTATGGAAGGGTGCTACTATAGATCTTCCTGGGGCTAGGCATAACCTTATGTATGGCACATTTCCAAGAAACTCAAACAACATTTTTAAAAATAGCTGTTCACTGCTATATGACATACCTGTTTCAGGAATGATGTAGTTATAGCTTTTTGGCACAAAACTGTAATGTCCAAAACATCTTTCATTCTCACCTATTTTTTTGGGGGGGGGGGGAGTATGGCAGTTAGTCTGCTATTTCCAACAATCACATGTGTTCATGTTTGAGATGGAGCTGATGCATTGTTTTCTCCAGATTACAGTGCCGGTGGGGGGCGGGGGGGTGTGATTGCCATTTGGAGTTACAGATCTCTGAGTCCTACTCAGTACCACCTTTCCCTGTGCATGGAGGTTTCCTTTGTCAAACAAATATTAACGTTGTTTGACAATGCAATTAAGAGTCCTGGAACTCAGGGGTTATGTAATGTGTTGCACATGAGATCCATGTAGTATTGTACTTCCAAAATACCGCATGCCCATTGCCATACTATTCGGTAAATGTTTAACAGAAAGGGTGCTCTCATCTGCAATGCTGTGGATACTGCATATATACTTAAGTGCCCATGTGGATAGCACATATAGATATGTATAAATATGCCCACTAGGACTTGAAAACAAAATTAGGACAGTTAACAGAAATGTACTATAAGGGGTAGACAATTTTAAGTGTAAGGGTTATGATAGCTCTTCTTTAAACTACATTATGCATGTATCAAGGGAGGCCATGTACCAAATAAGCAATTTGGACGTTTTGCCTACATTTTGCCTACATGAAGGGCAACCTACTAGTTACACACACCAATGCCTTCAAGATATATGGGGCTTAACAAAGTATGTATGTTATCCACTGTCTGAGTGACTAAACATTTTCTTTCTCATTAAAATACTACTTGGGTACTATATAATAATTCCTGATTTATATATTAATGTGCAAGAGTACAATGCACTTTAGGCCATTTGTATCTGAACAAGGAGATTTCACAGATACTTTCTCCTTCTGCAATTCTTCCCTTAACCTTATTGTGTATAATTTGTTTTTGCAGTCTCTTTAAAATATATATTTATATATACAGTCTCTTTTTAATGAAGAACCATCCTTGAACCAACAAATTGAGTAAGATGGCCATGCTGACAATTTGGTCACATTTGTCCTATGAATGGAAGTGCAGGGCCCGTAAGGCTCTGTTCTTTCACAGCTACATACATATACACATCTACAGAGGGATCAGAGCATATGTTTGAATGACACTGCTCTCCCACAGGAAAATAAAAGATACTACTATACTACAGTGAAGCCCACCAGAATCAAGCACAGTGTCACAGGTTTACTACATGACGAAAGAGACTAACTCCCATTGAAATTGCATGGTTTACGTAGTAACTCTACTGCAGAATTTTGCAGTACTTTGCTTTATTCTGGTGGGCTTCACTGCATCTCAAAAACTAAGGAAATAAGTTGCAAAAAACTTTGCTAATGCTCCAGTTATGGTCAAAGTGACAAAAGTTGGGAAAAGAGGCATAAGAATTTCCAAACCTAACACCCCAAGCCAGACAGGGAAGCAGGTGTGGGTCCTTGGCTTCTATGCCTAACACTCACCCCTTCTAAAGTCTATACATCTAAGCTTATTTACAGATGGAAAGGGGTGAGTGTTAAGTTTGAGAAGTGCAAGGCACACCCAAACCTGCTGTCCTGCCTGGTTTGGGAGGGTGGGCTGTTAAGGTTGGAAACCCTAACACCTCATTTCCCAACTTTTGTCACTTTGACCCTAACTGGAGAATTAACAAATAATTTTAGACTACTTTCTAAATTATAATAGGAAATCCTTCCATTATAAAATGGCAATCCAATAGTAAGAATGAAAAATCAGACTTACCACCAAAGGTGCCATTGAGACACTGAAGCTAGTCATAAAATGGAGGGAGAGCTCTATGATGAAACAACCAATTAATTAGGCAGCCTAGCATTTGCTGTCCAATACGTCACTTGATCACAAGATGAGGTTATTAAATAACATCATATTAAGTGCTGTGATGCTTCACAAGATCTGCCTGCCTGACCATAAAAGCAACCAATAATGACATCACAATGGTGTAATTAGCATATTGTCTTGCCACATGCAAGCAGCTACTGTTTACACATGCATTATAATTAGGAACATTGGAAAAAGAGACAAAACAATGATGTGGGGAGTTACACTGTAATTTCAAGATGACTTCCACTAAGAATTCAGTGTGGATTGTTGATAGCTCCTTTGTGACAAGCACTAGTGCGTTTGTCAGGTAATTACATTTTAAAATTGACCTGGAGCTGTTTAAATATGAAGTCAAGAAGTTTCAAAAAGGAAGCATGCATTGGGATCAGTTGCTGCCTACCTTACACAGACTACAGTCTTGTAACTCACCTGCAGATGTGCTTATGATATAAGCTGGAGGTAACAATTTAGGATATAAAAAGGGTCTTGATCTAATTTTAGAAGCAAAGTCAGATCTATTGCAAATTATTGAAATGTTTCCCAACTGCAAGATTTGGTATTCAGATATTGAAGAGCACAAGTTTTGGAAGAGACAGAGTCATGCACTTTTCTTAGGGGGGAAAACACAAGAAAGTTAACATTCAAATTTCTGGATTCTTTAAGCATCATGGACAGACACATGATTGGCTGTTTCTAAAAGATGGGTTCACTTGTCTGAAAAGGGCAATTAAATATTGTTTTCTGATTTCAGCATGCAATAGAGCACTTGTAAATCTCACTCCAAGCCTAAATTTGACTGTAGAAGTACTCTCTTAGTTTTGCAGAACACAGCAGCTCTCTCCATAGCCATTCATATGTTTCACACAATCAGATCAAACTAAATTACTTAATACGTGTCTATATCTCATCACCAAACACACACACACACACACACACACACACACACATGCACACGCACATGCACATGTGCACATGCACACACACACACACACACACACACACGGACAACCGCATTTCAAAACATGATGGTTGCTTACCCTGAATCAGTTAACAATCATGTCTAATACACAGCTCACATCTCCCAAGTGGTCACCATTTAAATCACTATTGCTGGAATGATAAGGAATGGCAAGGACCAAGGCTACACCTCACCCCACCCCATCCCCCATAAGCCTCACATCTCCTAAGTGGTCAGAGGTTAATTCACTATTGATTGAATGGGGAAGGAGTGCCACAGTTTTGGAATGAGCCAAGGATGCGCACAGACCATCTCCCCACCCCTCACATCTTGTAAGTGGTTATCCATTTATTTACTTTCAATTGAATGCAGAAGAAGGTCCATAGGTATGGGGTGGTATCTCCCACTGCCCCCCCAACTACCACACACCTCCTAAGTGACTGTCTGTTTATTCAGTGATGCTTGAATAGTGAGGAAAGGCCACAGATATGGGATGCCCCTACCCCACAAGTCACATCTCCAGAGTGCTGATCTGCTCATTCACTTTTGCTGGAATAGGGTGAAGATTCATTGGTTTAAGAGAGGTCAAGGCTGTGCATTAGATCATCCAGCCCATGAACACACATCTCCCATCTCCTGAGTGGTAATCTATTCATTCACTATATCTAAAACTAGGGTAGAGAAAGCTTGCATGGAGGGGATTGAGCATTAGCTCATCCCCCAACACCTTTTTAACCATCAAATACTCACACTGTTATTCAGTACTGTTTCATCATATGCAACCTAGAATACGTGTACTTGTTTGTGTCTTATGGGGTGAAAGTGTGGGTTTCAAAATAACAGGCATCAACCACTTATAAGTGCTAAGACTAAAACATATACATTTTTCTGTTCATATGACTATATCGGCAAACATTTTTTTTATAATATGAACACATTTCTACATTTATGTGATTGGATCAAAAGGTTTTCAACAAAGTGGTATTTTTCACTAACAAATCACAACAAATCTAAAAAAAAACACACAAAAGCTCTCACCTTGCATGCTTTATTACAATCTATATAACAAGGCAAGCAAACAACTTATTTCTTGTGTTTTAGATAAGCAAACTTTTCTTTATATTTTTTGTGTTCACTTCACAAATGAATATGAATGCAAAAAAGTACATAGAAATGCATTCTACATAAAATAAACATGCACCTTTAATCCTTATATGTTCGTATCATGTGAATTTCAGCAATTTCTCATTTTTCTAAATAAAACTTGCTGAACTATAAAAAGGACTCAAAAGAATACTCCTTCAGACTTTTAAAAACAAACACATGCTAACAGGGTTGACCATTTGGTGTATGTTGTCTTTTCTCAACAAGTAAGTTTTCACCATTTTCCCTGCATTCCTGTCCCTAAGTCATATGAAGACATAATGTTTATTATATGAACATGTTTCATGATACAAGCACATAAAACAGTGTTTGTAAAAATCAATTATTTTTAAAATATTAACTTTTTAAACTGTGCATGTGTGAAAAAGGAACATATTTTTGTAAAAACGTACAAATTACGAAACTTAGAGCAATGGAAAAGCACAAAACACACATCCTAGGTGAATATGTTACAAACCTGCAAATTTCATGTTTAAAATCCACCAACTGTTTGAGATATAGCTGTGCACAAAAATGACTTAATTTTGGCCAATGTAAAATGTTTTTAACTTTTCCCAGTTAACCAATTGCAAAGAAATTATCAGGATCCAGATATCCTGGTACCATCTCCGTACCTGCCAGATTTCAAATAAATCAGTTCAATGGGGTGGTGTCATTAAGGTGCACAAATTGGGGTTTAACATTAAAGTGCTTAGTCAATCATAGTATTCAGGTGCAACAGCACTTGCATAATTTATGTTCATTGTAGAAAAACTACATTAATGCAGATATTAATTTTGAATAGATAAATGAAACAAGTATTAGGATTTTGGCTCTCTGGAGTCTTTGAAAATCAGTTGTGGGGTCTTGCATGGGGTTGACAACCCTAATGCCCACCCTTCCTCCAAGTCCGTAGCCTCCCGTGCAAAGCACAAGGCATTGTATGGCTCCAAGCCAGTGCCTCAGAGAGATAGTTTTTGGAGGCAGAGAAGTATGGCTTGCCACATGTTACCAACAAAAATCAGTCAAAGCATTTTTCAGCCAAGGGCCTGTAGGCCATGTGAAGAAAGGAGGTGATGTATGACCTTGATTGCTCAGAGGAGGTGGCATGTATTAGGGTTTAATTGAAAAAAAAAGAATAGAGAAAGTAGTGCTGATGCAGTGCATAGGCGCATCAGGCCTCAACACACACATCAACCCGTTGTGAGGAAAGGCTTCCTGGCCCAACGCAAGGTGTGATCTGTGTGCCAGAACACTGCTCTGTCCCACCCAGGCTGGTGCTGGTGTTGTACACTTCAACACCTTCCCCCCATCTTCGACCCATTCGGCCAGCTCACTGAGATCACAAAAGAAATCAGGTCACTGGCACATGATAGCAAAATGGTCCCCACTGGGCCAAAGGCTGCATCCGCAAATATTACTTTGTGAATTTTTTATAAAATTTAGACCCTAAAGACTTAACTTAATCTTTTTATGACCCCCCCCCAAAAAAAAAAACATGGCAGGTTTCATTTATAAAATGCTGGCAAAATGTAATTTTGTACCACAAGTGTGAAAACACATTTTGACCAGGATTTGAAAAATTACACCTGACATGTTCATGAGGTTGTGTAAAAAGTGATTATATTGAAAATTTGGGGTCAACATATTGAAAATTATCAAAGTTATGAGTGAGCATTGAAAAATCTCAATGTATATTCATAACTTCTTTTTTGTATTTCTACCCCACATTTTCATCAGAGTCTGCTTATCACCCCACCTCATGACCTCAACTGATGAAAATGTTCAAATTCCACCCAAAATTGTGATTCTGCTGGTTGACTGTGAAATCACCCTTCATATAAGACTCAAAAAGTTTCACCTAGCTTTTTCATGAGATGAGGTCTTAAAAAGGCTATGAGGAACATTTGGTATACAAATATTTAAAAAATTACCAAGTTATGTGTAACAGCTCAAAATGCACTGAAATGCATTAACCAAACTTACCTGATTTCTTCAGACACCGGTCCAGCACTGAGGAATGAAAATGTGTCTCTGGTCTAGAGAGGATCATGGCATTGGAACCTGGTAGGTAATTAAAAGTTGGGAGGGTGGGGTGCTGAGGGGGATTGAGTGGGTGGGTGGTGGAGGGACAGATGATGATGCTACAGACCTATATGGGTTGTTTTTTTTTGTAGAGTAGGAAGAAAAGACAATGAGGGACTGTTTTTGTTTTACATTTACTGAACTTGGGATTGAGCACTCCAGTGTTGGGTGGATGTTCCATGACACTGGAGGTAGGCATCCCAGTGTCTCACAGTGTTGAGTTGAGGGAGGTTGAGCTGGCAAAGAAAGATTGGACATCCTGTTGTTGGGATGTTGTTGTGGTGGGCAGTGGTGGGGAATCATTACACAGGGAGGGAACTGAACCAGAACCAGGTGTGTCAAAATATACAGTTTAGCTGACACCTGGGATTAAGCACCCAGTTGAAATAAGGTTAGGCCACTGATGCAGCTAGTGGACGACGAAGGACCAGAAAACTTGCATGTTCAGCAGGAGTGGGGCTACACACTGACACATAACCTCACCCATACTGAACAAACACTGCTGAAAGGTATACAGATGCTGTTTACAGCAACTAGATAGCCCTGTCTCCTGGAAAACAAATGCACTCTCATTGACCACATTAAGGAATGCAGTCATAAAAATTCAGGCACCCTTAGAATGCTGATTTTTTAACAATACATGTTCAGAAATGTAAGTTTTTAAAAATATTTTAAAAAGTACTTTAGTTTGGGAGATAAATAAAAAAATAACACCTACCTTGGGCCAAACTCTGTCAAATCTTCAAGTTTCAGGTTTCAAATCTTCCTAGTGTTTTAGTCATAAGTGAGCAGAAAAAGGTCTTTATGTATTTTTTTTTCTCTTCTGTAATTTTGCCCCAGTTAAGTGCTTTTCATGTAATTATCAGTATCCAAAGATCCTGACACCATGTCTGTGCTTTCCCAATTTTGTGTAAATTGGTTAACATGTGGCAAAATTAAAAAGGTACAAGAATTGTGGTTTAAAATTAAAGTGCTTACTAAACCCTGTAGAACTGTTTGAAAAAAAAACTATAGCAGTGTAGACTTTAGGCTTGGAGAATGCAAAGCAGACAAATTAAGGAAATGAAAAATATTAGGGTTCGGAGTCTAAGGAATCTTGGTAAATTTGTTGTGTGGTGTTCCTTGGAGTTGTCAACCCAAATGCCCACCTCCTCTGCCCAGGCCATAGCCTCCTGTGTCATGCACAAGGTACCATTCCAAGCCAGTACCTCGTAGGCTTATACCATTTGGAGGTAGATAAATATGTCCACAACAGGCAACAAACAGAATCAGTCATGGATTTCTTCTGGCAGAACCCTCTGGGCCCTGTGTGAAACATGATATCATATCTGTTTGCTTAGGGAAGGGGATGGCATTGGGTGACAACCCCAAGGTACAGTATACTATACCACCATTTCACCAAGACTTATGAGACTCCAAATCTAATGTTTTCATGTCCTTACTTTGTCCACTTTGCATTCTTCAACCCTAATGACTAAATTAACATTGACTTTTGCAATGACTTTCCTTAACTTTTTTGTGATAGTGGAATTATACCATCAATCACACAGGTTCCTTTAGGACCTGCAAGATCTGACCCTTTTAGTCCACGTTAGTGCAGAACTGTGAGATGGGCAAAATCCATGGGACAGCATACTCTGTACTCATATGCTGGAATTTGAGTTTTGGTTTACTAAATATTATACTTAAGGGCATTGGGTTGACAGTGTTGTTGGTTGCTAGGAAACAGCAGTCACCAAGCAGGAAGGGTCTGAATGGAGTAGTAGTTTTTCTAACAAGGTGCCATGAACTACTACACTACCGGGATATATCTATATATAGGGGGATAAATGATGGGTGACTGTGGAACATGGAAAATATTTGCACGAGTGCAAATGTTTGCCATATTCCACAAGTCGCACATCATGTGTGCAATTTACACAATAGGGCTAGTGTCCTTTGGCAACATTGTTTTCTGTGTTTTCTCCCTGTTTACTCTGTTTTTTTTATTTTGGCAACTGGGTACATTTTTAAGGGGGACCTGGGAGCACTGGGCAGTTAACTGGTTTATTCAGAGTCACACAGTATTGAAATGGAAGTTGTGAAAATCAAACACTGGTTTGGGCTGCTGGAAGTTTGTTCATTGCTTGTTACTCTAAACTCTAGGCTATACTGACAGCACTGTGTGTGTGTGTGGTCTGAGTGTGTGTTAAGTGTTTCTGAATGGGCTGAGACTGTTAAACACTATGAGAAACTGGTGCATGTGATTTGCAATGATAATTGTGTTACCTGCAGCTAGGAGTGGGAAACAGACTGTTCATTCAGTAAGTTGCAGGCTTCACTGAGACAGAGAAACTGTTGCAGTCAGCAATCAGAAAGAGAAACTGGTTTATGAAGGAGGCTGGTATGAAGATTAGAGCAGTACAGTAATGGGCTAGGATTGTCAGAATAACTATGGGGCACAGGTGATTGTCTTTTACAATGCTAATTGAGTTAGTTGTAGGATTCAGTGAGAAAGAGAATCTGTGAAGCTATTAAATGCAGGCTGCAGTGTAGATGGTCTCACTCTGGTGACATCACCATTGTTGTATATTTGCTGGTGATGCAGACATTGTGGGTTTATCAGGAAATAAATCCACAGTGGTGATGTCATCACAGTGGTTATACAAGGGTTGTGAAAATAACACCATTTACTTCATAGCACATCACCTCACCCCTATTGTATAAATATATACAATATATATATATATATATATATACATATATTTAAACTTTATTTTCAAGGTACAGTGTGTACAGCACTCAGAGCAGAGAATAAAGAATTCAGTGGCATATTACAACAGAATCATGAGTACACACGCACTATTATCAGGTTCACATTTATATATGTTTAGGTTATACAGATTAAACCAATCTGCCACTATATACAGTATTGCATAAGCCAATAGTATTTACTTTACTTAAATGGAAATGATTCATGGTGCACTGACAAACAGCAGCATTTCAGGGTGGTTCAGAAACTCTCCAGGCATTCTCCAACCTTCTTCTTCTGGCCGCATCCCATACCTACTAATCAAAATCTTGGAAACCAGTGCTGGGTCATGGCTTTTTCCAGGGGGTCTCATATCTTTTTAAATTTATCTTCCCTCCCCTGAGCTTTATATTGAGTGTGCTTAATTTTCTTACAGTGAACTAGTTTTTGAGCCCACTCAGAGATCGAGGGTAAGGAATCCTGACCCCAGTGGTAAGCCAATGCCTGCTTCCCCACCACCATTGTGAGTGGCCACAAAGGGTGATCTAATCCCTTACATGCCCTTGATATGCCAGGGAGACCCAAGATGACTTCTCCTGGGCTGACTGCCTGGGAGTCCCCGAGCATGGCCTGTGTGATTGCAGTAACCCTTGACCAATAGTTGCTAATACTTGGGCATGCCCAGACCAGGTGGAAAAAGGTACCCTGGTGCACCTTGCATTTCGGATACAGATCTGAATGAATAGGGTCTATTCTGTGGGCCAAGGAGGGGGTGAAATATGTTCTGTGTAGAATACTAAAATGTGTAGCTCTCATCCTATTATTGACTGAACAGCTCATGCCCTTACTCAAGATTGTTTTCCAGTCTCCTGCCGTCAAAGCCTCCTCTACCAAATCCCTGTCCCTCTGGTTTTTCAGAGAGTGGATAACATCCAGCAGAGCTCTCAATACAGACCTGTAACACTTGGCCATAGGCCTAGGCCTAGCTTCTTGCATAGATTTCTCTCATAGCTTCTCCTAATGGGGACCTTTGTGGGTAGAGAAAATGGGACTCCCCATCCTCGCCACTTCTTAACCTGTGCCGTACTTCAAGGTATGTAAAAATGTGGGAGGGGTTAAGGCCATAGGTACCCGCTAGGGTCTGATATGAGTGAACAGTGTCCTGGTGGTATATTTGATAAATTAAGTGTACACCTTTTCATGTCCAGGTGTCTAATGTCTGTTTCACAGGAATAGGTATTGTTTCCCCTTCCCATAGTGCTAGTCCAATGTCTGCATCTGGGGACAAAGTAATTGGATGATTCATCAGGTTATGGGCCCTACACCAAACAAGAACTGTGGTTTTAGTGAATGAGTTCTTTTTGAATTTCTTTGAGGACCACTTTAAAACTGATGCAAACAATTGTGGGCCCAGAGGGAATTCACTGACCTCATTTTCTAAACCCACCCACATCCTCCCCTCAGTTTCAGATTGGTATTTGTCCTGCAAGGCTGATAACTAAGCAGCCAAATAATAGGTTTTTAAATTTGGGAGGCCTAATCTCCCCTCCTTTAGTGGTTTCCACAACATTTCCTGTTTTATTCTAGGCCTCTTGTTACCCCACAGGAGAGATCCAACCACCCCTTAAGCGATTTAATGTAGTATTGGGGGACCCACACTGGTAGAGATTGAAATAAATAAAGGCACTGAGGTAGTACGAACATCTTTACTAGGTTCACCTTGCCTATCAGAGTTAAGAGAAAACTTTTCCACCTCTTGCACTGGGCCTGCATTTTCTTCAGGAGGGGGTCATAGTTGAGATTAAAAAGGGACGTGAATTTCCTGGGGATAATAACCCCCAAGTATCTTATAGATGTAGCAGGAGGTTTATGGAAACCCTGTATATTCACACCATTAGTACTCTTCCCCAAGGGGAGCCATTTGCATTTGGCCCAGTTTATCTTGTGTCCCAATATAGGGCCATACACCTCAAAAAGCTTGGTTAAATATGGGATGGAGTGATCTGGATCTTTAAGGAATAACAGCATGTCATCAGCAAATAATGAGATGACTTGATGTTGATTCCCAGTCATACACTCCTGTATGTTGGAGTTCTGATGTATAGATTTGCTGCATATGAAATAGTGGCCCCCCTTATTACTGCCTTGATAGCATCCCAGGTAATTGCTGCCGAGGTGTCTTCTGGCTTGTTATAAGTTTAGTATTCCTTGATTACCTCATTCATTTGCCCCTATATCACTCAGAGGCTAAAAGAGTCAGGTCCAGTCTCCACTGGCTAGTGGGTGGGAGACTTCACCCAGATGGGATTAACATTACAAGGGGAGCATGGTCCGACACAGAAATTGTGCTGTATTTGGTTCCCTCAGCCCTCTCAATATTTCTGGGGAAGCTAAATAAGGCATAAGCGGTAGTGTGGTGTGCTGGGGAGTAAAGGAAAATTCCCACCGTGGATATTTTTAAACGTGTGCAATACCTTTTATTCAGGTGTAAAAGGAGGGAAGCTAATGGCTCTAAGGCTGTGGCGAGCAGAAAGTTCCAGGATAATTCCCCACATCCATTCTTTATGGGACCAATCCATCCAAACTCATCCCTGAGCCATTGCTAAGGAATTTTTTGAATATTATAAAGACCAATATGGACCCTCCAGTACCTTTCTCCCATTCAAACATCCATGATTTTTTGAAACAGATCACATTGCCTACATTATCAGCTGCCCACCAAAATAGTTTGATTTACCCCATTTCTCTAACAGAGGTGACTGATGCTATTTCGTCATTGTCACTGGACAAGACCCCAAGATCTGACGGGTTTACATCCAACTTTTATAAAACTCTTGCTCAAGAGCTGATACCAGTTTTAGTGCATGTTTTTTTAATGATAATCTTGACAATGGTATCTCTGATCCCTCCCCTTCCTTCTAGAGGCCCTAATTGTGCTTCTCCCCAAGCAGGGAAAAGATCTAGAACAGGTCCCCAATTATTGGCCTATATCATTGATGTACCAAGGCCTGAAAATACTTAGTAAAATCCTAGCTAATTGTATTAATCAGATCTGGCATCATCTAATTGGACTGGAGAAGGTCAGCTTTATACCCTCCAGGTCAGCTTCGGACCCTCTTTGAAAACTAGGACATATTTTCTTGGCGTCCAGGGATCTTTGTGCACCATGGCTTTGATCTCCAAGGTCACCAAGAAAGCTTTTGATATGGTGGCCTGGCACTTTTTGTTCATGGTACTTCAGAACTTTGGTTTCCCTTCCATATTTGTTAAGTGGTTTCAAGTTCTCTATGATCGCCCTCTGCCGAAATCTATTGCTATTTTTTTTCCTTATTTTGTCCTTTGCAGTGGTGCCAGGCAAGGGTGCGCACTATCCCCTATTTTATTTAACTTATATTTAGAGCCACTAACATCAATAATTCAACTCCACCTGTCTATCTCTGGTATAATGGTAGGCCATACTGACTGCAAATTATTTGTTTATGGCAATGACATATTGCTTCACATCACTCACACTAAAAAATGTAAATCGGTCATCATGGAAACTAGGAACACCTTTGGCTCTCTTTTCCATTACAAACTTGATGTCAATAAAACAGTGGCTATGCCCCTTACTAAATTTAAAAACTGGGCAGATATAGAATCTCATAGTTTTATTTGGTCACCACACTCTTTACAGTACCTGGGGATTTATCTTTCTTCAGACCCTCTCCAAATGAGGAAGCTTAACTTCCATGATTTAATTTCTACTATCAGAATGGACCTGGAAAGATGGCAGTACTTACCACTGACTATTTGGGAACCACTAAATATTGTGAAAATGAATGTCCTCCCCCGGCTGTTTTATCCCCTTCAGATGTTAAATTATATCTTCCCTGCATTGTTTCAATATGGTCCACTCACTAATTTCAAGATTTATATGGGCAGGGAAAGCAACCCATCATGCTTACTTTAAATGAATTGCTCCTAAATCCCTTGGAGAATCACCAGAGTTCAAACTTTATTACTGGGCTGTACACTTAAATTATTAATTTCAGTGGTCTTGACCCTTAGAAATGGATTCTTGTTAGTCCTATACTCCACTGTGGTTAATTATTGAGAAAGCGTAAATTAAGGTTTGGGAACTTCCCCCCTTTCGCTTATTTATACTAAGTCCAACAATATCATCTTAGAAGTATGTTGGTCAGTGACTGGATCTTCCTTTCCAGTATTGAAACAGTTCTTATCTCAGTTTTCTTTTAATTTTGAGACAGACATTTCACAACCTCTTGATGAGAATTTCAGTTTTGCTGTTGGTGGGAAACAACTTACATCTCGTTGGCTGCCCAATCTTGACACTATATCCCTTTCTGACATTTTGTTGGAGGGCAACTTTCTCCCATTTCATGTTGTTCAAGAAAGGTACAACTGGACTTGTGCCTCTTTCTTTAAATATTTTCAACTCCATCATGATGTTAAGCATCATTTGGGCCCCCTCCATGGAGTTATACTTGTGAAACTCTTATATCTCTGGCACTTTCTCCTCATAGTGTTTCTAAGCTTTATAATTTCTTGCAGGCAGAGCTGTATATATCTTTCAACATCTAATCTTAATTGGGCTAAGATTTGGAAGTCCACTTTCCATTATTTATTGCAGGATAGACTCAAATAGACACAGTTCTTTATTTTATAAGATCTATATTATACTCCTGTCAAGCTCCATAAAATGGGGAAGCTGGATAAGATTATATGTAATAGATGCAACTCAGCTCCAGGCATATTATTACACATTTTCTGGGACTGCCCATCTGTTCATAATCTTTGGAATGAGATTGAGTCAGGGCAGATCCTTTACTGGGTATTCAGGATTTTTTTACCCCTGAAATATATTTAGTAGGGGAACTTACCTCTGTTCCTTCCAGAAAACAAAAATATTATATTCAGATGATTGCTATGTGAGTGGTCTTAAGACACTGGAAAGATCAACATAATCTTGTTTATATGGAACGTCTTAATGAACTATTGAAAAATCTTTGGATGTAGAAGCTAATTGCCAGCACAAAATACGCTTCATATATACATATATATATATATATATATATTAGAGGCAAAAAACTCTGTTTAATGCATTAGTAAGGGTTGTTCCACAGTGACAAAAGTGAGGAAATTCGCTGTTAGGTTGAAAACCCCTGATCCCCCCTCACCACCCCCAACCGCATTGGGGCGATTGGATCGCCAGTCCTAACTCTCAAATTCTATGACATGTAAATCAGCAAAGTATAGGAGAATGGGGACAGTAGGACAGCAATGCAAACAGAAATGCTAACAGTGGCGCAAATGGAAACACGGGCGCGTAATGAGAACAGAAAGGGTAACGCACATGGTGGCGCAGGACCGGACCGTCTGCCACGTGATGTGTTGTCACAGAGTAACATGGTGCCTGCAAGCAGAAATGTCAATGGGCATGGTGACGAAAGTGAAACAGAAAGATAAACAGTACTGTACACAGAAATGGCAAAAATAACAGAAACACAAAGCGCAAATGAAAACATGCAAGGATAACGCACATGGTATGAGCGTCCAATGATAGAGTAAGCAGATGGAACTGCAAGCCGGAAAGGGCAACAGTAACAGTAATGTAAGCGCACAGGCTGGTTTTCCCCAAAACCTGCATAGAGAAAGACAGTGAGTACAAATAATGTATGCATAATAATGAGTATCGGCGCAGAAAATAAGAACTTGGAATACTAAATACGTTATATCTCAGGAACCGTACGACGTAGAAAAAAAATTTAAAAGTCATATTATTTACAACTGTCCTGGCTAATTTGATACTTAGCCCCCACTGGGGGCTAAGAGATTTTCTGACGAAAAGTCTGTATCTCGCACCGTTTCCGAGATACGGGCCCTGAAAGGCGCGGCGAACGCTGTAATGTTATCCTATGGGGAAAAAAGAAAAGTTCGGAGCGCCATAACTTTGCCTCCCTGTAATGTTTTTTCACCAAACCACTAAAAGACACATCTGTGGGCTGTTGGCTGTCTTCCCTCCAAATTTCAGGAAAAAAGACCAAACCGTTGTTTTGCAGCAGGGATCCAAAGGATTTCTGTAATGCGCCAGGCGCCGTAATGTCATCCTATGGGAAAAACTGTCAACTTTGGAGTGCCGTAACTTTGCCGCCGTGTAATATTTTTTCAATGCAACACTGAAAGGCACATCTGTGAGATGTCGGCTCCGTTTTCTCCAAATTTCAGCCCAAAACTCCAAACGGTTCTTTTGCAGCACAGTGCCAAAGAATCGCTGTCACTTTCCCACAGATGGAAAACTACTGTCGCAATTTGTGAAAGCTTTCAAAAAAAGTTCGACACTTTCGTGAGCACAAAAGTAATTTGCGAAAGTACTTTTTCCAGAAATTTGAAAAACATATTTCTGGGGTGTTTTACCACAAAATAAAGACATGGCAAGCATCCTCAGGGTCCGACTAGGTGAATACAAAAATAATTAGGTTGCTAGAGGGTCCCAAATTTAAATGCCAACCATTTCTCTGATCACCAACTGAAAACTAAATGGCCGATTTGCAAAAGTAACAGGCCCATTTGCAAAAGTAAAAATGCATTTGCGACACTGTCGAACTTTTTGTTAACATTTCCCATTGACTTATAATGGGAAACTGTTTTTTGAATAACTTTTGAACCGGTTAATATTTTTCACGAAATTTAAAGGCACATCAAGGGACCCTGGCTGCATGTTCCTGAAGATTTTGAGCTGGTCAGGCAAACTGTACCACCTGTAGCACTACCATAGAATTCCAGAAAAGTGTAAACGCGGCACAGATCATGTTTAATAACTCCACAGCCGTATATCCGACTGGTATGAAACTTGGCAGATCTCAAGGCCTATGGTTCTTGATCATGTATTCCAAATTTCAGCTAAATCTGTCAAACAGTTGCAAAGTTATTAAGGTGCAAAGTTTTGGGGTTTAACATAGAAATGGCTCCTCAACCCTAACTATGGTAAGCACCATGCCACTAATATATATATATATATATATATATATATAAAATAAAATATGGGAGACTCTTCATACTCTTTATACACTACATTAAATGTTATAATTCTGTAGCCTTTATGTATCTTTTTCTTCCCTTTCCAGACAAAATCATTTGTATATTACAAGGCATTTTCAGATCCCCAGGATTGGCAAAAATACCATGCTTAGTATGATCTCTGCAAAAGAGACACCTGGCAAGTCAAAGGCTTCTTCTGCAAATCTAAGCTCACCACTTCAGCTGGCATCTATAGCAACTTCTGGAGTCACTTGAAAGGGCTTCTGGGAGTTCCTTCCTGATCCTTAACCTCTGATTTGATCATAAATGGATAGCACTGCAACAACCCCCCTGTAGCCAATGCCTTCAATGTTCACTTCACCAATCTCTCCCACTTCCCATCTCTGTCCTCCCCATCCAAGACTCTACCCCCCCCCACAATCTGCCCTCATTTCCACTTGAAGTTGTTCTCAATATTTGAGGTCCTGTACCTCCTTAAATCCCTTCCACTTAATGCTCTGCCAGGTCCTGATGAGATTGGGACCAAGATCCTAAAAGCTGTGGCCCAGCACCTCACTGTACCCATCACCAACATCTACAATCTATCCCTCACCTTCATCTCTGGAAAATAGCAAAGGTTGTCCCAGTTCCCAAAAAAAGGGTATCCAATAATATATCCCAATATCATCCCATTGCTCTGCTGGCTCTCCTAATAAGCTTCTTGAAAAAATAGCCGCCTTCCAACTTGCAGACTATCTACACTCCTACAACCTACTTACCTCTTGCCAACATGGCTTCTGCAAGGGCCACAACATGTCAGCTTCCCTCATTAAATCTCAAATGACTTCAAAATCACCATGGATCAGGGCTCATTCACGGGGGGCCATTTTTATTGATTTATCTAAGGCTTTTGTAGACCACTCCCTTCTCACTCATAAATTAGCTGGCATGGGTTTTTCCACCCACGCCACCTCTTGGTTCACAAATTACCTGTCCAAACAAAGGCAGTTTGCCAGATTCATCTCAGCCTGTTCTCATGAACTGCCCATCACCCTGGGTGTCCCCCAGTCATCTATCCTCAGCCCAGGTCTTTTTTCCTTCTTCATAAATCATCTCCCTACTGTCACCACCTCTTCCTCTATCGTAATGTATGCAGATGACATAACCCTCTATTACAGTGCCCAAAGCACCCAACACATCAACTCACAGCTAAACAAAGACTTCTCCTTCATACAAAAATGGCTTGTGGAAAACAACCTGGTTCTCAATGTCAAAAAATTCCAATTTATGTTATTTGGATCCTGGATTCGTCATGCCTCCTGCCTTCTCCCCCTAGATATCAGATGCATAAATATCAAGTCAAGTTTATTTGGTTACAAATATGTATAAAATCAAATTTATTACATACACATACCTCCATAAAAACATAAAATTACATACCTGCTATGTATCCATATTCATATACAATATGCACTTTTATCTTTAAGATAAAAATAACCTATCCCCATAAGTACACAGTTTCCAGCTAAATCTTCCATTTAAACGTCATCACCATCTTATGTACAAAACATGCAAATGCAAATAATTGTGACACATTTTTGGTGTTACATATATTCATAATCTGTTCTTTCTTACTAATAGTGTCAATAGTGTCAATATTTGGGAATATATCAAAAATAAACATTTTTCTTTCTTCTATCAAAACTGGACATTCCAATGTAAGATGTATTATATTCATTGGAGCATTATTACAGCCAGGGAAAATTTGAATATATCCCTTATACAGCAGGTTCAACATTTCCTCAGATGCATAAATGGCCCCCCTCTCTCCTCAGTCCAAGAATTTAAATACGTAGGCATCACCCTACACCCTAGCGTAGACTTCCACCTCCATATCACAAACCAATGTAAAGCCACTAACACTCATACTGGAATGGTCTACCACCTTAAGCATCTTCTCACACCCCTTGCCTGGAAGACCACTGCCCAGGACTTATTCCTCCCAAGACTACAATATGGGTTGCTACTCATCTTCAATGCCACCTTGGGGGTAATTGAACAAGTGGAACATTACCTATAACAATGTTTGCAACTTTGCCATCTCTCACTCTCACCTCACTCTCCACTGCTAACTATACAGCTCTCTAGGGTGGCTATTCCCCTCAACTTGGATATCTTTCACTCTAGGCTGCTTCATACATAAGCAACTTCAGTCGCCCTCCCCTGTTATTGCCATCTTGCCCTCTCCTAGTACCAATACTGACTACTCCCTCAGGTCTTGTGATCCTACCCAATGTGCCATGCATAGGTTTGCTACCAAAATGGGTGAACAGGCCTTTGCATCCTTCATGCCTAGGCTCTGGAACACTTCCTTAATCAATACGTGGCTCTATCTCCACACTGTCTTTCAAATCAGCCCTTAAAGCCCATCTCTTTCAGTCCATCACTTGAAAATGTTTTAACCCCCATGACCTCTTTCCTCCCAAATCCAAATACTGGCAACACCTAATTTCTCTATCACACAGCTCTATGTTCCCCAACCCCTATGTCTCAACAGATAATGCTCTACCACTCATTATATGGCCACTAATATCCAGTTGATTGACTAATTAATTTAACTCCAGCCATGGCACTTATCTATATATAATACTATACAACCAGACCATACCCCCTCACTCGCTTATTGCCCTTCAGCACTGCCCTACCACCTGTAAGGTTAGTCCAGATATGTACAGTCTCTGCATGTCCTCTAGTTCCCATCCCATTCTACTCAGTGTAACCCGCTGTCTCTAAGGACTCCCCCCACAGCTGTTGTACAACTGTTTGCAAAAATCAGAGCTACCTGCATAATTCATCTGTTTCCTGCACTTAACTGTTATAATGTACCTCTATCACTATGTTGCATTTCTCAGAACTATACTCTGCCCTTGTAGAAATGATTATGTAAACTATTATTTGTTATTATGCTTGTGTAATGCTGTATTTCCATAACTGTAATCTGCCCTTGTGGAAATGTTTTGTAAACTGTTATTTATGAAATGTAATCTCCCGGGTCATACCTAGAAATAGGCACACTGCTGTCTAATGAACTTACCTGGTTACCAAAAACTAAATAAATACAATAAATATATTGATGATTGTTATGGTGAAGTTGTTTTATTTTTATAAGTCTCACTCTAGACTATTATTACATAATGTATTGGTTTTCTTGTTAAGTTTTCTTCCTATCTAGTCTTTAGTCTTGCACTCAGTTTCTTTTTTGTACATAGTTTGTGCGGGTTTAATTATTTTTGATTTCATGTTTGTTTACCTTAACATACAAAATAAACTTTAAAAAAAATACCTTTTATTCATACAGCACCTAGCCATTTTTACCAGTCAGGGATTTGTATTATAAAAATTAAGTGAAATACAAAAATGACTTTGTGGTATTTAGTGCTCCTGTGACCTCGGACTGCAACTTCCGGGTCATCAGGTATAAATGGATCATCCCTCAGAGAGTGGGGGCAAGTGCATGGCAATGTGCATGGAGATGAGTGCAGGGACATGTGCATTTGCATCTGTCTGCGGTGTCCATGAAGTCCACGGGATCTAGGGGCATATAATTCTATGTAAGTAGCTTTTGTTGAATTTAAGAGTTAACTCATCAAGAAGTATTACTGGGCAATATTGTGAACTTTATAATGGAGGGCCTTAAATTATGTGTAGAATGCCAAATGTTTGGTGTGAAGGATTGTTTTATTGGTATTCTAAGTCATACATATGATAAAAATAAAACATTGTCAGATGAATGAAATTACCTAAATAAGCAACTCAATGTACATTTAGAATAATGTCAGCTAGAAAAAACAATTGACAATACATGTCAAACTTTGCAAGACAGTACTGCATCTTTGGATGCAGGAAATATGGGGGAAAGGGAGATGCCTGTCAATGCATGTAGCCATTTGGGGGAATATGTTAGTGAGTGCACACATGATGACATTGTAGAGGAATGTGTTGATATTATTCATAATATAAAATGCAAGAGTTTGATGGCACATGAATTAACTACCATGGTAAATGCAAATGACTCGGTTAATGATGACAATGATGCACTAGTGGAAGACTGGTGCATTGTTCAAGGAGGAAGTAAACATAAAAGATGTATGTCAATACACCAGGGAAAGGGGAAATTGTTTAACCAGGAAAGGCATACTAAGCCAAATCTTGTTTCCAGGTGCAACATGTGAGCACAAGGAAGTTAAGTGACTTGCTCAGTGTCACACAGTATGTAAGTGGAAGATGTGGGATTCAAACCCAGGTCTGATCTGCTGGATGTCACCAGATTTGCAGCTCAGAGCCTTAAACAACTGTGCTATAATGCCTCCACCAGGTTATTTCAGACAGCTAATCCCTCCAAGTCACATTGAGTGAGGAAACCATCCCACCCAGCCACAATTTGGGCTCCATTGAAATTAAAAGCACAATTGAAAAATGACATTCATACTTTAGATCTATTTAATAAATATGAGATTCTTGTACAGGATGACATGATAGTGAATGCTGATAACATGGAAACTATACCAGCACAAACTGGTCTATCTAAACAAGAGACATTGGTGCTAGGTGACTCTATTTTAAAAATTATCTGATAAAGAGATTTGCAAGGGAAGGAAGGAAACAACAACAGTCGGCAGCTTGTCAGGAGCTAAAACAGCAGATCTAAAAAGTTGTTCAGAAAATTGTCTGATCAGTACACAATCCCCCTTTGTTGCCATTGATGTAGGGACCAATGATGTAGACAGAAAAAAGGGATTTTTAGACTCTAGGTGGAGTTGTTGAAGAATAGGAAATAGCAAAGTGATAATTTCTGAGATAATCCCTGTTCCCAGAGCAGGAAAACAAAAGAACAGCAAGATATACACTCTGAATGGATGGCTTAGGCAATGGTGACATAGGAAGGGTTTCACCTACTTAGCCAACTGGCATAGATTCTTGCATAATCAAGAACTTTATAGACAGAATGTTCTACATTTAAATAAAAGGGGAACCTGGGTCCTTGCAGATAGAATCAATAAATGCATTAAACAATCTTTAAAATGATAGCCAGGGGAAATGGGGGTGGGAGAATATACTCCACAATTTCCAATACAGGTTTTGTAGGGGACAAAACTCAGGCTGCAGAGAACTGTATGAGGTTTATGCTTACAAATTTAAGGAGCATGATAAATAAAAAGACAGAATTGGAACAGTTAATGTATAATCAGCAGATCCACATTTGCACACTAACTGAAATCTGGTGGCCAGAGGAAGACTTATGGGTCTAGAATATTGTTGGATAAAGTTTATTTAGCAGAGACAGAAAAAATGGAGTGTGTGGAGGTGTGGCCCTATATGATGCAATTGTCATAAAGGCAAGTCAGACTGAAATTGATGATTATGGTTTGGAACAAATGTGGATAAATATATTTCCCAGCAAACAGAAAATAAATCACTTTGGAACGAGTGTATAGACCACCCACACAAAGCCATGAGTTAGATCATCTCTTAATAGATACAGTAGATAGGCTAGATACCGAGGATGCTATTATCTTGCTTGGAGATTTTACAGTGCCAGAAATTGACTGGGCCAAGAAACAAAAGTTCAACATCTTTTGAAAGAAATGTCCTGCATGCTGCTGATAGGTTGAACTTTGACCAATAAGTGACAACAGGAACAAACAGATCATATTCTGGTTTTAGTTCTTAGTAACCTCGAGGGACAAATTACAAACTGCATGACTGATGCTCCAGTGGGAGGGAGTGATCACAATATTGTATTCACAGAATTCAACAATGTGAATAATATTGTAAATGTAACAACAACAGTTAAGCATTTTAGCAAGGCAAACTTCAATGGATTGAGGGACACACTAGAAAGCAAGGATTGGAAAAAAGGCCTTTAATGGTAAAGATCTAAGTGAAATGTGGAACACTGTTATGCATAAGGTGACCCCCCTAGTAGACTTCTTTGTACCAGAAAAGAAAAAGTGCAATAAATGGGTGAGGATTTGTAACTGCCTGAATAAGGACATTAAACATAAGATTAAAAAGAACCATGAGGCATGCAGATGGGCTAAAATACAAAATAGCCAAACAGCATGGACAAAATATAAGAGAACAGTTAGGGAGTGTAAAGCTGCAATCAGGAAGACAAAGAGATGTTATGAGCTTGATTATTTATTTTTTTGAATTTGGGTAAGTGGGTGGGCCCACTGAGACAAGACCCCTTTTCAGGGGTGACCCAGGAGAGAGGAAACAAGGGGAGCAAAAGGAAGTGTACACTTAACAAGAACAAGTGCAAGTACAAGTACAAAGGGAGTGTGTGCAGACACTTCTTCAGCATTAGAATATAAAGGAATTAACAATTAAAAAGTGCAAATAAACAGTGGACAACAGACAAAGTGCAGGCAAAATATTAAATCAAACATCAAGTTCATACTGGTTGGGTAGTTTCAGTCTCCTCCTAAAATATAGTAGGTATATCTAGCTTTTAAATTAAAATATAATTATAAATCCTTCTATAATTAGGTAAATTCAGAGAGGAACACAACCTCCCCCCAAAGTTGGGCTGCTTAGGGATACAAAGGGTAATATTCATAATGGTGTGGCAGATACAGTGGAACATTTGGACACATATTTTAGTTCTGTATACAATACAAAGATTGCTCCTCCATCACTATATCAGGATATAGAAGCCACCCTTAGAATTATCATTAATAAGGATGATATTAAAAAAGGTTGAGTTAATTAAACCCTAATAAGGGACCTGGTCCAGATGGCATGTACACCAGGATACTAAAGGACATGTCTGATGTCCTTAGTGGACCTATTAGCAACATATTCCAAACCTCCTTGGATTGTGGAGCAGTAGCTGAAGATTGGAGAAGGGCAACAGTGACCCCTATTTATAAGAACAGCTCTAGATCAGAATATATGAATTACAGATAGATCAGCTTAACTTCTTTACTAGGAAAGATACTGGAAAAAATCATCAAAGAGGAAATAAAACAACACACTGATTCTCATAGTATGAAAAATTATAGTCAGCATGGCTTTTGTAATGAGCAGTCCAGTAAGACTAACCTGCTGGCCTTCTATGACGGGGTTAGCAGGGCACTGGGACATGCTGACCAGGTCGAGGTTATCTATCTCAACCGGAGTAAGGCGTTTGATAAGGTACCACACAATAACCTAGTTAAGAGCCTAACAGATAATAGGACTGAACTTGAGGCTGGTATCATGAATAGACTCATGGCTGAAAAATAGAACCCAGCGAGTTGTATTAAGAGGAGTTGCATCAATGTGGGTGGCTATAACCAGTGGAGTGCCATAGGGCTCAGTTCTGGCCCCTTGCCTTTTAGCATCTACATTGCAGCACTGCAGGATAATAATGATGTGTGGATGACCAGATACACAGATGATACCAAACTGGATGCAATTGTGAATAATAGGGATGGGGTAGACAACCTTCAGCAAGAACTGCATAGGATCAATCAATGGGGGCACGCAAACAAACTGGAATTTAATTTGCATAAATGCAGTTTAATGCATTTCAGTGCTTTGAATAGAAGATTCCCACATGTGTATGGAGGAAAGTCCTAAAAACTGTCTCAGAAATGAAAGATTTGGGAATCTTAGTCACTGATTACCTCAAACCTAACAGGCATTGTAATGAGGTTAGAAGAAAAGCCTTCCGTATACTGGGTTGTATTAAAAAAAATATCACTAGTAGAGAGAAGGAGGTGATATTGCCACTCTATAGCACATTGATCAGGCCTCATTTCAATTATTGCACATGTTTTTGGGCCCTTTCATTGAAATCTTATATCCATAGGCTGGAATGGGTCCAGTGCAGAACCAGTAAAAAAATAAATCATTTGCAAGCCCTGAGATATGAAGACAGGTGGATCAGTTTGAATCTTCATGCATTGGAATACCGGCACATGAGAGGCGATTTGGGCCTGTTTTTTTGAGCATTTAGTGATATGGATTTGTGGGACAATCTAGGCCTGCAATTCAGTACTTGTTCATATGCCGCAAGGTCACACATGCTGCAGCTTAAGGGAAACGTAAACTGTACCCATGAAAAAGAAGTTTGATTCTCTGAGAGGGAGGTCTCACTATGGAACAAACTCCCACTTGAGACAGTGGGTAGTAAAACAATAAATGAATTTAAAACAAAGCTAGATGACTACTGTATTGAGAAGAAAGTCTCTGGGCACTCTTTTAAAGTGTCCCGAGAATACAAGGACAATTTTGTCCATTCTAGCTCGTAAATAACCTATCAACCTATATGGGTGATTTCATTATTTTTACACCTCTATAACATGTCCCCTCCAAAAAAAAGGAAAGATTGACATAAAAAATGTAAAGATGAAGAGACCCAGGCCCATTTCTGGCAAATCAGCTGAATGGGGAAGAGTTATTAAGGTGAACATATTGGGGTTTAATATTAAAATGCTTACTTAACCCTAATATACAGGTGCTACTGCACCAACAGTTCATTCAATGGATAGTAACATTTGGTGAAAGGCAACATATTTCTCTAATTTTAATTGTTTTTTATGTGTCTTTTATGTTTCTTTTTAATTAATAAACAGGATAGGAGGTAATTTTAAAGCTTCACTCTCGGAAAATAACAAACCAAATGCTTGGTTGTCTGATTCAAAAAATATATATTAAAAGCTGCTGTACACAGTGCAGTACATCCAAACTAAATGCCAAATGTTTTTGAGTTAAACTTCTACCTCAAGGTGTAAATTGGAGATTTGCTACCTGAACCTATAAAAGGTGAACACTTAAAGTGACATGCACACAAATCTCACTCTAGACAGATTACATATTGCACATAATAAAGCAATTACATACAATAATATACACTTACAAAAGCAAACCAGTCCTGTTCAGTGTCTTCATTAGTGACATTGCTGAGGTGCTGGAAAGAAAGGTCTGCCTATTTGCAGATGACACCAAGGTCTGCAACAGGGTGGATACTCCAGAAGGGGTGCAGATAATGAAGAGGGACATGGAGAAGCTTGAAAGATGGTCAGAGGTGTGGCAACTGAGCTTCAATGCAAAAAAGTGCATGATAATGCACCTGGGTAGGGGGAACCCTGGGGAAACCTACAGGATGGGGGGGAGGTGCTGACCATCAACAAAGAGGAGAGGGACATAGGGGTTATCATAGCTGATGACCTGAAGGTATCACAGCAGTATGCAAAGGCTGCAGGGAGGGCCAGTGGCATGCTGGGGTGCATGGGCAGAACTATTATTGGCAGGAGGCAGGCAGTGGTGATGCCATTGTATAAAACACTAGAAAAGGCCTCACCTAGAGTACTGTGTGCAGTACTGGAGACCACACATGCATAAGGACATAAATATGGTGGAAGCTGTCCAGAGAAGGGCAACAGAGATGGTGCATGGTTTGAACCACAAGACATATGAGGAGAGACTAAGAGACCTTAATATGTACTCACTGGAGGAGAGGAGAGAAAGGGGAGACATGATTGAAACATTTAAGTACCTCAAGGGCATAAACAAGGTGCAGTTGGGAGATCTTTTCCAGTGTGTTTCCAGTGTGGAAGAGATACCAGAGACAAGAGACACCGATGTAAATTGGGGGGGGGGGGAGATTAAGAGGTAACATGAGGAAGTTTTTCTACACAGAGAGGGTGGTGAACACTTGGAATAGTCTGCCACAAGAGGTGGTAGGAGCAAGCACAGTGGAGGGGTTTAAACATGCCTGGGACAAGCACAGGGAAACCTTGTGTGAGAAGGGAGTGTTAAAAAGACATCAATCGCTTAGGGTGAGTGGATGCATACATGAATAGGGCCTACGGGCATACTAGATGGGCCTAGCAGTCCTTATCTGACAACAATTTCTATGTTTCAAACCTTGTGAAAAACACAATATGAATAAAAAGATTAGTAAAATTTCCTTATAATCTAAGGGAGGCGCATTGGGAAGGGGAGCGGGCAAGGGGGAGGTGAAGCTAAGGAATGATGCAGAAAATAGACACCAGAAACATAACTAAAATGTCTCATAATTATATACTAACACACTGTGTTAAGAACATAGATTAAATACTGTATTCTTATACTCCAGTATAAAAATGTGTTAAATCATGTCAGAATTTATATAAAAAATGAGTAAGTTGAAACTTCTTGTTTAAACCATAGTTATTCATGGCCCCTAATGTGTATTGCCAATAGCTCTCATGTCTTAACAGGATCCTAGCCATATCACCACCTCTCACAGGAGGGGAAATCATCTCAATTTCCTGAAAAGTAAAAGATTAGATCTACATACTGTTAAAGATGGAACAGAGGAAATGGGGGTAATACCAATTTATTTTGAAATGAGATGGAAAGAAATGCAGTTTTACAACTTAATGGATTGTCATCCTAGGCATGTTATTGAATACATTCCCATGAGTCAATTTATCACACTAAAAAGAAACTGTTCATTGAGTCAGAATTCTGAATGGGGTACACTAGTGATGAGGAATAGGTTTACATGCAGTGGATATAATCAAAGTTGCATAAGTAAAGCACTTCATAAGGTGGAAGCCATGCCACGGGAAGAATTGGTAAACACAGTGGGGGATACTGGGAATAGCAATATTAAATATGACAGAAAGCAAATCCATTTCATTACCACCTTTACATCGTAGTCCTTTAAAATAGTGGATATTATCAAACAGTACTGGCATGTTTCACATGCAGAGCCTAAACTCAGAGAATGGACAGCAGAAATGCCTAAGGTGGTCTACAAAAGAGGTCATAATATTGTAGACCAAGTGATGCAGAGCCACTATGTACAAAATCAAACTATACAGAAACAAATATTACCAACTAATAATTTTAGGTGTGGCTCATGCATTTCTTGTAAGTATATAGTGCTTGTAGATACTTTGCAGGATCAGCATGGGGTAAAATGTATAAGGTGAATGTGTTCATTAATTGTCACACACAGAATGCAGTGTAGAAAGCAACTTGTGTGAAACCTGATTCTGTTATCTAGGTTGAGCCAGTTTGCAGCATTATATAGGGAGCAAGTGTAAGTTAGCCAATCACAGCTCAAGATGAGGCGACAGGCTTTGTTGAGGGAAAGCCGGAGTCTTGTCAGTGTCGATGAGTTGGCAGCACTATAGATCAGGATGCCATAGTGAAGAAGGGAGAGGACCGAGGAGGAGACTGCAAGATGAAGGGCATCAGGGATAAGACAGTGCTTGTACTGGTAGAGGAGGCCGATCCTGATATTGAGGGTAGTAAACAGTTGATGAATGTGTTGGTGGAAGTTAAGGACCTGGTCGAGTGTGATACCCAGGTATTTAAAGGAGTTCATTTGTTCAAGAGGGGTCTGGCTGGCAGTTAGTATTTGGGGACAGAGTGCTTTTTTAGAGTTAAGGGGGTGTGAGAAGAACATAACCTTGGTTTTCTTATAGTTAAGGATGAGACAGTGTGTGGTGAGCCATTTTTTGGCTTCTGCGAAGGAGAATTGGAGGGAGAGGTGGAG
Source organism: Neoceratodus forsteri (assembly GCA_016271365.2). Classification (NCBI taxonomy): domain Eukaryota; kingdom Metazoa; phylum Chordata; order Ceratodontiformes; family Ceratodontidae; genus Neoceratodus; species Neoceratodus forsteri. Next base: position 662,713,417 of record CM028135.1, on the reverse strand, counting down.
TTGGGTAGGGTCAGGATTGGAGGAGTATTGAACAGTGTCATCTGCATGGAGTAGGAGGTTGCTTGAGCATGGCTGAGGGAGATCATTAAGGAAGAGGCAGAATAGTAAGGGTCCAAGAATGGGGGACACTGGAGTGGACTGGCAATCTATTTGATAAAGTAGTGCCAATTTTGACCCGCTGGCAATGGTCTGTCAAGTAGTCCGAAAACCAATAGAGGGCATCTTGCAAGAGGCCCAGTTTGCAGAGTGTGGTTACTAGGAGGCAATGATTGACAGTGTCAGATGCCTTGGTGAGGTCAATGAAAATAGCCCCGGCGATATGACTTCTGTCTAGGGTGGTGTGGAGGTGAGTGGTATGTTCGAGCAGTGCTGCAGTCATGCTGTGACCTTTGCAGAAGCCGTGTTGCTGCTTACAAAATATATTGTGTTAGTTGAGATGGTCAGTGAGTTGGTCGGAGACAATACGCTCGAGTGCCTTAGATAGGGGAGGGAGAATGGAGATGGGTCTGTAGTTGTTGGTGGACGTACGATCTCCACCTTTAAACATTGGGGTAATAGTGGCAGATTTCCAGTGTACGGGGAATTTCCCAAGGCACAGAGAACAGTTTATAATGTGTGTGAGGGGATAAGCACCTCATGGAGAGTTAGCCGTAGTAGTCTCAGATCTAAGGAGTCACAACTGTACTGGGAGTGGCTTAAGGCTTTTTGAGGTAAAGCTCTGCAGACCTGGGGGAGATGCAGCATAGGTAAAATGTGGGGTGAGCTGGGGGGGTGGGATCACTGGATGGGGCTGGGTCAAAGAAGTTATGGGGGGAGGACATGGCTGAGGTTGGTGAAGGCATGGTTGAAGGCTGAGGCTATCTGACAGGGATCAGATGTCAGGGCCACATCAGCCAGAATTTGTGTGGGGGCATGGTTGGTGGTTTTTCCACAGATGTCTGTTATATTATTCCAAAATTTATGCCCAGAACCCCAGGTAGAGGTTAAGGCAGATTTGCAGTACTCGACTTGACAGTTTGCAAGGGCCAAGTCCATTTGTTGTGAGATGAGTTTTTAGACGAGCTAGCAGGTGCAACTCTTTAATTTACACTTTGAGTAACAGCATGAGTTTAGCTCGAATACATTTGGCATTTAGGTTGGATATGCTGCACTGTGTGATTTTTTTTTTTTTTTTATAGTGATGTTTTATCCCCTAACTGCCGGCGAGGCTCAGTGGGGGTGTACCGACCATAAGTATCATCCTCCCTTTTTGCGGTGATCACAGTGCATTGCAGGGGGTATGGTTTTTTCCATGGCTACTAGCCATGGAAGCCATAATCTCCTCCTCTGAGAGAGCCGGCACGAAGAACTGGCATCCAGGTGGGAAACCATGCAGAGAACGGCTTCTGCCAAGCACTTAACAGAGTCCTCCTCTCCTGCACCATCTGGTGGTCAGATCAGTGCCCAACCCTCCCTCAGAGTGGACAGCTGCCTTATGGCAGCTCAATCTGGCTCCTCCTTCTTCCCCCTGCTGAACCCCAAGGATCTGTGCTCATTACCGAACCCAGGTCATTGGTGCAGTGCCAGTTGTGGCATCCAGCACCTCAACCCTCAGCACCACTGGGCCAGCTGGCCCATGTAACTTTTAATAATTATTTTTTTGAATCAGATAACCAAACATTTGGTTTGTTATTTTCCTGGAGTGAAGGTTTAGCGCAACCTCCTGTCCTGTTTATTAGATTTATACTCTCAGAGCTTGGCTATTTCATCCAATTGCTGCCTGCTCCTTTTTGAGTTTTTGTTTCATTCCAGAGAGCTTTTTTCACCTGGTTATGATTGCCTTCTCAGGGAAATACCCTGGTCCCAGACTGCCAGTCTCCTCTTGGTACAACTTCATTGTGATGTCCACCATGTTGTTCCTTCTGCGGTGAAGACTCTTTAGAGGGAAGTTTTCTCCTCCCTGATGTAGCCCACCGTGTTGGCTGGAATCCAGTGTGAGGCAGGCACTAGGTACCATGGGAGTGCAGGAATCCAGGACATTATGTAGATGGCAGATGTGTTTTTCTCCCTCATTTTCTCTCCATCCTCTTTCCTCCTTTTTTCATGTTCTTAGATCTATGTCCTTGGCTACACATAGCCATTTCTTACAGAGGGAGCAAACTCCATTTGCCCACCGCAGCGGTCATTTTGGTACTAGTGGATCAGCACCATCCCTCCAAGACCACAATGGATTGCTGAGTGGCATCTGCTGCAGTCAGGCCTTTCTTCTAATGTGATGTCCTATGCTTGTAACCAAAGTCAGATTACCAGCATGGCAGCCCGATGTGATGCTGCTGGTCCATCGGGGTAACCCATCATGTATGTTTCTTATTGCTTTCTTTTTTGAGGGTGGGGTTATTATTGTATAATTGGAGAATCTGTATGGCTTGGAAATATATAGTAATATAGTAATTTGTAGGGAGGTAAAGCAGAGACTATAGGGGTATATGTTCCAAAGGCTTATGTTTTGAAGTAAGCAATGTGCATTTACTATTACTGCAACTCCCCACTGGGCCATGGAGATCTTAGTGGGTTTAAGACTTTGTCATAACACAACAAACATAGAAATCCACAGAAGTGGCATGCCAACATTACCTAACATAGGGAAGTTAGAGAAGTAAATATTCATTACTGAACAAGACATTGCTAACCTATTTCTATGTAGACTGTTTTAGCCCTGCATTGGGAGTGGAAGTGGTTTGGCTGAAATCTTGAAGACAAACCAAAGTTATAGGTCCTGACTCAAAGCAAAACCAAATTTGCAAATAGCCCTTTCCTTTCTTTTTTCCCTTCTACCGAAGATGAGCTAAATTTGCTAATTGCCAGATTCACTCATCCTTACTCCAGACCTGGCTTTCCCTTAAGTGCATAGTGGTTCTGCTATTTGGTAACTTGAGTACTTCCAGGTGGCATTCCAAAAATCTTGGAGTACTTGATTAATGAAGATTATACAATAACAAGGAAATCTCCTGAACTCTGGTCAGTGGGTGCCTGGAACAGTGATGTTATTACACAATAACATCACTGTACTGATTTGGAGCTTCTTACTTTTCTTTTCTCTTAAGAAACAAAGATATATTGCCTTACTAAAAATCTAATGAAAACGTTTTAATTTTTTGTTTTGTTTTGTATAATAACGAGCCATTGTATAATAGTAATAAGGAACTCCAGGGTTTGTGTTATTGTGTAATAACGTCACTCCTTGGGTGGTGGAAGCACTCGGCTTCGCCTTGTGCTTCATCCCACCCCAGGAGTGATGTTATTGCACAATAACACACACCCTGGAGTGCCTTATTGGTTAATTAATATCTCTCACGCTCTTCAATATTTTGAGGAAATCCATTAATACAGATGTTGTTTCTAAAGTTGTTTTTAGTGTTATCCAAACAATCCTTCAGAGTCCTGAATTTCTGTCACAAGGTAGAGATTTCTGCAGTTTTCATGTCTGCATTATCCTCAGTGCTGCTTATTCTTAACTCTGGATCTCTGATGTTCCTATGCAGCCTCTTAAATGCTTCCCGAAACCATTTAAGCTCATGAAATCTCTGAGATGAATAGCCAAATCAATTAGAGCCCCACAAAATGACATATCCAGTGTTGCTGTATGTTACTATTTTCTCTACTGAGTTTCATTCTAACAGCAAGTTGTCCCCCTCTTGTCCTGCTGTGATAATTTTCCTTGTGTGTGAGAGGTACAGTACATATCTTGCAGTATTCAGACATATACTATATGTTAGATGGCAGAGGACAGAAAAAAATGTAAATCACTGGTTTTACTGCTTTTAGGAGTATTGAAACATAAGCTTAACTCAAACAAATCCTTCCTGCTTGACAGCATCTTATGAGTTCTTCAAGCATATTTATGCTCTTGCCACTAGGATGCCTCTTCATTAATATTATGCAGTAAGGACCATAGCCCTGAATATCTGCAGTATCTTAGGCCTGGAGTACATCTTCTGATGCCAAAACTCTTTCTTTCCTGTATTGTTACTGATCAGACCTACAGTATGAATGGACTTGCCTTGGAGACTAGAGGTGGGTGAAAGTTGTTTTTTTTCACCGTACCAGAACATCAGTGAAATTGTTCAGCCTTCACGGAAGTTTATGAACTTCTTCCTGCAGCATATCGGAAAACTTCTGAAGGTTTTGGGTCAAATGCAACCCTGTTCCACTCACCTAGAGGTGGAAGAAAGCAAAAACAAGTAACCTGTGGTGTCCAGTGACACAACCCAAAGTTCTGCATGAAATAAAAATAAAAAATCCGTAGTGGCCAGCAGTCGCTCCACTGACATGATCACCCACCCCCTATTAAAAAAACACCCCTGTAATCCCTGGTGGCTAGAAGCCCCTTCCCTCACCTGATCACCCACGCCATACTTAAAAAAATGCCCATGTAATCACTTAGTTTGCTAGCAGTCCCTCCCCACTCAATACCCCGACCAGTCAGGACATCATGCCCTTCAGTTACAACCCCCATCTCTCCCACCGTACAGTGAAAAACAAAACAACAAAACATTTTCCTTAGTGGTCTAGTGATTCTCCGATCCTCAATCTGTGAATTAAAGTTTCATCCCTGATGGTCTAGTGGTACCCTCTGCCTACATTTTTGCAGGCAATGTTCAACCACTTAACTTCCTCTCATTCTGAACCTGTGAGCAGGTGATTGAATAGCCATCTTTTCATATTGGTAGTTTACTGTTACTTCAATGAATGAGCATGTGCTTGTACTGTACAAGCATGCGCTCATTCATTGATAGCTCAGTGGGCTGCCAGCCATTGAAGAGAGAGGAGGGCTGTGCTGGTCATCTGCTCTTGGGTTTTAGATGGGGGGAAGTGGGGGTGGTGGGACATTGCCTGGAGGGTTGGGGAGGTGGGGGCTACACTAGGCCACCAGAAATTAAAATTTAAATTCACAGATTGGGGATACGGAGTGAAGGTCTCTAGACCACCAGGGAGAAATGTTTTTTTTTTTTCACTGTACAGTGGGGAATTGGGATGGGGGGTGTTAACTGGAAGGGAGTGATGTCCTGGACTAGTTAGGTGGGTAATCGGGTGGGGGGAGGGACTGCTAGCTACCAGGGATTACATTGGTATTTTTTTTAATATGTGGCTGGTAATTGAGTTGGAGAAGGGACAGCTAGCCACCAGGGAATTACTTTAATTCTATGTCTGGCAGTGATGCAGGGGAGGCAGAATTTCTGTGAAAGTTCTGAAATGGATTTTTAAACTTTTGAGGAAGCAAAAGTCTGTCTTTTGCTTCAATTTCACCTGCAAAAGTTTATTTTTTGCACCCCTATATTGGAGATAGATGTTTAAGTCTCTGCATTTCTATGGTCTCTGACAAGGTTATGTATGATATATTACCCGTGTTGTTTTAGCAGGCCAACAAAATAGTTCTGAATAACCTGATTTGTAAAAATGCAAATCTCAATGTTCTAAAATGTAATAATAAATATTAAAAACCATGCTTAGAAACATAACATTCTGATTGGCTGACAACAAAATAACAGGATTACATTAATGGCTCAAACACTTCATAATACAGCAGTTAGAATTTTAAGAATAAAAACATTAATTACAGGTTAATTTAGTTTGATAATAGCATTTTGCACTCCAGGAGTTGGGTGATCTTCAGTGTAACCTTACAGGCATAAACCCCTCATATGTGCTTTCCACATCATGAACCCTCAGGTTAGAACAACTGACAGTAATCCAGTACCTGGTCATTTGTTAATTCTTAAAGAGCTGGTGACACATTCAGGAGAACTTTAACAATACATAATATATAGACACTGTCCAGCTTGTATTCCTCATTAGTTCTGTATTCCTCCTCCCTATCATTTAGTAGTGAGGTAATTTCCATGAAAACAGGATCTTTGCTCCTGAAAAGTTCATCTATTCCTGCTGCTTTCTCCCTACATGAAGTCACAGAGCACTACTTGTGACCTCACAGTTACTCCCATGGCAAGAGATTGTGATGTCACAACAGAGGATTATGACTTGAAGAAGGGAGCAAGCTATAGAGGCAGATAAACTGAAAAAGAACTCTAAGGGACAACAATCATACTGTACATTCATATGCAATTCTTTAGTAATAGATTATGGGGAGGAGAAATATATATAATATTAAATGGATTGCAAGCAAAATTGTACCTAATTGTTATGCTTCTTTAAAGTTTTCTTTGAGGCATCAGTAGCTCTTTAAACGTATGCCTATTATAATAGCCATTTGCCAATAACAATAATATACAATTAGGAATTTTATTTTATTTTTGAAAGGTAACAGGTATTTTATGGGAAATCAATATATGTAATCTTTCACCTAGAAGCAGACAAACCACAAAGAAAAATACCAAAAACAACCAAAAGAAGAACAAATTAATAGAGCACAATACATACTAGAAAAAGCAACCTAGTTATGTGTTGGCAATTTGTGGAAGCAGTTCACTTAACATACATTTCTGTTAAACACCACCACAATACTGGCTCTAGCAGACTACAAATTTAAATAGACATAGTCTCAAGGTGAAATACTCCAACAAAAGGACAACACTAATTTGTGGATCTTAATAGACTCTGGCACACTGAGGGAACTGTAGATCTAAAATCTGCAGCCTTCAGTTGAGATTTGTACAATCCATGAGACAGAATGGCAGAGAGGAGCTTGCAGCAAAATCACCACTGGGAAAAACAACAATCATTCACAATACTGAAAGGAGGTCAATACACTCCTTGGTCACTGCTTTATAGAAGAAGAAGTCTGACAATATAAAAACAATAACTACACAGAGATTCTAATCAAAACATAACAGACCCACCTTCCTGAAGATATCACAGAAGTGAATGTATGTGTGTGTGTGGGTCTGTGTGTGTGTGTGTGTGTGTGTGTGTATGTGTATGTGTGTGTGCACACTATATAGGCAGTTAGACAGATGTGTAGATAGACAGACAGACAGATAGCAAAAATATATTATTGCTGATTAGGGCTGCAAACTCAAACCATCAAACATTTGGAAATGTGCTATTACAGTTTTCAACCCAATGTCCACAAAATTTGGAAAGGTGCTATTAGGGATGTTAGGCTTAACTCCCACCCCTCCCCCCTCCCCTACCCTCATTACCAAGGCCAAGCCACAGGCTGTGCTTCAATGGTGTTGCAATCTTTGTAAAGAACAACCTTGATACCAACCTTGGCTGCTTGCTGGGTGGATGGGGAAGGGGGCTTTGACAGCAATTTGGAAGGGGGAAACACTAGACTATGAGGGATAGGCTTCAGTAGATTTTCATAGTACTGGAGTGGGTGTCAGTGCATGAGCGACTAGGCTGCCAAGGAAAGGCATTAGTGCAGTTCTACAATACCACCAGGGATTTGGCGAGGCAAAGGGGTCTACTAGACTGCCAGGCAATGGATTTAGTACAGTTACAGAATACCAACAGGTTTTAGTTGAGGGAGGGGGCCATTCAACTGCCAGGCAAGGGCTTTCATACGGTTTCACAATAATGATAAGGAGTGGGTATGGAAGGGTGTCTGCTTAACTGTCAGGATCAGGATCTTCAATATAGCACAGCACTGCACAGTACTAACTGCACATGGGAAAGGGGGAACCACTAAACTGCCAGCGTCCAGATCTGCAACACAGCTCTGTATTAATAGAGGTGTGGTGGTGTGACAGCCAGGGTTGGGTAAGACCCTCTCCCATTTGTTGTTTAGAGAGGGATAATGGCTAGGATCTGTTTTATCCTCTCCAATCTGTCTTTCTCTTGCCTGTCTGATTGTGCAATCAAATTTTCATGTGGCACCCAGGAATTGGTCACTCAGATCATCCCACAATTTCCCCTTATTTTCTCCATTTCTTCAGTTGCTGTCTCTATTCTTTCTCTCTCCCATTGCTTCTCTGTGGTTAAAAAAATATATGTTAATCTTTAAGTGACGTGCTCTGTCATATAAATAAGAGCTGCACTCCCTGCCTTAACATATGGCCGAGGAGGGGTGAGGACGGCTGTGCCAGTCACCAAGTGCACCAACGGCACCGTGGATACCAATCAGATGAGTGGGATGGTGCCTGGTGCCATGAGGGGGAGAAATAATGGACAGCAGAGTGGGGTTGTTTTCACTTTTGGGCTGGCTATTGGCAGGGGTGGTGTTGGAGAGCGAAACCACTACCACCAGGGATAATAATTTTTATGTTGGGGCTGCGATCGGGGAAGGAGGCTACTAGCACCAGGGATTAACTTATAATTATGGAGCTGGGATCAGAGGGCAGGAGGGAAGGAACCACTGGCACCAGGGATTTACTTATAACTATGGGGCTGGAATTGGAGAGAGAGAGAGAGAAAGGACCACTAACACCATGGATTTACTTAAAACTAAAGGGCTGGTATCAGAGGGAGGGAAGGGGCCACTAGCATCATGGATTTACATATTACTAGGGGCTGGGATCAGATGGAGGGAAGAGACCACTAGCACCAGGGATTTCACATTAGACTACTGGTTGACAATTGGAGGGAGAGAAGGAACCACTAGCACAAGGGGTTTCATGTTAGACTACAGTGCTGGTGACTGAAGGGAGGGAAGGGACCACTAGCACCAAGGATTTTATGTTAGACTACAGGGCTGGTTATCTGGGGGTGTCACAGAGCACAGAGGTATGTATGCTCCCCCAGTGGCTAACCGTTCTATCCCCACACTAGGACTTGGGTTAATATCCCAATACTGACACTGTAGTGCAGCATGAGGGAGATGCTGCATTCCTGAGATGCCGTCTTTCAGATGAGACATTAAACTGAGGCCCCGTGAGCCTGTTCTGGTGGTTGTTCAGGTGGACGTTAAAGATCCCATGGCACTTCTTTAAAAGAGTAGGGGAATTTTTATTGCAAAACAAAAAGAAACAAGCTGGTACAAAAAATCATACAGAAAACATAGTACAGTGGTTAATACAGGAGGAAAAACTCATAAACAAGGGGAGAAAAAAAGGACAATTACCACATCTGCTCCTCAATTGAGGGCCTTTATTCATAACACTCCATGAAAATTAAGCACTACCTTACACCCAACATTCCTATCACCATTATACTGTGACATTCTAGCCCTCAGCCCATCACTTGTAACTGAATCCCTTTCTATCTTTTTTCCACTGTTCCCAGATCAGCTTATCCTTATCATATTGTGCTTGCCTTTTAATTTCTTTTCCAATCATATGCACCAGTATTCTAGTTAATATCACCTTCTGCTGTAATACAAACTTCCACCATTATCTGCCACATTATAAATTTAATGCATGTGAAGATTAAACGCACAGTACCTTCTTCCACAGTTTGCATCAATTGTATAGTTCCAATAATCACGTTTTCATAATTCACTGTAAACCAGCTCACATCCTCCCATTTAGTCCCAATTTCTTTCCATACCTCTGTAGCATATGTACAGTGTATAAAACAATGTTCCAGAGTCTCAACCTGCTGTCCACACTGTTCTCTGGGGCAAAACCTTTCTTCTAACTTTTTGTGTTTGGCATTTCCCTTCACTCCAAAATGGCCATGCACACACAGCCAAATCACATCGCACATGCGTGGATGCATTCTTTGATCCACAATATATTTTTCTATACTTTGATAACATCCAGGCCAAATGTCCTTGTGTACCAAAGGGATCTGAAAGGAACCCTCCTGTATCGTACTATACAAACATTTCCTATGTAGTACCGAAACCTGTGCTGTGGTAAGTTTCCATTTTCGTATCTTCTCTAAAGAAGAAAGCATAAACCCTGGCTATTTCTCCTGTTTATGTATTACTAGGGAGCCCTGTCTCCACCGCTGTAGTAAAGGCATTATCCAAAGTGCTGCTACCTTTTTCCAGTCCGCATTGACTGGTTTCTGGAAGGCCAAAATGGTAGTAAATGAAAATATGCTATGGAAATAACTAATGGGATTTATCATTTGTAAAGCACCACATTTAACTGTCCGATATAGCACTTCATGTTTTATGGGGGTTCAACCTACTGCCCCATATCAGTTGAAAAGTCTGACTTAAAAAGAAGACATCTAATGAGCTCTGGGGTGGGAATATAGCACTCACATATATCAGTAACAGAAGAAAATTGGTGTTAACAATAGACACCTATTTTTTTGTCTGTTGCCTTTTTTTCCATATTTGAACCTTGGCGTTACTGTGTACCAATTTTTCCATCCAATTTTCCTGTGCCATATCAATATTTCCAAACTTAATCTCCAAATTCTTAATAGTCATATCAGTCATATGTATGTTATGTATTGCTGCTATCAGGTCTGTACTTTTACTTAAAATATATCCCCCCACATTTCTGAATATTCAGGGCCAACCCTGTCAATCTTGAAAAATGATGTACCATATTTCCATATATTCAAACAAGCATTAAAAATGTATTTGTGACTTCAAGCTTTTAATAACTGAATCTTCTGTTTAGTCTATGGATATTTGTATGATTTTATTGAATATGTTGTATTTTTATTGTTATTGTTGTTTTAAGATGTGAGGCACCTTGGTTTTGGATAAGGCACCATACAAATACATATTATTATTATTATTATTATTATATTTAAAGCCCGGTCCGCTGACCTTTCATCAGCAATCAGGAGACATACATCATCAGCATATGCTAATATTTTAGTAAGGTCAACAACTCCCAGTATACTCACACTTCTTATTTCATCATTCTGTTGAAGTAATTTTAAAAGGGGGTCTAAACAAAAAATATATAAAATAGGGCTCATGGGGCACCCTTTTCTCACCCCTCTATTAATATGTATGTCTCTTCCTCTATGTCTGTTGATCAATGGGGTTGTAGATGCAATACTATAGAGTTTTACGATCCAATTAATAAACATCTTTTGGATATCATATTTTGGTAACACCATTTTCAAATATAAATGTGATACTTTATCATATGCCTGCTCTTGGTCCAGACTCCTGTCAGATTATCCTGTTGGCCTTGTGTAATTACTTCTTAAAGCAGAAGCAAGTTATCAGTGACATTCCTACCTTTTATAGTGCTAACCTGGCTTGGGTCAATCACATAGGGGGCCACAGTCCCCAGCCTTGTCGCCAAGATTTTCATTAAAATCTTTAAATCTGTATTCATCAGGCTAAGTGGTCACCAGTTCTTTAGAACCTATCTGTCATCTTTTTTTATGTATAAATAGTTGTACTGTTTGTCCAAATTGTGGTGCAATGTCCTGTATGTCCAATACCATATTAAACACCACCCTTAACATGTCCACCAATTCAGATTGGAAGGTTTTATTTAATTCAGTGATTAGTCTGTCAGGGCCAGGCATCATATTATTATTCAAGGATCATATAGCATTCTGAATCTCCCCCACTGTAATTGGTACAATCAGTCAATTTGATAAATTATGTGGTATCTCCAAGACCTGACACAGTAGCAACAAGTCTGCTATCATGTTAGGAGTAACCTCTGGTGCAGAACACATCCCTTCCATATATTGAACCACTTCTTCCATTATTGCCCACATGGATGTCACTAATCCCCCCTCCCCACATGTGGAGAGAGTGCACAGTTCTCTGTGCCACTCATGTTCTACAACTCTCGTAGATGTCTCTGGTTGTTGCTTTCCCAGGGGTGCCTATTCTGTGTTCATATAGAAGAGACGTCGCTCTTTCATATTGTAATGTCTCCATCTGTGACTTAAGGTAATGGATCTGACTAGCAGATTCACCATAACCTTTATTAATTAGGGAAACAATTCTCATATATTCTCCTTTCAACATTAAATATTGAAAATATTTATCAATTTGATATTTTTGGCACATGCTTGTAGAGCTAACTTCATATCTAATTTTATCTGTATCCACCATCGACTTAAATTGTCTTCTAGATACACCACTGATGTTCTTGCCCTCAGGAGTTCCTGATTCTGCTCTGAACATCTCCTGTCTGCAAGCAAGGTGTTATTCCACAAGCCCTTTCCTTGTCTAATCTTGTTTCCTAGTGTAAGACATACCTTAACCATTAGGTGGTCTGAGGTTTCAAGTGGCACTGTGAAAGCCTGCACATACCTCAGAGTGGGAGAAAAGAAGAGAAGATATAATCAATTCTTGTGGCCAGAGAAACTTTATAACATGTATACCCTCTCATGGCATGTTTTATCCTATATGTATTCACCAACCCAACTTGTTGTACAATACTTGTCACTTTGGATCCTCAGTCCTGCACACTAAGGACACATTTAAAATCTCCTGCCCAGACCAGCAGGCAAGACATAAAAAGGAATGGTTTTACTATGTTCAGTAGGTCCACCCTTTCCTTCTTTGTTTGGGGAGCATACATGTTAATCATTCTCCACTGTTGTTTATTATGTGTAAAATCAATAACAAGAACTCATCCTGGGAAAATATCTAGTGCTTTAGTTATAAAATAATCCCAACCAGTAAAAAGTATTCCCACCCCTCCACATCTCTCCAATGTAAGAGAAAAAAAGGATGGGCCCCAGCTCCACAATTTCCGTGCATTGTCTATATCAGTAGTGGTGTATAATCTCACATCCTGCAGACATGCAATATCGATATGATTGTCTTTTAATACAGAAAAAGTCACCAACCATTGTGTACCATTTCTTACACTATTAACATTATCAGAGGCAATGTTATAAGCATGCAGTGGAGACATTTAGAAATGATACCTAGTGTCATCTTCCTATACATAGGGGAACAAACAGCAAACATCAAGTTCCAGTTTGATTTCCCAAATGTTGACTCTTTCTGGGCACAGTACCCAAATGTTTTTGAGGTGTTCGAGCTGCTTGTACTTTCACAGCCAAACAGTCTTCTTCAGAGTCTGAAGACTGTCCTTTTTGGGAGGAAAAAGTAGAGGAAGACTCTGAACACTCTCCACGATCTCACTCTAGAGGTTAGAGGATGTCATACGCATTTGAGAGAGGCACCTGTACCTCACTCATGTTTTTCATTTTTGCTTTTGGGTTCATTTTCTTTAACACACACTTTTTGGAAGCCACTACAGTTGTGTCAGGTGGTGGCATATCCTGTATGCCTGTCTCTTGGTCCAGTCTTGCAGAGCATTCCACCATAGGTACATCCTCTGGAGTAAGAATCTCCACATCCATGCACTCTTGTACTTCCAAGGGTGTTGGCTCAGGGTTGTCTAACAGTCCCACTGTTGATAGCCCTGGGGGGTCTTACATCTGGGACAGCTATCAGGACCACAGGAGGAGGAGGGCTGGCTTCTTGGATCAGCTGTTGATTCTGTGCAGTTTTTCTATTTCCTTCTCGCACACCATTCTTTGTGTTTCAATACTGTTTTTTGTACTTTTTCTACCAGTAGCTCCTGGTTCAAGAGATCAGTCCGATTATGGTAGCCCACCTACAGTTTTCAGTAGACATGTCCCAGCTGTTCACATAAGTTGCACATACAATCATTTGTACAATCACTAGTATTGCACCCACACTCCATGCAGAAAGTGCATTTCACCTGATCGCAAGCATTACTAAGGTACATATGAGATCCGCACCTAAAGCAGGTTTTGGGCTGTCCCTTGTAAAAGCAATGGCCTCTCTCTGTACCTAAAAAGAAAGCACTGGGGAGGTGCTTAGGTCCTTGTAGGCTAGATCTCAGTCGTACTTTAAATTTCCACCCTCCTGTTCATATGTGCTCTTCATCCAGTATCGGGGAAGGATCACCCAACACATCATATTTATTTTGGAGCCAGTATTGTACATCATAGACTGCCACTCTCTCATTATGAAAAAGAATAGTCACCTGCTTAATCAGTGGTTTAGTTAGTAGGAGGGCCCTAAAAGGGGTCCATAAGGCCCTGTGGCATTTTTTTCATATGAAGCCCAGAATCTATCAAGGCAAGCAGGGGTTTTAAAACTTATATCATAGACAGTGTCACCAGATGCATGAATTAATGCATGAATCTAATTTGAGAAGAAGCATAGAGATTCTTTGATAAATGTCTTTCCAATGTATATTCTGTCAGGTGTGTGAGGTAAGACCCTTAAATATTGAATGCGTACAGCATTTTTTTCTTTGTGCTGGGTCATTCCTAGAAAACCCAGCCTAACATGGACAAAATTGTTGCCAAAGGGTTGAGGGTTGTACCCCTCTATCAGCCCCTTCTGTGGCATTCTCTGCATGTTCCACTGTATCACTACAACAATCTGACATTTCCTGGGGTACCTCTGTGACATTTACCACTGCTGTAATATTTGGGACAGGGAGGGAGGAGACCTCCAGGTCTATAGTCACTGCCTGAACTGCTGGCTGAGTGCTCTCTCTACACAGTTTGGCCTGTGGCTCCATTTGAGGAATTATGTTCTCTCTATCGGGAATCAGTAAAACAGCTGGGTCTGGAATCTACCCCCGCCATCCTTCTCCTTCTGCCCTGCCTTTTTTCAACACTGTACCAACAATCCACACCCCTGTGCCAGCACCTGTGGTAGTACCCTCATCAGTTCTACTATATCCTCTTTGTAAGCCCAAATCATTAACAGTGCTGTCCTGCATTTGGCTTTCGGTAACTTTGGCCTGCCTTGTTGCAGCCTCAGTATTGCATATACTAGTTTTATCAACAGATTTTTTCTCTATGTCCATATCAGTTTTACTTACTGTGACAGGGATTGAGTCAGTCTCAGAATGTAGGGCCGCTGAATTAACCAGAGCCTTTGCTCATAAATCCATCCTTGCCATTGCTGATTGCTGGAGCATTGTCCACTTGCTACATTCACTCTGCGATAGTCCTGCATCATTTTGTGCAGATGCTACTACAGGCCCAGGACTAATAGCATCCCTCTGTACATTCACATTCTCTGACACAGGTGACTTCCTTTGTGCTCCTCTCCCTGGGTCGACAGTACATGCAACAACTGTTGTTGTTGCTCTTGACTTAATGCCTGCACAAATCTGATTTCATATTGTAGCCCAGCCGCTATCAGATCCTCAGATACCGCATTCTGTTGCGCCACTTCATTCATATCCACATCATCTCTATCTTCTGCAAATCTCACATTATCCAAAGCTATCCTTTGTGCTGGACCTACAGGGAGGGAGGTCTGCTCCCCTGTAGGTCTACCAGCCAACTGAGTGATTTCAGCATCCATATCCATAGCTCAACAGTGCCCCCTTACTACAGATTAGGGGACATTTTTATTGAACACTTCCAAAACATATTTACATCCACAGTATTTCATTACACTAAACAAGGAAAATAAAACCCATTACATCCATCAATCCCAAAACAAAATCAGTGTTGTCCTGCACATGGTTAACATAACCCCATAACTTCTTACATACTTCTTCCCATAAACAATACCTTCCCCATCAATCACAAGCCCTCAAACTCAACCAAATTTCTGAAAAAAAGTAAAACCATTCCACCAAGCTTGTACCTTAGATGTAGGGTAATTTTGTACATCCTCTACATACACCTCTCTCAAGGCTGCTTCACCGAACCTACATATTGAAGCATAAGACATTTCTTTTGTTGTAATATAAACTGACACCTAGCTTGCCACAAATAAAATAGGAAAATAGCAAAAAACACATTTGAAGTCATGTCTATCCCATTAACCAACCGGCATGAGTAATTCCCCAAAGCCAGTTCCTCATATGTCAGTGCTTGAAGCAAATCAAACCCCATCTATTTGCTAAATATCTCCAAAACCCCCTTGAAAATGGACAGTCTAAGAGAAAATGGTCCATTGATTCTGTTTGATTTTCACATTCAGGGTATAAACAAGTTCTTTCATCTAGAGCCTTATGCTTATTATTTCCCTTAACCTCCCATCAGAAACCAACCAAACCACATCCCACATTCTATGTGGTATCCTTTTATTCATTAATCAATTTACTACTAAATTACTGTCAGAAGATAAACACCCTTTAAAGTCAACTATTTCTGGTCCTACCAAGGCCAGAATTTGACGATATAATGCCTTTCTTGATGTACCTGCTAACTGTGCTCTACAGATTCCCCGCTTATGTATTTTCTGCAATGAAGGTCTAAAACCCTTAGCAATGTTCCATCTGTGGTTGAACCTCACTGGCTGCTCCACCCACAGCTTTAAAACAGGTTTCAAACTATTGGTCAACCATGTTTTAACTAATTAATCCTTCTCTTGCAGAACTACCTGAAAGGACCCAGACCAAAAAATTGTATGAAAAAATACCACTGCATTTACCATATTCTACCCACCCTTATTTAAGGGAAGATATGTAATTTCCCTTTTGACCAGATTGAGATGAGATCCCCATAACATTTGAAAAAATATTTGCATCAATTTTGTCTCCAACTGTAAAGGCAAGGGAAACACTGCACTAATATATAATAAACACGGTACCAGGAATTGCTTAATAATAACAATTCTTTTAGTTTTAGAAATCTTCCAGCTTTTCCATCTGGTTACCTTGTTTTCACAGATCAATAGATTTGCTTCCCAGTTCCTACCGGGCATATCCCTAAAATTTTGATTGGGTCCTTTGAAATAGTAATACCACCCACCTGACTCTCCCCCACCTCTGTGGCACCAACCAAAAGTCCTCTGCATTTATGGATATTCAGACACGCCCCCAACAGCCTGCTATATTGCTTCATCTCCTGTAATATTTCTAAAAGACTCTGTGAATATCTAATAAATGCACAAAAATCATCTGCATAGGCCATTAATTTAATTTCTTGTGGGCTACATTCCTCCCTAATCCCTTGTACCTTCTGGTTCATTAATATTCTCTGAATGAATGGGTCTAATACAAAAGTATATAATAATGGGCTCAGGGGGTACCCCTGTCTTATCCCTAGCCTCATCTGTATCTATTTCCCTTCTTTACCTGCAATTAATGGTGTTACCATAGCATGCGTATAAACCAATAGTAAACATCCAACAAAAAATTCAGGAATACCATAAAACTTTAAAATTTCAAACAAAAAATCATGGCTAATTTTATCAAACGCTTTATGCTGATCAAATGAAACAACATATTCCCTCTGACCTTGCCTAATGCTATAAGTTACCACATCCCTAATTATGGAAATGTTTACCTTTATGTTCCTAACAGGAATGGAGCAGGTCTGTACTGGATATATCAAAATTGGTGCCCCTCTCCTAAATTATTTCTACAACAGACTGGTAAATATTTTGAAATCTGAATTCAAAATACATACAGGTCTCCAATTGTCAATTTTCCATCTGCCCCCCTTTTTATGTAACAAAACAACCAATCCCTTAGCAAAGTCCTGGTGTATCATATTTTTGGTAATCTAATATGTCAGTACTTTGGCAAAGCAAGGAGCCACTAGGTCACCATATATTTTGTTAAACATGTTAGACATCCCATCCCTCCCAGGAGAGGTACATTCTTTTAAACTTTTAATGACTTCCAGGATGTCCTGTGGGGTTATGTCCTTCTGTAATCTATTTTTATCTACCAACTCTAACCCTGGCACACTCAGCCCAGCCAAATGTTTAATAATCTGTAACCTATCAATGTCACAGGGATTGAATAATGTTTCCAAAAAAGTCTCCACTTCTCACCTTATTTCCCCTGTTGTCCTTACAATATTCCCTTGGGAGGTCTTTAATTCCAATAAATTTGAATTTATTCTCCATTCTTTACACACCTCACGGGGGTCCCCATAAGGGGTCTTTTGCATGCCATAAGAAAGTTCAGCATGCAATGATTTAGACCTATCATACTGTAAGACCCACATTTGTTGTTTGATAACTGAAATTTGAGCCAAATAATCCTGATTTTTAGTATATGTAAGTGACAGAAGTTTCAACAACTGTGTCCTAAATTGAAGATATTGAAAAAATCTCTCAGTGGCTGACAATTTCCCATAGTGTTGAAACCATGCTGTCAAATCCTGCTTTGTCTCAAACCACCACCTCCCCAAATCTTCATACAGCCCCATCACCAAAACTCTGGCCAACAAAATAGAGGTAACATTATATTGAACTATCTGGTCTTTTAAAATTGAAGTATTTAATCTCCACCTAGTGGAGGTCATTGGAATCCCCCCATTACTGAAAATAATGATAAATACCATTAAATGATGAGAAAAATCTATTGGTAACACTTTAGTAGATCTCATTGATAATTGTTTGGAAATAAACACATAATCAATTTTAGATGTTAACTGATTTTTCACAAAAGTGTGTGTAATTAGTGGGGAAGCGTTACAAGCAACATCTACCAAATCTGCCATATCAATGAGAGCTTTAAAGGCCACTGAATCACTATAAACTTTTTTCTTTTCAATTTCCTATCAGAAGTCTCCAAGGTACAATTGAAGTCACCCCCCAGAACTACTGCTCATGCTGTTGTTAGATATGGTTTCAATAAAAGGCAAAGGCAAAGGCAAATTTATTTAAAAGACGTCCAATCCCGGAGGCTCTGGGAGCCACACAAATTTTACAGCATTGCATACCACATAAATATTTAAATTAAAAATAATACATACAAATAATCAGCATTAAACTCCAAATGCTTGCAGAAATAGGAAAGTCTTCAGGCGGGCTTTAAAGACAATTATAGTGGGGGCCTCCCTGACTGCAGTAGGTAAAGAGTTCCAAAGAGTGGGAGCGGCAACACTAAAAGCTCGGTCGCCTGCAGATTTTAATCTCGCTCTTGGAACAGTCAGAAAGCCACCACTAGAAGAGCAGAGATTACGGGTAGAGGAAGAAGGTACCAGGAGTACTGACAGGTAACCAGGGCCCTGCCCATGTAGGGCCTTATAGGTGAGTAGACCCACCTTGAAGAGTATTCTCCACCCCGACAGGCAGCTAGTGCAATTTGCGCAATACAGGTGTAACATGACAAAATTTGTTTTGCCTGGTCAGAAGCCGGGCAGCAGCATTTTGCACCAGCTGCAGTCTACGAAGAGAACCCCCAGAGACCCCGAGATAGAGGGCATTACAGTAGTCAAACCTAGAAGTGTCTAAGGCATGTATCAAGGTAGGGAGGTTCAGAGACGGAACAAGGGGCTTAATCCTGGCAATGTTTCGAAGATGGAAAAAACAGGAACGAACCACGGAAGATATTTGAACCTCCATGGACAGGTTCCTGTCAAGAATCACACCAAGATTTCGCACCCAAGAGGAGGCCATCAATGACGCAGCTCCTAGCACAAGTCCAGTTGTGGAGTCAGAGGCCATCCCAACATGAACTCTGTTCGACTCCACTACCATTACCTCAGTATTGTCAGGGTTCAGTCATAGGCAGCTGGAGGCCATCCAGTTGTTAATCTCAGCCAGACAGATATTTAACACATCCACTGCTTTGGATGTTCCTGGGGCAAAGGACAAGTATAGCTGAGTATCATCAGCATAGCAATGAAAACTCAGACCATACTTTCTAATGATCCCCCCAGGGGCAGCATATATACTGCAAACAACACTGGGGCCAATACCAAACCCTGAGGGACTCCACACCAAAGAAGGCAGGGTGTAGATGAGAAATTTAACATCACAACCCGTTGCCTCCTATTGGTAAGAAAGGACTCAAACCAGTTGATGACAGTACCATTGAGTCCACACAGCTCCCTCAGGTGGAGAAGCAACACACAATGGTCCACAGTATCAAATGCTGAAGAGAGATCGAGGAGAACAAGATTTGTCCTGTCCCCTCGGTCTCGAGCCCTGAGGAGGTCATTCTGCACCCGAACTAATGCAGTTTCCGTGCTATGTCTGGCCCGAAAAGCTGACTGAAAGGGATTGTACAACTCGTGAGTCATGAGGTGTTCCTCCAGCTGAAGCGATACCACCTTCTCAACAATCTTCCCCAAAAATGGGAGATTGGAGATGGGACGGTAATTTGCCTTGATCTCTGGGTCAAAAGAAGATTTCTTTAAAAGGGGTCTCACCAGAGCATCCTTCAAGGCATCTGGAAAGACACCCTGACACAAGGAACACCGAACAATCGAGGCAAACACCGGGCCAACAGAGTCAATGCATCTCATTAAGAAACACGTTGGCACTGGGTCCAGCTCACATAAGGTATGCTTCAAATTGGCTGCCACCTCAATAACCTCACAAAGCTCCACTGGCCTAAACTCTCCCCAACTAGGCGGAGTGCACTCAGAACAAATCTGGCAACCACTGTCAGCAATGGTATTGCTGGCTGAAGAAACCTCCCGCCGGATCAAAGACACCCTGTCCGAGAAAAAACTAGCAAAATCCTCACGATCCTCATTTGAGGAAACCCTCCCGGGCTGCAGACAGACAGGATGAAGAAGTCTATCAACAGTCCGGAAGAGTGAGTCTGGTCGGTTTCTCCTGGCAGCAATCTCCCTGGACAGAAATACTGCCTTCTTACGGTTGATTGCCTCCTGATATGCACAATAATGCGCATGCAGGACCAGTTTGTCCATCTCCAGATGGGACTTCCTCCAGCAGCGCTCTAATCTCCGACCCATCTTCTTCATTTTCCTAAGATCTCCATCATACCATGGAGACCTCAGGTACAAAGTTCTGGGTCATACACGGATAGGTGAAAGGGAGTTGATGGTGTCAGATAACACCTTATTATAGGTGTCCACCCTGACATCAACACCTCCAACACATGCACCACCCACACTAGATAAATCAACTGCCGCCATAAAACCCTCAGGGGTAAGATCACGTAAAGGGCGGCAGCGAATCATCTCAGCAGGGGAAGAACTTAAGGTGGGAGCCCCAAGCGCGAACTTCACCGTGCAATGATCAGACCAGAATACCTGATCAATCCCAAGATCTGCAATCTCGAGCCCCATTGAGAACACCAAGTCCAGTGTGTGGCCATCCCGATGAGTTGGTGCATCAATGACCTGCGTCAGCCCCAACAAGGACATACTCTGCAGAAATTCACTGGTGCACCTTTGAACTTTATTGTCAGCCCAAACTTTGAAATCCCACAGAAAAACACATCTGAGGGAACCCAATGTTTCACCGGCAACAAACTCGGCAAATTCCTGTAATTAAGTCCACTCATTCCGTTTGGTCTGGGGAACATAAACTGTTATAAATCTGTATGAATGATGTAGCCAAATTCCATCAATTAACAATACCCTTCCAGGAATTATGTCTACCAGTTTTTGTAGTTTAAACTTATATCTAGAAAACAAATTCCTACCCCATGAGCTTGATCCTGCCCAGATGACCAATATGTTGGCCCCCAAACCCAATTATTTCTAGCCCCTAGCATGCCAGTATATGACCTTATCCAGGTTTCTTGCAGGAAAAATACATCAAATGTTGCCTCATGAAACAGGGAAAAAACAGCATTTTGCTTCCTAAGATTCCTAATACTATGCATATTTCCAGAAACCACTGTAAAGGAAGCCATATGTTAGTAATTCCACATCCCCATAATAATCAAATCCTGCTCAAGAAGTGTTGTTTTTTTTCCTGCTTTCCTTCTTTTTATCCTTCTTGGTCCCCATTTTCTTGCTCTCAGGATTCACATCCAAAGACCCCGACTGAGTGGACCCATCCGATAACCTCTCTTCCAGTTCTGTATCCCACCAGTTTTGGTGAGATGAAGATAAAAAAGGATTGTCCATCTATATTTCATCCACAATCTCAGTTTTAGCTAATCTCTGACTTTGTTATCTTGGTTCAGGCAGGGACCAAGGTTCCTGTGTTGAGGGGGGCATACAGGACGTCTGAAGCTCCTTCTGCACAGATGTCTCCATTCCACCTTCAGGGGTAACATCTATTATCTCTTCAGTTGTTGGTACTGTATCAGGGGTCTGCAATGGTATGGGGGTGGGGGTACAGACCCTCCCTCTTGTGCTTCAGTCTGGAATGTATGACCTGACTTCTCATTTGAATTCCTCCTTCCCTCAGAAGACTGCAGAGCCTGAGGCGCTGGCACAGGGGCAGCAGTGGGGGCATCCTGTTGTGCCATAGAAATAAGATGATCAGGATACACTGTCCTGGTTTTGTTTCTGACAGCCCAAGGACATTCTTGAAAGATATGTCCCTGCTCATTGCACAAGTTACATTTTGAAAAGTTGCAGCACTGGGAGCTAGTATGGTTAAACTCCCAACATATACCACATCTCAGCTTGTCACAGACATCTGACAGGAGTGTATGTGAACCACATTTGTAATAGGCCTTTGGCTGGCCCGCATAGAAACAAATGCCTCTGTCTTTGCCCAGAAAAAAAATGTTTGGTATATGCATAATCCCTTCTGCTGTTTGCCGTAGACTGATTTTAAATCTCAAACCCCCAGTCCAGAAATTCTCTGAGTCAAGGAGTGCTTCTAGGGCACTCAGCACTTCACATCTTTGCTGCAACCAGTGATGTATATCACAGATATGTATACTTTCATTACAGAACATGATTGTTACTATTTTTATTAATAGCTTTGATAGGGGGATGGCATAAAAAGGAGTCCACAGTGGAGCGAATCAACATTGACTATAAAGCATCTAGAAACACTCCACTGCATCATGTGTTCTAAAACTTTTATCAAAGTTATCCTCTCCTGATATGTGTATCAGGGCATAGACATCCTGTGCAGTAAACTTTATTGACTCTTTTAATAGTTTTTTGCCCACATACAATCTGTCCGGATGCACTTCAAGCCCCGCTTTATAACGCAGATGTACT
This sequence comes from Neoceratodus forsteri, assembly GCA_016271365.2. Lineage (NCBI taxonomy): Eukaryota > Metazoa > Chordata > Ceratodontiformes > Ceratodontidae > Neoceratodus > Neoceratodus forsteri. The sequence continues at coordinate 662,690,791 of CM028135.1, read as the reverse complement.
GTGTTCCTGTGGGGAGTGGGTTCCATTGTATTAAATGGATCCAAGAACCTTGGTCTGGGAGGAGTAGCAGAACCTCCTGCTGAGTGTTGCTCTTATGCAGGGTTTTGCCCTCCCATATCTGATACCCCTTCATTTGCCTGCCGATTTCCAGTGCTAGTATTTGGAACATGTGGCAAAGGCTCTTCCTGTACAAAAAATGCAGCTTTCCCAGTGTCTATGGCATCCTGTACCTGCTCCCACATAGAAACATCCTCCAACAAAGGATTTAAAATGTTTCTTTCCCTTGTATCATGCTGTGCCTCCAGCTTAGGCCAGCTTCCCGATACAGTATCACCCGATTCCCCCAGCCATGGTTCTGTCACTTCTGTCCGTGATTTCTCCATCTCAATGTTCAGATTCTGGACAGGCTATTTACTCTTTGCAGCCTCCAAGTCCCGGATGTCGGTTCCCAGCTCCTCATGATTGTCAGGCCTGTTCTCCCTTGAAACAATGTTGCCTTCAGATGTCCTTAATGTCCCTGCCACCAACCTCTCTAGACCTGGTGCTTCAGCTCCCATTGATGCAGCAGCACAAGAAGCATCACAAGAAGCATTGTCACTCTGGGCAATTTTGGACTGCCATTCCTGGGGACGCTCAGCTCTATCTCACTCTGGAGCCACCTCTGCTTTTTTTGGTGAAGTGCATCAGAGTCCTCTCAGAATACCGCTGGAGTAATGTTGTTATGTTTAGTAGTTTCCTCATATGGTGGGTCCAGAAGCCATAACCCAGTGCTTGTTTGCGATCACCCCACCTCTCCCAGCACTCTGTCCTGGGACCAGGTATCCTGCTGGGTAAGTACAGATTTTAAACCAAATTGTACAGCTACTAAGCTCCTGATGCTATTCTCTTGCAGACACTCTGCTGAGCCATCCATTTGGTGCACCTCTTGTACTTCAGTTTGCAATATACCTTGTTTGTTGTGGCTTTGTTTTATCTCCTGATGCCTTAAATTTAAGGCAGTTTTCCTTTTTTCATACCGTTCCTCATCCTTTGCCAGCATAGTCAACAATATAGTTCTCCTCTCATCAATGTCATTTTCCAGCTGTGCAGCTGCTGCTGCTGCTATAGCAGTATGTTCTGATAATCCATCTGTATCATCCTGCAATAAAGGTGCTGCGAATTTGGATTAATTGTCCTCATCCACAGAACTATGAAAACTTTCCTCATCCAAATCCACAACATTTCTTTCAAAAGGACAAGGTGAGCCATCTGCAGTCTCCAGAAGTACCTCCACCTCCTTCTCCTTCATGCTTGCCATCTTAGAACAACAAGGGCCAACACCGCCCCCTTCGAAGAGTAGGGGAATTTTTATTTGAGAAAAAATACATTACATATATAAAACAAAGAATATAACAAAACAAGCAATATACAGGAATTGTTAAGGATTACACAACTCAAATAAGAAAACAAAACTGGAAGAACAACAGCTCTAAATGATCATATATACAGTTATTTTCCTATTTTCTGGAAAATGTCATTTAGTTAATACATCCTAATTTAACCATGAAGATTAATTTATCTACAAATGTTTTACTTTTTCCACCGGATAATTTTTTATGTCTTTCAGCTGAATCTTTTCTAGTGTCCTCCAAATGTTAACCAATATTTCAACATACATAACCATTTTTTGCTGTAGTACCCACATGCACCTGACTTGCCATATGTAATATTGTATTACCGCCAGGGTAATATATACAGTGTTTGCGTGGTATTTAACCCAAGAGCTAGGAGGTACTCCATACGTTAGCTCATTATATGGCAGTGCTTTGAGTCTTGACTCCATCCACTGGGCAGTTAAAAAGGACCAAAAGTGAACTGCTTATGGGCATTCCAAAAATAGACACTGTTGTGTCTCTAGCACCTGTGTGCATGTATCCCTAGGGCAGTATCTATCTGACAGTTGCTTGTGCTTATTATTATTCTTAACACTAAGCCTCCCGTAGTTGCTTAACCATACACTATCCCATAAAAGGTAGGAAGTCTAGGATTATTGAGTTGCTGTAGGATAAGCTGCATCCTAGTCTCTGGGCAAAGTGGAAATACAACTACTGATTGACATTCTTTATGTACTGTTTCTTTGTAAATAGTTTTCCTATCCATGGTTTCAAGCTGAGAAGGAGTCAATTCCAATTTCATGGCTTTTTTCAGACTATCAGAACCATATCGTGGAGTTTGTTCAGTCTTACTAAGTAAACTTGGTTACCTCATTTGCCATGCCGTAAGACAGGGGACAACCCAGTTCCATGCCAGTGGTTTCCATATTTTGTTCCCTAGTTTCAATACTGTCCCCAAATTATAACTTAACAAATGAACTAAAGAAAAATGCAATTGGATGTACCATGTTAAGCCCTCCTTCTGTAATTGTCCTATATGTACACTCTCTTTTTATCTGATTCAACCGGGAGCCCCAAAAGGCTTGAAAAAATAATATATACTTTCATACACATTTCTTGTGGTGGTGGATATACATAACTAAGATACAGAAATACAGGGAACACTAGAGATTTAATGAAGATAACCCTTTTCTGCACTCATCCAAATATTTCTGGTATCACACTGTCACCCATCATGTATCCCCTACAGGATAGGCAACAGTGTGATGCCAGAAATGTCTGCATGAGTGCAGAGTGATCTTGAGTAATACCTCATGTGGCAGAGCATAGTGGAGCTATGAGTGATATTACTGAGGTCATTCTGCACGGTGCAGCTATTTCTGGTATCACACTGTTGCACATCACGTGTGCAATTTATACAATAGGGGTGTCTAATATTTGTGCTGCCATATTTTATTTGTTTGTCGCTGGTGTTCTTTTATGGGCTGAATGCCTTGCCCAGGTTTAATTAGGTTTTCTGAATAGATTTGGCTGATGTGTGTATGAATGGATTGTGTCTCTGCATTTCCATTGGTTAATGAGGTGATTGAGTCTTCTTTCATTGATTTCATTCGTTGTTGCTGTTGTATGTGCTGTGTGCGTCATGTCTGATTGATCTGTGTTAGACTGTGAGTGGGGTTATCTTCAGGGAAAACAGTGAGTATTTCCTGTTGAGACCTGAGTGTTCTGTATTTTTATTTTCATGGTTGTGTTTTGTTTTTTTTTTGAGTAGTGAAATAACTTTTTATTTATTGTATTTCTTTAGTATTAGTCGGTTGATTTTCTGCAGAGGTTGTTCTACTCAGCCCTGCAAAATGTTTTTTTGATGACCACTGCAACATTCACTTTCATTTTTCACTTTTTTGACAGGTTTCAAAAGACATCTGGCAGCTTCGAGATCCTAGTGGCTCCTGACTCTCTTCAGGCTTTTCATGGCTATGGCCAGAGGAGCAGGTGAAGGCACAGGAAAGATACAATTCACTTCGATTGATGCTGCAAGTAGTTCCAGTACCCCTGCAGAAAAATAAGGAATGAATGGGAGTGATGTAATGACTGTGATTATATGGTCTGATGATGTAGGGAGTGTGTGTATAAATGTCAGATATTGTGACATTCTCTACATCATGTAACATTTATTTTGTGGTAGTGAGAATACTGACATTTATGGGATGAGATATCAGCTCACCCTTATTGTGTGTGTATATGTACAGATAGATAGATAGATAGATAGATAGATAGATAGATAGATAGATAGATAGATAGATTGATTGGGGATACATGATGAGCAGGAGTGTGATATAGCAAAATATTCACACTCCTGCAGAGAGAGCTCTGATACTCAAGAGCGCCGAAGGCATGAGTGAGAGTATCCAGAGGTCATGATGCAGAAATGTGAATATTTTGCCATATCTCATGATTTGCATATCATGTGTGTGATTTATACAAAAAGGGATTGTTTATTTAGTTGTTTTATAATAGTTGTATTAATAATAGTTGTCTGTCTGTAAAATATTCCGTTATGTGTGTTATCTTGGCTGAAGGTGTAAATCCGCAGGTTATTTGGTTGTAGAAAGTTTGTTTGAATGAACTTTGTTTGGTTAAGTTGTGAATGGGAAGCTTGTGCCATTTGATTGGTTGTTTTCATGAATAGCTGTGTCGTGATTCATTGAGGTTGTGGGTTGTAGTTCCTCATTGGTCAGGTGTCCTATGTTTCTGTGAAGTGATTGACTGTTCATTTGGAATGGGCTGGAGTTTCTTTGGCACCTTCCTGAATCAGGTTTTGTACTGCACTTCATATTTTAGTGCTTTCCAAGATTTTTGCCTTCACTTTTTTAGTTTGGTGGATTTTCTGCTGTATGGAGTGTGGTAAGTAACATGCTGAGTCCTTTGTTTTGTAAAATCTGTTGTGGTTATTGTTACCGGCAGTGCGGTGCAGCTCCGTTAGTTTCGGTTTTCAGTTCTTCCAAAACTGCTTCGTTTTCAAGGAGTACTTCGGAACTTGGAGCTATGCTGAGCAGTGAACACAACATTTAGCAGGTACTGCTGGAAAATAATAATAATAATAATAATAAACTTTATTTTTAAGTGGCTTTCAAGATATCAAGGTGCTTTACAATAATTAAAACATTATTTCATAAACAACAAGTACAATAAGTAACACAACAGATCCATACAACAATGAGTCACTGATAGGCCTGTCACCACAAAAAAGTTTTAAATGCCTGTTTAAATCCTTCCACAGATGTGCACTCCTGAAGTTGATGGGGTAGAGAATAACAGAAGGTAAGGGCCACAAACATAAATGCATGGACCCCAGAAGATTTCAAAGTCACCCTCGGAATCTCCAGCAACCCCTCATCAGCTGATCAGAGCTGTCACACAGGGCTGTAGGGAACAAGAAACTCTTTCAAGTTATCAGGGCCAAGCCCATGTAGGGCTTTATAAGTCAGCACACCAATTTTAAGGTGATCCGCCACTGAATCAGCAGCCAGTGCAGATCGCTCAGCACTGGGGTAATATGCGAAGTCCGAGAAGACCACATCAACAATTGATCCGCAGCATTCTGCACTAGCTGCAACCAGTAGAAATGAACCCCAGGAAACCCTAAGTATAGGGAGTTGCAGTAGTCAAGGTGCAAGATCACAAAGGCGTGGACCAACACAGGCATATCACAAGACAGAACAAGGTACTTGACCCTAGAAAAGACAAGATTGATATTGTGGAAAGTTGTTTTGCACTATTTATGCTCTGGGAATCTGAGGTATTGGATGTCTGAGGCACAGGTTGGAGTTGGATGTGACTTTTTAGTAGAGTTGCACATTTGTTGTTGGAACGGGCAGTTACTGTGTGATGTTTGTGTGTTATGGGCAGGGCCCCTACTTTTCTGCAGCACAGTGGGACCAAGTTCTGCGGCAAGACTACCATTTGCCGCAGAACTTCTGTGGAGGTGGTTTGTAATTTCTGTGGAAGTTCTGCGGCACTAACAAACTATCACATCACAGTGTCAGCTTGTCATCCTGACTTCACTTTCATGGCTTTGGTTATAGCAATTAGGATGGTGGAAAGCACAGTAACACTAGTTCAAAAAATAACAGACTTATAAAAATAATTTTATGCCTAAAAAAGCAAAACAAATGCCTCTCCCTTAAGGTCCTAGCATGTTGCATAAATTACATATGTAGAGGGGATCTTATGTGATAAATAAGGTATTTCTATATGCATGCTATCTATTCCACTAATGAGGTTTCCACTGTCTTATCATTTATATATTTGTATGTGCTTTCTACACTACTCATGAGGTTCCCACTGTGCATCACTTATATATTTATATGCAATCTGTAACATACATACAAATATGCGTATGTGTGTGTGTGATGAGAGAGACAGAGATACAGTGTGTGTGTGTGTGTGTCTATATATATACATAAAACATTTTTTTTTAATTTCCATGAACTTGCATCCTCATTCATACAGGTCCCATTGGAAATGGAATAGAGGAGTTATTGTAAAACTCATTTTTCATGTCAACCTGCTTTTCCTGACACAATGCATAACACTATCAGGCCATGACATGCATGTGAACCAATTGTGAGATACAGCTCTCTGGCCCATCACAATGTGTCCACCATGTGACAGAACACTGCACCATACCTTCCCAGGCTCCAAGCAATGATGTGTTCCACCAATCCTTATGCTGCCCAGCCAGCTCCCAGAGCTAATTTCTGAACCTGAGTTGCCAGCATGGAAACACAGCATGCTACCCTCTGGCCCAACAGCTGTCCCTGCGCACAACATTTCTCAATAACTTTTAGGTGATTCTATCAACCAATAACAATATGTAATCAATAACCCTGGCAAAAATACGTACAGTGCAATTATTTATTTAACAGGTCTATTCTTTCAACAGATTCTTTCAACACATTATTATTTTTCACTTTTCTGGGCATAATTACTTTATTTTTCTTAAAAATTTAGACAGTTAAATTCATTTTACCAGTTATTCATTTCAGATAGTGTCTCTATACCTTAAAGGCACAAATACGTTTGTACAAAGTGAGGTATGGACTTAACAGGTCTGTGCTACTGACAAGGTTTTGTTTAAGTTGGCCGTAGTGCAACAATGTAAGACTGAAAATTGTATTAGGCTGTAGTGCAGGTTGAGCAAATATCACCATGCATGATGTGCTGTGCCACCGTCTCTGGCAGCGGGGGCTGTGGTAGATAAGTGACTGTTCATTTCTGTTGAGGAATGCAGCCATATCATTAGCTAATGTATGATGTGATAGCAATGATAACATCACATTCTGAACATATAGGGAGGTTTTGGCTATAAAAAGAAGGGAAGGGAACCAGAATCTATGTATAAACAGAAATATTAATAAAAAGTCACCAAGAAGAGTGAATTCTGCGGCACCGCAGAAGTTCTGTGGTAGACGTAGCCCATAAAAATCTCAGCAGCAGAATTCTAGGGGCCTTGGTTATGGGCTACTAATATGAAGTATATCTAGAATATGTTTTGTAATATGAGCTAATGGAACACTTGTCCTGTAGACAAAAGTAGTCCAGTTAGGGAGATGCCTGTACTGGCATAACGACAGTGAGAATATCACCTGCTGACGTATGCACTGTGTGTATATCTGTAAGAAGTTATCACAGTGCATACATCACTGATGAGTTATACAATAAAGATGAGTGATATGTGTTTTGATTTTGTGTTATCAGCTCACCCCTATCTTGTGTGTGTATATATATATATATATATATATATATATATATATATATATATATATGTATATATATATCTTGATGTAGTACCAGTATAGTTATAGTTGAATTGAGTGCTCAATGTTAAACTCAATGTTTGTATCTTCGGCAGCATTGAACAGAATAGCCAAAAATAATTCTGCATATGCTGCCTGGCTGACAGAAACCCATGACATGAAAAGTTTTGTGATGGCAACTTGGGCAGTTTCCAAGATCAGTAATGTCAATTTTGGAAAAGTGAAGATTTTCTCCTATACTTACCACACTTTTTTTTTTGCTTTCACCTTCAGCCTAGATGGTGTGAATGTTTTTTTTTTTTTTTATGAAACTATCTTGAAAGTGACCCGTGCTGAGGTAGTGCACTTTGAAGGTTCCAGAGTTATACGGATTTAAAGGTTTGTTTTTTTGTGCGTTTGGGAGGGGGGTCTGAGCAGGTATGTTTTTTGAATAGCCCCCTGTTACTGAAAAAAAAATAAATCTTCAGAGTTTATCAAACATGAGAAAAAATATTGATTGTGATGGCTGCCATTTTGATTTCTTCCAACTAACAAAAATATGGAAAATACTTAAAAATGACCTCAACCCAGGTAAATGGGATCCATTTTGCTAGACTGTGGTGTCTGTTAAAAAAAAGTTAGAAATACCTTTTCTGGGCAACCTAAAATTCAAAGAGCCCAGCTTAGCCAGAGGAGTCATTTAGTTGCATTCTCTTTATGAGAACAGTGGAACTTTCTTGACATCTGCAGCTGCAGATGGAGATGTGCTGGCAGCATTCATTCCTGCAGTAAACTAGAGATCTCTAGCTCTATCTCATTCTCTTTCTTCATATATTTATGTAAATACATATATATCTATATCTATATATATATTATAGTGGTGCAGTCACGCCACTATAGTTAGCGTTCATTTGTCACTTCATTGTTAAACTCATAATTTTGTGTGTTAATAACTTTGGGCCCATTCATCAGATTTGACTCAAATTTGGTATGCCTAGTGAGGCATGGTAGATCTCTTGATTTGCCAAATTGTGTTTTAGTCGGACATACGGTCTTTGCGTACAAAAACACTGAAAAATGCAAAATTATCCATTTTTGGAGGCAGCTTTTGGGATTTTGGATGTGGCCCTGCACAGCCATTGTGTGGTGTGTTGATCTGTGAGATGATTCATTTGAAAGAGCTTTGGAGGCTGAACATGCCGCTTTTCATTTGGTGAAAAAAATATTATGGCATTCAAAAGTTATGCCACTTTCAAGTTCCCATTATAAGACAATGGGAAAATTTATATGTATGTTTTGCGAACAAAGATTGGAGTTCTGGCCATCTCAGCCCACCTGGCAATCAAAGAATTTGCAGCCTCGTGGTTCAAGAATCTTTGTCCCCGAGAATTTTTAAAATTCTTTGATCGCGAGGTCCGCCATCTTGTTTTTACATTTTCAATCAGAAAAACACAAATATCTCAGATCAGGGGTCAGTTCTGAAGTAAAACTTGGATGGGTTTTACTCAGGAGACTCTGATATACCAAGCCTTGCCTTTGGTTTCATCCAAATCAGTCAAAAATTAGAGTTATGAGTTTTTAAAATCTTAATTTGCAGCTTGCTAACGATCTTTGATCGCGAGCCTGCAAATTCTTTGATCATGAGATTCTTTGATTGCGATTGTGCACTACCAGGGATATACAAAGCATTATTTTATTAAATACACATTGGGGGCTTCTAGACTATCAGAGAAATGCAGAACATTATTCTTTTGATGCAGATCGGGGGGGGGCTCTAGACTACCAGGGATATTGAAAACATGATGTATTTTATTCAGATGGGGCAGAACGAAGCCCCTGAGCAAAACCCACCCTCATATAACTTCCTAGGACATCCCGGGCTGAGAAAATTGTTTTATTAATCTGGCCATTTCGTCTCTCACTCTTTGTTCATGAGCGTGCAATTTCTTTGATCGCGAGCCTGCAAATTCTTTGATTGCGAGATTCTTTGATCGCAATCATGCATCGCGAGCGAGGGATGAGATGGCCAGATTACAAAATCTATTTTCTCAGCCCAGAATACTCTAGGAAGTCAAAATAGTGGGTTTTGCTCAGATAGCTTTGTTCTGTTGAACCATGGCAGTGGTTTAACGCAATTACTTCAATTTTTTGATTTATAACATTTTTTATTCTTTGTTCATGAGCCTGCAAATTCTTTAATCGTGAGAATGCAAATTCCTTGATCATGAGATTCTTTGATCGTGAGGGGGACAAGATGGCCAGATTTTTTATAATGGAATAGATAGGGAAATTTTACAATCTTTAAGTTTGAATATTTCAGAAACGGTTAGGTCTTTTTATTTGAAATTTGGCGGTTGTTTACAGCATGTCCTGTATATGAGAATGATCGTGTTTACGTGTTGGAGTAAGTTTTTTTTTGTGGAGATATTGCATGATGCATTTTACATGTTGCGGACAGTGTTTTGGGTTGTGCTGGTGGCTTGAAATTGATAGGATGCCTAGCCTTAGTGTCATGGATGTAGTTTTCAGTTGTTGTGTGTGTTAAATGTCTATAGGTGCAGAACTGTGCCACTCTGATGAATGAAAATTTCAAATTTTGACATGCTATATCTCGGACATGGTTTTGTCTTTTTACTTGAAATTTGGAGGGTGTGGGTGGCATGTCCTATAGATGTCAAGAGTGGTGTTTATGTGTCAGACAATATATTTTTGGTGGAGATATTGTGTTGTGCAGCTTACATTTTGTGGAAAGTATTTCCTATTGCTCTACTAGATTAACAGTTGTTCGGTGGCTGGCCTTGCTGTTGTCGATGTACTTTTTAGTCATTGGGTGTAATGTGGCCCGACACGTACAAGTTTTCTATTCTTTCTTAAAAAGTAAGGAAATTCTATGCAAAAAACTTTGTTAATGCATCAGTTAGGTTTCTACAGCAACAAAAGTGAGGAAATTCGCCATTAGGGTTCCCACCCATTGAACCCCACCCCAACCCACACCCACCTACAGGCATTGGGTTGTGGGTTGAGGTCATCGGCCCTAACTCTTACCCCATTCTTCAAAACTGCACCACCTCAGCTTGTTTATACATGGGATGGGGTGAGATTTAGGGCTGATGACCCCAACGCACAACCCTGATGCCTGTTGGTGGGGGTGTGGTGGAGGCGGGGTTCAACGGGTGGGAACCCTAATGGCAAATTTCCTCACTTTTGTTACTGTAGAAGAATGCTGACTGATGCAGTAACAAAGTTTTTTGCATAGAATATATATATATATATACACACACACACACACTGCAAAAACTTTGTTTAATGCATCACTTTGGGTTAAAGTGACAAAAGTGGGGACATGAGATGTTATGGTTGAGCCCCAAATCCCCCATCATCTCAACCCCCATCCTCCACAGATCAATAGATGCTGGGGTGTGCCATGGGGTCATGAGGTTTAACTCTCACCCCATTCTCCTTTACTGTTGTTAAACATGTTTACACATGGAATGGAGTGAGAGTTGGGCCTTCTGACCCCATGGCACACTCCCGTGTCTGTCAGAATGTGAAAGATGAGGAGTTTGTGGTGGTGGTGTTAGGGGCTCATCCATAATGTCTGATTTCAACCTTTTGTTGCTTTATCCCTAACTGATGCATTAAACAAAGTTTTTAACAATGAATTTCCTTACTTTTTGGAAAAATGTAAGATAACTAGTAAATAGCATGTGTTGGTGGGAGCATGCGGCCCCACCAAGCTACCCATTTCTACATAATGATATGTGTCTGTGAGAGTGCAGGCCCACTGGGCCTTGCACTCTCACTTATGCATAGCTAAAGAGCCATACAGCAGCCCTTTGTGGCAAGGAACCCTTGTAACACTAATTTGCCAATATCTTGGGAACCATAGCAGGTAGGAAAACAATTCAAGTGTCATTGTAATCATGACAGCAAGACCTCCATGAGAGATAAACTGACAATATTGATATCTCACATTGTTTTTGAGATCCAGGCACTGATAGGAGGAGTGGGTGCCACGAATCAATGCACTTAACTCGGGCAATTTTAGGATTTTTTCCTCTCAATTTTCAACATGACATTTTGGGGACCCCACCTCACAAACATTGTGATGGTCATTTCATTAATCTTTCTCGAAAGCTGAGTTTGCACAATGAATGTGCCAATCTGCACCACAGGTGCAAAATCATGTTTCGGCAGGATGTAAAAAATGACAGCTGCATACTGTTCATGGGGACAAGTGGAAAATGGTAATGATGAATACCAGGAGGGAAAATATGAAAATCTGGTGAAGTTATGAGTGCATGTAGAAACTGCACAATGCACACTCATAACGTGGCAATTTTTGGGGAATTTTCTTTTTTCTTCATTTATAATGTTAGGGTTTTTTGTGTTTTACTCTCACTCCTGCCCAGGGGCCATGGTGTACACATACATGTACTCGCATGGAGGTCCACATATATGCCATGATCCAGTGGCCCCTTCCTTCCCATCCCTGTCTTTTCTTGCAGCCCACTGCCACCTTTGCACCCACCAGACCTCCACCCAGTGGTAGTGGGACTACAGACTGGTGGGCATCCACCCCATTGAAGGGAAGAGCCATGGCTCAATTCCACTCCAGCTCTCCCCCTGGGCTGGCACCCCAGTGACCAGAGGTCACTCCTGAACCTGGGTCATCGGCATAGCATGAGGTAAGGCACCAGCACATTAGCCCTCTGTGCCACTGGGCCAGCCCAATCTGGGGGAAATTTTTAACCTAATTTTCAACATGAGCTTTTTGGGAAATCTCCTTATGAACACTGGTACTGTGACTTTGTTAATCCATCCCAAAGGTTGATTTCACACAGCAACATGCCATTCTGAGGCAGAGGTGCAAAAACACATTTCAGGCAGGATTTGAGAAATGACAGCTGTACTATTTGTGAGTAGGTGTGAAAAAAGGCAATGTTGAAAATCTGGAGTGAAAATACTAAAAATTGGATAAGTTACGAGTTACATATAAACTGCACAATGCGTGCTTGTAACATGGCCATTTTTTGCATTTTTTTGCACAAAATTTAAGCATGGGCTTTTTGTGACCTCCCCTGATGAACCCTGGGACTGTCATTTCATTAAAGATTACCAAAGACTGCTCTGGTTGCAAGAGTGAGGTGAGGGCATGACTTGGAGTTTTGGCACATGAGTGGGTGGAAAATAAAATAAAAATAATGATTTTTGCTGGAACAGGGGGAGGAGAAAGGAGGAAGTGAGCAGGGGGCTTGGAGGGTGATTTATTTGAAAATAATCAGGCAGGTGGGAGGAGATAGAAGCATATGGCACATTGGATAAGTGGTGGGTATTTAGCTATTTGTCCTGCTTTTGCTTTACCAGCAGCTATAATTTGCTAGTTTTCAACAGCACAGTTCCTACCCCTGCTGACAAAAACTACCTAAATTGCTTACTTCACTGGTAAAGTGACAATTTGCATAGTTCTGTGCAAAGTTGGGCACTTTGTTGGGCAAAAGCTAGGTGAATTGTGTCCACCAGTGAAGTGAGGTCAGGCAAAATTCCCAAAGTGCTACGCAAAGTAAATTTTCCCAAATTCACCCACCATTAGTGTTAAACAATGTGCACATTAAGGTTTCCCATAACTCTCTAAAGCCACCAAAAGCAGTAGTTCTCTTTTCTCACTTATTTGAAGGGTTTGCCTGGTTCTCAAATAACTGATCTGTGCTCATGACTTTTCTCAATACTGTTACTATCTTTTGTATTTAGTATTCAGACACCCAACTACAACATACCAAAATGTAAGAATTTCTCCCTTGACTGTCACAGGATAATGCATCTGAATAGTCTTCACTTACTGAGTGCTAGATAGACTGTCTCCCATCTCATAGCACTGTAGCAACATTAATTGCAGCTGTCTTGTTTATTATAAGAGACAGCTTCAAGACGTTGGGAAAGAGTACAGACACAGGATGCCCCTCTCATTTAGTATGAGGCCAAAATGTTGATATGGTCAGACAGTCCATTAGGGAGTAATGTGGAATTTTGTATTCATGTGAGAAGTCTGTAAACCAGATGAAAAATTAAGATGGTGACACCTACTGCTAAATAATAACAAATATGACACCATTCCGGTTCTCCTGCAATCTGATCAATACATATAAATGAAATCAAATGCAAGAATATCTCTTTCTGTCTCTTTTCTCCTCATCTAGCTTGATGTCAGATGGACATTTTCTATGATGCATTCCTACAGGGCAAAACTACTGAAAATTCTGCTTTGCTCAGGGACTAGCAGCTGCAGCATATAGTAATCTTTACATCCCTAGTGTTGGATACTGTCAACAATCCACTTTCTTCCATGATTACTTTGCATTATAAATTTCAAATCCTATTATATAATATTGCTTACCCTGTTTACCTGTTACATATTTATTTCTCCCGTCATACATTTTATGAAATTTAAGCTTTTTAATTTATAAGCCTGGTAAAGGCTTGAAACCTATTAATTTTACTGTTTGTGGGGTTATTAGTGTCTGCGAACCTAGACGCATTTCCAGGTCATGAAGCACTACTTAAAGAACAGGCTGAGCGAGCGGCTCGAGCTCATGCAGCATGTGTGGCTTCACACACAGAGATGTGCACTAAGACACATGCCTCTCTGCATGCTGTTTGTGTGTTGACATGGAAGGTGGAAAGGGAAATGCACACTTTAAGAGACACATATAGAAAAAGATAATGACCTTTCTGTTTCTTGAAATAGTTGTGGGAATACTTGTCTATGTCATTAGGATTGATCATGGGCAGTTACATAGTTACATTAAAATCAGGAGAATTAGGGATTCACTGTAGGGACTGTGGTCATTTCTCTCTGAAGGAATCCACAAGCCTTGCAAAATACATTTGTAAACAATGCCTTGAACTAAAGGAACTAAAAGCCAAGGTCCTTGGGCTTGAATTAGAACTAAAATGTTACAAACAGATGTCAATTACAGGGGAAAAGACTTTCCAAGTAAATCATAGTCAGAAAGATTTGGCTGAAAAGAGAGACAGAGGGATAATCGAAAATGAGAATGATTGGGAAACCCATGCCATGGGTAGTAAAAAAAAAAAAAGGGAGAAGGGCAATGAAATATGATCTCCCCCTATCAAGTTCCTTCTCACCCTTGTTAACACTAGTAGAAAATGAAGAGAGTCAGTCAATTGAATGTGAAAACAAACCAAACAGAGTAACTGAGGGAAATAAAGAGCAAGAAGTTACTAACTGGGAAAATATACATTGGGAGGAAAGTTCAAAAACAGGTCACAACCAGAACTAAGTGAAGAAAATGCAGGTTCATGCTTAAATAATCAAGAGTAATGGTTGCAAAGTGACAGCATCTTGGAAACAGCTATGGATGTAGACAGAGGGCATAAGAGAGTGTACATAGTGGGTGACTCCATGATTAAATACACTGATGCATACACAACAAAAATAAATGAAGAACAAGTTATGAGCTCATATCTACATGGAGCCAAAGTGAATGACATAGTAAAATTACTGCCAGGGATCTTTAAGGAGGGTGAAGATAATCCACTAGTTTTGATATATGTTGGAACCAATAACATAAAACATACAAGAGACAATCAAATGTATCTTGAAGATGTGAAGATTTTAAATGAAATTACCGGTAGGTAAGTTAAGGGCACAGCCATCTTTTCTGACATACTACCAGTGTCAAAAGCAAACAACAAAGTTAATCAAAAGATTCTAAGTGTTAACAATTGGATTAGGAGATGGTGTTTGTTAAATGACCTTAAATGCATAACCTCATGGGAAAAAATTCATACCAACTTATTCTACTATTGAAAAGATGGACTACATCTGAATAGGATGAGGGAGTAAAGAACTTGGGACTATGTTTAAAAATAAAATCCATGACAATTTAAACTAATCTGTAAGGAGAGAGGGGGCATTTGTACACTAGATATTTTGAACAGTATAGACCAGGAGCACACTGATGATACAAGGGAACACATCAGTATACTAACCAACATAGGGGTACCTAAACAGACACATGTTAAAACAATAAGAGAACAAGAAGTAAACACATTACTAGTTAATACAAGAAGTATGATGAATAAAACAGAAGAATTAAAATACATATTAAGATCCCAGAACATTGACATCTGTGGGATCACAGAAATGTGGATCAAAACAGGAGACTGGATCAAACCCATACCTGGGAATGACTTTTTCCACAAATCCAGAGAAAAAGAAATGGAGGGGTGTGTGGGGATACATTACATCACACTTAAAGTATTAGAAATTACTACATCAGAAAATATAGGATTGAAGAGTGAACAAGTATGGGTAAAATTTAAAACACTAAACAAAATAATTAGATTGGGCATGTGTTACAGATCTCCAAGCCTAACAGAAATAGAGAACCTTGAGTTTGTGCATGCTTTAAACTCAATGATGGTCCCTAATAAAGGTATAGTAATGGGATACTTCAATTGCCCTAACATAGATTGGAATCAGTTATGTGGTCATATTTATTTAGAAAACAACCTGATAGATGTATGTATAATTAATGGTATACATCAATAAGTCTCTGAAAATACCAGACAAAAAAAAAAATAAGATCTAATGTTTAGCAATATTGATGACAGAATACAAAATTTTAGAATTTTAGAGCACCTAGGAGGAAGCAAAAATAATATGGTACAGTGTTCCCTGATGGAAAAGTCATATAAAACAAAAAGTACAACTAGAATATGGAATTTTAATAAAGCCAATTATGAATTCATAAAACAGGTACTAATGGAATGGGACTGGAAAAGTGAATTAGAAAAAGAAAACTTAGAAACAATGTGGCTAATAATACAAATCAAGATACAAACATGTATGAATAAATTTGTTCCCAGAAAAAATTAATATAATGGCAAAGGAAGAATACCAAAATGGTTTTCTAAAAAGATAGAAAGGGCCCTAAAATTTAATGCCAAAGCTTACCACAGTACAAGACAAATCCCACCCCTGTATGAGAAATGAAATACAGATCACTTGCAAACAAATTTAAACAAATGATAAAAGCAAAAGCAAGGGCAGCACTAAATCTGGTGAGGGACGCTAATGATAGTTATAAAAAATTCTACAACTACATTGGTAGTTTAAGAAAAGGGGATAGGCATATTTCCAACCTAAAAGAATATACAAGACTAATAGACAATGAGGCAAAAATGTCAACCAAATTTAATAATGACTTTTTAAGTGTTTTTCAGAAATTGGACATTACCACACATATAACAGACACACACACAAAAAACACAATAATATGGGATATATGATCTCTGAAACACAAACATATGAGAAACTAAGTAACCTATAGGTACAAAGTCCAGTGGCCCAGACAAAATATACCCCCATTTCCTAGGGCACATGGCAAGAGAATTGGCAGGGCCTCTTTCCATGTTATTTAATAAATCATTGGAAGAGGGAGAAACTTTACTACAGTGAAGGCTAGCAGATATAACACCTACTCATAAGACAGGAAATAATTGAGAACTACAGGCTGATAAGTATTGTCTCAACAATAAGTAAACAAAATAGAATGCTTTATAAAGACTTTCTTGGAAGAGAATATGAGGGACTTGGGTATTGTGGATATATCTCAACACAGTTTTTTTTTTATTCCTCCTCTTGTGCTCCCCAGCTGGCACCTCCTTCAGGCCCTCAAGGTCCTTACCTGGACTGTCTGCCATCCCCATGACCTGCCTCAACCCCAGATCACAGCCCCCCAGAGTAGCCCGGCATAACCCTTCGTCGGGTGGGTCTCCCTCCTCCAAGAGGGAAGGTGCCAGCAGAGAGGGGCATCCAGTGCACTGCAGCATTGGCTCCAGGTGCTGCTGGGGTGGGAGGCCGTGGAGCCATGACAGCAGCCCGGTGACCAGAGAGCTGTCATCTGGCCAGCCAGGAGGCTGATTTTTCCGATTTTCTCCCCTTGAGAGTGACGTAGGTGACATCATGGTGAATGCCGACGTCCGTCACTCCCCCCAGCTATTTTGAGCTCTGACATTCTGCTATGCTCCCGGCCTCCACCAGGGGCCAGCAGGTGCCTGCTCACATCCCCGCCCTCCCCCCTGGAGAAGGTGAGCTGTCTATGGATGCTTCAGCCTTCTCCCCAGCCGGCTCTCCAATGACCCAAGTCCATTCCTGAACCCGGGTCACCGGCATTACAAGCGGAAATCCAACCACTGCGCCGATGAACCGGCTCTATCTCAACACAGTTTTGAGAAAGGGAAGTCCTACATTACTGACCTGCTTGACTTCTTTGAACCTGTGAGCCAAGCCTTGGATAAGGGACTGCCTGTTGAGGTCATATACCTTGATTATGCCAAGGCTTTCAATTCTGTTTTACACTCAGATGTAATAAAAACATTACAGAATATGGGTGTTGATCAGGCATTGACTAAATGGATAAAATCATGGTTAACTGGACATCAACAGAGGGTTCAAATAAGGGGACACAGATCAGACTGGGGCCCTGTATCCAGTGTTGTGCCACAGGGGTTTATTTTGGGGCCAGTTGTATTGTCAATGCTAGTTTCTAGTATGTACATAATAGATGGTGCATGGTTGAAAAAATACTCAGACGACACCAAAGTGGGTGTAATAGTTAATAACAGGGTTGCTGCCCAGGAACTACGAAATCAAATAAATGAATTGGAAAACTGGGCCAAAAAGCACAGACTCAAATTTAATGAGGGAAAGTACAAAGTAACATGCTTTGGTGTGAATAACATACGTTTTGTGTATCATATTAACAACAAGTCAGTAGAAGGCACAGAGAATGAGAAAGACGTGGCAGTATGGATTACAAGTAACTTAGACTTTGATACGTGCAATAGGGAAGCTGTACAAAAAGCAAATAAAGTAATGTGGAACATCCTTAGAAATATTAAAAATAGAAGAAAAGAAGTTATGTTGCCACCTTAAAGGTCCCTGGTGAGACCAGTTTTAGAATACGGGGCATCATTGACAACCCAAAAAAAATGTCAAAACTATTAAAATGAGAGAAGGGGTATAGAGGAAATACACAAAAAGAATAAAGGGAATGAAACAAGAATATGAAGGAGACAGATTGGAACACCTGGGTATGTTCTTACTCGCCTACAGGAGCATTAGAGGAGACCTGTGCTTTATATAAAGAGCCTATGAAAATAGAGTGTTTTGGGAATCAGCTGGATTGCAATCAAAAATGAGTATAGGAAAGGCAACAAGACTGCATAATAGACAGCTAAAAGGAGAGCAATATATGGCCACCAAAACAGCACAATGGTTCAGTCAAAGGGTAGTAAGAATATGGAAGTTGTTGCCATCAAGCATAGTAGAAGCTCCAAAAATATAATTGTTCAAAAATCTGCTAGATTGATATATGGGAGAGGAGTCAAAGCATTATCTCCACTGATACACAAGTCTTCTATGGTCAATCGGCTACTAGACATTTATCCCATTTCTTTTGTTCCTATGTTCCTAAGCTAAGTAAGAGCATATAATAATGTATTTATTTATTTAACAAATCAGAAAGACCTTTGAGCCAAGGACTCTTTTACAGAGGTTCCATGTCAAGTCACAAGAATAGCAAATTACAGTGGTTTCAGTAATTAGCACAACATGAGGAAAGTAATTACATAAACAAAAGAACAATATAGCAAGATAAATATTGTGTCAAGTGCAGCTAGTGGTCTTGTCTGAAGAGAGGTGAAAGGGCTTACAAGGAGAGAAAGTACAGGTGGATGAATTGGGGGGGTGGAAGGAGCAAAAAAAGAGCAAGGAGTGAGATTTCACAATGAAGCTTGAGCAGGAAAGACCCACAGGGTGAGGGTAGAGGGAGAGAACAAGGATAGAAAACAGAGGAGAGAGGCGGAAGTGGGAATGGAGGGGCAAAGGAAGGGGGGTAAGGTAGGATGAAAAGAGGGCAAGAATGGGAAATGGATAAGGGAGGAAGTGCTGTGAGTGGAATAATGCGGCAGCAGCAGAGGGCTAAACAGGGGCAAATGGCAAAGGAGGGAGGTCCCAGTGCATTTAGTTGTCAGCAGAGATTAGGTATAGCAGTCACAAGATGCTCTGGAAACTAGGAATTGATGCAGCATCTGCTTAAATGGTCCCAAGGTTGCAGTCGTCACAATATCCGGAGGAAGGGAATTAAATAAATTAGCAGCTCTAACTGCAATGGATCGCTTTTGGAGTGAGGTTCGATAGCGAGGGGCAGTAAAAGTTTGGCTCACAGAACTTCGTGTGCTCCGAGTGCCCCAGAAGGGACTGAAAAGCTGAAGGGAACCTGGTGATAGGAGACCAAGATCTGCCTTCTTAGCCAAAAGGCAGGCTTGCTATTCAATGTGAACCTGGAGTTGAATCCAGTTTGCTTGCTTGTAAAGGTCACAAGTGTGAGTATGATACGCTACACCAGTTAGTAGATGGCATGCCTTATTCAGAGCTGGGGTGAGCTGATGTAGGGTTGTGTCTGTGGCAGAACCATAAATGACAAAACCCTAGTCAATAACAGACACAATTGAACTTTGGATAGCCAATCTGAGGGCTTTGGTAGTAAGGCAGTGTTTATGCCTGTGTAGAAGGCCTAGGAGAATGTTAACTACCATGGCAACATTCTCAACATGGTTGGAGTAGGAGAGTATACTATCCAGAGTAACTTTTAGGTATTTAAAAGATTGAATCTGATCAAGAATAACACCAGCACTGTTTTTAATCACCAATTGTTTGGTTTTGTGCTTGCTGTGGGCACCATGGAAAAGCATGACCTTAGTTTTTAGGTAGTTAAGCACCAACTTATGAGAGATGAACCAGGACTCTGCTTCAGTAAAACTTTTCTGAAGTTGGGCCTGAAGGAGGGTAGGGTCAGCAGTCTTTGAGAAAATGACCGCATCATCCACGTAGAGGAGTACTGGTTCAGAACAGGATGCTGGAAGCTTATTGAGGAAGGAGCTAAATAGAAGGGGTTCCAGTAACAATCCCTGAGGAACCCCAGAGCAGACAGGCAGTTTAACAGAAAGGGCAGACCCTATTCTCACCTGCTGTGTGCAGTTTGCTAGATAGCTGGTGAACCACTTTAGGGCATCTGAAGATATACTAAGCCCAGCAAGTCGGTGTATCAGCAAAGGTGATTGACCATGTCAAATGCTTTAGATGGATCAATAAAGGTTGCACCAACAAGTTGACTCTGATCAACAGTATGGTGAATGAAACCTATGAATTCCAGTAGGGCTGTAGATGTGCTATGCCCTTTCCGAAAACCATGTTATTGGATACATTGTAGGTTGTATTTTCTAGGTACTCCATAAACTGGTCAGCAACAATCCTTTCAAGTGAATCTCCACAAATGAACCATGCACAAGGTCGCTGTGGTGCTCTCAGCTCAACATAATTTCTTCCAACAAAAGCTGTCCAAAAAAGCTTCCAATAAAAACGTTTTAGCCTTTGATAAAGGACTTTTGTCCGAAACACGACAGGTGTGGTGTGCAGTTGGTGAAATAAATACATAAAAGAAGTTTTGGCTCCGAATATTATTGAGGTGTGTGTGTGCATCAGCTTTTGTTGGAGGAAATCCTTTCAAGTGCTTTGTACTGCTAATTCCCATAAGTTTAGAGTACTGTAAAGGGAAGACTGTAAGATACTGCAGCTGCCTTCTTTACCTAGTCATTATCCTGTACAGAATACCATTTTTCCTCTCTTTATACCGGAGATAAACTGTTACCCTCGCACTGTTCCAGAGCAACTCCCATGTTCAAAGGTTAACACAGGTATAAATGTGGTTAGTGCTGGAGCTAACACGGGTTTATTATTTTATTATTATTTTATTATTAGATCATCGGTTTACAGACCTTTGATTCGTAGACTCATTTACAAAGGTACCTTGTCAAGAGAGCAATACATCACAGCAAACAAACAGTACAGTACATAACGCTTAGATTAAAAAAGCAACCAGTGTTACAGGCATTCACTGGTGGTACACGCTTGGTAATAGGTAGATCACAGTAGTCATAGTATAGGTACACAAGTACCACATCGGGTAGAAACCAAAGATATTTTATTACATTAGTCAGCAGATGTTGCATGAGACCCCAGATATATACAGCAAAAATAGACAGGGCAGACCCAGCCTAGGGGTCAAGGTAAGGGGCAGGTGGGGGATTATGTGCAGTTGCAGCAGCAAGTGCTTGTCAGATGACTTCTAAGGGAGACCTTGAAAGGACCAAGCTTAGTGGAGTCAGCTATATTGGCTGGGAGGGAATTGAACCAGGTGGGAGCCCGATAGCAAAAGGATCTCTGGGCCATAGAGGTCCTTAACCTGGGGATAATAAGGGAGGTTTTGACAGTGTTGCGGATGGCAGCTGAGGGGGAGGCACGTTGCAGGGAGGTGGTGACCCCGGTGGGGAGAGCCTTAGCAGGGTCTTTTTTACAAGAAGCAGGTTTGGAAGCGGAGTCTTTCTTCAAGGTTGAGCAAGTTGGTGGTGGAGCACAGCAGGCACATATGGATGTGTCTAGGGGCTCCCAGCATTAGCCTGCAGACCTTGTTTATAGAGAGCTGGATTCTTGCAAGTGCAGTGTCATCGGCTGCAGCATAGATGGGCAGCCCATAGTCGATTAGCAACAGGACAAAGGAGGTGATTGCCAGTCTAAGGGCCTCTTGTGGTAGGCAGTCCCTATGGCTGTATAACAGTCCAATCCTGGCATTGGTGGCAGCAGAAATAGCATTGATATAGGAATTGAAGGAGAGTGCCGAATCAAAGGTAATGCTCAGATACTTGTAGGAGAAAACCTGCTCAATGGGGTTTAGTGTGCTAGGCAGTATGATGAGAGGGGCACCACTGGCTTTGCTTTGGCAAAGCGAGAAGTGCATAGCTTTGGTCTTTTTTAGGTCTAGGACTAGCCTTCGTGATGTGAACCAATGCTGAGCTCTATCAAAAGCTTGTTGGAGGGTGGCCTGGAGTGTGTTGGCTTTGGGGTCAGCGGCGAAAGAGCACAGTGCCATCTGTGTAGTGGATGATCTTACTTGGGCAGGCCAAGGGGAGTGAGTTGAGGTAGAGACTGAAGAGGAAAGGGCCTAAAATGGAGCCCTGGGGAACCCCAGAGTGGACAGGTCTTGTGTCAGATAGGGTGTTATTGATTTTTACACATTGAGTTCTGGCAGAGAGGTAGCTGGTGAACCATGCAAGGGGGTCATGGCAGAAACCAAGGCATCTGAGGGAGTCAAGCAGGAGAGTATGGCAAACTGTGTCAAAGACCTTGGAGAGGTCAATGAACACGGCACTGCCAGGACTTCCAGCATCAAGAGCAAAGTGTAGGAAGTTGGAGAATTCAAGTAGCATGGTTGTGGTGCTGTCACCTGCATGAAAGCCATGCTGTTCATGGCACAGGCTATTGTGCATGGCCAGGTATTCAGCAAGCTGTATGGCAACTACTTTTTCAAGGGCCTTAGAGAGTGGGAGAAGGATGGAGATAGGTCAATAGTTACCCGTGGTCACTCGATCACCACTCTTTAGGATGGGAGTGATGATGGCAGTTTTCCACATGCTGGGGAACTTCCCCAGGCACAGAGAGTGGTTGAGCAGCTCGGTAAGTGGTACCAGGATAGCATCCAATGTCAGACGAATTAGCCAGGTGTCCAGTAGGTTGGTGCCAGGGTTGTTACTCCTAACAGCTTTTTGCAGAAGGGGTCTAGCCTCCAATGGGGAGATGGTATGTAGGTAGAAAGGAGGTCTCTGGAGAGTGGGTAGGGGTGCTACTGGGATGTGGTCAAAGAAGTTACTGGGTAGGACTGAACCCAGGTCTGAGAAAGTGTGGTTTAGGCAGTCTGCAATGCCAAGGGGGTCAGAGCAGAGAGTTCCATTAAAAGAGAGTTGAGAGGGGGGTGGGAGCGGGATTTCCCATTCAGCTCCTTTACGTTATCTCAAAAGTTTCTAGCCGACCCCCAGGAGGAGACAAGAACGGATTGGTAGTACTGGGCCTTGGCCTGTCGAATGGCCCAAGTACACTTGTTGCGCTCAGCGTTGTATGCTTGACTATCAGCTGACTTGCCAGATTCCATGGCAATATGCCATAGGTTGTCTCTCATTTTAAGTTTGTGAAGGAGGGAAGGGATAACCCAGGGCATGTTTTGCTTTTTGGTGTGATTTCTAGCGGAGGGGGCATAGAGGTCACAGGCAGTGTTAAAAGTGTGAGTGAAAAAATCCAATGCCTCATCTATGGATGGTGCAAGCCTGATTGGGGACCAATCCAGTTGTGAGAGGTACAGTTCAAGGCAATGCAGGCCGCCTGGAAGTAGACGACATCGCTTGGAGGTTTGTGATGCAGGTTTGCTGTTGGCAGTGGACCAAGAGAATACGACCAGGGAGTGGTCACTAAGTGAGTTGGGAAATACAGTAATATCGAGGACCCTCTGGGGGTGGTTGGTAATGGTGTTATCCAGGAGGGTGCTGGAGCCAGTAGAGGGGTTGAATCTAGTTGGTGTGGTGACAAGCTGGGATATGTCAAAGGCGGCAAAGATATCTCTGGTTTGGGAGGCCGAGGCAGAGAGCCAGTTGATATTCAGGTCACCAAAAATTATCTGGGCCATTTTGGGTGGTGGGACAGAGAGGTAGTCAGCAAGTGCCTGAATGGCGTGGCCTTGCTTTATGGGGGGAATATAGGCAACGGTGAGAAAAAGTGGACCCTTACCAGGGTTGGGAGAGATTTTTAGTGTGAGGGCTTGCACCCCGTTATCAAGCTTTGGTGGTGGAAGTGCATGTCCGAGGAGGGAGTCACATATATAGACAGCACAGCCACCTCCACGCTTACCTACCAGATCTTCCATGAAAAGGGTGTAACCAGGGAGGAAGATGAAGGAGTCAGTGGTGGATTTGGATAACCAGATTTCAATGAGTGCGACAATGTCAGGTTGGTGCTGAGTAACTCAGCATTGGAATGCAGCAGCCTTCTTAAGGCGGCTGCAAATATTCATAGAAGCTATGCAGAGTCCTTGAGCCTGGACAGGCTTGTTCATAAGGTTGGGCCTGGGGCTGGATTTGGGTAAATGTTACCTGATAGAAGCAAAAGGAGGGTGATTAGGCACACCAAAGTGTGGTAGTGATTGTGGCATCTCCCCTTGCGACTGGACATGGGGCCGGGTGCTGGGGTGCAAGGGGTGGGTAGAGTATGAAGGGTGGGAAAGGCATTGAGGAGAAGAGACCAAGGTATGAGTGGGAAGAAAGAGGTAGTAGGGGTGGAAGTGTGGGGGGTACAGAGGGTGGGAGGTGATCAAGCATTGGGGGTGGTCTGGCAGAGGTGTTGCAGATAAGGGGGGGTACTATGCGTAGAGGGTGATGGTCCTAAATAAGGTGGGGCTGGTGTAAGAAGTAGGAGGATGACCATAGTCAATGTCAATGCACTTGATCCCAGATGCATTGAGGATGATAAGTTATTTGAGCATGAGAGAGGATCACCCCTTTAAGAAATTACAGAAAGGAGAGCCCCTTTATGGAGTTGCTGTAATTGACTAGTGTGAGGCCTCAGAGGGTGGGGATCACAGGGGAAGTGTACTTAATAAAGAAGGGGGGGGTGACATTTTTTTCCAGAGAACAGTACAGCAAGGCAGAGGCCGAGCTGTGTTTTGAAAAAGGTGCCTTGTATGCTTTCTTTCTCAATGGGGATCTGCAGCATCCAATCAGCAAGCAGCCACAGTCCCCAGGAGCCAGTCTAATTATGGCGATTGAAGCCTCATAGCTCAGATCTAGGAGCTGACCAAACGTACCTGCTTTCCTTGGTCAGGGGGTGGCGGGCTCTATGCAGAGGTCGGGCCGCCAGCAGGTAGCAGGGCCAGGGCCACTCGGCTGAAGTGGAGAGCCTGGTTTGGGCTTGTGGCTAAAACAGATCAGAAAAAAAGGGGGGCCATTAGTTAAAAAGTCAAAGATAAAGGTCAAGCAGATTGGCGGGAGGACCCTGGGCAATTTAGTGCTCTGGGCAGAAGTAAGTGCAAATAGTAGGAGACAAAAGGTTCCTGCAGAGAGGTCTGGTCAAAGGTTCCAGGTGGGAATTTAGCAAAACAAAAGGCTGATTCAGGAGGTTGGGGGAGGAAGGACCCTTGAATCAGACCAGGGAGAGCTGGGAAGGAGGCATGTGGTGGAGAGGACTCAGGGTAGTCTAGAATGGGTTGAGAAGATGGCCCAAAATGCCAGGCAATATTTACAGAATGTGCTGGTTTAGGGGGGTGTCAGGAGAGGGAATCAGGGGTCCAGCAGATGGCAGAGAAACATTGTGAGGACTAGAGAGAAAGAAATACAAAAGGAAAAAAAGCAAGAGAAAGAGGGAAGCAAAGAAAGCAGTCTGAGGATGAATGAGATGAACTGTGATGGGAAAGATGTGTGACAGAACAAACAGCAGGCAGTAGTCAGTTCTAGCTATTCTACAGTATTGGGCAATTAGCAGAAAAAATTCAGTAGTGCAAGCAGTAAGCTATATAAACGTCAGGCAGTCAGTTAAAGTTTGCTACAACTCTGCTATACTCTGGTAGGCAATTCCTACATATACAGTGCAATAGTTTAAAGGTAAAATGTTTAAGCAGTAGAAATATTCAGTAGTGCAAGACATAAGCTATATAGAAGTCAGACCTAGCTACTATAATACAGCAGGCTAAACAGCAGAAAATTCCAAGAGGAGAGATATATATATATATATATATATATATATATATATATATATATATATATATATATATATTTATATATATTTCCACAAGAGCAGTAAATTCAGCAGAAAAAATTGTCCAGTGAGCAGTACAGCAAGGCAGTGGCCGAGCTGTGTTTTGAAAAAGGTGTCTTATATGCTTTCTTTCTCAATGGGGAATCTGCAATATCAAATCGGGAAGCAGCCACAGTCCCCAGGAGCCAGTCCAATTATGAGGATTGAAGCCTCACAGCTCAGCGCTAGGAGCTGACCAAACATACCTGCTTTCCTTGGTCAGGGGGCGGAGGGTTGGATGCAGAGGTCCCGCCGCCAGCAGGTAGCAGCGCCAGGGCCACTCAGCTGAAGTGGAGAGCCTGGTTTGGGCTTGTGCCAGATGTCTGAGTGAGGCCATATTCAGAAGGACCCTAAGTGCTGTCCAGACCTGGCAGCACAAAGGAGCTACCCAAACTGCTGCACCTATGTAAATGGGGGTACCTCATAGAGTCTAAGTCAAAATAAATTGGATAGAACTGCATAGGACAAGACCACACCAATGAAACAGCATCAGGCAGGAAACTTAATTAAACTACTGTTCAGCCCCCTGCATCCTCAAACACATATATAAAAAACTCCACTGGGGCGCATGTGGGGGAATAGGGGACATTCAAGTGGGTGGGCAGTAGAAGAGAGGGAGCTCTGCTGTACCCATAAGGGGGGGGGGATGAGTACAGGGGATAGGTTGGAGGGCACAACAGCTTGGGGATAAGGGAGTTGTGGGAGGGAAGTCAAGGGTGGGGTGACCACAGGGCAAGTAATGGGGGAAAAAAACACACACACAAAAATTTGCTGTGAGTGAGACCCGAACCTGGAATGCAGACACTGTCACCTTCTACAGCCTGTGGCTGTATGTGCTGAATGACAGTGATGGCACAGTGGCAACCAGACATGTTGAGGGTGAAACCAGCAATGGGGAGAGCATGACTGTGTCCCCGCTATACTTTTTCTGTCGCTGTTTTCACTAATGCTACAATGACCGCATGGTTTTGTCACCCGCTATTAAATCCATGCTATATAAACTGGATACCTCCCTCATATATAGTGATGCAACAGCATATTGAAAGGTTTGTGGAAATGATAAAAACAGCCCCCAGAACAGCGTCATTTACCTCTGCCAAAACAATGTCTTATCCAGCCACACTCCCACCCCTCCAGAGGCAAGGCAGCTGTACTGCAACCACCTGCCCCTGTGTGAAGCAGTCCCCTATCCTCAAACTCCCATACCTCTGTTATAGATACTGACCTGGTGGCTTAATGTTCACCCACCCCTGACTGCCTATTCTGCTGTTATTATTACACCCCTGGTGGTGTGATGGCTTCTTATTCTGTGATCACTCACGCTACTGTTATGGATATAGCCCTGATGGTTTAGTGGTCCCCCAATCCCAGACCATTCACCAAACCCCCACCCACTTACCAACCCAAAAATGACCCCACTTCACCCCCTCACCCCAATTGCCATGATCCATGACATCAACAGCTAGGGCAGCATTCCTCTCACCTCCCCAGACAGCTGCAGTCTGACAGTTATGGAGCACTATCATGTACATAACTGTCAGACAGAAGCTGGTTGAGGGGATGAGAGGAGAGCTGTGCTGGACATGGATGTCATGACGTATGGTGATCAGGATGAGGGGGTTGTGGGGCAGGGGTTCTTGAAGGGGTTTTAAGTGATAAGAGCTAGTCTATAAGACCATCAATCACATAAAGTGAGTCAATAACTGCCCAACATCAAAAGGATGAATCGCACAGCACCGACCATTGCAAATAGCGACGGTCGCCTAATCAATAGCAAAAAAAGAAAGAAAATCAAGTGTTTAATGCTGGGGTGGGGGGGCAAGGCCCCCACATATGCCAAAATAAATATTGTAAACTCCAGTGGGGAGCAGACTTAGAAGAATATAGCAACTCTCCCCAGGAAGCAAAATAGCTTCCTGCACCAGGATCCGAACCTGGCACCGGTTTACCAATGCTGATGTGACAGCAATGTTGCCGCCGTTTGGCATAGCCACAGCCACAATGTTAAGTGAAATTTCACCTATCAGAAATCTGTCTGTGTTTCTTTTGGGGGCTGCGCCCTCTGAACTCCTGTGTGGGGGACCGTGCTCCCCACACGCCACCATTCTATGGATTGTTAACTCCAAGTCGGAGTTAACTCGAAGGGGGGGCAACGTCGGCAAAAGGGTGAAATTTCACCCGTGGGTCCCTCACAGCTGCATTTTCTAAACTAGTCAAAAATGTCTCTGTGAGGATGTCACCAATGAGGTTTCACTCATCTGTTGCTACACCCCTGGCACCACAGGATCCAGGTGCAGTGGCTCAAGCCACTGCACCACATGGCCAGCTTGACAGGGCTTGGCCAAATTGCTGTATTTATCCCGTTCCTAATAACAGCAGGTTGGGTTATGGGGGCATTTTATCACCAGGCCTGTATCTATACCAGCAGGTCAGGCATTATTGGGATGCTACACTGCATACAAATGGGCCCATAATGAGCATGTAAAAGGTCCCTTAGTGCCTTGCATATCCAATGAACTCATTTGCATGCTCGGGCTGAATGTGGCCCACAGGAGACATGGCCTATCTCATTTCAGGCAGCTCTATTTCATGTGTGCCATATGCAACCCGGATCCATGTCAGCACTGTGCAGATCTACTTAATGCTGCACCATGGTCCAATATTAAGTTATTTAGAGCCACTCTGTCGGCAAGTACTAACCATCTGAGTGTGCTCAGAGCCAATCATGTGCTATCGCACGTGCAATGCAAAGGGCTGCACTGCAACTATGCCCAGCTCAGAATATGGGGCCTTAAGTGCTATAAACTTTCCTTAAAGTATCCCATCTCTAATACCATATCTTATTTGTACTCTGAAGTCTTTCAAAGCTTTAGCATCCACACCTTATGATGACACAATTTGTGGGTATATTGAACTGTGCAGAACAACTCTCTCTCCAGATTCACACTGATCACCCTGTTTTAGATCCTGTAATGTGACAATATCACAATGTAGGCTTGCCTCAGTTACAGGTGGCAGCTTTTCTCTATACCTACATAAACTGTACCTAACAACAAATGTTCACTTTGACATCCAGGAGGGGATCTACCAGTTCCTCTATTACCTTGGAAGACACTTGTAGAACGTTTGGTATTGTATTCTCTTCATTGTTTTTCTGGTTCGTTTTGTTTTCCTAACTATTTGTATTCATGGCATATGCAGGAATCTAATGCAAGTAACTTCTTTGGGGAACCTGATGGAGAGGTGATGGGTCAATGAATTTCTGGTCTGAGGAGGATGTGTTCTTGGTAAGTTCCATAACAATCACAGTATGTAAAACATAAATGTTGACTATACGACTATGTAAGTAAATTATTAGGAAGTAAATGGACTTAACAATCTAGTAACATGATCTAAAACAGCAGTCATATTTGAATTACCTGATCTGGTTCTCCTTCAGGACACATATCTCTCTGAGGCAGAACACCAGCAACTAGCTAAGTTCAGATATTTCAAAGGTTTCTTCTCTTCCTATAAACAATGCAAGAGAAGAGATGCAGCAAATCTTGTCACATGAACTGTTTCTCTTACCATCACCTTTTCAATGTCATATAACCAGGCTGTTATTTTATGGCAAGTGGAACAATTAGTGGTTCAGTACTAGACATTACAAAAGAAAGTGTGCATTTTCCACCAAGGATAGATTCATGGGCGATGCACTTCATCCTCAACAGATTTACAAAAGAAACCAAGGACTTGCTACTCCAGGGTATATACTTTAATCTACCTTCTAAACCATAACTAGACTCCTCAAACTCAAACCCACCAAGGCACAGTGCACCAACAAATCTCTTCTTAGAAACAATTAGCAGATGTGGGATGAATACATCTATGGTGCCATTTTCAGTGGTGCCAGCCAAGATGCAATGCAGTAATGCTACAAAATAACAAAAAAATGCTGCAGTATACTGCACAGAACAGTGTAATTCAATTGTAATTAAGCTCTTTTGTCAAGCAGTATTTTGTGACAAGTCACTTACTGCAAGTTATTTTATGGCACTATGGCTGTTTCCACTGTATGTCACAAGAGACTACACACTTTACTCTTGACCACATATTACTTACTCTTAAATAGACTA
This sequence comes from Neoceratodus forsteri, assembly GCA_016271365.2. NCBI lineage: Eukaryota > Metazoa > Chordata > Ceratodontiformes > Ceratodontidae > Neoceratodus > Neoceratodus forsteri. The sequence goes on along the minus strand of CM028135.1, from coordinate 662,660,742 downwards.
CTTTTTAACCATAGCTGATCACAGCCACAGAGTATGACATTGTCATTTTAGGCCTATCCTTATTTTTCACCATGCCCCACTTATAGTACAACTAGCCCTTTTACTTGGTTTATTTTTTGTTTGTTTGTTTAGTTTTTTATTTGTAACTTTTGACCAGGAAAGGCACACTAAGCTATGATATCTTGATTCCAGTCTGTCTGAGTTGGGGGGTGGACATGAACAGTTCAAGAATAGCCTGATAGATCCACATCTTTTCTTTTAAAAGATCATCAATTATATTGTACTAAAGAGCAGTGTTTTGATTTTGCAAAAAAATCAATGCTGTGTTTTGTCGTCCAAATGGTTGAGGACCACATACTTTTCTATATTGTTAGTACAGAGCAGTGTACATCCTACAGCCAGACTGAGTGACTACAGCTTAAGTGGTATAGAATGAATTACATTTTGCTGCTTTTCTTTGTACTCCAACATAGTAGAGACAGCAGCACATTTGACTTAATCAGTAGTAAGATAGAACTGGGTTCAATAACTGAGTGAATTGGTAACTGTTGTTGCCAGTTTTATATCACATTATATCATTTTTTGAGATTAGTAACATCAAGGGAGGCTAAGAAATGCACTGGGTGTCAGCTCTCTGGTTCTAGGGACAATTCTATATTCATTCCACAGTTCAGTGAGTCACTGAGCTGTGGAATGAATGTATGAATTGCTTCCTGTTCTAAGTCAGAGTTTTGGAGAAAGATGCCAAAGTGATTTCCGAACTTTCATGGAAGCGAAAGTCCAACTTTCATGCAAATTCCATCAGCAAAAGATTTTTTTCACACAGAACTGCTAAAGAATGTTTTACTCCCTTTTTTAACTGACTGGGCAATATTCTTCTCTGTTTGCACCTTTGTATTCCTAACTGCTCTCCCTGTCTCTCTTTGTTTCTCCTGTTAACTCTCCTTATCCTCCTCCTTCCATGTCTTCTTATACCTTCTGAATGGTAATTTATTTGCCCTTACTTTCTCTGCTAATTCTCTAGAGAAATATTGTGGTCTCTTTTTTCTCTTGCCCTTATTAACCTGCCTGACACAGAGATTTGTTGTCTTTTCAATCTGCCCCTTTATGTTTGCCCATTGTTCCTTGACTATCCCCTGTTTCCCTATCCCTGCTAGGCTGCCCCTGAGGCATTCTCCCATTTTCTTAAAATTTGCCCTTTTGAAGTCCAGGACCCTTGTGTTACTGTGTTTTGATTCTGGCCCAGTTCTTACATTGAGCCACACCATACGATGATCTCTGGTCCCCAGATGGCCAGCCACTGTGATGTCAGTACCAGGTTCAGTATTGCACCCCCCCCCCCACACACACACACATGAGTGGGTTTCTTAACTATTTACCTAAAGAATGACCCTTGAAGGGAGTTCAGAATGTTCCTACTTTTGACTGTTGCTTCAGCTGGTAGGCTCCAATCCACATCTGGTAGATTGACGTCCCCTGCTAGTAACACATCCCCTTTGAGAGTCATCCTTTGGATTGCTTCCATCAAAGCTTTATCCACCTCTCCCCCCTGTGTTGTCCCCTTCCATGTCTCCAGGATGACCCACAGTACCTCAACTCCTCCCTGCTGTGCCTGTATTTCTGTAGCTTTTATCCTGTCCCTGACATAAAGAGACACTCCTCCCTACCTACCCTGTCTTTTCTGAATAGAGTATAATCTGGTATGGCAACATCCCAGTCCTGGTTTTCATTGCACCAGGACTCAATAATTGCTACTATCTCCAGGTCAACATCTGCCATGGTGGCTTCTAGGTCTGCAATCGTATTGCCCAGACTTTGAGCATTTGCACACCTGGCTTTCAAGATTATACTGCCACTCTCCCCTTATTTCCATTTGCACTTCCTCATTCCTCCACTATTTTGTTTTACTGTCTCTCTTTCTTTTTACCCTTTGGATTTCTTTGTTATTTGGTTCCTTTTGGGGTTTCACTCCCTTGAGATTCTCATTGCTGACCTCATAAGCCTGGGGGGCAGTTTATGTCTCCCTGCCTTTTTCCATGCCCCCCAGTTAATTTAAAAGCTTGCCAATGTAGCATTTAAACTGTTCACTGAGGAACATTGTTCCCCTCCTGGATGGAGGCAGGCTGTTTCCCCTGAACAGGCCCTTATCCCTCTAGATGGGGCACCAGTCCCTAATGAAGCCAAAACCCTACTCTCTGTACCATTTCTTCAACCATGCATTGAAGATCCTTGTGCAGAGAATCCTGTCCTCCATCCTGTCATAAACAGGTAGCACCTCTGAGAAGGTCACAGATCATGTTACTTACTTAAGACCCCTCCCCAGTTTCTTAAACTCCTCCTGAACTATTGCTGGTTCATCCCTAGTCAGGTCATTTGTCCCCAAACCATACCAACTAGGCAATCATTTTGGTTCTAGCCAACTCTTTCTTATATAATCTTACTAATATTATCGCAACAGTCAAACAGTTGAGAAATTATATCACAGCTCTTTAGCTGAGTATAATCATGAATCATCCACAATACAGCATGTACTGTTATAAGTAATAAGGAGTGATGCACAGTAACAAACATTTATCTATCAGACAAGGATTGGTTAGACTAGTGAAGCTTACACTGGCAAGTCATTATCTGGCAGAAGTGCCAGTTGCATTTAAGAATCTGTTATTTTTAATTTGCAAATCATTAGAGATCAAAGTATTTTAATTTGAAAATAGTGCATGAAACATATTGTTTGCACCAGCATATGTTTACGTGTGAGATAGTAATGATTGTAAGTCAGAAGATTGGAAAACTGCTTTTCTGATCACAGCATTTTATGAAAGCAATAACTGAAGTTGTTGATAAGGCTCAATTACCTAGGATAAACCACAGTAGAATGTAGCACTTGAAAATCAGCAATAATGACATCAGTGGTTCTTATTGCAGACAAATCTCAACTTCCTTTAAATCCTGTTCAATGCAAACAGAATTTCCCAGGAGGTTACTGCATATTCCTTTGTTTGGAACTTGTAGTCTTTATGCTTATTGTCATTGCCCTAGACAATGCTCTAAGACTTCAGAGATGGCAGCCTAAGAATACTTCCTTTCGTGGAGATGTATATGGATCAAAGCTGATGGAGAATCGAAGGTAGATGTTTATGTATTTTCTTACACTTTAAAGTGAAACAAGATCTTGACTGATTTTGCTGATTCAACTTCACACTATACTTTACAACATTTTCTCACTGGAATGGGATACCTTCTATTGCAGAGAATGACCTGAAATTTCTGTGATATCTCTAGAGAAATATATTGCCTGCTTACAGTATCACTGTAGGGCTTCAGGAAGACTCCTTTAAGAAATGTCGCCAAATATCTGGAAACATCTTGGCAACTTGATTCCTGCACCTGTAACATACATAATGTGTGAAATTGTGGTACACTGACCTTCAAAATGCAGGACATGTCATTGAACATGGAGCTACACATTCAGAACACTATGGAAACTAGTGTTTTTACATGTGCACAGTTTATTTTTAACTTATCATTGATAACTGTTAATTTTACAAAGCAAGATAGCATCTACCCTGTTTGCCTAACAACTTTGCTATGTAGTAATTCTGACAGGTAAAATTAGTAATGTATTTCTGAATGTGGGACAATTGAATGGCACACTGGAAACTTATTTGGGGCAAATGCTGGATGTGAAATGTATGTTGACTATTTTCACCTTAAATGTGAAGCAACATGCAATAATAGTTGACAACAATAAACGGTTAGATAATTGATTTGATTTAATGTTTTACTGAATAACAACATTTCTGGAGTATTTTCATAGAGTGGGAACTAAAACCATTTTCTTTTTATTTGAATCAGTTTATGTCCTTATTCCTAAATGTGTTCATTATGAAAATAAAAACTCTTCTGACCTCATTCACAGTCATCATAGAAACATAGAGATTATAAGCAGATTAGGACCTCTTGGCCCACCTAGTCTGCCCTATATTCACTACCTCCAGTGCCACCACAGACCGTACTTTGATCTCTGGTCTTTTCCCCCCATTGCCTTACTTCTAAGGTCTCCTTTTGTCTATCCTATGCATACTTGAATCCTGTTAAAGTTTTAGCACTCACTACCTCTGATGTGAGGCTGTTCCAGGTATCTTCCTCCCTCTCCATAAAGAAGTATTTCCCTGCATCTCCCCTGAGCCTTCTCCCTCTCCAGCTTCATAGCATGACCCCTTGTCATGGAGCATCTTTTTTAAGGAAAATGATACTTTCCTGTACTTTATTAGTAGCTGTGAGGTATTTTAATGTTTCTTCCATATCCCCCCTTTCCCTCCTTTCCTGTAGATAGTACATATTTCATCCTTGAATCTTTCCTTGTAGGGCTTTTGATGCAGGCCCTGCACCATTTTAGTAGCCCTCCTTTTTACTGCCTCCACCCTATCTACAGTATGTCTTTCCAGAGATAGGACCTGCAGAAATGGACACAGTACTCAAGGTAGGGGCCTTACCAGTGATTTATACAGGGGTAATACTACCTCCCTCTTTCAGCTGCTGATGCCCCTCACTATGACCCTGGCATCCTATTTTATTTATTGGATTATTGGAATTACAAACCTTTGAGTCAGAGACTCTTTTACAAAGGCTCCACATTAATAGTGCATTAAACAAAACAGTGAAAATGCAGCAGCTATACAAGAGATGAGGCAAATACATAACAAGCATGAAAAACAGAGATACAGAATGTAAGGGGAAAAGCATGGCAAAAATAAGAGTTGCACCAAAACAGCAATGTGCAAGAATGATAACAAATACATGAAAAGTGCAAAATTAACAAATAATACAATGAGGGTAATAACAAATGCAAAATAGGCTGCTTGAGTGCATTAATGAACCCAGGATGTGGGATGTATAACAAAGACCACTAGTTCAAAGGAGGCAGAGGATATGGATAGAAAATGGTTACATAGGGGAAAAGGGGAGAAGTAACCAGAAGGGGAAGAGATCAGATCAATTCCAGTACAGTAGCTTTTCCTTGCTGCTTTGACATTGTTTCTTGTGGATTTTACTTGGTAGAAGGTTATTTTTTTTCTTTCTTACTACTTCTAAGGGGCTAGCAAGGTATTGTTTTGGGGCTGTTGAAATTTTGAAACCTATTTTGGTGTGCTGTAAGTGGGCTCTTCTGTTTTGATGTTTCACTGTGTAACAGGCTGAGCTTTTCTTACTTCTTAAAAGGGGCTAGCAGTGAACTATTAAGGAGCTGATGAAACTTTGAAATCTATTTTGGTGTGCTTTCAGTGGGGGCTGTCATTCTTTACATTGGAGGCCTATTTCTTCTGCTTTCTTCTGATTGCAAACCTATTTGATGTGATTTTATTGGGGCTGTTTCTTTGAATTGGAAACCTATATCTTCTAGTTTCAAGCCTATTTTGGTGTGTTGTTGGTGAGGCTGTTTGAATTGGAGACCTGTTTCTTTTGGTATCAAACCTATTTTTGTGCTTTGAGGGGAATTGTGATTGTTTTTTTCTGACTTCACTAGCTGCAAAGTTTAGTGCATATTTTGGGGAAGGGTGCTAATTGTCTGGCCAGGTCTCACTCAGCTAGCTAACTGGAGATGGAGCTGAAACAGGTTTGTGGTAGCAGTTGTTTTTGGCTTCTCAGAAGTAACAAGAGGGGAAGGGGTCAGATCACTTCCAGTATAGTAGCTTCTCCTTGCTGTTTTCACATTGTTTATTGTGGATTTTACTTGTTAGAATGTATTTTTTTTTCTTTCTTTCTACTTCTAAAGTGCTAGCAGGCTATTGTTTTCAGGCTTTTGGAATTTTGAAACCTATTTTGGTGTGCTGTAAGTGGGTTCATTTGTTTTGAAGTTTCATTGTGTAACAGGCTGAGATTTTCTTACTTCTTAAAAGAGGCTAGCAGGGAACTATATAGGATCTGTTGAAACTTTGAAATCTATTTTGGTGTGCTTTGAGTGGGGGCTGTCATTCGCTTACACTGGAGGCCTATTTCTTCTGCTTTCTTCGGATTTCAAACCTATTTGTTGTGATTTTATCAGGTCTGTTTCTTAGAATTGGAAACCTATATCTTCTAATTTCAAGCCTATTTTGGTGTGTTGTTGGTGAAGTTGTTTGAATTAGAGACCTGTTTCTTTTGACATCAAACCTATTTTTTGTGCTTTGAGGGGAATTGTGATTGTTTTTTGCTGACTTCACTAGCTGCCAATTTTAGTGCATAGTGGGGGAAGGATGCTAATGGTCTAACCAGGGACCTCAGCTACCTGATTGTTTCTGGAAGGCATAGGCTGGTCCCACCCTTTCTGCCCTCACCCCACACACCCCACGTATGTGATTTCTTTTATACCAGGTGTTCTGACATCACTTCCCCAGAAGGGCAAAGGAGATGCACCTGTCATAGCAGAAGCAGACATCCAGGAAAGGAACAGCAGCAAGTGAAGAGGTGACTGCTATCTCAGTGGAAGGGAAATAATTGCACAACAAGGAACTTTCATTGTTACCTGTTTGCATTAGTATTTGCATTGTGGAAAGGAGGGGCAGGGGTTTGAAGAAGGCTGTGCAATAGTTGCTTAAATTATCTTTTTGGGTGTGGACAGGAGGGTCAGGAATGTAGAAATCAGTTGCTCAATCTATCTAGAAGTGTACAACAAAGGGGGTAAGAGAAATTAAGAAAAGGAGAAGAATGTTTTGCTCTGATAGAGGAGAAGAGGGGAGACTTGGGGGAGTGTTTGGTATCCTTAATCTGGATGGGTGGGGGTCACTGGTGGGCAACTAGAGCAATGGGTAGGGTGGTAGGCTGCAACAGCTGTGGTGCACCAATTTTTTAAAAACTTGCCTGCAGGGTGGGGGGATGTTTAGTGTGTAACCACATAGAGAAACATAGAAATGAGATTGAGGGTCTGCATGAGTTACTACGACAGACAAGGCAGACTGGAGGAGGTTATAACCCAATACTAGAGGGAGGGAGGAGGGGAGATGAGGGAGGGCAATTTGAGCCAACAGTGGTGAGAAGAGGATCACAAGAAGGGAAGTGAAGACAAAGGGGCCCAGGCCAAGAAGAATGGTGTCTGTGGAAACCAGGTCAGGGGACAAAAGACAAATAGAAGGAGGAGATAAGGACTTGTGAGGGGAGGAGGAGGAGGAGAAGTGGAAACAGTCATGGAGTGGAAAGGAGGGAACAGGTTACTATGAGGAGAGAGGAAGTGGGCATTGGTGAAGGGTCTTCAGAAAATTGTTTGCAGTACTAGAGGGGAAGGAGGAGGATGGAGGTCATGAAATTGGAGGAGTAATTAATAAATGCCCAGACCAAACTGGAGCAGGGGGAAGTTCTGCTAGGGGAATTACAACAGGGCAAAAGGAGTAAATACTGTGCAGGAGGAAGACTAGGAGCTGGGACTGAGAGATGGAGAGGAATGAAAGTAAGCAGGGAGTAAGAGGGGTGGAATCTTAGTGGTGGGGGACTTAATACTAAGAGGAGTCTGGTGGGGTAGTAAAGGGGAGAGGCAAAGTCACATTTGGAGAGGACATGTCAGGAATGACAGCAGAAAGGTTGGAAAATCTGTTCTTAAGCATGCTTGAAGAGGTAGGGACAAGCCTCATTTAATTATACATCTGGGGATGAACGACCTGGCTGACACAATGGTAGATATAGTCCAGAGGAGGTTTGAGGAACTAGGACAATTATGTGAGGGGACAGGAAGATCAATAACTTTTTCAGAGATACTTCCAGTGCCCAAGGCAAGCACAAGAAGAAAGCTGAGAATAGAGGAATTTAATGGATGGCTAAGAACCTGGTGTCACGCTAAAAGGTATGGGCTGGTGGGGGGCTGGGGAGGAACCTGTGAGGACAGTAATCTCTATGCCAAGGACAGACTACACTTGAGGGAGGAGGAAAAAAAATGGTGAAACAGAGAATGGAGGAGCACATAGAGGAAGTTGGGAATTTAAACTAGGAGTGGGGGTGGCAAATGGACAAGAGACATGCAAACCCACAGGTTTGAAAGTCATATGAGCTTACTGCCATAACAATGACAAAGGACAATGGGCAAGTACTACTGGTGATGCTAGTAAAGGAGGGCAGGATGGTGGAGGGGTGGAAGGTGGTCACCCTTAATGCTAGGAGCCTTGAAAGGAAAACTGCATACCTACAGACACTCATGGCAGAGGGAGAGGTGGACATTTCAGCCATCACAGAAACATGGACCACCCAGTACAATGACTGGCACCTGTCCATACCAGGGAACAGGTTATTTCATAGGTATAGGGTGATTAGAAAAGGAAGGGGTGGCACTATATGTGAGGGAAGGACTAAAGTGTCTAAGGGTGGAAGGGGAGGAGGGTAGTACGGAGTCACTTTGGATGTAAATCCAAGATTCCAAGAATAGGACTCTCAGAATGGGGGTGGTGTACAGGCTGCCTTCTCAGATGGAGGAGTTAGACAGGGAACTAGCAGGACAGATCAGAAGGACCTTCAAGAAGGTAGTGTGGTGATTGTGGGGGTGTGGGAGACTTCAACATGCCAGGACTGGACTAAAGTACCCCAACAAGGAATAGAAGGGAGGAGGTACTGCTGGATGCCTTCCAGGACAGCTTCCTGATGCAAATGGTAAGTGAACCAAGCAGGTTAGGGAATGTCCTTGACCTTGTTCTGGCAAATGGGGAGTTTGTGAGGGAACTTAGGGTGGAAGAACCACTGTCAGGGAGTGACCACCACTCAGTATGGCTCACATGGGATATAGACAAGGAAGGAGTGAAATCTGGCACAAGGGTGCTGGACTTCAGGAAGGCCGACTTTGGAAGGATGGGGGATGTGGTAAAAGGGTACCTGGCCAGAATTCAACTTAGTATGGGCACTAACCAGAGGTGGGACCTCATAAAGCTGGGGATAGTGGAGGTAACCAGAAACTGCAGCAAGGCCCAGAGCAAGAAAGCTAGGGCTAAAAACACAGCTGGGTGAGCAAGGAGGTCATGGAAAAGGTAAGAAGGAAAAGAGCTGCCTTTAGCAGGTACAAGATAATAGGGAGAGGGAGGACAGGGAGGAGTACCTGAAGGAATCGAAGGAGGTGACACGAGCAGTAAGAGGAGCCAAGGCGTCTACAGAGCTCAGAGTGGCACAAGGCATTAAGAAGGGGGAGAAGGACTTCTTTAGGTACATCAGGGAGAAAAGGAGCTATAAGGACCACATACTAAGGATTAGGAAGGAAGGGGGTTGAGTGGAAGCAGGGGGCGATAAGGCAGAAACGCTAAATGATTACTTCTGCTTGGTATTTACTGAGGAGAAGAGGGGGTGATATCCAAGCGGTGAGGAACAGCAGAAATGGGGGTGACAGATGAGGAAATCATGGAGGGCAGAGTTCTGGAGGGTTTGAGGGCACTGAGGGTGGACAAGGAGCCAGGCCCAGATAGCATCCACCCCAGGGTACTGAAGGAGCTGGCAGAAATCCATGCAGGGTCTTTGGCAGACCTGTTTAATGCCTCAATACACTTATGGTGTGTACTTCAGGATTGGAGGATGGCTCATGTGGTGCCCCTCCACAAGAGTGGCCCAAGGATGAACTGGGTAACTACAGACTGATGAGCCTCACATCCATTGTGGGTAATGTGATAGTTTGAAGTAACTCCCCCATATCTTACTACTGGAATGAACTCTAACCTATCTTTCTTTTCTTTCCTACTTTTCTTTTTCCCTACAGTCTGTTGAGCAACAGCATCTCTTTACTATCTGTTTACGTTTTAAATATGATAGCAGTAGGTTGGCCACCCACTGCTATTCCTGTATTCTTCTTACTTTCATTGCTAAAATTTGTCTAAAAAGGAGCAGTAATTCCAGCGTGCATTATGACAAAGTCATTGTGGCCTTGTATATTGTGTGCCATTAATGTCCAAATAAAATTGTTTATGGAATGGAAATGGAAGCCATTTGCTTCCCCTTTCTATATCTATACATATCTTACAGGGGCTGTTACGTGAATAAAACATTTGCTTTTGTGACCCCTGTGTAGTAGTTATCTGAATTCAAGTACATGTGCTAACAGTGAGAAAGCAGGGCTTGAATACCTGCAAATCTGGTCTATATGCACATAGGTTCCAGATGGAGGAAAGCCGTTTGCTTTCCGATCCCTGAATAATCATACACACTTGGTTTGTGCAAGAAAACAAGTTTAAGTGTTTTCCTTTGAAAAAGCTGCTTAAAGGACATTATTTAACTGCACATGAATGCATACTTTTTCTTTTCTTTTGTGAGTCAATGCTAAAAGATATTTAGTGAATAAATGCAGCAGAAAGAAAACATAATAAAAAGTGCCTAAACTGTTGAAAGAAACAAAAGGTTTAAACAGCAGAATTGAAACACATAAAGGGAGTCTTTTACCTGTGTGTTGCTGTGCAAGGTGGTTGCTAGAGGTATGTGTGTCCCAATCAGAATGGACCTTCTAGCAGAGTGGGGGTGCAGTCTCCTATAGGGAGGCTGTGGCACCCTTTCTGATATATTTATGGAACCTGAAGTGCCAATCTCTCAAAAATGGGGTAAAGTCAAGGTTCATTAGTGACCCTTTTTGTTTAAAAGAAGGTTTTTGGTACTTTAAGGGTAATAAAGAATAATAGCATTTGGTCATTACTGATTATTGCAGTATTGTAAGATGTAGGACCATGTATCTTATGTCTAGCTAGGTATTTCAAAGAAAATGACTGTAATAAAGATTATTAGGTTGGGTTCTGTTCTTTAGAGGAGGAGTTTGGGTGCTATAAAACTCAGGCTCCAGCAACTTGAAGTCAGATGTAGTTTGGAGTGGAAACTGTATACATGTCCAGACTGGGTTCTTCGAAGGGAGACCCAGCACAGACTTTGATTAGGGTTCTAGAGTATTGTAGACCCTGAGCTGTGCCTTTTTGTTTTTTTTTATTTTCTTTGTTGTTTAACCAGTTGTGCATTTGTATCTTATTGCTTTATTTATTTATTTTTTTAAATAAATCTAATCACATCTATTTGGGTGTGGTGTACCTAAATTGCCTGTATCTTGCCTGACCATTACTATCCATCACAGGTAACATAGAAACATAGAAACATAGAAGTTGATGGCAGATTAGGACCCCAAGGCCCATCCAATCTGCCCATTTCTTTTTCTACCTTATAAATGTTCCATCAGCCTTTGCTCTGTCAATGGCCTATCTATTCATACTCATCTGTATTGGTCCCTTATGCCTATCCCTTGCCTGTTTGAAGCCCTGTACTGTATTCATATCCATAACTTCCTGAGGTAGGCCGTTCCATGCATCCACCACCCTTTCTGTGATAAAGAATTTCCTCACATTACCCCTTAATCAGCCTCACTCTAATCTCATGCTGTGTCCTCTTGTCCTGCTATTTTTCTTGTACTGAAGCATGTTAGACTCTTTCACCTTGTTAATGCCCTTAAGGTGTTTGAATGTTTTGATCATATCACCTCTCTCCTTTGCTTTAGAGTATACATATTGAGCTCCGTTAATCTGTCCTCATATGTTTTCTGATGCAGTCCCTGCACCATTTTGGTTGCCCTTCTCTGGACTGCCTCAATTTGATTAATTTCCTTGTGAAGGTGTGGCCTCTAGTACTGCACACATTAATCCAGATGGGGCCTAACCTGTGTCTTGTAAAGAGGGATTACTACCTCCCTCTTCTGACTTGTGATACCCCTGCTAATACACCCCAACATCCCCCTAGCATTACCTATTGCTTTAGTGGTCTGCTTGGATGATTTCAGGTCATCAGTAATGAGGATGCTCAAGTGTATTTCTTTTCTTGTGACTGCCAACAACTCCTCTCCCAGCCTATAGGAGGCTTCAGGATTTCTCTTCCCTATGTGCATGATCTTGCACTTCTTTGCATTAAACCCCAGTTGCCACTCTTCTGACCATTTTGCTAGATTATCCAGATCTCTTCTCATTCTGCCCACCCCATCTGGATCATCTACTCTGTTGCAGATCTTGGTGTCATCTGCAAACAGACAAACCTTACCTTCCAGTCCATCTGCAATGTCACTGATGAAGACATTGAAGAGGACTGGCCCCAGGACTGATCCCTGAGGTACCCCACTTGTGACTTGCATCTTTTCTGACTGTATACCATTTACCACCACTCTGTTTTCTGCCCGTCAACCAGATGGCCACCCAGTTGACCAACTTCTGACCCACCCCGAGCTTACCCAGCTTATTAATCAATCTTCTATGTGGAACAGTATCGAAAGCTTTGCTGAAGTCAAGGTAGGCGACATCAACTGCTCCCCCTTGATCCACCACTTTGGTTACCCTGTCAAAGAAATCTATGAGATTAGTTTGACAGGACCTTCCTTTTGTAAATCCCTGCTGTCTTGGATCCTGTGTTCCTATGGATTCCAGGTGTTGCACTATCCTTTCCTTAAGGAATGCCTCCATAATCTTGCCCATTACTGAGGTAAGACTGACTGGTCTGTAGTTCCTCACCTCCTCCCTGCTACCACTGTTGTGAAGCGGGATCACATTAGCCCTTCTCCAGTCTTCTGGGACCTCTCCTGTCGCTAAACAGTTCTACTAATGGCTCTTCTAGTTCCACCCTTAGCTCCTTTAGTACCCTGGGATGTATGCCATCAGGTCCCATTGCCTTGTCCACCCTGAGCTTATCGAGCTCTTGTAGGACCCTTTCTTTTGTGAAGGGACTAGTGCATACCTCCCTCCCCCCTCATGTCCATGGTGCTGAGCTGTGGACCCTTCCCTACCTTCTCTTCAGTAAATACTGAGCAGAAGTATCTATTTAGGATAGATGCTTTTACACGGTCCTCCTCCTCACACGCCCCTTATCTCCTTTGATCTTAGCAATACCCCCTCTGGACTTTCTCCTTTCACTAATGTATCTATAGAAAGTCTTGCCACCTTCTTTTACTGTTTGTGCAAGTATTTCCTCGGTCTGGGCCTTTGCCTGCCTTACTGCCTTACCTGCTTCCCTTAGGGAAGTTGGGTATCCCTCCCTGTCTTCATCCCGCTGTGTTCCCTTATATTTCCTGAAGGCCAGTATTTTGGCTCTGACCTTTTCTGCTACTGTTTTTGAGAACCAAAGTGGTTTCCTTCTTCTTTTTGCACTTTCTTTTCTCTCTAACACAATGGGATGTTGCTTCAAATGTTGCATCCTTAATGCTTGTCCACTTTGCCTGTACCCCCTCACCTGCATTTCTTTTTGCCAGGGCTAGCGTAACTCTGTTGGCCATCTTTTCAAAGTCAGATCCTCTGAAGTTCCATATGTTTGCCTTGGAATGGGATGATTTAGTTCTAGTGGCCAAATTACACCATACCATGTGATGGTCACTGGCCCCCAGTTGACCTTCTGCCTTGAGATCTGTGATCCTTTCCCAGTTAGTTAGTACTAGATCTAGGATAGCCCTGTCTCTTGTGGGTTGTTATACCAATTGTTTGAGGCCTTCCCACTTCAGGGAATCCGCCATGTGTCTAGTTCTGGCAGATGTTCCTGCTGGTATGGACCAATCTGTATCTGGCATGTTGAAGTCTCCCATTATCAGAACCTCCCCTTTACCTGTCATGTTTTGTATATCTTCTAACAGTAATGTGTCTATTCCTCCCCCTGGTCTGGGGGCCTGTAGACAACTCCAATCCGTATGGCTGTCCCATTTCCTGTTTCCAGGGTGACCCACTGTTCTTCTGGCTCCTTATGTGTATTCTGAATTTCTGTAGCTTTGATATTTTCATTGATATACAGGGCCACACCACTCCCCCCCCCCTTTCTGCACCTCGGTCTCTTCTGAACTAAGCTGATGAAGACTATCCTGAAGGAGTGGCTGGTGGCCTTCCTGGAGGCCAAAGGACTACAGGACAGCAGACAGCATTGCTTTGTATGTGGCAGATCCTGCCAAACCAACCTGGTGGAGTTCTATGACTGGGTAACCAGGCAATTGGACAGGGGCCATGCAGTGGATGTCCTGTATCTGGACTTCAGTAAGGCATTTGTCTCAGTGCCACATGGGAGTCTGGGAAGTAAGTTAGAAGACACAGGGGCGAGTGCAAAGCTGGTGAGATGATAAGGGAACTGGCTTCAGGGAAGGCAACAGAGGGTGGTGGTGGGTGGGGCACTTTCATCCCCAAAGGTAGTGATGAGCAGTGTTCCTCAGGGCTTGGTGTTGGGACCAGTGTTGTTTGGGTTATTCATTGCAGACATATCACTGGACATCAAAAGCAAGATCAGTCTGTTTGCTGATGACACCAAGATGGGAGCGGTTGTGGATGACCTAGTGGGATGTCAGGAGTTGCAGGATGATCTGAAAAAACTGGAAACCTGGTCAGACACCTGGAAACTGTGGTTTAATGGCAAAAAGTGCAATGTGCTGCATTTTGGGGTGAAGAAGTCAAGGAGGAGTTACCAGCTGGGAGGAGTGCAGCTATCCAAGACAGAGGAGGAGGAGGAGGAGAAGGTTCTAGAGGTGCTAATTAGAGGGCCAATGAACAACTCAGCACAATGTAGGAAGGCAGCTGCAAAGGCTGACAAAATGCCTGGATGCATTGCAAGGGGTATATCCTAGAGGAGTGGGGAGGCGATTCTGCCACTGTATAGGTCATTAGTTAGACCACACCTGAAGTACTGTGTGCAGTACTAGTGCTCATATCTGCAGAGGGACATTAAGTTACTGGAGGGGGTACAGTACAGGGTGACAAAGATGATCAAGTGGCTGGGGGACTTACCATACAAAAGGAGGCAGATGGAGCTGAACATGTACTCGCTGGAAGAGAGGACGGACAGGGGTGACATGATTGAAACCTTTAAGTACAAGAAATGAATAAACAAGACAGTTACAGAGGGCTGTTCAAGTAAGAAATGGGAGGGACACCTGGGGCCATGATATGAGACTAGAGGGAGGAAGGTTCAGGAGCGAGATGAGGAGACACTTTTTACAGAGAGGGTGGTAGCTTGGTGGAATGCATTACCAGAAGAAATGGTATCCAGTAGAACAGTAGACTGCTTCAAAAGGGGCTTGGACAGGGCAAGGAGGAGGGTCAATGGAGGGAAAGGGTTGGAGGGAGGGGCCGCTGCAGAATAAGGGGTGCTAGCTACACATTCGAGCAGGCTTGATATATCTCTATGCCTTTATCTGTTGGAAAATTTTGTTTGTTCATATGGAAGACTGTCAGAGGACATTGTCTATCCTTGTAGTAGGAATTACTACAGCAGAAGGGGGCACAGGGAAGCTAGTGAGGCACAGACTTAGGGGGGATAGAGTGTGGGGATCAGAGGATGGGAAAAAGAGGGATAGAGGCTGGGGAAGGAGGGTTGGAGCTGTCTAAGATGACATTGTCAGGAAATAAATCATTTAGGTGTAAACAAGCAGTGCAAGAACGGAATGGAAGAAGGTATGGCTATGAGCAGTCACAGATATTTAATGCTAGGAGGTGCTGCCAGTGTTTAAGTTTAAAGGGGCCAATCATTTTTTCAGAAAAAACTCAGAAGGAAGGTCATTTATCCAGACAGGAGCCCTATACATAAATGCCCACTGCCCCAGAGCTGTTCTACAGAACAGAACTAGGAAGGAGGTCTTAGAGGAGCTTCTAGTTGCTGGGGGAGTGGGGCAGGAGTGAGGAGATGTTGGGCGAAGGCTGAAGAGAGAGACCCAAGGTTATCTTTCTCACCAGCAAACAGGTCTGGTAGAAAAGCCTACTCTTGAAATTTAACCAGTTTGCTTGATCGTAAAGGTCACAGGTGTGGGTGAGCCTGGGCCTTCCAACAACAAGGAGACATTTTTGTTACGGGTGACCTTGATTTTGTGTAACACAGTATTGGTTGCAGAGCCATAGATAACAATACCGTAGTCAGCTATGGACAGGACTGAGTTAGTTACAGCCAAGCGAAGGGCATCAGTTGTCATACATGACCTTTGTATATAAAGTAGACCAATTCTGGTATTACCAGCTTTACAGACCAGATTGACATGCTTGTGGTAGGAGAGGAAGGAGTCAAGGGTGATACCATGGTATTTGAAGCTACTGACTTGCTCCAATGGTTGGTGTTGCCGATTGAGTATATTTAGTGGTAGACCTTTGTTTTTGTTCTGTGGGTCTGCAAACAACATCACTTTAGTCTTTTTTTAATTTAAAATGAGTTAGTGGAGGGAGGAGGATGATTCAGTTTCAGCAAAGTACCTTTGAAGATTGTATTCCGGGGGATAAGGTCCGGGTGACTAGAGCAGATTAACAGCATCATCTGTGTAGAGGATCAGGTGGCCTGAACATGCTAGAGGGAGAGAATTGAGGAAGAAACTGAAGAGGAGTGGACCAAGTATTGAACCTTGAGGATCCACAGAGCTTACCGGTTGACTAGAAGAGATATTGTCAAGGATTTTCACTTTCTGAGACCTTCCACTAAAGTAGTTGGATAACTAGGTGGTGGCTTCTTATGAAAGGCCCAAGCATAGGAGGGATGCATTGAGAAGAGTGCGATTTACTCTGTCAAATGCTTTTGTAAGGTCTATGTAAATAGACCCTACTAAATAACCATGGCCAAGAGCTTTGTGCATGAAGTCAGTAAACTCCAGGAGGGCAGTAGTAGTACTGTGACCCTTCCGGAAGCCATGCTACTGGTGACATTGTAGATTGTGTTTTGCAAGGTATTCAGATAATTGATTGGATACTATCCATTCAAGGGCTTTGGAGATAAGGGGGAGGATTGAGATGGGGAAGTAGTTACTATGAGAGGTTCTGTCACCACTCATGAGTATGGGGGTAACCACCACAGACTTCCACTGTGTAGGGAATTGGTCAAGACAGAAGGAGAGATTTAATAATTTAGTGAGTGGGGAAAGAACTATGTCAAGGGCCAGTTGTAGTAACTTCAAGTCCAGGAAATCTCCACTAAATCTTGATTTCCACAGGATGCGTTAGGTAGGATTTTGCTTCTCTATGGGTAACAGGTCTAAAATGGAAGGGGGGTATCAGTGGGAGCAGAAGTTAGTGGGGGGCTGGAAATTTTGTTGAAGAAATCTAGGGGTAGTACACCATTAAGATCTGTAAATGCAGTGTTGAAAATATCTACATTGAGCTGCGAGTCCTGAGTAGTGACACCATTGATATTTAGCAAGGAGTAGGGGAGGTGTTGGGTTTACCAGGTAGGTCCTTTATGCTATCCCAAAACTTCCTCCCATTTCCCCAGGTGGAAGAGAGGCAAGTTTTAAAGTGGGCAGCCTTTGCAAGGTGAATTTCTCGGGTACACACATTTCTGGCAGCCCGATGACGTTGCCTGTCCTCAGAGATCAGATGCCAGGGTCTTATTCCAGAGGTTGTCCTGAATGACCATGAGATTTAGGAGTGCAGGGGTGATCCCAGGATTTCCAGAGCTTTTGACAATACATTAATCCTGCTAGCCTTCTGTTCAATATAGACAGTTCATATAGATGGTAGCTAAAAAATGGAGTGCAAACAAGCTATTTGGTGTACTTTCACCTATTGTAACAATACATAGATCCCTGCCTTACTTGCTGGGAGATCACCCCTCACCAAGACCGAGTCACAGTTTAAATTTGTTGACTATTTTTTAGCAAGCTGAGATGGTGATTGCAGTTGCACCCACTAACATGCTGGATTTTGTCACCTTTTGTGCATCTGGTGGTTATTATGTGGCCATAAACATCACAGATGAGGCAGTACTATAATAAAACCAGCATACTTTGGGGACTTGCAGTGACGTCATCGAGCAAGATGGAGGCATAACAGAGAAGCTCTCTGGAGACTGCCTAGATTTACCTTCCTTTCATCTGTAATCTTCCGATTTCTTCAACAGTTTATAAGATTAAGGAGGATTTTGGTGCAGAGCCAGATACCAGGATTCTAAATAAAGCAGTGGCACATCATTAGTAGCCCAGGATGCATTGATTGTGCCATCTCATTCCTCGGGGATCATGGCAACCGAACTTACTGGAGACCTGTAGCAGCCTTCTAACACTGCATTGATGGTGGAGATAAGAGCCCTTCAAGAGACAAGATTGCTATATCAAGAACTGACAACTGCAGTCTGTACTATAGAGAGTAAAACTTTGCAACTGGAGAAGCAGGTTCCTGAAACTGATGCCCTTGTGGATGGATTGGAGAGACTGTTTACTTGCCTCCTTCAAGAATCTCATCACTTATCTGAGAAATGCGATGATTTAGAAAACCATTCCTGTAGGAACAATCTGTGGATTTATGGTGTTCAGGAGGGTTCTGAAGGTAAGGAGAATTTTCTGGGATTTACTCAATCTCTCCTGTGCTCCCTTGTAAACATTTCTGACTTGCTACCACTTCCACTGTAACGAGCTCACAGATCTTTGACCACCCCGGATTCGACCCCAGGATCCTGGCCACATTCCATAATTGTCCACTTTTATAATTTTGCCTCTAAGCATACAATTTTATCTAGAGCCTGGAAGAAGGGACATTTACAATATCAATAAAATTGTATTAATATTGACAATGATTATTCTCTGACAATTCAGCGGCAGAGACTTACTTTGTGCCACTCTTTAAAATTCTCAAGGAGCATAATTTGCACTTTACTATGGCCTACCCTGCAAGCCTTAAAATATTCTTCCATGAGGGGCCCTGGCTTTTTGACGACTGTGAGTCAGCCCTACAAGCTCTGCAAGATCGACTATTAGTGCCAGATGGTTCGATGGAAGTGCAGGAGGTAAGAGAAAATGTTCTTTGCAAAAAGAGGCCTGGTCAAAGGTTTCTCCAGAAGGGAAAAAGCTGAGGAAGGAACAAACTTTGGCAGAGATCCACACCTTGCTTCAATCTTTCAGATGAGATCCAGCAGAGTGAAGGAAGGCATTACCAAACAAAGTCTGGTTTGATTATGGTTGGCAGCCCTATGATTTTTCTATTGATCTTATGGAGTAATGTGCCTTCACCTATTGATTATTTAAAGAATCTCACTGTATATTTCAACAGACCATAGCTGATCAGATACTGTGCTTTGACTTGGTCCTATATTGCTTTGAGAATCTAATCCCTGATTCTGCTTCAACTCAGGTGTGCTGTGGAGTTGTGATTTATTTTTTTATCTCTATCTACAATTTGGCACAGGGTGATAATGTCGCACAGCAGAATGCCATGCAGCAGAATCATGTTGTGCAATTTGCTCTGACCCCACCCAACCCCCTAAAGATTCCAACTCTGGGGAGGTACAACTCGGAGTGTGCACAGGTCTGGGTTTCTCATAGTGCCAAATCTGGTTAAGCTGCACGCATTATGACCCAGTGAGCTACAATTCCTGCTCCTGCTCTCATCTAGGTCTTGGCTATGGCTGTAGCTTACATCAATGGATCGATTTAGTCTGAACCCCTTCCTCATTTGAGCATTTCAATCATTGTCTGAGTTATTTCAGTAGGATCAGCTGTTTATTACTTTATTAGAAAAGCGCTGGTCTAGTTTCATTGGAACAGCCACTCCTGAATTTTTGCTTTGACCTGCGATCACTCTTTGGATACAGCCGTTTTGTTAGCACATTTTCGATAAGACTCATTATATGCACTTTTTTCAGCCATGGACCTGATCTTTCTTTGGTGGTGGCCAATTTTTGACTTTTTATTTCATTTTGCCACTCTGTACATTAGTTATTTTCAGAGGAGGAGCCATTTAGATCACTTCCGAGTTTGAGAAGGACTTTTCACTGGATTTTTTCCTCTTTTATCCTGGTATTGTAGGTCCTGTTGCAAGTAGACTGAGACTTTCAATTGAGGACTTTTTTCATTGTTAATATGCATTTTTCTTTCTTTTATGTTAATTGGGTGCTGTAAAATGGAGCTAATGGGGTATGCTCTTTTGATAATTTGCTTTTTTAAAGGGGGAGTGGAGCTTTTTTTTCTCCTTTTGTTAGTCTTTTATGCTTTAAGATTAAATAGGGGATTTAGACTGCAATTTTTGGGTGGTGAGTCTAATGAAAAGTGGAATTTTCATCTTCTTTAGTACTCACTTAGAACTAATTTTTAAGGACTCGATTTACATATTTGTGTAGCTGGTATTAGCTGACTTGTTATTGTTTTTACTAATATTGATCTTATATAGGCAGTGGGGAGAGGCTACTGATGGTAGTTTCTGGATTTTTTACTTTGGACTGTGTTTATTTGCTCACCTCACAGGATTTACAAATGATTGGCATTTAGAATTTAGTTTTATGCCTACTTTCTTAGCTTTGGTAAATGTTCCCAATAGATTATGAACTCTTTTTTCTATCATTTTAGACCTTCAGAATATTCTTTTATTTGATCTCCTTGTGCTCTTGAGGCCAGGCGTAATTGCACATTTAGATACTCTTAATACATTTGGTTCAGCTTAAAGTGGGCGTAGTAGAGATTTTTAGGAATTTTTCCATATGGGTCTGTTTTGCTACCTCCACTTTTTTTTTCTTTCTTCTTCTGTGGAGCATTCCTCCCCCCCCCCCCAACTATCATGAACTTAGTTGGATATTATATTTGTTCTAGGTCAGTCTCTGCAGGGAGAAGGGGGATTGACTTGGTTTATGCTTATTCTTGCTCTTTGCATCTTTTTTTACTGCAGGCTAAGGATGCCCTGCGGAACTCCTGGTATAGCCAGCTAGTTCCCCTGGCAATGCTCCATTTTATCAGAGTGTTTCTTAGGAGCCATAACTTTTTTGAGGCTCCCTACCTTGGAAGTCGCTGTTATGTTATGCATTTGAACTTTCAAGTTCATGGGTGGAGTGCTCCACTGAATATTTGCCCTGTTGGCAGTTTTCCCTTATTGTGATTGTTTCATATGTTTATTTTGACCTTTATTTTTTCTTTGTTTAGGTTGTTCCTCTGGTGTCTTTTGGTTTGCTGTGGGATTATTGTAAATAGGCTGACTGTAGACTGGGTTATTAGTTTGGGTAGCTATATAGTTTATTTTCTGTTTCTGCTTAGGGAGGTGAATTTACTGCATTACACTCAGAAAAAGAAGGGGAACCATACCATGCTGGCCATTTTATGGGAGCAGAGGAGGAAATGGAGACAAGAGTTGTCTGGGAAAAGGACTGTGGAGGTCAGATGCATAAGGCTGTGGTGTAATTGTGATTTTATTTATTTACTTACTTATTTATTTATTTATTTATTTATTTATTTTATGGCTAATAGAGGGTTTTCAGTCAGTTTAAGGAATAATATAGCCATAGGTAATGATGGATAAGACACAATATGTTACTACATATTCTCAGAATGTTAACAGGCTTAACAGCCCATTGAAAAGGCATAAGGTGCTCTCCCTGATTAAAAAACAAGATCCAGGTTTGGTATTTTTACAGGAAGCCCCCCTTTCTAGGGAGAAACATCAGAAACTTGCTGATTTTGGGTACACACAGATAGTGGCATCTTCCTACAGAGGTGGGAAGAGGTGGGAAGCAGCCGTGTTGGTCTCCTGTCAGACCCCCTTACAGATTTCTAGGATGTACATTGATCCAGAGGGTCATTTAGCTCTTTTGGTGGGACAGTTGGAGGGACAAGCCTTGACATAGGCAAGGTTACATATTCCACTGGGTTCAGATATGTTTTATTTATTTTTTATTTATTTAGTTTTTGTTGACCAGGAAAGTGCACTAGACAAATCCTGCCTATTTTCAGGCATGACCCAGAGGAGGGGGATACAGATGAATGCCAACTGACCTTGAACCAGATTAAGCTGTTGGTGGTATTTTTAGTGAATGAAGGAAATTTGGTCAGGACACCGGGGAAATTCCCCTACTCTGTGTGGGGGCACTGTTGGACCATGGATTCATCCATGGGACCCAGTCATTCTGCTGGTGTTCCTGCAGGAGAGCAGAGCTCCGCTCCTGCAGGTCCAGCTTTGGAACCTGAAGTACTGAGGACGTCTGACCATTTTGTTGATATGCTTGTGGATCTTGCTGTACCAGATGAATCTTTACCTGCCCAGTCTGTCTCTGCATCATCAGATTTTTTGCCTGCAGATGAACTTTGGTTGAAGTCCCTCCTTGCTGCACATCGTGACCAGGTACTTGCTGTTGTTGTTGCCATTAGCCCTTTTGAGTTGGCCTCTCCTAGGACATGGACTCTGTCACCAGAACTAGGGGCTGTGGAGGATCTTCCTGCTTTCATTACGGATGCAGTACCTTCGGGATCTTTAGAGGTGCAGAGTTGGCAACAATCTTCTGTAGCACCGGTCCTACCAGTGTTGCACCATGCTCCTTTGGCATTTTCGGTTCCTATAAATCTGGATCGAGCAGTGTCTTCTCCACCTTTCAACTCAGTGGTGACTTTGCCTGGTGAACTTGTGAGTACTATGCATCCTAGACCATGTGTTTCACCTCCTAATGTGCAGACTGTCTCGCCTGTTTTTCCTCCTCCCGCTCTGTTGCTTTGTTCTAGCCCACTACCTGCCTCTTTAAAGGCCTCCCTGTGGAGTGCGGGTTGGAAACTAGGCAGTTAGGGGCATTGGATACCTGACCCTGCCCATAGCCCGATACCTGGTTGTGGAGGGCAACAGCCCCCCTTGATAGACATGCCTCCACCTTTGCCTGGTAGCCTGGATTTGGATTTGCTTGCTGAGGATGTTCAGGATCCTGCATTGGATACTACTCTGCTGGCTAAAGTTCCTTCTTTTCCTCCCTCCTCTTCGGGTGATGAAGGCCCTAGCTCTCAGGGACCAGTGTGGGGTGATAGAATGGACATGGATGTCCCACTCCCTGACCCTCTCCGGGCCCTTCTCCTGACCCTGGGGAAATGACTAAATCTACTTGGGAAGAATTTCTTAGAAGGGATACATTTTGGAACCCCCTCTCCTCTTCAACGATGGAATGTGGTCCGCCTTCAGTATATTGGGGGTCTTGATGTAGCTCCAGACCGTCTCTATGTGGGAAAGTCACTTTTGAAAGGATCTTTGGTTTTTTTTACAAACAAAATGTTTGCATTGATTCATGTATCAGGTTCTTCCTTATATGATGTTAGTTTTCAAAGCCCTAGAGGATTAGATTGATTCTGGACAAAGTATGATACTCTTAAATACACTGAGTTGTGGCTACCATTTCGGGCTATCCCACTTACTAGACCTTCTATTAAAACTGTCACCATTTTGTTTCAAAATGAGAATGTAGCAGCTAGTGATATTACACATTGGTTAGCTAAATGCTGCAATGTCTTGGGGTTGCCACAGCTTATATTTGACTCTGAACACTTGTCGACTGGTGGTTGGCGTTGTAGGGTGAGACTTAGAAATACGAATATGGGTCCCATACACTTACCTAATAGTTTGTTTTTAGATAGGGAATGGGGCATTGCTTCTATCTGGGGCAGTCTCGTACTTGTTTTAAATGTGGCTCCCCTTCCCATCTCAGTGCAGCCTGTGATAGACTACGATGTTCCCTTTGTTTATCTTTTGGCCATCCTAGTGCAGATTGTAATTCTGAACTAAAGTGTAACCTGTGTGAAGAACTAGGTCATGGTTTTAGATCCTGTCTTTGGGCTTCCCATAACAGGGAAGATAGCCCGAATCAGGAAGTGATCCTTCTTGATGCCCAGAAAAAGGATATTGCTATGGCAAAGCCCCTTTCTTAGCATGTTAAGCTAGTCACTGGTCCCCCTTTATGCCCTGACATTGCGGTGCCTGCTCCCCAGTCAGAGGTTTCAGTAACTGAACCTTCCTCTGAGCCTCCTTTACAGGAAGTTCCACGACCGGTTGTACAGGGCCCTTCCTCTACGCCCCCCCTCCACCTCTTTCTGTTGTTTCTCCAGTTCCTGCTGAACCTGTGCCTGTCCCTGACAAACCTCTGGATATTATTATTATGCCCCGTCCTGAGCCTTGTGTTCAGACAAAGAAACGGGCTCAAAAACAGACTACAGGTAGGGCCAAATTCGCTAAAGCATCTTCTCCTGTTGGCTCTGTTCCCTTAAGTAATAAATTTGAGGTCCTGTCCCGTCACACTCTTCCGATGTGGAAGCTGATTCTGACACCTCCTCACAACCTATGGTATCCTCTGATTCTGAGAATGATAAATCAAAAGAGTTGCCTATGGATACTCAACCCTCGCTGTCGGGGGTGAGACCCCGGAGAAGTACTAGAAAGGGAAGGGTTACTTGATGCTGACTTATTTTTATTTTGACCCTTTATCTGATTCTCTTTCATGGCCATGGCATTTCCTCTCACTGTAGCCACCCTCAATGTGAACAGTGTGAAAAATGCTCATAGGCGCCTGATTACTTTTCAACTTTTGAGTGATTTGGTGTGTGATATTTGTCTTATTCAGGATACCTGTCTCAATACCCTTCCTTTGGTTAATATGGCCAAAAAGCTTTGGCGATGGGGTCCTTCTTTTTTTTCTTTAGGATTAGACACGTGAAGTGGTGTTGTTTAGGGGTAATGGATTTCGTGTTACCAAGTTGGTTGAACTGCTTATGGGACGGGCCTTAATATTGGATTTTACTTATTTACTTTACACTTGGAGATTAATTGTGATTTATGCACCAGTTACGAAGAAAGGTTGAGTGGATCTCTTTCGTGAGGTGCAGCCTTTTTTGTTCATGTCACGCTTTTTCATATGCGATGGTGACTTTAATTGTGTAGTGCATAAATCAGATCAGGGGGCCCGGACTGATAAGGATTTCTGTGATACCCATTGTCTCAATCACACTATTGTCCAGGGTCATTTACAGGATGTTTATCGGGTTTGTCATCCTACTGGTGGACGTACTTTTTTTAAGGGTGCCTTATCCACTAGGATTGATTTTCTTTTTGTCTCTGCAGCTTTGAGTGTGATTAAGCTCAAACCATTCAGTGGAGATTTCAGACCATAATGTGTAACTGCCACATTAGGGGTGAGCCCTCATGCTAAACTGGGGCAGGGATATTGGAAACTGAATTCTTTACTGCTACTTGATGACAGGTTTTGGCCCAAGTTCATGATTTGTTGAAAGCTCGTATGTCACTATCTGGACTTTCCGAAGATTTGTTAGATTGGTGGCTACTCACTAAATCTGAAATCTCTACTTTGGCTAGGAGGACATCTAAATATGCTGCAGTGACTAAATATAAGAGATATAGGCTTTTATTGTATGCAGTTGGAAACATTATATTCAGCTATTCACCTCACAAGGCTTATCCTTGACAGCACAGGTACATAATGTAAAAAAAGAAATGGCTGCACTACAATATACTAGAGCTACTTCCCTGTTACATGAACATAGGGTTTGTTCTGCTAATAAATCTGCTTTGGGGGATGTTTTGGATTGTAGTCATAGGCGTTCTGAGGATCGCCTTCTGACTGAAGTTGTAGATACTGCTGGTACTAGTTACACTGCATTTCCGGATATCTTGCAAGCAGTCTCCTCACATTTTTCAGACTTATATGCTGCATCTCCAGTGGATAGCACTGGTGTAGAACAATTCCTTTCCTCTCTCCATATTGCCCCTTGTTCTGATATACTATTACGGGCTTTAGTTGCTCCGATTAGTGTTGATGAGGTTAATAGGGAAATTTCCCATTTACAGAATAACACGGCACCTGTTATTGATGGCTTGCCTGCAGAATTTTATCAAACCTGTAGTCCTTTGGTTTGTGATGTGCTCACAGTAGTGTTTAATTGGGTTTTGCAACGTCACACTCTCTATTTCCATTTTTGTACTTCAATTCAGATTTTGTTATATAAGAAAGGTGATAGAACTTTACTTTCCAATTGGAGGCCTTTAAGTCTCCTTAATACGGATTTAAAAATGTTAATGAAAATATTGAATACCAGATTGTTGTCCATAGCTCCACACTTGATTTCCCTACATCAATCCTGTTCAGTACTGGGCGGATCTATCTATAATAATCTCCTTTTGCTTCAGGAACTAATAGAGCTTGGTAAAGTTGATGTTATAAAGGGTGTTCTTATGTCCAAGGATCAACAAAGAGCCTTTGATCAGATCCCGCATAGTTATTTGTTTCAGGTTTTACAAACCTATGGAGTTCCTGATTGCTTTATAACCTGGATTGCTTTGCTTTATAGTTATGCTTATGCTATGCCCTTGGTAAATGGTTACTTGGGTTCCTATATCCCTATTCATCGGGGTGAGACAAGGCTGCCCTCTGAGTCCATTGCTTTATGTTTTTAGTTTGGATCCGCTTTTACATACAATTGCCCAAGATGTGTGGATGCTTGGTATTGCTTCCCCTCATAGTACCCTTGAGGCCAAAATTTCAGCTTATGCTGATGATGGCTGTGTCTTTGTTGTTGATTTGACCTCTGGAGATAAGTTGTTACATCATTTTTCTAATTTTTCGGATGTTGCAGGTTCCTCACTTAATAAATCTAAGAGTTTTTTTTATCCTCTGCATACTGCCATTCCTGAGGTTATGGTGCTGCAAGGCGTTCCTGTTGTACTGGGCCCGGTCCGAATTTTAGGTATTGATTTTGGTAAAGGTGATAATGCGTTACTTAATTGGTCAGCTAAAATTGAGGCAGTTCAGTCCAGAATCAGATTATGGAAGTCTTGGCAACAAACTAAACAGAAAAAGGTTATCATTACTAAATCATTACTCCTCCCTCAATTTTTAGACCTTAGTGTGGTATGCCCCATTCCTTCTGGTTTGGAAGCCACTTTATTGGGTCTTTTTTTTTCAAATTATTTGGGGGAGTCGCCTAAATCCCATTAAAAGAGATGTGTTGTATCTTCCTATTACACAGGGTGGTTTGAATTGTGTGAATCCGATTTCTTTTTACCATAGTATTTTTTTCATTGGAATTTACTAGACTTTAGTTGTCCACACTCTGTGTTATGGGTGATTTATGTGTATGGTTGGTTACCTAAATTGTCCTTAGAGTGGCCAGGTTTGAGCCAGAAAAATTTACACACTCCTATTTACCCGATTTATGTCAGACCTGTGATATAGAAACTTAATAGATGGAAGTTACTTTCGGCCCATGTGTATTGCAAATCATGCAAATATATTTATGATGTCCTACAATCTAAAGCACATTCCATAGTCCCCATTTTTAAGGATGTACTAGATGGTCATGTTGATAACCTCCTTAAAAGTTTGGTAGATAAATGGATTCCACCTAGATTATGGGATGTTTTATGGCTTAGTTGTCATGTGCGTCTCAATGTTAGGGGGAATTTAAAGCATAAAATGGTTACTGAACGTACTTGTCCAAGGGATACTTGCATTAATCAGGAGGAAACAATGTCCCATTTTTTTGTTTCCTGCCCCTTTGTGCAAGAATTCTGGATGACCCTTTCTGCCCGTTGGAGCCAGCCTTTCTGGTGGGCTGTTACATCTCTGGAAGTTGTGGGAGGTTTTTTGCTACATTCTACTTTGTTGGATGCAGGTGTAGTGCGGCTGCTGTTCGCTATGTTCAAGTTTCACTTATGGCATGCCAGATGTCACCTTACTCTACAACAGTTATACCACTCACCACTTGAAGTTCTTCAACATGTTGAACATGATTTGTTGTTACAATGTGATTCTGAACGCAACTGTTTGTCCAAAAATATATGGCTTATGAGGTGGAAAGAGGTTCCTTTTTTGAAAGACAAAATAGGTTGAATCATTATGTTGTCAGAGAATTGAGTATTGATGATATTCTCTTTGTTATGTTTTTTTTTCTTATTTTCCATGAATTGTATTACTGTGTTTCTAATTTATTGTTCTGTTTATTAATAAAAACCTTCCCCCTACTCTTTTTGATAAGTGCCATGGGATCTTTAACATCCACCTGAACTACCACCAATCCAGGCAGATGGGACCTCGGTTTAACGTCTCATCGGAAAGACAGCACCTCAGAAGTGCAGCACCCCTCTCATGCTGCACTACAGTGTCAGTAATGGGATATGAACCCAAGTGCCAGGTGTGGGAACTGAACCCACAGCCCTCTGATCTTCCAGCCTCAGAGGTGCGTGTGCTACCTACTGAGCCACTGACTGTGTTTGCAGTGAGAATCCTATTTCAAAAGTTCACGGAACTGCAGGAAGGTGTCCTTATTGTAGGTGGAGATCATAACATGATTTATGATTCAAGGGATGCTACTAAACCTAGGCCCCCCAAAAAATCCAATCCACAAAAAACAGCACAGAATTATTTTAAGGGGGTGCATTGGGTCACCACTTGGTGTCTTATGCATCCCCATTAGCAAGGCCTATTCACATTACTCCGTGCCACATAAAGTGTACACCAGAATTGATTACTTTTATATATCTGGTGAACATCAACACATAGAAACATAGAAACATAGAATTTGATGGCAGATAAGGACCGCTTGGCCCACCCAGTCTGCCCATTTCCCTACCTAATGGATAAGCTGCAGATCATAGTTAACCAGCAGCCTACTTCTTTCTACCACCACGCCCTAGAATTGCCTTATGAGTGTCCCATGCATGCTTGAATTCAACCACTGTTTTTGACTCCACAACCTCCTCCAGAAGGCCGTTCCATGCATCCACAACCCTCTCTGTGAATAAATACTTCCTTACATTACCTCTGAGCTGCCTCCCCCTCTATCTTCAAATTGTGCCCCCTTGTTCTTGCACTCCTCTTTTGTTGAAAGATGCTACCCTCTTGGACTTTGTTGATTCCCTTGAGGTACTTGAAAGTTGCTATCATGTCCTCCCTCTCCCTCCTTTCCTCGAGGCTATACATATTAAGCGCCTTTAGTCTCTCTTCATATGTCTTTTGGTGCAGACCCTGCACCATTTTAGTTGCCCTCCTCTGGACAGCCTCCATCCTGTATATGTCCTTGTGGAGATTGGGTCTCCAGAACTGCATGCAGTACTCCAGATGGGGTCTCACCAGCTGTCTGTACAGAGGGATAAGAACTTCCTGTTTTCTACTGGTGATGCCTCTCCCTATGCATCCCAGTATCTCCCCAGACCTCCTTACTGCCCTCTCACATTGCTTGCCCACCTTTAAGTCATCTGCTATGACTACCCCAAGGTCCCTTTCCATTTTTGTTGTTGTTAGTATCTCACCCCCCATTGTGTACACTTCTCCTGGGATTTTGTTTCCCAGGTGCATTACCTTGCACTTCTTAGCACTGAATCTAAGCTGCCATTCATTTGACCATTCCTCTAACCTTGCCAAGACCCTTCTCATCCTTTCCACCCCACCTTGTGCATCAACTCTGTTGCAGATCTTTGTGTCATCTGCAAAGAGACATACTTTTGCTTCCAGTCCCTCTGCAATGTCGCTTATAAAGACATTGAAGAGGACTAGTCCTAACTACTGAACCCTGCGGTACCACACTAATGGTAACCCCTTTCTTCAGAGTGGACTCCATTTACTATTACCCTCTGTGTCCTATTCTCCAGTCAATTCTTTACCCAGGCTATCATCTTGGGACCCACTTCGAGGCTGGCTAACTTGTATATTAATCTTTTGTGTGGGACTATGTCAAATGCCTTGCTAAAGTCTAGGTAGACCATGTGCACAGCCCCTCCCTGATCTACTACTTTGGTCACCCAGTCAAAGAAATCTATTAGATTCATCTGGCATGACCTTCCCACTGTGAATCCATGCTGCCTTCGGTCCTGTGCCCCTCTGGCCTCTAGGTACTCGACAATTCTTTCCTTCAAGTGATTCCATCATTTCCCTATCACTGAGGTTAAACTAACAGGTCTGTAGTTTCCTGCTTCTGCCCTGCTCCCACTTTTTGTGAAGGAGAATCACATCTGCCCTCCTCCAGTCCTCAGGTACCACCCCATCCTCCCAAGATTTGTTAAAGAGGGTAGTCAGTGGTGTTACTAGTTCTACCCTTAGTTCTTTTAGAATTTTTTTTTTCTTCCTATCTCCTTTTATATGCTTTTTCTAAACTTAGCTACAATATCCCCTACAATCCATTGCCATTCCCTTTTTTATCCCCCATATCTATTTGCTTAAGTATCTATCCAATTACAACATACCTGACCAGTTTCACAATCCCAATATCTTACAGTCATTTGAGTCAAACCTGTCTGACTTATTTTGTTTTGTGGTTCAAAACCATTAGCTACCTTGCTTGTATATACGTTTTTTATTACTGTACCTGTTTATTTATATTAAAGTCTTTGTCTTTTTCTCTGTATTTGTTTATGTATGCTACTGTACTTTATTTTGATCTTGACCTATCAGGTCCATCTTGTAAATGAGCTTCGCTCAATGATGTCCGCCTGAATAAATAAAGATTTTGATTGCTTGATTGATTGAATTCTGGGATGAATCCCATCAGGCCCCATTGCTTTGTCCACCTTTAGTTTTAAGAGTTCTTTCAGAACCCTTTCTTCTATAAATGGGGTGGTATCAACTTCTATATCCAGAGTGTTTCTATTGTTTGTTTTAGGTACCTCCCCCTCTTCATTTGTAAATACTGAGCAAAAATATTTGTTTAGTATCTCTGCCTTTTCACAGTCACCCTTTGCTCACCCCCTTCCCTTTATTAAGCTTTACTATCCCTCCCATGGTCTTCCTTCGCTCCCTGTTGTACCTAAAAAAGGTTTTATCCCCCTTCTTAACTGAGTTGGCTATCTTTTCCTTGATTCGGGCCTTTGCTGTTCTGACTGCGTTCCCAGCTTCCTTTTGCTTTAACTGATACAATTCTCTGTCCTGCTCCTTTTGTGATTCCTTGTTCTTCCTGAATGATTTCTTTTTCTCTTGGACCTTCACTGCCACCTCCTTTGAGAACCATAGTGGTTTCTTACATCATTTGGTTTTGTTTATTTGCTTCACACAAAGGCTTGTTACCTTTGTGATGAGAGTTTTTATTATTCCCCATTGTTCTTCCACCCCTCCTTCCTGCCCACTTGCTAGTGCATTCCTTAGGCACTCACCCATTTTGGCAAAGTCAGCCCTCCTGAAGTCCAGTACTTTTGCCTTTGTGTGGCTTGACTCTATTGCTGTGTTTATTGTGAACCATACTTTTCGATGGTCACTAGTTCCCAGATGGCTACCCACTTCTACATCTGTGATCCTTTCTCCGTCTCCATTTGAGAGAACCAGGTCTAAGATTGTTCCCTCTCAAGTGGGTTCCAATACTAGTTGTCTAAGGCATGCCCCCTGTAGGGCATCTAGAATAACCCCACTCTAAGAAGTAGCTGTTGCAACTTCACTCCATTTAACATCTGGCATATTCAGATCACCCATAAGCAATATCTCCCCTTTTTCTGCCATTCTAAGTATACTTTCAAGCATTTCCTTGTCCATTTCCTCCCCCTGATTGGGGAGGTCTGTATAAAACTCCTGTGCAGATTATGGTGCAATTGCCTGTCTCCAAATTGACCCACAGTGCTTCTTCTCCACCCTGTTTACCCTTTTGTTCTGTTGCTTTGATTCCTTTCTTTATGTAGGGAGCTTCTCCTCCTCCTCCTTTACCCTCCCTGTCCCTCCTGTAGATAGTGTATCCTGGTATGTTTACATCCCAGTCATGGTTCTGTGTGTACCATGTTTCTGTGACTGCCATGATATCCAGATGTTCCTCCTCCATCAAGCCCACTAATTCAGGAAGCTTGTTATTCAGACTATGGGCATTGGTACTCATTGCTCTCCATTTTTTGATGGCTTTACCTTCTGTAGTATCACCCCCCACTGACCTTTCTAAATTTGTCTTTTTCTCATTTAGTACCCTGTTTTGTAGGGGGAGGCTGGGATTTTTCTGCTGCTTATCAGTGCTTCCCCCTTGACTAATTTAAAAGCTTGCCAATGAAGCATTTAAACCGATTGCCCAAAATGCTTGTTCCCTTCCTGGACAGATGCAGACCATCCTGCCAGTATTAGCTGGTGTCCCTCCAAGTGGAACCCCAGTCCCCAATGAAGCCAAACCCCTGTGCTCCACACCATTCTTTCAACCATTCATTAAACTGCATGGTGCAAAGTACCCTCGCCTCACCCATGCCACTGATAGGCAGCACCTCTGAGAAGGATACTGTGTGTGCTACTTGTCTTAGGCCCCCTCCAACTCTACAAAGTCCTTCTGCACTGCTCTAATCTCATGATGAGCCAAGTCATTTGTCCCTAGGTGGACAATGATGTCCATCTCAGACTCCCGTGCAACTGTTCTCATGATCCTAAGGATGCACTTCCTGTCCCTCCAAGCCATGGCACCAGGCAGGCACCTTACTTCAGTTTTCCCTGCTCCCCCGAGTTCTATTCCCCTAATAATTGAGTCCCCCACCAGGAGCTGCTTCCTTTCCCTGTGGTGTACTCTGCCTCCTTCCTGAGGGCCTCCCTTGTTGCAGTTGTCTGCAACCTTCTTAGTCTCCTCTGTGGGTGCATCCATAGGGGAACTATGCTACCCCAAAATGGTATATGGATTGTGGAGTGGAACAAGTGACTGGGTGTGCCTCTGTTCCACGACCCTTACCCTCCATGAGCCCACTGTGTTCCAACTGCTGTGCTTTCTTCACAACCTCTGAGGTAGTGGTCGTGGCTCTGGTACTCCCTAGATGGGGGAGGTTCCCTTACTACTGTCCAGTGTGGCCTGGAGGAAGGCTCCCTTACTACTGCCCAGTGTGGCCTGAAGATGGGCAACTTCCTCCCTTAGATCAGAGAGTTGTCTGCAAACAGGGAAGCATCTCAGCCTCCAGAAAAACTCCTGGAAGACTGCGGCCCCACAGCCATTACATTGCACTATTCCCTACATGTCTGTCTACCTTCGTGTTTACTTTTTTTTATTTGTATGTGTGTGTGTGTGTGTGTGTGTGTGTATAATTGGTTTCTTATATAGAAATGTATATATTATACAATGTGCATATTTTATATTTTCAGTGCAGTTTGCTAGAGAGGATATGACAGTGATATGCACCTTGCCCTTTTGAGGAAATGATGTCAGAACCCCAGGTATAAAGGAACTATTTCTAGAGGTGGGTGGGGTGAGGGGTGGGAAGGGTTTGGGCATAAACTGTGCCCTCACGAAACAATCAGCTAAAAGCTCTGACCTACCGCTGCAACATGGTTAGTGATTGTCAAATACTCCCCTCCTGTCTTTCAGATCATCATTCAATAGTGCTTAAATTAGTTTGGGGCACTGGAACAAAGACAACATTCTGGAAATTCAATAATTTTTTGTTGAACATCCCTATGTTTAAGTCTCAAGTTAAGGAATGGATACAAAATATAATTAAAGATAATACCCATCCAGATGTCCAACCAGGAATATTATGGGATACTTTAAAGGCAGAATTATGGGGGGGGGATTATTAACTTTGCTTCTTATTATAAACATCAACAAGCAGCCCAACTAAATCATCTTCAGGCACAATTGAGGGACCTTCAAAAATGACAAAGGGAGGGGGATGCAGGTGTTGAACCCTTATTGGAGGCTACATGGCAGAGAATACAATCTTCGCTGGATGCTAAGATGGAGCAAGCATTGCAATTTCTTAAACATAGGTATTATGAGGGAGGTCCATGGGCAACTTATTTACCAGCACATCAGTTGCATCAGCATGCAGCTAAGACCACTGTCACTCACATTAAATGCTCAGCCACTGAGGAGTTTGCCGTCACCCTGAAAAAATCCTTGATGCCTTTGAAATTATTGTACCAGGAGTTATATACTCCTGAGAGGAACTCAAATAAGCAGGCTGTTGGAGCTTACTTAATAAGAGTACAGTTGCCAAAGTTGACTGCTGCACAGTCTGCTAATTTTGATGCCCCAGTTAGTTGTTTAGAGTTACACAGGTGGTACAAGCCGTCAGCATGGGTAGAGCCCATGGACCCAATGGCTAGTCTGGGGAATTTTATAAAACCTTTAAGGACCTTCTGTTGCCTTATTTGCAACCAGTCTGTCAAGGATTACTCAGTGTGGATCCTCTGCTCCCCATGTGGTCCTTTGCCCACAATATCTAGCATTCCTAAGCTTGACAAGTACCCTGCTCAATGTGCTTCATTTAGACCAATCTCAGTTCTTAATATTGATTATAAATTATTTGGTAATGTATTGGCAAAGGATGTGATCCTTCTGTCTCTTATTGATGGGGATCAGTGTGGGTTTGTTATGATGTGGCAGACCCAGTATAACATCAAGAGAACTTTTCATGTTTTATACCAGCCTTTTTTATTGTTGAGCTTAGATGTCAAGAAGGTGTTTGACCAAGTGGTGTGGCCTTTTTTATTAGCTACATTACAAAGTATGGGGTTCTCAGAGCAGTTTCTGTGGTTAATCTCTTCCATTTATAATTCCCCCATGGCCTATGTTAAAGTTAATGGGCTTATTTCAACTCCATTATCATTATTTTGGGGAACAAGGCAGGGATCCCCCTGTTAAATTCATTCGTATACTTAGAACTATTGGTGCAAATGCTTTGACAGATTCCTGGGGTGTCAGGCATTACTCTGGGTGGGCAGCAACAAAAATTTGCCTTATATGCTGACTATCTTTTAATTTATTTAACTAACCCAGAACAGTCTCTAGCACAGCTATGGAACATTCAATTAGAGTTTGGTGGTCTAGCGGGCTATAAAATTAATATGACAAAAACAGAAGTGTTACAAATAAATTATAGTCCAAGTAAGGAGACTTGGGAGGCTTTTCCCTTCT
Organism: Neoceratodus forsteri; assembly: GCA_016271365.2. Classification (NCBI taxonomy): domain Eukaryota; kingdom Metazoa; phylum Chordata; order Ceratodontiformes; family Ceratodontidae; genus Neoceratodus; species Neoceratodus forsteri. Next base: position 662,626,274 of record CM028135.1, on the reverse strand, counting down.
GTTGGGATCTACCCTCCTTAAAATATATGAGGGTTTATTTAACTCAGGATTATCAACAGCTTTATCTTTATAAATATGTCCACTTGTTGAAACAGTTAAGCTTTGATTTGGAAACATTATGTCCCCTCCCTCTTTCCTTGACTCAGTGGATAGCCTCTGTGAGAATGAATTTGTTGTCATGTTTTTTGTATTTGGTTCAGACCCTGCCAGCGGGGCTTCTGGAGTTTTTTGGGGGGAGATCACCAGAAAGATCTCTCGCTATATCTGAGACCTACAATGACCCCGAGTATGTATGACCACCCTTCATCTCCCCAAAACCTTAGGGGGGATGTTCTTACCAGATTTCTATAACTACCTCTCAGCTGCGTACATTTTTTCTGTGGCTTCAGTCTTCCTATCAGACACACTGGAAGACTCTGGAGCTCCAAGAGGAGGATTTGCATAATCTAATGTTTATACTCTTAATGTAACCCTCTCCACCTATATCCATGATTACCTCAAATCCATATACTGGCTTGACCTTGCAATGCTGGTGAAATATTCTGTCTTTGAAACAGATACGGGATACCAGATGTCTTTTATATTCCCTTGCGCATTTGGCAGAATTTCATCCCGCATCGCAGGATTATGGCTTTAGACTTTAGGAAAGGTTGGATTTATACTTAGTGTCTCATTTTATAAGTGGGGGCCAGTTTCTTTCTTTTGAGGAACTGCAACATACATATGACTTGCAGTTGCAGGATAGATACAGATATTTTCAGATAATGGCATACCTCAAAAGCTCAGGTTTATATCACAAAGTTCAGGGGGCAGTATCACAGTTGGTTTGGATATTTCAGCAGGCACTTGAAGGGAGGGCACCTTTGCCACATATGATATGGTATACCATATATGATATGGTATATCTATTCAGCTTTACAATCTCAAGCTAGAGGGATGTCAGGATCTTTGACAAACCTGGAAGAAAGACCAGGGCCTATTGCTGGATGAGACAGACTAGGTGAGGCACCTACATTGTGTACAAACAGTCACTAGAGAGTTTTCCTGTAAGGTCACTATTAGATTGATTCGTACCCCTGCCATTCAGGGTAAGTACCTGCCAGGTAAAGGAATCCACTGTTGGAGGGGCTGTAGTTACTCTCCTGCTTCACATGGCCATGTATTTTGGGCCTGCCCTTCTTTGCAGCCCTTTCTGAAGGCATTGCAGAGGGAACTGGAAGAGTTGATGGCTTCCCCATTACCCTTACTGCTGAGTCCTTTTTATTTTTTGTATATATATTTTGTGTATATCAGAGTCCCCACCATTCTCCACGTAATAGGAAATCGTTATATATTACTTTATTGGCAGCGAAAAAGGCCATTACTCAGAGATGGTTATCTTCTGACTCTCCTGCTATTATTCAATGGCAAAACATAGTGAATAATATTTACAGAATGGAAAAAATAACGGCTTACCTTAATCATCATCTTGAACCTGTTGAGGAGTTTTGGAGAAGGTGGGTGTTATACATAATGAGACAGATAAGGGATTGTATACCATAGTAGTACAATTTACTTGATGAAGTCTTTTTTGTCCAATGCCCGGCTCCCCCCTTTCTCTTTGGGCTAGATGGAAACAGTCTATGTTGTATTGGGGTTTCATTTGTCCACTGATTGCTGCCCTTCCTCCCCCTGCCCTTTGAGCTGGCTCTCTCTCCCAGTCACCACTTGAAAGCACAGAGTTCTTTCTTTAAGATTTTACCCTGACATGGCTTACTATATTTCTTTTGAATGCATAAGATTGAGACATTTTATGTTTGTTATTGTATATCTCTCTTTTCCTCCCACCCCCACCTCCCCTTTTTTATTAAAATTGTGTTAGGGTTTTTCTGGTTGTTTAATGAGACTAATTTGTTAATGGGTTGTTGTCTCTATGTATATATCTCTTTGGACTGTTCATATGTTCTGGTAGAAGTTTTGTTGTTTGTTATCTGAAACTGTTAATAAAAATTGAAAGTTAAAAAAAAACAGATACTACAGTATGTGAGAACAGTTGCAGTTTTCAAAGGTTTGCTTACTGTGATCAACAGACTAAAGCAATTCTTTGAAGTCCATATCAAATGTGAATAAAACAAATTGTTATAGTAGGAATTTTTCAATTATTTTAGAAGATCTTAAACATGAATTTAGGCAACATATTTTTAAAATGTTTTCTTGATGTGATTTATTGCTTGGATTATATATTACCATTCACTGATGAAGGCAGAATACCTTACTTAAGAGTACACATAACTTAATATAGAGGATTAGAGAGTTAATTATCTGTCTAAACAAGATAAAGAGGACTTCTCCAACCATGCAGTTTATTGTATAATGCCAATGGCCAACTGCAGCTAATACTGACACTATAACTGTATAACCTAATTCAAAACTGCTACATGGGAAAATGGCTTTAAAAGTCTGTTCAGCAAATTAACAATTTCTAATTATCTCTCTTAAACTCTTCCAAGCTCCATTAACACCTTTTTATTTACTGTTCTATGCACAGTACAAGTGAATATGTGTCTCATAGTAGACAGGTTGCTAACACCAAGAATGTGACATGCAAGCCTCAATACAAGCAGGATATCATTCCAGGAGGGAAAGCACCTCCTCTTTCATGTCATTTCCCTATATCTCTGGGAATCAATCCCAATCACACTCCAGAGAGATGTAAATATAGCTGACACATATCTGGAATCTGAAAAGCTAAATCTTTAGAATAGGATATTACCAACAATGGGTTTGAAACTTTTCCTACCTCCTACAGAACACAAAGAGTTAGAATTTCCACTTTGATCATATGGACTAAGTCATTGCCTTGTAGAAAATTGACCTACACCACAATTATACCCCAAATATCCTCATGGTTTGGGAGGAATATACAGTACATGCCATTAACCAAGCCCTGCTGCAAAGCAACACAAGTCCCAACCTTTGAACTACAAGAGGAAACATGTTAAAGCAGTGTGGAGCAATCTTAAGGATCCAGGATGGGTGCTCGACAAAATGTTTGTCGAATGCCCAGTCAGTGACACCGGCAGGTCGACCGCATTCTTCAGTCGGCTGCCGGTTCCCACAGGCTAACCGTGTTTTCTTCGGGGGGCTTCACCCCCGAACCCCTCACACAGGGTGCTGCACCTCAGGCACCTCCCTCTTTAGGATTATCAACTCCAAGTCAGAGCTGATGGGGGGGTGCAGGACCCCTGACAGACAGCGCCTGATGCCAGTGGGTTTCCCACAGCAGCATGGCACTGTAGTCACTGTGGGGAACCTTGCTGGTGAAATATTTCTGTTGGGGGATAACTGCACTCTTAACAATGTGGAAGCACAAATTAATTGAACAGGCATCAACACATCATTAAGATAAAAACAAGACAATATGTAATAACATGGCTCCATATTAACACTTCCCCATTTAAGCTGGAGCACTAAATATGCACTTTATATCTCTGGTTAGAAATCCAGTCACCTGCTAAACAAATTCAGCTACAAAATAAATCTAGAATCTGCATGGCACGCATGAGGATGTGAATCCACTGGGCTCCTATTTCTGGATGACTCAGTCTCCATTAATCTGCCCAGAAAACAAGACAGTGAATGGCTATTAGACAGAAAAAACTGAAAGCATTCTAAGATACTGGCTAAGGAACAACCTAAAGAGACTTTACTAGAATATATGAAACACCTAGCACCCTTAGAGGCCCATGGGTCCCATGCACAGAAGGATCAGGTTTCCTTCATGTGTGTTCCTTCAGGTGTGCAAGAACAAGGGGGCACAATTTGAAGATAGAAGGAGGGCAGCTCAGAGGTAATTTAAGGAAGTATTTTTTTCACAGAGAATGTTGTGGATGTATGGAACGGCCTTCCAGAGGAGGTTGTGGAGTCAAAAACAGTGGTGGAATTCAAGCACGCATGGGACAGTCATAAGGCAATTCTAGGGGGTGGGGGTAGGAAGAAGTAGGCTGCTGGTTAACTAGGATCTGCAGCTTATCCATCAGGTAGGGAACTGGGCAGACTGGGTGGGCCAAGCGGTCCTTATCTGCCATCAAATTCTATGTTTCTATGTTTCAGTCACCTTGGGACATCCAAGTGATCAGAGTAATGAAGAGGGAGATGAAAAGTTCATGATCACCTCAAGGCACCTCAACAACAAGCTGGGAAAATTCAGTGCCACTATGGAGAAGCTCAAGAAAATAGTGGGAGAGGCAGTGAAGGGCCTTGCAGAGATGTCCCAGTGTTCAAAAGATCTTGAATGGGGTGGACAGAGGGCTTGGAAATTATTGAATTGCACAATGCAGCCTTGCACCACCTACAGTGTTGGAAGTGGGAGTTGACTGAAAGGATAGACAATCTTGTGCTCCACTCTCAACAGAATAATGTCAGAATATATGATCTGCCTGAGGGGACTGAAAATGGGACAATGGCACCTTTCCTTTAGTCTTTTTTTAAGGAACTGCTATACTGGCCCAAAAGTGAACCATTAAAACACAGTGAGAGCACACCGAGCCCTAGCTCAAAATCCCTCTAAAAGCTAAACACAGATAAGTAGTCCTTAAATTCCTTGACTGCAGAACAAAATCCTAAGCACTGTTGCTTGCCTTGGGGAACAGTTGATAACTTTTGGTGACCCACGACTATTCTTCAATCATAATTTCACCCCCTCCAACTCTGCAGACATGGAGAACATTATTGGCTATGAGAAAACATTCATCTGGCTGCACACCAAAATGCAGTTAATGTCTCTTGCACAGCTCAAACTTTTTCTACAGGGGGCCCCAATTTATTAAGACTTTAGCAGATACAAAACCCTTCCTTAAATGGCTTGAAATTCCCGGAGACCAATATGTGCCTCCTAACATATAGCCTGATATGCCCCCTGGCCAAATTCCCTGGAAAAAGGCATCCTACCCAAGAAAATGAAACCTTAACAAAGAAGTACACCACAATGAACAGAAGAGGCATCCAGAGAAGTGTCTCCCTTTAAATGTATTCTGAAATCCCCATCAAACAAAGTTGTGGCCTCAGAGACTCTAACCTGTCACTGGATTTTCAGTCACAAGAGTGTGGTGTGCACATATGTGGAAAAAGAAAGAAAGAAAGAAAGAAAGAAAGAAAGAAAGAAAGAAAGAAAGAAAGAAAGAAAGAAAGAAAGAAAGAAAGAAAGAGCAAGCCTTGGCTGGGACATGAACCCAGGCCACCTGGAATACCATTCTGGTTGCACTACCAGCTGCACCACCAAGCCAACTGGAACCTGAACCATCTAGGATCACCTTACTCTTTCTCCAAAGCACAACTTGGTGCTGCACAAATAATCACATTTTCATTCACAAGAGCGAGGTGTGCACATTTATGAAACACATGCAAATGGAAAAAAGAAAGAAATAAGTGGTTCTGCTGGGGCATAAACCCAGGCCACCCAGAATACCATTATGGTTGTGGTAATGACTATGCCACCAATGAAACAGGAACCTGGGACATCCAGGAGTTCCTTACTCTTTCTCCAATGCACAACCTGGTGCTGCACAAAATAAATTTTCAATCACAAGAGAGCATTGTGCACATTTATGAAACACGAACAGAAGAGAGAGAGAAATAAATGCCTCAGCTGGGACTTGAGTGCACACCACACTTTTGCTAATGAAAATGTAATTACAGTATCTTTGCAGCAGCAGGCTGAGTACTGGAGCAAGAGTTAGGTGCTCCTGGATGGCCCATCTTCCAGTTGCCTTGGTTGCACAGCTAGTAGTGCAATTGGAACAGTATTCTGAGTGACTGGATTCATGCCCAACATGAGGCAATTATTTCTTTCTCTCTTCTGTTGTATGTACTCCGTAAATGTGCACACCACACTCTTGTCATTGAAAGACTAGACCTCTGTCTCCTGTCTCCTGTCTGTTATCCAGTTCCTAACCCAGTTTACCAACTTGTCTCCCATACCCAGACTATCCATCTTGTTAATCAGCCTTCTATGTGGGATGGTGTCTAAGGCTTTGCTGAAATCTAGGTAGGCAATATCTACCACCCCTTTCTGATTTATTTTTCTAGTCACCCAATCAAAAAAATTTATTACATTTGTTTGACATGACCTTCCTGCTGTGAATCTGTGTTACCTCAGATTTTGAGCACCTCTGGATTACATATGTGCCACTATCCTTTCTTTCAGCAGTGTCTCCATGATTTTTCCCACAGCTGAGGTGAGGCAGACTGGCCTGTAGATCCCCGCCTCCTCCCTACTGCCACTTTTGTGCAGTGGAACTACATGTGCCCTCCTCCAGTCCTCTGGAATGACACCAGTGTTGAATGACTCTTTGAACAGGGCCACCAAATGCACTGCTAGTTCCCTTCTGGCTCCATGGCCTTATGCACCTTCAGCTTTGTGAGTTCTTCCAGAACTCTCTCCACTGTGAATGGACTGGTGTCCAGCCCCCTCCATTGTCTCTGCATTCAACTGTGGTCTTTGACCTTCCCCCTCCTTAGTGAATGCTGAGCAGAAGTATTTTTTCAGGATTTCTGCCTTGTCCAGATCCCCATCCGCACACTCTCCCTTCTCCTCTTTGAGCTTCACAGTCTCCCCGGTTTTTCTTCTTTCACTGATGTACCTATAAAATGCCTTATCCCCTTTGTTTACAGACCTTGCTAAACCCTCTTCAGTCTGTGCCTTCACCTTCCTAACAGCCTTCTCAGCTTCCATTAGACATTCAAGGTACACCTTCCTGTCCTTCTTCCTTTCACTCCCCTTATATTTCCTGAAACCTAGACTTTTAGCCCTGACTTTGTCCCCCACCTCTTTGGAGAACCATAGTGGTTTCCTTCTTCTTTTCCCTTTTGCCATTATCCAAACTCATTGGTTTGCTATCTCCAATATGGTTTCTTTTAGTTACTCCCATTGATCTTCCACCCCCTCTATTACCCCTCCCTTTCCCAGGACTGCTTGTATACATCTACCCATTTCAGTGAAATCCACCCTCCTGAAATCTAATACTCTTGCTCTTCTGTGGCTTAATTGAGTCCATGTCTCCATGCTGAACCACACCATGTGGTGGTCACTGGATCCCAGATGCCCTTCCACCTGTATTTCTTCAGCTCTGTTTCCACTGGTCCATACCTGGTCCAGAACTGACTTGTCCCTGATTGGCTCACGCACCAGCTACCTGAGTTCACCCCTCCTGCAGGGATTCTAGGATGGCTGTGCTTCTTGCTGAAGCAGCCAACTGGGTAGCCCATTCCACATCTAGTATAAATCCCCCAGTAGCAGTATTTCTCCTTTAGCTGCCATATAATTTACTGTATAACAGAATATATTCACGTCCCCTAATATTAGCGCTAGGAGTCCCTTAAACTTATTCACACCCACTAGTGTTCACGGTGTTCACCATGCACTAAAATTTAAAGGAATCTTAGAATAAAAAACACAGATTTAAGTTGTACTTTCCGATAGCTCTTCAGAAGAACGCTGGCAATTACTTTCATCAATCTGCTGTCATGACTACAGTGACCGGCTGAAACAGTAATCTGCTGGTGTCAGTGCTGTCAATTACAGCAATCAGTTGGCTGTCATGGCTACATTAAAACCCTACCTTAATCAAGTAGCTTTTGCATCTGTAGTTCTGCCCTAGCTGTTTTTGTGTTAGTAGCTCTGCAGTTCAGAAAGCTTACAGCATGCCTGACATCATGTCAATTCTTCACTGGATTAATGCAAACAAAGCTGTTGATTTAGGGGATGTCTCGAGTGAGCAGCTTACGCAGTCTGGAGTTGATACTGATACGGCAAACAGCATTGTTGCAGAACTCAAAGCATGTAATCCACCACCACAAAAAAAAAAATGCCGTCATCTGCATACACCACTTATTCAGGTGAAGTCCAATTTGAAATTGAGAGATATGAAAGTGAGAATGGTGCAATGTCTGCTGTGCGTTACTATCAGGCAAAGTATCACAGCACTATAAATGAATCTACTGTGAGAAATTTTAGAACAGATTATAGGAAAAGATTATTGCAGACCCAAAATACAAGTACTTTCCCACCCTCACTGCCAACAAAACCTAGGGGCAGGCCAACTTTGTTAATAGAGGATGTGGAGGAGAAATTGAAAAATTTTATTCAAAGCCTGAGGGTTGAGGGTGCAGTAATCAATGCACGGGTGGTGCATGCTTCAGCAATTGGCATCGTAAAATCAAACTGCCCCCAGATATTGACAGAGAGCGGTGGTAGTAGATCTGAAGATGTCAGTCATAAAAGAGAAGTATGCACACTGGCTGGAGTCGAGTTTTAACAAACTGAGAGAGAGAGAGATTTGTAGAAGCGGGTATTAAAGAAGCGCATGAAAAAGGCCTTGATGGACCAATAGGTGAGTGCTGTCATCCTTTCCATTCTAACCTGTGCTGTTAGTTCATTTAAACATTCAGTGCATAATTTTTTTGTTTTATTAAGTGTTTTTTCCCTGCTGATGTTTTTCAGATACTGGTAACTTGTCACGAGATGAACTGGAGAACTAAGATCGCATGGGGTCTACAGTATGGCTTACTGTGGTGTCTCTGAACAACTGCAGTTATTTTATGAGTTTGTTGCAAATTGATTTAATAAAGGAGAATTTGAACAGCTTTATGGTTTTTCTGGTATTTTTAACAACACATCACGGAGGTCTGTATTTTCATCTGTATTTTCGGAAATATTAGATATCCCTTTAAATTTGCGCGATTGTCAAAAACACTAATATAGCGAAAATAAAATGATAGCGAATATTTCCTGGTATACAGTATGTTGTCTATTAGTTCCCTGTCTACTTCCACCCTCTGTGTCGGAGGTCGGTAGATCACCCCTGTGTGTATTGCCATTCCATTCCCTGGCTTCAGGTGATACCTATTACCTCAACCTCCCCCTGTCTTCCCTGAACATCTGTAGCCTTTATACTATCTCTGATGTACAGGATCACTCCCCCACCCTTTTTACCCTCCCTGTCCCTCCTGAACAGTGTATAGCCTGGTACATTGACTTCCTAGCCATGATTAGCAGAGTACCATGTCTCTGTTATTGCTGCTATATCAAGGTCTGCATCTGCCAATAAGACCTCCAGGTCTGGAACCATATTTCCTAGGCTACGGGCATTCGTTAGCATGACTTCCATGTTTTACAGTCTGCCCACCCTCTGCTCTTGTTCTCTCTCTCTCCAACATCTTCCACTCACCCCAGTTTCCTTTCCTATGTGCTTTCATCCCCCTGTATCATTCATTATACATTCTTCATCTGCCTTCCCCTTCCTGCCTGCCTAAGCTGTTCCTGCAGAAATAAGTAGACACTTTTTATGGAGAGGTTGATGTCTAGGTGGAACGCATCACCAGATGAAGTGGTATCCTGAAGAACAGTGGGCTGCTTCAGAAGGGGATGGGACAAGGTAAGGGGGAAGGTCACCAGAGGAGGGATGGGCAGCTGCAGTATAATGGTTGCTAGCTGCACAATTGAGCAGACTTGATAGACCATAAGGCCTTTGTCTATTGGCAATTTCATATGTTCATATGTATGCATGTATATACTGGTCAGAGCACATGGTGCACCATGTGTATGGTTAATTGGAGGTGTACTGTTCCTTATAATCAAACTGGGGGGAACCTTGGCCAGAGCAGAGAGGTAGATCATATGAAAAGTTATAAATGGGAAATTAGGGATTGGGTGGGTCCGATGGTTGAAGCATGTTCCCTTTTGTCCCATCATGTTTGCATTGCCAGATGGTGGTTCTTCAACTGGGAAAAGGTTGTAGATCCTGCCATTATGAGAAGGGGCAGCAAGGCTGTGAATGAAATGAAACCTCAGGAACCAGTGCTAAATGAGAGAAGTGGCTGGTGAGATGTGATAGCAGAGATAAGGTAAGATTTGCCTGACTTTCCAACTTGGTGCTATAGTATCTGCCTCTAGAGAGTTGGCAGGAGATGGGTTTCAGACCCAGTGGTGAGAGGAGGCTCATGCAGCACAAAGATTGCTCTGACCTCACTCAAAACTGCAGACTAGGCAAGGCAGCCTAGGATTAGTACAAATTTTGAAGGAGTATGGGAAATATTGTTTGGCAGTGCCACAAGAGGGCTGGAGAGGGGTGGGTGGAACTCAAGAGGAGAACAGCTAAGGTCATAGAAATGTCGGGGTCACTGGGATCCTCAGGTCCATGAAGAGCAAACAGCAATAAACTAGCCTATGGTATAACAGGGCAGCAATGCTTCTGGAGAGGTCAAGTGAAGGTATTGATAGAAAACCTCCAAGGAGGGCAGTTTAAAACTCAGATCCATCTCTTGAAGCAATTTAGGGAGTCCCCCAAAGAGTGCATGCTGGGGCACTTCACAAAAGGCCAGAACAATCTAAACACAGAAGGACAAATGTGTTATCCTGGAGACCTGACACCACACTTAATAGCAGAGGATAAGAACATGGTACTGTGGTTCAGTCAAGGGTCTAGCAACCAGCAAAGTATTCTGGACCTGAACAATCCTATGAAAATCCTATTAAGAGAGCATTCTAAAACAGATCCTAGAAATAATTGGATGGCAACTGTATACCAAGAATAGCAGGGCACCTGAGGGGGAAGAAGGAGCAGTGTAGACAAATTGGACCATAATGGTTTGTGCTGCTCCAGCTAAGCTTCTGTCCACAACGTTGTCCAATTGGGGATTGGATTCAATTTTTAATTGCTAGCATTTGCTGCAGAATGAAGAAAAGGTGTGTTAACAGAGCTGCCAGGTAGGAAAGTGATGAGGGGTGGATCATTAAGTACCAAAATAGTGCATGGCTCCTAAGTGAGGATCCACTCCCTGTCAACTGTCAAACATTAATAAGATTGACAAGGTGTCAGAGTAACCTATTGAAGTGTTTGGCTCCAGCTGGAGGAGATGCATTGTTTATAGTTTCTTACTTGACTGCTATCAGGTCATCATATCTATCTGAAGTTTGGATGGTCAGGTCATGAAAAAAGTGAAGGGGGCAGATATCCACACAGCCTACACTGATGGAAGGTAGGGTAGTAACATATAACAGAAAAGGGATTGAATAGCCCTACCAAATGTTCAAGGGTTCTAAATTATGTAAAATGGCTCAAAACATCAATTGCTTTCCTGCAGGAAATACACCTTTGTCAGATTGAACATGCAACACTAAAAAAGGCATGGGTAGGCACAGTCTAACACTCTTTCAATCTCGGCCACCCAAATAAAAGTATAGTAGCCATCCTGCTCCATAAGAATTGTCAAATAGAAATAGAGTGAAAAAAACAGGATGAAATGAGTAGATACATATGCATTAGGGAAAGGTGGAAGACAATACATTGCAAAATCCTAAATGTGTATGCCCCTAATCAAGACAAAAAAAAATGCATTCAAGTTAGCTAGTGCAGTGGTAGAGTTACCACTTGCCATCCAGACAACCCAGGCTCACACCCTGAGTCTGGGATGTCTACTGTCAACTGGTGAGGCAGGGTCAGGCATCTGTTGGATGCCTCCTGCCTTTGGGAGGGAGGGCACCTGCTTCAATAGCATGACCACCATGTAATGAACCAAGGGGATGGGATGTCATGAGGAAGGAACAAGTGATCACTCTGGGGTAGTCTCATGTTGGCCTGTACCCACTCACCAGGCAGATGAGTTGGAGCTGTCATCTGTCTAGACTAGGGCCAGCAGGGGAGCACTGGAGGTAGGGTGGGGCTTACCTACTCTTCTGACAGCCCTGATAGGTGGATTGCCAGGTCACCTTTCAAGAACGTGCCCTGGGGTGGGATATAGAGAGGGTCTAGAAGGGGATAAAATCACCCCCAGTAGTGCTTGGGCAGAGAAAGCCCCCCTCCTCATGCCACAGCATGTTCACTTTGACTCTTCTTTTTTTTTTTTTACTTTTTTCACTTTATCTTTTTATTGAAATTTGAGTATATAAGAAAGCACACATCCAATACAATAGAAGACTATCCTCCATGTAAGGTATAAAATATCACTTAACAAAACACAGTATTTAGGGTAAACATATTGGAGAAGCCTTATATACATGTACTGATAATAAAACACAAACCTAGACAGAATGTAAGTGGAGAGCAGAAGGGTTACAATCAATAGGGTATTATAGGATCAGAAATAGCAACCTTGTACGAAAAACATGCTAGGGCAGGATATAGCAAGGCATTCAGTAAATTGCAAAAAGTGATAAATGTGGTAATATGGATAATGTTCAGTAATGGAGAGGTGAAGATAAGAGTAAAGTGTGAAAAGAAAGAAAGAATAGAGAAAAAAGCAAGGAACAAGGGAAGGAGAGAGGGAGAAGACAGGGAAGAAGGGAAAAAGAGGAGAAATCTGTGCACAAAGGTTTTGAGGAAACCTAGTCCGACAGCAAAATAAGAAGGAGGGCTAAATATCCCTAAGAGTTAGGGTCTAGAAGAACTAGGTTCAATGTACTTGAAGTAATCCTGCCAGCATCTGTCATATACAGTGAGTCAGTTATGAGAAACATGAGATAATCAGTCTAGGGAGGCATACTGAGAGAGGTTTTGAAGAACATCTGAAAGAGAAGGCACCAGAGTTGATTTCCATGTCATAAGAATCAGACATTTGACCAGAAGAGAATGTATGTTTAGCCATTTAAAATGTGCATGTGAGAGGAGAGAGCTATTGGGGATAAGGAGGCCTAGAAGGAATAGTTTGGGGTCAAAAGGTATTTTTTGTCCTGTTACTCTTGAGGCAAGTAAACAGACTTTATTCCAGAGTTTATTAATGGGAGCACATGATCACAAGATATGAAGTAGATCCCCATTGGCCAAATTGCGCACCAGCAATTATTATTATTTAATAGGCCCATTTGTTGAAGCACAGATGGGGTTCTATACCAAAGATGTAGGATTTTAGTTTGTGTTAAAGAACTACGAGCATCTTTAAAGGTATTATGTTCAATACGCCAAAAATTACTCCATTGTGCATCTGAAATATTGTAGTTAAGAAGAGTTCTCCATTTATTTTTGGCCTGTATAGACTGATCAGGTAGATTATCAATAATGTCTTTGTAAATGGAGCTATTTAATTTTATTGATACATTATTCCAGTGTGAGATGTATGGGTTTAGAAAAGTATATCTATACACTAAACTAGAGAAAGAGTTACAGTAACAGCCACAGACACTGCCAGCTATTTCTCGAAATTTCTGTGATATTTCCAGAAATATCTCCTGCTTTCTGCATTTCTACATTGGGGCAGCAGAGAGAAACTCTTCAGAAATTTTGTGAAATATATGGAAATAGCTGGCAATGTCTGTGGCTACTACTGTATAAGCTGCCCGAATTTGTAAAAACTTCTAGAAGTCCTGTTTAGGAAGTTTCCATGTGACCTGAAAGTCTGAGAATGATCTAAGAGTGAGTGAATTCTGGTCCAAGACATCTCCGAGAAAGAAAATGCCTTTGTTCCTCCATGTACGACAGAAAATTGGGTGATCTTCTAGATTGAGCAGTGGATTGCCCCATAAGGGGGCATAAAACCAGGGTGTTGGATTGGATTTCAGGAATTTGTGGGTTAGTTTCCAATAAAGAACAGATGATGATATAGTTGGGTGAGATTTTAGTTTAGAGGAATGGGATTAAAAATGAAGGAAGTGGGAACTCCTCCTGGGCACAATGCGGATTCCATTGCAACCCATAGTGGTGAGTGAGGGGAGGGTTTCTGAAACCATTTAATGGTTTGGGCCATTCAGAAAGCCCAGAGGTAGCCTTTGAACCAGGGGAGTCTGAATCCCCCTTTTTTCCAATGTGATCGAAGTTTATTGTGGTTAAATATCAGTGGTTTCCTGTCCCAGATAAAGTTACATAATAATTTATCAATTTTAGCAAAAAAGGAAGACGGTAAGACTAAAGGAATATTGGCAAAGAGGTAAAGAATCTTGGGAGAAATGGACATCTTAATGGCTGCAATTTTCCCCATGAAAGAGAGATTAAGGAGCTTCCATCTGTCCAGAATTGTTTTGATGTTATCAAATAAGGGGTTAAAGTTAATGTCCCATATCTTCCTTAAGTTACTAGTAAGTTTGATTCCTAGATATGTTATACCCTGTGGTGACCAGTGGAATCCAAGAGGTATGTTCATAAAGGCTTTACAGTGGTCATTAAGGGGCATAGTTTGTGATTTACCATAATTCAAAGCAAGGCCAGAAATTTTAGTAAAATCATTAAGCAAATCAACCTACAGGGGCCCAGCCTCATTCAGGTTTTCAAGTAAGATTAAGAGGTCATCCACGTAGGAGAGAGAACATATCTTGAATTGCTGACAGGTATGCCCATAATGCCAGAAGATTGACGTAAACAAGCAGACAGGGGTTCCATGGCTAAAATAAACAGGGAAGGGGACAGCCTTGTCTAGTTCCCTTTGCTAGATGAAAGTAAGAGGAAAGGGTGAAATTATTAAGTACTTTAGCAACAGGGGAGTTATATAATAGCTTGATCCAGGAGCAAAAGGTATGAAAAAGACCAAAATAAGATAAAGCTTGATGAAGGTAGTCCCAGTTTAAGGAATCAAAGGCCTTCTCAAAATCAGTAGCTATGGTTTCAGCTGGTGTCTTGAGGAATTTGGCTTTGTGAATTAAATTAAATAAGGAACGTAGATGATCAGAACCAGATCCATGATTAATAAAACCAGCTTGCGAACAGTGAGTTAGCTTGGGAATCAAGGATTCAAGTCGAGAAGTTAGTAGTTTAGCAAATATCTTCCCATCCATGTTTAATATAGAGGTGGGCCTGTAACTTGTGGTGTGAGTAGGGTCTTTTTCTTTCTTAGGGATTAGGGTTATGATTGCTTCGGTGCAAGATAGGGGAAGCTTGCTAGTATTGGAAACTTCTTGATAAACATTAAGAAGAAGGGGACATAAGGTGTCGGAAAAGATTTTATAGAATTGACAGGGAATCCATCACCCCCAGGGGTTTTGCTGGATTTCAAGGAAGACAAAATTTCTGGATTTCCTGAAGCAAGAAGGGTTCATCTAAAGAATTTGTTTTAAGAGTAGAAAGATGAGGAAGATTTAACGATTTAAGGAACTGTTGAATTTTCAAAGTAGATGGAGGATTTGTGTTATAGTTTTTGATAAAAGGTTTATATGATATGATTTATAGAGGGGTTGTCGGAGTAAATTGTACCCTGTTCATCTTTTAGGCTTAGGATGTTGTTCCACTTGTTGTGCTTTGAGCTGGTACGAGAGGAGTTTCCCATTTTTATCGCCGTGTTCCCAAGACTTATATTTAAGTTTAAACAAGGACAGTTCGGTTTTACGAGAAATTAATTTGATAATTTTAACTCTAAATTGAAGAATTTTGAGATGAAGTTGAGAATCAGGACAGTGCTTATTAGAAGAAAAGTATAAATTCTCTTTAGCCTTAAGAGATTTTTCCAAGTCAGCCAGTTGTTGTTCCCTTGCTCTTTTCCTATGTGCAGCATAATTCATAATTTTCCTTTGAATCGTAGCTTTAAGAGCTTCCCATACAGAGGGCATAGAAGATTCAGTTGGGGTATTGTGAAAGAGGAAGTCCTGAATTTGTGCTTTGATCATGGGTAAGAAATTGGGATCCTTGAAAAGGAGAAGGTCCAGCCACCAGTAAGAAGATTTAGGTGCTAATAGGCCTCACAAAAGTTGCAATTTGACAGGGGAATGGTTCGAGATTATGATGGGAGAGATGGATGAATCAATAGTTTTTTTCCTTTATAACAGGAGAGGCTAACCAGTAGTCAATTCTACTGTATGTCTTATGTAGAGAGGAGTGAAAAGTAAATACGAGAGTGAAGGACTCACCATACATCAGCTAATTCAACATCTTGCATTAGTAATGAAAGGGCTTTAACACTTCTAGGGTGGGCCTCTGTAGTGGGGCTACTTCTGTCAATGCTGGCTTCTAAAGCTAAGCTAAGTTCCCCTCCAAGAATAACTGATGTATTATCAGTGTTACAGAATCTGTTGAGCTAAATTATGAAAAAACTCTGGGGAATCAGAGTTGGGTGCATAGACATTAAGAAGCAGAAGAGGACCAGAGTTGGTATTCAGTTTGACCATCACCCATTTGCCGTCAGTATCAGAAATGGAGTTTACAAGGGACCATTTGAGACTCTTATGAAATAAAAATAGCAACTCCTCTTTTTTTTGAGGTATAGGATGATTCGTAGATCTGACCAACCCAGTCTTTTTTAAGTCTATGAACATCCTCTGCTAATAGTTTTGTTTCTTGAAGAAAAGCAATTTGCGTTTTATGTTGTTTGAGATGTGAAAGAATTTGCGTCCGCTTACAAGGATAATTAAGTCCCTTCACATTCCATGTATATAAAAGTATGTCACTCATATTGTTAGTGTTAAAGAAAGAGAATAATCACTGGCGTGTGAAGGGACAAATAAATGAGGCAGAGGATGATTAGAATACAATATAGAGAGCTTACATATATGCAGAGAGTGGCAGGAACATTCAAGCCAAAAAAAGTGAGATGTATGATACATGAGTAGCACAGTTATCTTTTTAAAGTTAGAATAGAGATGGGGAAGGAGAAAAGTCTTTAACAACAACAACAATATTAGTAAGCTAAATAACAAAGAAAATGTTTTATGGGTGTGAGGAGATATGAGTCAGCCAACTGGCTAAGAGACTCTCTCACCACTCACTGGGGCGTCAATGTAGGGAGGAGACTAGGGAGGACCGGTTATAAATATTGGCCCAAACCTAAGTCTGATCACAGTAATATAATAAAGTAAGTATTCCTGATAAGCTAAACTGAAAGGGAATAATACCAAGTAAGACAGGGTACTGTAATAACCTTAGCTTATTTCTAAGCTAACATGACAAGGTATAAGGATAAAGCTAAACACCAGAACTTATTTATAAACATTAGTAGTAATAGTACAAGATATACCAACTTGAAATAACAGTAAAATAAAGAACCATATATGAGATGCCAGTACAGTCTAGACATAGAACAAGAAATTCAGGGAGCCAGGTGGAATACAAATGAACAAATATAAAGGAAAAGTAGATTGTTAGCACATTAGAGTGACTCTGAGTATACTTTGCAGTGCAACAGAGTAAGTACATAATATATACAATATTGAGGGGGAAGAAGAAAGGGAGGTCAACTTAAGCCCTTACACCCTGAACTAAATGCAAATCGGGTTTATGTGGAGAGGTATAGGCTTCGGTGATAACTTTAGACAGAAGAGATAGTCATAGTGAAGATCAGCTCTGATTACTTGAATACCGCCTAAATAGGTGTTATATGGGGTGACTAGGTCTAGAAGACTAGGCCCAATGATCCCCAAAACAGGAGGGACACACAGCAGTGGATTTTTATAATAGCTGTAGGCTTTGAGTAAAATAAGGAGCATAAGGAAGATGTAGATTGATAATCCTTTGCAACAGTACACCAAAAATAGCCCATCTCTTTGAGTGCTAATGATAGTTCCATATTGTAAACAGGAGGTAGTAAGAATAATGGAGTGTAGGGAAGGAGATAGATTAAATGTAGTTTCCGATAATACTTAAGAACCTGTCAACAGGAGAGGGAAGAGGTAAGTTGCCTTGTAATATATAATAAATTCACATATGAAAAAAAGAAAAGGCAATAATCAGGATGCATACTGACTGAAGATATATAACTGAACAGCCAAAAGACTATAAACCTGATGCACTACTAAATTGGAGAGTTAAAGGCTGGATACAGAGAACCTGTTTAGTGAGGTAATGTATAGATCTAACACTAAACTAATGGGTTAGAAAAGCATTGCTGATATACTAAAGTTCTCTTGAAGACCTTTAAGCTGCTCGTTTAAACACTGCAACAAAAAGTAAATTGATCACACTGTGATATACATCCTTTGAGTTCTGCACCCACTGGGAGTGAAAGCAACCTGGTAACATAGGCTGTAGAGCAGGCGGCTAGGCAGAAAAAGTGTACTGGCACTCCCTTTAAGTATCCTGGAAGCAAAACCTACCAAGATATAGCAACTGTGACCATATTACTGACCATATAAGCTCATGACACCTTAGATTTATTAGCAGGATTGTGACTATTGATGTTTTTGCTTTTGGTCTTTGCCCTACGTTTCTTTTTGGGTAGCTCTAAAGATTTGAGTGGTGAACTTGCAACAACTTTTGCCCATGAAGTATCAGCAGAAATACACCCCTGAGGCACAGCACCCAAATTAGAGGGATTTTCATCTGAAATTTTCTGGGAAAGATCCTCCTTCGAGGAGTGCATGTCATCCTCCAAGAGAGCAAACTTATTGCTCAAGGGAATAGAGGGGTTGATTTGAAGGTGAGAGGCTACAGCTTGAGGTGTTTGTGGTAAAACCTTGCTAGAACAACATGAAAGTCTCGAAGAATAATGCCCTGACAGAAGCTTCTCTTGCATCTGTGTTGATTGCCTTGGGGTCAAATCAGTTGCGGAGTTGCTGCTTGGGGCTGCTAGTTCTGCAACACTTTCCCCATGTTCCTGTACCTTGTCGTCCACCCTCCATGCTGATACCAAAGCTGTGTTTGGGCTGCTAATTGCTGCTGAACCTCCCAGGGTAAGATTGCAGAAAGAGATCTCCAGATAGTGGCTAAGGCGTCAGGGGTTTCAAAATCCTTGAAGAAAGAGCCTGAGAAAAGGCGAAGTGTCGTGGGGTAATGTAGAGCAAATTTAATGCTTCTTTAGTGGAGGAGTTTTTAAGTGGTTGTAGGCCTTCCTGCTGATGGTTAAATCTTTTGAAAAGTCTCTGCAGATAGAAATATTAAACTCTTGCCACTGAAGTTTCCCCATTTCTCTGGCTTGTTTCAGTATTACTAAATAGTTCAAGAAGCCAGCAATGATAGGCCTTGGTCACTGGTCTGATGTTGGCCTGAGACCCAGAGTGCAGTGAGACTGCTCAGTGATTAATGTTAGGTCAGGAAGCAGTTTAAGCATTGCAGACAGTACATGTAATAAAAGCGCGGTAGTGTCTCCTAATTCTGCACCTTCAGGGAAGCCAAAAAATTGTAAATTGTTGCGACGATTACGATTTTCATTATCGTCAATTTTGGCTTGTAGGGATTTAATAGTTTGATCTTGATTGCAGACAGTAGCCTGGAGGTCATGAATAGTAGTGGTGTTACAGGCCGTTGCTTTCTAATTAAATGCAATTTTCTGCCTAAATGTTTCAAGAGTGATCACATTCTGTTGGTGGAGGTTTTTAGATCATAAATCTCAGCCATCAGTTTAGAAAACATTACTTCCACTCTAGCAAATGAGCTTTGCTGTACTTGGAGATATGCCATAATGCTGAAGGATGAGGTCTAGCATGCTGCAGTGCAGTGTAGAATAATTGAATATAAGTAGATGATGGATCAAAAATGACTTACAAACTATGTCAGGCAATAAGATTACAGGATGGTCACAGGAGCTGGTACCGAAGAAAGGGCTGGTGAAGGTGGGATGAAGTTAGATTGCAGTCATTCCTGCAGAGATTCTGAAATATGCTGCCATCGTCAGCCTGATCAGGCCACGCCCTCCACTTTGACTCTTCTCATGACTTGCTGGCTTCTCCTCATGGACTCTGACTGTTGAATAAAGTATCCTCCTCCTCCTCCTCCTACCTTGAGGAAACAGGGGGTCCTGCTCATGGGGGATAAGCCATGAGCTGTGGTATCTGGGGAGGCAGTTGAGAAAAGGATGGTGGTGGGCTGGACTAATGAAGGACTCCTGTGGTGGGTATAAGGGCTTGGGGTAAGTGGAAGGAGTTCCTGACAGCTGGCAGAAAAAATTGGGGACAAAAATAGAAATAAAAAAAAGAAAGACAAGGAAAATGCAGAATTTCATTAACAAAAAAATCTAAAAATGGCCTCAAATCCGAGTGAGATCTATTGGGTATGTGGGGATTTGAACATGGCCCTTAACACCCAGATACATAAATCAAAAAGGAAGACAGAGAGCATTGGAAAATATGCCAGCTGCTTGAAATGCATATCCAGAGAACTGCGTAGAAGTACTGTACTGTATGTCACTTTCTGCACCGGAAAGTCTGCAACTTATTCTTTGGTCAGCACCACACCAGGCCTATACTTGTTGCTCTGCACCACACCAGGTCTACCCTCATATTGAATATATATATATATATATATATATATATATATATATATATATATATTAGAGGCAAAAAACTCCATTTAATGCATTAGTTAGGGTTGTTCTACAGCGACAAAGTGAGAAATTAGCGTTGGGGTTGAAAACCCCTTGGACCCCTGCCCACCCCTCAACCAGCATTGGGGTGTGCATTGGGGTCATCAGCCTAACTCTCACCCCATCACATGTGTAAAGCAGCAGAAGTATGGGAGAATGGGGTGAGAGTTGGGACCGATGACAAATGCACCCAATGCGCTTGAGGAGGGTGGGCAGCGAGGTCAAGGAGTTTTCAACCTAACAGCGAATTCCTCACTTTGTCACTAGTAACAACCCTAACTAATGCATTAAATGGAGTTTTACCTCTATTCCTTATTTTGAGAATGATAACGAGAAATAGTGAATGTAATGTAGCGGTGGGAAAGGGCCCCGCCCTCCCGCACGTGAGATCTTGAGGCATAGTAACAGGAACAGCAATGCAAACAGAATCACTAACAGTGGCGCACATGGTAATGCAACCGCGAATGAGAACAGAAAGGGTAACGCACAAGGTGGCGTAGACGGGAACGGTCTGCCACGTGATGTGTTGTCACAAAGTAACATGGTGCCTGCAAACAGAAATTTCAATGGGCATGGTGACACAAACTAAAACAGAAAGAGAAACAGTACTGTAGACACAAATGGCAAAAAATAACAGAAACGCAACCGAAAATAAATAGCCAAAGATAACGCACATGGTGGCGCAGACGTCAACAGTAAGTGAAACGGGTACAGGATCGCAAGCAGAAAGGGCAACAGTAACAGTAATGTAAGCGCACAGGCTGGTTTTCCCCAAAAGCTGCATAGAGAGAGACAGTGAGTACAAAGAATATATGCATAATAATGGATATCAGAGCAGAAAATGAGGACTTGGAATACTAAATAGGTTATATCTCAGGAACGGTACGACATAGAAAAAAAATTTAAAACTCATATTATTTACAACTGTCCTAGCTAATTTTGTACTTATCCCCCATTAGGGAGCTAAGCATTTTTCCAATGAAAAGTCCGTGTCTGGCACCGTTTCCGAGATACGGGCCCTGAAAGGAGCGGCGAACGCCGTAATGTTATCCTATGGGAAAAAAAGAGAAGTTCGGAGCGCTATAACTTTGCCTCCTTGTAATATGTTTTCACCAAACTACCGAAAGGCACATCTGTGGGATGTTGGCTGTCTTCCCTCAAAATTTCAGGAAAAAAGACCAAACCTTTATTTTGCAGCAGGGAGCCAAAGGATTCCTGTAATGCGTTGGGCGCCGTAATGTTATCCTATGGGAAAAAAGTCAACTTTGGAGTGTGTAACTTTGCTGCCATGCAATATTTTTTCAATATAACACTGAAAGGCACATCTGTGACATGTTGGCTGTGTTCCCTCCAAATTTCAGCCCAAAATTCCCAACTGTTCTGTTGCAGCACAGTGCCAAAGAATCGCTGTCACTTTCCCACAGGTAGAAAACTACTGTCGCAATTTGTGAAAGCTTTCTCAAAAAAGTTCAACACTTTCATGAGCACGAAAGTAATTTGCGAAAGTACATTTTCCAGAAATTTGAAAAACATATTTCTGGGGTGTTTTACCATAAAATAAAGACATGACAAGCATCCTCAGGGACCGACTAGGTGAATACAAAAAGAATTAGGTTGCTAGAGGGTCCCAAATTTAAATGCCAACCATTTTTCTGATCACCAACTGAAAACAAAATGGCTGATTTGTGAAAGTAACAGGCCCATTTGCGAAAGTAAAAATGCATTTGCGACACTGTCAAACTTTTTGTTAACTTTTCCCATTGACTTATAATGGGAAATTGTTTTCTGAATAACTTTTGAACCATTTAATATTTTTTCACCAAATCTTCGAAAGGCACATCGGGGACCCTGGCTGCACATTCCCTGAAGATTTTGGGCTGGTCGCGCAAACCGTGCGACCTGTACGTGCGACCGTATAATTCCAGAAAAAGCGTAAACATGCGCGCAAATCACACTTGATAACTCCACAGTTGTGCATCCGACCGGTACAAAGCTTGGCAGGTGCCAAGGCCTATGGTTCTTGATTGTGTATTCCAAATTTCAGCCAAATCTGTCAGACAGTTGCAAAGTTATTAAGGTGCAAAGTTTTGGGGTTTAACATAGAAATGGCTCCTCAACCCTAACTATGGTAGCACTACCATGCTATCATAATGTACATATATATGTAATAGATATACCACTCTGAGGTGTGCAGTCATGGTCTGATATACACATGCCTTGGTGTGCGTTGTACGCACGAGGCCGAAGACTTCATAGATTAATCAAAATTCTGCCTAGTATATATTTATTTATTTAATTTTGTTTACAGGGTAGGTGCACTAGCCATACCATGACTATTTTCAGGCACAACCCAGGAGAGTACAGATAGTACAGTACAGTACAATAATACAGCTATACAAGGATAGAAAAGTCATAAAACACAGATATGTGCAATATGATGCAGATAGTTGCACAGCAGGTCCGGTACAGTAACAACCACATAGTATACATGGGAAGGGAAAAATACAGGTATTAGAGCAACAGAAAACTGTAAACTGCATTGAGCAAGAAACAATAAACATCTAATATACAAATAAGTACAATTTCAAGTGCCAGTCAAGCAGAGGTTGACAGGGTAGAACAGATCTATATCTTTCTATACTTTGTGCATTTAGAATTATTTAACTGTGCGGGAACATGACTTTTTTTTTTTTTATGAAGTTTATTGCAGAAATCAAGAAGAAGATAATAACTCTAGTGGCTGGATCTTGGAGTTCTAGGACAGGAAGAACAAAAGCAATTGTACTGTAAGGGTTTTTATTAAAAAATAGAATTGCTTCCTTTTTAGTGTAATCATCTAACAAACGTTTATATAGCTTGTGGAGAATTATTTTGTAAGAAATTTAGTCTCTGTAGCTCCTTCATCAAAATTCTACATTTGCCAAATCTCCTCATCAGCTCTGCACCCCCCAACAAAATGCACTACAAATACCTAGAAAAGCTTCAAAGTGTCTGTTATAAGCAAAGCTTCTGTCCATTATAACCAGAGGAAAATGCATTGGATTTGGCATATATGATTTGGGAAAATCAGTTTTTGCCCACTTTATCCGACTGACCATTATAACAGTGTCCATTATAAGTGGAGTGCACTGTACTGTATATTGATGCAGTACTGCAACCATAGTTTGGGTTCAATAGTCACTTTTATGTTAAGCACAACATTTTGCACTTTAATATCATTACAACCGTTCAACCGATTCACATAAAATTTTTCCATGCACCATCGGCGACCAAGGATCTCTTGATGTGGCAAATTTCTTTCTAGTCAGATTTGTTGGAGCAGAGATGCTGGGTATTAACAAATGTGAAAATTACTGTTTTAATGTAAATTATTTGTCATGATGTTTCTCAGAAATGGCTTGGGTGTTTGCTCTGACATTTGTAGGGTATACCTATATATATATATATATATATATATATATATATATATGTAGGGCTTAGGTCACAGATGTACTTCTTAAAGGTTTGGTGAAAAAATATTAACCCATTCAAAAGTTATTACATTTTTAATTTCCCATTATTTCCTAAGTGAAAATTTATATGTATAATGAAAATGAAAGTACTTTTGCACATTCTCATCCAGTTATGTATAGTTTGCACCTTAATAACTTTGCAATCCTTCAATGGATTTGCATGACATTTAGTATGAATAATATCTGTGGGCATGTCTCCTGAAATATCGCATTTTGTGTGAATCGAAAAAGTGGTTTTTGAGATACTGAGCATCAAATAATCATACATTTACCAGTTTTTATTTTACATTTGTTTTTGTCCACCTGTATCTCAGAAATGGCTTTAGGTAGTGAAGAAAGCCTTTGCCTCACAGATGAGCCTTGTGAAGATTTGGTGCAAAAATATTATTCAGTTCAAAATTTATTACATTTTTAATTTTCCAGTATTTCCTAGGGGAAAATGTATATGTGAGACATGAAAGTTGTAATTTGCACAAGTTACATAACTTGCATAAGATACTGTTGTATTTTATGCAAATTACATAATCTGTACGCAATACAACAGTATCTTGCGCAAGTTATGTTATTTGCACAAAATACATGTTAAACCTGCATTTCTGAACCTTAATAACGTTGGAACTGTTTCATGAATCTGAACAAAACTTGGCAAGAATAATCTCTAGGGGAAGGTCTCTTGACTTGCTAAATGATGTGTGAATTGGTTTTGTGGCATTTGAGATACAGAGCATCAAAAAATCCTAAATTTACCGTTTTTTTACATTTCTTTGTCTACCTGTATTTTAGAAACTTCTTTTGGTAGTCTGCAATTTTTAGGTTAGAAAGCATTTGCTGCACAGATTTGCCTTCTGCAGGTTTGGTGAAAAAACATTAATGGTTTCAAAAGTTATTAAACTTTTAATATACCATTATTTCATATGGGAAATTTATACATCAGGCAGGAGAGGTGTAATTTGCACAAGTTACATACCTTGTGCAAGATACTGTCAGGCACAAAAGTTGTAAATTGCACAATTTACATAACTTTCACAAGATAATGTTGTATTTTGTGCAAGTTACATAATTTGCACAAAACACAGCAGTATCTTGCACAAATGAGAGTGCAAATCTCAATGGAGGGATGGGAGCACAGGGTCCAAAGGACCCTGCAGTCCCACTGTAACATAGGTATAATGTTATACTGTCTCAGTGGAGAGATGTTAGCCCAGGGTCCAAAGGACCCTGTACTCCCACAGTAAAATAAGGATACTGTTATAGTCTATCAAGAATACTGATGTACTATCTTAATGGAGGGATGGGAGTGCATGCTCACACCATAAAATAAGGATTCTATTATACAATCTGAAAAAGTAAGGAAATTCATTGCAAAAAACGTTGTTAGTGCACCATTAGGGTTGAAGTGTAAAAAGAAGGGAAATGCGATCTTAGGGTTCCGAAGCATATGACCCTGTCACCACCCTCAACTTCCAACACAAACACCCCACACTCACCCATGATTTCCAACCCTAAGTCTCACCTCCACCCTGCATACAGGAACAGGTGTGCAGGGTGTGCCATGGGGTTGTGAACCCTAATGCTCACCCCATTTCAACAGTTAATAACCTGACATGGGAAAAGAATATAACAGTATCCTACTTTTTATGCTTCAACACTAATGGTGCATTAATGAAGTTTTTGCAATGAATATATATATATATATATATATATATATATATATATATATATATATATATATATATATATATATATAGTCTAAACCTGCTATAATGGATGCATCTGTGCACACAGTTTTTGCCCTTTATCCAGTGTTCATTATATCTAGAGGTGATGGAACCTCTGTGTTAGGTGTACCTGTATGTCTGAGCAGGGGCTCAGAGTGATTAAAACCCTATTATAAAGACTTCATAGGTTAATCAAAATCCTGCCTAGCATATTTTTATTTGCTTCATTTTTGTTCAGCAGATAGGTGCTCTAGCCATACCATGACTATTTTCAGGCACGACCTGGGAGAGTACTGATAGTACAGTACAGTAATACAGCTATAGAAGGATAGAAAAGTCAGAAAACATAGGTATGTACAATATGATGCAGGTAGTTACACAGCAGGACCAGTACATAAACAACCATATAGTATACTGTACATGGGAAGGGGAAAATACATGTCTTAGAACAGTAGAGAACTGTAAATGGGTATGGGGCAAGAAACAATAAACATCTAACATTCAAATAAGTACAATTTCAAGTGCCAGTCAAGCAGAGATTGACAGGGTAGAACAGATCTATATGTTTCTGTACTTTGTGCATTTAGAGTTATTTAACTGAGAGGGAACATGAGTGTTTTTTTATGAAGTTTATTGCAGAATGTAAGAAGGTAATAACTCTAGTGGCTGGATCTTGGTGTTCTAGGACAGGAAGAACAAAGGCAATTGTACTGTAAAAGTTTTTATTAAAAAATAGAAACAACCTTTTTAGTGTAATCATCTAACAAACGTTTATATAGCTTGTGGAGAATTATTTTGTAAGAAATTTTGTCTCTGTAGCTCCTTCATCTAAATTCTGCATTTGCCAAACTCGTCACCAGCTCTGCACTCCCCAAATAAAATGCACTACAAATACCTATAAAAGCTTCAAAGTGTCTGTTATAAGCAACATTTCTGTCCCTTATAACCAGAGGACAATGCATTAGATTAGATATATATGGTTTGGGAAATCAGTTTCTGCCCACTCTAACGGACTGTCCATTATAACAGTGTCCATTATAATTGGAGTGCACTGTACTGTATGATGGTGCAATAGTGCCACTATTGTTAAAGTTCAATGGTCACTTCTATGTTAAACCCAACAACTTGCACTTTAATATCATTGCAACCTTTTAACTGATTCATATTACATTTTGCATGCGTCATCAGGGACCAATGATCTCTTGATGTGGCAAGTTTTATTTTGGTCAGATTTGCAGGTGCAGAGATGTGAGGTGTCAAAAAATTTTAAAATTGCCATTTTTATGTAAATTATTTGTCATGATGTTTCTCAGAAATGGCTTGTGTTTTTGCTCTGACATTTGTAGGTTATATCAGGCTTGGGTCACAGATGTACTTCTTAAAGGTTTGGGGAAAAAATATTAACCCATTCAAAAGTTATTACATTTTTAATTTCCCATTATTTCCTAGGTGAAAATTTATATGTATAATTAAAGTGAAAGTACTTTTCGCACATTGTCATCCAGTTGTGTATATTTTGCACCTTAATAACTTTGCAACCCTTCAATGGATTTACATGAGATTTTGAACAAATAGTGTCTTTGGGCAGACCTCCTGAAGTGCCACATTTTGTGTGAATCGGATGTGTGGTTTCTGAGATACTGAGCATCAAATAATCCTACATTTGCCAGTTTTTATTTTACATTTTTTTGTCCACCTGTATCTCAGAAATGAATTTAGGTAGTGATTTGAAGTTCTCAGAGAAGAAAGCCTTTGCCTCTCAGATGTGCCTCATGTAGGTTTGGTGGAAAAATATTAACCTGTTCAAAATTTATTAAATGTTTAATTTTCCATTATTTCCTAGGAGAAAATGTCTATGTCAGGCACAAAAGTTGTAATTTCTGTAAATTACTTAACTTGTGCAAGATACTGCCAGGCACAAAAGTTGCAGTTTGCACAAGTTACATAACTTACATAAGATACTGTTGTATTTTATGCAAAGTACATAATCTGCACAAAATATAACAGTATCTTGTGCAAGATATGTTGTTTGCACAAAATACGTATTAAACCTGAATTTTTGAACCTTAATAACTTTGGAACTGTTTCATGGATTTGAACAAAACTTGGCATGAATAATCTCTAGGGAAAGATCTCTTGATATTCCAAATGTTGTGTTAATCGATTTTGTGGCATTTGAGATACAGAGCATCAACAAGTGCTAAATTTACCATTTTTCTATATTTCTTTGTCTGCCTCTATCTCAGAAATGGCCTTTGGTAGTAGTCTCTAATTTTCAGGTTAGAAGGTATTTGCCTCATAGATTTGCCTTCTGAAGGTTTGGTGAAAAAACATGAATCCTTTCAAAAGTTATTAAACTTTTCATTTCTCATTATTTACTATGGGAAAATTTATATGTCAGGCAGGAAAGTTGTAATTTGCTTAAGTTATATAACCTGTGCAAGATACTGTCAGGCACAAAAGTTGTAAATTGCACAAGTTACATAACTTTCACAAGATAATGTTGTATTTTGTGCAAGTTACATAATTTGTGCAAAATACAACAGTATTTTGCACAAATGGGGGTGCAAATCTCAATGGAGGGATCGGAGTGCAGGGTCCAAAGGACTCTTCAGTCCCACTGTAACACAAGGATAATGTTATACTGCCTCAGTGGAGAGATAGTAGCCCAGGGTCCAAAGGACCCTGTGCTCCCACTGTAAAATAAGGATACTGTTACAGTGTATCAAGAATACTGATGTACTATCTCAATGGAGGGATGGGAGTGCATGCTCACACCACAAAATAAGGATACTATTATAGTACCTGAAAAAATAAGGAAATTCATTGCAAAAAAATGTTAATGCACCATTAGGGTTGAAGCGTAAAAAGTAGGGATAGGCGATTTTCAGGTTCCAAAGCATATGACACTGTCCCCACCCTCAACTTCAAACACAAACACCCCACCCTCTACCTCGGTTTCAAACCCTAAGGCTCACCCCCACCCTACATGCAGGAACAGGTGTGCAGGGTGTGCCTTAGGGTTGCGAACCCTAATGCTCACCCCATTTCAACAGTTAATAACCTGACATGGGAAAAGAATATAAAAGTATCCTACTTTTTACACTTCAACACTAATGCTGCATTAATGACATTTTTTGCAATGAATATATATATATATATATATATATATATATATATATATATATATATATATATATATAATAGCAAGCCTGTTAACGGATGCATCTGTGCACACAGTTTTTGTCCTTTATATCCAGTGTTCATCAGATCCAGAGGAGGTGGAACCTCTGTGTTAGTTGTGCTTGTATGTCTAAGCAGGGGCTCAGAGTGATTAAAACCCTATTATAAAAATGTCATAGGTTAATCAAAATCCTGCCTAGCATATATTTATTTATTTTGTTTTTGTTTACCAGGTAGGTGCACTAGCCATACCATGACTATTTTCAGGCATGACCTGGGAGAGTGCAGATAGTACAGTACAGTACAATAATACAGCTATACAAGGATAGAAAAGTCATAAAACAT
The DNA here is from genome assembly GCA_016271365.2 of Neoceratodus forsteri. NCBI lineage: Eukaryota > Metazoa > Chordata > Ceratodontiformes > Ceratodontidae > Neoceratodus > Neoceratodus forsteri. The sequence goes on along the minus strand of CM028135.1, from coordinate 662,597,332 downwards.
AGGTATGTACAATATGATACAGGTAGTTACACAGCAGGTCCATTACAATAACAGCCACATAGTATACATGGGAAGGGAAAAATACAGATATTTGAATGACAGAGAACTCTAAACGGGCATGAGGCAAGAAACAATAAACATCTAAAATTCAAATAAGTAAAGTTTCAAGTGCCAGTCAAGCAAAGGTTGACAGGGTAGAACATATCTAAATCTTTCTATACTTTGTACATTTAGAATTATTTAACTCTGAGGGAAGATGAGTTTTTTTTATGAAGTTTATTGCAGGAAGTAAGAAAAAAATAACTCTAGTGGCTGGATCTTGGGGGTCTAGGACAGGAAGAACAAAGGCAATTGTACTGTAAGGGTTTTTATTAAAAAAACGCATCACTTCCTTTTCAGTGTAATCATCTAACAGAAGTTTGTATAGCTTGTGGATAATTATTTTGTAAGAAATTTGGTCTCTGTAGCTCCTTCATCTAAATTCTATATTTGCCAAATCTCCTCACCAGCTCAGCACCTCCCCAACAAAATGCACTACAAATACCTATAAAAGCTTCAAAGTGTCCATTATGAGCAATGTTTCTGTCCATTGTAACCAGAGGAAAATGCAATGGATTTGATATATATGGTTTGGGACATACATTTTTGCCCACTATAACTGACTGTCCATGATAATAGTGTCCGTTATAAGTGGAGTGCACTGTACTGTATATTGGTGCAGTAGTACTGCTATAGTTATGGTTCAATGGTCACTTCTATATTAAGCCCGACATTTTGCACTTTAATATCATTGCAGCCTTTCAACTGATTCACATTAAATTTTGCATGCACCATCAGGGAACAAGGATCTCTTGATCTGGCAAGTTTATTTCTAGTCAGATTTGCGGGTGCAGAGAGACCGGGTGTAAAAAATATGCAATTTACAATATTAATGTATATTATTTGTCATGATGTGTCTCAGAAATGGCTTGGGTGTTTGCTTTCATATTTGTAGGGTATATCGTGCTTGGGTCACAGATGTACTTCTTAAAGGTTTGGTGAAAAAATGTTAACCCATTCTAAAGTTATTACATTTTTAATTTGGCATTATTTCCTATGTGAAAAATTAGATGTCCTGTGTGAAAGTTTGTTTCTGTTTCATGAAAGTGCCATTGTCTTTCACAAATGGGAAATGTTCTTTTGAGCTTCTGCCATCTTGTTTTCAGTTAGTGAGGCACAAAAAGTTAAGTATCTAAACAAATGCTGGTAGTTGGTAAACACCAACAGTTGTGTTTACCTAATCAGGGCCTGTGGAGTTAGATTCTAAAGTCAATTTGCCCAATAAGAACCAGAAATATGTACATTTTGCCCATGGATGTATTTCTGCCACAAATTGTGGTGGTTTTTCAAGAAACAAGGGGCGTTTGTGCCACTAACTGTGGCACAATCCCACTGTTTTGTGAAACAAGGAAGGGTGTCTCGTGAAAGACCTGCCACAGTTTGCAGCCAAATATGTCTGGGGAAAAAAGTAAAATATGTTGGGGCTTTTGGGGGGAAAATTGACCCAGAATCTGACTCCTCAGCCCACAATTTGGTAAACACCATTGATGTTTACCTAAATCAGGTATTGTTTTCCATTTTAAAATGTCCAAGGGGAAGGGGGCCAAAGCATGAAAAGGGCAGAAATTTAAAATGTCCCTTTAAATTCAGATCCTTGGCCCCTGTTTATTTAGGTTTAACATCTATTTATTACTTGGTAGTCTAGTGACCCTCCCTCTCCAATCCACTATGCATCCCCCCTTATCTTTTCCCAGTGTCTAGTGGCACCCACCACCCTCCCATTCTCAATCCCTCTCCCTCCAAGCAGTGCATATTCTTTTTTTCCCTCCTCAGCTGCACCCAGACACCCACTCCTTCAGGTGGCCAACCTTCACCAGTGACCACCTCTCTCATTCTGCTGTCCTGCTGCTCTCCTCCACCCAGTTGACCTGGATGTATCCCTTTGCCAGGGGGATCCCCCTGCCCACCTGGGTCCATCGGGAGGGGAGACCAGAGTACACACATAGGCACTCCCTTGCTTGTTTGCTGGGCCACAGCATGCAACATTGGGGGCTTCCCAGCTTCATGGCATGAGGAGGTGGGGCTGCCATCATCCTGCCAGCATGGGTGCCATTTTTCATGTTTTTTTCCCTGTCTATAGCACAACTCTTGTAGTGCTCATAATCTTCACTGGGGGCAACTACAGAGCAAGGCAATCCCTAAAACCCACCCCAGGAGAAGAGTGGAGAGCAGTCCTCCATATGCTCAATCCTCTCCTCTCCTCTCCTTTCCCTGCTGACCCCTGGTGCCCCGAGTCCAATCCCGAACCCAGGTTACTGGCATGGCACAAGGTGTGGCATCCAGTGCATCAACCCTCAGTGTCACCTGGCCAGCTCAACATCTTTTTTAAACCTTTTTTTTTAAGAAAATGGTCACTTATCATCCTCACTGTCCCTTCCCCCATCCTGATCTCTCACTGAGCATCAACAACCCCACCCCCTTACCCTATACTTACCTCCAGAGCTCATATTCTGTCATCTTCTGTGCACCAAGACACATCTGCACTCTTCAAAGCCTGACCTCAAACTGAGGAAACAAGATAAATGCCATATTATGTATTTCAATCATGTTTTATTGTTATGTTCATAACTTTGCCATTTTAGGTATTTTTTCACCAAATTTTCAACAAGTCCTTTTTGGAAGCCCACCTCATGAACACTGTAACTGTCATTTAGGTTATTTAATAGTCACTGCACTAAATCTTCTTTTGGGACTGATTAACAAAAGGACAGTGCCAGTGTTCATGAGGTGATGTCCCACAAAGTCCATGTTGAAAATTTGGTGAAAGAATTCCTAAAAGTGGCTGAGTTATGCACATTCATTGAAATTTTTCTATGCATGCACATAACTTTGGTAATTTTTAATATTTTGACTCCAAATTTTCTGCAGAGCCATTTCTTTCACACCACCTCATGAACAATTCAGCTGTAATTTTTCAGATCATGCCCAAAATGTGTTTTTGCACCTGTGGCACAGAATGGAATTTTGGCATGGATTTGAAAATATTCACCTATGGGGTTTATGAGGTGTGGTCATAAGAAGACTATGCTTAAAATGTGGTCAAAATATGAAAAAATGCCAAAGATATGACCACTCATTTAAATTTTGGTACATCCGCTCATAACTTCAGACATTTTAAATATTTTGACCCCAGATTTTCAACTTAGCCTTCTTATTACCTGACCTCTTGTATTTCATGGCTGTCATTTTTCATATCCTGCCCAAAATGTGTTTTTGCACCTGTGGCAAAGAATGGCACTGGAGTTGCACAGAATTACTTTTGGCATGGATTCAAACATTTTGTGTACCAAGGTACATGATGTGGGTAATAAGGTGACTATGCTGACAATTTGGTCACTGTTGTCTGATGAATGGAAGGTCAGGGTCCAGAGGGCCCTGTGTTTCCACAACCACATACATATATGTATCTATGGAGGTATGGGCATGCAGGGCCCAGGGCCCTCCCACAGAAGAATAAGGATATGATTATTCTATCTGAAACAGTAGGGAAATTCATGGCAAAAAAATTGTTAATGCAATGGTTAGGGTTCATACAAAAGTGACAAATGCAGGGAAATGTGTTAGGGTTTCCAATGCTAACACCCCCTTCCCAACCCTGCTGACAATGACAGGCATCAGGTTGTGCCTTGAGGTCATCGGCCTTAATGCTTACCCTATTCTCCTATACTGTACTCATCTCAGCTTATTTACTTAAAGAATGGGGTAAGCGATAGGATTGACAACCCCCTAGGAACACTCCAATTCCTGTCAGTGTCTGCAGTGTGGATGTGGAGTGTTAGGGTTGGAAACCCTAATATCACGTTTCCCTACTTTTGTCACTTTAATAAGAAGTCTAACTGGTGGATTAACAAAATGTTTTGCAATGATATATATATAGTATAGTTAGGGTTGAGTGCAAACTTCTATGTTAAACCCACATTTTTAGACCTTAATAACTGTGGAAACTTTTAAAAGATTTGCACAAAATGTGGAATGCATTATCTGTAGTGGTTTGTCTCTTGACCTGCCATTTTTTGTGAGAATCCATTTTGCGTTTTTTCAGATGGAAAGCATCAAATAATCCTAAATTTACAATTTTATTTTGCCATTTTGTTGGACAGCTGTTTCCCAGAAACAGCTTTAGGTTGTGGCCTGGACTTTTCAGGGTAGAACATCTTTGTCTCACAGAGCTGGCTTTTGAAGGTTTTGTGAAAACATCTAAATCTGTTCAAAAGTTATTATATTTTTAATTTCCCTATTATTTCCTAAGGGAAAAGTTAAGTGTCCCACATTTTTGCATGGAAGATCAGATAGATTCTACTTCATTTTCACAGGAGCTCCCTTGTTTTTACAGGAGCTACTGTTATTGTGCATGTAGGGTCAAATAGAGTCTGCTATAGTTTTGTGGAGCTCTGTTATGTCTGTCATCTTGTTTTCTCATTGGCGAGAGAGAGGAAAACAAGTAAAAATAGTTGTAATATAAAAAAGAAACACAATATTAAAAAAAATCAGATTTTTTTTTGTGCTGGCTGGAAACACATTTTGTGGGCACCTGAAAATTTTGGTGCTGAGGTTAGTGAGAGAAGCACTTGTGCCATATTGTCTGTATGAGAACAGTGGGATTTTGTTGAGTTGTGGAGCTGAAGCTTGAACTTGTGCTGTCAGCTGCACCTTTAGCTGTGATCTGCCATTTCCCTGGTGTCCAGTGGCACCCCAACCTTCTAGTCACTGCCCCATATCCCTGGTGTCTAGTGGCATCCTCCACCCTTCCATATGTGTCCCTACCTTCTGGTGCTATTTCCTCCCTTCAGTTTCAGTCCTTTTTTTTCTTTAAATATATATATATTCTGACACCAGGATCCCTTCCCCAAGTGTCAGATGCTCCCCTGCAGTCCATTTATTCCGCTGTGTTCTGACATCAGGGGGCCCAATCCCTGTATCGGCAATGTATGCCCCCAACCCCTCACCAGTGTGGCCCCCTGCAGTGTGGGACACTGTGTAACCCACTCCCAGTGTCTCCAAATTTGTACCTGTAGAAAAGAAAACAGTCCCCTGACATCTTTTTATTTGCCCTGAAAAAAAAGAAAATGGTCCTTTGTTGTCCCCGCCATCCCCTCCCTATTCTGACCCTCCCACTGAGCACCCACCCCGCAACCCTCCTTGCCCTATACTTACCTCCAGAGTTTTTGCAGTGTCATCTTCTGTGAACTGGGACAGGATGGCTGTCTTCTGTCAACTGGATATCTGATGCTTGAAAATGTTACATTTCCAAACATCTAATACTCAGTTGATTGACACATTTTATAAGTATAGAAGAAAAAAACTTCAGTTGTGCTTCTCTGTGGTGCAGAGGACAGGGCACAATGACAGGACATCCAGGGTCCTGAGTTCTAGACCAGTCTCTCCATATTTTTATTTCCACATGCAATGAAGGTGAAAAAAAATACAGAGAGTCTGGCCTTGAACTGGGACATCCTGCTCCTGTGCCCTGTTCTCCATGCCACAGGAAAACCTATTCTCAAATGTTTTTGTATTCTTATCAATGCTGTAATTATGTACATGTTTGGCCATAGTGGATGGTTGATGTTCAAAATGTGGTATGTGTGAAAATAGGCATAGCCTATTTTTGTACATGCCATGCTTTCAACATAAGTATGCACTTGTACAAACATGCATCACAGCTGCAAGCTCCCATTCCCAGCAGTGTGGGAGGCACTGGGGGCCAACTTCATGTCCCTGGACATGTATCTCCTCAGCAGAGTGGGACAAATATAATATATACATCTACATATATATATATATATATATATATATGTCTCTCTCAATATATATAGATATATATATAGATATATATATACAGAGAGAGAGAGAGAGAGATATATTAGAGGCAAAAACTCTGTTTAATGGATTAGTTAGGGTTGTTCCACACCAACAAAAGTGAGGAAATTCAGTGTTAGGTTGAAAGCCCCTTGCCCTGCCCACACCCCAACTGGCATTGGGTGACATGGTTATTAAATGTAATATAAGAGTATATGTAAAATTTTGGGTTTAACATGTAAATGGCTCCTCAACCCTAACTATAGTGGCGCTTCCATGCCACTATAATATATACATATATATATATATATATATATATATATATTATTATACAATCTATTACGGGGCACAGTTGTAGCCTATAGTTAGGGTTCAGCAGTCACTTCTATGTTAAACTCAAAATTTTACACTTTAATAACTTTGCAACCATTCCATTGATTCATATATCATTTTGCATTAACCATCAGGGACCAATGATCTCTGGATGCATCAAGTTTCGTTTTGGTCAGATTTGTGAGTTCAGAGATATGGAGTGTCCAATAATATTTTTGTATAAATTCCTCGTCACACGTTTCTCATAAACTGTGTGGGGTTTGGTCTGAAATTTGTGAGATATACTGGTCTTGGGTCATAGATGTGCCTTTTGAAGGTTTGGTGAAAAAATACTAATCCATTCAAAAGTTATTAAAATTTTAATTTTCCCTTTATTTCCTATAGGAAAAAAATATATGTGCCATATGAAACAACTGTTGCAGTGAAAGTGGTATCTATTGTCACAAAAGCAAAATGTAATGTTGAGATTCCACCACCATGTTTTCTGTTGGCCAATCTCCTCAGTCGCCACCCACGCTCTCCATTCCATAGCTATCTGCTGCCCCCTCATCATGCTGCACTGGTTGTTCCACCATATCCCTTCAATGGAGGCACCCCCACCCACTGGGCAACTGGGAGGGGAGACTTCAGTGCCCAAAGGTGCCTTTCACCATCTGGGCTGAGGCAGTGAGGGGCACAGAATTGGAGACCAGCCTGGTCATTGCAGCATCAGGAGGATAGGGGTCACAGTCATCTGGCTGTGAAGTTATCATTTTCCTGTTTTCTGATTCCCCCCTTGCAAGACACATGCTGCAGCATCCCGACTGCCCACGCATGCATCATGAGGTCACCCATGACACAATGTGCATTGCCAAGTCTGGCTGCCAGGAGCTGATCAAGGGCAGTGCATTCCTAGCCCTCCCCACAGAAGGAAAGCATCCAATGGATGCTCTAAATCTTCCCTGCTAGCCTCCACTCCTGCCGCTCCAGGCTCAGGATATGAACCCAGGTCACCAGCATGACAGGCAAACCCCTATCACCTGGCAACATGCAACTGGCATTCCACTAAGTTTTTACTGCTGCAAATTGTGGCACTATTTTCATGAAATAAGGGGAGTTTGCTGAAAATTGCTGAAAAAGAACTCAGTGTTTCGCAAAACACTATTCCTTTTACTGCAGTTTGTGGCACAAGAAGAAGAAGAATCAGCATTTATATAGCACTTTTCATACCCAGTATCCCAAAGCACTTTACACGCAATGCTAGACTGGTAGTGAAGTGACTGAAAGTGTAGTGGCGGCCATATCGCACATCATCACCCACACACAGCCTGGATAATTGCATTAATCAGTTTATGGGAAGGGGGATGTTGGCCAGGACACCAGGAATGTTCCCTGCTCTTTGAGAAGAGTGCCCTGGGTTCTTTTACTTCCTCCTGGACACCCACCAGAACAGGCAGAAGGTACCTCAGTTTAACGTCTCATCCAAAGGACAGCACACCCCAGCAGTACAGCACCCCCCAATACTACACTCGGATGCCAAGGTCTTTTAGATGCAAGTCCAATCCCAGTGTGGGACGAGAACCCACAACCTTCTGGTCCAGAGGTGAATGTGCTACCAACTGAGCCACACTTTTTTTATGTCTGCTTCTTTGTCAGTTCATAGGAAATAATTAGGAACTGCATTAAGATGTGCAATATGATGATGATTGCTCCCATTGTCAGTGCTGGCAAGCTTCAGAAATATTATTGTACTTCACACAGGATCCAGACTACTGTTATGCTATAGGCTGTACAAAAAATTGTATTTCTTTTTTTAATTACCAGTTTATCTGAAAGTGCATTTGACAGGAAAAAATGTATCAAAGTTAAAGAAAGTCGGCAAAAAATGGAAATGTCTTACTTTATAAAGTATCCTGACACCCGTGTGTTACATACTTGAATGGGAAATCACATTAACTTGTTTCAGCCTTGGAAGCTGATGAATTTAGTGACAGTTCATGATCACAAATAGTGTGAATAATATATCCTTGCCCCTACCAAGCATTTCAAATTCAGTGCCTGACACACCAGAGCAAGCAAAATGTGCTAAACATTCTGAATCACACGCTGTCATTTCTGATCATTGCTGCCAGCAAGAAAATGCTGACTCTTCGACAAAATCTGGTGTACTGTAGAAAAGTACTATCATCACTTCTCCTTAACTCCCTACCTATAGTCAGTTGCTGTCAAAAATAAACCAGCTCCTAAAACTGTAAGGACATCATGCATGAATCGGGAAACAGACCAAGTTCTAGAATGAGTCTGCTACCCAAGCCAGTTTACGATCAGAAATTCCAAACTGAAAAAGCGAGGCAGGTTGAGAAGCAGGAAACTCAGAAAACTGGATTGTGCTACTCCATGACATCTTCCTCATAACTGGACACTGATATATATGTTATCTGGGAGATACGGCATTTAAATTACCAGTATGAACAAAATCACAACTTAGGAGTCTCAGTTTCGGACAGCATTTCTGTTCACTATCCCACAAAAAAAGTTAACTTTTTACTGTTTAATGTAAAAGCCCTGTCTCCCAACTAACATTCGCTAACACTTGCTCCTGTCAGCATAACAGCTGATTTCTTTTTCTGTATTTGTATACTTCTTGTTGAACAGAGAATCAAGCTGTTTATGGCAGGTCTGCAAATAAGAGCCTAGGTATTATGATAACTAATAGGGTCATTGGCAATTGCTATACCTTGTTGCTTTCCTTGATATTTTGTTTCAAATGCTCAGTGATGATTATTAAAACAAAATTGAAGAGTTATGCCTTAGAACTACATTCAACACTATAAAATTAAAAAAAAAAAATGCACTGATTGTCTGGTTTGCTATAGTACATCTGTAGAGGACATTTATGCAGGTGATCACAATGAAACCCACATTTGTACTGAAATGCTACTACTATATGCAGCACTCTTTTAATTTCTGTTTCTAGATGCTGTTTGCTCAAGAATCATGCAGTGTCATAACATTTATGAAAGAGATTTAACTGAATCACTCACTGTCATTTCTGATCATTTCTATCAGCAAGAAAATGCTGTCTCTTGGACAGAGTCTGGTGTAGAAAAGTACAATTATCACTCCTGCTTAACTCCATACCTATATTTAATTGCTGTCAAAATTAAACCAACTCCTAAAACTGCAGGGTCATCAGACATTAATGGGAAAGCAAACCAACTTCTAGAATGAGATTGGCATCCAAGCCTGTTTACAATCAGAGGTCCTATCTGAAAAAGAGAATTAGGTAGAAAAGCATGAAAATCAGAAAACTGGATTATGCTACTCCATTGGCTCTTCCCCTGAACTGGAGACTGATTCATATGTTAGCTGGGAGATACGGCATTTACATTACCAGTATGAGCAAAAACACAGCTTAGAAGTCTCAATTTCTGACAGCATTTCTACCCCACAAAAAATAAATGAACTTTTTACTGTTTAATGTAACAGTCCTACCTCTCAGCTAACTTTTGTTAACACTTGCTACCATTAGCATAACAGCAGTTTTTTTCTGTGTTTGTATACTTCCTGCTGAATATAGAATCAAGCTGTATACAGCAGCTCTGTAAATAAAAGCCTAGGTAGTATGTTACAAGATAGAGTCGTTGATAATTGCTATACCTTATTGCTTTCCCTGATATTTTGTTGCAAATACTCAGTGCTTATTTATTTAAAAAAATCTGAGAGTTATGCCATAGAACTAAATTTAACACTATAAAATTATACAAAAAAATGCACTGATTGTCTGATCATCTGTAGTGAGTCTGTAATACATCTATACAGCTGATCATAATGGAAAGTGCATTTGTACTGAAATGCTGCTACTATATGCAGCTCTCCTTTAATTTCCATATCCAGATGCTGTTTGCTAGTGAATCATGTTGTGTAATGGCATCTATGAAAGAGATCCAGCATGCTTGCAAGAATGAATAAATAATACCATGTTATAAACAAGGATAAGATCCATCACAGATTAATTTCCCCTGTTGTTTGGCACCATCATCAATAGTTGCCTTATAAAATATACAGTATGTTACCATTGAGAGAATAAAAAATACATATTTTCTGCTCAGCTGTACTGACAGTCTGAGACAACATCACCACAGTTGATCACAATGACAATGGATTTATGTATGGAAAAGCTGGTATGTTTTATGTATTTACTCTTGGACTATTTCCAGTGCAAATCTGGTTGTTCCTAAAATGTTTCCAATGAAAATCTAGATGTTCCTGACATATATCCATTTTAACACAAGTGACAGTTACTGTTTGGTTCCATTTTACATTAAAAACAATATGTCTTTTTTTCATATAATGGCAGACAGTTTCAATAATATTTGTTTTTTCACAGAGATGCAAAAATGTCTTTAATATAGGTCCACAAATTTGCTGTCAGATATTTGTGCTTATTTCAATATGTAACAATAATGCATGAAAAATTTCAGACAATATAGAACTGGTGTATATTACCAGTCCAATATAAAAGAAGATATCAATCTGAACTTCTTTTTATGATGCCCCATGCGATGGGAAACATTGACAGCTTTATAGTCAACATGGTTGAAATATATAGCATATAATTTAAATATGCCATGAAAGGTTATTTAAGTATTGTGTTAACAGCATGCATGATATTATGCCATAGCAGTGGTGATAGTATTTTTTTCTATATTTGGTTTCATTTTCATAAAAAATGTCATTGATAAACTAGCATTAAATTGTATATCTTTTTTTCTTACTCGATGTCAGAAGTATTAATCCCATCTCCTCATCACACACACACACACACACACACACACACACTATGCACACACCCACATACTGGTACCTAGAAATGAGCTGCCAGGGCTCAGTGTGCCTTTTCTTTTCAATATTAAAAATACATAAATGCATAAAATAAATACGTTTGTACTGAGCTCTGTGCAAAGAGAATGAGGTATTAATTATTTAAGAATGATGTGTAAATGATTTAACCACTCAAATGGATTTTTTTGCCTGACACAAATAGTATCAATATTTTATACCTCAATGGGTTAGAGTCACATGTATTAAAACAAAACTATAAAGTGTGAAAAGTCTGTATTTTTGGATTACATATAGTTGATGTGATACATTTAACAGCAGCTCCAGCATTCAAGTTGTATGTTATATATTCCCTCATCCCCTCTATAGCTGTCCTGCTCAAGCCCATATTATGCAGCAGATGGATGGTGGTGTCAAGGTACAGCACTGACCCCCCCCCAATATGGAAGGGACCTGAGCATAGGAGCCAGGTTTGTAACATTTTTGGTGGAGCCCTGGGGTCAGGAGTCAAGCCCCACCCACTGACCCAGGGGTCAAAACCCCACCCCTGACCCAGGGGTCAGAGGTGAACCACCTGGTTCTAGCAGTCAAAGCCCCATCCCATAGGCTAGGGTCAGAGGTCAACCCACCACCACCAGGGGTCTAAGGTCCATAGTATGCAGCCTTCAGCCTACCAGATGTACTTCTCAGTGGGGCAATCGGGAACCCTGCCAACTGCTTCTTGCGGGAGTAAGCTGTGGAGGAACCTGTCTGGAAGGTGGCAATGTTGGGTGCTAGGAGCTGATCGGACTGCACAGTGCCACCACAGGAAGAGAAAAAAACATACATACACACACACACACACATTATATATAGGATAGTGGATGGGCAAGTATGCACAACCAGTGTGTTGTGCCACAGAGGGGTACTGATTCCCTATGTCCTTGAGAGTGAAGCTTGAGAGGTCAGTGGGAATTGGTTCTTCAAGGTGGCACAACACACTGTTTGTGCATAAAGTTGCCCATCCGCTATTCTATGCATCAATGCCTATTTCAAACACTGCCCTTTGTTTCAGTGAACTGGAGGTTGGGGGGCACTTGAGGGTTGGTAGTAGGCTCAAATTACTGACAGTGTGCTGCAGATGTTTCTGCAAGTTCAAGTTTAAAAATCAAAGACTTCCAGCTTAACTTGGCTAGGGGAAATTAAGTATAGCATTCCAAGTTGTTCTGCTGCAGTAGTGACATCAGTACTGCAGCAGAACAGCATAATGATGTCACTTCTGCAGCAGAACAAGCATATTCCAGGCATGGAATTCCATGAATAACAGCATTCCGCCACACACACTATATATGAATTATATATATATATATATATACACACACATATATATCTGTATGGAATACACAACGGACTACAGTGGAATAACACATTTATCTCCACCAGTGAGTGGTAATACCCAAAACTTACGAGTGGCGAAGCCACTAGTTAGTTATAAAAGTCTTACCACTCATATGTGGAGATAAATGTGTTGTTCTACTGCAATCCATTATGTGTTTGATATATACACCATTTGTAGTGCTTTTATTGGTGTTTAACTTTATTTTGGCTTAAAACTGCCTTTCTTTCCATTGAAAGTTCCCTATCTGGCCCATTGCTCTCTGTGCTCCATTTCAAGATTTTAAGTGGAAATAACATATTCTAAAGTATATAAATGGTGTTCTAAGTTATGTTAAGTGAAGATAAATATCCAAAAATAAATCATGTTATTTACCAAATTTATTCACCACTAGTGTTATATAAATATATACATTCATACATACGTACACACACACACACACACACACACACACACACACACACACACACACACACACACACACACACACACAGAGTCCTTTACAGCAGGATTTAATTAAGGCTGGCAGTGTAGCCTGAAGGTTACAACAATAACCTGTACATGACCTTGGTACATACAGCAGACCTGGCTTTGCTTCCCACAATCTCCACTTGCAATCTGTAAAAACTTGAGCAAGTCAATTAACATTCCTGTGCTCACAGAGTCATTTTTTAATGACAAGACAAAAAAACCCTATTGCATCACTTCTGCACTGCACTTGCATGCTCCACCAGTGGATCCATGTCTCATTATTTATTCTGATAACATCCACCAAAGCATTGTCCATCCCTTATTCTTCCAATCTGCCCCATAATAAAGTCCCATTGATACTGTCAAGGCAAAGGCAGCAGTTAGATCTATAAAACATCAATACAGTCTGCTGCCATTAACAGTTACATATTTCCACATTAGATACTTCAGATCAGATTCGGAACCCATTTTGATATTCACTCAGTATATTGATAGTTTAATTTATCCAGGTCTGGATATGTTGTAATACTACTTTACAGAATATTTTTGGGACACATCTATGAGACTAATGGATCTATACATTTTGGGATTTGCAGGATCTCCTTTTTATGTTTGCTTGCACGCATGTGCAAAAAACATAGTGCCACCACACGAATTTTCGTAGGTGTGCCACTCAGCTTCCAATGCCCTGCTCCCTTTGCAGCTGTCTCACTGCACCAATACATGTCGGAGCTGTCTGTGACAGCAGTTCAGCTGCAGTGACATACAGTTGAGTGAAAACCACTGCAATCAGCGGTGGTAACATGCTGAGCAATTTGCATACTGCCATTGGCAATATGCAAATAGCCTGCACATCTGACTCATCTGAACTGTCTGTCATAGACAGTTCTTCCTCCCCACCCCAACACCTACTAGCACGCTGGGACCCCACCCCAGTGTGCTCATGCCTCCCCCACCCGCACACTATGACCGATGGGGTGCTCAATCCCCTGTCTGCTCTGCCCCCCCCAAAACAGACTTCCAGGTGCCACGCTGGGAGCCCACCCCAGCGTGGCAACAGTCCAACATCCGTATGGCCAATGGGGGTGCTCAATCCCCATCGGCTCCACTGCCTCCCAAACAACCTTCCAGATGCCACGCTGGAGCCCACCCCAGCGTGGCAAAGTTCCGCATCACCTTCCTGAAAAGAAAAAAAACTGTTAGAAAAAATGATCCTCGTTGACTGTCTCACCACCTCCCCAATCTGCCACCCACCTCTGTGCACCCACCTCCCCACACCCATACTTACCTCCAGGGATCGGCGCAATGATCTTCAGTGGACTGGGAACACATCTGCACTCTTCAAAGCTGACACCAAACTGAAGAAATGCGGTAAGCTTTATAATGGCATTAATGGGTGTTTTCAACTTTGGTGCATATCTCAGCCATTTGGGAATTTTTCACCAAATTTTCAACATGGGGTTCTTAGGACCCCACCTCATGAACTCAGTCACTGTCATTTTGTTATTTGGTCCCGAAGGTGATTTCTCATTCACTGTGCAGAACTACCTTTGGGACTGAGTAATAAAATAACAGTGTCACAGTTAATAAGGGTAGGCCCCAAAACCCTATGTTGAAAATTTGGTGAATAAATTCCCAAAAATGACTGTTTTACAACTGTGCATTGCGCAGTTCCTGTACACGCTCATAACTTTGCATATATTTTACATTTTCACTCCAGATTTTAACATTGCCATTTTACCACACCTCCTTATGAGCAGTACAGCTGTCATTTTTCACATCTCACCCAAAATGTGTTTTTGAACATGTAGCGCACAATGGCATGTTTGGTGTATGAAATCAATGTTTGGGACAGATTAAGATAATCACAGTGACACTGTTCATGAGCAGAGATCTTAAAATGGCTATGTTAAAAATTTGGTGACACAAATCCATAAAATGACTGTGTTACAAGCGTGCCTTGCGCAGTTTCCACGCACCCTTGTAAGTTCACAAATCTGTAAGTCTTTTTCACAATTCTGGTGCAGAAATGAGTGGTCACTGTAGGAAATCAGTGTATGGGACAGATTATGAAAGTCACAATGACACTGTTCATGAGTTTAGGTCCCAAAATGCCTGTGTTGACAATCTGCTGTAAACAGTCCCCTAACTAATTACAAGTTTTTATGCACACTCATGACTTGACCAGTTTTTTCATATTTTCACTCCAGATTTTCAACATTGCCATTTTTACACCTCCTCATAAACAGTACAGCTGTCATTTTTCACATCCTATTCGAAATGTGTTTTTGCACCTGTGGTGCCAAATGGTGTAGTCACTGTGCAAAATCAGCTTTCGGCTAACAAACTGATATTTCCACTGTTCTTGAGGTGGGGGGTTACAAAAAACCCATATTGAAAAATTGGAGTGAAAATACCAATGAACACCTGGGGCGTTAGGGTTTCTGGCCATAACGCCTCACCCTGTAGAGAATGACAGGCATCAGGGGTGTGACTTGGGATTGTCACCTATAATGCTCATACCATTCCACCCACACCCTGCAGCCAGTGACAGGCATCAAGGTGTGCCTTGAATTCTTCAGCCCCAAAGTTGACCCCATTCTCCTATACTGCACCCATCTCACCGTATTTCCTTATGGAATGGGGTGAGCATACGGCCCAAAGACCCCAAGGCACACCGTGACAGTTGTCGGTGTCTGCAGGGTAGGGTGCGGTGAAATGGCATGGACTTTATGCCTGACACCCCAAAGGCACACTCCAATGCCTGTCAGTCTCTACAAGGTGGTGGGGTTGGCTTCAGTTCAATACTTTACTACCATTCCTATTATGCATCTCTCTAACTCCTACACAAACAATGCCAATGCCAGCAAGCAAACATTCAGCATTGACAAATGCTTGTTTAAGTATGGGATACACTATGCTCCCCAGCCAACTATGGGGTATATCCTGGCCTTGGAGAAGTGCATTAAACAAGACCCCCAAAATAGGTAGCCATCAGTCTACAAAAGTCTCCCACTATACAGTCTGGGCCTGGGGCTTTGTCCGGAGACCAAGGTAAATGAGAATATATATAAAGATCCCCATCATCTCCAGAAAGATTCATGCTGATGAGTTGCATCTGCTATAAACCTCTGTATATTAAGAGCATCCAAGAGTATGCCATTCCATCCATGTTGGGACTTTATTATGTAGCCAATGACATAATAAAACATTTTAGCAGCAGCTGCAATAAAGTCAAAATACCCCTTCCATAGCCACAAATACTGCCCAATGATACAACACTCCAGTGAAAAATCTATTAGTCAACCCAACATAGGATCTGAATGTGATTTAATTCTGGTCCAAACAGGTACAACTCTTCACACTCTCTCAAACATTGTAACACGGATCTTTTCAAATTCCCACTCTTGTACAGGTAGCAGTGGGAGACCTATGCACCTGAGACTATCTCAGTGGGGTAAAATACAAATTATGTAGAATTTTGAATTGCATTAAATGAGATGTGCCCTATTTTATGTAATTAAGACAGATCCAACCATATCCTCTGCCAATTATCTGAAGACCAATTGTTGGGACACCTGTCAATAGAAAGATGCCCAACAAGCAGGCTGGGTCCAATGCCTGTAATGATTTATATAATTCTGGTACAACTTGGTGACTGAATTTGACTGACAACAGGAACTTCCTGTCTGGGAGCAGGAAGTGAGTGATCACAGAGACACCAAAGACCCACCATCCTAGAGGGGCAAGAGTAGCTCTCCAGCCCCCTCTAGCTGCTGGAGGTCAGCCTCTGAGCAAGTAAGGGGTCTACTGAGAAATATAAGATATTCTTGTCTCTGAACAGGACAATCAGGAGCTTAAAGAGCACACAGGCAGAAAGTAAGGAGAGAGAAAAAAAAGCAGAGGAAAGTGTAAGGATTGCTAACAGTTAAGGGGCCAGAAATAAGACCTGATGGGAGTGGTGCAGTGCAGTGGCTGTGGAGCAGCAGTCTTCCGGGAGATGTTCTGAAGAATGGGGTGTGGTCCCATCTGCAGGCACCTCTCTGGATGAGAGAGGAGGTTGCTCATCTCCAGGCTGAGTTGGCCAGGATTTGTGGGACCTCCTGTTCCATTCAGGGACCACCAGTGCCACTGCTGTTGCCTCAGAGTTTGCCAAGAAAGAGGAGTGGTTGGACCACAGTGGGCTCAGGGAGAGTGAAGGTGGTGGAACAGAGGCACATCCCTCTAGTTGTACCTCTCCACAATTACTATGCCATTCTGGCAAAGTGTGGTTCCTCTGGAGGCACCTGCAGTGGAGACCAAGGAGGATGCTGGGAACCTCCACAAAGGAGACCCACAAGAGGGTGGCAAGGGCCCCCGCAGGGGAAGAAAACAACTCCTGGTGGGGAACTCCATTATTAGGAAGGTAGAACTGGAGGAGGAAGGGGAGAGGGAGGTAAGGTGCCTGCCTGGTGCCATGGCTTGGAGGGACAGGGAGCGAATCATCAGGATGGCCGGAGCAGCTGCACGAGGGAGGGAGCTGGA
The DNA here is from genome assembly GCA_016271365.2 of Neoceratodus forsteri. NCBI lineage: Eukaryota > Metazoa > Chordata > Ceratodontiformes > Ceratodontidae > Neoceratodus > Neoceratodus forsteri. Next base: position 662,579,913 of record CM028135.1, on the reverse strand, counting down.
TGTCATTGTCCACCTAGGCACAAATGACCTGGCTAAGAAAGGGATTAGAGAAGTGCAGGAAGAGTTTGTGGAATTGGGGAGAGGCCTTAGATGAGTAGCATGCACGGTAACCTTCTCGGAGGTGCTGCTCATCTATGGCGAAGGAGAGGCTAAGGTGTTCTGCACCAAGGGATTCAATAAGTGGTTGAAAACTGGTGTGGAGCCCAGGGATTTGGCTTCATTGGGGACTGGGGGTCCACCTGGAGTGATGCAAGCCTATACTGGCATGATGAGCTGCATCTGTCCAGGAGGGGAACCAGGATCCTAGGTGATAGGTTTAAATGCTTCATTGGCAAGCATTTAAACTAGCCAAGGGGGGAAGCACTGGAAAGGAGCAGGGAAATTCTAGCCACCCCAAAAAATCACAGTAGTAAGTGCGGTAAACACCAACATAGAGGTGTTGATAGGGAGAAGGGCAGGGGTAAATGGAGAAAGTGACAAAGGCAAGAAGGACAGGGATGGGGCAAAAAGTAGTAAGGCCATCTGGAAATGGAGGGTAATGAGTACCAACGCCCGTAGTCTGGGCAACAAGCTCCCTGAGCTGGTGGCCTTGATGGAAGAGGGATGCCTAGATATCGTAGCAGTCACAGAAACATGGTACACAGAGAACCATGACTGAGATGTTAACATACTAGGGTACATAACCTACAGGATAGACAGGCAGGGGAGAAGAGGGGGAGGAGTAGCTCTCTATGTAAAGGAAGGGATAAAAGCAACTGAACAAAAGAGTAAACAGGGAGGAGAGGAGGCACTATGGGTCACCTTGGAGACAGGAAAGGGCACCACCATCTGCACAGGGGTTGTGTACAGACCCCCATGTTGGGGGAAGGAATGGACAAGGATATGATAGAAGGCATTCTTAGAATGGCAGAGAAAGGGGAGATACTGTTGATGGGAGACCTGAATATGCCAGATGTTAACTGGAACACATTTGCTGCAGCCATATCCAAGAGCAGGGCCATTCTTGATGCCCTACAGGTGGCAGGTCTCAAACAGCAAGTTTTGGAACCCACCTCGTACTCTCAAATGGGGGCACAGAGAGAGGATCTCAGATCTAGAAGTGGGTTGCCATCTGGGAACAAGTGACCATTAAACAGTGTGGCTCACATTAAACTCAGCTACAGAGTCAAGCCATACAAAAGTGAGCGTACTGGTCTTCAGGAGGGCTGACTTTGGCAAGATGGGAGAGTGCTTCAGAAAAGCACTAGCAAACAGACTAGAAGGAGGTGTGGAGCAACAATGGGGAATCATTAAAACTGCCATCACAGAGGCAACAAGCCTTTGTGTGAAGCAAATAAACAAATTAAAATGAAAGAAAAAGCCACTATGGTTCTCAAAAGAGGTGGTAGGAAAGTCAGGAAGAAAAAGATAGCATTCCGGAAGTATAAGGAAACACAGAAGGAGCAGGACAGAAAGCTGTACCAGTTAAGGCAGAAGGAAGCAGGGAGGGTAGTCAGAATAGCAAAGGCCCAAACTGAGGAAAAGATAGCCAACTCGGTTAAGAAGGGGGATAAAACCTTTTATAGGTACATCAGTGAGTGTAGAAAGACAAAGGGAGGGAGAGTGAGGCTGAATAGAATGAACGGTGGGTGGGCAGAGGGGGACAGTGAAAAAGCAGGGATACTGAATGAATATTTCTGCTCAGTATTCACAAAAGAGGAGGGGGAAGTGCCTAATCCAATTAACGGAAGCACTCTTGATAGGGGGGTCGATCCTAGTCCTTTCACAGAAGAAAGGGTTCTGCAAGAACTCCTAAAACTGAAGGTGGACAAAGCAATGGGTCCAGATGGAATTCACTCCAGAATTATAAAAGAATTAAGGGGGAACTAGTGAACCACTGGCTACTCTTTTTAATAAATCATGGGAGGATGGTGTGGTACCCGAGGACTGGAGGAAGGCGGATGTGATTCCCCTTCACAAAAGGTGGACCAAGACAGAGGCAGGAAACTACAAACCTGTCAGTCTGACCTCTGTGGTAGGGAAAGTGATGGAGTCACTTCTGAAGGAAAGAATAGTTGAGTACCTAGAGGCCAGTGGGGCACAGGACCCAAGGCAGCATGGGTTCACAGCAGGAAAGTCATGTCAGATGAATCTAATAGATTTCTTTGACTGGGTGACCAAAGTAGTAGACCAGGGAGGGGCTGTGGACATGGCCTACCTAGACTTTAGCAAGGCATTTGACACAGTCCCACACAAAAGATTAATAGTCAAATTAACCAGCCTGAGAGTGGGTCCCAGGGTGGTAGCCTGGATAAAACATTGGCTGGACAACAGGACACAGAAGGTAATTGTAAATGGAGTTCACTCTGAAGAAAGAGGGGTTACTATTGGGGCACTGCAGGGTTCAGTATTGGGTCCAGTTCTTTTTAATGTCTTCATAAGTGACACAGTAGAGGGACTGGAAGGAAAAGTATGCCTCTTTGCAGATGACACAAAGATCTGCAACAGGGTTGATACACAAGGAGGCGTGGAAAGGATGAGAAGGGACTTGGCAAGGTTGGAGGAATGGTCAGAAGTATGGCAGCTAGGATTCAATGCAAAGAAGTGCAAAATAATGCACCTGGGAAACAAGAACCCAGGGGAAGAATACACAATGGGGGCGTAGTAACAACAACAAAAATGGAAAGGACTTGGGGGTAATCATATCAGATGACCTTAAGGTTAGCAAGCAATGTGAGAGGGCAGTAGGGAGGGCTGGGGGTATATTGGGATGCATAGGGAGAGGCATCAGCAGCAGAAAACTGGAAGTTGTTATCCCTCTGTACAGACAGTTGGTGAGACCCCATCTGGAGTACTGTGTCCAGTTCTGGAGGCCCCATCTCCGCAAGGACATAGACAGCATAGAGGCAGTCCAGAGGAGGGCAACTAAAATGGTACAGGGTCTGCAGGAGAAGCCATATGAGGAGAAACTAAAGGAGCTTAATATGTATACCCCTGAGGAAAGAAAGGAAAGGGGGGACATAATAGAAACTTTTAAGTACCTCAGTGGAATCAACAAAGTCCAAGAGGGTAGCATCTTTCAGAAAAAGAGACATGCAAGAACAGGGGGACACAATTTAAAGATAGACGGGGTGTGGTTCAGGGGCAATGTGAGTAAGTATTATTTTACAGAGAGGGTAGTGAATGAATGGAACAGCCTTCCTGAGGAGGTTGTGGGGTCTAAAACTGTGGGAGAATTCAAGAATGCATCGGACAGACATAAGGCAATTCTTGTGGGGGGTAGGAAGAAATAGGCTGTTGGTTAACTAGGATCTGCTGCCTATCCTGTAGGTAGGGAAATGGGCAGACTAGATGGGCCAAGAGGTCCTTATCTGCAGTCAAAGTCTATGTTTCTATGTTTCTATGGTGTTGAGACTTGAGTAGCAACAACACTGTGCCCAAAAGCATTCAAAACTTTGACCCCTTCATTGTGCCCAGAAAGGGAGGGGGGGTGGACAACATGATATGAGATAATTGCAATATGTTTGGGTCATCCATTTAGGTTAGGTACAGTACATCAAATAATTGTTGCAATATTCAAAAATGAGATTAAAAATCCCTCAAGTAAGAGTTGGGCCACTGAGGTAAGGAGGAACCAAAGCTAGAAATTGATCAGTTATCAGACGATAGACCATTATAAAACTTAGACTGTCAGTTTAAGATTGGCTGAAATCTCATACAAAATCAGTGGAGTCTGTGGGGATGTTTGCTTACCACACTGGCTGGGACATTATTTAGGTTAGCAGTACTGCTGCTGCTGGCAGCTGCCTACCTTTGCTGGAGATGATGCTGGTTGCTGGTTGCTGGCTGCTAATGCTCTCCTCCACTTGATCTGCTGCTCTGTGGTGGTGCCGCCGGCTTCCTGGACCAAAAGACTCCACCTGGCCACTTCTAGGCCTGCCTGTCTAAACCTCCCTAACCCCACCCGATGCACTTCAGTTGCTCACTTGCTCTACTCCCCTTCTCCTGCAGTGCTAGTCTGCTGCTCAGCCTGGCCCTCCTTCTCTTGAGTGGTTTGTTGCTGTTTGCTCAGGTTTGCTTCTCTATCCAGCGCCGGTGGCCTTCTGTATCCAGATCCCAGCTGTCCTGGATCCATTCCCAGGCTGCTCAACCCCTGGATCTCCCTTTCCCTCCTTGCTGGCTGGACTGACTCCTCAGACTACCATGACTGATAGGCAGGCCTGGCCCAGCCTGCTGCGCTGCCTCGCTGCTGGTGGTGTGGTGTCCCAGACTCGCAGCCGAGTGCTGACTCCCACCTGGTCTTTGGCTATTCCTCTCTAGCTCAGCTGTCAGCTCCTCTCTTTTCTGGGCAAGCTGAACACCCAGCCCACCACCTCTTCTTCTATGCTGGCCTGCCGCTCACTCCCTCCCTCCGCCCGCAATGGAAACTGTCCTCTGTCTCCCGAGTCCTCTCACATACAGCCCTGATGCATGCACGCACGTGTATCATGCCCAAACTGCCCAATATAAGCCTTCTCTCTCCCCCCAGCCAATCACAATGTGGCAAGTTAAAAATTGCCAACCAACCAGTCAGTGACAGACAATAATTTTCGGGGGGGGTGAGACAAACCAAGGGTAATGTGGGAGCGGCATAGTATGGCAAAGAAGGCGTCAATTTTAAATAAACAGCTGCACCACCAGTGCAGAGTTGCACCAGTGCAATAAACAGTGGGGCAGTGAGCGGCGGGTGGGAGGGGCTAAGCGAGTCGTCACAGCTCAGCAGAGGGGCACCCATGCACAGAGAAACCAACCAGTGGAAAAAAATTATAAAAAGGAAAAAAGGCAGTAGATGTGGCAAGATATTGCTGGGGCTCAGCCCAGGTCAAAAAATATTGCTGGGGCCAATGCCCAACGGGCCCATACAACCTGGCGCCTATGGACCTGAGATATGCACACTCAATCCATTCAATCCCCTCATTCCCCTGAGAACAACCACCATTATAGCTGGCATAGTGTCTGCATGACATGAAGTGACTATGGGCCTGAACTTGATTCAGGATGTCCCACCAGTGGTCTCAAGTAATGTTTCCTGAGGCAACATGTCAGAAACATGGCAACATGTTTGGGGTTGGAGTGGTGTGATGTCACCACACCCAGTCCTCATATATCCTTACTGTTATGCTGTCAATGTAATCGCTCTTGCCCTACAAATGTACACAACTACATATATATGTGGATGTATGTAGGGATGAGAGCACAGGACCCTGCTCTCCCACAAGCAAATAAGGCTACGATTATACTTTCTCAAAAAGTAAGCTCATTCTTCACAAAAAAAGCTTTGTTAATGCAGCAGCTAGTGTTCCACCATCAAAAGTTTGGAAATATGGTGTTAGGGTTTCCAACCACACCCCCACCCTCCATGTGCCAGCAGGGGTTGGGTGTGTGCCTTGAGGTTGTCAGCCCTAATGCTCACACCATTCTCCTATACTGTACCATCTCTGCTACCTTATGAAAGGGGTGAGCATTAGGCTGACAACCTAAATATATATATATATATATATATATATATACACACACACACACACACACACAAGATGTTGAGTGAAGATTGGTCATTAGGTCAACTCACCCCATTCCATGTATAAACAAACATATGCTGCAGTATAGGATAATGGGGTGAGAGTTAGACCTGATGACCCAATGGGACACACGATGCCTGTTGTTGTGTGGAGGTGGGGGGTGGGGGTTGGGGTGGGTTAGTAGGGGTGGGAACCCTGGGGTGGGGCATTAGGGGGGAAACCCTAACAACTCATTTTCCTGCTTTCATCACTGCAGTATTCACCCTAACTGATGCATTAACAACATTTTTTGCAAAGAATTTCCCACCTTTTTCACATAGTATACAGTAATTGCATGCTCATTTTACTGTGGGAGCACAGGGTTGTTTGGACCCTGTGCTCCCATCCATCCACCGAGATAGTACAACATAGTACAACAGTATCCATATGTCATGGTGAGAGTTCAGGGTCTGAACCCTCCATCAAGCTAGTACAGCACTTCCATCCCTCCAGCGAGATAGTACAATGTGGTATTCACCCTAAATGATGCATTAACATTTTTTGCAAAGAATTTTCCTTCTTTTTCAGACAGTATAATTGCATCCTCATTTTACTGTGGAAGCTCAGGGTCCTTCAGACCCTGTGCTCCCATCCTTCAACTGACATAGTACAACATAGTACAACAGTATCCATATGTCACGGTGAGAGCACAGGGTCCAAACCTTCCATCAAGATAGTACAAAACTGTCCATATGTCACAGTGCTAGCGCAGGGTCCTTTGGACCCTGTGCTCCCATCCCTTCATCCAGATAGTACAATTGCACAATGTGCTCCCATCCATACATCCAGATAGTAGAACAGTATCCATATATGTCAGTGAGAGCACAGCTGCCATCTGTCCATCAAGATAGTACAATTCTATACTTTCTTTCTGTTATATAAACATCATTTGTTATTAATAAATATCATTAACAGTCACATCAATAAAACAAATAGGAAGAAATGAGCTAAAAAACAGGAATTTTGCCAATGTTTAAATTAAGAAAAAATGAGTAACTCATTAGATTTGAAACCAGGATGTTTCAAACTGCAGCTCTGTGCACTACTCATCATCCCACTGCAGCACTGTCATTGATTTCTGCTTTTCTATGCATTAGTATCTGTCACTGTGGAAGCAGAGAAATGTTCATAATAAACAGAATAGTTTCGAAAGCAGACCAGACAATTTTCATAAGCAACACCACATCGTTGGAAAACATGTGAAAATTGAAGAAAATGGTCACAAAAGCAACTTTTTTTGCAAAAATGACACAAAAATGTTTGAAAACGCTCCTTCGTTTATGAAAATGGAACACTTCCATTTCCATAGACAGTACTTGATAACATGAGAAAATTGGAGAAAATGGTCAAAAAAGCACCTTTTTTGTGAAAACAAAACGCTTCCATTTCCCCAAGCAGTACTTCATACATGCGATAATTAGAGAAAATGGTTGAAAAAGCAAATTTTTCCAAAAACAACACAAACATTTTCAAAACGCTTCCTCGCTTCCAAAAATAGGACATTTCCATTTCTGCAAACACTACTTCATTTTCAGAAAATAATGCTCTGTTTTCACAAATAAAGCCCAATTTTTGAAAAAAGTCCCTATTTTCACAAAAAGTGCCCCATTTTCTAACAAAAATGACACATTTTTGAACAAAATGCCCTATTTTCACAAAAAATGCTGAAATTTTGAACAAGAATGCCCGATTTTCAAAATAAATGCCCCATTTTTGAAGAAAAATGCCCCATCTATGAACATAAATGCTCCATTTTTGCAACTAATTCCCTATTTTTGAACAAAATGCTCTTTTTTCACAAAACAATGCCCAATTTTTGAACACAAATGCCCCATTTTTGCACACAAAATGCCCAATCTTGAAACAAAAATGACCAATTTCCAAACAAAAGTGCCCAATGTTTTGAAAAAAATAGTTGTCAAAAAAATTCAATTTTCGAGCAACAATTACGTTTTCCCATAGGAAATAATGGGAAATTGAAAGCTTGATAACTTTTGAATGGATTCATATTTTTTCACCAAATGTTTAAAAGTCACATCTGTGATCCAAAGGCTTTCTACTCTGAAAATGTCAGCCCACAACATAAAGCCATTTTTGAGATCCAGGATGAAAATAAATGTTGTCAAATCCCAATTTTTTTCTGTTATTACAACACTTTATATCACAGAAATCACCCAAAGGAGTCTCACCACATTTGGCAAGTCAAGAGACCTTCCCCTAGAGATTAGCTATTCCAAATTTCATGCAAATCTGTTATTAACCCTCAATTTTTGAACTTTAACCTAGAAGTGCACTTTCACATTAAGAATACTGGCACAACTGCACCAGTATTATATATTTATTATTTATTGAAGTCTTGGATGACACCTGTGAGCGGATGCTCATTATGAGGTTTCACATCAGATACATTAACACAAGAAGACATAATACAGTTACAGTAAATTATACACACAGAGTACAAAAGATTCAACAGTACATCGGTTGCAAAGAGTAGCGATTCACAAATTGTGCTGAGGCATTGTACATGGTATGCCAGCATCCTGTGGAAGAGAGAGAGAGGCAGAGGCAGACTGTTAGAGTGAGGTAGGGAGGGGCAGGGAGAGGCAGTGAGAGCTGGGATAGGGAAGGAAGAGAGAAAGAAAAAAGCCACAGAGTAGGGGGTGTGAGGCAAGTGCTAGAACAAAGGGGGTGGGAGGCAAGTGCTTGGGCAAAGACTTAACCTCGTGGGCCAGGAGATGGAAGTGCTGAGGCATATTAAAGCTGCAGACCAAAATAGTTAGGGTTGGTGGGCCACTTTCATGTTAAACCCCAAAGTTTGACCTTTACTAACTTTGCAACTGTATGTCTGATTTGACTGCAATTTTGCATGTGCAGTGTTCAATTATAGATCTCTGGATCTGGAAAGTTTGTTCTAGTGGGATGTACAGCTACAGAGGTGTAGAGTGTCAAAAAAGTGAAAAATATCTCACCTTTGTGTATTTTTGGTCAGGCTTAAAGGACTGAAGAATGCTTCTGAGTGAATTCAGATTTGCATGTCTATATGTGACCTGGGTTAAACAGGTGCCTTTTGAAGATTTGGTGAACAAATCTTAATCCTTTCCAAAGTTATGCAAGTTTTTCATGTCCCATTTTAGGACATGGGAAAATTTATATGTGCATTGTGAAAACTTTCACGATCACTTTTTTGTTGTCATGCTCCCTAATTTTGTTTTCGTGCTGCCACCATCTTGTTTTCGGTTAGCGAGAGACAAAAAATGTTGTAACTCAAAAAATAATGCCCTTTGGGAAACAACAGCAGTTGTGTTTACCTAAATGGGGCCTGTGGAATCTGCTTCTGGGGTCAGTTTGCCCTTTATCAATGGAGTTATTTATTTATTATCTATTTACCTCCTCTGTCAGTGGCTGTAAGGGGAAGGTGACTGAGGAATGTTAAGCCAAAGCAAAAAACATGCTTTTTGCATTTGCTGACAGCAGAGTGCCCAGTCCCCATATTGGCATTGCAAGCACCCCCCATCTGTGTCCCATAAATTATTTTTTTTACTGTATACGAACATACGAACATCCAAAATTTGCCAGCAGATAAAGGCCTAGAGGTCTATCAAGTCTGCTCGAATGTGCAGCTAGCACCCCTTATTCTGCAGCTGCCCCTCCCTTCCACCCTTCCCCTTCATTAACCCTCCCCTTGTCCTGTCCCATCCCCTTTTGAAGCAGTCCACTGTTCTACTGCATACCACTTCTGCAGGTAATGCATTCCACCCAGCCACCACCCTCTCTAAAAAGTGTCTCCTCATCTCCTCCTGAACCTTTCTCCTCCAGTCTCATATCATAGCCCGGTGGCCTCCCTCCCTTTACTTTGAACAGCCCTCTGTACCTGTCTTGTTTATTCCTTTCATGTATTTAAGGTTTCAATCATGTCATCCCTGTCCCTCCTCTCCTCCAGTGAGTACATGTTCAACTCCTTCAACCTCCTCTCGTATGATAAGTCCCCAGCCCCTTGATCATCTTTGTCACCCTGCGCCTGTACCCCTCCAGTAACTTAATGTCCTCTTCAGATACGGGTGCCAGTACTGCATGCAGTACTCCAGGTGTGTTCTAACTAATGACCTATACAGTGGCAGAATCACCTCCTCCCTCCTCGAGGATATACCCCTTGCAATACAACCCAGCATTTTGTTGGCCTTTGCAGCTGCCTTCCTACATTGTGCTGAGTTGTTCTTTGACCCTGTGATGAGCACACCCAGATCCTTCTCCTCCTCTGCCTGGGTTAGCTGCACTCCCCCCAGCTGGTAACTCCTCCTTGGGTTCTTCATCCCAAAATGCAGCACCTTGCACTTTTTGGCATTAAACCCCAGTTGCCAGGTGTCTGACCAGGTTTCAAGCTTTGCCAGATCATCCTGCAACCCCTGCCATCCCCCTAGGTCATCCACCACCGCGCCTACCTTGGTATCATCAGCAAACAGACTGATCTTGCTCCTGATGTCCCATGATATGTCTGCAATGAATATCCTAAACAACACTGGTCCCAACACTGAGCCCTGTGGAACACCGCGTCACTGCCCTTGGGTGTGAGAGCTCCCACCCACCACCACCTCTGTTGCCTTTCCTGAAGCCAGTTCCCTACCCAGCTCACCAGCTTTGCACCTGCCCCGTGCCTACTAACTTCCTTCCCAGCCTTCCATGCGGCACTGAGTCAAATGCCTTACTGAAATCCAGATACAGGACATCCACTGCATGGCCCTGTCCAGTTGCCTAGTTACCCAGTAATAGAACCCGACCAGGTTAGTTTGGCAGGATCTGCACGATGAAGCCATGCTGTCTGCTGTCCTGTAGTCCTTTGGCCTCTAGGAGGCGCCACCAGCCTCCTTCAGGATAGTCTCCATTAGTTTACCCACGATGGATGTGAGGCTCACTGGTCTGTAGTTTTCCGGTTCATCCTTGGGGCCACTCTTGTGGAGGAGCACCAAATGAGCCATCCTCCAGTCCTGAGGTACACACCCCGAATGTAGTGAGGCATTAATGGTCTGCCAAAGGTCCTGCAAGGACCTCTGCCAGCTCCTTCAGTACCTTGGTGGATGCCATCTGGGTCTGGTGCCTTGTCCACCCTCAGTGCCTCAAACCCTCTCAACTCTGCCCTCCATGATTTCCCCATCTGTCACCACTCCCCCGCTTCTGCTTTTCTCCCACCTTGGGTGTCACCCCTCTTCTCTTTAGTAAATACTGAGCAGAAGTACTACATTTAGTGCTTAACTACTTATAAGCACCCTGTTTCCACCCAACCCCTCCTTCCTTATCCTTACAGCTCCTTTTCTCCCTGATGTACTTAAAGAAGTCCTCTTCCCCCTTCTTAATGCCTTGTGCCAGCCTGAGTTCCGTGAGATGCTGGCTCTCTTACTGCCTTGTCACCTCCTTCGATTCTGTCAAGTACTCCTCCCTGTCCTCCCCCCCTCCCTGTTTTCTTATACTTCCTAAAGGCAGCTCTTTTCCTCCTTACCTTTTCCATGACCTCCTTGCTTAACCAGCTTGGTTTCTTAGCCCTAGCCTTCTTGCTCTGGGCTTTGCAACAGGTTTTGGTTGCCTCCACTATTCCCAGCTTTATGAGCTCCCACCTCTGGTTAGTGTCCATACTAGATTGAATTCTGGCCAGGTACCCTTTTACCACTTCCCCCATCCTCCCAAAGTTGGCCCTCCTGAAGTCCAGCACTCTTGGGCCAGATTACATTCCTTCCTTGCCCATATCCAATGTGAGCCATACTGAGTGGTGGTCACTCCCTGACAGCAGTTCCTCCACTGTAAGTTCTCTCACAAAGTCCCCATTTGCCAGCATAAGGTCAAGGGTATTCCCTAACCTGGTTGGTTCACTGATCATTTGCAGCAGGAAGCTGTCCTGGAAGGCATCCAGCAGTACCTGCTCCCTTCTGTTCCTGGTTGTTGTTGTGCTCCAGTCCGCTCCTGGCATGTTGAAGTCCTCCACAATCACCACATTACCCTTCTCGCAGGTCCTCCTGATCTGTCCCGCTAGTTCCCTGTCTAACTCCTCCATCTGAGATAGTGGCCTGTACACCACTCCCATTCTAAGAATCCTATTCTTGGAATCATGGATTTGCACCCAAAGTGACTCTGTACTACCTTCCTCCCCTTCCTCCCTTACACACTTCAGTCCTTCCTTCACATATAGTGCCACCCCCCCTTCCCAATCACCCTGTCCCTACAAAATAACATGTACCCAGGTACAGGCAGGTCCCAGTCATTGTATTGGGTGGCCCATGTTTCTGTGATGGCTGCAATGTCCACCTCTCCCTCTGCCATGAGAACCTGTAACTCTGCAGTTTTCCTCTCAAGGCTCCTAGCATTAAGGGTAACCACCTTCCACCCTTTTCCCCTCCTCCCATCCTGCCCTCCTTTCCTAGCATCACCAATAGTACTTGCCAACAGCGGGGTGCCTACTTCCCCTGTCAGCATTGTAGGTCCCCCCACCAGTGTGGGACACTGGGGAGCCCACTCCCAGTGTCCTCATATATAAACTAAGGCCCTCCCCAATGGTGTGGGACACTGGGGAGCTCAACATCATTGTACTCAAAGATTCGCTACATTTTTTTCCTAGAAAAGAAAACAGTCCCCCAAAGTATTTTTTTATTGTTTTTAAATCCTTTGAAAAGGAAAATGGTCCTACATCTCCCCACCCCATTCCCCCATCCCACCCTCCCACTTAGCCCCAACCACCCCCACACATGACCGTGCCATATACTTACCAATGGAGGTCCTTGGGTGTCATTTTCTGTTGACCAGGACATATCTGCACTCTTCAAAGCTGAACCACAAACTGAAGAATCAAGGTAAGTGCTGTATAATGGATGTCAATGGTATTTGAACTTATGCTGATATTGTAGCCATTTTAAGGTATTTTTGCACCAAATTTTCAACATGGGCTTTTTGGAACCCCTCTTCATGAACACTGTTGTCTCATTAATCAGACCTGTAAGGTGATTTCATGGACACTGCATAAAATCACCTTTTGGGACCAAGCAACTACAGGACAGTGCCAATGTTCACGAGCTGGGGTCCCAAAAAGCCCATGCTGAAAATCTGGTGCAAAAATACTAAAAAACAGCCAAGTCATGTACAGCCTTTGACATTTTCCTACGCACACGCTTAACTTTTCCAATTTTTAATATTTTCACTCCAAATTTTCAACATTGACATTTTTCATGCCACCTCATGAACAGTACAGCTGTCATTCCTCACATCATGCCCAAAACATGTTTCCACATCTGTGGCATGGAATGGCATTTTGCCATGGATGAAGAAATTTTCACATATGGGGTTTATGAGGTAGGGTGGTAAGAAGAATATATTGAAAATGTAGAGTCAACATGTGAAAGAAATTACAAGATTATGACCATTCATTGCAATGTTGCCATAGAAACATAGATGTTGACAGCAGATAAGGACTGCAAGGCCTATCCAGTCTGCCCATTTATTTTTCTACCTTATGAATGTGCCATTGGCATTTGCTCTGTCACTGGCCTTTTTATTCATACTTATCTGTATTGCTCCCTTATGCCTATCCCATGCCTGTTTGAAGCCCTGCACTGTATTCATATACACCACTTCCTGAGGTAGGCCATTCCATGCATCTTCCACCCTTTCCGTGAAAAAGAACTTCCTCACATTACCTCTTAATCAGCCTCGCTCTAATCTCATGCTGTATACTCTTGTCCCGCAATTCTTCTTATACTGAAACATGTTAGACTCTTTCACCTTGTTAATGCCCTTAAGGTGTTTGAATGTTTCAATCATATCACCTCTCTATCTCCTTTGCTCCAGGGTACACATATTGAGTTCTATTAATCTGTCCTCATATGTTCTCTGATGCAGTCCCTACACCATTTTGGTTGCCCTTCTCTGGACTGCCTCAATTTGGTTAATGTCCTTGTGAAGGTGTGGCCTCCAGTACTGCATGCAGTACTCCAGATGATGCCTAACCAGTGTCTTGTAAAGAAGGATTATTACTTCCCTCTTATGACTTGAGATACCCCTACTAATATACCCCAACATCATCCTAGCCTTACCTACTACTTACCTATGCGCATTCACAACTACAGAAATGTTAAATATTTTGACCCCAGATTTACAATATAGCCTTCTTATTACCCCACCTCATGTATGTCACAGCTGTTATTTTTCAAACCCTGCCCGCAATATGTTTTTGCATCTGTGGTGCAGAATGGCATTGCAGTTGCACATAATTATGTTTTGGCTAGCATTTCATAATTTCTCTGTACCGGGGTACATGAGGTGGTGTAATAAGATGGCTATGCTTTGGTCACTGTTGTTCTACATATGGAAGCACAGGATCACTGGGCCCTGCACTTCCACACCTATATACATATGCACATCTGCAGCGGGATTAACACACAGGGTCTGAATGACCATGCGCTCACACAATAAAATGGGAATACTATAAACTATCTCAAAAAGTAAGGAAATTCCCTACCATGCCACTGTCCACACACCAACAGGTGTCAGGTTGTCCCCTGGGGTCATCGGCCCTAATGCTCACCCCATTCTTCTATACTGTACCATCTTACCTTCCTTACAAATGGAATAGGGTGAGCGTTAGGGACAATTATCCAAGGCACACCCTGACAGTAGGGGTAGGGTGTGGTGATAGGGTTGTGTGAGGTGGGGTGTTATGTTTGGGAACCCTAACACCACATTTCTATACTTTTGTCACTTTAATATAAATCATAACTGATGCATTAATGATGTTTTTTTTGCAATGATTATAGTAAGAATTGAGTACAACCTTCTATGTTAAAGCCACATTTGCAAACGTTAATAACATTGGAACTTTTCAACAGATTTGAGCAATTGTTGGCATGCATAATTTCTAGGGGTAGATATCTTGACTGGGGAAAGTTTGTGTGAATCTGTTGAATGGTTCCAAAGTTATTAAAGTTCAAACATCTGTAAATTTACATGTGTTTTGTCTTTTCTTTGTCCACCTGTATCTCAAAAACATTTTACCTTGTGGTCTGAAATGTTCAGGGAAGAAAGCCTTTTCCTCAGAGTTGTGCCTTTTGAAGGACTGGTGAAAACATATTAATCTGTTCACAAGTTATTCACTTTTCAATTTTCCCATTATTTCCTATGTGAAAAATGAGATGTCCTGCACAAAAATACTTTTGTTTTCACATAAGATACTGCATTTTGCATTTAGGGTTACACAGAGTTTAGTTTGTTTTCACAGAGCTCCCTTTTTGCAGGAGCTATTGTCATTTCACATGTACTGTAGGGTCACATAGAGCCTAGTTTTTTTGCATAGCTCTGTTGTGTCCGCCATCTTGTTTTGCCATTAGCAAGAGACAGAAAATAATGAAAACATGTCAAAATGAATGTATTACAAAAAAAAAAAACATCAGAATGGAGCTAAACAGAACCTGTTTAACTACATTCTGATGTTTTCTTTTGTTTGCGGCCAGAAACACCTTTTCTGGGCACACAAAATCTCAGGTGCTGAGCTTAGTGAGAGGACCACTTCTCCAGCGTTCTTTGTATGAGAACAGCAGGGTTTTCTTTACTTCTGCATCTGCAGCTGGAACTCATGCTGCTGGCTGCAGAGGCAGCTGTGAGCAACCCCTTTTCCCTGGTGTCTAGTGCCACGCCCACCCACTGATCACTGGACCCTATCCCTGTTATGTAGTGGTACCCCCTCCTTACCTTTCCCTGTTGTCTAGAGGCACCTTCACCTTCCCCCTGTCATATATATTTATTTTTTTATTTTATTACTAAATTCTATACTGTGGACCATGACCTGCTCCTGGGTGTGCTAAAAAATGCTGTAGCGGACCATCTTTTTCTAAAATGATTTACTAATTATCTTGCTGATCATCACCAGCTGGTTAAGGCAGATGGGGACCTGTCCCTCCGAAAACCCTTAATGAGGTGTGCCCCAATGGTCCATCTTGGGGCCTTTACTCATTGATATCTATATCAACAACATTAATAATGGTATCGAGTCAGCAAACATCCACCTGTTTGCTGATGATACTGTTCCTAATACAGATAGACCTGCCCTGGAACTTGTCTGTAGGGAGCTCCAACGTGATTTTAACCACTTACAAAAAAATCTTCTGCACCGAAAGCTCCTTCTAAATGCCAAAAAACTAAGGTCATGCTCCTTGCCCATCAGCCAATGCTTCTAATCACTGTACCCCTTGAACATCTACTCAAGTATCCACACTCCTGGGTGAACATCTGGAAACTATATTGAAATTCAAGTATCTCGGTCTCTGGATAGACCACATGCTGTACTTCATTGATCATATCGATGACTTATCCAAAAAAAACTTAAACAGAGACTTGGACTCTTTTTTTGGATTAGGAACTTACTCATTCTGGAAGCAAAAACTAGGTTGGTCCTGACTACCTTTTTGCCCCTCCTGCATTACGTTGATTTCCTGTATGGCCATGGCTCAATCTCTTCCCTATCCAAACTGAACACTCCTTATCACTGTGCTATTAGATTCATTACTGGTTTACTGTACTCAACCCACCACTGTGACCTTTGAGCCAAGGTAGTTTGGAGCTCATTAGGCGTCAGACAGCAAAAGACGCAGTCTTCTGGACTTACAGAGCTATCCTTAACAAGTTCCTGCAGTATATTGTGGGCTGTCTGCCTGTCTGTAGTGATGGAAACTACTCCTTAAGAATCATAGAATCTTGATGGCAGAAAAGGACCATAACAGCCGATCTACTCTACTCTACTCTTCCCTCTACACCTCCCCCTCCCTGCCAACTCCTGCCCTCCTCCCGATACTCATCCCTATATGCTTGTCCCATGCCCTGTTGAATTCTTCCACCAATTTAACCTGCACAACTCTGTCTGGTAGTCTGTTTTAGGGCTCCACCTCCCTCTGCATGAAGAAATGCCCTTTCACATTTATTTATTTATTCATTTATTTATTTATTTTATTTTAGTCTTTGGTAACTGGGTAAGGCCCATAGGCATAAGTGCCTGTTTTCAGGGACAACCTGGGAGCACTGGGTGGTTAAGTGACCTGCTCAGAGTCACACAGTATGCAAGTGGAGGTTGTGAGAATCAAACCCAGGTCTGGTCTACTCGGTGTATCAAGCCCGTTCACAGCTCATTATTCTAACCTCTAGGCTATACTGCCATACATTGCCCCTATACCTTTTTCCTTGTAATCTGAGGCTGTGCCCTCTAGTTCTGACCACCTCCTTCCTCTTAAGTAAACCTTCTTCTCTCACTTTATTGAGCCCCTTTACATATTTAAAAGTTTAAATCATGTCTCCCCTTTCCCTCCTTATCTCCAGTGTGTACAGATCCAGCTCCTTACACCTCTGCGTGTATGACTTTCCCTGCATACCTTTCACCATTTTGGTTACCCTTCTCTGAACCCTCTCCAATGCATCTATATCCTTGAGGAGATGTGGCCTCCAGAACTGAACCCCATACTCCAGGTGCGGCCTCATCATGACTTTGGTAATGGGCATTACCTCCCTCTTTCTGCTAGTAATGCCCCTGCCAATGCGTGCCAACATTCCATAGGCCTTATATTCCATTGGCCTTTCTTATATCTCACTTCTAATCCCGAGGTTCGAAACATGCTATGGTAAATCTGCAATATGCCACACCCTATGGAATTGCATACAGAAAAATGATGATGCTGGCAATCCCCATAAAGATGACTTTCTTCAAATTACTGTACCTGCATGTGTCTAAAGAGACCTGTGAGTGACTGCTTTCATTGATGGTACTTACAATCCATGATCTTTGATTAGAACTCTTGGCTGTTCCCCTTCCTTAACTTTACCCTCTGTTCACCATGAAGCCAAATGCATTCTACCCTACCCTTACCTCCCCTAGACTAGAATGCTCTTGGCTGTTCCCCTTCATTAGCTTACCTTCTGTTCACCATCAAGTCTAGTACATTCTATCCCCACCATAACTTCCCCTCACTGTCTCTCTGTTCTTGGCCTCCATGCTATAACTCCTTTCTGGTTCTTTCCCTGCTCCTGCTTGGAAGCATATCTTAGATGTATCATCATAGGTTGAATGTTTGATACTTAGCAACAATAGATGCATTGTGTTATTTTTCCTATTGTCTTATTTTTATTTATAAAATGTCAGGGTAAAATCCAGCAATCTGATTGACTCCTATTTATGTGTAAAATATAGTTTACACATGGTTAAAAAAAAAGACTGCTCAGCAGTGAAGAGTCTAGAACCCAGATCAATGGGCATTTGGAACACATATATTTCAGTTAGCCCCCTACAACCAGAACTGATCTTCCACCACAAACATGGTCACTGCCTTTACACTGTAAAAAACTTCAGCTGGGCCCCAAAAAATAAAACTACCTTAAATAAAAAATAAAACAATTAATTAGATGATGTTTCCCTGATTTTCACACTTCCCTTACATACATAAAGAAATTAGAAACAATAAGCATTGTTTATAGTTTTCACTACAACTGTTTCTTTGCTGACAATGAAAAATACCCCTTCTGTCATTACCTGCTCATCAGGGAACTCTCTTCTTCATGTCCTGACAGTGCTATATTGAGTATCTGGCTGTGACAAAGGCCTTTGTTGTCTATGTATATAGGGTGTTTAGAGAGAAACATGTTGCCAGTTTAACTGAGCAGAAATTTGAATGCATGTATTTCGTGGTAAACATTCCATGATAAACATTCCATACCTTGGATGTGGAGAAAAATGGGAAAAAAAGGAAGAAGATAGTAGGCAATAATACAATGACATCATCAATGACATCACTTGCAGTGGGTGGAAGGACTATTTTATCTCAAATGTACACAACCAAATCTATTATTTCTACATATGGACGTGATTTTCCCAACATTTAAAAGTAAAAAAGGAGCCAATTTTATAAGCACAATAAGACACTCAGGGATGTATGTAAAATATATTTTAAAGCATATCCAGTGGCTGAAGTCACTCTGCCTTCAGCCATCATGCCTTACTACACCCCTGGCTATGCTGTAAAATATGTTTTACACACACCCCTTTGTGCCTTATTGCTTACATGTCCGTGGTTTGATCATGTATCTACATTACCACAGTGTTTATATTTTTGTAATTTTTGTACTTTTTTCTATTTACTGACCAGGTCCACCTTGCAAATGAGTTTTCCTCAGTGGGGTTTTGCCTGGTAAAATAAAGATTGATTTGATTGATTAATTGATTCTGACACCGGAATACCCACTCCTGGTATCAGATGCCCCCCCCCCAGTTTATTGTCTTATTTTATTCTGACAATGGGGGGCCAAAAGCCCATGTTGGTGGTAGAAGCCCCTCCCCTCTCTAGAAGTGTTGGATACTGGAGAGCCCACTAGCAGTGTCCTGAAAGACTTGTTTGTTTTTTTCCGTAGAGAAGAATACCATTCCTCAACAGCTTTTTTTGTTTAACCTCACCATCCCCCCTTCCCATCCCGATCCTCCCACTGAGCACCCAGCACCCCACCCTGCCTTACCCTATACTTACCTCTGGAGTTCATATGCTGTCATATTCCGTGGACCATGACAGAATTGCAGTCTTCTATGAAGCAGATATTTGATGTTCGAAAATGCAGTATGTGTGAAAATAGGTATAGTTTATTTTCACACATGCTACATTTTCAAAAATAATATACCACTTGAAACATTTAATTACTAAATAACAAAAAAACAGTGTGTTGAGTATAGTTTCTCTGTGATGCAGAGGACAAGGTACTGGGACTGAACAACCAATGATCCTGGGTTCAAAGCCAGTTTGTTCATATTTTTTTCACCTATATTGAAAGACAAAAAAATGAGGGAAGACTGGTTCCAAACCCAGGAACCCCAAGCCCTAGGATGCATGCCTTGTCCTTTATGCCACAGGACACATGCAACAAAGCAGGTGTTGTGGTTCTTGTGGTGGTTGGAAAGAGACTGTGCATGACCCCATGCCCTACCTCCCAGCAGTGTGGGACACTGGGGAGCCCAGTCCCAGTGTCCTGAAGTAGTTCTTTATTTTTTATTTGACGGCATTGGCAAGCCCAGTCCCTGTGTTAGAAATAAAAACACCCACCCCTTTCCCAGCACTGAAAGGCACTATGGATCCCACTTCCACTCCCAGTGTCCCGAAATACTTATTTATTGTTTAGCAGCCTGAAAAAACAGAAAATGGTCCCTCATTGTTCTCCCATCCCACACCCCATCCTCTCCCTCCCACTGTGCACTCACCACCTCACACCCCTCTTATCCTATACTTATATCCAGAGGTTGTCTGTTGTCATCTTCTGTGGACCAGGACATGTCTGCTTTCTTTGAAGCCAAACCACAAACTGAGGAATCAAGGTGAGTTCCATATAATGTATTTCAATGGTGTTTAGCACTTATGTTTATAACTTTGGTATTTTTAGATATCACTTCACCAAATTTTTAACATGGACCTTTTGGGACCCTGCCTCATGAACACTGTTGCTATTTTTTCATTAATCATGCCAGGAAGGTGATTTTGTAGTGGCTGCACAAAATCATGTTTTTGGACTGATTAACCAAATGACAGTGCCAGCATTCATGAAGTGGTGTTCCAAAAAGCCCATGTTGAAAATTTGGTGAAAATATTCCTAAAAATGGCTGAGTCATGGCCATTCATTGAAATTTGTCTATGCACATGCACAACTTTGGTGGTTTTCAACATTTTGTCTCCAAAATTTCATCATAGCCATATTTGCACACCCCTTCCTGAACAGTACAGCTGTAATTTTTCACATCTTGCCTGAAATGTGTTTTCACACCTATGGTGTTGAATGGCATTTTGGCACAAATTTGTAAATTCTCACCTATGGGGTTTGTGACATTGGGTCAGGAGAAGAATATGTTTAAACTTTTGGGGTCAAAATGTGAAAAAATGCCAAAGTTTTGACCATTCATTCCAATTTCACTACACCTGCTCATAACTTCGTAAATGTTAAATATTTTTACCCCAGATTTTCAACATAGACTTCTTATTACCAAACCTCATGCATGTCACAGCTGTCATTTTTTAAATCCTGCCCAAAATGTATTTTTGCACCAGTGGTATGGGATGGTGTTGCACTTGCACACTTAGATTTTGGCATGGATTTGCAAGTGTTCTGTAAGGGGGTACTGAGGTGGAGTAATAAGATGGCTATGCTAACAACTTGGTAAATGTTGTCCTGTAAATCAAACTGCAGGGCCTGGAAGGCCCCGTGCTTCCACATCTACGTACATATATGCATGTATGGGGGTATGGCAAATAATGATATGATTATACTATCTGAAAAAGTAAGGAAATTCATTGCAAAAAAACTTTGTTAATGCATCAGTTAGGGTTGTTACTAAAGCAACAAAAGCAGGGAAATGCGGTGTTAGGGTTTCCAACCCTAACACTCCTTCCCCATCCTTCAGACACTGACAGGCATCAAGGGTGTGCCTTGGAGTCAGTGACCCTAATGCTCACCCCATTCTCCTCTACTGTACCCATCTCAGATTTTTTACTTAAGGAATGGGATGAGGGTTAGGCCAATGACCCCAAGGTACACCCCAGTGCATGTCAGTGTCTGCAGGTTAGGATGTTAGGGTTTGAAACCCTAATACCACATTTCCCTACATCTGTCACTTTAGTAACAACCCTAACTGGATGCATTTGCTACAGTTTGCTGCAAATGACGTAAAAAGTGTTTGTGTGTGTGTGTGCGTGTGTGTATGTGTGTGTGTATATATATATATATATATATATATATATATATTAGAAACAAAAACTCAGTTTAATGCATCAGTTAGGGTTGTTCCACAGTGACAAAGTGAGGAATTTGATGCTAGGGGTGAAACCTCCTTGCACCCTCCAGTCCCCCAACCAGCATCAGGGTGCACATCGGGGTCATCGGTCCTAACTCTCACCCCATTCTCCTATTCCTCAGCTTCTTTCTACATGTGATGGGGTGAGAGTTAGGGCTGATGACCCCAATGTGCACCCCAATGCTGGTTAGGGGGGCTAGAGGGGTGCAAGGGGGGGTTCAGCCCTAACATTGAATTTCCTGGCTTTTGCTGCTGTGGAACATCCCTAACTGATGCATTAAATGGAGTTTTTTGCCTCTAATTTCCCTTCTTTTTGAGAATAATAATGAGAAATAGTGAATGTAATGTGGTGGCGGGAGCGCGGGGCCCATAGTAACACAGTGCCCGCAAACGCAAATGGTAATGCGCATGGTGATGCAAAGTGAAACAGAAAGAGAAACAGTACTGTAGACACAAATGGTAAAAATAATGCAAATGGAAGTTCAAATGAAAATGCAAAGGGTAATGTACATTGTGATGTAGACGGGAACGGCAAGTGAAATGGGTACGGAACCGCAAGTGGAAGTGGTAAGGGTAACAGTAATGTAAGTGCACAGACTGGTTTTCCCCAAAAGTTGCATAGAGAAAGACAGTGAGGACAAATAATGTATGCATAATAATGGGTCTCAGAGCAGAAAATGAGGAGTTGGAATACTAAATTGCTTATATCTTAGGAACCGTACGACGTAGAAAAAAAATGTAAAAGTCATATGATTTATGACTTTCCTGGCTAGATTTGCACTAATCCCCCATTAAGGGTTATGAATTTTTATGATGAAAAGTCTGTATCTCACACCATTTCTGAGATACAGGCACTAAAAGGTGCGGCGAACGCTGTAATGTTATCCTATGGGGAAAAAAGAGAAGTTCAGAGTACCATAACTTTTCCGCCCTGTAATATTTTTTTCACCAAACCACACAAAGCACATCTGTTGGATGTTGGCTTTCTTCTTTCCAAATTCCAAGACCAAACCATTATTTTGCAGCAGGATGGCAAAGAATTCCTGTCATGCAGTGGACGCCACAATGTTAGTCTATGGGAAAAAGTGTAAACTTCAGAGTACCACAACTTTGCATCCATGCAATCTTTTGTCACCAAACTACCAAAAGGCACATCTGAAGGATGTTGGTTGCCTTTCTTCCAAATTTCAGCCCAAAAGACCAAACCGTTCATTTGCAACAGGGTGGCAAAGAATTCCTGTTATTTTGGGCATAGAGTCGCAAAGTAGTGTCGTGATTTGAGAAAGCTTTCACACAGATTTGCTAAAGTGTCATGAGTGGGACACTACTTTTTCCAAAAAATTTAAAAACATATTTCTGGGGTGTTTAACCACAAAATAAAGACTTGGCCAGCATCCTCAGGGTCCTACTAGGTGAACACAGAAAGAATTGTGTCCCTAGAAGGTCCCAATTTTAAATGCCAAGCATTTTTATGATCACTAACTGAAAACAAAATGGCAGATTTGTGACACTTCTAGGGCCATTTGTGACACTAAAAAGTGCTTTGTGAAAGTGTTGACCATTTTGTTAAATTTTCCCATTGACTTATAATGGGGAACTGTTTTTTGAATAACTTTTGAACTGTTTAATATTTTTTCATGAAATCTTCAAAAGACATATCGGGGACCATGGTCGCATGTTCCCTGAAGTTTTTGAATCAGTCACAAAACTGTGCTACCTGTAGGGATGAGCAGAGAATTAAAAAAAATGTAAATGTGCACTCAGATCATGCTTCATAACTCCGCAGCCATATATCTGAACAGTACGAAAGTTAGCAGATCCCAAGAAGTATGGCTCTTAATCATGTATTCCAAATGTCATGAAAATCTGTTGAATGGTTGCAAAGTTATTAAGGTACAAAATCTTAGGTTCAACATGTAAATGGCTCCTCAACCCTAACTATGGTAGCACTATCGTGCTACCATGATATAGATATATATATATATATATATATATATATATATATATATATATATATATATATATATATATACACACACTAGTGTCCCCGAGGATGAAACCCAATTCTGCAGCATTTGCGGCACTCTGCAGAATGCTGCAGCAGACCTACTGAATAAAGCAATGTAATTTCAATGGATTTCTCTATGGATTTGCATTGAATGCATTTCAATGAATTTGTCATTCAGGAAAATGTGACACTGCCTGGATGACGTGAATGCCACAGTTTCCTGCATGACAAAAGGTACTAATTACCATTGAAATTACATTACATTATTCAGTAGGTCTGCTGCAGCATACTGCAGAGTGCTTTAAAAGTGGATTACATCCTGAGGGACGCCACTGTATATTATAGTGGTGCGGTCGTGCCAGTATAGTTGGGGTGAAAATGCACTTCTTTGTTGAAGCCCAAACTTTGAGCCTTGATAACTGGAACCATTAAAGGGATTTGCAGAATTGGGCATGCATAATTTATAGTGGTAGGTGCCTTACATTGCCAAATTTTGGGGGAATCCTTCAGGTGGTTTCTGAGAAATAAAGTCTTGAAAAAAACAGACAAATCAGTATTTTTTTACATTTCTTTCTACAGCTGGATCTCAAAAATGGCTTTATGTTGTGGGCTGAAATGTTGAGGGAAGAAAGCCTTTGTGTCATAGATGTGCCTTTAGAAGGTTTGGTGGAAAAATGTAAATCTGTTCAAAAGCTATGACAGTTTTAATTTCCCCAGTATTTCCTATGGGAAAATATATGTGTCAGGCACGAAAATTACCAACTTATTTTCAAACAATAGGAGTACTGTGCAAAAAATACTAGCTTCTTTTTGCAAAGAATGCTGGTATTTTTTGCACAGTTCACAGTCCTGCGATCGACTGAGCTGTGTTTTAAACACAAAAAAACTATCAGAAAACAGCTGAAGAGAACCTGTTCAGGTGTATTCTGATGTTTTTATGGTGTTTTAAGCTGGTACTAAACAAGTTTTCTATGTCGGGTGCCAGCTTATACAGAGAATGGCTTGTAAGCCATTTTCTGTATGAGAAGAGCTGTATTTTCTTGACTCATGCTGCCAGTTGCAGAGCCAAGGAAGACCTGCTGCTTTGTTCACACAATAGCATGTGGTTATTGAGCATATTGGGAGCCCACCCCAGTGTGCCCAAATATATTTGTTTAAAAATCTGTAAAAAGAAGAAAACTGTCCCCCGATGTATTTTTTTCAATGCAGAATCCTGCATCGAAATTTTCCATAATTTTGATGTAGGATCCTGCCTCAAAGTACTCTACAGCACTGTGCAGCAAATTTGCTTTCCAACACAGAGTGCTCAATCCCTGTCTTGGTACTGTGTGCAAATTTATTTATTTTCAGCTCACACAGGGTGCCCAATCCCAATGTCAGTATGCAACCCTGGACATATTTGGCACACTGGGAGCCCATCCTAGTCTGCCAGACATTATTTAAAAGCCTGTGGGAAAAGAAAACTATTCCTAATGTATTTTCTTTGATGCAGAATCCTGCATCAAGATCTGTGATCATTTCAATGGAGGGATCCTGCATCAAACTACTGTGCCCCCTCCACCAACATCGGGGTGCCCAATCCCCATGTTAAATCGATACATATCCCCACCCCCACCCAGAATTCTGTTACACAGGAACCTATATATATATATATATATATATATATATATAAAATACAGTTTAAACCTTTCCAACACTGACACACTGACACCGGGTTGCAGACTCCCAGTGTTAGATGACACCCCCAGCCCAATTTTATTGTTGACAGGGGTGCCCAAGCCACCTGTCAGCATGATCCCCCCAAAACTTATGTGGCACACAGGGAGTCCACCCCAGTGCAATTAAATATTTTTTTTTTTTTAGTTCCTGTAAATGAAGAAAAACATCCCTCAAAGTCTTTTTTATTCATGTTTTGACCTGTAATGATACAAAGGTCCATTGTCGTATCCCCATCTCCTCCTCCATTCCCACCCTCCCTCTGTGCACCCACCTCCCACACACCCCTCACCCATATTTACCTTCTGGAGGTTGGGCACCGCAATCTTCTCTGGACTGGGACACGTATGCACTCTTCAAAGATGGACTGCGAAATGAAAATTGGGTAAGTACTGTACATGGGACTCAATAGGGGGTTTCATCTTAGGTTGATATCTCGGACAATTTTAGGAAATTTTGCACCAAATTTTCAACATGGGGTTCCTGGGACACCACTCCATGAACACTGGAACTGTTGTTTCATTTCTCAGTCCCAAAAGGCAATTTTGTGGTCGCTGCACTGAATCACTTTTTCAGACCAAGAAACTAAATGACAGTGCCACTGTTCGTGAGGTGGGTTTCTAGAAAACTCATGTTGTAAATTTGGTGAAAAAAATTCTAAAAAATTATTGCATTATGAGCGTAAATTGTGCAAATTCTATGCACGCTCATAACTTTGCCAATTGTTAATATTTTCACTTCAGATTTTCAACATTGCTCTTTTTTCACACCTCCTTATGAATAGTACAGCTGTCATTTTGCACATCCTGCCCAGAATGTGTTTTCACACTTGTTTTGCAGAATGGAGCGGTCACTGGGTGAATCACATTTTGGAATGGAATAACAAAATCACTGTTGCACTGTTTATGAGGGTAGGTCCTATAATGCTGATGTTGAAAATTTGGTGAACAAATTCCAAAAAATGAACCAGTTACGAGTGTGCATTGTGCAGTTTCTACGCACGCTCGTGACGTCGCCCATTTTTCCTAGTTTCACACCAGATTTTAAACATTGTAATTTTTCCACACCACCTCATGAACAGTACAGCTGTAATTTTTCAAATCCTACTGAAAATGTTTTTCCCTAATATTGGGCAAAAACAGTGTTACAGTTGCACAGAATTACATTTTGATGGGGATTTGAAAGTTTGCTGTACTGGATATATGTGGTGAGGTGCTAAGAAGGCTATGTTGAACATTTAGGGTGAAAATTATTTGCGATGGCATAGTTATGACAATTTGTTGCAATTTCGTTATGCCTGTTCATAACTTAATGTGTGGAAGCACAGGGGTCCTGGACCCTTGTGATTCCACAGCTAGATACATATGTGCATCTGTGGAGGGATGGGAGCACAGGATTCAAAGGACTCTGTGCTTCAACTATGACATATGGACACTGTTGTACTATTTGGATAGTGGGATGGCCATGCAGGGTTCAAATGACCCTGTGTTCTCACCATCTCGTATGGACACTGTTGTGCTAGCTGGATGGAGGGATAGGAGTGCAGGGTCCAAAGGATCCTGTGCTCTCACTGTGACATATGGATACTGTTGTACTATCTTGATGGAGGGATCAGACCCTGCACTCCAACCATGACATATGGACACTGTTCTACTATCTGGATTGATGGATGGGAGCACAGAGTCCAAAGTACCCTGTGCTTTGCAAAGTAAAATGAGAATACATTTATACCATCTGAAAAAGAAGGGACATTCTTTGCAAAAAACTTTGTTAATGCATTAGTTAGTGTGAATATCACACTGACAAAAGTAGGGAAATGAGGTGTTAGTGTTTCCAATCCTAACGTCCCACCCCCAGTGTTTCCAACCCTATCACCCCAACCCAATTGCCCCACCCTCCACACACCAACAGGTATTGAGGTGTGCCATTGGGTCATCACGCCTAACTCTCACCCTATTGTCCTATACTGTAGCATGTAAGCTGGTTTACACATATAATGGGGTGAGAGTTGGGCCTAATGACTCAATGGCACACCCTGACGGCTGTTGGAGTGTGGAGCATGGGGGGATACACCTGTAGGTGTGTGTAGGGTGGAAGTGGGGTGTTAGGGTTGGAAACCCTAACACCACATTTCCAAACTCTTGTCACTGGAACCCTAATTGATGCATTAACATAGTTTCTTACAACTAATTTCCTTTCTTTTTGATATAATGCAATTGTATTTTTATTTTCCTGTGGAAGAACAGGGCCCTCTGGGTCCTGCACTACAATCCCTCTGTAGATGCATATGCATATATATATATATATATATATTATGGTAGCATGGTAGTGCTACCATAGTTAGGGTTGAGGAGCCATTTCTATGTTAAACCCCAAAACTTTGCACCTTAATAACTTTGCAACCGTTTGACAGATTTAGCTGAAATTTGGAATACATGATCAAGAACCATAGGCCTTGGGATCTGCCACGTTTTGTAGTGGTCGGATATATACGGCTGTGGAGTTATTAAGCATGATCTGTGCACGCGTTTACGATTTTTCTGTAATTCTACGGTCGAGCCTACAGGTCGTACGGTTTGCACGATCTGTCCAAATCTTCAGGAGTATGCGGCGGGTCCCTGATGCGCCTTTGAAGATTTCATGAAAAATATTAAACGGTTCAAAAGTTATTCAAAAACAGTTTCCCATTATAAGTCAATGGGAAAAGTTAACAAAAGTTCAACACTTTCGCAAATGCATTTTACTTTCGCAAATGGGTTGTTACTTTTGCAAATTGGCCATTTTGTTTTCAGTTGGTGATCAGAAAAATGGTTGGCATTTAAATTTGGGACCCTCTATCAACCTAATTCTTTTTGTATTCACCTAGTCGGACCCTGAGGATGCTTGCCATGTCTTTATTTTGTGGTAAAACACCCCAGAAATATGTTTTTCAAATTTCTGGAAAAAGTACTTTCACAAATTACTTTCATGCTCACGAAAGTGTTGAACTTTTTTGCGAAAGCTTTCGCAAATTGAGACAGTAGTTTTCCATCTGTGGGACAGTGACAGCGATTCTTTGGCACTGCGCTGCAAAAGAATCGTTGGGAGTTTTGGGCTGAAATTTGGAGGGAACGGAGCTGACATCTCACAGATGTGCCTTTCAGTGTTATATTAAAAAAATATTACACGCCAGCAAAGTTACGGCACTCCAAAGTTGACATTTTTTCCCATAGGATAACAATACGGCATCCAACGCATTACAGAAATCCTTTGGCACCGTGCTGCAAAATAACGGTTTGGTCTTTTTTCCTGAAATTTGGAGGGAAGACAGCCAACAGCCCACAGATGTGCCTTTCAGTAGATTGGTGAAAAAATATCACACTGTGGAAAAGTTATGGCACTCCAAAGTTGATGGTTTTTCCCATAGGATAACAATATGGCGTTCGCCGCACATTTCAGGGCCCGTATCTCGGAAACGGTGCGAGATACGGACTTTTCGTCGGAAAATTTCTTAGCCCCCATGATCCAAATTAGCCAGGACAGTTGTAAATTACAAGACTTTTAAATTTTTTTTCTACATCGTACGGTTCCTGAGATATAATGGCCCAGATATTCAAACTGCACTCAAAATGAGCGCAACAGCAGGAGCAAGCACAAACCAGTTGCGCAAATGCGCAACGGTGTGATATTCAAACATGGAGCAGAACAAATTGCGCAAGCAACCAACATCTGAATATCGCACATACTGCACCATAGCGCAACCAGGAAGGAGAAGCTGAGCCGAAATGTTGCCCTATGGCGCAACCAGACAGCCCAGCTGAGCATTCCAGAGGTGCCATAGTGCGAGCAGAGCCCCCCCAGTGCAATGGAACTGCACATCCAGGGAGGCAGACTGGGACCCACTGCCAGCCATGCCACACATGGGCACAGGAACACACTGCAGAACCCACACCACACCTGCACACCCCAAGCACAGCATCACTGGGGGTGGGACGGATGATCTACTTGCCCATGGGGACAAGCCAACAAAGCATAGCAGAGCCATGACACCCAGCACAACCACTGGCAGGCTGAGAGTGCCACACACAGGGGGTTGACAACCACAGTGCACATCAGCCCCTCCGTACGCACAGCACACCCTGCACTGTGACCCCAAGACACCACCTATGTGCAGTGACTGGCACTGCAGGAAACCATGCATCCCCCCAGCACATGTCAACCCCATGCAGCACAGAAGCCTGAAAGCCAGACACACCCTGTGCACCCAGCAGTGGGTGGCAGCAGATGGCAAGACCAACCGAAAGTCACTGCCATGCTGGAGATACCTCCCCATGCACACACATGCACACACACACATACCCAGGACCATACCAGCCCAGATGGCATGTACACCCCTGCAACTGAGCACCCATAGGCAGCTGCAAAATCAGAGACCAACACATTATTCGTATAAAAATATAAATGTATTTTAACAAAACAAACATTAACAAGAACAATTACAACTATTTACAAGGGGGGGATGGGTACAAGGTAGGGTTGGTCAAGGGGTACGGATGACAAACTTGGAGAGGGAAGGCAGGGTGGTAGGGATGGGAGAAGTGGGAAGGGAAGATAGGTCATGGGCCAGCTGGTCAGCCGTCCTCCTGCTGGTGTCTTGCAGTTCCCTGCAGCCTCCTCCGCAGGCCATGGTGGTGTATTGAGTGCAGGATGTCGGTGTTCTGGGCCACAAGCTGTCGGATGGCCCTGACATCCGTTGCCAGCCAATGGAGAACCTCGAGGCCTAGGAAAATGGGAACACAGTCAATGGCTGTGACTGACCACAACTCTGAACACCACCCAACCTGCAAGCCATATAGCCCAATGTCCCGCACCTGTGATGGCATGCACCCACCCACAGTGAACATGCACATGGCCATCACAAACAGGCGGCACCAGCTATGCGCACCACTGCACACACACACTGCCCATGTCCATCACAGCACAAACAAGGCTGGCAAGTGAAGTGGCAACGTGGTGCGATGCCAGTTACACAGCTATATGCCCAGTGCATGCATGGACCACCAGTGATGCATACACAGACGTGCTGTGAAACTGGACAGTGATGCATGTCACCTGTGTCGTGCCTACAGACATAGATACATAGCCAGTGTCGGCAGATAAGGGCCTATGGCCCACACAGTCTGTCCATTTCAGCCTGTAAGTTACTTTGTTTACCTAGAAGTCTGTTGCCCCTTACCCCTGACCTCAAGAATTCCGTTATGTCTATCCCGTGCAGTCTGAAATCCCGTGAGTGTGTCAGCCCCCATCACTCCCTCTGGCAGGGTGTTCCACTTGTACACCACCCGTTCTGTGAAGAAAGTCTTGCTCATGTTTCCTCTGAATCGTCCTCCCTCCAACTGCATCCCATGCCCTCTAGTCCTGGAACATCTTTTGCACTCCCTGCACCCTGTTCCACCCTGTAAGATACTTGTATGTCTCTATCATATCCCCTCTCTCCCTCCTCTCCTCCAGGGAGTACAGGTTCAGTTCCTTCAACCTGTCTCCATAGGAGTTGTGATGCAAGCCATGCACCATCTTTGTTGCTCTCCTCTGAACCTTCTCTGCCCACTCTACGTCCTTACATAGGTATGGTCTCCAGAAATGTACACTGTACTGCAGGTGGGGCCTCACTAGTGTCTTGTATAGTGGAATTATGACCTCCCCTTTCCTGCATGTTTGTATTGTGCAGGGCTACTGGCCCCGCCCAGCATGCAATAGCATCCATGAAGTCATGATACTCACACTGCTCAAGCAGCTCTGACTGGCGCTGTTGCTGGCGCTGCTGCTGCTGGTGGGGTCCAACCCCTGCTGGCACCGGGTCCCTGGCACAGCCCTCATCACTGTTGCCCCGCATCCTCACATCCCGGCCTGTGGGAGACATATGTTGAGACAAACATCAGTGTGACTCAAAAGCAGACTGCCCCCTACCCCAGTGACAGTGCCTGCCCACACAGCCATACCCATTCATCTCACAGCTGCACACACTGACACAGCCAACCATGGCTGAGCCATCACCTATGCACAGCCACCAAAACACACACACACCCCTACAGATAATACAGGTGCATAGATGGCACACCCACCTGGACTAGGCACCACGCCCCGTCTGGCACGTGAATGCAGCTGCGTTAAAAGCTCTGGCTCCCTCCGGCAGAGGTCACTGTACTGGTGCCGGCACTGCTCAGCAGACCGGCACTGTCCAGTGACCCCCACCAAGTCAGTGGCCACTTGCTGACACACCTCAGTCCTTGCACTGGTGAGGGGCACCTCACCATAAAGGCCATCATAGTGTGGCTCAACTAGGGCCACCAGGTTGGCCACTTCAAGCTGGCTCCAGGACACCGCCCTCCTCCTAGCCATGGCACCAACTTTACAGCAGGCAATATGGTGCCCAGCTGTGCCGTAACCCCACGTGGAGATGTTGCACAATAGACCACCACAGGCTCCAATCGCGCTGTTCGAACAGCGCCGTCACTTCACATAGCGCTGTCACCAGACAGCGGAATAGGGACGTACACATGGCAGGCGAACAGTGCCAGGGGGCAAAGGTCATACACAAGGTCATGGGCAATGACGCAAGGCTACGCACAGAGCCATCTGATATATAGGCATCCTGCGTGACCGACCAGCTGCGTACCAGTGCCACAGTGGAGTATTGCGCAGTAGTGCCACAGCACCATATAGTGCCCATTGATGTAGCGCCACTGGCACAATGGTGGCCATGGCCTGAATTGCCGATCGCGCTCAGCACGTCAGCAGCATGACAGATGCCTGCGTAAGCTATCTGGGCATGCGCAATGCAGTGTACCACACAGGCACAGATCTGCGCCATTGGCTCAGCCGACTCTTCCGTATTGTGCAAAGTGCAGATTCGCGATATTCAGCCGACACATGCAAATCATCTGATCAGCCATTCAAGGATGCAGTGGCGCGATTTGCATGTCATTATAGTTGCTCCACTCCTAATTTGCATGTATTGCGCTATAAATGTGCGACATTGGGCTGTGTTGGCCAGATTCGGTTACTGCAGGTGAGAGGTGAGTTGCATGCTGTGTGATGTTCAGGACGATGGTAATGGGAAAATGCTGTAGACTGCACAGTGACAGGTGTCCACTTCCCCCCATACAGATCACCATGACCGAGCAGAGCCAATGTGAGAGTGAGGACTGTGGGCGTAGGAGGAGGCCCAACTTTACAGCAGCAGAGATGGAGGCTCTCTTCCAGGCCTACCTTGATGAGGAGCCAGTGCTGAGTGGACGGAGGGGCACCCCTCAGTCCCATGCGGCTGCATGGGAGGGGGTAGCTCGGGCCGTTAACCTGCACCAAAGCCACCAGCGCTCCATGCAGGAATGCAAGAAAAAGATGGGGACAGACCGCAGGAGGTTGAAGGAGAAGGTGGCAGCCTTCAGGGTGGTATGTGCTGGCACTGGCGGGGGCCCGCCAGTGGTGTTGGAGCTGAACCCAACTGAGGAGACACTGGTTGCAGCCATGCAGCCGAGCGCCATTCAGGGCATACCAGGTGGAGGATTCCAGACAGGTGGAAGCCCATCACTGCACGGTATGACATGGTGGTGGTGTCTGGGGGGGGCGGTTGTTCACATGCACTCACATGTACTCTCTTTCTGTTACAGATCCTGTTCATCTTCAGGAGACGGTGGTGGTGGGTCCAGACAGTGATGCTGACCTGCTGGACATGGAGGAGGGTCCATCCACCTCCACCACCATCCAGCAGGCACTGCAGCAGCATGCACACTGGGCCGCAAACTCTGGTGTCAGTGATACGGGTGCGGGGGGGGTGCACAGCCTGTGTCTCAGCAGTCTGGCATGCAAGCATGGTAGTGACAGTGGGACAGTGCTACATGACTGAGCTGTCTCCCAGTGCGGGCCATGTCTGGTGCTGCCATGTGTGCAATGTGTGTCATGGTGGGCAGTGCACTGCTGGGTGCTCTGCTCACCACGCCGACACACGGACCACCTGCACACCCTCCCAACTGCTGTCCACAGGTGTGTGTGCATGATGATGCCTGCATTGCACTGTACACCAAGGTGCAAGGGTGCCCAGCATCTGACACACGTACTTGGACAGTACGGTGGTGGGGGTGGTCGGTGGTGCTGTGTGCTAGCAATGTCGGTTCTGCAGTGCTGTGCATCTGCCCATGTACACTCTGTGCCTGGTGTGTGTGTGTCCATATGAGTGCTCACCCTCCTGATGGTGTGTCTGTATGCCTGTACCGTTCCACTCCCCTGACTGTCATGCACCCCTGGTGTGTTCCCCTGTGTGCCTGTGGTTTGTGCATGGACAGTGTTGGTTGCACATGTCCCCTTGACTTACCTGTGTTGTGCGTAGTGCTCCTCTGTGATGGTGTCCCGGTGCAGCTGGGCCTGCTGGATCAGTCAGGGGTCCCTCCATCTTCGGGGGGCTGCTCATCACCATCATCACCGGTGCCACTGGTGTCCCCATCGCTGTCCTCCCTCGACCTATACGTGCAAGCTTCCCATGGTCTTTGGCCATGTTGTGGATGCAACAGGCCAGGAATATCCCAGAGGCCTTTGGGGCTGTACTGTAGGGCACCGCCGGAGGTGTCTAGGCATCAGAAGTGTGCCTTGAGCATCCCAAACACCCGCTCTATGATGTTGCGTGTTGAGGCATGTGCCTCATTATAGCATATCTACACTGGGGTCATGGGGCGCCGGTACAGTGTGAGCAGCCAGGGACGGAGTGGGTATCTGCAGTCACCTGTGTGGAGGTAGTGGAGATCAGTGTCATGTTCAGGTCCATATTGGCCATCTACCTCTGTGCCACTACCATGGCACCTGTGGCATTCCCACCCTTGCCCAGAGTTTGCATTCCATACATGTGTACTCACCCACTTGATGTCCTGTGGGGATGTCCCCACTCTCGAATCGATGGCACAGTGCAGACTGATACCATATGAAGGCATCATGTGCTCCACCAGGGTGTGTGCACAGACATTGATTATGCACCCAGTGGCATCACACACCACCTGGCAGTTGACACTAGGGAATCCCTTTCTGTTCCGATATGCGTGGCCATCGGGGCCAGGTGGCATGCAGATGGCCACATGGGTGCAGTCTATGGCCCCTAGCACACCAGGCATACGTGTTACCCTGTGGAACTCCTGCATGTTTGCTGTACGCTCTGCCGCGGTGCTGGGGAAATGGATGTACTCTGCAGCATGTGGCAGCAGTGCGCTGAGGAATTGGGTGAGGTTGCGTGACGTGGCCGACTGTGTGATGCCTATTGTGTCCCCTGTCAGCTTCTGGAAGGTGTCCGTGGCGAGTAGGCACATGCAGGCTGTCACCTTGGTCTCCACCGACAGAGCGTGACTCCGTCGTGAGGGTGCCTGCATCACATCACTGCACAGCTCACAGAGCCATCTCAGTATTGCCCTGTTCAGGAAGTACCGGCCCACGATCTCTACATCTGCGTACAGCTCAAAGCTGATGCGGGCACGGTACAGCCTGTAGGCATACCGCCGATGGGCCCTTCCATGGCCACGTCCCCCTGCAGCATGCATTCTCACCCCCCCCTCATTACAGCTTCCATGTGGAAACTGCCACTGTCCATCTCCCTGGCTTCTGACCCCCCTGGCTGGTGTTGCTGTGTTACCCCCACTGTCCTGACTGCTACTTCCACTGCACCGGGCACCCCCCGCTGGCCTCTGCAGACTATGGGGCACACTTTCCTTGCCTGCCCTTTGCTGTCTGTCTGTCTGTCTCTGTGTCTCTCTCTATCTCCCCCACTTTGCGCCGCTTCCTTGAGCCTTTTTATTTTGGCTCATTTCCGCTAGTGCGCAATTTCCGGCTGTGCCACTATTGCGCATCGCGTAAGTCTTTGAATATCACATTGCGGTCTTTATACATGGATCCACCCCCTTCGGTTGCGCATGCCTTCATTTTCATTGCGATGTTGCTCAGCATGTTTTTGGGGGCGCAACTGCCTCCTTCTGAATATCGCTAAATGGCGCAGTTTTGAACTTGCGTATGCGTAACCCTGTTGCGCATGGCGCAACCCTTTTGAATATCTGGGCCAATGTATTTAGTATTCCAAGATCTCATTTTCTGCGCCGATACTCATTATTATGCATACATTATTTGTACTCACTGTCTTTCTCTATGCAGGTTTTGGGGAAAACCAGCCTGTGCGCTTACATTACTGTTACTGTTGCCCTTTCCTCTTGCGGTTCCGTACCCGTTTCACTTACTGTTGACGTCTGCGCCACCATGTGCGTTATCCTTTGCATTTTCATTTGCGCTTGCGTTTCTGTTATTTTTTGTCATTTCTGTGTACAGTACTGTTTATCTTTCTGTTTCACTTTACATCACCATGCCCATTGACATTTCTGTTTGTAGGCACCATGTTACTATGTGACAGCACATCATGTGGCAGACCATTCCCATCTACGACACCATGTGCGTTACCTTTTCTGTTCTCATTCGTGCTTGTGTTACCATGTGCGCCACTGTTAGCATTTCTGTTTGCGTTGATGTTCCTGTTAGTATGCCACAACACATCATGTGGCGGGAGCGCGGGGCCCACCACCGCATTATGCACTCCCACCGCTGCATTACATTCACTATTTCTCGTTATCATTCTCAAAAAGAAGGGAAATTAGAGGCAAAAAACTCAGTTTAATGCATTAGTTAGGGTTGTTCCACAGCGACAAAAGTGAGGAAATTCGCTGTTAGGGTTGAAAACCCTAACTCCGAATTCACCCCCCAGCACCACACACACACAGACACACACACACATTCAAGTATGGGGGAGGACCAAGTCAACACAACCAATGACAGACATCCAGCAGCAGGTGACAGAAATAACAAACAATTGTCTAAATGTACTACGAGACATCCCCACCCACCTGACCAGGTACTGCATGCTCAGTGGAGATCAACAGCAAAACTGAGGCCATGTACACCAAACGTACACATCCCTGATTGCAGCTGCACACAACGTACCACACTTAGTAGTTGCATGGCCTTACCTACCGATGCCCTACACCAGACCACACCACTTGTGGTGGGCCACCTGAGCAATAGAGTTCAGCAAAACCAAGGAGTTGTACAGGTATAATATCTCTGATTATAACAAGGGTTTGAGAAATGCAGCTTTAATTGACTGTAAACATTGTAACAGCCTTATGTTTAGTTTTATTAACATACATGTAGAGCCTAACCATATGATGAACATGGTTTAATGTTGTTTAAAAACAGTTTTATTATGATAGCAATAAGCCACTCCCAGGTATTATGTTAATGGTCAGTTTATCACTGTCTAGCGACATGTGGCACTCGGCTATGCCTCATTCAACATTAAACCCCTACAGGGTGATTAACAGACCATTTAACATAACTGTTGGTCATGCCTTATTGCTTAATTGTCTGTATGAGTAGATACTCTCCCTCTGCTAGGCACTGCAGCAGCTTTGCAACAGTGTCCCACCCAGTTACACCATACACTGTCTAGTTACTGGAGAATGGCTGTGAATATGAACTCATGAAGATGAACAGTGTAACTTGATCATTACAGTCATCAAAACCCTAGTGTGATTATAACTGACAGAGTCAGTGATAGAGGATGACCCCTGCTGTCCTAGCACACTTACCCCATTGTGAGTTAAATCAATACTAAAAGACATTCTGTTTATATCTACACCATACCTACTTGATTCCTGTTGTACCAGAATTAACATAGTTATCACTTTGATAGCATCAGTGACAGAAATGTGGCAAAACCCAAACAGTAGGCATACAGCCTGAGTATGAAACAACTGTTAAAAAAAATCACACTGTGTCCATAAGTGGCATAGATCACTCATTGCAACAATAGTAAATGTATTGCTATTTGAATAAGTTCGTCATCACAGATGCAATGAGATTGTCTTTATCAGGTACAACATACTCAGTAAGTGCCTACAGGAAAATCTATCCTATATACATCTCCGATACAGGTACATCATTGTTGGCTCAGTAGTGCTATGATATTTAGAAGTTGCTTGGCCTGATCCATGCAATTACAATGTTTCTTACAAAGAATACTTACTGCATCTTTAATATTGAAACACACTGAAGGTCTATGTATGTACATCAGCAGTACACCTTCATCAGTAAGAATGCATGTGATACTGGCAGTACGAATTTCACAGCGTTGAACAGGCAATGCTTTTCCATACGTTTACATCAGCCTCTCTATGTTGAGTAAACCATTGCAGTAAATGTACTACTATGTAAATCACCTACTAAATGTATCACTACTTTTATCTTGAGCATGCTAGTGTCTTGTAGTTAATTTATGTGCTTCTCTTAATTAATGTATACTCACTAGTGTTAAAACCTTTCTACAACTGTCATCATGCACCTTCAGCATTTATATTGAATAACGGCACAGTACCAGTTGTGGTGTGGTGTGGGGCATCGGTAGGTAAGGCCATGCAACTACTAATTGTGGTACGCTTGTGCAGCTGCAATCAGGGATGTAATGCTTGGTGTACATGGCCTCAGTTTTGCTGTTGATCTCCACTGAGCATGCAGTACCTGGTCAGGTGGGTGTGGATGTCTCGTAGTATATTTAGACAATTGTTTGTTATTTCTGTCACCTGCTGCTGGATGTCTGTCATTGGTTGTGTTGACTTGGTCCTCCCCCATACTTGAATGTGTGTGTGTGTCTGTGTGTGTGTGGTGCCGGGGGGGGGTGAATTCGGAGTTAGGGTTTTCAACCCTAACAGTGAATTTCCTCACATTTGTCACTGTGGAACAACCATAACTAATGCATTAAACTGAGTTTTTTGCCTCTAATATATATATATATATATATATATAGATACATGTATATGAAATACAAAATCACACATGCCCCTATAATGCAAAGCATCATTGGCTGCATAGGCAGATCACCACAGAATATTATGCTGGTTCAACTTTAAGCAGAAATGCATGGTGCCGAAAGGCCTCTCACACAGTTTGCAAAGGGTGCCAACAGAAGACACAGACACGTGTTTTGTCTTACCAGGACTCATCAGTGTGCCTCATCTGTTTGACAACCCGGTGGAATGAACCAGCTATCCTAAGATGGTCTACCTGGGTTATGTTGTGGTTAACCCAATTAAAACAAAAAACAAGTTAAATGATAAAGAACCTCAGTGCACAAGCACTGATGCAATGGTTACCCCAAAGGGTATTGGCCCGGGAAGCCAAGTGTCCAAGAAATACAAAATTACACATGCCCCCATAATGCAAAGCATCATAGGCTGCATATGTAGATCACCACAGCATATTATGCTGCTTCAACTTTAAGCAGAAATGCATGGTGCCGGAAGGCCTCTCACACAGTTTGCAAAGGGTGCCAACAGAAGACACAGACACGTGTTTCATCCTACCAGGACTCATCAGTGTGCCTCGTCTGTTTGCCATATGAAGCTGTGTAAACACAGTGCCCTGCAACCCCTGCACTTACATTTCTAGGACAATAGTCACCAAAATGTCTGCATAGTCATGGTATTACACCACCTCATGTACCCTGTGCAGAAAATTTAGAAATCCACAGCAAATTTTAACTCTGTGCAACCACAATGCCATTCCATGCCACAGATGTGAAAACACATTTTGGCCAGGATTTGAAAAATGACAGCTGTGGCATACTTGAGGTGGGATAATGAGAAGGCTATGTTGAAAATGTTGAGTCAATATTTTAAATTTCCAAAGTTACAAGTGTGCGTAGTGAAATTGCAATGAATGGTCATAGCTCTGCCATTTTAAATAATTTTGATGATACATTTTCAGCATAGCCTTCATATGATGCTTCCTTGTGAGAAGTATGACTGTCATCACATAAATCCCACCAGAAAGGGGATTTTGATAACTGTGAAGTCACCTTTCCCATAGTTATTGCATAATGAAAGGTATATTGTTTATGAAGTGGGGTCCCCAAAGACCATGCTGAAAATGTGGGGTCAAAATCTTCAAAAATAGCTGAGTTATGCATAAAAGTTGAAACCCCCTTTGAGATACAGTACATTGAACAGCATTTTCCTTAGTTACTCATACTGCAGTCACTGGTTCCAGCAGCAAGTCATGTCTTTTATCAGTAGAGCAGATCTGGAACCTGGATGGGACCTCTTCTGGTGAGTGAGGGTGTGTTTATTCATTTATTTATTTATTTATTTAAGTGTTTAACCAGGAAGGCATGCTGAGCAGGCTACTGCTCATTTCCAGATGCATCCTGGGAGGAGGGGGTACAAATACATAGTTGAAACAAATATAATAGAAATGTGGTTACATAATGGGAATACCCACTAGCATACATAAGGATTGAGATAACAGCAGATACAGGCATAACTTAGATGCATTACCTTATAATATAATTGGATAGGTAGAACATACCGTGTTGTATTTTCAGCTTGGATGCAAAGGTGTGGGGTGTTAGGCCTGGTGTGGGAAGATAGGTGCAGAGTTACAGGTTAGGCGGGGTGTGCGGGTGTGATCAACAATGGATGTGTTTTCTTTTACAGATAAAAGTAGATAAAAGAGACATTGACTGATAGTTTTCATATTTACAGTATTTTAGAAACATGGGAAGGTGGCTAGCTGCCCACTAGCCATGGATGAAAATAAAGAGATTGACAATGTGGATTGGGAAGAGAGGGCCACTAGACCACCAGGGAATATAAAATAAAATGTAATAAATGTGCATTCGGGATCAGGGAGAGAGGGACACTAGACCTCCAGGAAACATAACAGTGAAATATAATAAATTGACATCGGGGATCAGGGAGGGAGGGCCACTAGACCACCAGGAAATGTTATCCACTGCTATTTAACATAGAAATGGTAAATACCAACAGTTCTGTTTACCTAATTGGAAAGGGGAAAGGGGAAATTGTTTAACCATGAAAGGTAAACTAAGCCAAAGCTTGTTTAAAGGGGTATCATGTCAATTCAGCGCAAACAACTCAGTGCAAACAATTAAGCGAAAACAACACAGCGAAAATCATTCCATCACAAAGTTCATCTCAACGCACCACAAATTCAGCATATTTTGAACAATTAATATCATAATGAACCACAGCTCACTTCTGCACAACACATTTCATTTTACCTTCGTGTAACGCTGGCAGCATCCAGATTTGTTTACACATTAGCCCACACTATGCAAAGGTAATTCTTAGACTGTCCATTTCACTCATACATGCCTGTACAGTAAAGCATAAAGGATGAAAGTGGATTAGTCAGGCAATACCAAATCCAGAGGCAGGAACAAAAAGAAACAAAAGGAGGGTCTAAAATGTGGGTGCTCTAAGTGCTGATGCTCTGAATGCAGTATACACACACATGGTGCGGAGAACTCATGGAGGCTAAAAGATGACTGTCTTTGGCACTTTTTACAGCATAATAAAAGGTATGGCCTGAACTTTATATCCTCTTTGTTGTTTGTGTCTTAGTCTCTTTCAACAGGTGCACAGCTCTTTTTGCTAATACATGCCTATTTACAGTTCCAACCACGGCTCTTCCTGGTTGCATTCTGTAGCAACAGTGACCCCTGATAATCAGCCAGAATGTTTGCTATTCTTTCAGAAGCCTGCTGCATGCAGTTGGGGCAAGGATCATACCATGCACGCTGTCAGGGAAGGGTGGAGAGTGTTAAAATGCTACTGGAGGAAAACATGGCAGCCACTAGGATGAGACATTAGCCCTTCCAGACCACATGGTCCTGCTCAGACACCAGATCCTGCTATGAATTCACATTACAATTCAACATTTCAGATTTGTGCTGTTGCACTATTAA
Organism: Neoceratodus forsteri; assembly: GCA_016271365.2. Lineage (NCBI taxonomy): Eukaryota > Metazoa > Chordata > Ceratodontiformes > Ceratodontidae > Neoceratodus > Neoceratodus forsteri. The sequence goes on along the minus strand of CM028135.1, from coordinate 662,538,961 downwards.
TATAGACATTAGCTGTGCTGAACACTGAAATGCTGAGAAATGCATATGAGGAAAATGATTGTGCTGTAATGTAAGCATGGTAAATGACTGTGCTTAAAAGTTTTGTGGCAAATGACATGGAACCATTTCCAGGTGCAACCTGAGAGCACAAGGAAGTTAAGTGACTGGATCAGGGTTACACAGTATGCAAGTGAGGGCTGTGGTGTTCAAACACTAGTCTCCAAGTTGGCAGCTAAGAGCCCTAAACCACTGCACTATAATGCCTCCTATAGAGCTAATTGGTTATTGGTGGCTGGGGAATCTGTTTTTGTGGTTCAAGATAAATACTAAAAAAAAAAGATTTATAGTCTCTCTTCCACTGTCCCACAAAATTTGTCAGCATTGAATTATACCATCATCCCTCAAGATTTTATTTTTTATTTCCAGAGTTTAAAAGAACAAAATAAAAGACTTATGTCCAATACAGATCCAGTGGATATTAGAAGTGGATTTCTGTAGCATGGAGTGAGTCGGATGCACCAGCACTGGTTACATTAGTGAAACAAATTTTGCGAACAAAGAGTGAAGTATGCAGAAATGGAGTGGGAGCAGACCGTAGTGGAGCAACACCTTTTACAATTACACCTGCCATTTCATTATATTGTAAAAATCTCCAGTGACATTGTAAAAAGATTTTATTGGAGTTACCTTTTGGTGTACTATAACTAAGGAACACACAAACTGGTCAAAGCTTGTTTGCTCAGCAGTTTCATTTTTGAAACATTTATTGCAACCGTCTAGCAAATCTCTTAGAGCACAAATTCCTGTTATTTTTATCTCATCAAATTATAGTCTCTTAATATCTGTTGTGGTTATGTTGTTTTATTTATGCTAGGTACTCATTGTCAACCAAAAAGGTAACTTAGCTAGTACTGGGAGTATACACACAGGACAAGGGCAAAGTCAAAACCTTCTGAGAACTTTTCATATACATTGTATTCACACCCGATAGTTGGGTCTACTTGGGTGTCTCTGTCCTTTTTCCTGAATTTTATAAAACATGAGAGGAAGGAAAAAAAGGTGGTACCACAGTTATTTGGGATCATCATGTCACTCACTTTGGGGGTTTCCCTTAACCCTTGCTGTGCCGTGGACTAAAATATCAGTCAGTAATTCCTACATGTTTTAATTCTGTCAACAGCCTAAGGGTTAAAGAGCCCCTGTCATTGAGTCTTAGTGCCATGTTTTATTAGCTGTCTAGTCTGGTGAAGTTGTGTATTTATCTATGTTTTTTTTGTCTGTGGTCATAACAGTAGTTTAGCTGTTAGTCAGTGTGGCTTTCTGTGTGAGCATCTCAAGCCCGTAAGTCTTCCCACTGCAAAATAGTGCAGGGAGCTTGTCAATGAGTGACGTCATATGTAGGTTGTCTTCCTATGTCTGCATGTGAGTGCGGATGTGGGGGGGTGTCAATGTGTGTTGTGGGGAGGTGGGTACACTGTGGGTGGTTGGGTGTGGCATGTGATTAGCAATGGACAGTTTTTCTTTTACAGATAAAAATAAATAGAAAAGACATTGAGGAATGGTTTTCTTATTTGCAGCATTTTAGAAGCATAGGAGGTGGAGGGCTGCTCACTGCCCACTAGTCATCAATGAAAATTAAGAGACAGACCTCAGGGATTGGGAAGGCCACTAGTTCACCAGGGAAAATAAAAACAATACTTCAAATATTGGGAAACGGGGAGGGAGGACTAGTAGACTATCAGGAAATGTAAAACTAAAATATAAAAAATGGACATTAGGGATTGGGTGAGGAATGCCACTAGACCACCAGGAAATTCTATCTTTGGCTAGTTGACATAAAAATAGTATACACAAACAATTGTGTTCATCTAACTGGTAGCCAAGGAATCTGTTTTTTGGTTAATTTGGTCAAAGAAATGGGCAGAAATATCTTTATTTTATCAGCAGAGGTTCTACTGCCACAAATTCTGGCACTATTTGTGCAAAACAAAGGGGGTTGTGCCACAATTTGTGGCACAGCACCTCATTTCACACCAAAAGGAATGGTGTTTTGCACAAATAGTGGCCCAGTTTCTATGCAATTTTGGGAAAAAGTAACCACAAAATCAGATTCCTCTAGCCCTGATTAGGTACAGTAAACACAACTGTTGGTGTTTACCAAGCGGCAGTGATTTTTCAAATATTTCAGTTTGTTTGGCTCGCTAACTGAAAACAAGATGGTGGAAACTCGACAAAATGTTCTGCATTTGTAGTAAAAATACCTGCATTTGTGGCAAAATAAAGTTGTGTTGAGGCAGCCACCTAACTTTTCCCTTAGGAAATAATGGAACATTTTGAAACTTAATAACTTTTGAATGGATTAATATTTTTCCACCAAACATTCAAAGAGCACATCTGCTTCCCAAGCCTGACATAACCTAAAATTTTCAGACCAACTGCCCTAGCTATTTCTGAGAAATAAGGTGACAAAAGATTTGCATAAAAATGGTAATTTTCACATTTTTGACAATCCATATCACCTCATCTGCACATCCAGAGAGAACAGAACTTGCCACATAAAAATCTCCTTGGTCCCTGGTGGTGCATGAAGAATTTCATGCAATTCAGGCAAACAGTTGCAAACTTATTAAAGTGCAAAATTTGAGGTTTAACATAGACGTGGTCATTGAACCCTAACTATAGTGGTGCTACCATGCCACTATAATAGATATGAATGTGTGTGTGCGTGTGTATATTTATTTATATATGTGTATATATATATATATATATATATATATAGAGGGAGAGAGAGAGAGAGAGAGAGAGATACAATAGGGGTGTGGTCAACTTCTATGTTAAACTCAAACATTTGCACTTTAATAATTGTGTAATCATTTCACCAATTGACATGAAAGTTGGAGTGTGCCACCAGGGAACAACATTCTCTAGATGTGGCAAGTTTCGTTTTGGTCTGATATGCAGGTGCTAAGATACAGAGTGTAAAAAATTTGAAAATTTAACATTTTTGTGTCCATTCTTTGTCACACTGTTTCTCAGAAACTGTGTGGAGATGTGACTTGAAATTTGTAGGGTGTACCAGTCTTTGGTCACAGATGTACCTTTTGAAGGTTTGGTGAAAAACATTAATCCATTCAAAAGTTAATAATTTTTAAAGTATCATATTATTTCCTATGGGAAAAGTAAGATGTCCTGCTCAAAAAACCTTTTTTTACTGTGAATGCAGTATTTTTTGTAGCAAATGCAGAATCTTTCACTGTGAAAAACAAAAACAAGGTGCTGCATCAGCATGTGGTCTAAAAGCAAAACAAAATGGTTATATTAAATGCATGCTGAAAATAGAAAATAGAGTTAAAAATCTACGTTTTGACCATAGGTCTTCTTCAGAAAATATCTAAAAGAGAAAAAAAAAAAATTCCTGAAGAAGACCAATGGTCGAAACATAGATTTTTAACTCTGTTTTCTATTTTCATCTTTCACTGTGCTGATGCCATCTTGTTTTCAGTTAGCAAGGCAAATAAATATCTTTAAAAAATACTACTGTCTGTCCCAGTGGCATAGAGGGCAGAGGTGCTGGCACCTTACCTCGACCCATGCTGGTGACCTGGGTTTGGGAATGGACTTGGGACTCTGGGGGTCAGCAGGAGAAGGAAAGAACCAAACATCCAGAGGACTGCTTTCCTCTCCTAGGGTGGGTTATGGGCTGACGTCGGTTGGAAGCGGTCTCTGGTGGAGACCAGGAGCACTGCACAACAGCGTAGGAGGGAAGCATACCTAGGAGGGAAGAATACTAGAAAAGTGGAAAATGCTCCTCGTTATGCCAGATGATGGCTACCTTGCTTCCTAAGGCCATCAATGCCCCTGCAGCCATCTGCCTCTACAGCACCTTGCGGCCAAGATGTTGCACTGGTCTGCCCTGCCCAGGCTGGTGCCTTACTCCTTGGAGAAGAGGGACCCACCCGACAAAGTGTTTTTCTGGGTTACCCTGGGGTGGCTTCCATCTGAGAGTGGTGGCTCAGGGGACAGGATGGTCAGGAAGAGTCCTTGTAACACCCAAAGGAGTGGCTAATGTGGCAGCTCAATAGGAGAATAAAGAAATACAAAAAAAAAAATACTACTATCTGGCAAACACCAACAGTTGTGTTTACCTAATCGGGGACTGAGAAATCAAATTCTGGGGTCACTTCCCCCAAACTGTTGAGTAATATGTTTACTTTTATATTGTTTAGTCATAAATAGCGGACATGTTTTTGTGCGAAACAAGGAGCATGTACCGAAAATTGCGTGGAAATGATTCTGTGTTTTTCAACACAGCATTTGTTTTGCACAAATTGCAAGACAACATTTTTTTTAACCGACTGCAAGTTGCGGTGTTTCAGCTCCCCCCCAGTCCCACTCATTATAGAATGGTTTCACTCCACCTACACATATAGAAAAAGAAACACCTCTCCTCCTGTATATTATTATTAGTTTTATCACACAGGTTTAGCAATAGCTTGGATGTGAGCAGGATAATCTACACTAAGCCCACTGCAAAATTTCAACAAGCCCCTTACTTTCCAGATGACATAGGATAATGTTAAATAGTCTAACAGCATTAGGAAAAGTATCCATGATAGAATAACATTGTTTTAAGTTGTTAAAATAGTTATTTAAGTCCCCTATAGAACTATTTCATCTTCATGGATGCACTGATATCCCATTTTATAAAATCCCATAAAAAAATTGTATCTGTAGGTATTTGACAGTACCACTGGGTTGTTTTCAAGGAGATCCCAATATAACTGAATGCTGTCATCAATTATTAAAATTTCCTGATCTCCGATATGCCTAATACTGTTAGCAATTATTACAATTTCCTGGTGGTCTAGTGGAACTCCCTCCATGATCCTCAATGCCCATTTTCATATGTAGTTGGTGGTAAGTGCCTTCCTCTGACCCTCAGATGTTCTTTGTTGAACTCTGATATCCTAAATGAAATTAAAGAACAGTTTGTCTAACCTAGTCTAAAAACCTGGTGTAGTGGCATAGGGAGATTACTCAAATAAAAGAAGACCTTAGGGAAAGCTATCATCTTGATGGCTGCAATTGTACCAGAAATTTGTAACAAATGAGGCCTAGGTGTCCTCATGGAGGAAATAACAAATTTTTAAAGCGTTGCATTTGAAACTTAAATACTGAGGAAAATTCATCCATGTGGAAGGTAAATGCATCCTTACTGAATAACCCATAGTATATAAAGGTAGTAGCACAATGGCTACAGGAATATGTAGCCACCAACCCCCCCCCCTCACAACAATATAGTGGGATGGATTCTAAACAGTATTATCAGACAAAATTATCAGCTTTGTCTTGGGACTGATGAAGGAAAGGTGAGGAGAAAAACTCAGTCTAGAGGCTAAGCTGTTTGACTTAGAAGTACAGCATAAGATAGTACTTAACAAAGAAGTTAAAAAGAAGCCTAGAAACTGTGGAACTCCTGCCAAAGGTTCTTTGAATCTGGCAGATAAGCAGGCAGTATTACTAGCCTGGCAGATGTGAAGGGAGGTGACAAGTAGAGCAATGTTATATCTTCAAAAGAAAGAGGTACCACAGCAGTATGAAATAAACCCTAAAAATATTGCTGAGGTCTTTACATTTTATAAGAAACTGTACCAAGAAGATACAGTGGTAAATTATCAAGGTTGAAAACCCACAAACTGTCACAAGAACTGTTCGAAATATTAGAAAAACTGATCACAATAGAAGAGATTCACTCAACAGGGAAAAATTTAAAAGTTGTCAAGGCTACAGGCCCTGACAGACTGATTCCTGAATTCTACAAATCTTTCAGGGAGAAACCTTTTTTTTTTTTTTGCATAGGAATACTTTATTGAGCTTTTAGACCAGAAATACAACATCAGAATGATATATACAGTAATTCCAACAACAAGAAAGATTTGTTAATAATAGTATGGTAACCATAAACAGTAAGACACCACATGACAGGCAGTAGTATAGCAGTCCTCATCTGGGCATCCCTCCTTAACAAAATAGAGAAAAGAAAACAAAAACATAGCTAAACACCCAGTCTTCTTCAATTGGAAGCTTCCATGTTCCCCACCACTATACTAGATAACACCAGCACCCATGTTACTTAAAAGGTAGCCAAGACTCCCTTCCTCCAATAAAGAACCCTGATGAAGGAGGCCATCTTAACAATAGCATGCAGCCACTGGTTCATTGTAAGAATGACAGGTGAAGCCCATTTTGAAAGAATTTACTGTTTGGTTTCCAAAGCCACTGCATACAGTAAGGATTTATATTTGTAGTCTCCCTGGATAGCATAGAGGGATTTCCTAAAAGCCACAATTTGAGTGAATGAGGGACTGAAAACCAACAAGCCTGTTCCAGTTTAAAAAAAATAAAGGACCACCAATCCGAGATCAAGGAACATTTCCAAAAAATATGAAATATAGATCCTGATTCCTTATTGCATCGCCAATATAGCCCCAAGGTAGTCAAACCTAGGGCCATTAATCTATTTGGTGTCCTATATCACCTACAGTACTCAATATTTGTTTCTGTATTAGTTGTAGATTTGGATCCGATAAAGCTTTGTGAGCTGCAGCCCATCAAGCTTCCCACGTCTTGTCATCCAACCTCTCCTGCATCTCTCCTTTCAATTTTAATCTGTGTTTGTCCCAATTTGGGAGCTACCTCTCCTGAATTAATTTATAGATAACACTAGTATGACCTTTGGAAAGCAAAGCCCACTTGGTTAAATATTGAACTGCATCAGAAATCTTAGTTCATGGTCAGCAGCCAGTCACTTGGATAAAGCATGTCTGATCTGGAGGAATTTCCAAAACTCCAGGGAGGGTAAATGAAATTCCACTTGTAATTGTTGGAATGATTTGAATAAACCTTTTTTAGGGTATAATAAACTGGCAAAAGTCTTAATCCCTTTAGATGCCCACCTATACCACATTACTGAAGATCCATCTATCTTAATATTAGACTTATGCCATAAGGCTCAAATGGACCTGAGAATTTTACATCCCACTGCAACATCTTAACTACCTTTCTGCATACATTTTTAGTATAAAGCATAGGTAGAGTACCACTAGAGGAAATAGAAATTGAGTACCCTAGGGTGACAGTCAAAGGAGTAGCTCCCATTATAAATTGCTCTATCTCAATTTTTTGAAATGTCAGCCTTTGAGAAAGGGTCGAATAACACAACAGAAATGTGTGAGGCACTGTATTAATGGAATCAAATCCTTTTTTAAATCTTTTTTTCGGTGTTTAGCATAATATGTGGTGGTGAGTGCCCAAACTACGGTGTTTAATAGTTTTTAATTTGTTTGAGAGCACCACGTTACGTTATGCACATCATCTATGCTTTGTATCTATCTCGACCCATAATGGGGCAGAAGAGGAGCATGGGTCTAACCAACAAAGAGCTTGCTTTAACCCATAACAAACATGATAAGCCCACGGCCATGGCAAATTCAGCCTCCCTTCAGCACTGGAGTCCTAAGGATCCCTCTTCCAAAATGAAGATGCTTCCCTTCCCAAATGATTGGTTAGTGACTACCCTCCACCCTCCCATGTTCTTTGATGAAATTTGATGTCCTAAATGAAATTAAAGAACAATCTGTTTAACCAATTTCAAAAACCCAGAGTACTGGCATAGGGAGATTACTTAAATAAAAGTAGAACTTGGGGAAAGTCATCATCTTGATGGCTGCAGTTTTACCAGAAATTGTGACACGTAACTTAGCCCACCTATTCAGATCCACTGAAATGGACTCCAACACCACTTGCAGATTTTTAGCACACATGTCATAAAGAGAGCTAGAAATGTACATTTGTATATATCTGATGCCTAACAGTGCCCATTTAACTCATTTGCTGCCCATGTGGGCCCTGTTCAGATCTCCCTTGAAAAGGGGTAAGAATTCAATTTTTGACCAGTTAACTTTTAATCCAGAAATTACTAAAAATCAGCCAATAATTTCCAAAACTTTAGGTACTGATTTTTCTACTCATGTCATGGTAAGAAGTAAGTAATCTGCATATAGCAGCATTGTATAAGAACTGCCCTCTATTGTAACTCCAGAAATATTTGGATGTTATCTAAGAGCAACATTTATGGGCTCTATAGCTAATAGAAAAAGGAGAAGACTTAGGGGACACTCTGACATGTACCTCTGAAGAGAGAACAGGATTCAGACAAAACACCATTCACTGATACTCAAACTCTGGGTGAGCAATATGAAATATGGATCCAAACTTGAAATGTGTCATCTATCCCAAAAGCTTTAAGGGCTGCCAATAAATAATTCCATTTCACAGAATCAAATGCTTTTTCAGCATCAATTGCAACTACAACCACTGAATCTGGACCTCTAGTCACAATTTTCATGAGGTCTATCACCACTTTAAGATTGTCACTGCCTTGTCTGCCCCATAAAAACCCAGCTTGAGACTTGTGAGTTGAAAGTGGATGGATCTTTTCCAATCGAATTGCTAACACTACTGCAAATATCTTTGAATCAACATTAAGCAGGGAACTAGGACAATAGTTATCACACTTACAGTGGTCTTTCTTCAGTTTTGGAAAAACAGTAATGATAACCTCCTGCATAGTTGGTAGCATGGTTCACTTTCCTGCATGGAACTATATAAATCTAGCAAGCTGGGAGAAAGACACGATGCAAAAGCCCAGTAAAAATCCAAACTAAGTCCATCTGGACCAGGGCCTTTACCCTGTGCCAGGGCTTTAATTGCTGCTATTTTCAAGATAGTGCAAGATACTGATTCAAGGCCTCCACTATTGCCAATGGAAGATGAGGTAATGATATCTTATAAAAAAAAAAAAAAAACTTAATCCAAATGATTGAAGGACAGGGTAGATTTATACACTACAAATTCAGATAATAGGTCTTAAACATGTTGTTAATGCCCACAGGATCAGTGATACGCTGACCATCATCCACTTTTAAATACGGAATTTGAGCTTGAGCTTCCATTAACTTCATTTTTAGCCAGAAGGCCAAAAGCTTCCTGGCTTTGTCACTGGAGAACCAATACGCCTGATTTAGAAAAAAAAACAAAGCCCTAGTGGCTTGTTTGTGATAATTAATATTAAGGTGATATTTTAACACAATCACCTGCTGAAACAAAGAGTCCTGGTTCTGAGGATTCCTGTAAATGGCCTCTTCTGCCTGGTTAAGCTTAGCAGTGAATTCACAATTTCCTGTTTTCTCATCTTATTCTGCCAAGAGGCATAGAAAGTAATATGGCCTCTAACAAATGCTTTGAAAGCCTCCCACTAAGTGAAATTCTTAACTCCAGCAGAGGTATTCATCTGAAAATACATAGTACTCTCTTCTGTAAGCCAGCTCAGGAAATCCTCAGTGTTTAACCACTCAGGGTTGAACTGCCATTGAGGGGATTTAATAACACTGCCCTGGTGCACCCATGACATGCTCACTGGAGCATGATCACTGGTTGAATAGATACCTCAGTTATATTAGATAACAAATTAGTGCTGCAAAGAAATAAATCCAATCTACAGCAGGTTTGAAATCTGGACGATCTGAAAGTATATTCTCTGGTATCTGGGTGGTGGATTCTCCAGCAGTCTACCAGTCCAAACTTGGAGCAGAGTGACTGCACTGCATTCCTAGAGTGATAATGTTTAGGGAGAACCTTGTGCCACTTTTGTGTAGTGTGTCAAGCAGTGAAACAGAGAGGGGGCTCCCTCTATCTGGCAATATGCCCACATTCTGATAATCCAGAAATGTGGTAAGGATTTCTCAGTCTATGGGTCATATCAAACTATCTGCCTTCTAAACATAAATCAGAGATGTTTACCTCAATTTTAGCTGGCATGCTCCAGGATTGTGCTGGGTTGGTAGTTCACCATGACCACACCAGCTTCATAAATGGAAGACTTATTGATGATAACATCAAGCAGTTGCTGAATTTAATTTCACGACAGTGCAGATTTCTCAGCAGGCACTAGCCATATTCATGGATGCTGAAAAGGTGTTTGACTGGTTGGACTGGTAATTTCTACACAGGAAACTAGAAAAAATAGGGATGGGCCAAAAATGTTAAAATAGTGTAAGGACTTTGTATGCCTTGTTACAATACACAGTTAAAGTTAAGGGGATCCAGTCAGAGCAGTTCTACTTAACACATGGAATGAGGCAGGGGTGCCCCTTCTCCCCTCTGTTATTTGCATTATATATTAAACATTTGGCTGCAGTACTACAGCATAATCAAGAGATGGTGGGAATCAGAGCTGGAGACAGATACCACAGGGTCTCACTATATACAGATGATTCTTTGTGTTTTATAACATCACCAGAAACCTCAGTACTGGCTTTATTAAAAGAACTTTGGTTATAATGAGAGGTTTCTGGATACAAAATAAACCTAGACAAATCAGAGGCAATAAGAATAGGGGAACCTGCACCCAAGGATTCAAAGCAACATTTCCTTTTTATAGGGATAAAAACAACACAGTGAGAAATTTAGGGGTAAGAATCTCACCAAATCTGGCATCATTATTTCCCTAAATGAGGACAGATTATTCAATGAGGTTATGGTAGACATAGCTACATAAGAGTTAATACCATCCTCCCGGGGATGGGGACTGCAACTCTGAAAATGAACATTCTCCCTTTCTTTTTGTTCTTCTTTGTAGCCCTAACCATTAAAATCCTGGAACAATTTTGGAAAAGTCTGCAGAAGATGCTGCTCACATTCTCCTGGGCGGGGCAGATACAGAGTTAGCAAAAATTACAGTATTAACATTACCAAGGGAGCAAGGTGGTTTGGCAATGCCTGACTTTAAATTATATTGCACTGCTGGACAATTAGTACCAATTGCACAATCGACTAAGCAGAAAAGTGAAACAGGCTGCTTGAAGATAGAGTTTACCTAGCCACTGCCAGTACCTCTATTTATCACGTCTCACTTTACTTGATCTTCAAAAATATGGGTGGAGTTACAGTATTCAACCTGTGGACAAAACACACTCGTAAGGTTCTAGCCAAAGCCAGGAAAATAATGAATACTTGGAATGATATCAGTCCACTTACATTCATAAAAGCGGACCCTGAATTTCTCCATGCAAGAACAGACCTATGCTATCATAGGCTTATCAGGAATCAAACTCACTAGATATAATACACTGTTCCAAAGAAATCCCACATCTGCTTTTGAGAATTGAAGGACAAATAAGTTCTTCAAAAACAGGATATTTTTAAGATTTTTTCAGATCAGACACTACTTCTCCTCTCAAAACCTGCTTTCAAAAGTAGACAGAGATCTTACCCACCTTGCAAACTTATACTAGGCAGCAATGGTAACTGGTAGGGGAGGAGCATACTCCAGAGCCTATAAGGACATTGTGGGAGAGGACCACAAAGTACCAAAGAAAATGCAAATCCAGTGGGAATCAGAAGCAGTGATTACAATGTTAAAGGAGGAATAGAAGTGACTCTGGGAGAAGGGATGGATGGTTACAGATTCTCTGAGCTGCATAAATGGAAATGTTTCTTCAGGTTCTTTCATACTCCCTCCATCACATCGCATTTTGGTGTAGGAAATATGAATCTGTGTTGGAGGAACAGTGTGGAGACCAGGACTGATTATGATATTTTTGGGCATGCCCAAAGATTCAGCCTTACTGGAAACTTACACACACTAAGTTGACTTGGTTGTGGGAGGAAACCATCCCTTTTGAGTTTAATAATCTAGTTTTGGAGAAAAAAATCAGTAAAGCAGGAATTACAAACAGCAGTGGTTGCTCAGGATACTTTGCATCACAGTCTTGAAAGCAGTATAGTTCAGTGGTTTAAGGCTCTGAGCTGCAAATCTGGTGACATCCAGCAGCCCAGACCTGGGTTTGAATCCCACAGCTTCCACTTGCATACTGTGTGACCCTGAGCAAGTCACTTAACTTCCCTGTGCTTCCAGGTTGCACCTGTAAAAAATCTTTCAGCTTAGTGTGCTACTCCTGGTTAAATAACTTAAAAAAGAAAAAAAAGGAATCACTGTCAACTGGCTGCAAAACCCACCCCCAACATTGATTCATGGAGGAAGATAATTAATGACATTCTTAGAATAAAACTTATTAGGGTAAGTCTCAAGTTGTCTGTAGAGAAGCGTATGGAAACATGGGCAAAGTGGGAATCACAGGGAAATGGGGAGACACTGAACATGGGTTAAGTGGTAAGAGGGTCACTGAAAGGTCTCATGGCATACAAACTACTACCTAGACTGAGAGAGCTCAGAGGAAACAGAGGCCCATCCCAACACATGATTCCACAATAAGGCTGAATTAAAAAAAAAATAAATCTGATGAATTACGACAAACCTGTCTGCATTATCCAGTTTACAGACCAGTGTCCAGAGTTACTAAACGTATCCTCTTTTATGATCTTCAGCCTTCTTCCTCCTCTGACAAATCTCAAGTTCATCCTGTACCAATTCAGTTTCCAAATAGGCCACAGATTGTCCAACCTCTTGAGGATCTGTGTTTAGTCTTTTTTGCCCTCCACAGTAACTTAAAGTGGCATAGGAAATAGGAGAGCATGGGATACCTCCAGGTTGCAAAATTTCTTTATAATAGTATTAAATTCTTTTATTTTATTGCACATTGTGTAGGAGGGGTCTGGAAAACGGGAGCTGGGAGTCTTCAAAGTTGGTGCTGCACTTGTAGCTCCCAACTTTTACAAGTAAGTCCCTTATTGTACTTAGGTGATGCCAATTAAAAAAGTTTGGGGGCCTTCTTCAGTCATTAGTGCTCTCCTCAGGGTAATATGATATGCTTTAATTAACTGCATATTCAAGTCCAAACCCAGAGTGCCTGGAAAAAAAAGCATGCAAAATTTCCAAAGCTGATTCCTTCTCAGCTCCCCGATTAGTTCCAGTACACTAATAACCACAGGTTTCATACAATTCTTCATCTGCTTGAGGTACGCTTTCAATAAACTCTGTTCCATTAACAACATCACTGAAGTTTCCAGGCCATTTGCATATGTTCTTCATCACCTCAACTGAGTCTACTATATCATCTGCCTTCATCTTATATCCAACTGTGTAGTTTAGCCATACAGCTTGCAATCCATTTTCTATACGATCTGAGTTGATATTGCTACCACTCCCTGTAGGGTCCCCTGTGGTACGTGTTGGCCTTTCTCCAGAGCTGAAATGGCACCAGCCATGTGTTTCTGCTTGCTGAGTTTAGAGGATACTCCACATGGACTAAAGAAGTCCTCTTTGTGGTCCTTATTGTTCTTACTTGTTTTTTGTTATAACCAGCCTGCACCTTCATAAGATCACACCAAAGGGAAATAGGAAAATAAATTGATTTTAGAAGTTTGCAGAGTTTAAAATCAAGACATTTACGGCTATAATATTGAGCTCAGAAGAAGCATGTTTTGTGAGCTGGACTGCTGGGCATGCCATCTCACCTGCATTTACTTTGCAAATGTTAAGGGACAGCTATGCTTTAAAATGGTATTTAATGCTTAAAATTGCTTTCATAATTGGAAAAGAAAATGGGGTAAATTATTTATTTTATGAAACACAATATTTTCAGCTTGATAGCACAGTGGCAGTGAAGTTGATTGTCAGGCCTCAGATCTGGATTTGTACATGGGGGGGCAGAATTTTGGCGCATCACATCAAATTTACTCAGAATACATGACTTGTTTCCAGTTAAAGGAGCCTGGAGAAATACTTAAGTGCACTTGTTGGACCACAGCTCAAGAGATATACTCTATACACAAGGTTGGTGGCAGCTCATTTCATTGAATGACTATTATTGGTGGGCCTTGTGGAAAGAGCATCATGCAATTACAACCCCCCACTTTACAGGTCTTCTGCAATATGCATCAGTATGTGGATGTGATGATTTGTCTTAGTTGCAGTGCTGCCTTTCAGGATAAAACACTCCATGATAAAGAAGTCAAACTTTCCAGCTAGGCAAGTTGGAGTAATTGCCTGCAGTATTCTGTAAATTACCACTGGCAGAAACTGATAAGAGCACTTCATCTTGATCTCCATGGTAGGGGTGGGCGTAACAGTGTGACCACACTGCCGGTGTACCGTCTTGATGACGGTTCAGGACCGTTACTGCCCGTCCACACCGCTGGCGACTGGTGGCCGTTACAGTCGGCGCCCTATTCCACAATGCAGCTTGTGCTGCACTACTAACACTGCTGGGGAACATGCTCATGCATCCACAGTACAGCCGGTAACAGTGCAGCGGCAGAACTGGTTCCGTAACCATTGTTGAAACCACCTCACGAGTGGTTTTGACAACAGTTATGGAAACGCCTCCTGTTATGTCACAGGTGTAAACGCAAACCGTTGCAGTAATGGTTTGGACCCCCTGTAACATTACAGAGGTGAGGTTTCAGTGTAGTGTGGACAGTGAAAATGACTGCACATACCCCCTGTGTCTTCGTTCCCTCCCTTCCTTGAGTCATGCTTGGGAGCCTTCAGGGAGAGCAGTCCACCCCCCTAGAATGGGTTTTCGTATGTCTGCTGGGGATTAGAGAAGGCCAGAAGTTGTTCATAGTGAGAGGTTGTGCATTCTCCAGAAGCAGAATACATGGCTTATTTCCAGTTAAAGGAGCCTGTGGCAATTCCTGGAGAAATATAAACAGCAATAGACAAAACAAAAATTAGATTAAATATTAAAGTAATTACTGTGTTCTTCTTCTTCCTTGTGCTGGTCCCTGATTTGGGCTCATCCTTCCTGGGATCCCATTACATAAGTGGACTTGTTGGACCACAACTCAAGAGATATACTGTATACACAAGGTTGGTGGCAGCTCATTTCACTCCATGACTATTGTAGGTGGGCCTTATGGAAAGAGCATCATGCAATTACAACCCCCACTTTACAGGTCTTCTGCAATATGCATCAGTATGTGGATGTGATGATTTGTCTTACTTGCAGTGCTGTCTTTCAGGATAAAACACTCCATGATAAAGAAGTCAAACTTTCCAGCTAGGCTAGTTGGAGTAATTGCCTGCAGTATTCTGTAAATTATCACTGGCAGGAACTGATAAGAGCACTTCATTTTGATTGGTGGCACACTGAAACCATACACCTCGTGTGGATACTGAATATGTCCTTCCCACCAGCACACCACTGAATGGATGTTTCCTCAATGGTGAATTGTTTTGGGGCCCACCATTTACTGTCACTAGCAGCTGGATATGATAATCTGGATAATTATGGGTCCCTTAGTAAGAAGGGAATTGTAGTGGTGTAGTATGGATATTACAAGGAGTTAATTGTAAAAATGTGAAAGAAACTACAAATTGTTTGCAAAGAAATACTAAGAGATAAGGAGATATGTCTCTCTATGTTCTTCTATGAGCAAAAAAAAAACACAAACAAAAAAAAAACTCTTTTAAGCCATTTAAAATTAAATCTGTTTTAATAAAAATCACACGCAGCTTGTTCTAGGGTGCTTTGTGCATCTAGATTGTCTTTTTTGGTTATGTTTGTACAAATTATTCAGTTTGAAACAGCGTTTTTATTTCATTTATAACTTGGTAACTTGGTAATTGGGACATAAAAAGGCCAAAGCCCATCGAGAATGTCCTCCACACATGTGGACCAAAGTTTGTTATTTATTCAAAAGCCATCTATCTAATTTAAGCTTGAAGGTATTAATGTTCTCACAATCAACAATTTCCTGTGGCAGGGAATTCTATACTCTCGGAGCTCTTACATTGAAAAATTTCTGTCTTTTATTTGTTCTTGTTTTTTCAATTATAATTTGTTTATTATGGAGTCGGGAACAATTTTCCTAAATGCAAAGGACAAGTCATAAGATTCCATTAATATAGAAGATGAGATCATTTTAAATAATTGTAGCATGTCACCTCTTAATCTTCTGTTTTCTAGTGATATAATCCTGTTCTCTGAAGCCTAGTTGCATAATCGTGATGAGAGAGGTGGGGTATGATTTTAGTTGCTCTTCTTTGTACCCTCTCAATTTTTGCAATATCCTTTATCAGATATGGGCTCCACAAGGGAGAGCAGAAATCCAAATAGGGCCTGACATGAGACTTATATAGTGTCATAATACATTCTTCGGTCTTAGAAATGAAGGTATTTTTTATCCTATGCAACAAAGCATTGGCTTTGTTGGTTACTATATTGTAGTGGTTTGAGAAGGACAAACGATCGTTGATCATGATACCCAGATCTTTTTCAACAACTGAGTCTCGTATTTTGGTTCCATTGAGATAATATGGTTGTACAGGGTTATTTTTACCGAAATGCAGCACGGAACATTTGGATACATTAAAAGACATCTTATTGGTGGTTGCCCATGTTTCAATTATTTTTAAATCTTTCAATATAGTGTTCCTACTGTAATCGTTATGCACAGGTCCCCCCAGTTTGGTGTCATCCGCGAATTTCGATAACTTATTCTGTGATCCGATCTTTAGATCACTTATAAAAATACCAAACAAAGAGGGGGACAGGAAGTGTAGGCAGCAAGACAGCGCTAAAATGTGTGTAATATTTGACCGAGCAGGAAATTTGTCTTCTTTTTCATTCTTTTTTCATAATTTTTTGTCTGCAGTCTGTAATACCTGATTTTATTTTGGGACTTATTTTTGTATATTTAAATTAAGTGTTTTGCCAATCTCTTTCTATATTAGGGAAGACTTAGTTGTTTATTTCATAATGTTCTCCCTATTGCTTCACCAGGCACAGACACACAGCCATTTTCAACAGGATTACCTACCGCAGACAGCCATTGGTTTCCAGCCTTCCCTCCTCACTGAAGGCACAGATGCAGAGTCATTTTCAGCAGACTTACTTACTGCATATGTCAGTTTCCAGCTCTCCCTTCCCACTGAAGGCACAGATGCAGAGCCATTTTCAACAGACTTACCTAATTCAGGCATCTGTCAGTTTCCAGCCCTCCCTTCCCACTGAAGGTAGACTTTCATCATTCAATTTATATCGTAGTGCATAGATGCAGAGCCATTTTCAGCAGGCTTACCTACAGTTCTGCAGACAGCTGTCGGTTTCCACCGCTCCATTCCCACCGAAGGCACAGATGCACAACTATTTCAGCAGACTTACCTTCTGCAGAAGGTAACCATTGGTTTTCAGCCCTTCCTCCCCACTGAAGGCACAGACGTAGAATGAATTTCAGCAGGCATACCTACTTCAGACAGCCATCAGTTTTCAACCCTCCCTCCCCACTGAAGGCACAGATGCAGTGCCATTTTCAGCAGGCTTACCTACTACAGACAGCCATTGGTTTCCAGCCCTCCCACCCCACTGATTGTACTATTTGTACTACAAGTTCCTGTTACCTTAAGGGCCATTTGTTGTCATGTGACCTGCATATGTGTACCGCTGTGCTTGTTATTAGTGTTTTAGAGCTTTTTGTAGAAATTCTTAGCCTACCTGCCTCATACAGGCTGTCTGTTTCAAGTGTTGTGTTAGCTGGTGCTGTTAGGTGGGGGAATCACTCAGTCACCATCTTGTTAGCTTGGCTTTTAGTGCCCCCTTCCCCTTCCTGCAGTCCTCCCTTCCATCCCTTTCTATCTTCTGTTTCCAACCCTGACCTCAGACTGTCTTTTGTCTCCAGCTTGACTCCCAAATCACTTTCAGGTATTAATCCTCTTCCTTTTACTTCCCCAGTTACAGACACAGAACCTTTTTCAGCAGGCTTACCTACTGTAGACAGCCATCAGGTTCCAGCTCTCCCACCCCATTGAAGGTAGACTTCTGTTATTCAATTTACATCAGAGGGTGATTGTAGAACTGCTGCCTTGGTGGCTGCCCACCCACCCACTCTCCCACCCCTGGCGGCCCCTTCCTTTATAGGAGCAGGGAGTCACATGTGGACACTAACACACCATAATCTCTTTCTATATTAAAGTAGAGTTAGTTGTTTATTTCATAATGTTTTCCTTATTGCTTCCCCAGGCACAGATGCAGAGCCATTTTCAGCAGGCTTACCTAGTGCAGACAGTTGTCAGTTTCCAGCCCCCCTCCCCACTGAAGGCACAGATGCAGAGCCATTTTCAGCAGGTTTACCTAATGCCGACAGACATCGGTTTCCAGCCCTCCCTCCCCAGTGAAGGCACAGATGCGGAGCCATTTTCAGCAGGCTTACCTACTGCAGGCATCTGTTAGTTTCCAGCCCTCGCTCCCCCACGGAAGGTAGACTTCCATCATTCAGTTTACATCAGAGATCACAGACACAGAGCCATTTTTAGCAGGCTTAGCTACTGCAGACAGCCATCAGTTTCCAGCCCTCCCTCCTCACTGAAGGCACAGATGCAGAGCCATTTTCAACAGTCTTACCCACTGCAGACAGCTGTCAGTTTCCAGATGTCCCTCCCTAATGAAGGCACAGAGGCAGAGCCAATTTTAGCAGGCATACCTACTGAAGACAGCCTTCGGTTTCCAGCCCTCCCTCCTCACTAATTGTACTGTTTGCACTACAAGTTATTGTTACCTTAAGGGTCATTTTTTGTCATGTGACCTGCATATGTGTTCTGCTGTGCTTATTATTAGTGTTTTAGAGCTTTTCGTAGAAATCCTTAGCCTACCTGCCTCATATAGGCTGCCTGTTTCAAGTGTTGTGTTTGATGGTGCTGTTAGGTGGGGAATCACTCAGTCACCATCTTGTTAGCTTGACTACTAGTCCCTCTCCCCCCTCCTCTTTCCAGCCCTGACCCCAGACCATCCTTTGTCTCCAGCTTGACACCTTAATCCTTTTAAGGTATTAATCCTCTCCCTATTGCTTCCACAGGTACAGATGCAAAACCATTTTCAGCAGGCTTACCTACTGCAGACAGCCATCGGTTCCAGCTCTGCCTCTCCATTGAAGGTAGGCTTGTATCATCCAATTTACATCAGATGGTGCTTGTAGATATGCTGCCGTGGCAGCTGCCCCAACCACACACCCCTGGAAGGCCCTTCCTTTATAGGAGCAGGGAGTCACATGCAGGACTAACACACCATATACTCCATTGTTCCTTATACCATCTAACCACTAGGTGGCGCTGCACTAACTTTAATTCCTACTCTATGATTTACATAGAATATGGGATGACTCTGGCCCTCAGTCTAAATCTGCCGTTCATCTATTAATGTAGCTATTTAATTAGACTCTGGATTAATCCCAATCCTCCATCTTCTGAAATGCCACTCCCCTCTTAGCTGGGACTTGAACCCCCATCTATGGTATGCTAACTACTCCAATGTATGCAGCACCATCCCCTAGACCATGTAGCCCTGTTGTAGTCACCACCATCATTAAACATCATGTACCATGACTGCCCACAACTGCTATTTAAACAGTAGCTGATACCAATAACCTAGACCTCACTGATTAACATTGATCCTTTGTCTATACCAGTCACTGGTTGGCTCATTTAGCATGATATTTTTGCCCCTATGATAGTTCACACCACCATTTCTGAAGGATTTTTCTCCCCCTAAGCAGGACTTAAACCACTACCAGAAGTATGCCTACTGCTCCAAAGTCACAACACCCTTAGCTAGTCCTCACAGCCCAAATAATTGTTACTGCTGATTTTTGACCCTCTTGTATCTTTGCAACTCATTCCTGCTACTTAAACATTAGCTGCTACTAAGTGCCCAGCCTTAAATAACATAATTCAGGACCCTGTCCATTTGAATCAACTCTCAACCTATGCTGTCAGGACTAGAACCCACAACTATGGGCACTGACTATAATAAAATCAATAACACTAACCACTAGGCCATGCAGCACTCTTGAATTTCCAAATATCTCAGACTACTTAGAACCTCTGCCCCCCAACATCATATGCTTGGCTTTACCCCCCCCCCACCTTGCTCATCTTTCTGCATTGGTTCCAACCTCTAACACTGTTGTTCCCATGTAACCCCCACCCTGTCCTTTATTACCTTCCATCGGCATGCCCACACCATGCCCCACCCCTCAATCTGGGAACAATGGCTCCCTGTAAAAGTTTCATTGTAACAACTCTTCCCTTAATCATCCTATTTTCTGAATACTCAAATGAACTCACACAGCCTTACACAATTTCAACCAATGCTACCTTAACTCAAGCTCCTAGAATCAGCACTAGTAACAAACCTACCTCTATCTTTGGTGGTCTATGCACCCAATGTGTGTACCTTCCCATCAATCACTGGATAATGGCTACATTCCTGCTACCCTGCCCTGCTGTCCCACCATGTGCAAACAAGAAGGGTGGTGATAGTAGTCATAGGCAGAAAGGCAACTTGGGAAGTCTAAAAAACTTCTACTGCACATCACTGTGATGCTTCTACTTATCTCTGGCAATATCCATCCCAACCTGCTCCCCAGTCACCCTCCTAGTCCTAGTGACCACAATCAAAATCTAAAGATTGTGTCAATTAACATCCATAGCCTAGTGACCAAATTTGACTAGCTGCAAGTGTGGGTTAGCCAGCACAATCCTGACATCCTTTCCTTAATGTAAACCTGACTCTCACCTAAGATTCCTGACATGTCAGCAGCACTAAGTGGGTATGCAATCATCAGGCTGGACAGGTGAGGGAAAAGTGGTGGGGGCTGTTCAGTCTATGTCAGAGATCATATATGGTACCACACCCTTCCCCAAATTGACACTGGGAATGCTGTGCTAGCCCTAGTCATCAAATTGCTATTAGGTGATCATAGCAAGTCCCTAACAGTTTCCTCAGTGTACATCCCTCATATGGAACAATCTGCAGGCTTCCAACAAAATCACTGAATACATTAAATGACTAAAGCATAACTGGGAGGTAGTAGTCCTTGGGAACTTTAATATAAACTGGCTGTCCCAGGATGTCGCCCAATACAAAGATGCCCTTTCCTGTATCAAAGTCAAACAAATGGTTGATTTGCCCACCAGGTTTAACAACCATTCTGGCTCCAGCACCTTGCTTGATTGGATACTCAGTAATCAACCAGATTGGGTCACCAACCCTACAGTCCTCACTGATTCAATCAGTGATCACTCCCCTGTTAGCCACTGGGCTAATAAGGCCCCAAAGCCCACTCCCAAAACTCTAACATGTCGAATCTTTAAGTAAGGTCAGTTGAACTTGCTTAATGCCCACCTTAGACATACTGACTGGACCACCCTTGATACCACAATATACATTGACCACATGCTGGATTATTTAATTACTAAATTTAATAAAGTGTATGATATTCACACCCCATTAGAAAATGCAAAATTAAGGGATATCACAATTCTTGAATTACCCCCACACTACTGAATCTCATGGCCTCTAGAGACCATTTTTGCAATATAGCAAAGGCCACTGGCAAGCATACTGATATTCAGAAATATAAATCATCCAGGAACGCCTGCACCCACAAGATCAAACTCACTAAAAACTGCCATTTCAAAGATTGCCTCACTAACTCATGGGGTGATAACAGACAATTTTGAGAAAACCATAAGGAATTTATTGGAAAAAAGCAATAAAGCCACACCCTCCATGCAGTTAGTTAATGGGATAATCACCCTGGATCCTAATACCATTGCCAATATATTCAACAATGTATTTACCAACCACAGTGGCATACTGCCACCTGATCTCCCTGCTACATCTGTTGGAAATCCCCCAGGTTCCTCATTCTCTAGTAATGGATCCCCAGAGTCCCCCCCCATCTAAAAGCAATTACTGGGCCCAGAGCACAAAAATATCTCCAGCAGGTATTTGGCAAATCCAGAAACAGCCTTGACACACTGGATCTAAAGCTAATTGCCCTAATCTTAGAAGAAGTGCTTCTGCCTCTTACTAAGCTAATGGACCTATCTCTCTGGCTGGGGCAATTCCCCTGCATGGAAGGCCACTCTGGTCAACCCATCCACAAGAGTGATGACAAAGCCTTACTCCCAAACTAACAACCTGTTTCAAGCCTACTGTCCCACCCCATCTCTAAGGCATTAGAAAAAATAATCTCTGACCAACTGGTTGGCTATTTGAAAAAATATAATCTATAATATCCACAGCAACAAAGGTTTCACAAGGGACACACACCTCCAGAGCTCTACTGGAGTACTCTGGTTTCCTATATGGAGCCCTTGATAGTGGTCAGATATCAGGTGTGATATATATCGACCTCATCAAGACCTTTGACACTGTCAATCATAAAATGCTACTCAATGAGCTCCACGCCATTGGCATCTCCACTGAAGTGGTTAGATGGTTCCAGATCTACCTTATTAACAAGTCCCAATGGGTAAAAATAGATGATCCACTCTACAATAGTCAACAAGTTCTCACTGTTGTCCAACAGGGGTCAGTGCTAGGCCCACTTTTATTTAGCTTATTTATTAACAAACTTCCCTCAGTGTGCAAAGAATAAATTCTTCTTTATGTTGATGATGCAGTCATCTTCTCCAAAGACCATAATCCGGATCACCTAGTATCCAACCTCCAAAGAGACTTTTCTGCCATTAAAGTTTGTTTTACTAAATACAAGCTTCTTATGAATTATAAAAAAAAAAAACTAAAGTTATGGTATTTGCTAACCCCTGAAATAAATACAAGGACCACTGAATGTCAATCCGTGATAGCCTGCAAACCCCTCTAGAGGAAATATTTACTTTCAAATACCTTGGCATTGCCCTAGACAGATCCCTATCCTTTGCTCAGCACACTGATCTAATCATCAAGGTTGTAAACTCTAGAATTGGCCTACTTTATAGACATTAGATAGATTTGGGTTCAAGAGCCACACTGAGTGGGTAGAGCTGGCCTGGTGGCACTGGTGGCACTGAGGGTTTAGGGTCTGTACTCCACACCTTGTACCGCATCTGCGACCCATGTTCAGGAATGAGCGTGGGCTGCCAGGGGTCGGCAGTGGATGAGAAGGCTGTAGTGCTGCCAACAGCTCATCTTCTCTTGGGGAGAGAGAATTGCAGGGCTCAGCATTCCAGTATCTCCCAGTGGCAGTTGGGAGGTACTGTGCTGCAGCCAGCTAGCAAGTGGGGAGGCAGAGCATGGCAGACATCAGCAGGAATGCGCTCAGGAGTGAGTGCTCCTCCTCCATCGGATGTCAATGCATGTTCATGCTCACCTGGGGGAGGGCTTAGAAGCAGCTCACCAGAACAAGGAAAAGCCCCAGGATGATAGTAGGTGATGGCACACCCTGGCCACCCCACCTACCACTGGACCCTGCCCACCTGGGTTCCAATCATCCACACATCACCTCACCTGGATGATATTAAATGTCTTGGGCACCTGTAGGAGTGGTAGCCTCACACTGGGGGGTAAGCTAGGTGGTCACTTGTCAGGTGAAGGTAGATGTCTGTGGAGCTCTGGGAGCGGACCCGGGCAGTGTTTCTGGTTGGGCAGGAGACAACTGGGACATAGCCTGAGAAAGGCCACCACCCCAGTGACAGGAATGAAAAAGAGTCACAACAAAAAAAAAGAGCCACACTGGGTGCTTGGAGTTATACCTAGTGCTGACATTGCCATGTCCGGTGGGGGGGGCCTGAGGACTAATATGCTGTTGGAGGTGACATTCTGCAGGTGACATGTTGAACCCAGGTTCCTTGGTCTGTTTCTGATGGATGCCTAGGTGGAAGTTTATGACCCCATGATACATTATGAACAAAGTTACCAATTAGCAGTATTTTGGTCAACATTTAGCATCGTAAAGAAAAAGTCCAAGTTACTGGAAACATTTCTGTACCTGGATCATTCTATTCTATTGTTGATTTCCCATTTACTCCCATCTAATTACATACTCTTTCTTCCCAATTAATTTCAGACCTTTGTTTCTCCTCCATGCTACCAGGCATCCCTCATTTGATCCTCCACTCAACTCCATCACCCATGAGGTACCTTCCCTAACCTCCTTAAGGTTTCCATGTCTTGCTCCAAATGGCAGGGTATCTGGGGATCATAATTTTCCCATTGGGGTCTGCAGCAGCCCCTGACCCTAAGGCTGCCTCTGCATGCACTGCCTTCCAGCCTTCACTGGGCAACAGGCAGGCAGCAGAGGACAGAATCCCTTTTCCTCAAAAGGAGGAGAGCTGTCCAGGGATGCTTATGGCTCCTTCACCTAGCCAGCCCCCTGCAACCAAAGTCCATGTTTCTAACTCATGTTGTCACACTGGTGAGTGGACACATTGCTGCTGCATTACTTGGTCAGCCCTTTCCTTTTAAGATTGAGTCTGCTTTAATATTTTTTTTTATTTGAATTATTCAAAAGAGAGCCCTGAGACATATGGCTGACCATAGGTTTACCTCTGTATTCTCAGCTGTGCTTGCATGAGCAGGCCCTCATACACAGTCACAGCTTGTGGTGGTGCAAAATAAGGGTACAATGGCTTATGCCAACACAAAACAACTTCCATGCACAATTGGAAGCCTTAGCTACTGGTGAAGGAGTCTCCCCACTGACCATAGCAAAATGCATATGTGGTTACGAAACAGGGTTTACCCAGTGAATAATCTGTACTGTGCTGACAAGAGTGGTGTGGAGATGGCATAGCATTCATCACATGGCACTTTGTTGTGGCACAAGCCCTAGTTACATGACACTACTGTCTTATCTTAGTCTTACTCCCATCCCCAACTCTTATGTTTTAGACTGCTTTTGGGCTGCTGAGTCTTTTAATTTAACAGATGTGTCTTTTTTGGGCCTTGGTGTCGTTGAGTCCTCCGTACCTAACCACAGTCCACCATGGGCAGTTACTAGCATCCAGTGGAACTACCTCCCTTGCCAAGTTCCCCAGTGCCACCTGAAACTCTCCCAGCTCTTCACTAATGTCCATCCTTCACCAGTTCCTCTGATAACTGCTGCAGAAGTGTAATGCCCATTACCACCCATCCTTGGGAATTCAAAGGGCAGGGGGTGTCACACAACTTTGCGGCAATCACAGAGAGGATTGCCATGCTCAGAGTATGGCCCTGGCATTGTTGCATGGAAACCCCTGCCCTCTGCTCACTATGGTCGCAGAGTGATGTGCATCACAGAGAGAGAGAGAGAGAGAGAGAGAGAACTAGCAATACCATTTGTGCAGAACACAACATGCTGCAAGTTTAGGAGCTGGGGCTGTTCTGTTGTTCTAAGAAATAGTACTGGTCCTTAACAACTCTCAGGCCCATTGTTTAACATCATGTTTCTTGTGGCTAAGACACTGACTAAAATAAAAATTGCTCCCTACTCTTATGGAATACTGAGGCATATGAGGGACAACTCCAGCCCATAAAACATGCTTTGATATGGTGAAAATAAAATTAAATGTGTCACCAATAAATGGATTTTGAAACAAAATATAACAGCAGAGGGTTGAAAAGAAGTTCAGAGTGAAGTAGTTAAAGTATTTTTTAACATGATCTACTGCTTTAAAATGACAGGTTCTTCAGCTGCCCAGATCAGTGTATGGATGATGCTGTGTGGTTTGTTTGTATTCAGGCACTGCACTACTTGAATCTAACTTATTATTCTATAAAGCACTCTGAGATAGTATATAAGAATGCTGCCATTTAAAACCAAATTCTGTTCCAACAGAAAGACCAAATGCGGCATCATTTATTTACTATAGTTTATATTGTTTGCTTAAAACTAGTAGACTATATGGTTTTTGATAGAAATCAGAATATCTTCATGTTTGTATGTTTTAACACCTGTGACTGCTCTTTGTGGTCTGTAACCCCATGTTCACAAAATGTAGTGTTTCGTCAGAGTATTAAGAAACACGAAAATGCTTCATGTACAGCTTCACAGCATGTCAGATGACCTGAAAAAGACAGCCCAGACATTAAGAGTAATGTAAAACAGTTACACTGGCAGCTAAAGACTAGAAGAATATTGTGAAAAATATTTACATATAGGCACACCTATTTTCAAAGGGAGAACATACAGAAGAGCAGGTTTTAATACAACCTAATACAATTTACATTTTAAACATCCCTTTTCATTCACAGTGTGTCTCAAAGTATTTTACAAAGCAGTGCACTAGATATATAGCTACAGCACAAATGTTTTTATAGTATGCAGGGGAAACACAGCATCTATTATGTGTAATGCCCCAATATAATAAGGATTTGGTACAAGGCAAAATGAATGCCTGAATTGTAAAAACTGCAGTAGAAACACTGTTGCAGTGTAATGTTATCCATCTGAAAAACAATCTCCAATGACCTTCTCTGTCTGACAAGTAATTCACTGTTAATGGTGCACATCCAGTAATACTACACACATCTGAGCATTGATCTACTGTAGCAATATCTCTCCAAAAAATAAAGCAATGCAATCCCTCACCAATAAATGAATTGCATGTCATATGCCCATCCACTGCATTTCACACAGAGCACATTAGGCTTAATACTGTTTTACATGGGCATGCATGAGTAAGAGCTTTTGTGCCCAAGATAGCCCCTGTGAGATAAGTGCACATCCATGATACTAGCGCATGTGCAATGAACTTTCGGCAACCATCTCGGCACGTAGGAAATTTCTTTTGTTTTACCCACAACTGAGGAAGTTACAGGTAAAAACAAAATAGTATCCTGGAAAGGGGTGTATCTGTGCAGTCTGTGAAGGGAAGGGACAGCAAAACCAAATGATGTGTACATGACTGCATCACTGTGGAAGCACATGAGCGTATACCTCCCCAGCATGCTTACACAGTCCTTTTTCTCTCTCCCCTAGCTGTTCCAAAACAACTGCAGGGCTCCACCCACGCAACCATAAAAACACATGCAGCACCTTTCAAATAAGAAAATAATCTTTCCTTGTAGTGTATAAAGTTGTGTTCATGCCACATCACCACTTTTATTGTATAGCTGAGTACATAGCAACTTGGGACTGGCACAAGGTTATTTCCCAATATTCTATTCTATAATACTCTTGTTTTGATATCACAATGATAGTATTATCTGAAAGATGAAAGTACAACAGTTGTGTTAGAGAAATTCCAATCCACTGTTTTCCTATTGGCAAATACACTGCCTACATGTAAATTCAAATCTATATTAAGAATATACAGTATTGCAAATATATAGCCATTCTAGTCACACCAACATACACCAACACATTTTAATCAAAAAATAAACAATTAATTTACACTAGTATATATGAACACATTTTAATGAAAATGTAAAATTCAATTAATAATGTATTCAACATTTATGAAACAAAACAGATATATTAAAACACAAAACCTTTTTAGTGATTTAGTTAATATATTAGAGATATATAAAATGAGAAGAAAATCTGTCTATAATTTCAACTTATTGCTAGAGATAAAGGAAGTGCCAGGTGAATTGAAAAGAGTGAATCTGGTCCCATTCCACAAAGGTTGTGATAGAGATGAGATTCGAAATTACAGGCCAGTCTGCCCAACTTCAGTAGTGGGCAAGATAATGGAATCAGAAACATGCAAAGGCTCGCCTGGATATAGGGTGTGTGGACCAAACAAAGTCAGCAGTACACAACAGAAGGCTAGCACACCAAGTGGGGTTAAAAAGGATATAAAGACCACCAAGGTGTGCACTATAAAAATATTTTAGTATAAATGTTCACCATACAGAATAACCAGAAGTTATATAGATGTATAGCGACTCCCACAGCCCAAAAAGACCAGACAGCATTTTGTGCCTTAACCTGGCACTTCATCAAGGGTAATGGAATCCTTGATGATGGATAGGTTAATAGAATACCTTTAAATGCTTGGCTACTACTGTAGATCCAAGACAACATGAATTCACCAAGGGTAGATCCTTCCAGACAAACCTATTAGATTATTTTGATTGGGTGATTAGGGTGGTGCATCAGGGTAGGGCAGTGGACGTGACCTATCTGGACATCAAAAAGGCTTTCAACACCATCCTTCATAGAAGACTGATAAACAAACTATGCTGCCTAGAGGTGGATTCTAAAATAACGCTATGGATAGAGAACTAGCTTACTGGCAGGAGTCAAAGGGTAGTGGGAAATGGGAAATACTTCAGAGAGGGAGAGAGAGAAAGAGGTAATTAGTGGGGTGCTACAGTAATCAGTGTTGGTGATGTTTCTCTTCAATATCTATATCAGGGACATGGGAGAGGGGATGGAGGGGAACGTATGCTTATTCATGGATGACACAAAGGTTTATAATAGGGTGAATACACCCAGGGAGGGGGAGTGGCTGAAATGATGAGGGAACTGGAGGAATGGTCTGGAGCATGGAAGCTGGGATTCACTACAAAAAAGTGCAGGATCATGGCACATAGGGCACAAGAACCCAAGGTCAACTTACAACTAGGAAGGAAGGTACTAACAGTCTCAAAGCAGGAATGAGACCTGGAGGTTACCATCTTGGATGACAGAAAAGAGGCTAGATAGTTTGATAAGGCAGTGGGGAAGGCTAGCCAGATGCTTGGATGCATAGGGATA
The DNA here is from genome assembly GCA_016271365.2 of Neoceratodus forsteri. NCBI lineage: Eukaryota > Metazoa > Chordata > Ceratodontiformes > Ceratodontidae > Neoceratodus > Neoceratodus forsteri. The sequence continues at coordinate 662,510,530 of CM028135.1, read as the reverse complement.
GGTATCACAAGTAAAAGAAGGGAAGTCATTTTGCCCCTGAATAAAACACTGGTGAGACCACACCTGGAGTACTACATCCAATTCTGGAGGCTCCATCTGAAAAAGGACATAGGTAGGATGGAAGTGGTGCAAAGGAGAGCAACTGAAATTTTGCAAGGCCTGCAGGAGAAGACCTGTTAGGAAAGACTAAAAGAGTTAAATATGTATTCCCTGGAGGTAAGAAGGGAGAGGGCACAATACAGACATACAAATACCTCACTGGTATAAACAAAGTTCAGGAAAGGAGTATCTTCCATAGCAAAAGATGCTCCAAGACAAGTGGGTACAGTATGATGTTGATGGGGGATGGCTCAGGGATGACATGAGAAAATATTTTTTTTTTCATGGAGAGGGTGGTGGATGGAAAGGCAAGGCAAGTTATATTAAAGAGACACCCATCCCGGAGGCTCTGGGTACCGAATATTTTTAAAATAAATACTATACATTATAAAACAAAATATATAACAATATCTCAGATATAACACAATACAAAAAATAATATATATATATATATATATATATATACTTACACACATATATATATATATATATATATATATATATATATATATATATATATATATATATATATATATATATATACAGTAGCTTAGTCAATACAAGTCAATGCTTAAAAAGTCAGGGGGAACCAAAACATAGGTTCTAAAACAGCAAGGACTATAATACGCAATCTGGGAATGCCTGATTATACAAGAAGGCCTTGAGGCAGGCCTTAAATACCTCCATAGAAGGGGCCTCCCTAACAGCTGGAGTAAGCGAATTCCACAGGAATGGAGTGGCGACACTAAATGCTCTGTCACCTGCTGTTTTTAACCTCGTCCTGGGAATCGCAAGAAGGCCCCTAGAGGAGGAGAGGAGGGGATGAGCTGAGACAGCAGGAATTTGAAGGTCCATCAGGTAATCAGGGCCCAGGCTGTGTAGGGCCTTAAAGGTGAGTAAACTCACCTTATAGAGGACCCTCCACCTAACTGGCAGCCAGTGCAGTTGATGCAGGACCAGAGTGATATGACAGTACTTAGACTGTCCAGTCAACAACCTTGCCGCTGCATTCTGCACAAGCTGCAGTCAGTGCAGAGTACCCCCAGAGACCCTGAGATACAGCGCATTACAGTATTCTAGCCTGGATGTCATGAAGGCATGTACCAAGGTGGGGAGGTCCTGCGGGTGGAACCAGGGGCTTTATCCTGGTGATATTCCTCAGATGATAAAAGCTAGTATGGACAGTGGAAGACACCTGAAACTCAAGTGTCAATCCACTGTCCAGAATAACTCCCAGATCCTGCACCCTAGAGGAGGCCTTCAATGGTACATAGCCAAGAAAAAGCCCTTTCTCTGCACCAGAGGTCAACCTATCATGCCCTCTGTTTGACTCCACCACCAGTACCTCCATCTTATCGGGGTTCAGTCGCACCAGCTAGAGGCCATCCAGTCATTGATTTCAGCAAGGCAGCTGTTAAGCACTTCCACTGAGCAAGATGTTCCAGGGCCAAAGGAAAAATACAGCTGGGTATCATTGGCATAGCAAAAAAAATTCAGACTGTACTTCCAAATGAGCTCTCCCAGGGGCAGCATATACATAGCAAATAACATCGGCAACAAGACCGAGCCCTGGGGAACCCCACATAACAGGTGGCCAGGGGAGCAGTAGAAATTCCCCATCACTACCCTCTGCCTCCTGTTAATTAGAAAGGACTCAAACCAGCAGATGAATGGAAGACTGGAGATAGGATGGCAATTTGCCTTGATCTTGGGGTCCAATGATGGTTTTTTCAGAAGTGGTCTCACCAATGCCTCCTTCAAGACATCAGGAAAGACTCCCTCTGACAAGAAGCACCGGACAATCATGTGGAATGGCTTCTCAGTGGAGGCAAAAGGGGCTAAAATGGTCACACGATTCAAGAAGGGTTGGACAGACACAAGGGTATCCTTGAGGTGGGGGGGGTGCTCAGGAGTTCAGTTTGGTCATCAGGCCTCATATAAGGTAAGGATAAATAGGGCAGACTGGGTGTGACAAGAGGTCCTTTCTGCCATCAGCTTCTATGTATCTGTGTATGTTTGTATCTATTAAAATTAACTTTCCATTGTAAATATATTTTACCCTGTGTTATGGATATAATGCTTGTGTTATACATATGTCAGAAATGAGAACATACAATTCATACAAATGTATGTAATATGCTTATTATACAGTATATTGTACATCAAAATGTAACTCTTTCTTTTTGAGATTGGCCTTCTTCTACAATACCCTAGAGTTTCTTATACCATCTCAGCAATACCACTTGCTGTCATTCTGCTTTATTATCTGTTTTTGCTATCAACTTGACAATGTTTGTCTTACAAAATGCAAGTTCTAAGTAGTCCTAAAGAATATGCATTAAGCAAGTCACATTTGAGCATGGCTATTAGTTTCACCAATTAAAACATTTTATCCCTGCTTATGAAGCGTGTCTGTGTGTTCTGCTTGTGGTGGGGGTTGGGTGATGGACCTAAATCCCTTTCTGACTCAAATCACTATATTACCATGTATAGCATATAAGAATTATTTTAGCTGTGAAACACAGATGGCAACCTAAAGCTGTACTCAAACTAGAGTTTTCAACAGTTTTGCCATGAGCCTTGACTAGAAAAAATGTGTGTTAATTATAGAACACTTTCCTTTCTTTAGTTAAGCTCAGACAATGTTAACAAAGACAGTATATTTGACATTGGTGACCTGCCTGCTGTGTGCAGATATATAACAAGAAATCCTTTATTTTAGCAAAACAAGGTACAGTATTATAGCTCTTATTAACTTAAGAAAATACTTTAACAGTGGTTTCAGTAGCCACAAAACTGATATTTCTTACAGGTATATCTTCCTTAATAAACCATATGCATACATTATTTCCTGTCAACATTAATCATTAAAGCTTAAGTAGCATTCATTGTAATGCTAAAAAGTTAGTGCTGACCCTAAATTTTGAATCTATACTTAATGTAACCTATTACTGTCACATTACAAAAGCTGAGAAAAAAATCATCAAATTAAGCTATGACTTATACTAACATACTAAAATGCCAGCAGAATAGGCCTAATGGTCTTTCGCGTCTGCTCATTTGGTCAGGCCCCACCCTGGGAGCTGACCTTGCTGCCCCCCCTCTCCTTCTCTGGCTTCTCCCTTCCCAGTTCTGGATATTCTCGCTGCATTGGATTTTGCTTCTAGAACCCTTCCCCTGTACCTGTCCCACCCCCTCTTGAACTCCTCCACCTTCTCTGCTCCACCAGCCTCTTGGCAGCATTCTGTGGTCCTCCTTTCTCCCCTGAATCTTCCTCCAGCCCACCCATGCCCTCTAGTTGCCCCCTCCTCCTTCCTTCGAAGCACCCTGACTGCTCCTCCCCTATTTATCCGCTTCATGTACCTGAAGACCTCTATCATGTCCCCCCGGTCCCTTTTCTCTTCCAATGTGTACATATTTAGCTCTTCAAGCCTTACTTACTATAAGTTTTGACTGCATCGATGCATTAAACAAATTTGAGACAAGAATCTTCAGGGGGAATTCTGCATCTAAAAAGACAGAAACTTAAAATGTATTAGGCATATTATTCTAAACACAGATACAACTTCTGAAGTCTCATTGTTTAAAAGAGAATACTAAATAGTGCATAATGTCCAGACTAGAAAAAGTTAAAACCTCTTGCCAAGGAGTATTGCGTTTTTAAAGGGAGTCACAGCAGCACATACAATGGGATATTTATATCAAAACCAATCAGGCATAGACAGTGGTGCAGTCCCACAAGCTGTAGACAAAAAGGGTAAAAAATAATTTTTGAAATTCCTTGACAGTTGTCTGAAACATGGAGAGGAGCTGGACTTTCTTTGGGTGATAGGGTATGCCACCTAATTTTTGCTCAGACATTTTCTGGCAAGACTCAGCAGAGGGTGGGATTGTAACACTGGCACCCTCCTGTCTGTACCTGACATGTGCACACTACCCCTTCTTCTATCCTTGTGTGCCAAACTGCCTCTCTAGTAGCCTGCCACCACAGCACGCTATCAGTTGCTGGCTGCCAAGGAGTCAGCCTGCCACCCTCTTTCTCTTTTCCTGTAAATCCAAGTTTCTGCCTCCCTCCCACCTTCTTTATGCAATATGTGTCAGCAGAGACGAGGACAAGTCACATTGCCTGGATTTCCCTTCTGGCAACTGACAACAAGCAGTACACATTATAAAAAAATGAATAGTTTTAATACTGCAAGTATTTATGCATGAACCCCAGGTGTGAGCACTTTATCAAGGGGATCCCCCTTCAAACTACACTGCCTTTTCATGCACCCACTACAAGTACAATGCTGTATGTGTGTTTGCTTCATGAACTTAGTCAGCAAATTACTGGCAATTGGGTGAGCAAATCTCTGAACTAGTTTCCGCGTACTGTACAATTGGGTGGAGGATAGTTTCATAGAGGGAACATAGACAGCAACTACTGTGAGGTGTAACAGAAGAGCCCCCTTTTCTACCTGAGTTGTTTTGACTCATTGACAGCGCAGCCTAGTGCATTACAATTTATTTTCATAGAAATAATGGCTGCCTGCTGCTGTTAGGTGACTGCTAACGTCTCAACGTTAAAAGCATTTCTTGAACTCATGTGAGATTGTCAACAGCTGCTTAGTGATCCATCACCCGACAAAGCTTTAATTAATACACCAGAATTTTAAGTTGGGGGGTTGCCATTTGCTGTGTTGCCATCTCAACAATAAGTAAACATTCTACAATGACACTTCAGGGTTATAGTGCCAGGTTTAATCTAAATTCACTTTTGTAGAAAAAAATAGACAGTTTTGTTGTCTTGGTACAGTGCATCCCTATTAAGACCATGAGTACAACTCTGATCATGGCAGTCCCTCTTTAAAGCAGCAGTACTAGATAATTAGGAAGTGATCATCAAAATCCTGTTTTTAGCTGGAAATATGCAGCTATAGTTTGAGTTTCCATATCTGTAAATATTTTTTTCTAGTGATCTTAAGTTTTTTAGATATTTAAAATGTATTTCCATTGTTGTGGATCCACAGTAAATATCGCTGCTGCCTAATTTGCAGCCACCCCCCCCCATGCATCGTCACTTCTTTTATTTACTTTTGTGGGACCATGTGCTGCACGTTCCCTGTGTAGTGTTGTGAGTCATGCACATGTGTGGTTGGCAGCAGAGGGTTCCAATTCAACCTGACAGGTGGAAGAAATGTAAACAAAACAAAAGAAAAATGGAGCAAATTACCAGGTGATAGTACAGTGAAAACAAAAAAGATTACCAAGTAAGTGCTCAACAGAGCAAAGGAAACAAACTGTTACAAAACATTTAAATTTTGTTTTATCTAGTACTGCTGCTTTAAAGTAGTGTGCCTGTGGGGGAGGGGGGCACGTGCACCAGCGCACCATGGAGGTGAGCTCCAGCAGCAGTGGGGAGAAGCAGTGGAGACCCCACACACCACCAATGGAGGTACCGCAGTGGACAAATACTTGCATCACTGTAGGAGAGGACTGGGACCATATCCAGTCATGTTTTATTTTGCTCTCTCACCCTGCAGTGATAGCAAAATGCCTGCAGGGCTCCACCCATGCAGCTGTAGAAAAGACTCAGAAGGGACTCGCTGCTAAAGGTGCTAGGAGGTTAAAAATGTACAGATTTTTGATAGGGTAACAGTGTTGCTGCACCTGCTGCAGCTATAAAAAGTATGCCTACAAAAACATTCTCTGTAGCAATGCCAGCTGGTAGTAGTCAAGGAATAGTTGAGGACAATTATAAAATGGGTAGGGAAAATCCTGTATTTTGATTGATTGTTAGCTGTGCATTAGAAGTGTCTAATGCAGGGCTATCAACAAGTTCAGGCAACCATAGCTGCATTTAAAAAATAGATATTAAGAAACCAAAAGGAATGTTCATTTTTAAGTTGCCATAATTCTGTTTTTGCCAGTGACCATGAACTTGCTCAAATCCTGCAAACTTCATGATTTTCAAAGCAGTCATTTTTTTTTTATTTGCTTACTACACCCACCATGCAGTCAGTATGTGGTACTTCACATAATTGGTTAGTTTTTGTCCGTATTTTCCTTTCCACAGTGATCTGTCCCCCACCCTTGCCCTATGACTGATTGCTACCTCACTCACATTTCTCTGCCCTCTAGCTGATCATTCCCTTGCTCACATTTACACTTTTGTTTAAAAATTTAAAATACTTATCGGAAGTCCCAGAAAGCCATTGCTGTCATGTCAACACAGGCTTCTTGTTATGATGCTTGCACTCACCCTTCCAGTTCTGCCTGATGCAGTGATGACTCTTTCCTCCTCTGGGTAACTAAAATTCTGTCTCTGTCTCTTTCTAAGTTAGAGTAGTTAGAGTGACCTACTGTGAGGAGCTGAGTCAGGTACAATGGGGAAGGGGTGCTCACTCACGTATTCTCCCTGCCATTATATGACAAATACAAGCAACTGAGAGGGGGAAGGATTGAAAAAACTACAAGCATAAATGAACCAGGAAATAGAGCAAACTACAAGTAAGGATGCAGCAAAATGTCAAATGTCCTAAAGAAAAAAATGTGCCATCATTTTATACCAGGTGGAAGGAATATTTTACCATAAAGTCAACTGATAAGATCAATTTTTAGATATGTAGTCAAGTTTATTTAAGTTGAGAAATACATTTCATAAAAGGAAACCCATTTTATAAGCACAATAAGACACTCTGGTGGGGGTGCATTAGACATTTCTAGAGCACATTCAAGAGCTGAAGTCACTCAGCCTGCAGCTGCATGCCTCACAACACCTCTGGCCATGTGTTAGAAATGTCTGATGCACACCCCCTTGTGTTACTTATGGCATTACTGTAGGCCAATTTTATTTCTTATGTGTCTGTGGCATCGATGCTGGTTAGATCTTGGGGAGGCAACAACAAGAGGACTGGTCCAACGTGAGTTTGGCAAAAGCTCAGGATCAGGCATAGTGGTAGAGGATGAGGGTGCTGTGGGTGTTCCAGTGGCTGCTGGTGGTTCTGGCAATGACCCAGATGCTGGTGACAGTGTTCCATTCCTCAATGAAGGGGTCAAGTATGAACATGAGTCAGAGGAGGGAGAACTTGAGCAGTCACAAAATTACAAAATGTAAAACCACTGGTGAGAGAGAGAACCTGAAGAATGTGATTTTCATAACACAGCTCTGAAGGATATTAGTGGCTGTGGTGATGAAGAAGAAGAAGAAGAAGAAGAAGAATCAGCATTTCTATAGGGCTTTTCATACACAGTGTATCGCAAAGCACTTAAGACAATGATAATGATATGGATACCCTATGGGAGCCCAAAAAGAAAAACGATGTGTAGTGCTGATGACAGGGTAATTCCAGTTCCTAGATCTGTTCACTTGAATCTATATACAAATGAGACTCTGATTCTACACCTGTTTTTCCTCCTAGGGGCAAGCCCATTACAACCAGTGGCTCAAAAGCTCATTTTGAAGTTTGCAAAGCTTTACACAAAACACTAGCTTCTCTAAACAGTCGCACTCCCACTACTTCCATGCCCCATGCCAAATCAAGGGGCTACAAAACCATAGTATGGGATTTCTGTATACCTGATGGATGATGAAACAGTCATTACCATGTATGTTTCAGCTTTGTTAAGCTCATGTTAGCATAAGAAAAAGGGCAGCCACCTAGGCACTGGTGGACAACACACACACCTAAAGTCATGTTACTTTTTATGCTGGACTCAACACCAGTAGCAAGCAGATGCAGGGTGACCCTCATTATCATTATTAACCAAGGTGGTCATAAATTGTGGGGAAATACCCCTGTTGGACTGAAGGTGGGTGAAGAAGAATACAGACAGGAGGAGTCAGTGGGATTGCCTAGTAGTGTGCACAGCAGCAGTGAATTAAGCAGTACTGACACTCCCTTGCACCAAATGACAACACCTATATAGAAAACCTCAAAAATCACTAGCTTCATAATAACACCAAATGTGCATCCCAAGCAGGAGTTAAATGAACATTCCAGTATTCAGGTTCTATCTCCACCCCAAAAGTTTTAAATGCAGTAATATTACTGATAGTTCTAGATGTCCCTCTTCTGACTTGTGTTTCAGCTTCATAATTTCATTAAGGAGTGAGACACTCTCATTCACATCCAGGTTGACAACACCAACAGCAGTCACAGGAACACTCATAGCAACCTCTTCATTTTGCCACCTGATGCTGTACTGCTTTTCTTGTTGCTGCCACCCCAACTTCAACTGGCATAGGTGCTAGGATGATATGAGGATAGACCAAGAACAATGGGATCCACAAGAGGTATTCAATATCACTGAGATTGGCTATAATGAGAGATGTTATAGCAAAGGGTGACTGAAATAGCTCAAGCTAAAAGAAACAAACTCTGGCCAGATCCGATAGGGCTGCAGGAGAGGTCTTACCAAATTGTGGAGCCTGTGTGTGTAAATTTGAATGCAGGCTCATAACTTTGATATGTTTTAATAGGTTTTGCCACAAATTGTCAACATTGCCTTCTTATGATCCCACCTCATGAACAAGTGCTGATAACATTTTTAAGTTCCTGTTTGAAAGGTGATTTCACACAGGGACTGTGAAATCATCTTTCAGGATGCAAAAAAATACATTTTGGGCAGGATTTGAAGAATGGCATCTGCCACATTAATGAGGAGCTATAAAGAAATGGCTGTGTTGTAAATTTGGTTAAAAATATTGAAAATTACCAAAGTTACAAGCCTGCACTCGTAAAATGCAGTGGCTGAATCTTAATCCATATGTATTATCATTTGTTGCATTGCTAAGGTTCACTGCACTTTATTTACCTGCACATGAAAATTGTTCATTATTTATTCTACTATTGTGTCACATTGTTCATCTGTTCAGATGTTTGTTTTGCTATTGTCTGCTGATTGTTCCACATCCCCGGGGTTGCACCTGCAAACGAGTCTCAGCTCAGTGTGACTTTCCTGGTTACAAAATGTAAAATAAAAATTAAAAAATAAATAAAATAATTTACAAATAAACAGCACTGGATTTATTTGTTGTTTGGATTTGCATATTTTATTTTTATTGTCTTTATTTTTTTCATTTCCTTCTCTACCACCTCTGACTGCCTTCTTAATGCCTACCATCTCACTCTTCTACCCATCAGTCCACTGGCTGCCATTCCATGCTCTGTTTTTAACTACCTCATAAAATGTGTCATAGAAGTCCTATAACCTCATTGGTTGAAACATGTCGCATGGCCATTAATTTTCTACTACAACTGCACACCTTACCTGGCTGAATATATATTTTTAACAAACAAAACATATGGGATAACACACTCCAATGTGTGCAACTGAAGAAGAAGAAGAATCAGCATTTATATAGAGCTTTTCATATACAGTGTATCCCAACATGCTTTACAAGCAATGCTAGACTGGTAGTGAAGGGACTTAATGTGTAGTGGTGGCCACATCACCCATCAACACCCACACACAGCCTGAACAATTGCATGAACTGGTTTTATGGGAAGGGGAATGTTGGCCAGAACACCATGAATGTTCCCTACTCTTTGCAAAGAATGCCCTGGGTTCTTTTATTTCCACCTGGACACCCAACAGAACAGCACCAGGATGGGTAGAAGGGACCTCAGTTTAATGTCTCTTCTGAAGGACGGCACACCCCAGCAGTACAGCACCCCCCAGAACTGCACTCATGTGGCAGTGTTTTAGATACAAATCCAGTCCTGGTCTGGGATGAGAATCCATGACCTTCTGGTCCAAAGTTGGATGTGCTACCAACTGAGCCACACTGACACTAAAATATTAATGCACTTCTTAGGTAGTTGCAGCACTTCACTATGCCTTATGACTAACAAACACATGAGGAGTTCATTCCTTTAAGATCACAGACAATTATGTTGTTTTCCCTTATGTCTTACCCTCTGATGCCCCAAGGAACTCCATATACATGCTGTAGGACATTAGAAAGTGGAGCAATATGAATGAGATGTTCAAGTACCTCTGCAGAATATGCAAGGTGGACAACACTGTGCAGTCCAAACTGAGTGGTAACACAGGGGTTCATGAGGGATGACAAGAATACTGTTTTAACAAAATGCGGGGGGACAGTTCAGAAAAGCTTCTGGAGGAGGTCACAATGGCTGAAACAGTGGTAGGGTTCAAAAGGGAATGGGACAGGCACATGGCAATAGTGTATAATGGGGGAATACAGAGGAGGAAGGTAGGAAGGACTGACATGGGCACAGCCCCAAACTGAGACAGGTTTAAACACATTGGGTGGGTTGATTGGCCTTTATAAAGTGTAATTTTCTCTGTTTCTATGAATCTCCTTAATGACAAACCTGTGAAAGGGAAGACTTTGACATCTTCTACTCTGATGCTTATACTAGTTCTTCAGCAGAAGGGGTAGAGGAGCTGGGAGTCAGACCAAGACTGGCAATGCTGAGGTCTTTGAAGGCTTCATGTGGCTGACTGGTGGATGTTGTCCCTTTTATGGTCCCTAGCACCTTTTATCACTAAGTCAATTCCATCACATTGGGCCAAGGGAAGTGACAAGACGTACGGTAGTACATTCACCAGTAAGTTTGCCACCCTTCCTGATGTCAGAGAATGCTACTTCAACAGCACTCCTTAAACTCCTTCATCTGGCAGAAGTGGGTGTGATTAGGATGCAAGCCTGGGTCTCCTGCATTGTGGTGTATTGTGTTACTGCCCGGGCCACCATGTCAGCAAAGGCTCTGATTTTGAGCCAGAAGTAAAAAAAAATCTTCTAAAAGTAGAGCCCTGCATCATGCTTGTGTACTAGACAAAGAGCTAATTAGCAATGTGCTGGACCAAACCCTATGGGGAGAGGCTTCACCCCCATAGGCATGATTACACTTTCAAGCAAGGTAGCTTTGATCTGTTTCATCACCTTTGTGTGGTTAACAATCTTGTTGTGGTTTCAGGCACATTCATACTTATCTGATGTATCTGTGGGTGCATCGGCAGATGTGGCCTGTGAGATATGATGCTTGCAATTGGGTTATTTAGTCTTGAAATGCTGCAGGCATTGGGAGAATTTGCACTTTACCAGAAAATACCAGAAGGTTTTTGGCTTCCCACTATGCGTATTGCTAAGCAGTGACAAATAGTTATGCCGGGGTGACTCAGTTTGCAGGACAGAAGGCATTTTCCAGAACTCAAAATGCTAAAAAAACTGTAAGAATAAATTTGCCTAATGATGAATCAGCTCTCTACTAGTCTGGAAACAAATGCATCCAATGTCACTTCCAAACCAGGATCTCTTGTGTTCCAGGACCATCTACTATGCTGCAGGATCAAGCCACCCGACAAACTAAAGCAGCTGTATTTGTTAGTTGGCAAAAATGCATTTCTGACATCCTTAGATTTATGGTCATTATATGTTTATGTCCCAACTGTTAATGTAATTAATGATTCAGATCATTAAAGATGGTCACCATTCACAGTATTTAAAAATCTCTTCCATTATGGGTACCTATTGACTTTTAATACTGGATTTGTCTGTATTAAGACAGTGCTGCCTCATGTTTCTAATGGTAACTCATCTGTCTGTATATTTATGGCATTATTATTTTGCTAAATTATGTAAATTTCTGTTTGACTCTTTAATTCCTTTTGATATAACTTGGTTACTATTACTCAGTAACCTTGTTAATTCACCTATGCCTCTATATTGCATTTTTTACATTGGTTGTATTTTATCTTTTTAATGTGCTTTGCCTTCCTTGTCCCCTTTATCCTGAATCACAGCTGGAAATGAGCTTTGGCATACTGTGCCTTTCCTGGTTAATATATTTCAATAATAAATAAATTAATTAATAGCACCATGCCACATGAAGATGTATGATTTTGTTATGGTGCACATTGCAAGGGAACAGGAGAGTTTAAAAAAATCACACTTACTTAGCTACACTCAGGAATGAAAGAACATAAAGACAAATTGGTACAGTGATGTTTTTGCCAGAAATACATTAGTTAACAAAAGCAAAATATATATTAAATATAAAAATGGAACAAGGGAAGCATGAAAGAAACTCAAAAAACAGACATGAAAGTTTTAATGTTACTACATTGCTCATCAACACCCACTCAAGTAAAAACACCAGTAGATTTTATACTGCACTTGATCTAGCTACACTTTGAAAGCCTGCCAAATGTATTGCTTTTAACTGCCTGGCCAATATTAGAACAAACTGCTGTTCCTCTTTTTCTCAGTGGGTATGATGAACAAATAGAATAAAGTAGCGAACATAAGAAATTTGCCAGCAGATAAAGACCTAGAGGTCTATCAAGTCTGCTTGAATGTGCTGCTAGCACCCCTTATTCTGCAGCTGCCCCTCCTCCTCCCACCCTTCTCTTCCATTGACCTCTCCTTGCCCTGTCCTGACCCTTTTTGAAGCAGTCCACTGTTCTACTGAATACCACTTCTGTTGGTAACGCATTCCACACAGCTACCACCCTCTCCGTAAAAGAGTGTCTCCTCATCTCCATCCTCAACCTTCCTCTCTCCAGTCTCATATCACAGCCCTTGGTGTCCCTCCCCTCCCTTACTTTGAACAGCCCTCCCTTACCTGTCTTGTTTATTCCTTTCATGTATGTAAAGGTTTCAATCATGTCCCCCCGTCCCTCTTCTCCTCAAGAAATTACACATACAACTCCCTCAGCCTCCTCTCATATGATAAGCCCCCCCAGCCCCTTGATCATCTTTGTCACCCTACGCTGCATCCCCTCCAGTAACTAAATGTCTCTTTTCAGATATCGGCACCAGTACTTCATGCAGTACTCCAGGTGCGGTCTAACTAATGATCTATACAGTGGCAGAATCACCTTCCCCTTTCTCGAGGATGTACCCCATGCAATGCAACCCAGCATTTCGTTGGCCTTTGCAGCTTCCTTCCTACATTGTGCAGTGTTGTTCATTGACTGTGCATTAAGCACCCCAAGATCCTTTTCCTCTTTCTGGACTAGCTGTACTCCCCCCAGCTGGTAACTCGTTCTTGGGGTCTTCACCCTAAAATGCAGCACCTTGCACTTTTTGGCATTAAACTCCAGTTGCCAGGTGTCTGACCAGGTTTCCAGCTTTTCCAGAGCATCCTGAAACCCCTGCCCTCTTCCTAGGTCATCCACCACCACTCCCATCTTCATGTCATCAGCAAACACACTGATCTTGCTCTTGATGCCCAATGATATGTCTACAATGAATATCCCAAACAACACTGATCCCAACACCAAGACCAGTAGAACACCACTCATCACTACCCTTGGGGATGAGAGCTCACCCACCCACCAACACCCTCTATTGCCTTCCCTGAAGCTAGTTCTCTACCCCTCTCACCAGCTTTGCACCCACCCCTGTGCCTTCTAACTTACTTCCCAGCCTCCCACGTGGCACTGAGTCAAATGCCTTACTGAAGTTCAGATACAGGACATCCACTGCATGGCCCCCATCTAATTGCCTAGTTACCCAGTCATAGAACTCCACCAGGTTAGTTTGGCAGGATCTGCCAATTATGAACCCATGTTGTCTGCTGTCTTGTAGTCCTTTGGCTTACAGGAGGGGCACCAGCCTCTCCTTCAGGATAGTCTCCATCAGCTTACCCATGATGGATGTGAAGCTCACTGGTTTGTAGTTTTCTGGTTCATCCTTGGGTCCACTCTTGTGGAGGAGCAGCACATGAGCCATCCTCCAATCCTGAGGTACACACTCTGGGTCTAGTGAAGCATTAAATAAGTCTGCCAAAGGTCCCATAAGAACCTCTGCCAGCTTCTTCAGTACCCTGGGGTGGATGCCATCTGAGCCTGGTGGGTATCAGGAGGTGTGTGTAATGAGAAGTTTACATACACACACCCCGAGGTGTTAGATATTACATATACTCATAGAGTGAATCTCGAGGAATTTATTAAAGCATTTAACACTGAGGGTGTGCGTAAACTTCAAGTTTACACACACCATCCCATATTTTATTTTATATAACTGCTGGGTCTCCCCTTTTTCACCACAGCAATTCTATAAAATACAAAACTTTCTGTTGCAGCCACACTCTAGTTCCATTTTCAGCAGTACCACACATTTTGAATGTCTAAGATTTTTTAGTGCTTTAAATCTAAAAGGTAGAACATAATTATTGTTTTTACAGGTAGCAGAAACAAAGGTTCTGCCCTACCACCATACCCCTAATCCTACCCACACCCTGGTCATCCTCCTTTATAGGGTCTACATGGCCCCACCCCTTTCCTGCCTCTCCTAATTACAAAGGCAGGGCATACATACAATACCTGTATTTCTATTTTGTTTTGAGCCTCACATTTACCTTTATATCTCCGCTACCTAAGACTTGCCTACATATTTCATCCACGACCCCATACTTCCTCCCCACACATAGGCACATTGGGGCAAAAACAGACAAAAAAAAACAGTCTTCTACTCTCTCTAATCTTCACTTTCTTTTGTCTGCTGCCATTCGTCCTCCCTCCTAAATAAAAAACCTGCAACTCTTCTTTTGTCTACTACTCTCTCACAAGTAGTGAACACCATCTTTCCTTCCATCTGCTTCTCAACAAACTCATAATGGACTATGTCCACTGCAGGTATTATGGGACTCTATTCAACTGAACATTTGCCCATGATATAGGACACTGCCACACATGTTATGCTCTGAGATATCTAAGAAACCAGCTCCACTCTGCTAGGGCTGAAATCTCCTTTCTAAGAGCAAAGATTCAGGAGATCACACAGCACTATACTCCATCAGCACCTAAGCACACACCCCAGCCATGGATATTTCTACCACAGAGGCAACTAAACATGTTATGCTCTGAGATATCTAAGAAACCAGCTCCACTCTGCTAGGGCTGAAATCTCCTTTCTAAGAGCAAAGATTCAGGAGATCACACAGCACTATACTCCAGTAGCACCTAAGCACACACCCCAGCCATGGATATTTCTACCACAGAGGCAACTAAACCTGGGGGCTGGCAGACAGTCAGAAATCATTGAGCTGCATGATCATACCATAAGGCAAACAATCTGATAAAAACATCAAACAGATTTGAGCCCTGTTACCCATGCCATTCATTGAGGTAGAGGTTACAGAGAGCCCAGACCTACCACAGGGCTAATGTGAACAAAAAACAAGCTACAGAAAGACACAGGACATAACTGCAAATCACATGCTAGTCATAGGGAACTCTATGATTTTGGCAATAGAGTCTTACCTACAACAGAGCAATAATGAAAAAGTTGCAGTCATGTGCCTTCCAGGATCATCAGCACACAGAGACACTAACCACATTGAGAAAATCGTACAGAACACAGAGATAAAACTGTATGTCTTAGTCCACCTAGGCACCAATGACCTGACCAATCCTTCAGTGGAGGAGAGTAGGAGGCATCTGATCCCTCTAGATGACATATTTTCTCCTATTTTGTACTCTGTCTCATTCTCTAAGATTCATCTGGCATGAGAAAAATGAGCTAGCAAGAATAAGATCAGAGATAAAGACATCTCTGAGCTCAACAATTGGCTCAGAGACTGGTGTGAAGAGAGGGGCTACAAATGGGTAGGGGACAGGAATACATTCTGGGAAAGGCAGTTCTTTCTATATAATGGCCTGTGCCTCACCAAGGAGGGCACCTGGCTGCTAGGCCAGAAAACTGATGTTTTCATTTCTAATTTAATCTAGTTATTGGGGAGTGGGCAGCAGCACTCAAGGAACCACAGAGGACAACTGTTGCCACTCCCCAGCAATCTCCTATGAACACACAACCAGATCAAGACAACACTAACGCACACCTTATCAGCACATTTAAGGACCGTACAAGGCTACTTCATTCAATCAATAAAAAAAAGTTTATTGTTCAACTTACAATACGTCATGGCAATACACAAATAAAACCATGTACAAAACAATCATTTTTCTTTTGATTTGTTACATACGAAATAGATTTAAAAAAGATAACTATCCATCCATATCATGATACAGTAGATCTATGTCCCTTAGATTTAATTAAAATATAACATTATTCAGTTCTACTCAAAGATAAACTTTGATATTAATAGAGCTTCATTAATGCTTACAAATTACACAGAGGGAAAAGAAGAGTGAGAATTCAAGAATTCAAAACCAGAAGAGACCTTAGTAATATTTACAATTCTAACCATAGTCATTATATAGGTGAAGTTTTTTGCTTGCTATGATTTTCTATGATGAGGCTACAGGTACCAATATGCTTTCTGTTCCTGCTTTTAATAAATATGTAATTAAATGTTTTGGTTCATATTCCAGGGAATCCAATATATTCGCCAGGTATTTTTTCTGTAAGTATTGTATAAGAGCAAAGGATAACTAAATGGACTAAATTATCTTGCCCAAGTCCACGAGTATATCAAATCTGTTTCCACTTTATGTTTATTATATTGATTCAGTTTCCACTGACTCATAAAATATTTTAATCTTAATCATGTGAATAGTTGCCTAAGACTAAGGTTAGTTAAATGCTGTAGAAATTGTTCAATTTTGTGGTCTCTTTTATTTTTCTTTAACCAACTACATACCTAGTATTGTTCACATAATTCCAGCTCCTTCTGGACATCAACATCCCTTATCCTTTTTTTATATCTGTTGTTATTTGCTCCAGGAGGTATCTAAGACTATCTGCTATGCATGACAAAAATCCATGGGGTTTAATGATTATAAGTACTTGAAAACAAGATATCCTGGTATATATATGTTATGGCTTCCTCTAAGCAAATCCTTGGTAGCCTATGTTTATTCATATTAAATACTTCAATCTAGTAAGTTAGTACTTTTTCTGTAATTTGGCACTCAGTGGGTACTTGCCCTAATTCCACCCTGACAACGGCTGATGGTGCACTCTCTGGGAGTCCCAGTAGTCTTTTATGGAATTTATTTAAACATGGCTCAATGTTTATCTTAGCCTGAATATCACATATACTGTATCTGCCCCATATACTGTAGTAGTTGACTTCTGATCTTGGCATTTATATCTTTTATATTTCCCTGTACTGATTTGACCCCATATCTATATGAAAATGCATTGATTATTGAAATGAATGTTTTAACCTGATTTTCCATTTCTTTTATGTGTTTTTCTCCATGTTCCTTCCTGAGAAAATAACAAAATTCCTTTACCACATCTAATTTATTCTTATTTATTATGTATTAGCACTTTTTGTTATTTCCCCCAAATACTAATTCTTTAGTATAATTATAGTTCACCTGCAAATCTGCCTGATCACATTCAGATTGAAACTTCTCCAAAATTCTCTTCATACCCAGAAAACTGGTCGATAACAGGCAACATTGTCTGCATATGCCAAGTATGGGCATGGCCTATCTCCTAATGTTGGCATGTGAAATTGAGGATTAGATAAGGTTCTGAGCACAGTGTCAAAAATATTAAATAATATTAGTTGAAAGTTTACATCCCTGTTTGACTTCAATATTGGACTCAAACCAGTTACTGAAATCCCCTCTATTGATATAGCTAATGCCCATGTAATTATTTTGATACAGCACTTTTATCATGTCCAATAATGAGTGTTCCATCCCTTCCCCCCTAGTCTTCCCCATAACATTCCTCTATTAACTCTGTCAAATGCAGACTTTAAATCTATAAATGTACAATATATTTTTTGTCTTTTGACTGTTTCATAATTATAAACCAGATGTACCAAACTAAAACATTGATCTACTGTTGCATAGACAGCCTTAAATACAGTCTGTGCCTCACCTAATATGCCCTTGTTATTTACCCAGTCTGTTATTCTATTATTAAGTATTCTTGTAAATATTTTAGCTGTGCTATCAATTAAACTTACTGGTCTATAACATTTGGGGAAATTTCTCTTACCCTTTTTATAGATTGGTACAGTTATATTGATTTTCCAAATTACCTGAGTCACAGGAGGGCCGGCCAGGGGGAGAAGGGTGGAGTGTTCTCTGGATGGGGACTGTGTCCAGTGCTCAATGGACCCCTGGTGGAGGCCAGGGTTGTGCAGCTACAAGTGTCTAGCATGCTCAGAGGGTGGGGTGGATGCAGGATGTCATTGCATGTCCCCACCACCCAGGAAACAAACAGAAAAAAGAGCAGCTTCCAGACACCCGTGATGAATCCACCACAGCTTCAATTAGCCCCCAGGCAGGCCCTCTGATCTATCCTGTTGTCTGTGGTGCTGGGAGTCTGGCGTTGGAAACCCCACCCTGTGGGGAGCAATCCACGGGGTATCACAGGGTCACAGCCATTGTGTGGGTGGAAGGCTGTGGTCTGTGACTGGGTTGAGATACCAGGTGGCTGACGGCAGGGGAGTAAATAGAGAATAAAAAAATATTTTGAGTTTCCAACTATTTGGAACCTTTCCATTTTCCCAGATGTAATTAAAAAGTTTTAATGAGGCAGGTATCCAAAGGTGTCTAGCTTTCCATATAACATCTATTGACACTTCATCAGGTCCAGGAGCCTTATGGCTAGGACATGAATCCTGTGCTTGTTCTCATTCAAAAGCTGTTATTTGTGTATCTGGATTTAACCATGTTTTGGCTACATAATAATAATAATAATAATTATAATAATAAATTTTATTTCTAAAGCGCCTTTCCAATTTCAAGGCTCTGTACAAAGATTATAAAACACAAATAAAAAAAAGATAAAACACAGATAAAAGCATCAATCTCAGAATGATACATCACAATCACTGGTCTAAAAAGGCAGACTGATACAAGTGAGTTTTTAAATCCCTCTTGAACTCCTCCATGGAGGTGCACAACTGCAACCAATGGGGTAGAGAATGCCAAAGAGTGGGAGCAGCATAAGAGAAATCTCTACAACCAAATGAATTTAGGCTCATTCTTGGAATCTCTAGCAACCCCTTGTCGGCCGAGCCGAGTACTCGGCCCGGGCAGTAAGAAACCAGGAGATCTTTCAGATAGGCTGGACCCAGGTCATGTAGGGCTTTAAAAGTCAATAAACAGACTTTAAAGGTGATCCGCCACCTAACAGGAAGCCAGTGCAGATCGCGCAGCACCGAGGAGATGTGGCAAGACCTGCTTGTCCCAGTCAAAACCCGTGCTGCTGCATTCTGAACTAGCTGGAGGTGGTGGATTTCAACCCCAGACAGCCCAAAATACAGGGCGTTGCAGTAGTCCATGCGTGAGGACACAAAGGTGTGGACCAATGTTGGTTACGAGTCAGACGGAACAAGGTGTTTCACTCTAGCGATATTTCTAAGGTGGTAGAAGGAAGTTTTGATGACCACTGACACTTGTGACTGTAGTGTCAGCCTGTCATCTAAGATAACCCCTAGGTTACGCACCCATTCAGAGGTTGGGAGTGATACACCCCCAAGAAAAATTCCTGAGGGTGCACCAACAGGCAACCTCTCTGTCCGACAACCCGGATCCACAACCAAAACCTCAGTCTTTTCTGAGTTCAACTTTAGCCAACTAGAGCCCATCCAATCCTGGATTTCTTTCAGGCAGTTGTTAAACACAGAGAGAGAGCTCCATCCTGGTCAGGGGCGAAAGACAGGTATAGCTGGGCGTCATCAGCATAGCAATGAAACCTCAGCGTATATCGTCTTATAATGTCTCTGAGGGGCAGCATATACACCACATATAACATGGGAGATAGCACAGAACCCTGAGGCACCCCACACGACAAAGGAATTGGGCCAGAGGAAAAAAACCCAGGCACGACTCTTTGTGATCTCCCAGTGAGGAATGAGGTGAACCATCCGAGGACGGTTCCCGATATTCCACAGATCTGCCTCAGGCGTGCTAATAGTACCACGTGATCCACAGTGTCAGAAGCTGAAGAGAGATCAAGAAGAACTAGAATAGAACATCTCTTCTGGTCTCTCGCCCTCAAGAGATCATTAAGCATCTGAACCAGCGCAGTCTCGGTGCTATGTCTTTTACAAAAACTGGATTGGAAGGGTTCGTATATGTCATGGATGGTTAAATGGTTCTCCAATTGGATCGCCACTACTTTCTCAATCACCTTCCCAATAAAGGGTAGGTTAGAGATGGGTCTGTAGTTTTCAAAACAATCTGGGTCCAAGGTAGCCTTCTTCAAGAGAGGTGTCACCACTGCTTCTTTCAGGGAACTAGGAAACTCACCCGAGTCCAAGGGGCACCAGACTATTTGCACAAGGATTGGACCAATGATGTCACAACAACCCAATATTAGGGGAGTCGGTCCAGGATCCAAACTACAGCTCGTAGGGTGCATACCATGGATAATCCTCATGACATCAATGAAATCAGGTCTGCTGAAGGAACACCACGAAAATTGAGGCACTGTGAATTCACGCTGTTCAACCGCATCCCCCTTAGAAGCCAGTACTTGAAGATAATTGTTTTCTTCCCTATAAAATAATGTTTTTAAGTGTTTTGTCTAAGCCTCTGCTTCAGTATGGCACTCAAATTCATTTTTACTATTATTCATACCACAAAGCTACTTACAATAAAGGCAACATCTCCTGCAAATATACAGAAAAAGGGAAGCTCCACAGTTATCAACTCTAACCAAGGATGGTGAGCATTGTGTGTCAATGCTTGCAGCCTGGTGAACAAAATCCTGGATCTCACTGCCATAATGGTGGAGACAGACCTGGACTGGGTCACTGTCACAAAGACATGGTTCATTGAGAACCACACCTGGGATGTAGCTATCCCAGGATATACACTATTCTGAAGAGACCACAAAGGTAAGTAAGGTGAAGGGGTAGCAATGTATGTAAAAAACGGCATCAATGCTATCAAAACTCAGGAACACAGCAGCAATGCAGAGGTCCTTTGGTTCACCCTCAGAGCAGGTGGCAAGTATCCTATCTGAGTTGGGGTTATATACTGATGCCCAGCCCATGATAAAGACTGGGACAAGGAACTCCTGGAGGCCATCCTACAGTTGGCAGACAAAGAAGAACTGCTGGAGGAGGTGATTTGAATCTTCCAGATGTGGATTGGCTCTCATACATAGCCTCTATAGAAAGGAGAAGAGAATTCTTCCTAGCACTAAAGGGAGCAGGATTAGAACAGTTGGTGACCACATCAACATAAGAGGAAGCCATCCTGGACCTTGTGATCTCAAGTAGAGACAGGATCTCTGACACAGTGGTTGACAGCAATCTGGATTCCAGTGACCATAGGACCATCTGGATCACCATCACCAGTAAAGAGGAAATCAGCCACAGCAAACACAGTGTTCTGAATTTCAAGAAGGCCGACTTTAGTCAAACAAAGGCTTCCATAAAACAAATACTTAGCAAGGAAACGGGGGCACAGTGGAACAGAGGTAGAATGCCCTGAAGGAAGCTTTACTCACAGTAACTGCCTAATGCACAAAGCAGATCCCTAAGTCAAGAAAAAGGATGAAACCACTATGGTATACCCTTGATGTAGCATCAAAAATAAAGGATAAAAGGAAAGTGTTCAAGAGATTCAAGGATACTAACAATGAAGCAAATATGGAAGTCTACAAAAGGAAGCAAAAAGAAGCAGAGAAGGCAGTAAGGGCAGCCAAAGCCCAGGCAGAAGAGAAAATCACATGAGGAAATAAGAATGGTGACAAACCTTTTATAGATACATCCGAGAAAAGGGAAAACAAAAGGAGGCATTATAAGAATAGCAACCAAGAATGGCAAACAGGCAGAAAATGATAATGAAAAAGTAGAGATTCTAAACAGTTTCTTCTACTCAGTCTTCACAAAAGAAGATGACAGCAATGGACCTAAAATGAAGAAAACAGGTGGACTCACCATAGAAGCAGATGCTGGACCATTTACAAGAGACAGTGTCCTGAAAGAGCTTCTCAAATTAAAAGCAAATAAAGAAATGGGCCAAGATGAATTCCACACTAGAATTCTGAAGGAGCTGGCAGAGGAAATTGCAGGCCCACAGGCAGAATTATTCACACAGTCTACAGAGACTGGGCAAATAACTCAGGACTTAAAAAGGGCAACAGTGGTACTCTTTCACAAAAGTGGAAGCAGGGAGGAGGCCAAAGAACTACTGGCCAGTGAGCTTGATCTAGGTAGTGGGGAAGGTTATGGAGTCCCTACTTTTGGAAAGAATAGTGAAGTTCCTTATGGAAACAGGGCACTAGATACTAAACAGCATGGATTTACAGCAGGACAATCATGTCAAAAGAATATGAAAGAATTATTTGACTGGATCTCCAAAATAGTGGACTAGGGAGGGGCAGCAGACATAGTCTATCTAGATTTCAGCAAAGCTTTTGATTCTGTCCCACATAGAAGATTGGTCAATAAGCTACAGCACTCCAGGTTAGGGCACAAAAGAGTCCAGTGGGTTCAAAATTGTCTCCACAATAGAATGCAAAGGGACATAGTCAATGGAACACTGTCTAGTGAAGGAAGGGTGATCAGTGGTGTGCCTCAAGGATCTGTTCTTGGCCCAATCCTGTTCAATATATTCATCTGCGACATTACTGATGGCCTGCAGGGTAAGGTATGTCTGTTTACAGATGACACAAAGCTCTGCAGCATGGTAGACACAATTGAAGGAATGACAGCAATGGAAGCAGATCAGAAGAGCCTAGAAGCATGGTCTAGGGACTGGCAATTGAAATTCAATACCAAAAATTGCAAGGTCATGGACCTATTTAAAGGAAACTCAAGGATAACATATACACTTGATGGTGAACAATTAACAGAAACAAAACTCGAACAGGACCTTGGAGTGCTTATTTCTGATTATTTAAAAGTGGGTAGACAATGTAAAAAGGTGGCTCAGAAAGCTAGTAGCATCCTTGGATGTATTGGCAGGGGCATTACAAGTAGGTAGCGAGAGGTCATACTTTCTCTCTCTGTACAGGTCCTTGGTGAGGCCATATCTCAAGTACTGCATACAGTTTTGGAGGCCACACCTATAAAAGGACAGATACCGCTTGGAGGCTGTACAGAGGAGAGCTACTAAAATGGTACAGGAACTGCACCAGGAGCAATATGAATCTAGACTACAGCAACTGCAAATGTACTCCCTCAAGCAAAGGAGAAATGGGGGATATGTTAGAAACCTTCAAATACATAAAGGGCATAAATAAGATACAAGCAGAAAATCCCTTTCACAGAAACTAGACCATGGGAATGAGGGGACACAGTTTGAGACTAACAGGAGGTAAGCTTAAAACCAACATTTGTAAGTTCTACTTCACAGAAAGGGCAGTGGACCTTTGGAACAGCTTACCACCAGAGGTTGTGGAGGCCAAAACAGTGACTGCTTTTAAGCTAGTGTGGGACAAGTACTGCTGTAATCTCGGAAGAAGAACTGAATAGGGGTAGGCAATCTGGGCAAACTACATGGATCATATGGTCCTCTTCTTCTTACATATTCTTATGTTCTTATGTTTAAAATGTTTTCTTTGCTCTGTATAAGTGGAAATGACTTAAAAAAAATAACTTACTGCTGAGTTCCTCAGGCAGCTGAGTTTCAGATGAGAAGGAAGTGATGAGCAGCAAGAAGGGACACACTGTGGCGGATACATGCACTAAGTAAGGGAAACCATGCTCATGTCTGCCATTATAAATGATCCTTTTTATAACAGCAAATTATAGCATGGTTTCCCGTATGGAAAAAGGGGAGACCCATTAATTATAATGTGGTAACATACTAAAACTTTTAAGTTTGTTGTTTGGACAAATAATGAGTCATAACAAACTGACTTTACACAAAAAATTTAAGTTTCTGTGAGAATTTGAATAGACTGCCAGTAGGTGTGACTGTACAACAGTGCTCATGGCACTATCTGTGTCTCTACTTGAATCCCTATACTACGCATCCCTATGATACAGTTTTGCAAATTTTAACTTTCTTTAAAAAGAGCTTGCAGTCATTAGTACTTCAATATTGTGATTCATATGCTGCATAGTATTGGTATATTTTTATTATATAATGTATACAGTAGCAAAATCAGTAGGTGCATATACCAATAGGAATCATACAGATTACAACCCATGCAATAATGTATATTGGATCTCATAGGAAATGTTGATGCTTTTTAACATTTACTGCCAATATTATCCTATAATACACTATAGCTTTTCCAGAAGTATTTTTGCCTAGGCAAGTACCATGGCCTCAGGCACACCCTTATAAACAGTATCTGATTTTGATCAGACTAATTGTAAAATGCAGAACATACCTTGGCATTTTATAGTAAGTAGTAGGCAATATATTTGATTTATAAAAACAGCCACGCAATATATAAAAAGTCACACAATAAGCCAAATTAGATTAAAGTTGATCACATTCTGATCTGCAGTTTGTTCTTTCTAAACCAATTGCTAAACACTAACAACTTGGATTTTTATTATTCCACATTAATGAACAAATACCCTGAAATTTATAATTAAATGCATAGGGAATTTAAATCCAGGTCAGCTCTAAATTTACAGAACCTTATAAAGGTTAATCTAGTACTATACATTGGAAGGATTGTCACTCAGAAAATGCTCTGCCTTCAAGGAGGAAAAAAAGTGCTAAATTCCACTTGGAAATGGTGAATGAATGTCCCCATTGGGACAGAACTGGTTCTGACAACAAAGTATGAGGAGGAGGAGGATGGGTGGCTAGTATTACTGCTTAAAGGGAAACAGTGGAAAAGGTACAGTTTTACCTAGGCACTACAAAAATGCCTGATTAGTGCTTTTAGACAGTAACATTTTGTTAACAAATTACTCGAACTGATTTTTTAGTGATTTAAACAGTGGCCTTCAACTTTCACTTTCTATTACTGGCAGCCACCATTTCATGAGTAGCAGAGAGCTTCCTGAGCTCAGTTTATGCTAATATGTCCTGCCAACCAATAACTGAGGTGAAACAGGCATATTAGTATACAATGAGCTCAGGAAGCTCACTGCTGCTCATGAAAAGGCTGCTGCCAGCAACAGGATGTGGAAATTGTGGGTAGCTGTTCTAAATCATTAAATAAAGTTCTTACTGTCTGAAAGCACTAATTGAGAGTTTCTACAGTGTCTGAGGAAAGCTTTGTCTTTCCATTGTTTCCCTTTAATGAGATGAGAGTGCCACTGCTGATAGCTCCTGAGCTGGGCAGTCAATCACTGAGGTATATATGTGATGGGAGGGGCATCCAGCCCACCTCAGCTGTTTCTCAGTCTCCATCTACCCATCACCACTCTCAGTGAGTTGGCAGAGCCACATCCACCCCCTCACGAACACAGCCGGAGAACAAAGGAATGTTTTACATATGTCTACTCTACAACATCAAGCCAGCCTCCCATGCTTACCAAGGGACTGCCAGACAGATTCATGGATGAGGTCAGGAATGGGGATTGGGGAGCAAAAATCAGGATACCCATACTATTTATAACTGGATGCAATGAGACAGAGTACCCCTCTAATGAAGTTCAATTCTTACTAGGGTGTTTTAAGTCTAGTTAAAATCCTTAACAGGCATCATTGCCCCCACATTAAGTCATAAACAAAATATGTATTCTGAATCTTAAATAAAAGAAAAGTTTACACCTGATAGTTAATTGCCAAAGGTGGCATATGCTGACCAAACAAGGAGACATGGAGACAAAAGCAAATCTGCTTAATCATATTGCATGTTTCCCCTTGGGGTTGTTCAACTTTCATTTAAGTGTTAAATTGCTAACGTCAGTATAACTACAAAATAATGTTTGCACTTTGTAGACACATCCCACTGCACCACAATTCACATTGTGTGAATAAGACAAAAGAAAATGGCCTTGAATGTCTACCTGTTTTTTAATCTTTTCACTGATACGCTCTGAAATACCTGACATAGAAAACTGATGGCCATGATTCTCATTCCCTGGTAATCTCAGTCTAGAAAATCTGTACTCTTAAATCATTTTTGTTACATTTCTGGTACCTGTAGTCCTGTGACTTGTTCTCTGATGTAATACTTTATGATATACATCCAATTAGTCAATAGTAAATGCTTCTGGAATTTGTTTACATTTTTACAGTAAGTGGCCATTAGTTATGATTTGTGAAGAAATAAATATATCACCCGTGTTGTTTCCTTAGGTTTGTTTTTATATATATTCATTTAATGTTGCAATAATGCATTTTTTTTCCACAGGTAGGTAATATTCCTTGAATTGTATTAATCTAATTCATGTTAGTCAGAAGCTCAAATCTATGGATGGTGTTGTGCCACCATACAACAGAATCAAACAAATAAATAAATAAATGCATAGTGTGCACTATATATTCACTAGTCCATCCTAGCAACCACTCATACATGTAATATCAGAGTCAAATGAATTAAACTTAACACAACGGTCATCTGGTGATTTTTTTTTCTACACAGTAATGATCCAACATATGTAGAATGAAACCAAAGTGACAGCCTCAGCTCTGACTACACTCGCACTTCAGTGACAGATTTGGCAGAATGCAGCCTGATCCTGATCTTGTCAGCACTACAACAAATGAAGCAATAGAAAGCTGAATGAAACTGTTCAGTAGGAACAGTTTTTAAATGCAAATTATAGATCCTGGCAACAGTAAAACCGATGAAACAAAGGCAGCTGAATGGCAGCTGGGGGTGGTGGAAAAGGTGAGAAAGACATCGATTGACAGTTTTCTTGTTATAGTATCAGAGCTGAACCAGCTAGCGGGCAAGCAGGTATGAGTATGAAGTCACTTGAAGTGGGGCAGCATCAGATACAGAATCATAATGATCATTTAATATCATAACTGCTTGTGCTGGGTGCCTTTCCCAAAACTGAAATGGAGGAATATTATATACTTCTATGTTGGTGAATGACAATGAGTACAGGAAGGGTGAAAACTGGATCAGTGGAACTGGTTTGAAAAAGGTCCGGTTCTGAGCTTCTGAACAGTTCTGTGTTTTTACTATCTAAACAGGTCAGGAAGTATTAAGCTAGAATGGTAATTAATAGCTTGGCCTTTAGGGGTTTAGAAATCCTTTTGAAAAATTAATAGCGTTCCCACTCCCTCTGGTAATCACAATCACTAATAGTAGAGACTTTTGAAATATTATTGTATTTATCCAATACTGCTGCAATACAAATTATTAATTATAGAAGGGCTTATAGAACTGCAGCTCCTGTCGCCTGCCAGTGAGCCAGCAATTCTTGAGGTCCTGAGAAACAAGAATGGGGAGAGTCCAAACTCAGACACCAGAGAGAGAAAGACATACAATAATACTTCATGTGATCCTTATATACTGTGCTTGCTCCCAGTGCCTCTGCAGGATAGCACACACAGCTTGCACTTTGTGAAGGTGGCATGAACAACACAGTCACCCATTTGGGGGGAGTTCTTCCTGACTATTGATACCAGTCTCAGACCCACACTCCAGCCTTCAAATAGTTTTGCTTCCCAGTTTTCAGATGGATCCGAGCCCCCAGGTGTCAACTAAGTACTGAAAGTATTTCAAAAAGAAAGAACTACCTGTGCTACTGAGAGGGTGCAGTGCGCTGTTAGATGGGCAGCAAGCCCCAAACAATTAGGAAAGATCCACAAAGTAAACAGCACTCTTCCAAAAAGCAGAACTGCCCAAATTTAAGCAAAAATGCTTTTAATTCTGAAAATCAGTGGCATACAATATCACAGACGGAGTGCAAGAAGCCCCTAGCTTCTCGGCTGATTGCCTTCAAAGGGGTCATTAGTCACAACAAATCTCACAAGCACTTAAATACAAAAAATGACATCATCACAGGTGTACACTACATAAACCAGCACCAATATATTTAAATATAAATCTAAATATAAATACAATATACTACTAAGGCAAATATTGTAGAAGTAAACAATAAGCCACAGTAGGGTGTGTGTTAGACATTTTAACACACAGCTAGGAGGCGATGGTGAGGCATGAGGCCATCGGCTAGTGGGTCCAGCCTCCCTGGTGTATATCAATGTCTAACGCACACACTGGAGTGGCTTATTGCACTTATGAAATGGCCATCTGTAATGCAACTGCATTTTGTAGGTAACATTCCCAAATTTAAGTAGGAAAAAACATGTATGTTTGTGTCACTTTTAATAAAATAGTTCCTCCACCTAAGTGTATTATGTGTGTTTTTCCTTTTTGAGTGAAGGAATTTTGTCCTACAAAAGCTTCTGTAGTTTA
Source organism: Neoceratodus forsteri (assembly GCA_016271365.2). Lineage (NCBI taxonomy): Eukaryota > Metazoa > Chordata > Ceratodontiformes > Ceratodontidae > Neoceratodus > Neoceratodus forsteri. The sequence continues at coordinate 662,482,290 of CM028135.1, read as the reverse complement.
GGTCTGGTTGTCATGGCAGTAGTCACCCCTCCCATGCTGTGTGGAGACAACAAAGATTAAAAATGTCTTTTTTTTTAATTATTTGTAAAAGAAGTTGATTCTGAATGACTGGGTGGGCTGGGACCTCACAAACAAGTGGATTCTAAATGAGTGGGTGGCTGGGAGACAGATTGTGGCTGTTCGTTTATTTTTTTCCCCAAGAAGTAGATTCTGAACACGCGGGTGAGCTGAGAGAGAGAGAGAGAGAGAGAGATTTCATCTATTTGTTTCTTTTTTTTTCCCTGTTTACTGCATGCTGCACCCATGAGGAGATAGGGAGATGTAATGAAAACTAAAACATTCAGGAGTGAGTGGGCGGGGAGAAAGAGTGTGGCTGTTCCATTTTTTTACATTCAAGAGTGAGTGGACGGGCTGGGAGAGAGAGAGCATGGCTGTTTCATATTTTTCTTTAATACCTGCTGCATCCATGAGGAGGGATGCAGATGGATTGAAATTTTGAAAGACTGAGGCGAAGTGAACAAGTGGTACGAGGTACTGTCTTATTTTAAAGATGCCATTGTATAGACTGGTAGTGCACTTTCAGCTGGTTAAACAAGATGGCTGATTTCAGATTTACCAACATTGTAATTGGCATGTTTACTAGGATCAGTGCCCACAGGGCACTACTGGTACTTTTTCCTGTATGTAAAAAGGAATATCACACAGGTAAGCACCAATCAGGATGTCTGAATTCTGATGCCCATTTCATAATCGATCTTAAATCCATACAACCATTAATGAGTTACATTTAAATAATTTATTACCTATAACTAATTCTAAATCTAGATGATAGCATTCTCAAAGCAAAGCAGTGTGCCATGTCATGCAGATTGATTCCCTTGACCTTATGACCTTTCAGTAAAGTGCATCACTATACTATGTATTTTTATGTATTTATAATATTACGCTTCTTGGATCTCTAAATGGGATCTTGTAACCAGAAACAAACATAAAAAATCTTTCACAAACTACCTTTTATTAACAACTGAATGGGAAATTTACACTTTAATGGTCAAAAGGGAATCAGTTTAAACATGATGAGGCAAAACAATGCCAAATACACTTTATAAAATAAATTTCTAGCCTTAATAAAGAGAACAAAGACATAACAGATTATACTGTAGGTCTTATTTCTAAAGGTCTTATGCTCCTAAATGGTTTTCACATATGTTTTTTCTTTATTGTAATGTTTCCACCAACACCAGGAGTAAATAGTACCTAACCAGTCTACAACTTAAATCTTTTATTCATGCCATGTTGCTGATCCCCCCAAAACATAATAGACTACATCTTTTATTCCTTGTTGCCACATATTCCGGGAACCCAAATTTAAGATGAACCCTAAAAAATAAGACAATACAAAAATAATTTTGTTTATATGAATCTTATTATTATTTCCTATATAGCAAATCATATAGCAAGAAGAGGGGGGAAGGGAAGAGGGGAGAGAGATGGGCAAGGGGGAAAGAAGGAGAAGAGGTGGGAGAAAAGGTAAAAGGGGAAGGAAAAGGGGAGGGGGAATGGAGGGGGAGGAGTGGGGAAAAAAGGGGAAAGAAGGGAAGGGGAGGAAAAGGAAAAGGGAACTTATTTCAAAATTAAAATAACTCATTGAGCATATGCTACTTATAATCTATTCATTATATTTCAGATAAAGTCTCAAATTCTATTTACTATTCAATCTTTCAAATTTCAAAAAATAATATTTCCTATATGGCATAAACAAATTGCCTCCCAAATATACAAGAGGACATGCAATGAGAAGGGAAAAGGAAAAAGGAAAAGAGGAAAAAGGGAAAAAGCACTTATGACTTATAATCTATTTCCTACATCTCAAATAGGGTCTCATATCCCATTTATCATTCAGTCCTTTAGGTTTAACTGTATCTACTTTAAAAATCCAGGTTCAACCTATATCCACCTCTTATGGGTCTTTGGACACATTCTATGCCCATGAACTTAAAACAATGAGGATCAGAATTATAGAATTCTGCAAAATGTCTTCCTGTTGGTTTATCCATCCTTTTATTAATAATTGAACATATATGTTCTTGTATACATTCCTTGTACATTCTCACAGTTTTGCCTACATAATATAGCTGGCAACTGCACCATAAAATATGTACAATAAACATTGTATTACAATTTATGAAATCTTAAACACCTATCTTTGTATTGCTTGGTAGTGTCAGATCACTACCTGGATTTACATATTGACAAATATTACATTTCTGACATTTGTAGATCCCCTTAGATTTATTTGGTAACCATGTTCTTGAATTCTTCTCTTTTTTTGTAAAATTTGCTTCATACCAGCTGTACATGCAGGCTTGCTGTTTTTCTAAATGTGACCCTTGGAGAGTAACACACTACTTCTTGTAGACTAGTATCTCCTTTCAAAATACTCCAATTATTCCAGACAATATTCCCTATCTGACCTGACACATTGTTATATTCTAAGGATAATGTAATGGGATCATTATGTTTCTGTTGATCAACATGTGTTATTTTTACCTGTAAAACCTCTTCCTGTGTCTTAGCCTCAACCTTTTCTATTGTTTCTCTTAGATCTTTTTCTTTATTTCCTCTCTCAATAAACCTTTCCAACAATTCTTCTGATTGCACAACAAAATTCTTCTCTGTTGTACAATTACGTCTTATTCTAGTACATTGCCCATAAGGAATAGGTTGTTTAAGCTTTCCTGAATGGGAACTGTCATTTCTAAGTAGTGAATTTGTAGATGTCTGTTTCCTATAATTTTTAGTAGTTATTCTCCCTGTACTAGAATCCCCCATCAAGGTAATATCCAAAAAGTTTACCTCCATGCTGTGTATCTGGGAGGTGAATTTTAGGTTCAAATCATTATTATTTAACCAATCCAGAAACCTCTCTGCACTTTCAATGTCACCATCCCATCCTAGCCGAGACACTAGGAGCTTCTTGTACTCAGTCTGTGATATTGTATGCCACTGATTTTCAGAATTAAAAATGTTTTTGCTTAAATGTAGGCAGTTCTGCTTTCTGGAAGAGCACTGTTTACTTTGTGGATCTTTAAGTACTGAAAGTGAAGGAGGAAGAGAGTGCAGTCTGGAGAAAGGAGCGAGGTATGGGGAAGCAGGGAACGGGAATAGTGAATGAAACAGCAGGGCAACTTAAATCAATTCCCTATTATGAGGTGACCTACATGAAACCAATATCTTGATTCACATAATTTTAAAATGAAAACTGGACTTAGGTACCTAAAAGTTACCAACATGTTGCACTTCCCCATCCCATAAATATTGACCTCACAAGTCATTATAATTCTTGACACAATGTGGGTGACAGTACACTGGGAAGCCTTTGGAAATACTTGATTTATGCTGCCCTGCTATTTCTTCCATGAAAGAGTGCAGTATCACTAGTAAATGGTCCACATAAAAGTAAATATAGTGAGAGAAGTAGGAGAAGTGGTTGCTTTGCATTACAGAGCTCCTGGATCACCTGGTTCTGCCTCAGAGATTTAATTAAGCATGTAAAAAACTTTATGATCAGATATGCTCCTGGTAAAAGTACCAGACATAGCACCAGAGCCACAGTTTAACAACAGCCATTAAGGGGAAGTAAATCTAGGCACATTTAGGTACTCAGTTCAATGGGGCAACATTGAAGTTACTGTGTGCATATTTGGCATTGCATTGTGAGGGTACTATCAAATTCAGATTGGTTTCCAATAAGACTCTCCACTGAGTATTTAAGAGTGATCACCATGCTTTACCCCATAGTTTCAGAATAGAATTTATTATGTAAAAAAATCGGGTCTGGGCACCTAGTAGGAACCATGCCTTTTGTCATTAAATGAGTTTTCAGGAGTCCTACTTAGTAATAGTATGGGCAATGAAAGCATGACCTGCAGTTTTACATTTGCATTCAAAGACAATAAGGACTCATTTCAGCCCAGTGGCTTGCTCATGTCTGCTGTGTATAATAGTCCATTTTATACACTTATAGGATTTTAATGTTCACTGTATTATTTTCACTGCATTATGGAATGATTAACTGATTTATTATATAGGTTTTGGACACATTTTATATGCAGACATACATTATAAGAGATAAAGCATTGTCAATTGTGATGACAATGTTAGGAGGGAATAAATGTGACTCCATATTCAATGGAAATCAGTTGCTGCTATTCATGTCATAAGCAGGAGTCTGTTATGTATATGGTAGATTAGATGTAAATGAGTTCAGCACTGTAAATGTATATTTTATCTCAATTGCATCAGGGAGATTATGTATAAAGTTCACTTCCCCAACCAAAAATAAAAAAAAAATATGAGTACAATCAGCATTGTTAGTAGAGATGGTTATCAGGGCAAAGGGCAACACATTAATGGGAAAGTGTAGACACACTGATAGCTGCTGTGGTATGTTTGAAAAGGGGGTATGAAATTACAGCAGAGTGTAACAGTAGTGAAAGATTTATCTGAGTCTTTCAGACATCCTGCAGAATTAAACCTGAAGCCCCTCCCCCCTCCCAGAAATGGTGAGTGTCTTTCTTGATACTTTCAGTGTTTACACTCATTTGTTTTTCCTCAAGGGAAACAGTGAAAACAGAAGAGTGATTGCAGTGCAAAATACAGTGTAGTGCCAGAATCAGGTACTGTATTTATAAAAGGGTTGACTGTGAAATTGCATTTGTGTGGTTTAGTGTCTGACCAAACAAACATACTTTTTGTCACTGTGGGTGAACGTACATTTTGGGGAACCTGTTCTTGCACATCACAGGACATTACGCAAATGGGTGGGGGATGCAGGATGTCATTGCATGTCCCCACCACCCAGGAAAAAACAGGAAAAAGAGCAGCTTCCAGACATCCATGATGAAACCCACCACAGCTTCAATTAGCCCCCAGGTAGGCCCTCTGACCTATCCTGTTGTCGGTGGTGCTGGGAGTCTGTCGTTGGTAACTCCACCCTGGGGGGAGCAATCCAGGGGGTATCACAGGGTCACAGCCATTGTGTGGGTGGAAGCCTGTGGTCTGTGACTGGGCTGAGATACCAGGTGGCTGACAGCAGGGGAGTAAATAGAGAATAAAAAAATGTATTGAGTTTCCAACTATTTGGAACCTTTCCATTTTCCCAGATGTAATTAAAAAGTTTTAATGAGGTAGGTATCCAAAGGGGTCTAACTTTCCATATTACATCTATTGGCACTTCATCAGGTCCAGGAGCCTTATGACCATGACATGAATCCTGTGCTTGTTCTCATTCAAAAGCTGTTATTTGTGTATCTGTCGCTCATTCTCCTGTTCCCCACTTATTCTATCTCTCTCTACTGCTGGAATGCTGCCATGAATACTGCACCTACTGAAGCCCTAAAAAGATAGTGCAAGTGCAGAATGTTATGTTCTTTCAGATCACAGGACACTAATCAGACTGCTGCTGATGAGAGAGAGAGAGGGAAATGAAATTCTGTGCTGCATGCTGGGTATCCTGTCTCTCTCTCTCTCTTCCTCTCTCTCTCTCAGAGGAGAAACAGTGACAAGTTCATGGAACACTACTGGATGCTAAACAGATAGCTACTCTCTCTCTCTCTCTCTCTCTCTCGCTCTCTCTCTCTCAATCTCCCATTCCCCACATACCTGTTCACTCTCTTTCTGCTGCTGGAATGGTGCTGTGGATGACATGTCAACTGAAGCCCTAGAAAGATAGTGTGAGCAAGGAATGTTCCAAGGTGGAGTCAACTTTTTTTTTACACTTCAACATGTTGGTTCACAAGGAATGTGGGAGTCCTTTTTTACTGAAAGCAATAGGTCAGCAGGACAATGCCCACTGCACCCCAAAAAATGAGTTACCCTATAGGGAGAAGATAGATGAAGAAGATGAGAGGACAAAGAATTGGGTCCTGAGGTATGGGGAAAGTGTGCAATTAAACCAAAAGCCAAAGAAGAGGCAGCTGGAAAGAAGGCAACAGATTTTGGATAGTAAAGGATAGGGGACAGTAGGAAAATATTTAATGCAATCAATGATCAGCAGTCTCAAAAGCCACAGTAAGATTCACATTAGAGTAACAGCATGAACACACTGTTTCTGTCTTGTGGCTATGATGAAATAGTGAAAACAAAAAGCTTAGCATTTGCCAAATCCTGAACAGTCAGCACACACTGGCCCAGTAGCATTGAGTGTTGAGTCACTGAATGCCACACCTTGAGCCACAGCGGTGACCCAGGTTCGGATGCAGACTCGAGTCATCGAGGCTTGTCCAGGGACAGAGGGAGATTAGTCAGCATCCAGTGAACTTCTCTCCTCTCCTCTCCTGGGGAGGGAGTATTTCAGTGCCTGGCACATGTCTGGCCCTAGCATCGACTGAGGGGTGGAGCAGATTGCTACTGCACAGGGAAGAGAGTGGCAGCTGCCAACACACAATGCTTTGTCTTAAACAGCGTACCTGCAAGTTTGGATTAGACAGGTGCCAGTTTTTGCTTCTTTTTTGATGCTATTTTTACAGCTCTATCAGCTCCCTTAAAGCAGCCCCTCTTTCCAGTTTTGGCCATGTTAAAACTTAGTCAGAAATGGATCCAGTGTACTTGAGTGAAAGGAAAGGCCAGTGAAGAGAGAGAAGATCAAATTCTAAAGCAATTTGTGAAGCAGGAAAGGGAAGGATGGAGAAGGAGCAATAGCTAAGGATGCAAGCAGTGACAAAAAAGGGATTTTCAGGTTGGGGGGCAGCAACACATTTTAGAGTGCAGGAGCAATATCACAAAGCAAAAGAATTGGAAGGGAGATACTTTTAAACAAATAAATGATTGTAATGTTTCGGTTCATGCTTCAAAGCTAATTTTCCTTGGTTCAGTTGAACATCAGGCTCCTTCTGAAGGAATGTTTAAGCAGTGCAAGGGTTATTGGCAGGAGACTTGAATAAGTGGTGAATATAATGATAGGTTCTGAGGTTGGTTAAGATGACAAATACTGATTATGTCTGGACTGATGTATTTGCAGGACAAGCACAGTTGTTATATAGCAGTATGCCATTTTTAGAGCTCTACCAGCTCCCTTGAAGCAGCCCTTCTTTCTGTTTTTGGCCAAGTTAAGACTTAGGCTGAAAGGGATCCAATTTAACAGAGTGAAAGGGAAGGTAGGTGAGGAGTGAGAAGCCCAAATTCTCAAGCAATTTGGTGAAGAAGGAAAGGGAAGGATACAGAAGGAACAATAGCTGAGGAGACAAGCAGGGACAAAAAAGTTTTTCAGGTTAGGGGGCAGCAGCACATTTTAGCATGCCAGAGCAATATACCAAAACAAAGGATTGTGGAAGAGATATTTTGAAACAAATAAATGACTATAATGTTTCAGTTAATACTGCAACATTAAGTTCCCTTGGTTAATTGAACATAAGGCTCATTATGTAGGGATGCTTAAGCAGTTCAAGGCGGTGGCAGGCAGGATTGATAGGAGGCTTCTGAGGTTCTGAGGATGATTAAGTTGACATGCACTGATGATGTCTGCACTAATGTAGTTGCAGGATAAGTACAGTTGCTGTACAGTAGTATGCTGGACTGCTTGTGCAGCATAAATTGTAATTTAGCTTGCACTCTCTCTTCTCCTGCATAGGGGCAACCACTCTTTTGAGGTGCCTTAAAAACAAAGGACCATCGTGAGGAGGGTTCATCACTTAAAGGTATCACAGGGATGAGGTCTTCTTAGAACAACATTATGTTATTAGGGTTATGCAAATACCTTTCCTGAATTTTCAGTCAACTATTTAGTATTTAGCAGTCAAATATTCAGGTACAGCATTTGGGTAATCAGAAAAAGGTAGTTGGACATCCACAAAGAAAAAGAAAGATAAAAAAATGGATCCTCTCCTCCCCAACACAAAACCAGGTAAAATGTAAACCTCATCCCCCACCTTTTATCAGAAGCTCAATTGGACCCTTTCACCCACAGCACAATTTGTTATACAGTAAGTCTCTTGATGAGTGTCTGGCTCAACCCGCCTGCCTCCATGACCGGCCTCCATCTTACTTTATAAAAAGCACTCATTTACACTAAAGAAGTATGATTTATGTCCCCACATACCCTGACACAGCACCGTAATCCCATCCACCAGCACCCATTTCTCACTGAGAACTCAAGAAGCTGACTGGATCAACTCATCCTCCTCCAAGACCATCTACATTGTCATGAATGAAAGTGCTCATGAGCTTGCTATAGTTAAACCAACTGATCATGTGATCATGTGGTTTTACTATAGCAAGTGCACAAGCATTTTTATTCATAAGAAGGCAGATGACCAAAGAGGAAGGTGGGCTTAGGTAGTCTCCTTCACAGGTTTTCTCTGAGAATTGTGTACTGCTGGGTGGGAGTAGAGTGCTGTGCCGTAGTGCGGAGGAGACATAAATTATGTGTTTTTAAGTGTAGATGAGTACTTTGCATTAAGTGAGACAGCAGCCAGATATGAAGGTAAATGGACTGAGTCAGTCACTCATTGTGGATTTACTGTGTAACAAATCATGCATGTTTGGGAGGAAGGTGGGGTTAGGCTGTTGCTAGAGGATGGGGGGTGGGTTTTACATTTTACTTGGTTTGCTGTATTTTATATCTCAGAATTATATTTATGTAATTCTTGAGATATACAATACTGCATTATATTTATATCTGAGTTCCTCTAAATAAAGTAAATGGATATTAGCTCCAGTTCTAACATGTTTTCTTGTGCTATCTTAATTTCCATCTCTAATTTTGTTAAAAGGTCTTGTTGCTCCTTGCTTTTTCTTTTGATACTATGGTGATTACTATACCACTAATAGTTGCTTGATATGCCTCCCATACGATGTTCTGATCTGCTACTTTGACTGAAGAAAACCTCTAATTCTGAGTTAAACTTACTTATAAATTTCTAATGTTAAAGCAAGAGTAGATTTAATTTCCAGAACTTAGATAGATTGGTGGTGTCCTTGGATGCAGCCATGAGTGCCAGAAGAGAGTGGTCTGATATCATAATTTCATTATACTTAATATCCATAATAGAGGGTAGAATATTTTGGACTCTATTAAAAAGTCAGTACATAAGTATGTTTCAAGGTTGGCTGAATAAAAAGAAAAATCTTTAACAGAGGGGTTTCTAACATGCCAATAATCTATCAAAATGAAGTCTTCCATACCACTCAGTAGTACTTTTGCAGCCTGAGTAATTATTCTGTTACTTGCAGTAGTACCCACATTGTGATCTATAATTAAGTTAAAGTCTCCTGCAATTATAAAAGGCTTTGAAAATTAAGCTAGCTTCAGTTAAAAAAGAAAACAAATCACTGATATACGGACCATGTTCTGAACTTGGCACATACTTTGAAGCGATAGTCATAGTTTCTGAGTTAAATTTAACAGTAGCCATAATTATTCTTTAATTGGGGTCAACATATTAATTTGAAATTTGAATATTTGTTCTTTTCTGAAGAGAATGGAATTCCTTTGGATCCATGACTGGTGTCAGACAAAAATTTTGTTGAATGCCCCGTCAGTGACACCAGCATGTCGACCACATTCTGCAGTTGGTTGGCACTATGTTCTCTTGTTTTCTTCAGAGTTCACCCCTAACCCCACGTGGGGCTGTGCCCCACACCCCACTAGAATTCTGAACTCCAGTCAGAGCTGGTTGGGGGTGCAGGACTCCATGAACAGACAGCCCAGGTTCCAACAGGTCTCCCACCGTGGCTAGGCACTGTAGTCACTGTGGTAGACCTTGCTGGTGAAATGTCGTTGTCGGGGGGGGGGTAGCTGAATTCCTTCTAGACTCAGAATTATGTATGGCATGTAAGCCTTTATTACCTCATGCTTTATGTAGCTTAAGACATTCCATAATTGTTAAATGGGTTTCTTGAATCATAAATTTGTCCATTTTATTTGTTGTGCATATTTCAAAATCTATTTTCTTTTTATTGGATTGCTAAATCCATTCACATTCCACTACAAAATTATCAACTGTGCCATATTATGTATATTACATATGTAGGATCAAGTGACAAAACACTAAGTAAAATGAACATGTAAAACATGATATATATATACTATCATGCGGCTTCCACTGTTTTCTTATCAAGGGATCTTCTCTGAAACTAGAAAAAAGATCATAGTCAACATAAACACATTCATAATCTGTATGTATTATTAAATGACCGTTGAGTATTCTGTACCAAACCAACCTCTGTTTTTTTTTAAATTAAACTCAATGCTAACCACAAAACCCCCTTTACCATCCCAATTGTTGGGAGGTAAACTCTGTCAACCCTGAAGTGTCACAACCATACCCCTGAAAATACAAGATGAAACTAATAGGTCTAACCCAGACAAAGCCATAACTCAAGTCATAGGGAGTGATTTTCTATTAGCCACTAGATTGGCACATGGTTCACCAATCCACAGCTGTGGCAAACTCTGAGTGTGTCAAGGACCCTGGGTCCAATGCAAGAAAAGTAGGGATCCATGCAACAAAGTCCCAAGAATTGATGCACCTGCAGAGTTGCATCAAACCGTGGCACTCTGGAAGGTTTTGACAGAGGGTTCCTTCAAGCACCAACCCAAGCTGGTGCAACCCTAGTGGAGCCACAAAGGTGGAGGGGACAGTAACTGCAAGGTTAGTACTGGGGGTAGATCGACCAGTGGAGTGCCATTGTGGGTGACGGGGGCACAATGGCACAGTTCAGAGGTGGCACCTAGCAGAGGTGCTATGCTACATGGAGTGAGTCTCTAGGCCCAGGTAGATTGAGGTAGGCAGGTACAGACCCTGTCCCAGACCCCAGGTGGAAACAGCCCTGGCACCTGCTCCAGAAGTGATACAGTCCCCAACAGTGTAGTTGGGCATCAGCCTTGCTCCACGCAGTGGGCTGATGAAATGTTGCTATGCCTGTGGGACATTCCCATCCATTGCTTGTACCCTGTAACATGCAGCCAGTGCCACCCATTGTGTGTTGGGGACTGTGTCACCTCTGGGGCAGGTGCCAGGGCTGCTGCCTCCTGGGGTTTGGGACAGGGTCTGTCCCTTATTACCTTAGTGAACACAGGCCTAGTGGCTGTCTCCCTGTTGCTATGGCACCTCCACCAGGTGCCACCTCTGAGCCCTGCCACTGCTGTCATGCCCCTGTCACCCATTACAGTACCCCCATTTGTTCCCCTGCCCCCAGTCCTGATCTTGCATGCAACTCCACTCACCTCCTCCACACCAGTGGTGTAGGGCCCTTAGACCAGCTTATAGATTTCTAATCTCAGCCCCCTTATACAGCCAGGGTGGGATTCTAAAATCCCAAATAAGGGGATGATGCAACCCTGCCGTGGCTCAAGCTCCCTTGTGACCTAACGCAGTGGCACATCTGGTGTAGGGGTGGTGCAAGATGGCTTCAGCAAAAGGCATCTCAATGTTGACACAGCCTGCATTGAAAAAATCAGGATTGTCACAAAAGTCTGTGCAAGATGCCACTTGCATCAAATCCTTTTGGTGCAGGTACCTTGCACCAACCTTGAGCCTATAGTATTAAATTGTTAAAAATGATCATATACTATAAACAACTTTTGTTTACATCACAAAGGATTAAAGAGAAAAAAAATCTGAATCCCCTTCATTCGTTCTTTTGCCTTCTCCATGTATACAGTATATCAATTCTCCTTTCTTCTAGTTCTTGACTTAAATATGTTTCCTCCTCTTGTAAATCCTAATAATTACTTGTCATTAATTATTTTAAGTTATGGATAGCCCGAATTAAGGCAAAAGATAACAAAATATTTATAAATTAAAAGTAGGGCTGTGCGAAATTAAACTTCTGCCCGAAGAATTTTGGTGAAGCTGGAATTTCTCTTTCTCAAAATTTCAGAATGCACCTTGGCAACGTTTGCAGAAATTCTAACTTAGAGTATAAATGCATGAATTGTGGATTAATGTATCAAACAGTAGAAATAAATTATTCAGAACTGATCAGTGTCAGTGGTCAGTCATGTGGATTTTTCTCCCACAGTTTAACACATTAATCTGCAATCCATACATTCATTCACAGTTCAATGAGTCACTGAACTGCAGAATGAAGGCATGAATTATGGATTAATGTATTAAGTTGTAGAAAGAAATTCTGCAGAACTGATCACTGAACTGCAGAATGATTACATGTATTGCAGAATGAACCATGAAACTGCAGAATCAAATTCCTCAGAACTGTTATTACACAGGCACCACCATCTGCACTGGAGTTGGCTACAGACCTCAAGCACAAGAGCAAAAAATAGACAGGGTATTAGTGGAACCCATACACAAAATGGCAGAGAAAGGGGATGTGTTGCCGGTGAGGGATATAAACATGCCAGATCTTAACTGGAACATATGCAGCAGCCACTACCGGGGACAGAGACATATTGGGTGCTGTGGAAGGGGCATGCCTCAGACAGTTGATGAAGGAGCACACATGGAAGGGAGCAATACTAGACCTGGTTCTCAAAAATGGTGACAGAATAACAGATCTATCAGTGGGCAGCCATTTAGGGACCAGCGATCACCATACAGTGTGGTTTAAGGTGAAGTCATTAGTAGATATGAGCCACTCAAGGGTAAAGGTCCTGGCATTCAAGAAGGCAGACTTTGCAAAAATAGGGGAACACCTCCAGAAAATCCTAGCAAAGGATAAGAAAGGAGGAGGAGTGGAGGAACAGTGGAAGAAACTTACATTAGTCATAGAAAAGACAACAGGCTTCTGGGTAAAGCTGATAGAAAAATGCAAAATAAAAGAAAGAAAAACACTATGGTTTTCAAAAGAGGTAGCAAGGATGGTTAGGGAATAAAACAGGCATTTGGAAAGTACAAGGAAACACACAGGGAGGGAGGCAGGGAAGTGTACCAGGCAAAACAGAAGGAGGTGGGGAAATAGGTGTGCAAAGGTGCAAACTCAAGAAAGGATAGCAAGGTCAGTAAAAGAAGGTGACAAAATCTAAGGTGACAAAACCTTCTTTAGGTATATGTGGAAAAGGAAGAAGACCAATGGAGAGATTGTGAGGTTGAATAAATTTAAGGGGGTTGTGCAGAGGGGGACCTAGAAAAAGCAGAAATTCGAAATTAATACTTCTGCTCAGTATTTACAAAGGAAGGGGAAGGGGAAGGGGAGGGACCAAAATTAGGGTGTAGAAACACACATGGGGGAGGCGGACACTAGTCTGTTTATGGAGGAGACAGTCCTAAAGGAACTCTGTAAACTAAAAGTGGACAATCCAATGGGACTAGATGGGATGCATCCCAGTATACTGAAAGAACTCAGGAAGGTACTAGGGGCACCACTGACAGACCTACAGTATTTAACAAATCACTGGAGGAGGGAGTGGTGCCAGAGGAGTGGAGGAGGGTGAATGTGGTACCACTACACAAAAGTGAGAACAAGGTGGAAGCTTGAAATTACAGGTCAGTCAGCTTTACCTCAGTGGTGGGGAAAATCATGGAATCCATGTTAAAGGAAAGGACTGTGGCATATCTTGAGGCTAGACAGACCCAAAACCTGAGACAACATGGATTCACATAAGGGAGATCTCATCAAAAAAGTTTGATAGATTTCTTTGACTGGGTAACCAGGGTAGTGGATCATGGATGGACAGTGGACACGGCCTACCTAGATTTTAGCAAGGCATTTGACAACATCCCACACTGGTGGCTAGAAAACAAGTTGTACAGACTGCAAATAGGTCTGAAGGTGGTACAATGGGTCAGAAATTGGCTGAGTAACAAGACACAGAGGGTAGTCTTGAATGGAGTACAATCCAAAGAGGTGGAGGTGACCAGTGGGGTGCCAAAGGGCTCAGTTCTGAGTCTGGTCCTCTTCAATGTCTTCATCAGGGACATTACAGAGGGACAGGATGGGAAAGTGTGCATCTTTTCATAAGACACCAAGATCTGCAATAGAGTAGACACTCCAGATGGGGTGGAAAAAATGAGAAGAGACCTGGGAAAATTGTAGCAGTGGTCAAGAGAGTTGCAGCTTAAATTCAATGCAAAAAAGTGCAAAGTCATGCACTTGGGCGGCAGGAATCCTGGAGAGGAATACAAAAAGGGGGGTGGGGGATACTAATGACAATAAAACTGGAAAGGGACCTGGGGGTAAACATAAAAGATGACTTGAAGTTGGCCAAGCAATGTGAAAAGGTGGTGGAGAGGGCCAGAGGGATGCTAGGGTGCATAGGGAAGGGCAGCACCAGTAGAAAACAGAAGGTGGTGATGCCACATACAATTGGTTAGGCCACATCTGGAATACTGTGTTCAGTTCTGGAGACCTCATCTCTGAAAAGGCATTGAAAGAATATAGGCAGTCCAGAGAATGGCAACAAAACTGGTGAAAGACTGAAAGACCACAGCATGTATACCCTGGAGGAAAGGAGAGATAGGGTGGGTATGAGACATTCAAGTATCTCAGGGAAGTCCAAAAGGTCCAGGAGGGCAGAATCTTTCAAAAAAAAAAAAGAGATGTGCAAGAACAAAGGGTCACAATACGAAGGTAGAGGGAGAGACTCAGGGGGAAATGTGAAGAAGTATTTTTTCACAGAAAGGGTGGTGGATGCATGGAACAGCCTTTCAGCAGAGGTCATGCAGGCTAAAACAACTGGTGAGTTCAAGAATGCATGGGACAGACAGAAGGCAAACCCTAGTCATAGGAATAAGAGGGTTAGCTGCTGATCATTTAAGATCAGGGGTAAATTAGGTAGGAAAATGGGCAGACTAGGTGGGCCAGGTGGTCCTTCTCTGCTGACAAAATCTGTGTTTCTGTGTTTCTAGTTCATGTGTATTATTCCATAGTTCAGACTGAAAATTCTGCAGAAGATGGTGAAAATTCATAAAGCACATTCAGACGATTCTGATTTTACTAAAGGTGGAAATTAGGAAAATTTCACAAACTTTACAAAATTTCTAGAAAGTTCCACAACAGCAGAATTTGCAACTTCCACCCAGCTCTAATGAAAACACAAAAGCAGTTTAAAATTATTACTGCTATAGTCCTCAAAGATAGTTTTGTGCAACTGTAGATACGTCTGGGAAAGTTCCATTTTTAACTTCCTACATAGGCTCTGCATTTACTGTAAAATAAGTCAATTGTTCTGGGATTCCCTTCCTGAAATGAAATAGTTATGCAACCATATTGGGTGCTCGGTTGATATTTTATTTTCTTTCAATGTTTTACAACCATATCATCACCAAATACTTAATTAACAGCAAAAATAAATGTGTTATTTACATCAGAAAATACTTTACTTAAAAAACATCAGCTTTAAACATATGCATATTACTTGCTCCAGACATTACACTTTGTTGCTTCTGGGCTCAGATGCATACCTGACACCCACCTTCAGTCCTCTGGGATGCAAACCCCACACAATGCCTGCCATGGCTAGATGCACACCCAGCCCTTGCCTTGGTTTTTACCACCTAACAACCCTCAGTTCCAATTGTATCCTTTACCTGTGCCTCTTCCTCCCCTCTTTTACCTCTTCCTTCCCATCTCCCCTGCTTTCCCCCTTTCTTGTCTTGTCCATACCCAAATACTGTATTTGTGTGACCCTTCTTGTCACTGCCCTATTGTCCTTAAACCAGGAACCCTTCCAGACCCCATACTCTTTGTCCACTTATGTTGCCCTCTGATGGCAACCCACCTCTGGGCTCACCTTTTTCATGTCAGTGTTAGTGGCTCAGTAGGTAGCACACTCGCCTCTGAGGCCGGGAGATCAGAGGGCTGTGGGTTCAGTTCCCACATCTGGCACTTGGGTTAATATCCCAGTACTGACACTGTAGTGCAGCATGAGAGGGGTGCTGCACTCTGAGGTGCTGTCTTGGATGAGACGTTAAACCGAGGTCCCATCTGCCTGGATTGGTGGTAGTTCAGGTGGATGTTAAAGATCCCATGGCACTTATCGAAAGAGTAAGGGAATTTCCCCGGTGTCCTGGCCAAATTTCCCTCATTCACTAAAAAAATACCACCAACAGCTTAATCTGGTTCAAGGTCAGTTGGCATTCATCTGTATCCCCCTCCCCCGGGTCGTGCCTGAAAATAGGCAGGATTTGTCTAGTGCACTTACCCGGTCAACAAAAGCTAAATAAATAAAATAAATAAAAATTTGTTGCCCTCTTCTGGCAACCCTTTTTGCATCAGCATTCTCCATACCTCCCTGTTGCCCTCATGTGGCACCCTATGTCTCCCTTCGCCCGAGCTATAACGTGCAGATCCAAAGAACTGATCATTCCCCTCTTGCTCTATTAAAGGGTGGGTGGGGAAAGTTAGACTCCTAGAAAAAGAACTCCATTTCTCACTCCTTCTTATAGCCCTCTCCTATAACCCTTGCCCTGCATTCACTGCTCAATCTCTACTCTCTATTCCTGGACCTCCCATGATTGTTTGCTCCCCTTCTCCCCCACTCCCCCTTGCCTTCCCTCCCAGCTGTCTCTTCTCCATTTACCCTTCCCCTGGCATTTCTGCCATGAAACTCCTGACATTCAGGGCTGCCCTTTTAACAGGCAACCCACCTTCATCCAGCATTATGTAGTCATTCAAAGGATTATGATGTAGTGACATTTCAGTGCCATCAGATGTATCAGTTTGTTGTTTGGGCTGAAAGGGAATGCTTTGATATGTAAAGTCTTTTTATTTCACTAAATTTACAGTTACTATGTCCTTTGCATCTTTAAATTCAAAGTTTAATCCCACTGAGTTGTTTTACAAATTCACTTGCTTCACTAGCATTCATATTTGATATGCCTTGATGAAATATCTTCAAAAGATTGGACATTGAGTGTTGAAATTTCACTTTTCCTACCCGAAATGCAGATTTCAAATTATTAAATTGTTTTCTTTTTTTGTAAATGTCTGGACCCATGTCTGGGAATACCAACACCTGTTTGTCTTCAATTGGAAGTCCATTCTTTTTTGATAATTTTAGAGTGGCCTCATCTTCTGAATATCTGAAAAATGTTACATACTGTATATTATCTTCAGGTATTTTTGATGAATTGGTTACCTCTGAGCTGAGACTCAATTTGCTCTCTCAAGCTCAACCTTATTTGAAATTGTGTTTCATCCAAGTGATTCTGTCAGCCATGTTTCCATGAATGTCACAATGTTCAGTTGTTCAAATTTTTTCAGAATTCTGGAAAATTTAAAAGTTATTCCTCCTGGACCTCCATTCCATGTCTACCACTTTGTTTCTCAGTTCTTTATTTCTTTATTGGCTGCATTATTTTTGGATTCAAGTTCAGGAAGATAATCTTCCATACTAGAGATTTGTTGTTCTGTTTCAGTTTCTGTGTGATAATAGACAGCCCTAAGCTAGTGTTTGTAATCTCTTGTCCTGTGGTAATCCTATTGACATCTGTAAAACCCAAATGTATTTCACATAAGATTGTGTGTTATATTTCCTCTATTGTCCAGCTAACAATCTGTTACTCTGAGTACAATTTCATTCTCCCCCAACATTATATGATTTGTGGTGGAGGGGGTCATACTGTGCTGTAATGGTAGATGTTGGATGATCTCAGAACTTTGTTTAGTAAATTCTTGGGAGAACTAGGGCCCTTGTAATTTGAGTAAGAACACCTCATTACCTTTATTTTGATGTCATGGATTGTTTTTTGTATCTGACTCTGAACCTCTGTTCTGTAATCTTTATTATTATCACATGCTGGAGAAATGGACATAGGTGAGTTTACTATACATCATTTCATAGCAATATTATATGCTGATTTGCTTCTTGTTTATTGAGTAGGTACAATAGGAAGCCACAGAGTGTAGCAATGCATAGAGTGGTTGGACAAGGTTCCCATTTTTTTCACCAATAAATCTTATAGCCAACAGTATTTGGTGTGTGCACTATTTTCTTTTTTTAATTTTTGAAATACATTGTACAGTAGTAGCTTTAGGAGCAGGAGTGCTACAACCTTCATTTCCTCCACATTAGGTAAATGAATGGCCATCTTCAGATTTGACCCCGGAGAGTGCAATAGAATTCAGTATATAGTTAATAGGATCATTTACAAAAGCAAGATTCCAGAAGGTGAAATTAAGCACAAACACCAAAAAGTAAAGAACTATAAACTATGAAATTTCTTTGAACAGCCAGAAAACTAGTGTGTCATCAATAATTAGCAGGATTCACACAAAGCAAATTTAACCTCAGGTAGAAGGATTACTAATACTCAAATGCACAATATGCTGGAGGATTTAGTTTTCATAAACTCATAGGCAGCCTAATATTTTAAAGAAAAGATATTCCACTACACTTCTCAGATGAGCAAAATAACAAAAAATCTAATGGTGCTGCTGAAGCTTGCCCAAACTTGAATGTTTCCTTCAATTTCTTATTTCCGCACAGTCACTTAGTTTTCTTCTTTTTCCTTTTTTCCTCTTCTTTTTTATCTTTCTCTAGAACTGGTCATCACAGTTAGAGCAGTAGAGGTGGTTATAGAAAAAAAAGACTGCGACCGAGACTGCAACACCCAAAGGAATCCAGAGAAATTTGCACAGATTGGAGTACTTAAAAACACAAATGAACAGGATCTTATTGCAGACTATTTGCCTTCTCAAACTGCAAGGTGATTTAAAATATAAATCAGGCTGTTCTGACAACCAAGGCATGCCTGATAATAAATGCAGTCAGACATATTAATCTTAAGCAGAGAGGCATTCCTCATAAGCTACAGATCTCAACACCCACGAGCTGGACCTCTGTTGTGGGAGGGAGCAGTTCAACCACATGGTACAGGTAACTATTCCACCTCTTCACCAAGGACCATAAGAGTCAGTGAAAGAGGAAGTACTATGGTCAGTAGAAGATGGGATTGGAATTAGACAGAGGAAGGAAAGCCACTGATAGTACCACTGACTAACAATTAAGGTCTACTTGTGGAGCAGGAGTCCCAAATCTCTATAACAAAGTCCATGGTAAATCAGGTGGCACAGGATGTTTGAAATCAGAAAACCAAGATAGGTAAGGGACCCCAATTGAAGGCAGGGAAACATTACTAATGGGAATTCTATATTTAGGGGGTGAAGACAGTGATCAGGGTAGAAGGAGGGTGATAGAGTAGCCAATTGCTTGCAAGGGGTCTATTACTAGAAGGGATGAATAGATGATTACTAGAATCACTATGCTGGTGGGAAATGAGGGGTGGGGTTAGATGTATATGTTCACATCAAGACAGATGACCTAGCCAGTGGGACTGTAGGGAAAGTGCAGGATAGTTTTAGGAGATCAGGTGGGCAGCCTTAAGCAGTTAGCATTATCACTGAACTTCTCTTAGTTGCTACCTTTTGTGTGCAAAAGAGATCATAGACTTCCTTTCACCACAAACTTCAGTAGCATGCAGAGTTAGTGGTGCAGAGAAAAGAGATTTGGCTATGTTAGGCAACTGGGGCCAGACGTCCAGATGTGAATGTGCTCCTTTCCAGTACCTCCATGAGGACCAAACATGTTCATAGGCTTTTGGTTTTGATATGTGTTTTTTTTAACACCCATAAAAGTATTTTTGATGCTTATAATTTTTTGTAGCCTGTTTTGTTTGACAGCAGTGTTTCTCTGTCTGCTTGCTGTGTTTGAACTAGGTCCAGACCAATAGGTGTGATCATCTATTCAGATTGAATAGCCTTCACCCTTCCTTTGAGGACTTAAGGAATCTACTGTAAGTGGAAGGTTTAAAAACTTCATAGATGAGCTTTTAAACTAACCATGAGGTGAGGTGGTTCTAAATAAGAAGCAACTAACCTTGCCAAGGGGTAAAGATTGCTTCCCACTAGGACTAGTGATACCAAAACTGGGTGGCATGGGGTCACATGGGGAAGGAAAAGCCAGCAAGAACATAGCAGAGGAACAACAGAAATCAGGAACTGGTTTTAAAATGGAAAAATTGAAAAGTCAGATGGGAGGCCTCAGCTTGGGGGGGGGACATGCTCAATAGGCAGGAGAGGAGAGAGCAGGGGGATAAATGGTCATCTGTACAAGCACCACAAGCCTGGGTAAAAACATTTGTGAGCTGGAGACTCTAAAGGTGGATGCACAACTGGGTCTGGTAGCAATCACTGGGACATGGGCCACAGAAACCATGACTGGGAAAATGCTATCTTAGGATACTTTGTGCTCAGGTTCAGACAGCAGAAGAAAGGAGGGGGTGAAGCACTATGTTAAAGAAGAATAAAAGCCCTGATAGTCAATGCAAGGCATACAGGGAGGAAGTGGACCTTCATGGGTACAACTACAGACCCAGAAGGAAAAATACAACAGTAGTTGTGATATACAGGCCATAATAATAATAATGATAAGACTAAGTCTATGGTGTGTGGATACCAAAACTTTCTAACTAATTCAGCTGATCCAATTGCAAGCATAGCATCCGATGGCAACACTAATGAGCTAGTCAATATATTCAAATATCTAGGAATTTGGTTGATGTATCACTTGCATACAGTACGTATGTTGATCACATCTCATTGACTATAGGGACAAAGCTCATCTTTCTATACAGGTCTAAATACATCCTCAGTGCTGACATAAGGAAGCAAGTAGTCTACCATTTCCTGAACCCTTCTATTAACTATGGAGACATCATATACAGCTGTGCAAAGAAAACCACTTGGTTGACACTGAATCATTTGTACAACAAGATGTACATGTTCATCTTCTCCTGGGACTGGTCTACCCATCATTATCTGATTTATGACCAGCTTAACTGGATAGTGCTCAATCATATGTGACTACCTCTGGCTTTCTTTGCTGTTCAACAGCGCACATGAAAAGCCCTTGAGTATTTCCTAGCCCTCCTCACACATTCAAGTAGTGTCTACTCAGTCCATTCAACAGCAACACTTACCTTCTCAATTCCCAGGATGAAGCATGCATTTGGTAGAAAGACCTTTGCATTTTCAGCACCAGCCACCTTAAAAAACTCCCTTTCCAGCTTAGGAATGCTTCTATCTTGCAACAGCTGAAGGCTAGTTTGTCCAGCTGCCTTATAACTTCCTGTATTGTTTTGGTCCAGAATTTTAATCTGACTATGATCATGTTGCATAACAGTGTCCATGTTCTTTGTTTTTAGCCTGTATGTAACTATTCCTACTAAACTGTGTCAGTGAGAAAAAAAAAGGAAAAAGGTTGGAGAGTGATACTAAGTTATGGGTCAGAATCGGACAAGGGTGACAGGGAAAAGGCAGGAATGCTGAACAAATATTTTTGCTCACTATGCACACGAAAGACAGGAGGAGAATTACAAGAGGAAGCAGACATGGGTAAGTGGAGGCAGTTGGGGAGAAAGGCACTATACCATTATCAGAAGAGAGTGCTCTGACAGGGATAAAGGTTCTAAGGGTTGTCAAGGCCATGATCCTCAAGGGATAAGTAAGTAAATTTATTTGACTGACCATATAAGATAAAATCGTTATAGTCATTACAAAGTTTTACAATAAATACAATGAATATTTTATCATAGTCCCATCTCTGTTCACATGCAAGCTCAATTTTAACAAAAACTAGCATATGTATCTCTACCAAAGATTACCAACGAATATTGCATTACATAGAGCATAGAGACTTACTTTGAATTGATTTCCAGAGGATGAAGTAAATGCAAAGCAATCGAAAATGCCCTCATTATTTGGGTATTTAAACATACTAGTGGGGATTGGGAATTTTAGGAACCCTTACCAGTAACCTTCCCCAGAAAGCAATTCCTATACCTCCTCCTATTTTTGTTCACCAACTTTCTTTTCTCTTTTTGTATTATAGATAAGAAGCACATTGATGTGGTGCCCACATCTTTTTTTTTTCACTGGGTGTAATATAATGAAAATGGCATCAAATAAGCCATTGGAATATGTCTTCAGTACAGTGCTAGGACATGTGCCTCCTGCTTCTTTGTTTAAAATGCATTGTACTGTTATATGGTGGACTGTTTCCATATAGCCATTCTTGCATGGTCATTCTAAATTTGAACTTGTAAAGTTTGGTCTTATAATATTTTTAGCAGATTAGCATTTTGAGGCAACAATTTCAAATATTGGTAATGTAATGGCTCTCCTTAGGAAGAATTGTATTGTAAAATTATTTAATTCAAATCATGGGGTGCATCGCTGTTCCTTTATTCGATCTATGTCCAGTTCTGTGAATTTCTTATAGCTTGCCTCTAATTATCGATCTATAAGAAAGGGCACTATTGATTTTACTAAAATAATTCAACCAAAGATTATGAATACTTAAGTTGGTTAGAGAAGAAGCTAATTCAGTTTACCATTGTGATTTTCTGTTTAGAATCACACATGATATTGTGTCTCTGCTAGGCATTCTAGTGGTAAATTACATATTCTGTTACTAATTATTCTTAGCCAATATGTTATCATTCTAAGTTCCATTTTGGCTTGAAATGTTATGTTACCTAATTCTGCCCTGGCCATTGTTGTAGAACTCAATAATGATGCCATTAATAGATACTTGCAGAAATACAATAATGGACAATAGTGGAGTTTTTGTATTGTTTGTAAAACTTGTGTGCAAGATTTCAGCTACATATACAATACTGCATCAATATGGGGATAATTTAATCTCCCCTGCTGTTAATGTTGCATTTAGAGCATTCCCCCATACAACTGATTGAATCTTAAAAATGCCTTTGCTAAATCATTGGTCTTAGAAATTAGACTTTTAACAAGCTGCCACCTTTTTCCATTATATGTAAACTTAATTCCAAGTTAAATGTATTATTTTAGAATTTCTGCTTTTTTATTTATGGAGAATGATATATTTCTCTTTTTAGAGCCAAACATAATTTATCTTTAGTTTTATTGAGGTTAATTTTCAATTCCATGGCATCACCGTTTGTTTTAAATTTACTGATTTTCTTTTGTAGTTCCATATGTGAAAGTGAAAAGATTACTCTGTTACTGGCATAAGTGAGAAGGTGACATTGCTTGTTTTTAGTTTTGGGGGTCTGATACTGTGGTTCCACGTCAGGTTACAGGAGATAGTCATATACAGTAAATGCTGAAAAAAGCTGGTGGCAGTAGGCACACCTCTTTTACACATGTATCTTACTAAATGATTCTTACAAATTATTCACATTGTCATATCTAACAACCATTTTAGTGTATGTGTACAACTGATATATAGGTATTACTAATAAGTGGTCAATTTCCATTTCCAGGATACAGCAATTTTCCATAACACAAGCCTGTTTACTTAAAAGCCAATTAAAAATACTACAAACAGTGTGAAAAGTTGCATTTCTTTAATCCAATAAATGTTTACAATAAATGCACAAAATATAAATGTTATAGACTGTGGAGAAAATGGGTCAGAAGCCTGCCTGGAACTGTGATAGTGGTTTATTATTTTGTAATCAAGTAGATAATCTATTTAACAGTACTTTAGAAAATATTTTTTGATAAAGCGTCTAATAAAGCTTAATAGGATAACAATACTTGGATCATAGAGCAAGCTTTTTTTTTATAAATAGGCACTATTATACTAGTCCTCCAGGACTGAAAAAATTGTTGTTTAAGGCAAGTGTTAAAAAAGCAGTTAAGGTTGGTATCCATAAATTCAGATTTTCTTTATAAATCTCACATTGTATGGTGTCTGGACCTGGGGCTTTATTTGGTGGAAAAATGTAAATGGTATCTTCAACTTCTACCAATGTGAAAACAAGATGGGTTGTAGCATAAACTAAAACATTGGTTACAGTGGTGCTATTTTAACCTATAGGGTGCAATACTGAGAAAATATCGATATAATACTTTACCCAAGTATCCATTCAGATATACACTGACAAGTAAGAGTGGAGTGAGTTGGTCCCCTTTGGAACCATAATCTAAAAACTTTTCTGACCCATAGCGAGGATTATATTAAACACTTCTAAACATATGTTTTGTCTTATAATTTAACTTTTGTTCTTTCAAGATGGTATTAAATTGTTTTCTGTTCACATTTAAATGAGTTTCCTCCTTTAGTTTACTTTTGCTTGCTTATAGATAATATTAAGCCAAGTTTGTATCTTTGAACTCCTGTTATTATTGACATATAATATTGGGTATAATAAATAGAAAGGTCTTCTTAGGTTATCCTCAGTTACAGAGGCTTGCCCAGCATCATTAATTTTGTCAAAATTGTCAGTGGCTTCTGATCCATATAATATATTATTTGGTGAGTCCATTACCATGCCTACTACATGGAGCCTTTTCCCCATTATGATAATGGAGGAGTTATGTGAAGTATTATCATTTCATAGCTGATTTATATCAATTCTTATTTTCACCATCAGTGAAGCATGATAACTCTGCTCTCACTTCAGTTTGAAGTATTCATAAAAGTGATAAAATTCTGGATTACAAATTATGTAACCAATTGCATTTTGCCCATTCGATCCAAAGAAAGTAAGGTTTTCTAATTCATCATTTCAAATTCTACCACTTAGCAGAAGCAATGCATCCTCCATTATGGATACTTGAAAACTGTTGCCATGTTTATTCTTAACAATGTCCATGTTAGTACACCCAACAATACAAGCAATGTCCAGGTAGTAGTCTAAAAAAACAATATTATAAATGTTTCCAATCCTGGCAATGAAATCTCTGGCAATCGGGACATTTGCATAAGGAAATTGATGAGTAACTAATTCCAAATCATTTTAAATTAGTGCCAATATATTTTCTGAGCATTGTGAGGCCCCTTATTGGGGTGGATATAAACATTAATGAGTATACTATTTGGTCATCCCATTTCACCACTATAATAATTAATTGCTTTTCAACTTTATAGGTCTCTATGATTTTTATACCTGGTCTTATTTTTACATAAATAGCTATACAGGAGGGCCAACTTTCAGAGGGCTGACTTCTGGAGGATGAGGGAAATAGTGCAGGGCTATTGGGCCAGGATCCATCCAAATATGGACAATAACCAGGAGTGGGAGGTCATTAAACTGGGAATTGAGGAGGCAACTACAACATGTACAAGGGTCCAGAGTAAGAAGGCTAGGGCCAAGAAGCCTACAACTGGGTGAACTGGAGGGTCATGGAAAAAGTAAGGAAAAAATTACCTACCTTTAGAAGGAACAAAAAAAAACAGGGAGAGGGGAGTACAGAGAGTAATACCTGAAGGAGTCAAGGGAGGTAATAAATGCAGTCAGGCCATCCAAGGCATCCAGATAACTCAGGCTAGCAGATGACATCAAAGAGGGGGAGAAGGACTGATTCAGGTACATCAGAGAGAAAAGCAGTTGTAAGGACCAGATAGTAAGGATCAAGAGTGATGGGGAGTGGGTGGAAACAGGGGCAGAACAGGCAGAAATGTTAAATGAGTATTTCGCCTCAGTATTTACTAAAGAGAAAGGGGGAGTGTTACCCAAAGGAGTGGGAGGGTGAGCACAGGGGGAAAGAAGGTGACATATGGGGAAATCCTGGTGGGCAGGGTACTGGAGGGCTTGAGGGCATTGAGCATGGGCAAGGTGCCTGGGCTAGATGACATACACCCCAGGGTGGTAAAGGAGCTGGCAGAAGTCCTGGCAGAACCCTTGGCAGATGTGTTCAATGCCTCTCTTGACTTAGAGAGTGTACCTCAGGACTGAAGGATGGCACACATGCTACCCATCCACAACAGCAGCCCTATGGATGAGCCAGGAAACTACAGACCAGAGATCCCTCATATCCAACATGGGAAAGCTTATGGAGACAATCCTGAAGTACAGGCTGGTTTCCCTCCTAAAAGCTAATGGCCTGCAGGATGGCAGACAGCATGGATTTGTTTCAGGCAGATCCTGTCAGACCAACCTGATGGAGTGCTATAAGACTTAGACAAGAAGACAAGGGCCATGCAGTGAATATCTTGAACTTGGACTTCAGTAAGGCCTTTGATTTGGTGCTGCACGGGAGACTATGAAATAAGCAAGAAGGCAGAGGGGCTGGGGCAAAGATGGTGGGGTGGGTAGTGAACTGGTAACAAGGAAGACAGCAGAAGCTGGTGGTGGGAGGGGAGCTCTCATCTCCCAGGGTGGTGACAAGTAAGGTACCACAGGGCTCCATACTGGGAACATAGCAGACATCTCAATAGACATCAAGAGCAAGATCAGTCTGTTTGCAGAAGACACCAAGATGGGAGCAGCAGTGGATGTCTTAGGAGTGAGGCAAGGATTGGAAGATGATATGGCAAAATTGGAGGCCTGGTAGGACACTTGGCAGCTGGGGTTCAATGCCAAGAAATGTAAGGTGCTACATTTCAGTGCAAAAAAACCCAAGGAGGAGCTACTAGCTAGGGGAGAATTAAACTTGCCAAGACAGAGGAGGAAAAGGCTCTAGGAGTGATCATAATGGGAGCAATGAACAACTCAGCACAGTGTAGAAAGTCAGCTGCAAAGGCCAACAGGATGCTGGGTTGCATTGTCGGAGACATATCCTCCAGGAGGGCGCGGTGATCCTGCCACTATATAGGTCACTGGTTAGACCATATCTAGAGTACTGAGTGTAGTTCTGATGACCCAACCTGAAGGAGGACATTAGGTTACTGGAGGCAGTACCAAGCTGGGCAACAAACATGACCCAGGGTCTAGGGTACTTACCCTACAACAGCAGGTGAAGGGACTTGAACATGTGCTCCCTGGAGGAAAGGAGGTATGGGTGAATGTGATTGAACCTTTCAAATACATGAAGGGAATAAATATGATGGGCATGGAATGGCTTATCAAATTAAGGAGTGGGAGGGACACTCATAGGCAGGGTCTGAGATTGGAAGGGGGAAGATTCAGGAGGGAAATGAGACACTTTTTTACAGATAGGGTGGTGTCTGGGTGAAATGCATTGCCAAATGAAATGGCATCCTGTGGAATAGTGGGCTGCTTCAAAAGGGGATGGGACATGGTAAGGGGGAGGTTTCACTGGAGGGTGGAGTGGAGGGGAGGGCAACTGCAGTATTAGGGCTGCTAGCAGCACAATTGAGCAGACTTGATAGATCATAAGGCCTTTATCTGCTGGCTATTTCATATGTTAGTATATCCTCAGTGCTTCTTCAGAGTTTGTTTATCTGACTGCAGGTGACTTAATTAAGCAATAATGCATGACAGGGTGTGTGTTGTGCTGGGATAATGTAACACTTTGTGTGGTTGGGCACGATGTCACAGGTCGAGTGCATCCAACACCAAGGCATGACATTATCCCAGCACAACACACACCCTGGAGTGCATTATTGCTATTAAAGGAAAAAAAAAGGAAAAAATATTAAAATGTTTATTAAAACTAAATTTTGATGTCAGTTTTTCAAAGGGTAGGAATACTTAAAAAAATAGTGCTGATTTATTTGTCCAGTGGGTAGAGCTGCTGTGATGTTAATGTTATTCTGTGTCTTTACCTCCTACCTCCACCTATCTTCCTACAGAGTTGTTCTCTGCACCTCTGTATTTTTTCTCTATTTTTTTTGTCCTGTAACTTTGCCTTTTTCTCTCTCTCTCTCTTCGTTTTAATATCCACAAAAAAGGAAATTGCCCCCTTCCCCCGTGTTAATATGTATATGTTGGTGACATTTTGGATGTGCCCATTCTTCTCCCAGTACAGTTAGCATGTATTTTGTACCAGAAGAAGAAAAAAGGGACAGTGTCTGTTTCCAAGTCTGTTAAACTAGAAATGCACTGCCTTGTCTCCACCCCCACCCACCATCCAGTATTTGTGTTGTGGTGACATTTCTCCTAATACACTCCATGTCTTTTGAACTGAGACAAGAGAAATGGAGGAAATATAACAAAAAAAGCAAGTAACTGAGGTGCAGTGTGCCGTTTAACTCACGTGCTCATTCTTTTCTAGACGGGCAGCGAGATGTGATGTGGGGAGAGCGGAAGCCTTTCACACTGGTGGTTTCACCGAGTGGCTTTCTGGCAACATCACACTATTTAAAAATATGATGTGTTATGCAAATAACTGATGAGAACATAGGGAAAAAACAGTAATGGAAGCATACAGTACTTTTGAACACATGCGCTGAGTCTGTTCCAGGCAGGTAGGGACATTTGATGCCGATCGGATGCAGAGACAGCTGAAGCTCTTCATAGAGACAGCTTCATGGTGATGTCAGAGTTTCTTTTAAAAAATATGAACTGTTTTGTGTTCTGCTATGTTACACACACTTTTTTGTAACATCTTTTCTATTGTTTTGTGAGACTGGCATTAATGGATGTTAATTTTTTTACATTCTTGTACTACTGGCAAAAGCCACAGTAGCCATGCCAAGTGTGGGCAACATGGACATGGGCTGTGGATAGATTTCTTCCACATTTAATGTGGTCATGTGTGTGTTGGGACTAGATCCATGATGTTGTACAGACATAACATCAAGGGTCTAGCCCCAAATTGACCAATCAGAGCCTAGGGATTCTTCTTGTCATTTTATAATAACTTCATAATTACTCCAGTTTCACCCCTCTTGGGACCAGGGGCCAGATTCACAAAATGTTATGGGACTATGTCCAACTCTACAACACCAGTTGCAGTCTGAAATCTCAACTGGTCAATAGGTCTCCCCCAATAGCACTAAATAGGGAGAAACTTGTAGAAAGAGGGGGAAGAGGTACAAGGAAGAGGGGGTGGGACAGGAGTAATGGTAACCAGAGTCAAGGTGCATGGTAGTGTCTCTGAACACCAGAAGCCTGGGACATAACATGGCTGAGATGCAGGTGCTAATAGCAGACATAAAGGTTGACAAAGCAGCCATCACAGACACTGGGCCACATCACACCATGATTGGCACCTTGCATTATCTAGGTTCAAAATGTCTAGGAAGGATAGGAAAACAGGAGGAGAGGGGGAGTGGCTTTGTATGTAATGAAGGGGATAACCTGTAGCAGAAAGGAAGGACTGGATGGAAAGACAGAAACTTTATGGGTGCAGGTCCAATCCACCAAGGGGAGGAAACATAGGATGAAGGTAGTTTACAGACCACCATCACAGGATGAGGAGTTAGACTAGGTACTGAGGTCCCAAATCATAGAAATGACAGGCAAGGGGGAGGTAGTAACAATGGGGGACTTCAGTCTAACTAGGTTGGATGTGAAAATCTCAGCTACCACCTCACCTGGGAACATGTACTGCTGGACGCATTCTAGCGTGGATTCCTGACACAGGGTGCCATGTAGCCCACTAGGGAGAGGGCCATACTGGATCTGGTCCTGTCCAAGGGTAGGCATGTCCAGGATGTAAAGGTGGAAGAAACGTGCACAGAGTTACCACCATGCAGTGTTGTTCCCCCTGGACATGGGCATTGGGATGGTTGGAATCAAAACAAGGGTTTTGGATCTCATGAATGCTGACTTAAATAAGATGGGAGAAATTCTGGTAATACATCTTGCTCAGACCAGTAAGAATATGGAGGTGAAACAGAAATGGACCGTAATAAAGGATGGAATGATGGAGGCCACTAGTGAGTGTGCCAAAATCAAAAGCAAGAAATCTAAGGTGAAAAAGTCCAGCCAGTTTGTAAAGGAAGGGGCAAATGCAGTAAGGGAAAATAAGGCAGCCTTGTGGAAGTAAAAACATACTAAGAATGAAGAGGATATTGTGGTTTAAAGTGCTGAATCAGGGGTGGCAAGCAGAATGGTTAGGAAGACAAAGCTTGCAATGGAAGTACAGCTGGCTCAGGGCATGAAATCAAGTGAGAAGGTCTTTTTCAAATTCATAAGGTAGAAGAGAGATGTTAAAGATGAGAAAGTAGGCTAAAAAAATGGTGGTTGGGCAGAAGGAAATGAAAGAAGACTGAGGTGCTTAACAAGTACTTCTGCTCCATTTTCACTAGAAAGAAGGATGATTCTGTTCCACAAGGTAACAGGAGAGTGGGGACAGGGAACAGAGAAGTCACCAGTGGCATAATAGAGGTGGACATAGTGGATAAGGGCCTAAAGGCCCTGAAGGTGGACAAATCAACAGGGCCGGACAGAGTGCAACTGAGGGGCCAAAGGAAACTGGTGAAGGTGCTGGCAGACCACTGGCCCTGGGACTAGAGAACTGCTCATGTGAAGCCTTTTCATAAAAACAGTCCAAGGGATGAACCACGGAGTTACAGGCTAATCCGTTTGACCTCAGTAGTGGGGAAACTGATGGAAACTACCCTGAAGGAGTGATTGGTGGACTTTCTTGAGGAAAAGGGGCCCCAAGATCAGAGGCAGCATGGGTTTGTGTCAGGGATGTCCTGCCAGACTAATCTGATTGACTCTTTAGACTGGGTGACATAGGGAGTGGACAGGGGCCAAGTGGTTGATGTCCTGTATCTGGACTTCAGGAAGGCCTTTGACTCTGTTCCTCATAGAAGACTGGTTGGAGGATTTGGGGGTAGTGGCCAAGCTCCCTAGATGGGTCACTAACTGGGTGAAATAAAGAAGCCAAAAGGTAGTGGCTGGGGGGAAATCTCATAAACTATGCAAATGACAATTGGGGCCCCAAAGGCTCAATGCTGCTAAGTCTGGTCTTGTTTAACCTCTTCATCAGTGACATAGCAGATGGGATTAAAAGTAAAAGCTGCAAGTTTGTGGATGACACAAAGATATGTGGAAGGGGTGACATGGAGGAGAGGAGATAGGAACTTAGGGAAGACCTGGCTAGGCTAGATGTGGTCTGGCATTTTGGCAAATGAGGTGCAATGACAAAAAGTGCAAAGGTATGCACTTAAGGGCAATTAACTCAGAGATCAAATACTGGTTGAGTGGTGTGTAGACAACTACACCTGAGGAAGAAAAGAACCTGGGGGTTATCATCAAGAGTGACCTGAAGCACTCTGCACACTGCAGAAGAGCAGCAGCAAAATCAAATCAGATGCTGGGCTGCATAGCCAGTGGGATTACAAGCAGGACTGTTGAAGTCATACTACCACTGTACAGGTCACTGGTAGGACTGCACCTAGAGTACAATGTACAGTGTTGGTACCCTTATATTAAAAATGATGTCAGCTTGCTGGAGACTGTCCAGAGAAGGGCAACCAAGATGATCCAGGGCTTTCAGGGTAACAACTATGAAAAGAGGGTCAAGGGGCTTAACATGAGCTCTCTTGAGGACAGAAGGGAGAGGGGATTATAAATGAACCTTTGGATACCTTAAAGGTATTACTAGAATGAATATGGAAGGCCTCTTCAGTCTTAGTGGGAAAAGGGTTAGTCTTGAATTAGTCTCTCCCTCACTTCTGTTGCTCCTCAACAGGACAAATAACCACCACCGCACTAGAAGCACATCCAATCCCACCTTCCAGGTCCCTTTCTGCTGTGCTGTGCAAGCCCAGTGAACATTTATGTATAGAGCACCCAGCTGGCTAAATAACCTTCCACCTGACCTCCTAGCTGACTCAAATTAGGACCCTTCAAAACCAAACTTCTGCAGCAATCATTGAAATTCAGCAGCTTAATTGCCTCACCTAGTTCTTGAGTCTCTCTCTCTCTCTCTCTAACCAACACCAACCTCTCTCTTCCTACTATTTTCCTTCACTCTTACCCTTACCTCTTCCCACCCTCCCATTAATTATCCACCCTTGTCCACAACTCATCTATTTGATGCCCCCTACATCCCTCTCCAACCTCTGGTATAGATCCTAGTTCTTGTTTGCCACACCTTGTATCCGCTAAACTTCTCTTGTCCTATCCTCCCCTCCTCAGCATTGTAACCCTTGTCCTCTCCCATTACCACCCCTAGTCAACTCCCCCTTGTATATTCTGTATCCTACTCTCAGTAAACTCCCCATTGTATAGTCTGTATCCTACTCTCAGTCTCCTGTCCTTAACTCTGCACCTATGTTATTTGGATTAGGACTCCATACCCTTCCCTGTACAATGTCTACCTCTGGCTGCTCACTTTCATTACTTCTGATGCATTCTACAAACTCCCTTACTCACCTACTTTGGACTCCGCAATTTAGAGGGATATGACAAGGTTATCTCTCTGGCCACTCTTACAAAGTGTACAACATCTCTAACCATGTAACTCATGGTACTTATGCAGCACTTACTATGTATTTTTTATTGTACTCTGTACACTCATTCAATCTCTTGTACCATGTAAATTGTCCTTTGTTTCCTCCATATGTGATGTGGAGCCTTTCTAAAAGAGTCCCTGTCTCATAGGTTGTAATTCTAAGACGTCAATAAATAAATACATTTCCATTAGGTAGCATAGCCTTATACTGGTAGAGGGAGTATTTAAGAGATAGGTGAGTTGGCACTTTTTCAGTGAGAGAGTGGTGGCCAAGTGGAACAAGTTGCCAGAGATGGTCTCCCTGAAAACAGTGGATAGCTTCAAAAGACAATGGGACAGAATTAAGGGCAAAGTTGCTAGAAGGGGAAGGGGAACTGAGGGGTCAGGGAGAATTTGGGGAGGGGAGCAGGTCCCACTGTAGACACAAGAGGGACAAGCACACTCAAGCAGACAAGATGGACTGCAAGGCCTTTATCTGCTGACATGTTTCTATGTTCCTAATTTTGTAACCATTTGTCATTCCTGTTTTTTGCTACCTTGCTTTTTAATTTTTTTGTTCTGGTATTGCTTCCTTCATGTGCTTTGTTAATTTTGTTGTCTAGCTTAATATGTGTTATCTTTACAGCTAATATACTTGTATAAATTTGCATTGCTAACCCCTTTGCAGTTGTCAATTTGCCCTATATCACTTTTTTCATTCAACACTGAAATCCAGCCCAGATAGCCTTTTTTATTGGGTTCTGTTTAAGTACAAACAGATAGTTTATTCCTTTTTTTAATATAGTTTATTCCTTTTTTAATTTTCATTGGAGTTGAAACTATAGCATTGAGACCCCCCGGAAACACATTTAATCTCATTCTTTTTCTTTTTTTCCTTTATAAGTGCTGATCCTTTTTCCATGGTTGTATAATTTAAAACAGTCTTCCCATTCCTAGTATTCATTATTGTTATATCATGGTTAAGTGCAATTAAGTAGAAACAAGTGCAATTAAGTGAAAACTTGGTACACATTGTTATGCAAAGTGTTTTCTTTACTCAGTATTATCTTGAGTAAAGTGCTTGAGATACACTATATCTAATCAAGTGGTTATTGCAAGTGTAGAAAAAATGCTAAAGATCCACTTCTGCAGACTGCAGGTATCACATTAAACTAACAAAGAAACTAAAACATTACAAATGAAAAAAAATCCCAAAACATTAATTAAAAAAAAAACAATTTCAAGTAACTGCTTTAAGAAGTCCATCTGGAATGCCAGTATTCATGTGTCTACTTCTATTAAGTGTTTAATATAAGAAGTTTGTTTTATGAGAGAGGCAGTTTTTGTCTTAGGATACATTTCTGTTATAAAATGAAGTACTATTGCTAGTAAACAAGTACTGTATATTTATTGCTTCTTGCTTTTTATGGTGTGTGAACAGTCCTTTGCTTGATAGCACTGAGAATCTCAGGCAGCTTCTAAGTTCCCAGGACTCTGAAATTCCAAAGTTTTCCTAGATCACCTATATTTCCTCTACTCCAGCCTTTGTCTTAAGACAGCCAGCTGATATGCTGAATGGTTTAATTTATAAGAGCAGTTCAACAGTTCTTTTGCTAGTAAGTGTGACTTTAGGCATCCACTTCTCTGTCTAAAGAGAAGAAAATAAAATGATAAATCTAGGTTCACTGAATGCACCAGTTTATAACTGTTTCTAATTTAAAGAGAGCAACATTTGGTACAAACTTTGGCACAGACTCATTTAAGACATCAAACCTTAACCTGAACAATTAAGCATACTCAAAAAAGTGATTTATAATGTCATCAATTAAATTAGCTGCTTGAATATGGATAAAAACAGAAAAATAATAAAAAAAAAGGTTAGCAGCCCACACAGTATATCACACTCTGTATAGTAAACTCAGTTTACTTGCATGCTTGGCTAGCATTTAGTGCCTTGAATGCAGAAATTTAACATGAAAGACTTATTTAGGATAGTTATCTGGCCCTGGACCTTTACAGTCTCTTCAGCCAATTTGTTAATATGTCATCTTTCTGTTAAAAGTTTAATCTATGAACCATTCTTGCTATTAAAATTAGTATTACAATTACATGCTTATAGCTGGGAACACACAGTTGTGCAGAATTATTTTACAGTGGTAGCCATTGATATTTACAATGGTATTGTAGGGCAAGGAGTGTCAGAGCTCACTACCATTGTTCAAAACTGCATGTATCCAATGCAGCATTTCCAATATTGGGATTTGCCATTTTGCACTATCATGCACTATTTTGAAAATGGTGATGGCTACCACTGTAGTTATCAGAACTACAAGTTGGAAAGAGCTATAAGATTCCTTTAAGAATTAGTTTCAGGATCTTTGACATTAAAAATATGTTAATTTATATTTGTGTTTGTAAGATGCTAACTGTTATTGTTGCTTCCCCCAGTCTGCTATGGTAATATGATACATGTTAGCCTACTGCATGCTATCTAATTAGATGGGATAACCCACATAATGAGGGACCTGTGACATTCAAATGTGAAGCAGAACTTCAATGAAAATAAAAGAAATGTAGAAGAAAATATCTATAACAAGTCAGTTTACTACAGGTGCTTACTAAAAGTCATAAATTGAAATCAAATGTGTGTAGAGCTAGCCTTTTGAGTATATATGCTCAATTTCCTCCAATGGAAGACTTTAACAAGATAGTTTGAGGGTGTATGACAGAGGTCAATCCAATACAAATTATACAGGTACAAGTTAAGTGTAGAATATGAGCAGCCATAGCAGTTATTTTTTTAGCCAGTACTTTAACTTCTAATCTTCTTTAAATCCTGCCTATTGGTCCCTCAAGTTAATTTCTGTTGTAGGTATAAAGTTGCAAATGGATACTGGTGGCAAGCAGTACACTTCAGTTCTCTTCATTTTGTTATTTTTGTCAGTACCTGGCTTCCCAACTCTTGCTTTCTAATTTTCTGATCTTTGACCCAAAATTCCAGTTCAATCTCTGAAACACTCTGCTCCACTTGACCACCTCCCTCTTCCACATCTCTGGGAAATGGCTGCAAGCAAACAAACAAAAACTCCTCCTCAAGGGAGACTGCAGTCAGGAAAGAACAGTAATTACCTGAATCTATAAATCATCAATAAAATATCTAGACAACAATGGCTTACTGATGCAGAGAACAGACCGAACACCAGGAGGAAGGAGCTACTGGTATAACTAAGACTTTTTTACTAGGACTAAGAACTAGATCTCTTGTACTGGGACCTTCAATTTAGGGTAAACAACTAACAAAAAAATGGAGTTAGTGTGTTTGTCAGAGGTAGTTGAAGTAAATTGTTATCTGTTATCTGTGTTATCTGTGTACTTATCTAGGTGCTTGTCACAGGTGTCAGAAGGGAATTGTTATCTGTGAAATTAACTAAGTGTAGAAATATTTGCAAAGTAGGGGGAGTAGCTTAGCTAGAAGGAACCAGGTTAAGACCAGATATAGACATTGCCCTAGATAGCTTCTGCCAGAGAACAGACAGAACACCAGGAGGAAGGAGCTACTGGTATAACTAAAACTTCTCTACTGGGGCTATATTGCCCTCCTTCCCTTCCCTCCACCCCCAACCCTAAATCAGTTCTACTTTTATAGGCACAGGATTTAACTGACAACAGGAACTTCCTGTTTGGGAGCAGGAAGTGAGTGATCACAGAGCCACAAAAGACTCACCATCCTAGAAGGGCAAGAGTAGCTCTCCATCCCCCCTAGCTGCTGGAGGTCTGACTCTGAGCAAGTAAGGCAACTACTGAGAAATATTGGAACTTCTTGTCTTAGAACAGGAAGATCAGGAGCTAAAAGGGCACAGAGGCAGTAAGTAAGTAGGGGAAGAATAAAAAAGAAAATAAACAAACAGAGGAAAGAGTAAGTATTCCAAATAACAGTTAGGGGCCAGAAAAAGACATGTTGGAGTGGTGCAGTGCAGTGGCTGTGGAACAGCAGTCTTCCAGGAGATGTTCTGGAAGATGCAGTGTTGTCCCATCTGCAAGCACCTCTCTGGGTTGAGGGAGGAGGTTGCTCATCTCCAGGCTGAGTTGGCCAGGATTAGTGGGACCTCCTCTCCCACCCAGGGACCACCAGGGTCACTGCCATTGCCTCAGAGGTTGCCAAGAAAGAGGAGTGGTTGGACCACAGTGAGCTCAGTGAGGCTGAGGGTGGTGGAACAGAGGCACATCCCTCCAGTTCTACCTCTCCACAATTTCTATGCCATTCTGGAAAAGAGTGGTTCCTCTATGGAGGCACCCACAGTGGAGACAAAGGAGGAAGCTGGGAACCTCCACAAAGAAGACCCACAGGAGGGTGGCATGGGACCCCACAGGGGAAGGAAACAACTCCTGGTGGGGGACTCCATTGTTAGGAAGGTAGAACTGGGGGAGGAAGGGGAGCAGGAGGTAAGGTGCATGCCTGGTGCCATGGCTTGAGGGACAGGGAGTGAATCCTCAGGATCACAGGAGCAGCTGCACAGGGAGGGAGCTGGATGTCACTGTCCACCTAGGGACAAATGACCTGGCTAAGAAAGGGATCAGAGCAGTGCAAGAAGTGTTTGTGGAGATGGAGAGGGGCCTTAGACAAATAGCACACAATGGTACCCTTCTCGGAGGTGCTGCCTGTCTATGGCGTGAGTGAGGCTAGGGTGCTCCACACCATGGGATTCAATCAGTGGTTGAAAAACTGGTGCAGAGCTCTGGGATTTGGCTTCATTGGGGACTAGGGGTCCATCTGGAGGGATGCAGGCCTATACTGTCATGATGGTCTGCATCTGTCCAGTAGGGGAACCAGGATCCTAGGTGATTAAATACTTCATTGACAAGCATTTAAACTAGCCAAGAGGTGAGGCACTGGAAAGGAGCAGGGAAATCCTAACACCCCCCAAAATATCAGGGTACTAAGTGAGGTAGACACCAACATAGAGATGTCGATAGGGAGAAGCGAAGGAGTAAATGGAGAAAGTGACAAATGCAATAAGGGCAGGGATGGGGCAAAAAGGGGTAAGGCCAGCAAGAAATGGAGAGTAATGAGTACCAATGCCCATAGTCTGGGCAACAAGGTTCCTGAACTGATGGCCTTGATGGAAGAGGGATGCCTGGATATCACAGCAGTCACAGCAACAAGGTACACAGAAAACCATGACTGGGATGTTAACATACCAGGGTACACAACCTACAGGAGA
This sequence comes from Neoceratodus forsteri, assembly GCA_016271365.2. Lineage (NCBI taxonomy): Eukaryota > Metazoa > Chordata > Ceratodontiformes > Ceratodontidae > Neoceratodus > Neoceratodus forsteri. Next base: position 662,445,103 of record CM028135.1, on the reverse strand, counting down.
GATAGGGAGTTCAGAAGGGGGGAGTATCTCTCTATGTAAGGGAAGGGATAAAAGCAACAGAGCAAAAGAGTAAACAGGGAGGAGAGGAGGCACTGTGGGTCACGTTAGAGACTGGAAATAGCACCACAATCTACACAGAGGTTGTATATAGACCCCCATGTGAGTGGGAGGGAATGGACAAGGATATGATAGATGGCATATTAGGATGGCAGAGAAAGGGGAGATACTGTTGATGGGGGACCATAATATGCCAGATGTTAACTGGAGCACCTTTGTGGCAGCCACATTCAAAAGCAGGGCCATTCTTGATGCCTTTCAGGTGGTATGCCTCAGACAGCTAGTTTTGGAACCTACTCATGAGGGAGCAGTCTTAGACCTCATACTCTCAAATGGGGACAGTGAGAGGATCTCAGATCTAGAATTGGGTAGCCATTTGGGAACAAGTGACCACCAAACCGAGTGGTTCATGATAAACTCAGCGACAGAGTCAAGCCATACAAAAGTGAGGGTTCTGGACTTCAGGAGGGCTGACTTTGGCAAGATGGGAGAGTGCCTTAGAAAAGCACTAGCAAACAGGCTAGAAGAAGGGGTACAGCAACAATGGGGAAATATTAAAACTGCCATCACAGAGGCAACAAGACTTTGTGTGAAGCAAATAAACAAATCAAAATGAAAGAAAAAGCCACTATGGTTCTTAAAAGAGGTGGCAGTGAAGGTTAGGGAGAAAAAGATAGCATTTAGGAAGTATAAGAAAACACAGAAGGAGCAGGACAGAGAACTGTACCAGTTAAGGCAGAAGGAAGCAGGAAGGGTAGTCAGAATAGCAAAGGCACACACTGAGGAAAAGATAGCTAACTCGGTTAAGAAGAGGGATAAAACTTGTGGAAAGACAAAGGGAGGGACAGTGAGGCTGAATAGAATGGATGGTGGGTGGTCAGAGAGTGACAGTGAAAAAGCAGGGATACTGAATGAATGCTTCTGTTCAGTATTCACAAAAGAGGAAGTGGGGAGGTGCCTAATCCAATTAACAGAAGCATTCTGGAGAGGGGGGGTCAATCCCAGTCCTTTCACAGAAGAAAGGGTTCTGAAAGAACTCCTAAAACTGAAGGTGGACAAAGCAATGGGGCCAGATGGAATTCACCTCAGAATTCTAAAAGAATTAAGCAGAGAACTAGTGACACCACTGACTACCCTTTTTAACAAATCATGGGAGGATGGTGTGGTACCTGAGAAGGCGGATATGATTCCCCTTCACAAAAGTGGGACCAAGACAAAGGAAGGAATCTACAGACCTATCAGTTTGACCTCTGTGGTAGGGAAAGTGATGGAATCACTTCTGAAGGAAAGACTTGTTGAGTACCTAGAGGCCAGTAGAGCACTGGACCCAAGGCAGTATGTGTTCACAGTGGGAAGGTCATGTCAGACAAATTGAATTGATTTCTTTGACTGGGTGACCAAAGTAGTAGATCAGGGAAGGGCTTCGGACATGGCCTACCTAGACTTTAGCAAGGCATTTAACACAGTCCCACACAAAAGATTAGTAGTCAAATTAACCAGCCTGGGAGTGGGTCCCAGGGTGGTAGCCTGGGTAAAACATTGACTGAACAACAGGACACAGAAGGTAATTGTAAATGGAGTCCACTCTGAAGAAAGAGGGGTTACTAGTGGGGTACTGCAGGGTTCAGTACTGGGTCCAGTCCTTTTTAATGTCTTTACAAGTGACATTGCAGAGGGACTGAAAGGAAAAGTATGCCTCTTTGCAGATGACACAAAGACCTTCAACAGGGTTGATACACAAAGAGGCATGGAAAGGATGACAAGGGACTTGGCAAGGTTGGAGGAATGGTCAGAAGTATAGCATCTTGGATTCAATGCAAATTAATGTGCAAAGTAATGCCCCTCTGAAACAAAAACCCAGGGAAAGATTACACAATGGGGGGCAAGGAAGTAACAACAACAAAAATGGAAAGGGACCTTGGGGTAATCATATCAGATGACCTTAAGGCTGGCAAGCAATGTGAGAAGGCAGTAGGGAGGGCTGGGGGATACTGGGCTGTATAGGGAAAGGTATAACCAGAAGAAAACAGGAAGTCATTATCCCCCTGTACAGACAGTTGGTGAGACCCCATCTAAAGTACTGCATCCAGTCCTGGAGACCCCATCTCTGCAAGGACATAGACAGGATAGAGGCAGTTCAGAGGAGGGCAACTAAAATGGTGCAGGAGGGTCTGCAAGAAAAAGCCCGTCTGAGGAGAGACTAAAGGCTCAATATGTATACCCTCGAGGAAAGGAGGAGAGAGGGGACATGATAGAAATGTTTAGGTACCTCAGTGGAATCAACAAAGTCCAAGAGGGTAGCACCTTTCAGAAAAAGAGATGTGCAAGAACAAGGGGGCACAATTTGAAGTTAGAGAGGGGATGGCTCAGGGGCAATGTGAGGAAGTATTTTTTCACATAGAGTATGGTGGATGCATGGAACAGCCTTCCTGAGGAGGTGTGGGGTCTAAAACTGTGGGAGAATTCAAGAATGCATGGGACAGACATAAGGCAATTTTTTGGCGGTAGGTAAAAATAGGCTGTTGGTTAAATAGGATCTGTAGCTTATCCTCTAGGTAGGGAAATGGGCAGACTAGGTGAGCCAAGTGGTCCTTATCTGCCGTCAAAGTCTATGTTTCTTTGTTTCAATGTTTCTATGATTCTTAATTTATAGAATGCATTAAAATTGTGGCAGGGAGCCATATCCCAAGGAAAGTCTTCTCATCCAGTCCTGCTACAGGTATCTCCCTGAAAGACTGCACCCAAGGGTTCTAAGGAATTAGGTAAGGTCCTGTCAGCCCCACTGATGGACTTTTTCAACAACTGTTTGAAATCAGGAGTCCTCACAGAGGACTGTGGAAGGGAAGATGTTGTCTCACTACACAAGAACAGCAACAGGGAAGAACTGGGGAATTACTGAGCCATGATCCCAACCTTTGAAGTTGAGAAACTGATGGATACCCTGTCAAAAGAGAGACTGGAAGGATTTCTGGAATTTAAAGGATTATATTACAGTAAGCAAGATGGGTTCATTAAGGGAAGTCATGCCAGATAAATCTAATGTCATTTTTTGACTGGGTGACAATGGAGGTGGACAGGGGGCAGGCTATTGGTGTAGCCTAGTTTGACTTCAGTCAGACCTTTATTATAGTGTTGCATGTGGGGTACCACAGTAGAGAGCTAAGAGGCCTACGGGTGGGGTAGAAAATAACCAAATGAGTGGGAAACTGGTTAAGAAACACAACTCAGAGAGAGTGTAATATATGGTTAATCTCATACAGTGAACTGCATACAGTATTAGGTTTAATTATTATATGGTGAGAAAAATGTAAGCATTCTGGTTGGCTGAAAGACCAGTAAAATAATGTAATTATAAAACTATACTTACACCCTGTAACTTGATTCAGACTAAGAGCCTGTGTACTACATCAAATAACAACACTCTACAATGCTGCTGTATCAGTCAAACTGCCAGTCACTATTTGCAGCTCTGAAATTCTTTTACTGCTGAAAAAGTCTACTTTGTCAATCTTGTAAAGCATTTACTCTTTTACTTGCATTAATACAGTGAATGGAATGTTTTGCATAAAAATTAGAACTACATTTTTCACATCCTATGTTACGTGCAGAAAGTCACTTCAGGGATATGTACTTATGGGGGAATAATTACACTTGAATCATTGGTATTTAAAGACTCTCTGCACAAGTGCCTCATATCTAATAGCACCCTCAAGCCGTGCAGTCATTCCCCCATAAATACACATCCTGGCATGTCTTCTTGCATGCATACTGCATGTGTTGTGTCTTTTAATGAGTATGTTATATATTTTGAAGTACTGGACTAGATAGTCCATATCAGTTCTCAGGACAACAGGAAGAGATAGGAAAGGTGTACCAGGAAGTGGCTAGAGGACAATGTTTTTCTGATGTATTGTGAGTCAAGATCAAAGACTAAAGTTTGGATGTTTTCATGTTACTGTTACATGTAAGTGCTGAGTTTTACTATCAATATCCAGATGAATAAATTTAAGCAGTAAGTCACTTCAGGGTGTGTGTTGTGATGGGATAATGGCACATCTGGGGTGGGTTGAATCACGAGGCAGAAGGTTGAGTGATTTTACCACCTAACACGTGCTGCTATCCGTACAGCATTCACTCTGCAGTGCCTGATTGTGACTATGAAATAAGCCCATTACCACTTGTAAATGTTATATATATATACAGTATATATGTATGTGTGTGCGTGTGTGTGTGTGTGTGTGTAATTTTAAATATATTTTTACGTAAATTAGTAACCTAGATAAAAAAAAAGTAAAATTAACAGTTGAAAAAGACAAAATTCTCATATTTGGACATTTAAAGTTTCCTCCTGGCCAGTAGGTGGTGCCAAAGCTGCACACAAGCAGCTGTTTTTTCCCCAGTGATCCAAGGGCAACAGTACGGGCAGGAGGTGACTTAAGTAGACAGAGTGGCATCAACACGGTCAGTAATTGGGAGTTCTATTAAGGGATTTAGAAGTAGTTTCTCATTCAGGGGTTGTTTTAGGAGCTGTGTTTGGTGTGTGGCATTGGCACCAGTCTGTGGCAGACACAGGAATCTCCATTTGGATATTTTCCATTTGCAGGCTCCAACTACCATGTGTTGTCTCAGTTCAAAGTGTCAGCCATGAAAGGTAGCAATAGCATGGGTTGATTGTGTTGTAGCTAAAGCATTTTTTTTGTGCATAAAAGTTTTCCCCAGAAAATCCATTGTGTTTTCCAATTTACAGAGCCTTATGAGTGTTGAATCAGTAGAAATGAGATGATCACTGGATGTTATTGAGACTGAGAGATGTTTGGTCGTGGATGGCTGTTAGCCTGGAGGTTAGTAGTGCAGCAGAAAACCTTCACTATTTCAGTATGCATACATCCTATAAGGGAGAGAGTGTAAACTTTTTTCTTCAGCAATCAAACTGATATCAGGCTAAACATGTGAGATTGTAAGGGATGACATATCTTTTTCTTTTTTTTTAGTATAACCAAAAACTGACATGATGACAGGACAGCAATATTTGATGTGGGCATTTCTTGCCCAGATCATAGTATAGTGAGTCTGTGGGTGAGTCGGGGGGAAGGTCCTAGATCTTTTTTTTTTGTTCTATTGTGCTGGGATAGCAGACCTGGGTTCTGAGATCCTCAGCAAATCAGCATTCAGTACTTACCCTACCCATTTAATAATTGATGATGCCAGGAGCTGAGTTCATAAATGTGATGGCAGCTGGAATAGAGAACATCACCCCCACTGGATTGAGATGCTGGAGACGTAGCAGAGTACTGTGCCAGGTGGAAGGAATATATGGATACACAGCAATGGTTTTTGGGAACTTCCAATAGCAACAATTACAAATGCCAAAGGTTTTCAAGTGCCAGGCATAGCACTATCAAATATTAAGTATGCAAAAGAGCATGTGAACATACAAAAACATAGCATATATACTGCATTGAGGACTCCCACTATAACCCATCAGCTTAGTGCCTCTCTAGCTCTTCCTCAGGAGGCCTTGATCTTTCTATTGGGAGTACCCCAAAATCTTTTCTGTGTATCTGAATTGAGTTAGACACTTTGTGAGGAGCATACCTACATTACAGGACTGAGACCTTTAAATACTTCTGGGAAATAAACAGGGTCAAGTGTGGGGAGCTTTTTTTAAATTGAGAACAAACATGGTTACAAAAGGAAATGCAATAAAGTTAGTGGGGAGACGTTTCAAGGGGGAGATGAGGTAGAATTTCTTCATGGAAAGGGTGGTGAATAGATGGAACCAGTTGCCTAGGTTGGTGATGGGGAAATACAGTGATGACAATCAAGCATACATAGGGCAGGTACATAGGTATAATTAAAAGGAGGAATCAGCGAGAGGTTGAGAGAAGCTGGAGCTGCATAGGGTCACTTTGGTGGAGTTAGTCTACACCCTCAGCTATAACTGTTGGACCATTTTTCTATCTTCTTATTTCCTAGCAAGAGTTAATGCTTTTCTTCTTTTCTCCCCTACCCTAGGTTGGCCACCTAGTGTAGCTCTTTGCTATCTCTACTAAACTTCCTACTAGTTCTCTCTTTTCATGCTTTTTTCATTTACATCCATCCAGTACCTGGAATGATGCCAAACACCCGGAGAGATGTTGTGTAAAGTGCATAAGTGCATTTTGTGTACAAAACCATGAAGGCTATTTTAGATATCAGCAATGAATACAGTTAATAAAGCCTTTTTAAAGAAAAATTATTAGAAGATGTATAAAACAATAATAATGTCATGAGTAGTATAGTTATAAGAAATCCTTAAGGTATTTTCATAAATTCACACTATAAACCTGTTACTGTATAAGGTTCTATGTATAAAAATGCTTAGTCACTATGGATCAGAGATATAGAGTCAATATCTGTGGAGATATACACTGTACCTTTAACTGAACTAGGAAGTCCCCTGACACAAAAATACCTTTGGTTTTGAAAAACATGTCCAGACATGTAAATAAATAAAGGTCTCAGTCAGGTGACCCCACCAAAAGATATAAAAACCTCTTCACTGAGTTCACTTCAGTTCAGTCCAGTGGGGCTCAGCCCTGAGAGATAAGAAGAGAAGCAGACAAGCTGTTGAATGCAGATGAGAATGGTCTTAGGAGCTCTAAGATCCAGGACTGTATTATGGGAGAAACTACTGATTTTAAGTAGTGATTTTCTTTGCAATTTTTTTGTTTTCATTTATTATCTTTCTAACCTTTGAAAAATAAATATCACACCACGGTGTGTTTGAAACCTGTAAATATGCCTCATCTGATGTTTATTCCCACACACTGTGACAGTCACTTGCCAGCACATTAGGGTAGGTAGGATTTTGGCAGACTGGATGGGCTTTGCTGTTCTTTTCTGCAGACAAAATATACGTTTCTAAGGTTCATAACTGAAATTCTGGATTCAAGACCATGAGAGGCAAAGCCCAATGGGATAATGTTGAAGACAAATCATAAATGGTCAAGGTCCAAGACCTGAGGTAGATGACACTCTTGATGGTGAGGGAGAAATCATTTGATGGACAGGAGATGTTTGGTGTGAGAGACCAGTAGTCATTGGGAATAATGAGTCATATGGGCAGTTGGTTAAATGGTAGAATCAAAACATTGATTAAATGGAAACAAAGGTTGTTCAAGACCTTTTAAGAGGAAATAGAAAGGAGGAGGCTGTGCAAAATTCAGAAACCTACAATGACAGCTCAAAAAAGAAATAAAAAAGCAAAAGCAAATTTTGAAATTAAATTAGCAGCCTAAGCAAAGGATAACTTTAAACCATTTTATGCTTATATAAAAAAAATAAAAAACAGGAAATAGAGTAGGTCCTTTACTTGGTCCAGATAGCTCCATCACAACCACATACAAAGAAATGGCAGATATTCAAAGCAAATATTTTGCAACTGCCTTTTGCGAAAAGAAAGACCAGGGAAATCAAGAACATAAAAGAAAGCTGACCAAAAACCCTATATGTGTTGATCCAGCCAATGTAACTAAGAGATTCTGTAATGTGAACCCATATAGATCCCCAGGACCATATGGCATCCACCCCAGAGCATTAAAAGAACTGGCAGGCCGGCTCGTCGGCGCAGCGGTTGGATTTCCGCTTGCGACGCCGGCGACCTGGGTTCGGGAATGGACACGGGTCACTGGAGAGCTGGCTGGGGTGGAGTATGTTTGAGCATCCCATGACTGCTCACCTACTCCGGGGGGGTGGGGAGGGTAATCATTACCACTGCATGGTACCCCTGGCAGCGAGCCTGGACGTTGGGGGGGCATGGTGAACGTCGGCTACACCTTGACGTTCGTGGCACACCACGCCCCCAGAGGAAAAGTGGAAATACCAGCCTCCGGGTTTGCCGGATGATGGCTGCCCGCTCTCGCTGACCCGAGGGTCCTGTGCCTCAGATTCCACCTCAGCAGCACCCAGGGACTGGCCACATCGCTGGGCCACACCCCCTGTGTCTTTCCCTTGGAGGGGACCCACCGGGAAGGGATATGCCGGGCCACCCCTGGGTTGGCTGCAATGTGAGGTGAGGGGAAGGGGGACAGGACGAGGGGGTGACGAGTGGCAATGTGCAGCCGGAAGGAGTGGCAAACCCGGAGGCACGACCGGAGGGGGAAAAAAAAAAAAAGAACTGGCAGGAGAACTTACATCCCATATTAACCACATTTTTCAACACTCCCTAGACAAAGGGGAAGTGGCTGTTCCCTGGAGAGAAGCATCTGTCATCCCTTTATTTAAGAAAAGAAAGAAAGAAAATCCAGCAAACTATAGGCCCATTAGCTTAACATCAATACTGTGCAAAATATTGGAAGGGATAATTAAAGGCTATACTGAGGAATTTATAAAGGAGAAGCAACTCAAGGAAAATATGCAGCATGGCTTCAAAAAACAGATTGTGTCAGACCAATACACTAGAATTCTACAACAGAGTCAGCAAGACTTTAAACATGAATAAATCAATGGAAGTGGTATTTTTGGATTTCACCAAGGCTTTTGATACATTTCCTCATTATGAGTTGATTCAAGCTCTGAAGGCCTTGGGCCTCCAAGACAATATTGTGACTTGGATCAATTCATGGTTAACTGATAGAAAGCAAAAAGTCAGCATTAGGGGAAGTTCACAGGCTGGATCTAAACAACTAGCTGGGTGCCACAGGGATCAGTCCTTGGTCCATGTCTTTTTAACATCTATGTGATGACACTTAAATACGACCATACAAGTGAATGGATGACTAAATTTACAGATGATTGTCGACTAGGGGCTGAAGTATAGGACACTGAAGACTCTGCTGCACTACAGGATGCACTAAATCATATTTATGATTGGTGTGAGCTGTACAACTCCCTTTCAATAGGCAAACATGTACAGTTATGCATCTTTGAAAAAAGAACCCTGACCATACATGTCATATAGATAATACACTCCTAAGAGCAGTAACTGAAGAAAGAGATCTAGGCATTACAATCACAAATGATCTCCAGTTTAATTCCCATTGTAAGAAAGTGGCTGGGAAGGCAAATGGGGGCACTTAACTGTATTTTGAAGTATGTAGCCAGTAGATGCAGTGAGGTGTTGATTCCATCATATGGATCCTTGTTAAGACCGTTATTAGAATATGGGATTCAGCTGTGGTCACCTTATCAGAAAAAGGAGATACATTTATTGGAAAGGGTACAGAAGAAAGCAACACACTCCATTAAAGGGATAGAACACAAAGATTATAACACTAGGTTAAGTGAATTGGACATGTTCTCCCTCAAGTATAGGAGACTAAGAGGGGACATGTGCCTGTTGTTCAAGGCATTATCAGATCAGGATCTCTGGGAAAGCTTGGAATTAAACCTTAGTGAGACAGTGTACAACACCAGATCACATGAGCTTCAACTTAGGAGAGAGAACTGCCATACTTGGCGGCATAAATACTGGTTTAATCAGAGAGTGATTTCAGTGTGGAACTCCCTGCCCAAGGAAGTAGTAGGATGTTCATCAATGGGGAGCTTTAAACTTAAACTCAATAAACTGCACCGAATGGGAGATATTTAGGTTGAATATAGCAAGCATAAATGGACAAACTGTCTTTAAAAGCTCTGTACATATCTATGAGACCCATGAGTACTAGTTTGGGCAAATGCCTGAAACTGACAGTAGGGTAGGACATAAGGAAGAGTAAAGCCCTGGTAGGTACTGTAATATGATAAGGAGGGTAAAGTCCAGGTTCAGCAAGTAGTATGATATGAAGGACATAGCCCAGTGAGGGTTGCATAGTATAAACATTGAGACACACCTGGGAAGGCTAGAAAAAACAGTAGTAAGGGAAAACAGCAGGTTTAGATCCCAATCAATGCTGAAAGCCAAGAACAGGAAAAGAAGAAAACAACAGCAGTGACTGTTGGCCGGAGGACAGGGAGATCAGCAAAATGGCTAAAACAAGACAGAGAATGGCAAGATAAGGTGAAGGCAGGAAGAGAAACAGGCAGGGGCACATTGATCTGGCCAGGGAAACAACAGCAGAAGGAGGCAGGGCCAGGTGGATATTGTGGTGGATAACATAGGAGAAGCAGTAGACGGGGTGTGAGGGAGCAACAAGGACAGGCTTAGACATGGAGTGCAAGGTTATGAAGGAGTTGGGTGGTTGCAAGAAAAGGCAGTGGAACAGCAGGATCAGACAGCCCAGCCAACAGAGAGCATATTACAGGGCATGCACACCAATAGGACCACAGAAGGGCCCAACCTAAGTAGAAGCAGCAGCAGACAACAGTACGTGCAGTAGAAGGAAGATGCAGCAGAAAAGGAATATATGGTGCAAACAGCACCTGGAGCACTAAAATGAAATAGGAATGGTAGCAGCACATATAGGAACAAACCACAGTGAACAGGAGGAGATGTCACCTGATCCAGAGCTGAGTGAAGCTGGAAGAGAGGAAGCCACTATGACCACCAAATTCACTGTCACCACATGGCAGGAGATTTCAGACAGGATGACCAAGGCAGCAACAAGAGATGTCAAGGAGCAAGTTAAAATGAAGACATGGGGAGAAAGGTGGGAGGCAAATCGGTAGCTACACAACTGCAGCAATAAAAAAACAATCATCTGAAGGATGCTTGGATCACGAGTACTATATGTACTGATCTATGGAGGTATTGTGTGCATTGCCCACTTCCTCACCAACAATGTACAAAGATCGGCGGGTGACAGGCTGATCTCTAGTTGGCTATAAGTTCATAACTTTTGCAGTTACATCCAACTATCTGTACTGATTCCAATCCACATTTACATACATTAAACTGCTGCAAGCTGCCTTTTGCCATTGATTTATGCAACATTGATGAGAGGCAAGGGGATATAATGAAATCTAATGACACTGAGGGATGATCTATTGCCTGACAGTTATTATATTGCCTGAAGCCAAAAGCTGAGGGCAATATGACTACTACAGGGCAATAGGACATCTCAAGTATGCAACAGTGTTCCACTTCATCCTGAAACAATTCTGGTGTATATCCATTTTATGAAACCTTTTTTGCATGTTTTATGTTCCAGCTCCTATCCACAAAATTCCCAGATACACAATAATTGATATATTTTTCTGATGCTTGATTAAATGAAAAACAGATACAACTTTGTTTTGTTTAAGATTAGTAACTGAGATTTTGGTTTTATGCATGTAGTGGGGCTGCCACTCCTGTACACCAAGCAGCATAGGATGAAAAAAAAAACCTTTGTCTGCATGCTTTTGGTGGTCAGCACTGCAGCTCTACTGCTGCCATGCAACACCACTACATAGACACTGATAGCTAGATATAGAAAGGAGATTACAGTTCCCTGTATGTTGTTGCTGTTGCCACTACTGCTTGGATAAGGAGCCAATGGGCATTGATACAAACTGCTGCCCATTTGCTAATGCCTCATGAGGGGGCAGGTATTGCTTCTGGTTCATAAACTTAGAGAAGTGAACTATTATAATTTAAGTGTGGGGGGTTGGAGGTGCTGGGATTTAACATTTATTTACATGTATGATTACACCACAGTATTGCCCACTTCAACAAACATGATCCTAAGTAGAAAGCCAGGCAATGGTTATCCCATTACCATGTCACAGGACTGATTTTTTGGGGCAATTGATTTGCAGTTTTAAGCCTAATATTTAATAATAAAATCTGTATCCTGCTTATATTACATTCTTCATTAGGATGATATCAGTAAAAACACAACAAAATGCCTTCAATACACCACATTTTCTGCATGTTTTTTCCAGTTAGACATATAGCATTTTAGCTTCTAAAATAGTTATGGGAAGCAAATGTTTTGCACCCCGTGTTTTGTTTATTAAGTTCATTTCATTGCCAATGTCTGAATGTGAAACAGAACTGGCTATGCATTGTGTGTAGTCTCCGTTAACTGTGATTAAAAAGAAATCTTCTAATGTTAAAGTGCTTTCATATATAAGAATTTTTTTTGTGTTGATTTGCTATTCTCGGTTAATTTAATTAGGTGGATCCAAAGGCAACACATCAGACTTTGAATTGTTATCAATCATGCCACAACAATAATCTTTAAAATGTCACTAGCTTCTTGCTTAAAAACTATGGATGGGCTAACCGGCACGGGTGCAGTTTCACCTCCCCCCCCATACTGGGCCGACCCAGCTCTGATGGGAAAACGGAGCCTTTCATGGCTCGACCCAGATTGCCAAGTTGCTCAAGCTGAGAAGTATGGTCTAGTCCAGAATAACACTCTTATCAACAATACTGCATGGGCCAGTCCTCTTCAACATCTTCATTAGTGACCTTGCAGATGGACTAGAGGGTAAGGCTTGTCTGTTTGCAGATGACACCAAGATCTGCAACAGAGTAGATGATCCAGGTGGGGTGGGCAGAATGAGAAAAGATCTGGATAAACTAGCAAAATGGTCAGAAGAGTAGCAACTGGGATTTAATGCAAAGAAGTGCAAGATCATGCACATAGGGAAGATAAACCCTGAAGCCACCTATAGGCTGGGAGGGGAGTTGCTAGCAGTCACAAAGGAAGAAAGAGACTTGGGCATCATCATCACTGATGACCTGAAATCATCCAAGCAGACCTCTAAAGCAGTAGGTAAGGCTAGGGGTGTTAGGTGTATTAGTGGGGTATCATCAAGTCGCAAGAGGGAGTAATAATCCTCTTACAAGACACCGGTTAGGCCCCATCTGGAGTACTGCATGCAGTATTGGAGGCCACACCTTCACAAGGACATTAACCAAATTGAGGCAGTCCAGAGAAGGGCAACCATAATGGTGCAGGGACTGCATCAGAAAACATATGAGGACAGATTAACAGAGCTCAATATGTATACCCTTGAGCAAAGGAGGGAGAGAGGTGATATGTTTGAGGCATTCAAACACCTTAAGGGCATTAACAAAGTGAAAGAGTCTAACATGTTTAAATATAAGAAAAATAGCAGGACAAGAGGACACAGCATGAGATTAGAGGGGGGCCGATTAAGGGGGAATGTGAGGAAATTCTTTTTCACAGAAAGGGTGGTGGATGCATGGAATGGCCTACCTCAAGAAGTGGTGGCTATGAATACAGTGCAGGGCTTCAAACAGGCATGGGATAGGCATAAGGGAGCAATACAAATGAGTATGAATAGATAGACCACTGACTGAACAAAGGCCGATGGCACATTTATAAGGTAGAAAAAGAAATGGGCAGACTGGATGGGCCTTGCAGTCCTTATCTGCGTCAACTTCTATGTTTCTATGAAAATGCAGTGCAGTGCAGGGTGCAGAATAGTGCAGAAAAAAAGTGTTTCTTTATTTTCACAATCTCTGCTGATGTCTCCTGAGTCTCTGGACCATCACACAATCAAGAAAGAGAAATACTCGTGATCCTGGGGTACTGAAGGGAGTCAACCAGTGAGAGTCTCTGTTCAGTGATTGACATGTTCTAGCCAGTCCTGTGTATCACCAACCACAGGACTTCTCTAGGAAACTGAGTATTGAGTGCATTTGGTACTTTGCAGTCAACAGAGAGTTGTGTGTGTGTGTGTGTATGTGTAGATCTCCCCCAGAAAAAATGGTGAGAATTTTGTTACAGAGCGTAAGTGAGAGGGAAAGGGAGAGGGAGAGGGAGACAGGGAGAGTAGAAACTAAGTAAAAAAAAAAAAAAAGATTTTTTTGTTACAGAGAGAGAGAGAGAGAGAGAACGAGAGACAGTAGAGACAGACCAACAAATTTAACAGTAGAGTGCAGAGTAGACAGAAGTAGAGTGCAGACATTGCAGACTCCACAGTAAAATGATGAAACACCCATTTGTCTTAGTCAGAGAGAGAGAGAGAGAGAGAGCACAAGACCAATAACTTAAACAGAGTCAGACAGGACAGAGGAACTCTGACTGAAGATCATAGTTCCTTAGTAATATTGAGGGAGGCTTATAGTGCCATAGATTTTGAAGGGAGATGTCACCCACTTCTCAGAATCTGTGTTGCCCATCTCTGTGCCATAGTGCCATACAGACTGTGAAGGGGGGGTCACATCTCAGACTCTGTGTTGCCTAGTTCTGTGCTACCCTGAAGGGTCATACTGCCCTAGACTCTGTGTTGCCCATCCCTGTGCCATGGTGCCACACATAATGTGAAGAAGGGGGTGTCACATGTCAGACTCTGAGTTGCTCATCTCTGTGCCTGAACCACTACTAGATCATAGTGTCATACAGTTTGTAAAAGGGTGGGAGCACATCTCTGTGTTGCAGTTTTTGTGATTTTCAGTAATCTTCTGATTTGTTACCACTTAACTGTCTTCTGTTTCACGTCACTTAGTCATGAATCACGACACTTAATTTTTGGATGCAACCCCCGTTTGTTTACTGAATCTTCTGTTTCACATCTGTGTTTAAGTAAATCATTTTGTCAGGGTCTTTCTGTAGCACTTTTGGTGAGTTTCAGTGTTATTTAATCTTCTATTTTATGCCATTTCATTTTTAAGTGTAACCCTATATATGAATCTTCTGTTTCAAGTCACTCAGTCAGGATCCTCATGAATCATACCACATATGTTTTGGCTACAATACAACCCTGTTTGTTTACTGAATCTCTGTTTCACCTCTGTGTTTAAGTAAGCATTTTGTCAGTGACTTTCTGTAGCAGTTTTAGTGATTTTCAGTGTTATTGAATCATCTGTTTGGTGCAATTAAATTTTTGCATGCAACCCTGAACATGATTCTTCTGTTTCACATCACTTAGTCACGAATGACACCACCTAATATTTGGTTACCTTGCCCTGATGTCCTTGTTTAGTGACTCACTACTGCAGTATTGGTTACTGTTACTGTATATATTTATTTTTTTATTGCTGCTGGCTGCTTGCTGACCAAGTGACACAAAATTATAGACACAATTTTTTTAACAAAAAGAGGTTACTTTTTTAACAGAGGGCTCTAAAAGAATAATACTAGAGCATTTCTCATACTCAGATAGACCAAAATAGGTCTACAATTTATCACAGTAAATCAGAGTAAATCAGCACCTTTTGCAAAAAAATCAGAGTTGGAATCAGAACTGGGTAAAAGCTGACCCACCCATCCCTATTACAAACACATCTTTTTTGATGAAAATGGTTTTAGTGATCATACTTTCAATGATATGTAGGGAGATCTAGCCTCATCAAGGTTAATGCGACTACAGGCCAAAATTAATAGTTTTGTAGTTCCTTAGAAAAAATATTTTTAATGACCTTTGATTTGTGGGTTTACACAGTGGTATTGACTTACTCCACTGATACTTTTTTTGCTTTAAGACATTTCTCTGTGTTCCTCAGTTCACCCACTCCTCATGGCACATCAACACAGTTATCTACCTTCTCATGGACTTATACAGTTTAACCCGCTTAAGTGAATACCCTGTTTGTCAACTGAAAATATTCACTTACATGGATTATCCACTATAGCGGTGGATGCAGTTTGAACTTAGCACTTTTACTAGGGAGACTCATAAGTGATCTAACACACAAACACTGTACAGTAGTAGCACCAAATTAGTCAAGGATTTTTAAAAATCCCTATTGAGAATTATGAAACCTTTAGTTAGGGATTTTGTTTTATTTGCTAGTGTGCTCACTGCTACCCAGAGAGGGTTATCTCATCTGATAGAGTGATTGAATATCTACCAGATGGCACTTAAGTACTGTAATAGGAACTGGCCTCTTTCTGTAGGTATAATAAAAAGAATTTTAGAGGATTTTTTTCCCTAAATTTTGTAAGGATAAATAGGGAATCTCACAAAATTGCTTGACAAATTCAGCACTACTACTGTACATAGTACTTGTGTTAGAAAATGATGTTGATGTTGATGTTGAAAAGCATTAAAAATGTTAAACTGATCAAATAAAAAGCTGGTCAGTCTCACCACAACTGCAGCTTGTGTTCAGGGGATAGGTCCCTAAGAGTGATCTCCAAGCTTCAGCCACAGCTGACGGTCATGTTGAGTTTCACAGCAGGAGCTGAAGTTTCAACAGCACAGCCACAAATTTGAGTCACGGTTGAGTTTTTTCTCATTTAAATATTGCAATACATTTGGTTAGTGTCACTGAGGTTTTAGCCACAGCTTGTGGTTGGGGTTCAGTTCTCAAAATGTGATCTGAGGTGTCAGATTAGCAGGAAAGAATTCTGTAGCACAAGCTTGCTTAGTACCTTGCCCAAAGTAAGTGTGAATGGATTGTCACTAAGCTTGCCACAGCTGAACTTGAAATAAAGTAGGTGAAAATGGGTTGTAACTTAAGCAGGGGGCATGAAGAGCAGTGGCAGCCCATTGAAAGTAGCCCAAAGTAAGCAAACAGGCAGAAATATTATACAGTTAAGTGGGCTACTCTATTCTCTTAAGCAAGCAAATTAACATTAGAAAAATGGTAAAGGAATTGGGACTTTGGAAATGTATTCACTTAACCAAATTATTCACTAAAGTGATATTCACTTAAGTGGGTTTCACTTTACTGACAACTACTCATGCAAGACCATCATGTGGTGGGTGGAGCACTGTGATACTTGTGCATGGGCCTGAAGCAGAACTGGAATAACCCTTTGCAGAATGGAACCTTTCTCCTTATGGATTTCATCCAACAGGGATGCCAAACATGGAATGTTGTGTACAAGCATGCACCAGTGTGTCTCCATGCTTGCAACAGGGGCTATCTCTACACTCTTCCAGTGGGGCTTATAACTATTTTCTCAGCCTCCACTCTGTGGTGATCATGCTGCAGGGTACACAATCATCCCACCCTAAAGTAGGGAAGCTGTCAATGGAATGCTTAATCCTCCTTCTATCACCTGACTTCCAATGAGTTAGGTTCACTCTCAAACCCAGGTTGCCAGTATTACAAACATTAATGCTACTGCTGTCCCAACTTGCCACCTCTTTCAGTTTGTGGAATCGGGGAGAGACCTTAGACAAGTAGCACACACGGTAACCTTCTTGGAGGTGCTGCCTGTCTATGGTGAAGGAGAGGCTAGGATGCTCCACACCATGGGATTAAATCAGTGGTTGAAAAACTAGTGCAGAGCTTAGGGATTTGGCTTCATTGGAGACTGGGGTTCCACCTGGAGTGATGCAGGCCTATACTGGTGTGATGGTCTGCATCTGTCCAGGAGAGGAACCAGAATCCTAGGTGATAGGTTTAAATGTTTCATTGGCAGACATTTAAACTAGCCAAGGGGGGAGGCACTGGAAAGGAGCAGGGAAATCCTAGCCCCCCCAAAAAAGTAAGGGTAGTAAGTGAGTTAAACAAAAAGTTAGAGATGTTGATAGGGAGAAGGGTAGAGGTAAATGGAGAAAGGGACAAAGGCAAGTAGGACAGGGATGGGTCAAAAAGGGGTAAGGCCATCAGGAAATGGAGGGTAAAGAGTACCAATACCCATAGTCTGGGAAACGAGCTTCCTGAAATGGTGGCCTTGATGGAAGAGGGATGCCTGGATATCATAGCAGTCACAGAAACACAGTACACAGAGAACAATGACTGGGATGTTAACATACCAGGGTACACAACCTACAGGAGAGAGAGGGAGGGGAAAAGAGGGGGAGGAGCAGCTCTCTATGTAAGGGAAGGGATAAAAGCAACTGAACAAAAGAGTAAACAGGGAGGAGAGGAGGCACTGTGGGTCACCTTAGAGGCTGGAAATGGCACCACAATCCACACAGGGGTTGCATACAGACCCCATGTCAAGGGGAAGGAATGGACAAGTATATGAGTGAAGGCATTCTTAGGATGGCAGAGAAAGGGGAGATACTGTTGATGGGAGACCTGAATATGCCAAATGTTAACTGGAGCACATTTGCTGCAGCCACATCCAAGAGCAGGGCCATTCTCGATGTCCTACAGGTGGCATGCCTCAGACAGCTAGTTTTGGAACCCACTCATGAGGGAGCAATCTTACACCTCATACTTTCAAATGGGGACAGTAAGAGGATCTCAGATCTAGAAATGGGTAGCCATCTGGGAACAAGTGACCACCAAACAGTGTGGTTTATGATAATCTCGGCTACAGAGTCAAGCCATACAAAATGAGGGTACTGGACTTCGGGAGTGCTGACTTTGGCAAGATGGGAGCGTGCCTTAGAAAAGCACTAGCAAACAGGCTAGAAGGAGGGGTGGAGCAACAATGGGAAAACATCAAAACTGCCATCACAGAGGCAACGAACCATTGTATTAAGCAAATAAACAAATCAAAACAAAAGAAAAAAAACACTATGGTTCTCAAAAGAGGTGGCGGGGATGGTCAGGGAGAAAAAGATAGCATTCAGGAACTATAAGGAAACACACAAGGAACAGGACAGAGAACTGTACCAGTTAAGGCAGAAGGAAGCAGGAAGGGAAGTCAGAATAGCAAAGGCCCAAACTGAGGAAAAGATAGCTAACTTGGATAAAAAGTGAGATAAAACCTTTTTTTTGTACATCAGGCCACACAGAAAGACAAAGGGAGGGATAGTGAGACTGAATAGAATGGACAGTGGATGGGCAGAGATGGACAGTGAAAAAGCAAGGATACTGAATGAATATTTCTGCTCAGTATTCACAAAAAAGGAGGAGGGGGAGTGACCTAATCCAATTAACAGAAGCACTCTGGATAGGTGGGTTGATCCCAGTCCTTTCACAGAAGAAAGGGTTCTGAAAGAACTCCTAAAATTTAATGTGGGCAAAGCAATGGGGCCTGAAGGAATTTACCACAGAATTCTGAAAGAATTAAGGCGAGAACTAGTGAAACCACTGACTACCCTTTTTAATAAATCATGGGAGGATGGTGTGGTACCTGAGGACTGGAGAAAGGCGGATGTGATTCCCCTTCACAAAAGTGGGACCAGGAGAGAGGCAGGAAACTACAGACCTGTCAGTTTGACCTCTGTGGTAGGAAAAGTGATGGAAGCACTTCTGAAGGAAATAATTGTTGAGTGTCTAGGGGCCAGTAGGGCACAGGACCCAAGGCAGCATGGGTTCACAGCAGGAAGGTCATGTTAGGTGAATCTAATTGATTTCTTTGACTGGGTGACCAAAGTAGTATACCAGGGAGAGGCTGTGGACATGGCCTACCTAGACTTTAGCAAGGCATTTGACACAGTCCCACACAAAAGATTAATAGTCAAATTAACCAGCCTGGGAGTGGGTCCCAGGGTGGTAGCCTGGGTAAAACATTAGTTGGGCAACAGGACACAGAAGGTAATTGTAAATGGAGTCCACTCTGAAGAAAGAGGGGTTACTAGTGGGGTACCACAGGGTTCAGTACTGGGTCCAGTCCTTTTTAATTTCTTTATAAGTGACATTGCAGAGGGACTGGAAGGAAAAGTATGCTTCTTTGCAGATGACACAAAGCTCAGCAACAGGGTTGATACACAAGGAGGCGTGGAAAAGATGAGAAGGGACTTGGCAACATTGGAGGAATGGTAAGAAGTATGGCAGCTTGGATTCAGTGCAAAGAAGTGCAAAATAATGCACCTGGGAAACAAAAACCCAGTGGAAGATTACACAATGGGGGTGATAGTAACAACAACAAAAATGGAAAGGGACCTGGGGGTAATTATATCAGATGACCTTAAGGTTTGCAAGCAATGTAAGAATGCAGTAGGGAGGGCTGAGATAATACTGGGATGTATAGAAGAGTACACAATGGGGGGTGAGATACTAACAACAACAAAAATGGAAAGGGACCTGGGGGTAGTCATATCAGATGACCTAAAGATGGGCAAGCAATGTGAGAGGGCAGCAAGGAGGGCTGGGGGGATACTGGGATGCATAGGGAGAGGCATCACCAGTAGAAAACAGGAAGTTATTATCCCTCTGTACAGACACTGGTGAGACCCCATCTGGAGTACTGCGTGCAGTTCTGGAGACCCAATCTCCACAAAGACATAGACAGGATGGAAGCAGTCCAGAGGAGGGCAACTAAAATGGTGCAGGGTCTGCACCGGAAGACATATGAAGAGAGACTTAAGAAGCTTAATATGTATAGCCTCGAGGAAAGGAGGGAGAGGGGACATGTAGAAACTTTCAAGTACCTCAAGGGAATCAACAAAGTCCAAAAGGTAGCATCTTTCAAAAAGAGGTGTGCAAGAACAGGAGGGCACAATTTGAAGATAGAGGGTAGCTCAGAGGTAATTTAAGAATGTTTTTTCACAGAGGTTGTGGATGCATGGAAGGGCTTTCTGGAGGAGGTTGTGGAGTCAAAATCAGTGGTGGAATTCAAGCATGCATGGGATAATCATAAGGCAATTCTGGGGGTGGGAGTAGGAAGAAGTAGGCTGCTGGTTAACTAGGATCTGCAGCTTATCCAGTAGGTAGGGAAATGGGCAGACTGGGTGGGCCAAGTGGTCCTTATCTGCCATCAAATTCTATGTTTCTATAGGGAGAAATCACCAGCAGAAAACAGTAAGTTGTTATCCCTCTGTATAGACAGTTAGTGAGACCCCATCTGGTGTACTGCATCCAGTTCTGGAGACCCTATCTCTGCAAGGACATAGACAGGATAGAGGCAGTCCAGAGGAGTGCAATTAAAATGGTGCAGCATCTGCAAGAGAAACCATATGAGGAGAGACTAAAGGAGCTTAATATGTATAAACTTGAGAAAAGGAGGGAGAGGGGGGACATGATTGAAACTTTTAAGTACCTCAGTGGAATCAACAAAGTCCAAGAGGGTAGCATCTTTTAGAAAAAGAGATGTGCTACAACAAGGGACACAATTTGAAGATGAGGGGGGCAGCGGTTCAGGGGCTATGTGAGGAAGTATTTTTTCACAGAGAGGGTAGTGGACACATGGAACAGCCTTCCAGAGGAGGCTGTGGGTTCTAAAACTGTGGGAGAATTCAAGAATGCATGGGACAGACATAAGGCAATTTTTGTGGGGGTTAGGAAGAAATAGGCTGTTGGTTAACTAGGATCTGCAGCTTATCCTGTAGGTAGGGAAATGGGCAGACTAGGTGGGCCAAGCGGTCCTTATCTGCCATCAGAGTCTATGTTTCTATGATTGTATGTGATGATTCTTATCAAGTTTCCTTTTCTGGAAATGTGATCATAGCATATTAATTTTAAAATTACTGCAGTACTTTCTTTGGGACTAATTAACAAAAAACCTTGGATACATACACAGTGCACAAACGTTGCTCTGCAGAGCTCTGCACTCACAGACATTCCTGCACTTTGCAGAATTCACAGCCCTAGGTTGCCCCAACCCTAACTAGCGAAATTTCAGGTGAGGACCTGGATTGATGTGGCCCAGACACCAACAAGTTTGGATAAGCTGCAGAGTGGATCCCCTGCTCTAAGAGAGTACAGGGATTGTGGTATGTTTGCAAGGACTGCCTTATCCCCTTTGTTCAGACTGCATTATTAACAAAACCAGTGTCACATACTTGCTTGCCAGCCCTCCATGGTACCTGAGAAGGGCTTATGTTATGGCAGCTGAGGCCTATTTCATTAAGATATGCTGAGAGAGGTCATGTTAGGAAAGCTTTCTCTGCATGTTGTAGGGGTCCAGTTACAAAATCATTTCATAATTTCTGTGCCCCTCACACTGTAGAATAATACTTTCATTCATGTAGACAGTGACCCTGCCACCTACCCACCCACAGTCTGACTGACTGTGTAGTTACATTGAAAGCATGGGATCAAGTGTAATGCAGAGATGAGCAAAGCACGTGCCAGTCTGTGGCTACTGCAAAACACTCTTCTTCACTCCTCTTGCACAGAAGAAACACTCGGCAGTTGCCACCAATTTCCAAACCTTCAGATGACATTAGTTGTATTGTTGATTGGGCCCTAAGTAAGGAGAGGATGAGTCATTAAAGCAAGGTCCCTTCTGTCCATTTCTGGTTATTGTCCAGGTGGAAGACAAAGATCCCATTGCACAAATAAAACAGTAGTAAGGATGTTTCTCCATTGGGATGACCAACATTACCCCTTTCAATAAAATGTGTCCATGCAACTCACCCCCCAGGATCCACCTGGAAACAAGCTATCTCAGTTTGTTGTGGCCTTCCATATGAAAAGTTTCAAATAAATAAACTTGCACAGTCATTAAAAAGACAACTAAAATAGGCTGATTGAAAAATATTAATAAAGAAAGGGAAACTATATTAAAAATAGATTATTATATATGGGTAGTCCTTTTTTCCCAGTATCACATGATTTGAGAGAGTCAATTGGACTGATTCAATTTGGGATATGGTAAAACAGCTACTATGAAATGGGTGACAGTGTAGTCCACGTCATGGTCAGTGCTTTTGGTTCACTAGGGAGCTACAAAGGTACTGTGTGAATGCACTATGTAGGTAGTTGTTTGTGGGGCTGTTTCTGAGTTGGCTGCATAGCGTGGAGGATGTTTAAACTTGTGAGGGGGGGAAGGGATAAGGGAGGGACTGACCAGAAGCCCTCTCCTCCAGATGAGGGGAGTAGCCTTCAAGCTCAAGGAGGGGAGGGGGGAAACAGACTGGGGTGGAGGTTTCAGGAGGAGCAGAGGGAGGATGGAAGTATAAGGAATCTGGGTGGGGTTCGACAAAGAGGATCAGGGATAAGGGGCCGGGGTTGGTGTTAGTAAATGCCAGGAGCTTGGGAAACAAGTTACCAGAGTTCCAGGCCATGCTGTTTGAGGGGTGGGTGGATGTGGCAGCGGTCACGGAGACGTGTGCCAACAAAAACCATGACTGGGACCTAAACGTATGGGGGTACACTATGCTGAGGAAGGATAGAAAGGAGGGCAGAGGGGGTGGAGTGGTTCATTAGAGATGACATAGAAATTGCTAGGGTAGAAGAGGCAGAGGGAAATGTGGAGGCCTTATGGGTCACTCCATGATCCCCAGCAGGAGATTAGGTCAAGCTGGGTGTAGTATATAGTCCCCAGGATGAGTGATGTTCTAGAGGATGGTTGTTGGACAACATCATTGCTCAGTGTGACCAAAAGGGAAGGAGTGGTGTTGATGGGGACCTATATGCAGGCATCTAACTGGGGAACCATGTCCTCTAAGGTGGCCAAGGAGCAGAGGCTGCTGACGGCTTCCAGGATGTGTTCTAACACAGCATGTGATGGAGCCCACTAAGGGAGGGCATGTCCTGGACATGGTTCTGGCAAATGGGGATCTGGTAAGGGACCTGGTTGTATAGGACCCCTGACTGGGAGCGACCACAATACTGTCTGGTTTCAAATAAGCATGGGGGAGGGGGGGAGATCTAGGACACTGGCAGTGGACTTCAGGGGGGCAGACTTTGTGGGCATGGGAAATATTATCAAGGATCACTTGAAGGGGATTACATCAATGACAAGTGTGGAAAGGAGATGGGAGGTCATAAAACGGGGACTTCATGAGGCAGTCAGGATCTGCGCTAAGTTGAAATGTAAGGAAGCAAGGTAACATAAACCATGCTGGTGGTCCAGTGAGGTAGAGGTAGCGGTCAGAGAAAAGAAGGTGGCCTACAAAAAATATAAAACAACAAGAGGGGATAGGGATAAGGTAATGTACCATCTTGCTTCTAGAAAAGTCACCCGTATGATGAGCGGAGCAAAGTCCAGTAAAGAGCAACGGCTGGCACAGGGGATACATGGAGGGAACAAGGGGTTCTTTCAGTACATTGGGGAGCAGAGAAAAACTAAGGGCCATCTCAGCAGAATGAGATCAGAAGGAGGGTGGGTGGAAGAGGCGAGGGACCAGGCAGTGGTATTTAACGAGTACCTTGCCTCTGTGTTCACTAGGAGGGGATGGGATATCTACAAAGCAAGGCATGAAGGGATAGAAGCGGCAGTGAGTGGGATCAGGGAGCAACAGAAATGGAGCAAGAGGAGGAGAGGTACCCCAGGGTGTCACATCTGGATAAGGATAAAAAGGCCAGTAAGGTGGAGGGGACAGATGATGCTATCTCCACCAAAAGGTGTAGGTTAGCCCTCAAGGCCCTAAAGAAAGACAAATCTCCTGGGCTGGATGGCATTCATCCGACAGTACTATGGGAATTGGTGGACATACTGGCTGCACCCCTGGCGGAGCTCTTCAACAGGTCACTTGAGACAGGGAGGGTACCTAGGGATTGGCGGAGGCACATGTGTGCCAATCCAAAAGGGGGTCAAGGGAAGTACCAGGTAACTATAGACCCATCAGCTTGACCTCGGTGGTGTGAAAATTAATGGAGAGTATACTAAAGAAACAATTGGGGGTGTACTTGGAGGAGGTGGGAGGTCCGGATAGTTGACAACATGGGTTTGTGCCAGGTAGACCATGTCAAACCAATCTTGTGGAGTTCTACGAATGGGTAACATCAGAACTGGACAGGGGAATGCCTGTGGATGTATTATTCTTGGACTTCAGCAAGGTGTTTGACTCTGTCCCCCACAATGGTCTGGTGGAGAAACTGATGGGGTTAGGAGCAGGCCCATTCATGGTTAGATGGATTGAAAACTGGCTAGCTGGATGCACCCAGAGAGTAGTGATCTGTGGGGAGTTCTCAAACCCTAGAGAGGTTGGTAGAGGGGTACCGCAGGGCTCGGTCCTGGGTCCGATCCTGTTTAATGCATACATATCGAACATCAGGGAGGGTATAGGGTGTGAAATGAGTCTCTTCGGGATGACTCCAAGATGGGAGCAGTAGTTGAGGGAGAAGAGGAGGTTGGCCCTGCAAGGGACCTGACACCCTGGAAAGCTGGGCTCACACATGGAAATTAAATTTCAATATCACCAAGTGCAAGGTGTTGCATCTTGGTCGGGGAAACCCTAAACACAGGTACACCCTGGGACGTGAGGTGCTGGAGGCCTCAATAGGGGAAAAAGACCTAGGGGTCATGGTGGATGCATGTATGAATAACTCTGAGCAGTGCAGGAGAGTGGCTAGCAAGGCAAACAGGATGTTGGGATGCATCGTAAGGGGGATCACCTCTAGGAGCAAGGAAGTGATTCTGCTGGTGTACAATGGACTGCTTAGACCACACCTGAGTACTGTGTAAGGTACTGGAGACCACACTTGAAGAGGGACATACAGCTCCTGGAGAGGGTACAGAGGAGGGCAACTAAGATGACAATGAGGGCTAGGGGATTTGACGTATGAGGACAGACTTGAGGAGCTCTGCCTGTTTTCATTGGAGAGAGAGAGGAGAGAGGGGACATGATTGAGGTCTTCAAGTACCTCAAGGGAATAAATAGGTAAACATGGAGGGAATCTTTAGACTAAAGCAGGAGGTATCACCAGAGGGCATGGTTTGAAGTTGGAAGGTGGAAGGTGAGGGGAAAGAGGAGGAGGTTTTCACTGAAAGGGTGGTGGACCCTTGGAATGCACTGCCTGGTGAGCTGGTTCAGAGATCCACAGTGGAGGTCTTCAAGAGAGGGTGGGACAGACACAGAAAGTGGATGTATCAGATGATGGCCTGTCCCAGGGGGGTGTGGATGGATGATAGGGGTTTCTGGAGCACAAGGGATGGGAGGGCCTCGGCACCCAACTAAGGATCTAAGGTTTGAGCAGACTCGATAGACCGTAAGGCCTAATCTGCTGGCAAATAGTATGTTAGTATGTTAGTAATGCCTTGCGCCTGACAGCCCCAGATTTGATACTGGGTCTGGGGAGTGAGTTTTTTTTTTTTGGTGTTTGATTCCCACCATTCGTCCTGCACTTCCAACTTTATTCCCCTTCTCACCCAGTGGGAGACAAGTTGATTGCCCCCTAACATGCTCCCCTCCCCAACTTGTGTCTCCCTGCACCATATCTCTCCCTCCTGAGATTTCCCCATGTCCCAGAATTTCAGCCTCACTATTATTGTTGGTGCTGTTTTGTACTTGCCATTATCATATAAAATGTATTTTCCAATACTAGGTCCAAGTTAATCAGTTCTGACTTCAAAACATCAATGACCCAATCCTAATACTTCAATTAAGATGCTTAAGTGGGAGTACAAAGCTAGGGTATGGCTAGGAAAAGTGGCTAGTGGGTCTTACCTAAGTCACACTCCCCACAACTGGGAGCAGGGGACCCTAGTAGGAAGGTGAACAGTAGAGGAGGGATAGATGGAAGGGTCTGATGGCAAATGCCAGGAGTCTGGGAAATAAGATGGGGTACCCAGAGGCAGTGGTGGGGACGGATGACCTACATCTGATAGTGATAACTGAAACATGGTGGAATGATAGCCACAGTTGGAAAATGGAATTACAGGGGTATAGTCTCTATAGGAGAGACAGGACAGGAAAAAAAGGGAGAGGGGAAGCCCTCTACATTAGGACTTAAGGGAAGAACCTGTGGTGACTCTAACAAGGTTATTAAACCTGTCTCTAGACAAGGGTAGAGTCCTAGGAAATTGGAGAAGGGCTATTATGATGCCATTATACAAGGGTGGAGGAAAGGACAAGCCGGGCAACTACCACCCAGTTAGCCTTACCTTCATGGTGGGAAAACTGATGCAGGCTCTGATAAAGGAAAGGTTTGTACAATATCTAGATAAGGAAGGCCTCATAGACAACAAACATCATGGGTTCACAGGTGGAAGGTTGTGTCAGAACAACCTGATTGAATTATTTGAGGGAGTAATGGAGATAAGCAGTTGTGGGGGAAGCAGTGGACATGGCCTACCCAGACTTCAGGAAGGTCTTTGACATTGTCCCCCACAGGAGACTAATAAGCAAGTTAGGTAGCTTAGGGGTGGGGAGTAAACTAACAAACTGGGTGGGAAATTTGCTAGGGGTGGAGAACTTAGAGGGTGGTGGTAAATGGGGTGCATTCGAAGGAAGAAGGGGTGGCTAGTGGGGTTCCTCAGAGGTCTGTGTTGGGAACCACACTATTTAAAATTTACATTGGGGACATTTGAGAGGGCCTGAATGGGAAGGTGTGTCTGTTTGCAGATGACAAGAAGATCTGTAACAGGGTGGACACACTTGGAGGGGGGGATGAGGGAGGATCTGGCCAGGCTGGAGGAGTGGTCTAGGAAATAGCAATTACAATTCAAGTCAAAAAAAGAGTAAAATCATGCACATAGCCAGTAAAAACCCAAGCACTAGCTGGGGGGGGGGGGCTGGAGCTTACAGAGCAGGAAAGGGAACTGGGGATCACCATCTTGGATAACCTGAAGGACAGGAATCAATGCGATAGGGCAGCGGGGAAGGCAACCAGACTGCTGGTATACATAATGAGGGGCTTCCCAAGCAGGAAACAGGAGGTGATCATGCCACTATAGAAAACC
Source organism: Neoceratodus forsteri (assembly GCA_016271365.2). Taxonomy (NCBI): domain Eukaryota; kingdom Metazoa; phylum Chordata; order Ceratodontiformes; family Ceratodontidae; genus Neoceratodus; species Neoceratodus forsteri. The sequence goes on along the minus strand of CM028135.1, from coordinate 662,417,864 downwards.
ATGGTTAAACCACATCTGGACTATGGGGTACAGTTCTGGAGGCCACACTTACAAGGGGACAGAGACAGGTTGGAGAGGGTCTAGAGAAGAGCAATCAAGATGGTTCAAAGGTTGCAAGGAAGGTCATATGAAGGAAGGCTGGAGGAACTAAATTTGTACACACTGGAGATGAGGCAGGAGATGGGGAGTATGGTGGAAACCTTCAAATATCTGAATGAAATAAACAGAAATAGGGAAGGTAACATTTTCAGAATGAGTGAAAACAAATCCACTAGAGGACATACATTCAAGTTGGAGAGGGACAGATTTAGAGGAGATATAAGGGGGTTGTTCTTCACAGAGAGGGTGGTGGGTCCATGGAACAGGCTGCCAGAATGGGTGGTGGGGGTAGACTCAGTGAACAAATTCAACAGGGCTTGGGACAACCACATGCGGCTAAATAAAAAAAAAAAGGCATGGTGCAGAGGGATAAGATGAACTTGATAGGGGGGATTTCGGGCAGAAATGGGCCAAGGGGTCCTTTTCTTCTGGCAAATTTCTCTGTTTCTATGTAACTTCAAGTTCAGTTCTGACATAATTAACATGACACATTTTACCTAAGAAATGTGTTGTAACATCACTAATCAAAAAGTTTTAACATATGCAACCTCAGCTTTAAACCTACACTTTCCTAAAAAGAGCTGTTTAAAAATGTTGTTTCCCACCCTTGCAAAGCTACACAGCACTAGCAATGTTAAGCTAACTCTGTTAGAAATGAACACTCATTGTGTAACCTTTCACATCTTATTTGACCTCTTACTGTGGCAGTATTCAGAGGTGAAGCAATTGGTCAGACCAGAACCACAACCATACCTCTCAACCTCTTTCCTCATAAATCAGGGACAAGGCTTAAAAAAATCGGGGACAAAGACCCAAAATCAGGGACACATATTATTAACTGATACTATTCACTCTGAAAGCTGATTGAATAATGGGATTAGTTTAATATGCTTTTTCTGAAGAACATATCTGTAACTTTAATGTTTGACACTGTTCTGTGCTTATAGTCCCCATTGTTCTGTCACCAAAAAAAACACACATTTTATGAGTGACAAAGGAACATTTTTAGGCAAAACCAAGGAAGTCCCTGAAAACCAGGGACAGTTGAGAGCTATGACCACAACAGCAAAAGAAACTTGCAGTTCAGATAGAACATCAAAAATCAGAAAAAACATAAGATTTTAAAAATCAAAACATTATATTTTGAATATATTTGAGAGTTCAGTCCCAACCTACACTGCAAGCCAGCCAAATACAAGAAGAAAGGTACATAGAAATGCAACAATAAGACTGACTTCTATCCTCTCCAGACTTAAGTACAACATGTTTTTGAACAACATTCACAAACAAATCAAAGAAGGGAGACATGAACAATATTAACCTTTAAACTATGACCTACTGCTTACTATGAAGAGACATATCCATCTTCAGTACCGCAGACAGACATATCTGAAGAGTTAGAAGTACAAGTGGAAGCATTCAGACTACAGTTCAACAATAAACAATTTCATCCATCTCCACACTTAACAAACTTTCAACCACCTTTCACACACAAATTAAAGAGACAAGCAGGAACGCAGAAAATAATTACCTACAAACTATTATAAGAACACACTCCTCAGTGTTTGTAGTCATCTTAAAGACAAATGACAGCTCTCTGTCAAAGACAAACCCACTTAAAGGTAACCAACACACACCATCACTAACACATACACACCTAGTCAACTAATAAAAATTGCACTAATCAGTATCTTATTTAGTCTTTCACTGCCAAAACAAACACTTAAAATCACTAACACAAGTTGAAGTGCAGCCATATTTCGAACTCCCAATAATATTATAAAACAACAAAAAACGCAATAGAAAAGATTTGTCCATGTGGATATAACAGCATCTCAAGTGGATAATGAGGAAATACCTGCCGCATGGCCTTCAGCCTCCTGGCATATTTCCTTGTTCCCTTCCTGAATGATGTTATATTCTTATATACAAACATTTTCTATACTTTATTCTGCAGTATTTGTGATGGCTTTAATGTATGTGACTTGGGCCTTTGGTCAAGCCATATATATTTCTTTTAGTTTAAAAAATAGAAACAGTCTTTGAACTTTTAACATCAGAAGAAATATCTTTCTATAATTCAACACTTACATCACTAAAGCCTTTCAAACTAAACAGTATCAAAGTCCTCTGTGCATAATATGTTGTAGGCACAAAATATTAAATATAGGTTTTACAGTTTAGATCTGGCAAATTAGGCAAGTAAACTGGTATTAGGATTATGTCCCCCCTCAAAGATTTGTCCCAGCTTATTTAACCATGGACAATTTGCCCTAAAAATATGTCTGTAACAATTTGCCTACATAAAATGCAAATTGATTCAGAAAAATGTTGATTCCTGAACAATCAGGTTTGATAGTAAGATAGATAGATAGATAGATAGACCGACAGACATACATACAGACAGACAGATATTCATTGCAAAAAAATTTCTTAATGCACTAGTTAGGGTTAAAGCAACAAAAGTAGGGAAATGTGGCATTAGGGTTTCTAACCCTAACACCCCATCCCAACCCTGCAGGAAACAACAGGTGTGGTGTGTGCTTTGTGGTTGTCAGCCCTAACGCTCACCCCAGTCCATGAATAAATAAGCTAAGACAGGTACAGTGCATGAGAATCAGGTGAGACTTAGGGTTGACAGCCCCAAGGCACACCCCACACCTGCTGCTGCTTGCAGGGTGGGGTTGGGTTGTTAGTGTTGAAAATTCTAATGCCCCATTTCCCTACTTCTGTCACTTTAACCAAAACTAGTGCATTAACAAAGTTTTTTGCAATGAATTTCCCTACTTTTTGAGATAGTACAATTGTATTCTTGTTTGCCTGTAGAAGTGCAGGGCTCAGAGGGCTCTGTGCTCCCATCTTTCAACAATATTTTAGATAATTTAATCATATCCCTATTTGCCTGTGGGAGAGTACCCATATAATTGTATATGTATGTAGTCGTGGAAGTGAAGGGCTCTGCACCTCCATTTGTATGACAACAGCCTACTTATTACCCCACCTCATGTACCTGGTATAGTACATTTTTAAATCCTTGCATAAAGATGATTCCATACCACTACAACATCATTCCATGCCACAGGTGTGAAAACACAGTTTAGGCAGGATTTGAAAAATGGTAGGTATCACATTCATGAGGTGGTCTAAAAAAATGGCTATTTTGAGAATTTGAGATAAAAAATATTTAAAATTACCAGTGTTATGGCAGGTGTAGCAAAATTTCAATTGATACACATAACTTTTCCATTGTTACATATTTTGAGCCCACATTTAAAACATATCCTTCTTATGACCCTGTGTAGTGAACAAGGGTAGTGAAAATATTCAAATCCTTTCCAAAAGGTGGTTTCTTCAAGTGACCTTGAAATCACCTTTTGGGCTGGATTTGCCTAATTCCACCATCATTGTTCATGAAGTGGGGTCCCAAAAAGACTATGTTTAAAATTTGGTCTCAAAATATACAAAAATGACAAAGTTATGCAGCAAAGTTGAAAACCCCTTTGAAATACACTGAAACGTATTTACTTTAGTTTCTCATATTGCAGTCAGCGGTTCCAGCAAATAGACATGTCTTCGATCAGAGAGTGGATCTTCACTATGGTACCTGTTCAGATGAGTGTGGAGGGTGTAGGGGATGCAGGGTGGTGAGTGCTTCATGGGAGGTCAGGCGGGGAGGTGGAGCCATGAGGCACTATTTCATTACTCTAGAGGTTGTTCAGTTCCATTACAAAATATGATTATAATTCTGATTGGTAAGTTTTCCTATAGATACATTAGTGAAAGGAGAAAGTCCAGAGGGGGTATTGCTGAGATCAAAGGAGATAAGAAGGCATGTGAGGAGGAGGACCATTTAAAAGCATCTATCCTAAATAGATACTTCTGCTCAGCATTTACTGAAAAGAAGGTAGGGCAGGGCCCACAGCTCAGCACCATGGACACAGGGGGGTAGGAGGTGAGTTCAAGTCCCTTCACAAAAGAAAGGGTCCTACAAGAGTTTGATAAGCTCTGGGTGGACAAGACAATGGGGCCTGATGGCATACATCCCAGGGTACTAAAGGAGTTAAGGGTGGAACTAGCAGAGCCATTATTAGAACTGTTTAATGAGTCTCTGAGCACAGGAGAGGTCCCAGAAAACTGGAGAAGGGTGCATGTGATCCTGCTCCACAAGAGTGGTAGCAGGGAAGAGGCAGGGAACTGCAGACCAGTTAGTCATACCTCAGTAGTGGGCAAGATTCGGGAGTCACTCCTTAAGGAAATGATAGTGCAGCACCTGGAATCCAAAGGAGCACAGGATCCAAGACAGCATGGCTTTACAAAAGGAAGGCCCTTTCAAACTAATCTCATAGATTTCTTTGACTGGGTAACCAGAGTGGTTGACCAAGGGGTAACAGTTGATGTTGCTACCTTGACTTCAGCAAAGCTTTTGATACTGTTCCACACAGAAGATTAATAAGCTGGGTAAGCTCAGGGTGGGTCAGAAGTTGGTCAGCTGGGTGGCAAAATGGTTGATGGGCAGAAAACAGAGAGTGGTGGTAAATGGTATACAGTCAGAAGAGATGCAAGTCACAAGTGGAGTACCTCAGGGATCAGTCCTGGGGCCAGTCCTCTTCAATATCTTCATCAGTGACATTGCAGATGGACTAAAGGGTAAGGTTTCTCTGTTTGCAGATGCCACCAAGATCTGCAACTGAGTAGATGATCCAGATGGGGTGGCAGAATGACAAGAGATCTGGATAAACTGGCAAAATGGTCAGAAGAGTGGCAACTGGATTTTAATGCAAAGAAGTGCAAGATCATGCACATAGGGAAGAGAAACCCTGAAGCCACCTATAGGCTGGGAGGGGAGTTGCTGGCAGTCACAATGGAAGAAATAGACTTGGGCATCATCATCGCCGATGACCTGAAATCATCCAAGCAGACCACTAAATCAGTAAGTAAGTCTAGTGGGATGTTAGGGTGTATTAGTGGGGTACCACAAGTCAAAACTGGGAGGTAATAATCCCTCTTTACAAGACACTGGTTAGGACCCATCTGGAGTACTGCGTGTAGTACTGGAGGCCACACCTTCACAAGGACATTAACCAAATTGAGGCAGTCCAGAGAACGGCAACCAAAATGGTGCAGGGACTGCATCAGAAAACATATGAGGACAGATTAGCGGAGCTCAACATCTATACCCTACAGCAAAGGAGGGAGACAGACGTGATATGATTGAAACATTCAAACACCTTAAGGGCATTAACAAGGTGAAAAAGTCTAACATGTTTTCATATAAGAAAAATAGCACAACAAGAGGACACAGCATGAGATGAGAGGGATGCCAATTAAGGGGTAATGTGAGGAGGTTCTTTTTTGACAGAAAGGGTGGTGAATGCACGAAATGGCCTACCTCAGGAAATGGTGGATATGAATACAGTGCAGGTCTTCAAAGAGGCATGGTATAGGCATAAGGGAGATATACAGATGAGTATGAATAGATAGGCCATTGACAGAGCCAAGGCCGATGGCACATTTATAAGGTAGAAAAAGAAATGGGCAGACTGGATGGGCCTTGCAGTTCTTATCTACCGTCAACTTCTATGTTTCTATTTTTAGAGGACCCTAATAAGTGGGGGCCTCTATGACCATCATTCTAGTCCATGTACTGAATTAAATATAGTCCAGATTCTCTGGAGGGACACATTTTAATTAATATTCATTCAGAGATTAGTCTGAATTATGAAAAAAATAAGGGAACAAAGTCAGGGTTAAATGAGGAATTAGATTTAACTCTGTTCCTCTAATGCACAACTAGTTTAATCATATACATACAGTAGTTTCCTTTCCTTTCCTTTCCTTTCCCCTTTCCTCTTTTAGTTGCTCATCTTTTTTTTCCCTTTTTCCTTGTTTTATTCATAATTCTTCCTACCAATCTCTTAATGGATATTAACAAACGATTTCTAGAAAAAGATAAGGGTCCATTTATTTACTATTTTATCATGCCTGCTTTGTTAATTTTGCTCTCATAAAATATATGATGTAGTTTCTTTAAATACAGCATGGTGGATGCCTAAAAGAAAAATTAAGCGATCACTTGATATATCTACCTTGGATTTTTTTGCTGCTATATGGGGCTCTTTTGTATCTTAGTTCATGCATACTAACTTATGTTCGGCAATGTAAAAAAAAAAGGTTCATCAGACAGTGGTTACGGTAAAACTTCATAGTGGACCCCCATAGTTCATACTTCTTAGAAACAGTGTTATGAGTGACCTTAATATTTTATAGGGAACTCTGATATTTGTTTTCTGTTTGACATGATATTCAGTTTGCAGTATTATGTTTTCATACTTGCCCTGTTAACAATGCTGTCTCTTTAAATTCAATACTGCAGATCCCCACTAGCAGTTACTGCAGTGAAGTCACATAATAGGTGATTGCAACATATAGGTACTTTATCATGTCAATTACCTATGTCCCCTTGTTTTGTTATTGAATACTTTATGCAGTATTACCACTTTTTGTTAACTTTGCAATTATAACATTTGTAATGCTGTTCATTTAAATACAGTATGGTGAATCCCTAAAAGATTTTCAAGTAGAGACGTATGGCAATGGGAGAGCATTTTACACATGGACTTTACTAATTTTCATTATTGTTTTATGAAACTTCTTTAAAATATAGTTAATATATAATAATAACTAGTGATCAATTTTTTGGATGGGCTCAGCCAGTTGATATTTGCCGTAATAACCAATGGGTTATTATTTCAAAAACGTACTCGGTCACTCAAAATAGAGCACTCCACCATTTGCTCTGCTCTTGTATGTGGGCGGGTTGAACAATTCCTGAAACATGGCAGCTCCATAGCTCAGCTAGCGAGAATTCACCATGCCATGCCACAACCATATAGTTTATCTATCTATTTGATCCTGTCTTTACATTAAAAAAAATAAACAAACAAACCGATACAAAGTGTCATCTGCTTGATCCTGCTGTTCTTTGTCTTTGGTGACACTGCAAGCAAAAACAGCATCATGACAGTGCTGCTGAAGCAGGATTGAAATTGCGATCCCAAATACTAAATTGAAAAAAGAAAAACAAAAAAAAAATCCTCATCCTGAGGAAGAAGGGAAAGAGACTCTGGACTGGATTCACAAAGCTTTCTGAAGGTGCAAAACCTCCCCTAAGTCCCTAAAACTGCCGTAGCTATGGAAACAAAGGGGAATTTGCACTCAGTGATATTCATAAAACCCTCTGCAGCTGAGGAAAAAAAACACTACGGAATGTGGAACAAACTGCAGCTGCAGAAGTTCCTGAAGAAAAAAAAAGGTGTGAGATAAGTAAGGCACATCCCCCTGAAAAGCTATTCACAACTGTTTTTTTTCCTCAGTTGTGGAAAAAACATTACATACAGTGGAATGAGGTGTAACTCTCCCTCAGCAAAACTGCAGTAGTGTCCCAACAATTGGAATCAATTAAGGTGGAGGTGAGGCACAGGTAATAGCATTGCAGTGAGAACAGCAGTGGCTGATGTCACAGCAACAACAACACACATTTCCATGATATGGCAACAAGCAACAACCACTAGACCCAGTGCGGCCCATGACAGAGCCCCACAGGAAGTAGAGCCTGATCAGCCTGCAGTGAATGCTACCCCGAAGGCAACAGGAACACCCCAGGGAAGGAGGACCAGCAGTAGCAGTCAGCCACTGTGGTGCCATGGTATTACTGGTACCTGTGGTGCTGCAGTGGTCCCAGTTGAGGGACTGGTTGCTGATCTCTTTGTGGGTGTTTTCAGCTTCATGCTGTGGCACCAATGTTAAAGTCTGCTGCTCCAGCTAATTAGGTTCACTGTTGAAGTGCCTCCTAAGCTATTTCTGCAGCTGCGGATCTGCAGTTGCAGATTTTCAGCACTTGCTCAATTTCCGCAGCTACTGAATTTCTGCAGCTGAGGGAATTTTACAGAATTCTGCACCTGCTCTAAATTTCTTTATGAATAACACACAACTGCATGTCTGCAGTCCTACAGGCCTTTTTCCCACAGCTGCAGGATTTTTGGCTTTCTTTGTGAATAATCCTGCCCATTGTGTGTGTGTGTATGTGTATGTGTGAGTGTGTCAGTTAGACAGGGTCACATCACTAGGGCTGGAAAAAATTGCTCAGCAGCAATTATATAAAATAAAAGATGAGTAAGAGTGCATATGAGAATTTAGTGCGCATATTCGGTGTGGGATGCTATTAAAAAAACATCTCAGGCTTCACCCTCAGGGTTTATACAGCATCCCATATCTTTAGTGTCCATTACATTCTCACATCACCCACTTCCTCATCCTTTATTCTATATTTAATCAATTACATGAATTAGCCCTTTAGAGAGTGCTGTAATTAGGTTAACACAACACAGCAGGTCCCATTGTTTTTACATTAAAAGTACTGGATCCCCATCCCCATCACCTATTATAGCAGTGAAGTTACATTATTGGTGATCACTATCCATATGGACTCTGTGAACTTTAGCCTGTGCATGGTAGCTTATGCTTAGTATGTTTAAGAACTAAATCTCAGTTCCCTTGACTCTGTGTTTCTCAATATAAAGCACTTTTCCTTTAGAGAGTGATTAAGGTAAAACAGTATAGTGGACCCTCCTAGTTTCTACTGTTAAGAAGCAAGATAATGGGTGACCATAACATTTTACAAGTAACTTTTATATTTTGTAACATGAAACACATTTTGCAGCATTACATTTTCATACTTGCCCTGTGACTAGTGCTGTCTCTTTAAATACAGTACTGTGTATCCCCACTAGTAGTAACAGCACTGAAGTTACATTATGGGTGATCACTACATATATGTACTTTGTCATGTCATTAACTAACGTCCCCCTAATTTGTTAATTAAGACGCTATGCAGGGTTACCATTTTATATCTGCTTTGTTATTAACTTTGTCATTATAAAATCTGGATTGCCGTTCTTTTAAATACAGTATGTTGGATCTCTTAAGAATTTTATAAGTAGAGGAGCATCACAATGGGAGAGTACTTTACACACAGACATCACAGCTTCAAGGGACTTTTTTTGAAATGTAGTTAATATATTAAACAATGTCAAGAATTAGTTCATCAGAGAGTGTCGTGATTAGGTTAACACAGTATAGCGGATCCCCATAGCCTGCACTTTTAAAAAGTAGTGGATCCCTATCACCTGTTATAGCAGTGAAGTTACGTTATGGTGATCACTATCAATATGGACTCTAAATTTTAGCCTGTGTATGGTAACCAATGAGTAGCATGCTTAAGAACTTAGGGCTGGATTCACAAAGCTTTCGGAAGGTACAAAACCTTCCCTAACTCCCCAAAACTACCATAGCTATGGAAACAAAGGGGAATTTGCACTGTGTGCTTTTCACAAAACTCTCTGCAGCTTTGGAAAAAAACACTACAGAATATGGAAAAAAGTGCAGCTGCGGAAGTCGCTGAGGAAAAAAAGATGTGAGATAAGTAAGGCACATCCCCTGAAAGGCTATTCACAACCAGTTTTTTTTCCACAGTTGCAGAAAAAATGTTACACACAGTGGAATGAGGTGTAACTCTCCCTCAACAAACTGCAGTAGTGCCCCAACAATTGGAATCAATTAAGGTGGAGGTGAGGCACAGGTAATACTATCACAGTAAGTATAGCAGTGGCTGATGTTACAGCAACAACAGCAGGCATTGCCATGATATGGCAACAAGCAACAACCACCAGACTCGGTGTAGCCCATGACAGAGCCCCACAGGCAGTAGAGCCTGACCATCCTTGAGTGAATGCTACCCCTGAAGGCAACAGGAACACCTCAGGGAGGGAGGACAAGCAGTTGCAGTCAGCCACTGTGGTGCCATGGTATTTATTTATTTATTTATTTAAGAGATTTACCAGATAAGCATACTGAGCGGGGACCACTCATTTCCAGATGCAACCTGGGGGGGTTACATAGAATCCAATGGGTTAAAATACAATACAATGGTATGACAACAGGTTCAGAGTGGATACATACAGGGTGGTGCTGGTATTGCTGGTACCTGTGGTGCTGCAATGGTCCCAGTTGAGGGACTGGTTGCTTATCTCTTTGTGGGTTCTTTCAGCTTCATGCTATGACAGCAATGCTAAAGTCTGCTGCTCTAGCTAATTAGGTTCACTGTTGTTGTGTCTCCTAAGCTATTTCTGCAGCTGCAGATCCACAGTTGCAGATTTTCAGCACTTGCTCAATTTCTGCAGCTGCAGGGATTTTACAAAATGTTTGCACCTGCTCAAAATGTCTTTATGAATATAATGCAACTGCGTTTCTGCAGTGCTGCAGGCCTTTTTCCCACAGCTGTGGGATTTTTGGCTTTCTTTGTGAATCCTGCCCTTAATCTCCATGTTTTGTATTGCTTGAATTACTTTGTTTGAATTTCATTGATCCTAATATATATATATATATATATATATATATATATATATATATATATATATATATATATATATATGTGTGTGTAATAGATAAACCACTCTGAGTTGTGTAGTCGTACTCTGATATGCATTGCTACGTATGAGGCCATAGGTCGAGTGCAGCAACCCTAAGGCGTGCGTATATCAGAGCGCGACCGCACACCTCAGAGTGGTTTATCTGTCTTATAAAATATCAGAATTTATTTGGAGGTGGTTAAAAGTTGAGGTGTGTGGTTGTGCTCTGATATACTCACAGTCATGTGATGTGTTTTATACAATCAGAAGTTTGGATTCTTAGGACATTGTTATCTCCATTTTATATATATATATATATATATCTACACACATATACATACGTGAGAGTAAGTGAATGTCCCCAGTACTTTATTAAAAGCTGCTAAAAGATATTGTTTCACTGTGGAAGAATGGGGAGAGAGAGACCCTGCATGCAGCAAAGAGTGATCTGTACATAGTACAAGCCAATTCTGTCCACATGTGATATTAACAAAAATACAGGGGTGGCAATCAGAGGGTGGGAGGCTCCACTAGATACATGGCAAATGTGCTGTTATAAAGGGGACAGAGACAGGAATGAGGGGGTACCACTACACACCAGGGAAATCATTCTGGCAAACGAAAAAGGATTTTTCCCTGATGAAAATGGGTCTTTTTTCAACAATTGTGATATGAAAAAAGAATCTTTTTTCATATCATGAGTGATGAAAAAAGATTTATGATGTTAAAACAACATTTAAACAGCATTTCTCCAACAGGTAGAGCAGAATCCAGTTAAAGGAGTCTCAATAAGCAAGCTACATGTTTTGCTTGCTCTCCAGAATGTCATTTTGGTTGTCTTCCAAATGTTATTTTTCAGGGAAAAACAGAAAACAAGATGGTGGCAAATGAAAAATAATTTTCCCCTCATGGGAAAGGAATGACATCAATATGAAAAAAAATCTTTTTTTTCATTTCATACAGCTATTTTAAGTTCTTACTTTGCATGCTGAGAACCCATTTTTAAAAATTTTATATTAAATAAGTTTGGAGCAAATTAAGATGTTTTCATCAAACAAGCAAAAGGTACATCTGTGGCCCAACTGCCTTCTACATTTCAAATGGTCTGGGTGGTAGACAAATTCAAAGAAATCCCATTCAAACCAATGGGAAAAAAAACTTAGAAAAATTAATTTTTTCACTATCCAGATCTCAGCAACTGCACATCAGACCAGAACAAAATTTGGCTCATCCAGAGATCTGTCACACAAGACCAAACATGCAAATTTCATACAAATCCATTCAATGGCTGCAAAGATATTAAGGTGCAAAATTTTGGTTTCATCATAGAAAGACCAGATCAACCCTAACTATAGTGGTGCTACCACGGCACAATAATATATATTCCTTGCAAATACTCTATTAATGCAACATTTAGGGTACAGGCTAAAGTGAAAAAAGAAAAAGGTAGTAAAATGTGACTTTAAGGTTTACAGCCTTAAAACCCCACCCCCAACCCTTAAGCAAATCAGTGGTGCAGTCTCCCTTTGGGTTACAACCCTAACACTCACCCCATTAGGTGCATATGTTTCTGAAGTGTATAGAATTAATTTATTTATATATTTATTTATTGAAATGTTTCACCAGGAAGGCACGCTGAGCAACAAGTTGCTTGTCTCCCGGTACGACCTGGGGGTAGGGGAAAATGAGGATAGTATACAGAGATTTGGTAGACAATATAGATATACAATCTGATTACATTCTATAAAGTGAGCAGACTAAACAGAAGTAATGAAAAGGAGGAATGCTATCAGGCATGGACTAGATGGATACAATGCTAACAGTCTTGAACTAGATAGATATGATAGCACAAATATCTTTGGTAAACACTTGGTGTGGCATAGCTTTGTAGTTAGAAAATGGCTGGATAGAATACAAGGAGGCTGAACTAGGGCAAGATTGTGAAAGAGACACAGAGAGAACAAAATTTGCAAGTGTAACAAAAGTGCAAGGTTGATTATAAGTACATTAGAGATTAGGGATTAGCCAATAATTATGGCTATGAAAGAGGAGGAAGGTGGGTGGGTGGGGCATATAAACAGAGAGCAGAGTGGTAGAAATTGGGGATTTGGAGGAGGGGAAGGCAAGGGGTGGAGGAGAAGGGTCTGCCAGGGCCTGACCCCTCCAGAATGCTGGGACCCTGCCTGCAGCAGGTGGAGGTCAAGCACGAACAAGAGGGAAGCAGGTTGTAGGCAGTGGGAGTTTAAGTACATCAGGAAGCAAGAGAGGGGGAAGAGAAGGGTCTGTCGGGGTCTGGCCCCTCCAGTGTGCTGTGGACCCTGGGGTCTGAGCATTAGGACTGACAGCCCCATAGAGAGACACGTGATGGCTGCCTGAACAGACATTTCTTAGCCTGCTCCTGCTCCACCTCCTAAAACACTTAATTTTTCAACCACTTGTTGGAGCATTATAGTACAAATTGGCATACCCTATCTTCAAAACTCTGCCTAGAACATCACAGAGCCAAAAAATCATTATAATGGAGGCTGAAATGAAAGAGAGCTTACCTAGACACACCCCGTCAACCACTCTGACCTGGGGCAAAATAGCGAAGCCTGAAGAAGCAGAGACATCCATGCCAATTAAATTTGCCCAGAAGTTTCTGGGACAAATCGCTGGACCATCTCCACATAATCACTCATGTAGTAGAGGGAGCTCATTGCTCTTTGCATCGCTGACCACCTCCTGGTTCTCCACCCAGACCCTTCATTTTAAAAGTTTTGAATTTTCTTGACAATTTGTACTGCAAAAAACAAGGCAGCTGAAAGATATCACATGGGAGGGAGTTCATATCCGCATCTCCCATGACCTGACGGCAGCAACTAGGAAAAAGACAGCCTCATTCCACTCTGTTGTTACCAAGCTCTTGGCTGCCGCCATCAAATTCTGTGTTCTGTATCTTGCAAAGTTACAGGTTTTTGTGCTGGACTCATGGTATACATTCAGTTTCATTGAACAGGCCAGTGTGGAGCTGAAACAACCTTTACCTGACCTGTTTAAAGAGAGATGATCCCATTTTTGCTGCACTTCCAGGTCCCTCTGCTGATTCAAACCATCAAACTATACATCTGATCTAGTTCAACATTTTGACTCTGTTTCTGACTGTGACGTTTACCCTCCCTGCCTACTCACTGCAGTTTGCCTGCCATTCTTGGGATGTGCTTTCCTCTTTTAAGCTCTGGTACTCCTTGTGGGCTGTGTTCAATCAGAAGGTCCACTATTATCCTTTTGCCAACTTCAATGTTTTTGCAGCTTTCATTAAAAATCGTGTATCACAGTGGGATGTCACTTTGAATTTTACAAGCATCCACCCATGTTCAGTGCAGGATTCTGCTCAGCAGAAGGATTTGTATGTTTTCTTCAGCAGATTCCTTTTTGGTTATTTGGTCCTGTCTCTCTGTCTGTTGTGAGATTCTACTGTCTGGCTTTGATGATCATCGTGATGCTTTACATGTTTTTCTGCTTGCCCTGTGATAGCGACAGCTCCGTCTGATCTTTTTACTTTGAACCGGGTTGGTGGTACACATTCTTTGGAGGGACATTATGCTCTGATACAGGATTCTGTTCTGTTGCTTTGATTTGAAGATCTTTTCCCAGTCTTACTGGGGGTTGTGTTCATTGGATATTCGTGTTGTTGCCCTGATTTTTCCAGGTGTGAACACTAATGCTATGATGTTTCTGGGCTTTGTTAGTCATGCCTCATTTCAAGACTCTGTTTTTGTCACAACCTGGACCCAGCATCTTATATCATACCTGGTCTGTACTTCAAAGTTAGATGGCTGAGTTTTCTTTTTCCATCATGGCAGGATTATGTTTTGCATCTGGACATTTATGGATGAGTCAACCAAGTACACTTGTCCTGGCCACTGCTTTTTTGCACAGCTTTATGAGCTTTGTTGACTTTTTCTTTTGCTTGCATTGGAATCTGTCTCAGTCACTTCTATTTATTTAATTGAACAGGGTTTTCATTGTTGAATTGAATATTTGTACCAGTTCTATTTATTTCCTCCATTTGTTGACCAGTCCTCAGTTATGACCCTAAACTGTTTTCCTTTATTGGATTCTTATGTCTTTGTTGATTGTTGTGACAATATACTGTTTGTTCAATTCAGTTCAAGGTTTATATCTATATTAGCATAATTGGAGTTAACTTTATTATACCTGACCTGTTTAAAGTTTCTGCCATGTTGGATAATGCAGCATTTCTGAGACTTTGCATATTTATTTGATTGTTTTTTTGGTCTTTGGGGTTTGGGATGGAATGAGGTTTTGAGTTTATGGCATAGTTATATTTTTGACTTAAAGCTTTATTTTCTTATTCCAAAAGTTGTTTTTCTAGGTCTACCCCCCTCCCCTTCATCCTACTCTTACATGTTTTGTTTTTGTCCCTCATATTATTGTGCAGTGTTTGCTGTTTAATTTTTTATAATTTATTTTTTTATCATTTCAACTGTCTGTTGTGCTCACTCAAAGTGGTTGTGCTGTTTTATCCCTGACTGAACCCTATGACTATGAGAATTTTTATATTTATTTTTTTCACTGGGCATTGGGTGGGGGCAGGAGGATGGGAAACTAAGGCTGCTGATGATGATGGTGGGTCTCACAAGCCAAAAAGTGGGGTTGCTTTTTCCCTTTATATTGATACTGAAATGTTTCCTTTTGTTGTGGTTCATTTTATATGGGGGGTTGATTGTGGTGCTGGGTGGTGGAATTGTGGGGGCCACCAGAAGAGGTTTAAATTGGCTCTTTATTATTTTGGTTCATTATTTTGTTTTTTCTCTTCTTAGAAACATTGTTTGCATCATGACCATTATAAAGAATGACTAATTTTAGTTTTTGTTCCTGGAATATTAAGGGTGCTCAATCCCCAATGAAAAGGGCTAAAGTCCTTTTACATTTAAATAAATTGCAGGTTTTTGTTGCCTTCCTTCAAGAGACCCACTTGCTTCAAGCCCAGGTTTCCTTTTATAGGACAGCCTGGGTGGGACAAGCTTTTCGAGTCAGCTCTGATTCTCCTAAGAGGATTGTTGCCATTCTAGTGGCCAGAAGAGTGGCATCCAAGCTACTCCAGGAAGTGGTAGACCCTCAAGGTCAATATTTGATTTTACTCACTTTACTGGGTGACCTGGAGATTATTCTAGACTGTATATATATGGGCCCACAGTGGATGACCCTAATTTATTTTGCCACCCTGACCACCATATTGGCACCCTGGTCCTCACTCCTGATTTTACTAGCCAGAGACTGGAGAATAGTCTTTAATAATGAATGAGAAGATCATTCCACTCATCACTGGCAAGCTCTGACACTGGGTCTGTTGGTCTTACAGGACTTCATGAACACTTTGTGGTTGTTTGACCACTGGAGAGCCCTGTATCCTTCTCTGCACCAATATTCTTTCCATTCTATTCCTCACAACTTCTTCTCCGGGACTGATTTTTTTCTGTTGCGGGTTGAGCACCTCTCAGGTATTTTGTTATGCCATTATGGGGTCAAGATTATTTATGATCATTATCCTGTATTTTTGCAAGTCTTTTGTTCTTCAACCGTGGAGAAGGATAAGACTTGGTGCCTCAGTAATCAATTATTGAAGTCCCCTGATCTGGTTAACCATATTCAACAATTAATTTCCCTTTTCTTGGCATGTAACTCTTTATCTATGTCAAAACTGGATGTGCTCTGAGGGGCCTTGAAGTGTGTGCTTAGAGGCAAATTAATTTGTCTGGCCTCTAAGTATAAGAAGCTGGCCCTGCAAGAGCTTAGCACATTATTGGGATGGATCAGGATCATGAAGCAACAAATCTCCTCATTGTCCCCATCTCAAAACTGGGAATGATTGGAAGCATTATGGTCCAAATATGATCAACTTATGGGTGATAGGGCTGAACATCTCCTATTGTCTTCCAAAGCTAAATATTTTGATCAAGGGGAGAAGGCCAAGAAACTCTTGGCTTTACAGCTACACTCCCAAGTCATGGATTGTATTGTTCCTTCAATTTGTACAGAATCTGGTCAAATTTTAACTTTTCCCTGGGATACAGTGGCTCAATTTCATTCTTATTATCAGACCCTATATGCCACCCCTTCTACTCCTTTTTGTCTTGAGGACTTCCTCCGGGACCTTAATCTGACCCACCTGAACAAGTTACAGATTGCCCTTTTAAAGGCTCCTGTGCATGTAGAAGAGATTTGTAATAACATCAATTCCCTGGATTCCAACAGAGCTCCTGGACTGGATGGATATACTTCCAATTTTTAAAAATAATTTAAAGCTCTGCTTTCCACTATTTTGTTCAATACCTTTAACTATATGTCCATGAAAGGTCTTTCTGATAACTCCCTTACTGAAGCCACTATTGTGGTGATATGGAAGCCAGTAGGGAATCCTTTACAGATTTTGAATCAGAGACCTATATCTCTTATTAAGGTGGTATTCAACATCTTTGCAAAGGTTTTGGCTAAAAGATTGAATTGGGTATGGGATTCTCTTATCAGTAGGAAACAGGTTGTGTTTGTTCCTGGGAGGCTTTCCATTGACCATATGCATAAGCTCTCTCACCTCATCTCTGCTTCCAGAGGGTCTCATACTCCAGTGATTTTGGCCTCTCTGGATGCAGAGAAAGCCTTCAATATGTTTCATTGGCTTACCTATTCAGTCTGTTGCCAGAATTTCATCTACCATCCACTTTTATTCACTGGATCAAGGTGCTTTATATGGGGTCCTACTGCCCAGATTATGTGTAATGGGGTTTTATCCAATAGACTTTTCATAAGTCAAGGCACATGGCAAGGTTGTCTCCTCTCCCCCTTCCTTTTCAACTTGCTCTTTGAACCTCTTATTAGAAAAATTAATAACACCCCATTAATTTCTGGAATTCCTTTAGGATCTCATCAATTTAAACTGTCAGTATATGCAGATGACATTTTACTGTTTGCTACTTTCCCTGCAGTTTCATTATCTGCAACTTTAGAAGCCACGTTGAAATTTGGTGCCATAACTAACTACAAGCTTAATATATCAAAATCTGAAGTGATGGCCCTGAATCGAGCTACTATGGCTCTATGATGCCAGTTTGACAACTAATTCATCAACTGGCATCACAGCGCCATGTTCCATGTCAACCATAATTTGCTGTCAGCAGGAAGCCATGCACCTTGGACTGTGTTTTTTCTTCATAGGACTTCACCCCCGAATCCCCCACTCAGATTGCAACTCTGAGTAGGAGTTCATTCAGGGAGGGGGTGCAAGATGCGGGAAAGTGTTGTTGGGTCCCGGGCAGACTGTTGCTGTAGAAGTGTCACTGTACAGGGAATATACCAGCTACTATGAAGACTAGCATGGAACACTTGGGCTTTCTTTGGGTAAGAGATAAATTAAAATATTTAGGAATTTACCTTAGTGTTTCACCATTTAAAATGAAACAATATAATTTAGATTCTATTATTAATAAAGTCGCAACAGATTTGGGCCATTGGTCTTTTCTGCCTCTCATTTTGGGAACGTTTGAATATTATCAAAATTAATGTTTTCCCATGCATCATTTACCCCTTATGATGATTAATCAATCCCTTCCACAATCCTGGTTTACATGACTGCACACGATTATCTCTAATTTAAAATCACTCCACAACCCCCCACACAGGGCATTACATAAATTGATGTGGTTCAAGGAGAGGGGTGGTCTTAAAATGCCTGTTTTTTTCCTCTACTGTCTAGCTATTCATTGCACCAGATTTTTCCTTTGGTTAAATTTGAAAACAGACAATACCCCACTGCCCTACATCCCTCATTGGTTGGATATCAAATGAGATCTTTGGTCAAAATTGAGTCTGGACTTACAGGCTTTTCTGTATATTTCTTGCAGATCCCTCCCTGGTTGCATAAAAAGTTCCCCCATAGAGACATCTGTGAAATTCATGTTCACCTATGTTCTGTTCTCAAGGTTCCACCACAATGGGATACATCACAGCTGCTGGTGGGGAATCCCAATTTTAAAACTGTGGGTTGGCCTCTCACCAGTCCATTTTGGCCCTACAAGGACATAAATACAGTAGGCTGTTTATTGCAGGATGGGAAACGTCTTACTTTTCGAGAAGCGCAAGTGATTTATCAATGGCCACCTTCCTTATGCTTTAAATATTTCCAACTGACCCACATGCTATTACATTATTTTGGATCTGATTTATTACATAATTACTATAATACTGTTTCTCTAGTTCCTGTTTCACCTGTCTCCCATACTATTTTGTATTATTACCACAAGCTACAAGAAGTCTTCGCTAATAATGAGGGTGCTGTTTTCTATTGTTGGGATCAGGTGCTTCCCAAACCTACCTCTTCCCATGATTGTCCAAGCATCTAGAAGCAAACAGATCAATTTTTAAAATGGGATAGATACCTTCTCATGCAATTTCATATTATCCATAATATCTATTACACTCCAGTTAATTTGCATAGGATAAGTAAACTTCCCTCAGATGATTGTTCCAGATGCAAGATATCCTGAGGCACACTGTTTCACCTTTTATGGACTTGTGAAAAAGTTATTCCCTTTTGGAATAGTATTCAATCATATCTGGATCCCATACTAGGACTCACGGATGCTTTTTGTCTGGAGATCTTTGGTGATAGTTTAATTAGCAATCAAAAAACACACAAGGCCTTGATTTCTGCATGTGCAAAAAAAGTAATTCTCTGGTGTGACCAGGCTATTCCTCAATTTTTGGAATGGTATTGGGAAATTTTGTTTGCCTTACAGGGAGAGAAAATCATTGCTAGCATGGCGGATCACCTTCCTGTGTACAGAAACATTTGGGAACTGTTCTTTGTTCTTTTAACTTCATGAAAACCCCCTAAAGTCTCTATATGCCCTGTTCCAGACTGGTTTATCTTGCACCCATTTTCTTAAGATATTTTTTGACTAGTCTGACATTCGTACACCTCTTCTGGTGGTGGAGAGGGTCAGTGGGAAAGGGGGTTGGGGATGTGGGGGGTGAATGGCTTAGAAAATCCCATTCTGTTGTTTCCTGTTATAGTGTGTTATTTTTCCCCTCATATGTAATGCCACAACACCCTTGTTACTGTGTAGTACACTTATAATGTTCTTGTGTGGTTGTACCGACTGATGTTTACTTGGTTGGTGTTGTATTCTTTGAATAAAGTTTATTAAATCTGAAAAAAAAAATACTGTTCTTACTGTCCACCATTCTGTTTTTTATTTCCATTTTAAAAAATACATTTCAAGGGAAAACTGCCTGGTTAGGAATTAATAAGATCTGTATTTAGATCTCAGCCACATACTTAGTTCCATATTTATATTGAAATTCACAAACGTACATGTCGAGTCTGTCTTTTTGGAGCAAGCATCATGTTGCCTGTCACTTGCTTAGGTAAGGATTATTCAATCCAAAAATAACCATTCACAGTTCTTTACAGTTTGAATTTAACTGTTCAAATGGAAAAGACTGTGAACAGTAAAGGTCCATGACCGTTCAAACTTTCATAGCTCCCAGGTGTCTAGAGGCACCCCCACCTGCTGATTTCCATCACCTGAATAAGATGATATGTCCCTAATAATGTTGAACTCTTTTTCTTTTTGTGTCTTTCCACCTCAGGGTGGGAGGAGCAGTCTGTGGTGTTTCTTGTTTTATTTTGTTTATGATTGTGCTTTTCCTGTCATTATTTGCGCTATTTGTATCTTTGTTGATAAAATCAATAAATTGTACCTAATTAAAAAAAAGATAATATGTCCCTGGTGTTTAGTGGCACCCCCACCCACTGATAGCTGTCCCTATCATGAAATAATATTTCCCTGATGTCTAGTGACACTCCATACCCCTGATGTCCAATCCTTAACCACATATTATTTCCCTTGTGTCTAGTGCCACCCCACACCTGCTGATTGCCATCTACATAATAAATTATATGTCTTTGGCATCCAGTGGCATCATCCACCCACTGATTGTCATTCCCAACAAAAATATGTCCCTGGCACCCAACCACCTGCTGATCACCATCCCAATGATGAAATTATATATCCTTGCTGCCTAATGGCAACCACCAACATGATGGCTGTCCGTGTCTGAAATAAAGAAAATAATCCCTTGATTTTTTTTCAAACATGTTAAAAAGAAAATGGTCCCTCATCTATCAGAACCCCCATCCCCACCTCCCACTCAACAACTACCACCTCACACTCCCCAGTACACTCCCACATACTCTCACTCACCTGAACAGGTCCCAGGTTCAGGATCCACTCTCCAATCAATGACATGTCTTGCTGCTGGACCCACCAACTACAATTTGAGAAACTAAGGTAAATGTGGTTTGATGCATTTCAAAGGGGGTTTCAACTTTGTTGCATAACTTGGCCATTTTTTCATATTGTGACACCAAATTTTCAACATACTCATTTGGAGACTCCACCTCATGAACAATGTCACTGGATTTAGATAAATCCCAACTGAAAAGTTTGGTGAAATCACTTTCTGAGTGGGATTTGATTATTTTAGATGCCTTTATTCATTAGGTGGGCTCATACAGTAAGAATGCTATGTTGAAAATTTGGGATAAAAATGGTAAAGTTATGATCATCCATTGAAATTTTGATATGCACACTCATAACTTTGGAAATTTTAAATATTTTGACCACAGATTTTCAACATAGCTTTCTTATTACCCCACCTCATGAATGTCATAGCTGTCATTTTTCAAATCCTGACCAAAGTGTGTTTTCAAACCTGTGCCATGGAACTGCATTGTAGTTGTGCAGCATTATATTTTGGTGGTGATTTGAAAATTTTCAGCACTGGTACACATGGTGAGGTAATAAGAAGACTATGCTGACAATTAGATTTCTGTTCTTCTACAAATTGAGATGAACATACTGGAGGGCCCTGCACTTCTACAGCAACATACATATCCACATCTATGAAGGGATGGGAGCTCAGGGCCAGAGGGTGCTGTGCTTTTACAGGTAAATAATGATACAATTACTCTATTTAAAAAAAAAAAAAAACATGGATAGATGTGAGCACAGGGCCCTGTGAGGCCTGTGTTCCCACAGGCAAATAAGGATACGATTAGACTATCTGAAAAAGTAGGCAAATTATTTACAAGAAACTGTGTTAATGCAGCAGATAGGGTTCAGGATAAATTGACAAAAGTAAGGAAATGTGGTGTTAGGGTTTCCAAAATGAACACCTCTGCCCAACCACTGAAGCAAAAAGGGGGGAGATTTCCTTGGGGTTGTCACCCCTAATACTCACACCATTCTATGCACTCATGAAACATACATACTTTTCTCCATCATATTTCAGCTTTTGTTACTGCAAAGGGGTGAGCATTAGGGTTGACAATGTCAAGGAAGACTCGTCCCCCCATTCACTTCAGGGACTGGGCAGTGGTGTTAGGGCTGGAAACTCTAAAATCACATTTCCCTACTTTTGTTGATTTATCCTGAACATTAACACAGTTTTTTGCAAGGAATGTATGCCAGGATGCAATGCAGAAATGCTGCAAAATATCACGGAATGCTGCAGTTTACTGCAGGGTCCATTGTAAGTCAATGGCAATTAAGCCCTTTTGTCATGCAGGATTTTGTGATCTGTCATTACTGCAAGTTTCTGCACTTCATCATGGCCGACTCAACTGTGTAAGTGTATATATATATAAATAATATATATATATATATATATATTTATTAAATGGGTAGGAAAACAGAAGCTCATCTAGTGGCTAAAGATCAGCAGGTGACCATGTGTATATCAGAGTGTGATCGCACACCTATATTTTCACTCCTCTCCAAAACAACATTGACATTTATAAGATAGATAAACCACTCTGAGGTGTGCTGTTGCACTCTGATGTTCACAAGCCTCGGTTGGTTGATGCACTCAGCCAGCAGCCTTGAGCTTACAATGCACACTAGGGCGTGCGTATACCAGAGTGTGACCACACACCTAAGGGTGGTTTATCTATTTTACATATATATATATATATATAGAGAGAGAGAGAGAGAGAGAGAGAGAGAGAGAGAGAGAGAGAGATATTCATGGAAAAACTCTGTTTAATGCATCAGTTAGGATTGTTCCACAGTGACAAAAGGGAGGAAATTCAGTGTTAGGGCTGCCACCCCTTGCACCTTAAACCACCCCTCCCCCACCAACAGGCATTGGGGTGTGCGTTGGGGTAATCGGCCTAACTTTCACCCTATTCCATGTGTAAATAAGCTGAGGTGGTGCAGTATAGGAGAATGGGGTGAGAGTTAGGACTGATGACCCCAACTCACACCCCCAATGCCTGTTGGCAGGGTGGGGTGGGCATGGCAACCATAACCCTGAATTTCCTTGCTTTTATTGCTGTGGAACAACCGCAGCTGATACATTAAACAGAGATTTTTGCCTTGAATTTCCCCTCTTTTTGAGAATGTGCACTATAAATAGTGAATATAATGAGAACTTTTTTGTCACTTCACTTCGCAAAAACTGTATGACCAACTGAAATAAAAATTGGTAAATGAAGACATGTACCCATACCACAAGATGTGTAACAAATGTTATCTGCATCTGTTCAACAGCTGCACAGCGTCACACTGGGTAAACTGCGCAAGAGTGCCGAAAAGAATATTTTTACCACTTCGCTACACAAGAAACATATATCTGATGGAACCAAAAATTGTTAAAAGAAGACATGTACCATAGCACACCGAGTGTCCAGAATTGTGTGTACATCCATTCAATGGTCACACAGCACCATGAGAAAACAAAGTAACATGCACAATTCAGCAACCATAAGTGCCAGTGACCCAAAAATTGGCACAGTCAAAGATGAATTATAAATCTTTGGACTTTCCAAATGCCAGGTAAATTGGATACACAGTTCAGAAGTTACTGAAGTGTAATGAACCAAATTGACACTTGCCAGAGTGGCATAATTCCCCAGTTAATTTTTACACACCAAACCACTACAAGGTACCTCAGTACCACTAGGGCTACCTATGCTATAAGTTTAAAGTCAGTAGCATCATGCAGAATGCTATGTGCAAAACATAAATTGTGTCATGCAGTATCACTGTAGTGTATTATTTTCCCAAGTAAACAGCATTATTCACATCCCCAGGACATCCACTCAACACCCTCCAAATTTCATGTGAAATGACCAAACCTTTCCAGAGATATTCAATATTTCAATTTCTGCACCTTTAAGAAGTCTTCCACCACAAAATGACAGAAATAGCGGTTGAAAATGTGCTAAAATGGTGGACCTGGTGGATGAAAAATCTGTAACTGTGAGGGGGGCCAACTTCTGGAATGGAACATTTTTTTACCAAACAAAAACTGGCATATTCCTTGAACACAAGTCTTTCAACTTGGCAAGTTTCAGATCAATCAACCACAGACTGGCTGTGCTATGTGTCATGAAATACAGTGTTGAAAAATAGCAAAAATAATGTTTTGCATTGCACTGCACAAAGGCAAAAACACAAATGGCAATATTAATGCAAACGGTGATGGCAACAGTGAGGTAAAAGAAGATAGTAACACTAATGGTAATGCAAACAGTAATGCACACAGTGATGCAAACGGAAATGATTACACTAACAGTAAGAGAAATGCATGCGCAAATGTAAATAAAAACAGAAATGGTAATGCAAATGGTAACACAAATGCTAATGGCAACAGAAATACAAACTGTTATGAAAACTAATGAAAATGCAAACAGTAACAGAAATGCAAAAAGAGACGCAAACGGTAATGACAGTGGTGACGCAGAAGGAAACATTTAGGCACTCGATAATGGAAATGCTACCAAAAATGCAAAATCTAAGGCCAATGGAAACACCAATAGTAAGGAACATGCAAACAGTAATGGTAACACATTTGGAAATGCAAACAGTTATGGTAACACTAATGATGATGCCAAAGGAAACAGAAGCACGTATGCAAACACAAATGGTAATGCACATGGTGATGCAAAAGTAAACACAAACAAAAATGGTAACGGCAACACAAACAGTAACAGTAACACAAATGCAAGAACAAATGCAAAGGGCAATGCACACGATGGCATAAACAGAAAAGCTAATTTAAAAAGTAATGGAAATGCAAGCGGAAATGTTAATGGTAACAATAACGCAAATGCACACACTTTTTTTCCCAAAAAGGTGCATTCAGAAGCACAGTGACTACAAAGAATGTACAGTATGCATAGTAATGGCCCTCTGAACAGAAAATGAGCACTTGGAATACTAAATTCATTGTATCTCAGGAACCATAGGACGTAGAAAAAAATGTAAAATCTCCTATTATTTATGACTTTTAAGGCTAGTTTTGTACTTAGCTCCTTAGTGGGGGAATAAGCATTCTTACAAGAAAAAGTCCGTATCTCGAACCGTTTTCGAGATACGGGCCCCTAAACACACGGCTGATGGTGTAATATTAGCCTATAGGAACAATCATCAAATTTGGAGTGCCATAACTTAGCAGCCCTTTAATATTTTGTTACCAAACCATGAAAAGGCACATTCATGGGATCCTGATGTTCGTCCCTCCAAATTACAGCTCAAAAGACCAAACCGTTGTTTTGTAACAGGATGGCAAAGATTCCCTATTATTTTGGCCTTAGTGCTGCAAAGTACTTTGGCAAATCACTACACTTTCGCAAATGAAATCATGTAAGTGTCAGATATGCATAAGTACTTTGCGACACTACTTTTTACAAAAATTAAAAAAAACATGTTTCTGGGGTGTTTTACCCCCCAAAAAACAAGACATGGCTAGCATCCTCAGGGCTTGACTAGGTGAACACCACAAGAATAGTGTCCCTAGAGGGTCCCAAATTTAAATGACAAGCATATCTATGACCACCAACTGAAAACAAGATGGCCGATTTGAGACACTACAAGGGTAATTTGCAAAAGTAAAAAGTACATTTGCAACACTTCTGCATATTTTAACTTTTCCCATTGACTATAATGGGAAAATTGTTTTTTGAATAACTTTTGAACTGTTTAATATTTTTTTATGAAATCTTCAAAAGGCAAAAGGGGACCCTGGCTGCATGTTCCCTGAAGGTTTCAGACTGGTCACACAAACCATCCGTGCTGTAGGTGTGAGCAAAGAATGTGCAAAAATGCATAATTTGTGCATTTTGTCAGTGCTCTGTAGCTCTGCAACTGTACATCCGACCATAACAAAACTTGGCAAGTCCAGAGACCTGTAGTACCAGACTGTGCATGCTAAATTTCAGGCACATCCATTATATGGTGGCAAAGTTATTGAGCTGCCAAATTTCAAGTTTAACTTTAAATGGGGTACTCAACCCTAACCCCTAACTATAGTGGCACTACCATGCCACTATAATATCTATCTATCTATATATATATATATATATCTAAGACAAAGAATCTTAGTGCCCAAGCACTGAGGCAAGGGTTATCCCAAGGGGGCATTGACTGAGTAGCTGAGTTTCAAAGAAGTACATAATCACACATACCCTGATAATGCAAAACATCATGGGGTGTATATGCAAATCACTACAAAATGTTATTTTGGTTCAACTTTAGGCAGAAATGCATGGTGCTGAAAGGCCTCTCATGCAGTCTGCAAGGGGTGCCAACAGAAGACACAGATATCTGTTTCATCCTATCAGGACTCATCAGTGTGCTTCATCTGTATGACACCCCAGTGGAATGAATCAGCTACCCTAACTTCATCTATCGGGTCTGGGTTGGGTTGTGGTGACCCCAATAAAAATAAAAAACAAGCTAAAAGACAAAGAACCTTAGTGCATAAGCACTGAGGCAAGAGTTACATAACATTATGTGGTGATTTGAATATACATGCATTACAGGGTACATGTGATTTTGTACATATATATATATATATATATATATATATATATACACACACATATACTGTATATATATATATATATATATATATATATATAGTCTATGCAAAACACTTCCTTAAAAGTGAGAAATTCGACACTAGGGTTTCCAGCCCTTGCACACCACCCCAACCCATCCCCACCAACAGGCACTGGGGTGTGTGTTAGGGTCATTGGGCCTAACTCTCACCCCAACCCATGTGTAAATGAGCTGAGGTGGTGCAGTGTAGGACAATGAGGTAAGAGTTAGGGCCTATGACCCCAACACACACCTCAATGCTTGTTGGTTCAGGTGGGATGGGAGTGGGGTGCAAGGGTGGGAACCCTAATGTTGAATTTCCTCACTTTTGTCACTGTACAATAACCCTAACTGATGCATTAATACATAGATACATAGACAGTGTCGGCAGATAAGGGCCTATGGCCCACCCAGTCTTCCCATTTGAGAATGTAAGTTCAGTTTGTTTTCCTAGAAGTCTGTTGCCCCTTACCCCTGACCTCCAGAATTCCTTTATGTCTATCCCATGCATTCTTAAATCCTGTGATTATTTCAGCCCCCACCACTTCCTCTGGAAGGGTGTTCCACTTGTCCACCACCCGTTCTGTGAAGAAATTCTTTCTCATGTTTCCTCTGAATAGTCCTCACTCCAACTTCATCCCATGCCCTCTAGTCCTGGAACATATTTTTCACTTAAAAATAGTGTTTTCCTGCACCCTGTTCCTCCCTGTAAGATACTTGTATGTCTCTATCATATCCCCTCTCTCCCTCCTGTCCTCCAGGGAGTACATGTTCAGTTCCTTCAACCTGTCTTCATAGGACTTGTGATGCAATCCATGCACCATCTTTGTTGCCCTCCTCTGAACCTTCTCTACCCTGTCTATGTCCTTACATAGGTATGGTCTCAGAACTGTACACTGTACTCCAGGTGGGGCCTCACTAGTGTCTTGTATAGTGGAATTATGACCTCCTTTTCCTGCTGGTGATGCCCTGCCTATACATCCCAGCATCCTATTTGCTTTACCTGCTGCCTTGTCACACTGTTTCCCTACCTTGAGGTCATCAGAGATGATAACCCCAAGATCCCTTTCCTGCTTGGTGCATGCTATATCCTCACCCCCAGCTGATATATTGTGCCAGGGTTTTTGTGCCCCATATGCATTATCTTGTACTTCTTGCATTGAATTTCAACTGCCAAACCCCTGACCATTCTTCAAGTTTCTGCAGGTCTCTTCTCATTCTGTCTACACCCTCTGGTGTGTCTACTCTGTTACAGAGCTTTGTGTCATCAGCGAACAGTGAAATTCTGCCTTCTAGGTCCTGCAATGTCACTGATGAAGATGTTGAATAGGACCGGTCCCAGCACTGATCCCTGTGGTACCCCACTGGTCACTCTTCCCTCTGTGGAGTGACAGCCATTTACCACCACCCTCTGTGTCCTGCCACCCAGCCATTTACCTACCCACCACACTACTGTCCTGCCCACACCCATATTCCCCAGTTTGTGTAATAGTCTTCTATGTGGCACAGTGTCAAAGGCCTTGCTGAAGTCCAGATAGGCCATGTCCACTGCCCTCCCTGATCCACCTCCCTAGTCACCCAGTCAAAAAATTCAATGAGGTTGGTCTGACATGACCTCTCCCTGGTGAAACCATGCTGCCTTGGGTCCTGTAGTCCATTGACAACCAGATGTTCCACCAATCTCACCTTCAGTAGTGCTTCCATGATCTTCCCCACTACTGAGGTGAGGCTGACTGGTCTGTAGTTCCCTGCTTCCTCTTTGTTCCCACTTTTGTATAAGGGGACTACATCTGCTGTCCTCCAGTCTTTGGGTACCTCCCCTGTTTCCAGTGATCGGCTAAACAGGATAGCCAGAGGTTCAGCCACCACCTCTCTTAGTTCTTTAAGGACCCTGGGTGCACCCCATCTGGCCCCATTGCTTTATCAACTCTTATTACTTCCAGTTCCTTCAGGACCCTTTCTCGTGTAAAGGACTTATGTCCATTTCTGCACCATTCTCACCCTTGTACTCCCTTCAGACCCATTACCCTCTTCTTCCTCAGTAAAGACTGAGCAGAAATACCTGTTCAATACGTCAGCTTTACTGTTGTCATCCTCCACGTTGCCCCCCATCCTCCCCTTCAGTCTCACTATCCCTCCTTTGTCTTTTCTTTTTTCACTATGTACCTGTAAAAGGTTTTGTCCTCTACCCACTGATTATGCAATGTGCTCTTCTGTCTGAGCTTTGGCTTCCCTTACTGACCTCCCTGCCTCCCTTTGCTTCTCCTGGTACTTCTCCCTATCCCCTTCTGCCTGTGTCTTTTGTATTGCCTGAATGCAATCTTTTTGGCTTTCACTTTCTTTGCTACCTCTTTGGAAAACCATGACGGTCTCCTCTTCCTTTTCCTCTTGCTAACCTGCTTAATGCATAATTCTGTTGTTCTTGTAATCCCCCATTTTAAATACTGCCCACTGTTCCTCAACCCCTGATTCCTGTCCCATTCCCCTTAATGCCTCTTTCAAGTATCTCCCCATTTTCCTAAAGTCTGCCCCCGTAAAATCCATGATACATGTTTTTGTGTGGTTTGGTTCTGCTCTTTCTGTGATTTCAGACCACAATGACTGGTGGTCACTGTTCCCAGGTGCTCCCCACTGTTAACCCCATCACACTGTCCCTGTTTGTGAGCACAATGTCCAGTATTGCCTTCTGCCGAGTTGGTTCCATGACCAGTTGCTTGAGGAAGGCACCTGAAGGAGTCCAGGATAAATCTGCTCCTAGTTGATGCTGCTGCTGGGATGCTCCAGTCCACGTCTGGAATATTGAAGTCTCCAACCAGTACTACCTCACCCTTGTCTGCCATCCTTTGGATGGCTAGCATCAGCTCCCTATCTGTTTCTTCCTCCTGGGCTGGTGGTCTATAGACACACCTGTGTGGATGGCTGTCCCCATTTTCCTTTCCAGCTTAACCCACAGTATCTCTCCCCCATTTTGTTCCTCCTGGATCTCTATGGCCCTTATGTCATTTTTCACATACAGTGCCACTCCTCCTCCCTTCCTGCCTGCTCTGTCTCTTCTGAATATGTTGTAGCCAGGTATGGCCATCTCCCAGTCATGGCTTTCATTTCACCAGGTTTCAGTGATGGCCACAATGTCCAGGTCTGACTGCACCATGACAGCCTCCAGATCTTCCATCTTGTTGCTAAGGCTTCTGGCATTTGCACACATGGCTTTCCATGATTTGACCTCCCTAGACTGTTTCACTGTTCTACTCCAGCCCCTTTCTTGGTTGTCCTTTATCCCTGGTTCTCCTTGCTGTCTGTCCTTCTGCTGAATTTTGCCCCTTTTCTGCTTATCCATCTCTTGGGCACTAATATCCATCTTTGCACACTGCTTTGCAGAGATAGCCACTCCTCTGGTTCACTGGTTCCACTGCTAGCTGTGGGGGGTGAGCAAGTAGGTACCCTCCTTGCTGGCCTGCCACCCCCCTTTGCTAGTTTAAATGCTTGTCAATGTAGCATTTAAACTTATCATTGAGTGCTTGAATTCCCCTCCAGGATGGATGCAGGCCATCAGGCTTGAACAAACCTCCATCCCTCCAGGTGGGTCCCCAGTCACCAATGAATCCAAACCCTTCCTCACAGCACCTTCCTGGTGCATGGACTCCTTTGCTCTCCCTTGCCTCTCACAGGTAGTACTTCTGAGAAAGTGACAGAAGTAGCTACTTGCTTGAGACCCCTCCCCAGTTTCCTTCCTGAACTTCCTTTGGATCCCCATTTGCCAGGTCATTAGTACCTAGGTGGATAATAACATCCAGCTCACCCTCCCGTCTTGCCTTCCCAGTGATCCCCAGGATCTTCCTTCCATCCTTCCATGCCGTGGCACCTGGTGAGGCACCTCACCTCCCTGTCCTCCCCTCCTGTGTTCCTAGCTGGATCCCTTTTATGATGGAGTCCCCACCAGGATTCGCTTCCTCCTCCTCTGGGGTCCTCTGCTTTCCCCGCTGAGATCACCTCCTTGGCTAACCTCCACATCCTTTCCTTCCACTTCTCTGGGTACCTCTATTTGGTTGTCCTCATTTGCCAGTGTGGCATATGAGTTCTTGAGTGGAATAGGATCTGGGATGTGCCTCTGCCTGACCACTCTAACCCTCCCTGATTAATGAAGTTTTTTGCATTGAATTTCCTTACTTTTTAGGAAAGAATAGAAAACTTGTAAATGTTAGGCCACATTACACACCTAATGACTAAAACATACATTGACAACACTATGACCAGCCACCAAACAAATGTTAATGTAGTAGAACAGTAGAAAACACTGTCCACAAAATGTAAACTGAGCCACACAATATCTCCCCCAAAAATATATTGTCCAACACATAAACACTGCAGATCACATCCACAGGACATGCCGTCAACACCCTACAAATTTCAACTGAAAAGACCAAACCATGTCTGAGATATAACATGTCAAAGTTAGAAATTTGCATTCATCAGAGTGCCACAATCCCACACCTGTTGACATTTAACACACACAAAGACTGAAAACTACATCCATGACACAAAGACTAGCTATCCTATCAATTTCAAGCCACCACCACAAGCAAAATGCTGTCTGCAGAACATAAACTGCACCATGCCATATCTCCACCCAAAGTTTTTTTCTGACACATAAACACTGCAATTAACATCAACAGGTCATGCTGTAAACACCCTCAAAATGTCAAGTAAAAAGACCAAACAATGTCCGAGATATAACATTTTAACATTTGAGATTTTCATTTGTCAGACTGGCACAGTTCTGCAGCTGTTGACATTTAACCCACACAACAAGTGAAAACTACATCCATGACACTAAGGCTAGGTATCCTATCAATTTCAAGCCACCACCACAAGAAAACACTTCTGCAGAACGTAAACAGCGCCATGCCATATCTCCACCAAAAAAGAATTTCTGACACGTAAATACTGCAGTTAACATCCACAGGACATACCGTAAACACCCTCCAAATTTCAAGTAAAAAGACCAAACCATTTCTGAGATATTCATTACCAAAGATAAGTAACATGTCCCTATCTATTCCATTATAAAAAATCTGTCCATCTTGTCCCTATTTTGTGATCAAAGATTGCAATCAAAGAATTTGTAAGCTCGCGATAAATGAATTTTCAGGCTCACGAACAAAAAATTAAAAATCTTATCAATCAAAAAATTTAAGGAATTGCTGTAAACCACCACCATGATTCAACAGAACAAAGCCCCCTGAGTAAAACCCACCCTCATTTGACTTCCTAGGGCACCCGTGGGCTGAGAAAATTGATTGTTAACTTGGGCCATCTCGTCACTCACTCACAAAGCATGATTGCAATCGAAGAATCTTATGATCAAAGAATTTTCAGGCTCACGAACAAAGAATTAAAAATGGTGAAATGCGATTTTTTCACTGATTTGAAGCAAACCAACACCATGCCTCTATAGAATGAAGCCTGGTGAGCAAAACCCATACTCATTTGTGTCCCTAGCCCACCCCTGAAATGAGATATTAGTGTTTTTTAGGTCTTGATGCAAGCTCGCGATCGAAGAATCTCACGATCAAAGAATTTGCTGGCTTACAATTGAAGATTGTTAGCGAGCCACAAATTGAGATTTTAAAAGCTTATAACTCTATTTTTTTTTTACCGATTTGGATGAAACCAAAGACATGACTGAATAGATCAGAGCTCCCTGAGTAAAACCCATCCACATTTTACTTCAGAAGTGACTTTTGAGCTGAGATATTTGTGTTTTTCTGATCGTAAATTAAAAAACAAGATGGTGGACCTCGCGATCAAAGAATTTTGACAATTTTCAGGGACAAAGATTCTTGAACCATGAGGCTGCAAATTCTTTAATTGCCATGTGGGACCAGATGGCCAGAACCCCATTATTTGTTCACAAAACATACATATACATGTTCCCATTGACCTATAATGGGAACTTAACAGTGGCATAACTTTTGAATGCCTCAATATTTTTTCACCAAATGAAAAGCAGCATGTTCATCCACCAAAGCTCTTTCAAATAAAACATCATGCAGAGCAGCACACTAAACAACAGCCATGCAGGGCTACATCCAAAATCCCAAAAGCTAAAAGATAATTTTGCATTTTTCAGCGTTTTTGTACGCAAAGATCGTAAGTCTGACTGAAATGCAATTTGGTAAATCAAGAGATCTGCCATGCCCCACCACACATTCCAAATATCAGGCAAATCTGTTGAAAGGGTCCAAAGTTATTAACGATCAAACTTTTGACTTTAGTATGTAAGTGACCGCTGATCCCTAACTACAGTGGTGTGACCGTGCCATTGTAATGTGTGTGTATATATATATATGTGTAATAGCAGTGTGGTCGCACAATATATTTAGGGTTATGAAGGCACTTCTATGTTAAACCTGAAATTTTGCATGTTAATAACTTTGGACCCGTTCACTGGATTTGCATGACATTTGGTATGTATAGTGGGGCATGGTAGATCTCTTGATTTATAAAGTTGCATTTTGGCCAGACTGGTGGTTTTGGCACAACAATACACTGAAAAATGCACTTTTTCACCAGTTCTATGAGCATTTTTTTTTGGATTTTGTCCGTGGTTCTGCATAGCGGTTGTGTGGTCTGCCAGTCTGAAACTTGGCACGTAGAAATAACTTGTGTCAAGGAACAAACCACGTTTTGTTTGGTGAAAAAATATAAATCCATTCAAAAGTTATTTAACTTTTTGGCTCCCATTATAAGTCTATTGGGAAAATTTAAATGGTTAATTTGTGAAAGAAGAATTTTTTTTTTGTCATCTGGTCACTCCTCAGGATCAAAGAATTTGCAGGCTTGTAATCAATGAAACTTTGATCGAGAGAAATTTATTAATCGCAATGGTCACCATCTTGTTTTCAGTTTGGGGTTGGAAAAAATATATATCTTAACCCAGGGGTGACTTCTGAAGTAAAACTTGGATAGGTTTTGCTCAGAGGGCTACCTTCTATTGAGCTATGCCTGTTGTTTAATGTAGTTGTGTCAAAAAAAATGGAGGTTTAATGTTTTCTAATTCTTTGATTAGGACCCTACAAATTCTTTGGTTGCAAGCCTGCAAATTCTTTGATCATGAGATTCTTTGATCGCGAGCTTCGTTTGTGAGGGTGGGACAAGAAGGCCAGATTTTTTCTGGACCACATGTCTCTGGGAGGGAGCAGATAGCCCAAATTTCATGACCAGATGTCCCCTCATGATCAAAGATGATCTATAATCACGAGTTCGCAGTCTATTCTCATGATTAAAGATTTTTTAAAGGTGCTAAAACTTTAAAATTAAATACCTCGGAAATGGTTTGGTGTTTTAACTTGAAATTTGGTGTGTATTGAGGGGATTACCTGTAGATGTGAACTGTGGTATTTAGGTGTCAGAAAATTAATTTTCTGTTTCAGATATTGCATGATGCAGTATACTTTTTGCAGATAGCGTTCTCCATTGTGGTAGTGGTTGACATTTATAGGGTAGCTAGCCTTACTGCCCCTGAGGTAATTTTCAGCGCTAAGGTGTGTAAAATGTACACAGGTGCAGAATTATGCTCCCACCAATACATATGATATTCAGTACTTGTACTGTAATGTTAGGCAGAAATTTGCAAGTTGGTGGGAGCATGGGTCCCAAAGGGCCCCTCGCTCACACCAACTTGTGTGAGGTTGTACTTTTCTATGCTTTCTCAAAAAGTAAGGAAATTCTTTGCAAAAAGCTGCGTTAATGCATCATTTAGTGTTAAAGCACAAAAAGTCAGGAAAGAAGACCTATAGGGGTTTGTCCTTACCCCTATATTGTGTACCACCCCATCCTCTGCAGACTGACAGATGCCAGTGTATGTCATTGGGGTTGTGTGGCCTAAATGTGTATATATATATATATATATATATATATATATATATATATATATAGTATATCAACAAACTTTGTTAGTGCACCGTTAGGG
This sequence comes from Neoceratodus forsteri, assembly GCA_016271365.2. Classification (NCBI taxonomy): domain Eukaryota; kingdom Metazoa; phylum Chordata; order Ceratodontiformes; family Ceratodontidae; genus Neoceratodus; species Neoceratodus forsteri. Next base: position 662,383,377 of record CM028135.1, on the reverse strand, counting down.
CTGAAGTGTAAAAAGTAGGGAAATTTGATCATAGGGTTCCCGAGTATAAGACCTCACCCCCACCCTCGGCTTCCAAACCGAACACCTCACCCTCACCCTTGGCTTCCAACCCTACAGCCCTCCTCCACCCTTCACACTGGAACAGGTGTGAGGGGCGTACCTTGGGGTTGCAAACCTTATTGCTCACCCCATTGTTTTATTTTGTATCCATGTCAGGTTATTAACTGTTGAAATGGTGTAAGCATTATGGTTCACAACCTCAAGACAAACCCCTCACACCTGTTCCTGCAGGCATGGTGGAGGTGGGCCTTAGGGTTGGAAGCCGAGGATGAGGGTAGGGTGTTCAGGTTGGAAGATGAGAGTGGGGGCAGCATCTTATGCTTGGGAACCCTAAGATCACATTTCCCTACTTTTTACACTTCAGTTCTAATGTTGCATTAATTATGTTTTTTGTAATTAATTTCCTTACTTTTTCAGATAGTGTTATAGTATCCTTATTTTTTGTGGTTAATACATTTTATTGATTTGACTTATTAAGATGATACAAACATTAAAACTGTTGGATACATTGCAAAGATCTTACAGACTGTTACATATGTCTGTAGAAGCAGAGAACGGAACATGCTGGCCAAATAGTAATGAACTGAATATACTAGCCAGGTAAGCAGTAGGATAATACTCTGCACCTGGATGTACATCTATCCAGCTGGAGATTAATGTTGAAAGTATTAGCAGCTGGTGCATTGCATTGTGGCTAACTCATACAAACATATCTTACCGGTCCCCATTCTACTAGTTTCTGCAGGATTTGACAAAGCATCAGAAACTATGAGAGGTCCAGGGCCACTGTCCTCTACTTTAAGCCTACAGAGAACAAGAGATCACACACGCAAAGCAAACAGGTCTTCATTGTCAGTGAAGATACTATCCTTTACTGATATTATACCATGTCATCTGTAGAGCAGGGTCCCCTATAACTCAGTAACAATCTCTCCAGCACTTGCCCCAAATGCACCATGAGAGGAAACCATTATAGTAGCGTAGTCATGCCTATTCAGCCAATTCCCTCCCTAGATTTCAAAAACAGAAGGGGGGGAGTCCAGAAGTAGTATATTTAAAGAGGGTATTGCTCATAGTATGTGATATTCTGGCCAAGTTGGCAACTTGAGCCATGGAGGTAAGTACCTCCTTCAGTGAGAGGATTATCTGGGACCACTATTTACACAGTAGGAGTCTTTTAACCTGCATACTGAGTGTCAGAAGTAGTTTCAACTTGGAGAGATGAAGATGAGGGCCCGTTGTCCGGAGTCCTGATAACAGCAACTCAGGAGACTGAGGCACAGGCTTCCTAAGCATTTTGGACCCCATCTCACAGGTAGCCTGCCATAGGGGCTGGATCAGCCTGCAGGACCACAGTACATGGAACAGGTCACCTGGGGTTTCTTGACACCTCCAACACAGGTCAGACTGAGCCAGCTTTACCTTGGCAAGGACTACAGGAGTCCTGTACCAGGAGTGAATTAACTTGTTATGTATTAATTGACTACTGGTGTCAGGATATTCTCCCGTGAGCTAGTTTTAGACAAGAGCTCCACTCCAGGTTCGTAATAGGGGCGTGTAGTGCTTTCTCCGATCTATGCTTGGATTTCTCTGCTTGGGACTGGATGGTGCTCCAAATGGCCACATATACCCGGCTTGACTGTCTGCTTTCTAGGGCCACCCATGACTCAACCTGGGAGATTTCTTGCTCTTGGTGCTGCTTATGCCTGTACGTAAGGATCGCGCTTCTTATTTGAAGGAATCACCAGAAGTCTTTGGGAGAGATCCCATAAGAGCTCTACAGGCCCTCAAAGGAATTAAGGGTGTCTGTACCAGGAATGAGCATATCTTGAAGCAATGAGATACCACCATGTTCCCATGAGGGCCATGCAATTGATTGTTTATTGATAGTAATCTCATTATTGCCCTATAGTGGGATAAGTCTTAGGGGAGATGGGGAGGTGCCCAACTTCTTATGCAGCTTGGCCCAATATTCCAGAGAGGGACCTATGGTAGGATCAGAGCAAGTGCCCATAGGGGGATGGTTAAATAACAATAGTACCAAGTCAGTACACTGACATACCTCTCTCTCCATATCCAGCCACTGGAGAGCATTGTGTTCAGGGAAAGCAAACCATTTTAATGTCTGAGCTGGCTAAAAGGCCCATTTATACCCCTCTAACATGGAAGACCCCAGCCCCTTCTTACCAATGAGCTTTGAGCTTATTTCTACTGTACCTAGGTTTCTTACCCTCCCACAAAAAGGATTCCAGCAGGGTCTAACTTAGTAAACCAATAGCGAGGTATTTTCAAAGGAATGTGGGAGAGAAGATACATAATTTTTGGTGCTGTGACCATTTTAATTGTGGATATTTTACCTACAAGGGACAGTCAAAGAGATTTCCATCTGTCCAGTTCTGTACGAATGGATGCAAAAAGTTGTTTCATATTCAAGTCCCAGATTTTATGCAGATTAGGAGAGATAGTAATGCCCAAGTAGGTAATCCCCTCTGGGGCCCATTGGAGTCCATGTTGAGTTATCATTTGAGTGGTACACTTAGAGTTTAAAGGTAGGACCTCCATCTTGGCCTGGTTAATCTTGAGCCCTGAAAATGTAGAGAAATCTGATAAGGTGGACAGTAGGGAAGGGAGGGAGGTGACGATATTGGCTATAGGGAACAACAGGTTGTCTGCATGCATAAGAGTAGGGTATGCCCTTGTTCCCACCTGGACCCCGGAAATTAAAGGATTTTGCCTAATAGCAGCTGCCAGGGGTTCTACTCCCAAGACAAAAAGTAGTGGGGAAAGTGAGCAGCCCTGATGGGTACCCCTATCCAGTATGAATGGGGGAGACAGCATCATATTGGTGAGTATCCGTGCAGCTGGGGATGAATATATTGCCCCAATTCAGGCCCAAAACCCTGCCCCCAAGCCCATAGTGCAAAGTATTTGTTGGACATAGTCCCACTCCAGGGAATCAAAGGCCTTTTTGAAATCTATTGCAATGGCAGCAGCCGGGGAAGATAATGTTTGGGCCTTATGGATTAAATTTACCAATGATCTAATGTGTTCTACGATAAAGCGGCCCTTAACAAAGCCTACTTGGGATGGGTGGATCAAACCAGGAAGGAGAGGATTAAGTCTATTAGCTAGTATCTTAGCTAGCACCTTGCTATCAGCATTCAGTAGCGAAATAGAGTGGTAGCTGGATGCTTTAAGAGGGTCTTTACTTTTTTTTGGTAGGATAGTAATAGTCACCTCCCTAAGAGATGAAGGGAGAGACCTGTTTGCAATGACTCAGTAAATACTTGTTGTAATAATGGAGAGGTTGTGGGATGCAACAGCTGCCACACTTCAATAGGGAAACCATCCTCTCCTGGGGCCTTTCCATGTTTAAGGGAGAGGGAGGTGTCTGCCACCTCCTGGGTTGAGATCGGGGCATCTATGGCATTAGCCTGGGCTTCTGAGATTCTGGGGAGAGGTAGGGACTCCAGAAATGGGCGGACCCCCTGGGGGTCTGGGGCTCTGGAGGATTTATATAATGAGGAGTAAAAATCCATCATTATTTTATTAATACCTTGCACCAAGGTGTGGGTCCTACTACCTGAATCCTCTAAAGCCTCTATATGCCTTTCGGCTGGCTGCTTTTTGAGATGGTATGCCACCAGCTTACTCCCCTTTTCTCCCCCTTCCCAGTATTTATGCTTGAGTCTGATGATCAAAATCTCTGCCTCTCTAGAGACCATCTCATTCACTTGCATCTTCTGAGAAGTAACCTTGTGACCTGCCTCTGACCTAACAGAAGTGACGCGAATGGCCTAAAAAGCAAGATCCACTTCTTGGAGTTGGTGTTCAAGCTCCCTTAAATGTTGTTCCCTCCTATTTCAGCACTGGCTTGCATACCCCATTATCACCCCTCTTAGAGTAGCTTTGAATGTCTCCCATGTGGTACCCACAGAGGTATCTGCTATGAGGTTATGCCAAAGACATTCCATTGCTTCCTTTTGAAGCCAAGGGGGAAAGTCTGGGTCATAAAGTATCAATGGATTCAGTCTCCATGCCAGAGACATAGGGAGAGGGGGGCCCCATGTGAAGGCAAGATGTACAGGGGCATGATCCGAGATAACTAAGGGATGAATAAGGGTATTAACAGTGTTACTAGTAATAGTAGGAGAGGTGAGCCAGAAGTCTATTCTACTAAGAGAACTATGTACTGGGAAATGAAAGGTGTAGTCCTGCTGGGAGGGGTGAAACATTCTCGAGATGTCCATAAGGGCCAAATCTTGTTGTAACTGAGCCATTGCCATTACAACCCTGGAGTGGGGCTTAGTATTGGAAGGGGATCTATCCAGGAAAGGGTCCAGAGTAAGATTAAAATTGCCCCCTAATAAAATGGGGGTGTCTTCTGGAGCTATGGATCCCAGCACCTGGGCCAACTTGTGAAAGAAGGAGGGTGAGTCCTCATTTGGAACCTATATGTTACCCAGGATCAGAGGGCTCTCCCCAGTATTCATGTGTACCACCACCCATCTACCTTCAGGGTCTCTCACTTGCCTCTGCAACTTCCATTGAGTTGCTTGTGAAGCAGAATCACCACCCCTCTCTTTCTAGAGGAGGCCAAGGCACGTATGACCTGACTTACCCACTCTCTCTTCAGTCTCTCAGGATCCCCCCTGGTAAGTTTGGTCTCCTTCAGGAAGGTGACCCTCGCTCCCAGTCTCTTAAGGTGCCCAAAACTTGCTTCCTCTTGTTTGGGGTATTAAGCCCTCTGACATTCCATGTCAGACAAGTGATGTCACCTGTTAGTAATAGGGAGTAAATATTTAATTAAGAGATATATCAAGAACAACCAGCAGATAGGGGGCGAGGGCAGCCCAACCAGAAAAGGCAAATTTCTGTAGAGTGCCACCAGATAGGGAGAGAGTGGGTAAAGCCCATATACACTGCCCCTACCAGATGACCTTATACTAACAAATAACAAAACATTTGTGTGTGTCTCTTGTGAAACAAACATACATAGACACAATAGCAAACTATACACATTGTGCACAGTGTACCATGCAATTTGGGGGTATAGAGGTGTCTCTTCAGCTGCAGAGCCCTGCTGTAGGAAAGCTCCTATTCCCAGGGTGTTTTCAAGTGGTATCCATCCTTCCTTAGCACTACGGTGAGTGCAGGGGGGGAGGATTCCCCCCGAGAGAATCGAGCAACCCAATAAGAAGGTTGGACTATGTGGCTCATTGCAACCCCAGAGGGCTGAGAGAGCTGCTCCAGTGGTGTAGTTCAAAAGCTGGGGTAGTTAATGTGGGACTACACAATGCTCCCAATGAGGTGGGAGTTTGCAGGAAAGAAAGTGGGGGAGAACTGCTCACTATTTTGGTGAGCTTAGGGTTATTGCTGATGGGTGCTAATATGTTCTCACAACAAAACCTTGGTGGGGTCAGGCTCATCACACCTGTGAAGAGTGTACTGTAAGCCACCCAATGTGGTGGCTGGGAGACCTCCCCTTGATAGAAAAAAATAATAAACATGCCAGAGGGATATAGGCCTGTGCCATTCACCACTTAGGGCCTCACGTAAAATGCATCCAAGCTACCAAGTCAGCGCAACAGTTTAGGCATGCCGACACATACTTTCATATTATATGACACAGCTTTCCAGTGGACCTCACCCCCTCCACACACAAGTAAGTGAGGTAGAACCCACAAAAGTTCTGCTGTTTAATCAGATGATACAAAAAAGGCCTTCTTTGCCATCTAGACATGCCTGGACCTTTGATCAGGACATCCACTGAGAGCTTGTTGGTAGGCCTCATTGAATCCCTCCCAGTACAGAAGTGAAGCATTGTCTCTGCCATATGGCAGTACAAGTCGGGGGGTCATGGTTGGGGTGAAAAGGGGCTTGAAAGTTCACTTACATGGGTAACTCAGCAAAATGGTAGCAGATGGGTCAGCAAAGGAGATTGTCCACTGACAATCAATTTAGACACCCCAAACTCACCCCATACCTACAACTCCTCGGGGGATTAAAAGAACAGGAATTGAAAGAAAATAGAAGGATAACTAATTATCTGACCACGCCGGTGGGTTTTTCTCTGGTCGATTGCCCCGGAGATGTAGAGTGCTCAGGATGGCCCACATTGAAGAAGAGATCTCTCCTGCTGGTAGAGGAGGCCTCCCTCATAGCCTTTGGTGGATGCTGCCCTCTGCTATCTGTAGCTCCGTCCTGCAACTGATGAGGAGTTGCTGACGGTGACAGGTAGCTGGGCTGCAACATAGGAGTCGGCCTGCCTTCCACGGTCGAATTCACAATGCCTAGGTGTTGATACGGAGAGCTGGGGCATATAGCTTCATATCTATTAGCGGTGTGTTATGTCTGTAACAGATCGGGGGAGCTACAGTGTCTCTACATGTGGTCTCCTCTGTGTCGTCTTGCCCTTCTCCAAAGGATGCTCCCGGTGGCCATGTTTCTTTAAGGATTGCCTCTTTCAGTGTGCTTTTTGGGGGAGTTCCCGGTGTTGCTCCCTGAGGTCTTGACAAACTGCAGGCCTACTCACTGATGGAGAGGAGTGGCAATCCAACCTGTCAGTAGCAGTTTTTGCTTAAGAGGCTCCCGGAGTAGTGGTGGAGAATTCTTGTGGCCAGTTGCGACGTAAAAAATCCATGAGTGCATCAGGAGATTCAAAACTGTTTGGGACACCATTATGCATAACACTCATCAAGGCTGGGTAACACAAGGAAAAGGACAGTCCCAATACTGTGCATTTTATGCCTTTCCTCAGAGTATGCTCAGCGTTTGTTTGACAGATCCTTAAAGAAGTCCTGAAAAATGTGGACCCTATTCGATCTCCACACTACATGCTGTAACTCATGAGCTCTAGCTTCTATTTATCCCTAAAATCAATAAATCGGGCTATGATAGGTCATGGTCTGTCCTGGGCCTGAGACATGGGGCCTAACGTACGGTGTGCGTGTTCCATCTGTAGCGGTATCACTGGGTCCAAATGCAGCATTTCAGCGATGGCTAATTGTAGAAATCCCTCTGTATCTTTGCCTTCTACATGCTCAGGGAAGCCCAGGAAGTGAAGGTTATTATGGTGACCTTGATTCGCGAGGTCATCCATCTTACTGTGCAGCATCTGTATTGTCCATTGTTGTTCTCTTAATACTGCCTTTAAGTCCTAAACATGCCTGTCCATCACTAAGACCTGCTGTTCAGGATGTAGCATCATGGCTTCTAAATTTTGAACCACTTGGGTGTTACCATTAGTTGCCACAGTGACTTGTGCCATCTGGGTCATAAGTTGGCCAAACATTGCCTCAACTGACAGTTGCTTCCGGGTTTGTGGCAAGCATCCCTCAGCCATATTTTCAGGCCTACCTTGTCCAGGAGGCTCTTCAGTAAAATAACAATTTCCACACAGTAAATGAAGGCTTTTTGTATCAATGAAGCTAAATTAGTGTAGCTTGAGTATTACCCCACAAGTTACAGTAGAGTAAGGATATAATACCAGCTGGTAGAAAAAGGATTTTAAAGGATATTTCTCTCTGGGTTGTGGAGCTGATCTTTAAGCTGCCATCCTATTTAATGCCCTTTGTATCCTTATTTTACAATAGAAGCACAGGGTCATTTGGACTCTGCACTACCATCTCTTCATTGAGACAGTATAACATTATCCTTATGTTATGGTGGGAACACAGGGCCATTCGGGCCTTGCACTCCCATTTGTACAAATTACATAACTTGCACAAGATACTGTTATATTTTGTGCAAATTACATAATTTGTGCAAAATACTACAGTATCTTGTGAAAGTTATGCAACTTGTGCAAATTACAATTTTCGTGCCTGACAGTATCTTATGCAAGTTATGTAACTTGTGCAGGTTACAACCTTCCTGCCTGACATATACATTGTCCCATACGAAATAAATGGAAATTAAAAGTTTCATAACTTTTGAAAGGTATAATATTTTTCAGCAAACCATCAAAAGGCAACTCTATGAGGCAAAGGCTTTATACCCTGAACATTTCAGACCACTGCATAAAGCTGTTTCTAAGATACAGGTGGACAAAAACCATGTATAAAAACACTGATAAATTTATGATTTTTGATGCTCTGTATCTGAAAATCCACATAACCAATTCTTACAAAGTTTGGCAAGTAAAGAGACCTTCCCCTTGAGTTTATACATGTGGGAGGCAGTATGGCATGGTGGTTTAAGGCTCTGAGCTGCAAACCTGGAGACCTGGGGTTGAATCCCACAGCCCCCATTTGCATACTGTGTGACCCTGAGTAAGTCACTTAACTTCCTTGTGCTCCCAGGTCACACCTGTAAACAAGCTTCAGCTTAGTGTGTCTCTTCTGGTGAAAAATAAAATACATGCCACATTTCTTATGCATCTGTGAAACAGTTCCAAAGTTATTAGGGTTCAAACATTTGAGTTTAACATGTATTTTGTCCAAATTATATAACTTGCTCAAAATATTGTTGTATTTAGTGCAAATTACATAATTTGTGCAAAATACAACAGTATCTTATGCAAGTTATGTAACTTGGGCAAATTACAACTTTCGTGCCTGACAGTAATATGTGCAAGTTATGTAACTTGCACAAATTACAACTTTAGTGCCTGAAAAATAAATGTTCCCATAGTAAATAATGGGAAATTAAAAGTTTAATAACTTTTGAAAAGATTGATATTTTTGCACCAAACATTCAAAAGGCACATCTGTGAGGCAAGGGCATTCTACCCTGAAAATTTCCTATCACTAGCTAAAGTGGTTTCTGAGACACAGGTGGATAAATAATGTTAAAAATAAATAGTAAATGTAGGATTATTTGATGCGCTGTACCGCAAAAAACACAAATCTGATTCACACAAAATTTGGCACATCAGGAGACCTTCCAACAGGGAGTAGACATACCAAATGTCATGGAGATCCATTGAAGGGTAGCAAAGTTATGAAGATTCAAAATATGCATAACTGGATGACAGTGTGCGAAAAGTACTTTCACTTTCATTATATATAAATTTCCCCATAGGAAATAATGGTCAATTAAAAACATTATAACTTTAGAATGGATTATTACTTTTTCAGAAAACCTTCAAAAGGCACATCTGTGACCCAAAGGCTTTCTACCTTGAAAATTTCAGACCACAACATAAATACATTTTTGAGATACTGGTAGACAAAGAAATGTGAAAAAACTGGTAAATTTAGGATTTATTGACAGTTTCCATCTCACAAACCACAAAATGGATTTACATGAAATTCAGCAAGTCAAGGGACCTCTACCTGGGGATTATGCATGCCAAATTTTGTTCAAATCTGTTAAGTGGTTCCAAAGTTATTAAGGTTCAAAATGTGGGGTTTAACATAGAAGTTAGCACTGAACCTTAATATACTGGCTCTACTGCAAAAAAACTGCGTTAATGCATCATTTAGGGTTAAAGTATAAAAAGTCAGGAAATTAGACCTTTAGGGTTGCCCCTTCCCCAGAACTTACCCATCATCCCAAGATTGACAGCTAACGGGGTGCATCATTGGGGTTGTGAGGCCTAAATGTCACCCCATTCCATCTGAAATGACATTCACAAGCCACATTAAATAAGAATGGGGTGACATTTAGGCCTCACAACCCCAATGACACACCCCATCAGCTGAACAAAACCCACCCTCATTTGTGTTCCTAGGCCACCCCAGAGCTGAGAAAAATGTATTTTTACCTCACGATGCAAGATCACGATCGAAGAATCTCACGATCAAAGAATTTGCAGGCTCACAATCAAAGATCGTTAGCAAGCCGCGATCAAAGAATTTAAAAATGTTGTAACTCTACTTTTTGCCACTTTTACATGAAACCAAAGGCATGCATCAATAGATCAAAGCCCCAGAGTGAAACTCATGTAAGTTTTACTTCAAGAGAGACCCCAGAGCCGAGATGTTTGATTTCGTATAATTTGATTTGAAAAACAAGATGGCGGACTCGCGATCAAAGAATTCTCAGCGACAAAGATTCTTGAACCACGAGGGTGCAAATTCTTTGACCACCAGGTGGGAGCAGATGGCCAGAACCCCATTCTTTGTTAGCAAAACAACTATATAAATTTTCCCTTTGATTTATAATGGGAACTTAAAAGTGCAATTACTTTTGAATGCCTTAATATTTTTTCACCAAACTAAAAGTGGCATGTTTGGTCAGCCAAGCTATTTCAGATGAGCTATCTCACAGAGTGGCATGCCACATGATGGCCATGCAGGGCCACATACAAAATCCCCCAAACTGCCTCCGAAACTGGATAAGTTTACATTGTTCAGCTTGTTTGTGCGCAAAGACCGTGAGTCTGCCTGAAATGAAATTTGGCAAATCAAGAGATCTACCATGCCCCACAGAGCATACCAACTTTCAGGCAAATCTGTTGAATGGGTCCAAGGTTATTAACAAGCAAAATTTTGACCTTAACATAGAAGTGCCTTCATAACCCTAGATATAGTGGCTCAGCCGTGCCAATATAATATATATCTATCTATATCTATTTATACAGTATATCTATATCAATAGCTATAGCTATATCTATATCTATGGAAAAAGGAGTCAAGCTAAAAACTGTAGAATAAAACCATTTATCTATGATACTATGGTGATACCTTTATTTATCACCATAGTATCATATTTATCTACACAGTTCTCTTCAGAATTAATTTAGGATGTTCGGCCTCAGGAGCAGTATTAACCATATTCAAATGGGAATAACTTTAAAACAAAAGAAGATAGCATGATACTGTGAGCACGAAAATATTTCCACACAAAATTATCTACAAAATGAGTGATGTTTCATTTATATATATACCTAATATATTGTTTATGATTAGCAAGGAAACAGAAGAACGTGTAATTTTTGGTTCACTTTTTTGACAAACAAATGTGAATAACTTTAAAAGAAAAAATGATAGCATGGTACTGTGAGCACGAAAAATGTTCAACACAAAAATATCTACAAAATTAGTGGTGTTTCATTTATAGATACCATTTTGTTTTTTGTAATTAGCAAAAAACAGCATAAAATTACATTTTCTTTTCCTTTTTTGACAAATTATTTACACCTACCAAAGTCAAAATGTTCACCCAACATCTTAGCCTGTTGCATAAATGGAATACACGGTGGTTCAGTTGTAATGATGATGAGCCAGTAGAAGCCTAGTGACCTCTATAACTCTCACTCCTGCCTTCGCACTCGTGAGGTTACTTGAGGTCACTGGAAACTGTACACAATAAATGCATTATAACACATTGAACCACTTCATATCCCATATATATATATATTATGGTAGCACAGTAGTGCTACCATAGTTAGGGTTGAGGAGCCATTTCTATGTTAAACCCAAAATTTTGCACCTTAATAACTTTGCAACCATTTAATGGATTTGCCTGAAATTTGGAATACACAATCAAAAACCATAGGCCTTGGGATCTGCCAAGTTTTGTACTGCTCAGATATACAGCTGCGGAGTTATTAAGCATGATCTGTGCGCACGTTTACGCTTTTCTGGAATTCTACGGTCACGCCTACAGGTCGATGCGGTTTTGCCGCGACCGGTCCAAAATCTTCAGGGAGGCGGCTAGGGTCCCTGATGTGCCTTTCAAAGATTTCATGAAAAAATATTAAACGGTTCAAAAGTTATTCAAAAAACAGTTTCCCATTATAAGTCAATGGGAAAAGTTAACAAAAAGTTCGACAGTGTCGCAAGTGCACTTTTTAGTGTCGCAAATGGCCCTGTTAGTGTCGAAAATCCGCCATCTTGTTTTCAGTTGGTGATCAGAAAAATGGTTGGCATTTAAAATTGAGAACCTCTAGCAACCTAATTCTTTTTGTATTCACCTAGTCGGGCCCTGAGGATGCTAGCCATGTCTTTATTTTGGGGTAAAACACCCCAGAAATATGTTTTTCAAATTTCTGGAAAAAGTAGTGTCACAAAGTAGTGTCGCACTTGCGAAAGTGTCGCAAATTTTTGCGAAAGCTTTCGCTAATCACAACACTACTTTGCGACACTATGCCCAAAATAACAGTAATTCTTTGGCACTCTGCTGCAAAGGAACGGTTGGGAGTTTTAGGCTGAAATTTGGAGGAAATGCAGAAGACATCTCACAGATGTGCCTTTCAGTGTTGTATTGAAAAAATATTACACAGCGGCAAAGTTACTGCACTCCAAAGTTGACGGTTTTTCCCATAGGATAACATTACAGCGCTCGACGCATTATAGAAATCCTTTGGATCCCTGCTGCAAAATAACGGTTTGGTCTTTTTTCCTGAAATTTGGAGGGAAGACAGCCAACAGCTCACAGATGTGCCTTTCAGTGGTTTGGTAAAAAATATTACAGGAGGCAAAGTTATGGTGCTCCGAACTTCTCCTTTTTCCCATAGGATAACATTACAGCATTAGCCACCTTTCCAGGGCCGATAATAGAAACAGTGAGACACGGACTTTTCGTCGGAAAACTTCTTAGCCCCCTAATAGGGGTTAAGTACAAAACTAGCCAGGACAGTCATAAATCATATGACTTTCAAATTTTTTTTCTACATCATACGGTTCCAGAGATATAACTTATTTAGTATTCCAAGTCCTCATTTTCTGCTCCGATACCCATTATTATGCATACATTCTTTGTACTCACTGTCTTTCTCTATTCAGCTTTTGGGGAAAACCAGCCTGTGCGCTTACATTACTGTTACCATTGCCCTTTCCACTTGCGGTTCCATGCCCGTTTCACTTACCGATGATGTCTGCGCCACCATGTGCGTCATCCTTTGCGTTTTCATTTGCTCTTGCGTTTCTGTTACTTTTTTGCCATTTGTGTGCACCATACTGTTTCTCTTTCTGTTTCACTTTGCGTCACCATGCCGATTGCCATTTCCATTTACAGGCAACATGTTACTATGTGACAAGACATCACGTGGCACACCATTCCAGTCTACGCCACCATGTTTGTTACCCTTTCTGTTCTCATTCGCACTTGCATTACCTTGTGCACCACTGTTAGCACTTCTGTTTGCATTGCTGTTCCTGTTACTATGCCACAAGACATCATGTGGTGGGAGTGTGGGGCCCTTTGGACCCCGTGCTCCCGCTGCCGCAGTACGTGCTGGGAGCACGGGGCCCTATGTGCGTTATTCTTTGCGTTTACATTTGCACTTGCGTTTCTGTTATTTTTTGCCATTTGTGTCTACAGTACTGTTTCTTTTTCTGTTTCACTTTGCATCACCATGCCCATTGACATTTCCATTTGCAGGCACCATGTTACTATCTGATAACACATCACGTGGCAGACCGTTCCCGTCTATGCCACCTTGTGCATTACCCTTTCTGTTCTCATTCATGCTTGTGTTACCATGTGTGCCACTGTTAGCATTTCTGTTTGCATTGCTGCTCCTGTTACTATGCCACAAGACATCATGTGGTGGGAGTGCGGGGCCCACCACCGCATTATGCGCTCCCACCGCTGCATTACATTCACTATTTCTCATTTTCATTCTCAAAAAGAAGGGAAATTAGAGGCAAAAAACTCTGTTTAATGCATTAGTTAGGGTTGTTCCACAGCAACAAAAGTGAGGAAATTCGCTGTTAGGGTTGAAAACCCTAACTCCGAATTCACCCCCCCCAGCACCACACACACACACACACACACACACACACACATTCAAGTAGGGGAGAGGACCAAGTCAACACAACCAATGACAGACATCCAGCAAAAGGTGACAGAAATAACAAACAATTGTCTAAATGTACTACGAGACATCCCCACCCACCTGACCAGGTACTGCATGCTCAGTGGAGATCAACAGCAAAACTGAGGCCATGTACAACAAATGTACACATCCCTGATTGCAGCTGCACACAACGTACCACACTTAGTAGTTGCATGGCCTTACCTACCGATGCTCCACACCAGACCACACCACATGTGGTGGGCCACCTGAGCAATAGAGTTCAGCAAAACCAAGGAGTTGTACAGGAATAATATCTCTGATTATAACAAGGGTTTGAGAAATGCAGCTTTCTAATTGACTGTAAACATTGTAACAGCCTTATGTTTAGTTTTATTAACATACATGTAGAGCCTAACCATATGATGAACATGGTTTAATGTTGTTTAAAAACAGTTGTATTATGATAGCAATAAAGCCACTCCCAGGTATTATGTTAATGGTCAGTTTATCACTGTCTAGCGACATGTGGCACTCGCTATGCCTCATTCAACATTAAACCACTACAGGGTGATTAACAGACCATTTAACATAACTGTTGGTCATGCCTTATTGCTTAATTGTCTTTATGAGTAGATACTCTCCCTCTGCTAGGCACTGCAGCAGCTTTGCAACACAGTGTCCCACCCAGTTACACCATACACTGTCTAGTTACTGGAGAATGGCTGTGAATATGAACTCATGAAGATGAACAGTGTAACTTGATCATTACAGTCATCGAAACCCTAGTGTGCTTATAACTGACAGAGTCAGTGATAGAGGATAACCCCTGCTGTCCTAGTACACTTACCCCATTGTGAATGAAATCAATACTAAAAGACATTCTGTTTATATCTACACCATACCTACTTGATTCCTGTTGTACCACAATTAACATAGTTATCACTTTGATAGCATCAGTGACAGAAGTGTGGCAAACCCAAACAGCAGTCATACAGCCTGAGTATGAAACAACTGTTAAAAAAAATTACACTGTGTCCATAAGTGGCATAGATCACTCATTGCAACAATAGTAAATGTATTACTATTTGAATAAGTTAGTCATCACAGATGCAATGAGATTGTCTTAATCAGGTACAACGTACTCAGAAAGTGCCTACAGGAAAATCTATCCTATATACATCTCCGATACAGGTACATCATTGTTGGCTCAGTAGTGCTATGATATTTAGAAGTTGCTTGGCCTGATCAATGCAAATACAATGTTTCTTACAAAAAAAACTTACTGCATCTTTAGTATTGAAACACACTGAAGGTCTATGTATGTACATCAGCAGTACACCTTCATCAGTAAGAATGCATCTGATACTGGCAGTACGAATTTCACAGCGTTGAACAGGCAATGCTCTTCCATATGTTTACATCAGCCTCTCTATGTTGAGTAAACCATTGCAGTAAATATACAACTATGTAAATCACCTACTAAATGTATCACTACTTTTATCTTGAGCATGCTAGTGTCTTGTAGTTAATTTATGTGCTTCTCTTAATTAATGTATACTCACTATTGTTAAAACCTTTCTACAACTGTCATCATGCACCTTCAGCATTTATGTTGAATAATGGCACAGTACCAGTTGTGGTGTGGTTGGGGCATCGGTAGGTAAGGCCATGCAACTACTAAGCGTGTGCGTTGTGTGCAGCTGCAATCAGGATGTGTATGTTTGGTGTACATGGCCTCAGTTTTGCTGTTGATCTCCACTGAGCATGCAGTACCTGGTCAGGTGGGTGGGGATGTCTCGTAGTACATTTAGACAATTGTTTGTTATTTCTGTCACCTGCTGCTGGATGTCTGTCATTGGTTGTGTTGACTTGGTCCTCCCCATACTTGAATGTGTGTGTGTGTGTGTGTGTGTGTGTGTGTGGTGCTGGGGTGAATCGGAGTTAGGGTTTTCAACCTAACAGCTTAATTTCACTTTTGTCGCTGTGGAAACAACCCTAACTAATGCATTAAATGGAGTTTTTGCCTCTAATATATATATATATATATATATATATATATATATATATATATATATATATTTATAAAATGGGTAGGGAAATTTCAGCAATATTATTGGCTGAACAACATCACATGACCATGCGTATATCAGAGCGTGACCGCTCACCTGCACTTTTACCCTCCAAAACAATGTTGACATTTTATAAGATAGATAAACTGCTCTGAGGTGTGTGGTCAAGCTCTGTTATATGAACACCTTGGGTGGTTGATGCACTCAGTCTGTGGCCTCGTGTGTAACAAAGCACACCAAGGTGTGAGTATATCAGAGTGCAACCGCACACCTCAGAGTGGTTTATCTATTTCATATACCTATATCTATATCTCTCTATCTATATATATATAGATATATATATATATATATATATATATATATATATATATATATATATTCTTTGCAAAAACTTTGTTAATGCATCAGTTTGGTTGGATACCACATTGACAAAAGCAGAGAAAAGAGGTGTTAGGGTTTCCAACCCTAATGCCCCACCCCCAGGGATCACACTCTTATCACCTCACCCCATCCCCCCACACTCCACACACCAACAGGCATTGGGGTGTGCCATAGGGTCATAAGGCCAAACGCTCACCCCATTGCCATATACTGTAGCATGTAAACATGTTTACACTTGGAATGGAGTGAAAGTTGGGCAGCTGGCCCTAATTCTCACCCCATTCCATGTGTAAACAAGATGAGATGGTATAGTTTAAGAGAATGGGGTAAGAGTTAGGCTGAATGACTCCAAGGCACACCGCAACACCTGTTGGTGTGTGGAATTTGGGAGGATGGGTGGGCTCGTAGGGTTGGTAACCCTAACACTGAATTTCCCAGCTTTTTTTGGTTTAATAAAAACCCTAACTGATGTTTTAACATAGTTTTTTGCAATGAATTCCCCTTCTTTTGAAGAAAGTGTAATATGACTTGCATGTGGTTGTTTTCAAGATACGTGCACTGAAAGGTGCTGCAGGTGTCACAGTTCAACAGACACACATAACTGGGGTATTTTCAGGATTTTTTGTCACCCTATTTTCAAACATAACATTTTGGAGACCCCACCTCATGAACAATGTCACTCATTTTGTTAATCTGTAGTGAAAGTTGAGTTCACATAGGGGATGGTGTTGCAATGGTAGGGTGGTTGGGGTGGGACCAATGACCCTAAGTCACACCCTGATGCTTGCTGGTGTGTGGGGGTGGGGGTGCAATTCCAATGGTAGGGTTTGGTATGGGATGAGTACAACAGTTGCAAACCCTAACATCCAATTTCCTGACCTGTATCACTTTTGTTGAAGAGCTATGTGTAGAACCATAACTTTGTTTTAAATAAAGTTTTTTGTTAATTAATTTCCTTACTTTTTGAGATAATATAATAGTATCTTTATTTTGCTGTGTGAGCACAGGGTAGTGGAAACACAGGGGTCACAGGCCACTGCTCTTCCATGCATTAAATTATGAGGAGGCATAGCAAAATTGCAGCAAATAGTTATAGCTGTGGCATCTTAAATAATTTTCACCCCAAATGGTCAGCATAATCTTTTTATCACCTCACTGCATTTACCCAGTACAGAACATTTTCAAATCCCAGTCAAAATGAAATTCAGTGCAATTGTAATGCCATTCCATGCCACAGGTGTGGAACAACATTTTTCACAAGATTTGAAAACTGACAACTGTACTGTTCATGAGGTGGTGTGAAAAAATGGCAATGTCAAATATTTGGAGTGAAAATAAGACAAATTGCCAATGATATGCATGTGCATGGAAAAATTACAGTAATGTCATGAAACTTGGGTATTGTTAGGTATTTTTGCACCAGATTTACAACATGGCCTTTCTGGGACCCCACCTCATGAACACCAACAGTTTAATTTCATTACTCCATCCCAAAAGGTGATTTTGTGCAGCCACTGTGCCATTCCACACCAGTGCTGCATAAGCACATTTTGGGCAGGATGTGAGAAATGTCAGGTGTACTGTTCATGAGGTGGTATGAAAAACTGGAAATGTTGAATATTTGGAGAGAAATTATTACTTTGCCAAAGTTACACACGTGAGTAGTGAAATTTCAATGACCGCACGTAACTCAGGCTTTTGTGGGTATTTTTGTACCAAATGTTTGTCATGGCCTATTTGAGACACTACCTCATCAGCAGTGTTACTGTGATTTCATTAGTACATTACAAAACTAGATTTAACACAGCAACTGTTCCATTATGCACCAAATGTGCAAAAACACATTTTTGGCAGGATGTGAAAAATGACAGCTGTACTGTTCATGAGGAGGTGTGAAGCAAATCTCAATGTTGAAAATGTGGAGTGAAAAGATTAAAAATTGGAAAAGTTATGAGCGTGCATAGAAACTGTACAATGCACACTCATAATGCAGTCATTTTTAGGAAATTTTGCACAAAATTTTCAACATGGGCCTTTTGGGACCTCCTCTCATGAATACTGTTACTGTCATTTCATTAATCAGGCCTGAAAGTTGATTCCATGCAGTGACTAAGAAATCACCTTTCTGTGCTGAATATCAAAATGACAGGGAATGTTTTCATGTGGTGGGGTCCCAAGAACCCCATGTTGAAAATATGGGGTAAAAATTTCTAAAAATGGCTGAGATATCAACATAAGTTGAAAACATCTTTGACAGCCATAATACAGAGACTACCTTGGTTCCTCAGTTTGAATTTGGGCTTTGAAGAGTGCAGAAGTGTTCTGGTCCAGAAAAGATTGCTGCTCCCAACCTCTGGAGGTAAGTATGGGTAAGGGGGGGTGCGGGCAGGTGGGCTCTGAGTAGATGGGTGGGGATGGCTGTTGTGGGACTAAGGAGATGATGAGGGACTATTTTCTTTATTACAGGTTTAGAAAATAAAAGACATTGGGGGACTGTTTTCTTTATTTAAAGGAAACTAAAAAGTAAATGTGGGCACACTGGGGAGGGTTCCCAGAGTGCTGCTTGAGTGGGGGGGATACTTAATGCTGACAGTGGAATTGGGCACCGCCGTGGGCAATAGAAGTGGGCTCAATGGAGACATCCAACATTGGGAGTTGGCATCCTGGTGTTAAAAAAATAATATCAATTAAATTAATAATTTTTTTACACTGCTCGTCACGCTCCTCAGTGTGCCACAGTAATGGAGAGGGACTATCAATGCTGACTCGGGGATTGGGCACCCTGATGTTGGTGAAAGTGAGCACTTCAGTGAAGGATTCTGCATCAAAAATGGCTGAATGCAGGATTCTGCATTGAATTAAAAAAATGTTGGGGACTGTTTTTCTTTTTTTCAGGGGAAGAAACAGATTTTTGGAACACTGGGGGTTGGCTTCCCAGTGTCCTATATTATTGGGGTGAAGAGGAAGTGATGCAGGATTCTGCATCATAAAATGGTAGTTCAATGCAGAATCCTGCATAGAGGTATCATTTATGCAGGCTTGTGCATCAGTGCTGGGTACTTTGTGGACACTGGGAGTGGATTCCCAAGTATTCCACTGTACTGGGCAGTTTGGGGACCCAGTGAGTGGGCTCCCGTGTGTCTCACAGTCATTTTCTGTGTGGGGATGCTGACCTGCACCTGTTCCCTTCAGCAGGACATTTTTGCATATAGCCCTGTGGCATACAGCTAGTCTAACATAGAATCATATGCCCATTACTAAACTTCAGCATAAAATCCTATGCCGGGGTGCTGCTCTGACATAGAATCCTATGCTGCCAGGGACATCTATATTTTGCCCATAGGAAAAAACAAAGTTTAATAACTTTGGAATGGATTAATATTTTTTTACCAAACCTCCAAAGGCACATCTGTGATGCCAAAGGATTCTACCATGACAATTTCAGCCCTGTAGCTACAACCATTTCTGAGATACAGGTTGACAAAAAAACAACCAAAAACATAAAAATCTCAGTTTTGCTAACACTCTGTATCTCAGAAACCACAAAAGGGATTCAAACCAGATGTGGCATATCAATAGACCTCTGTCTTCCAAAGATGCATGCACAATTTCTGTTGAACCTGCCTAAAGCTATTTATTACCTTGCATAAAATGGCCTTTAACATTAACTGCTCGCATGAACTCTAACTATACTGGCGCTACCACACCAGACAAATATATTCTTTGCAAAAAATGTAATTAATGTATCAGTTAGGGTGAATACCACCATGACAAAAGCAGGGAAATGAGGCATTAGGGTTTCAAACCCTAACACCACACCCCCAGGGTTCCCACCCCTACCACCACACCCCAATCCTCCCCCACCCTCCACACACCAAAAGGCATTGGGTGTGCCATTGGGTCACCAGGCCTAACTCTCACCCCATTCCACATGTAAACAAGCTTACATACTACTTTATAGGATAAAGGGAGAGTTAGCCAGATGACTCAATGGCACACCCCAGCACCTGTAGGTGTGAAGGGTGGAGGGAGGATGGTGGTAGGGGTTGAACCTGGTGGGGGGGTGTTAGGGTTGGAAACCCTAATACATCATTTCCCTGCTTTTGTTGCTGTAGTATTCAACCTAACTGATGCATTAACAAGGTTTTTCCAAATAATTTCCGTTCTTTTTCACATAGTATAAATGTATCCTTATTTTACTGTGGGACTGCAGGGTCCTTCAGACCCTGTGATCCCATCCATCCATCCAGATAGTACAACAGTATCCATATGTCATGGTGGGAGTGCAGGGTCCTTCAGACTCTGTGATCCCATCCCTCCATCAAGATAGTACAACAGTACCCATATGTCATGGTGACAGCGTAGAGTCCTTTGGAACCTGTGCTCCCATTCTTCCATTGAGATAATACAACACTGTCCATATATCATGGTGGAAGCATAGGGTCCTATTCCTCCACTGAGATAGTACAACAGTATCCATATGTCATGGTGAGAGTGTAGGTTCTGATGAGAGAGTCTTGTTTTAAAAAATCACCGATATTTTGCAAAAATCTCAGCTTAGACTTACATGTGCAAAAATCTAGCATGTTTGTGAAAGTCTTGTTTTTACAAATCACCCATATTTGTCAACATCTCAGTTTTAACTTTATTTGTGAAAATCTAGCATTAACAAAAGTCTTGTTTTAGCAGATCAGCCATATTTGCCAAAAACTCAGTTTCATGCTAAATGCTTAACTTTTCACATAGGAAATAATGGGAAATTAAAAACTTTAATAACTTTTGAACAAATTTATATTTTTCATCAGACCTTCAAAAGGCACATCTGTGACTTAAAGGCTTTCTAACCTGAAAATTCAGCCCACAGCATAAAGCCATTTCAAAGATCCAGGATGACAAAGAAATGTCAAAAAAATCCAGATTTTTCTGTTTTTTCAACATTTTGTATCTCAGAAATCACTCAACAGATTCCCATCAAATTTGGCAGTGCAAGAGTCCGACCCACAGAAAACCCATAAGTCATGAGTGGTGATGCTGTGAGTTAGTTATGAAGGTCTTACTACTCATGTGTGGAGATAAATGTGTTATTCCACTGCAATCCATTATGTATTTGATATATACCATACCATTTCTGATGTTTTCAATGGTGTTTTACCTTGTTTTAGCTTAAAACTGCCTTTTTTTCAATTGTAAGTTCTCTATCTGGCCCATTGTTCTCTGTGTTCTGTTTCCAGTTTCTAAGTGAAAATAACTTGTTCTAAGTGAAATATATGGTGTTCTAAGCAACAATTAATATTTATCCCAAAATAACATGATTTAGTTACCCAGTATATTCACCACTAGTGTGAGATATATATATATATATATATATATATCTATATATATCTATATATATATATATAGATATATATATATATATAGATATATAGATATATATATATATTCATGGCAAAAAACTCTATTTAATGCATCAGTTAGGGTTGTTCCACAGCGACAAAAGTGAGGAAATTCACTGTTAGGTTGAAAACCCTAACTCCAATCACCCCCAGCACCACACACACACAGACACACACACACACACACACACATAGAAGTATGGGGAGGACCAAGTCAACACAACCAATGACAGACATCCAGCAGCAGGTGACAGAAATAAACAATTGTCTAAATGTACTACGAGACATCCCAACCCACCTGACCAGGTACTGCATGCTCAGTGGAGATCAACAGCAAAACTGAGGCCATGTACACCAAATGTACACATCCCTGATTGCAGCTGCACATAACGTACCACACTTAGTAGTTGCATGGCCTTACCTACCGATGCCCCACACCACACCACAACTGGTACTGTGCCGTTAGTCAGTATAAATCCTGAAGGTGCATGATGACAGTTGTAGAAAGGTTTTAACACTAGTGAGTATACATTAATTAAGAGAAGTACACAAATTAAGTACAAGACACTAGGATGCTCAAGATAAAAGTAGTGTTACATTTAATATGTGATTTACATAGTAGTACATTTACTGCAACGGTTTACTCAAGATAGAGAGGCTGATGTAAATGTATGGAAAAGCATTGCCTGTTCAACGCTGTGAAATTCGTACTGCCAGTATCAGATGCATTCTTACTGATGAAGGTGTACTGCTGATGTACATACATAGACCTTCAGTGTGTTTCAATACTAAAGATGCAGTAAGTATTCTTTGTAAGAAACAGTGTAATTGCATGGATCAGGCCAAGCAACTTCTAAATGTCATAGCACTACTGAGCCAACAATGACGTACCTGTATCAGAGATGTATATAGGATAGATTTTCCTGTAGGCACTTACTGAGTATGTTGTACCTGAGAAAGACAATCTCATTGCATCTGTGATGACTACCTTATTCAAATAGTGATACATTTACTATTGTTGCAATGAGTGATCTATGCCACTTATGGACACAGTGTAATTTTTTTAACAGTAGTTTCATACTCAGGCTGTATGCCTAGTGTTTGGGTTTGCCACACTTCTGTCACTGATGCTATCAAAGTAATAACTATGTTAATTGTGGTACAACAGGAATCAAGTAGGTATAGTGTAGATATTAACAGAATGTCTTTCAGTATTGATTTAACTCACAATGGGGTAAGTGTACTAGGACAGCAGGGGTTATCCTCTATCACTGACTCTGTCAGTTATAAGCACACTAGGGTTTCGATGACTGTAATGATCAAGTTACACTGTTCATCTTCATGAGTTCATATTCACAGCCATTCTCCAGTAACTAGACAGTGTATGGTGTAACTGGGTGGGATACTGTGTTGCAAAGCTGCTGCAGTGCCTAGAAGAGGGAGAGTATCTACTCATAAAGACAATTAAGCAGTAAGGCATGACCAACAGTTATGTTAAATGGTCTGTTAATCACCCTATAGGGGTTTAATGTTGAATGAGGCATAGCCGAGTGCCCCATGTCGCTAGACAGTGACAAATTGACCATTAACATAATACCTGGGAGTGGCTTATTGCTATCATAATAAAACTGTTTTTTAAACAACATTAAACCATGTTCATCATATGGTTAGGCTCTACATGTATGTTAATAAAAACTAAACATAAGGCTGTTACAATGTTTACAGTCAATTAGAAAGCTGCATTTCTCAAACCCTTGTTATAATCAGAGATATTATACCTGTACAACTCCTTGGTTTTGCTGAACTCTATTGCTCAGGTGGGCCATCACATGTGGTGTGGTCTGGTGTGGGGCATCGGTAGGTAAGGCCATGCAACTACTAAGTGTGGTACATTGTGTGCAGCTGCAATCAGGGATGTGTACGTTTGGTGTACATGGCCTCAGTTTTGCTGTTGATCTCCACTGAGCATGCAGTACCTGGTCAGGTGGGTGGGGATGTCTCCTAGTACATTTAGACAATTGTTTGTTATTTCTGTCACCTGCTGCTAGATGTCTGTCATTGGTTGTGTTGACTTGGTCCTCCCCCATACTTGCATGTGTGTGTGTGTGTGTGTGTGTCTGTGTGTGTGTGGTGCTGGGGGGGGTGAATTCGGAGTTAGGGTTTTCAACCCTAACAGTGAATTTCCTCACTTTTGCTGCTGTGGAACAACCCTAACTGATGCATTAAACTGAGTTTTTTGCCATGAATATCCTGTATTTTTCAGAACTATTACTCACTATAGTACATGATTTATAGTTGTAAGAATACTGCACATACATAAAAAAATGTTCCAATATCAGGAATACTTCAACTCTTGTAGTTGCATTTACTGTTATTAACAGTAACAGTAGTTCACTGTGAATCATATTGTTTTTATAACTTTATTAATTGTAATTTGTCATTGTTATTCCGTGTAATATTTTTTATGTAAAAGTGTCTTACTCCTTTTCTTTGTGAGCACATATGTAAAGAAAAAGATGTACATAACTAAAAGACTATATGACATGACATGGACACCATTAGTTCATCTACTGAACAAATGGATATGTTACTGTAGTAACTTGATATTTGATAGAGTGCTTGTACTACCAACTGAGGTGGTACCACCAATCATGTGAACAGCGGTGGAAGAGGTTTGCTGGTACTGAATACCTAAATTTGTTGTAAGTATGCCAACACAGACATTTCACTGTTGTACTAGCAGGTACATACTTATCTTCATCATGATACACATACACACATTCTGTAGCAGTAGGTGTATGAAACAGCAACAGTGTGCCACAAATAGTGTAACGTAGCATTGTCACACATCTAACTTACTTCTATGGAGAATCCCAACTCTAATACCACAATAGTGTGGTATGATCTTTCACCAAATGAGAAAATCACAGTTGTATAAATCTTGTTCAAACTATTTTGAAGAAACATCTCCACTACACAATAACACACCAAACACAAGAGAGTATAAATTCACTTTTTTTTACTTTCAAAATATTTTATATATAAAAAATGACAAACACAAATATTTTTCTTTTTATAAACAATACAAAAATATATATTTACAAAAATAATATTCATACAGCCAAAAAAAACTTATTAAAGTGTGTATTGCCTCATACATAAAAATAAATATTTAATTAAAATACATTTTTTTTACATACATAAAAAACATATAAAAAATTTTCTTTTTATTTTGTAAGTTTTGTGCAACACTTGCGAGAGGTGTATGCACTGCTTGAGGCAATCCAGGCTGGAAACTGAATTCGATGTGGAGGCACAAAGGAAGTGGAAGCTGTTGCCTCCTCCGGATGAGATACCGGACTACTATGAAGGGTGGTTAGTTTCGCCCAGGGAAGCTGCAGGAACAGATGGTGTTGGTGGAGGTGAAGCACTGCTACTCGCCACAGCACCATCAGCCACTGCTACAACTGGCTCTAGCATGAGGTTGACAGTCTGCTGCTGTGCATCCAAGAGAGACTGGATTCTGTCCAGCCTCTCAAGGATCACAGTGTTTTGCTCACGCAGACTGCCAGCCTCGCGTGCAAGCCGTCTGTAGCAGCGGCAGTGGGCTTTGCATTTTCGCAGTCGCCGGCGCCCTATAAAGATTTAAAAAAAAGTAATGATGAATATACAACACAAATTAAACAGTTATGACTTTCAAATATTTAACTTCAAATATTTCTTAGCTACTGCAATATCATAAATGCATTCATTTCAGTTATGATAATATTTTTAACTATGATGCTAAACTATTTTGCTATCTTATTTCTGTCTCTGTCATACGTGATTATCTATATAATCTAATGAGCTGACAACATAAAAAAAGTATAGTTAGCTGTGGCTTAGAATGCTACTCTTTTATTTTTTTTTTCAGTACTCTTAAATATTCAGTATGTACATACTTTTGCATTATCAACACTATTATACCATACAATTGAAATACATCCTCATCAAGTGTGAGCATTTTTACTTCACCATGTCTGCCTATAATGTGTAGTCATCTCTGCACTAAAAAAACAAACTACTTTGACGTAAACACTATCTTAATATATAGATTGTGAAAATAATATGCTTAAAAAGCATACAAAAAAATCCTTGTAATACCATCGCTCCTGGAGCGATAATACTACTGTTGGTAAGCGATAATACTATCGTTCGGGTGCCGTAATAGTATAGTTCAGCACCCGATCAATAGTATTATCAAGAAAGCTGAAGAGCGCATGCGCAAGGGTATCCCCGACATTTCACAAAGCGTGCCCTCTGATTGGCCACTTTTCCTCTGTGGGTGGGCAGAAGGAGTCTGAAAACATGGCGGCTTGCTCGCTCGCTTAGCAAGACAATCTTCCGTGAAGCAACCATTTTTGGGGTTTTTTTTTAGGTTGAAAACCATTTGACAACTGCACTCACTCTGGGGCTCCTCTGCTCGCTTGATACTGCCACTGACCAAAAAAAAATCGTCTAAATGAAGCCCACAGCAGCCACTCGTCCACACAGGACTGGGGAACCCTGCCAGCACGCACATCCACCCGCTAACTCCACTGCTGAAATGGAGGTGAGTCAATTCACCTTGTAGCCATATATTAAAAAAAAAATAACAAATAGGTTCTGGCATTACAAGGTAGTAATTCCATCTCGAGGTTCTGGGAACACATGAAACCTCTCAAGCTTCGCTCTTGAGGTTTTCTGTGTCCCCAGAACCTCTCGATGGAATTACTACCTTGTAATACTCCAGAATCTATCTATTATTCTATTTATAATATAATTTTCATGTGTACACAATCATGATCACTTTAATGATAGTTTGAGAGCAAACAGTATTTTTCCCGTATTTCAGCCCCTCATCACACGTCACTGCTTTAAATAATTAAGTCACTGATATGACATGGCGCTCCAAAACCATACCAGAGATCTTCAAGTACATAAAGACCATAAATGACAGATTTCTAGGTAGCATAACTATAAGACATTCAGACAACTAACCTAAAACTTAAACTGCAGTATGGTAAAATCAACTCAAAATAAAGACATTTAATTCATTGCTTTACCGTTGGATGCCCATAATGTCTATATCACTGTGCTTTTGTACTGCCACATGGTAAAATTCTTCAAAACGATGTGGCACAGCAGTAATAAGGTTCTTCAATGTACTATCTGACATTTAAGCAATAATGCACTCCAGGGTAAGTGTTGTGGTGTGATAACATTGTGCCTGGGGTCATTAGACAAGAAGCCACAGGCCAAGTGCAACTAATCACCCCAAAAGTAACATTATCCCAGCACAACACACACCCCAAATGACATTATTCTATTATACAATGGCTTGTTGGTACTAATAAAACAAAACATTTTTACAAAAAGTCTTAAAAAGTATTTTACAATTTGATTTCTCAATGGTCTTGCACAATGAATAGAGATCAGTCCCACTGTAATGTTATTGTGTGTCTGCTATCTCCTGCTGCACCCAACCCCTCCCAGGAAAGTACAGCAGTCCACACACTAACATCCCAATATGGAACTGGGTAATATTTTTTTAATAAGTATTTTTTTTTTGAATGGCTTCAAAATCAACCGCAGGGCAGTTGAGGAGCCGTAATACCAGTTACGTGTTGTTTGAGCACTTACTGATTTCCAGGAGTGCAGTACAGTTTTGTGCACTGCCTATTTGAATGTGACTGTCATTTTATCGATAATTTGTTTAATTTACAATGTTCGTGGTAACAGTGCAGGAGTTCGACAAAGTGAGCGGTAATCACAGGACTGTGGCAATCTGAAAGGCCTCGTGCTCCTGCTGACGTGGAAATTGAAATGATGTCTAAAATGACATTTTTTTTTAGTTAAAACATCTGTTTATAGTCAGGGATAATGTTGGTGAATATTGCTTTAGGTGTTTTGCCTGGGAAGTTGTAGACAATTACTGTGCTGATGGACCAGCGGACACATATATTTAAATGCCGTCTATAATGACTTTTTTTTTTTAGGAAAATGGACACACTGTGTGTCAGTGGGGGACAGGGAGTTATTTCACTATATCTGCTGGGAAAATGAGCAACATAGGGACAATTTGCACTGTCATGGCCAGCGGTCACTAGCAGCCGAGTCAGAAGCACTCACAGTAGGTTAAAGGCGGTTGACAGTGTGAATGAGAAATGTGGGATTGCACTGCCAAGCAGCTACATGTAGTGACTTCTTGTTTTTCCAAAAAGTTATCTGGTCACCCTGGTGCTGGGACTAGAGCTGTGATGTTGTGCTGCGATAACATGATGCTTACAGTCCCATAGTCACCAATGGGAACCCAGGATTTGTCTTTGCCATTGTATAATATGAAATTAACAATTATCAATAACAATTATTGATTTGCTATCATTAACATTGATAGTGTAATAGTAACAAACTTTCTTACTGATGACAAAGGGCTCGCACCCTGCAGATGATGACAGGCATTAGCCTGTCCCTTTGGCTGTTAGATATAGCAGGGCAGAAAAATATGTTTTTTATAGTGCTGTGAGAAAAAACAACTGTGCAGTACAATAGCAGGTGAAAAATAAATTACAGTGTTAAACATTTTGTACATAAATACACAACATTTTCAAACCTACTACAGTGTATGGGAAATATCTAATACCTGATTGTAATGATAGAATGTAATGCTCATCTCGCAACAAATGTTTTAAATAGACATATTACCACCTTTACTCACATACAGTCTCACTGTTCTGTCCTCACACTGTACCAAAAAGTGATTTCACACAGGAACCACAGCATCATATAGTAAAGTATGAAAAACACAGTTTGACAGTATAGGTGCTCATTCAAAGTGTGACACTGTGTGTCACAAGGCCATGCAGCATTGAATAATGTAGCAATGTGATGTCTGTTGCCCAATATTGAACACAGTTGCACCACTCAAGAACTCGTTTTAATACCACCCAACTCAGTAATAGGCAGCGTATGATGTAGTGGAATTTGCACCACTGCAAGTAGTCAGAGTACTGCATTTTACATATGGTGAGACAACTTCCATAGTGCTATATAGAAATGTGTGATATTCATAGTGTGACATGCAAACAGTCCCATTATTCACTGTATTATTACTTTTATCGACATTCTCTCAGTTCATGATCACCTTTTAAAAATACACATATGTGACAGTGCACTGAACAGCATCACACTGGATTGTAGAGGTAAGTATGAGGTTGGCAAGGCTGAAGACAGACACACTGTACAGCTATTGAGTTTAACTGGGAAAAGGGGGTCATGAAGACTACAAGCCACATTTTGAACTTGTACATTGAGAAAAAAACAAAAAAAACATAATTGGACACTTTCTGCATTGCGCACCATTTAGGTCACTACAATATCCTCCCACCATGTTGTGTTTTTTAGGGGGTTGGGTATGTACAGTCATCAACGCATTGCCACCCTTGTAAGGTCAAAGCACAAATAAAGTAAATAATGTCAACAGTGATTCGCCTCCCACAACAAACAAAAGAAAGTGGTACTGGCTCGACAACGCAGGGGTGTTGCACACACCCCAGACAATTGAACATTTGCAGTGAGTATGCCAACAGACAGTGCACTCCCCCTGTCACACAGTAAGACAGCAAGGTGTAGTTATCAACAGGAGCATTGATCACCACGAATGTTGTCAACCATATGGTACTTCTCAAGCATGCAGATAATAGCAACAACAGATTTCGCTTACATGGTGGACTGGCGCCGGCTTCCTGCTTCACCTCCACTTGTTCAACAGCAGCAGCTTCCCTGGGCTCTATTAAAGCAAACAAGTCAAAAAATGATCACATTAATAGATGAAATATCAATGTAAAAGTGTTTTTCTTTAAAACATCAATTTCTAATACTACATCATTCATACAACTATCATATGAACACGTCTCTTTACAGAAACAGCTGTCTCTCCAGCTAGATGTATGTTCTTAAGTCAGTATTACATGCATATAACAAGTCTTCTCATCTGCAAAAAGCCACACAAAGTTGAAATAATGACACCATGTATATATCTTTTTCCAAGACAAATGTCCATCCAATCCAGAACAGTTAATAAAAGAAATTCATTTTTTTTCCTGGTGATTCCCCTAACACTGTTTCTTCAATTACGTTTTCTCCAAAAGAAAACTCAGAAATCTATTATTGGTAGTATGCAGTGCAGAACAAGCAGTGCCTGCCCATCAAGGGCAATAGTTATAACATTGTCATAATGCATATTTGTTACACAGAAACATCCTAAAAACATTACATGTACCTTCAATTTACATACATGTATACCTAACTATAAGACGATCTGTTTCTTAAACAGTTTTTAAAATGTGTGTTATTATAATAAGAAGAACACAAACATAACGATAATGTTACTGTTCACTCAATGACCCTCTAGCTGAATATGGCAGCCGTTTATGTGTTATTAAGCATATTACCCCCTCAGGGCTATTAAAACACATTAACAAACATGTAGATACTCTATGCTGTCCATTAATAACTATTGCAATAATAAAAATGAAACATTGGCAGGAGATATAGAAATAGTAAGTGAATAAGATCTAGGGATATGTCATAATTAGCAACAGATAATTAAGTAGCACACCATTGAATACCACTGAGACACCTACAACATTACAATTGGTTATCTATTACTCATTGTACATTAAACTCCACCACCAAAAGTAGCAGAGGAGAAGACCTCCCCCCCCCACAACACCACATGTACTGCTATGGACATACATCCATTGTCACATTCATGAAGAATAGTATCCCACTCACATGTGTAGTAATAGCAGTTTGTTATGGTAGTACAGGATCTTGTGCCATGGTGCCACTGCACGCTCACTAGAGTTCACTAGAGTTGGTTAACACCTCTTTAAAGTATTTTGGGTGGGATATTCAAAATGGTTGCACCATACGCAATAGGGTTGCACATGCACAAGTATGAAATTGCGCCATTCTGCGATATTCAGTAGAAGACAGTTGCGCCACTGAAAACAGGCTGAGCAACAGCACAATGCAAATGAATGCATGCTCAAGTGGAGGGGAGGAACCATGCATGAACTCCAGAGCCCGATATTCAGTTGGGCTGTGCAGAGTTGTGTAGGCACAACCCACAACCAAGCCTGCATGACTTAGAGGCAAAAAAAAAGGCCTAAGTCGAGGGCCACCCACTGGTGAGCTGCTGGATTGCAGGGTGAAACACAGCAGCTGCCACCTGTCGCTGGCCCCCAGCCCAGTCCCTGTGCCCCCCCTGCAGCCCGATTACAGGCACCCAACTGTAAATCCCTCCCACTGGCCCGACCGTGGGCATAGTGTACTTCTCCCCAACACCAGGCCAATCGCGGGCAGCAATGTGGCTCCCCCCGAACGTATCCCTGGTGGTCCAGTGGACCGAAATGCCCGATCACGGGCAGTAAGTTAAATAACCCCCCCAAATGTATCCCTCGTGGTTCAGTGGACCAAAATGCCTGATTGCAGGCAGTAAGTAAAATAACCCACCCCTCCTCCTGAACGTATCCCTGGTGGTTCAGTGGACAAATGCCTAATCGTGGGCAGTAAGTTTAATAAACCCTCTGAAGATAGCCCTGGTGGCTAGGTATCCCCACCCACCCACCCGCGCACACTACCCCGCTCCTCACAGGCAGTGGGCAGCATCAACCCCATCCACCTGCCACCCCATCAACTGACTGCCCATTATGAAAGCACACCCATTGGTGCAGACCAAGAGCCAATGGGGTACAGCCCATACTGTACATGACAGTCCAGATTTGTGAATGAATTCATTCATTCAAAATCTGGACTGTCATGTATGGTATGGGCTGCATGCCCATTGGCTCTACTCTACACCAATGGGTGTGCAGCCCTACTGGGCAGTCAGTCGGTGGGTGGTGGGGTGGCATGCGGGTTGGATGCTGCCACCCACCAGCTGCTGGAGGGAGAGGGATGGTGGGTCTTAGTGAGTGGGTGGGGTGGGTGGTACAGTACCCACCAGGGCTATGTTCGGGGAGGGTTTATTAAACTTACTACCTGCGATCAACCTTTTCAGTCCACTGGATCACTAGGGATACATTCGGGGGGGCCACATTGCTGCCCGCGAACGAGCTGTTGGGGGGGAAATTGAACCATGCCCATGATCAGCCCAGTGAGGGGTGATGCGGGGTATTCTACACTGTTTTGTCTATGATCGGGGTGCAGGGGGCATTGTTCCCTGATAGCTGCAGCCTGTCAGGGAACCAGGTGCAATTCCTCTGGGATCGGCAGACCTACATGCTAATGCCATGCAAATCACGCCATAATCACATGCAAATGCCCCCACCCTGCGGCTTGCATGAATTATACCCAATTTGCATGTCACATTTTGAATATCACAATTTTGCACATGGCGCAATGGTACTTATGCCACCGCAAGTTGAATGCTCCAATCTGTGAACTTGCGGTGATGCAAGTTCCACTGAATCATGCACAGAGGCTGTGGCTGGGGGGTGATATTTAAAGGAGTTGCTCAATAGCATAACTCCTTTGAATGTCGCCCCGGAGACACACCTGTGCAACTATTTTGCACAGCACAATGGCTTGCACCTATGAATGGCACAGTTTGAATATCCCACCCTTTGTATCATAAGAAACCCTCATTTCTTATTTGTAAACAGCATAACAAATTTGTAATAATAAAGTCTTACCGTCGGAGTCAATCACAATGACACTTTCTGTGTCCGACTGACCACCCTCCACAGCTTGAATCTGTGCTGGTACTACCTCGTGTGAAGCTGGGGGAGACCTCCGTTGTTCTACCATGAAGCAAAAAAAAAAATATGTAAGTGTTAGATGTGAATCACAGTACAGTTTTGAAATACTTGCAACAACAGTAAATCAGCCACAACATACATAACATTGCTTCTAATTATACAGACCACAAGCATTATGGTCACATATTACAATAACAATTGTATATTTCTGTGCAGGGGTCCAGCACACCATTATCTACATAGTCTGTAACATGGGGCATCAAACACTATTGATATGTACATTTGTACGTGTCTGTCTGTGTTTGGGCATTTGGTCCACTGAACCACCAGGTATACGTCAGAGGAGTGGTGGGTTTATTACACTTACTACACGTGATCGGGCATTTCGGTCCACTGGACCACCAGGGATATGTTCATGAGGAGAGGGATGGTTTATTACACAGTATTATAGACTTGTACAAGTTTTATACCACTACATCACAATAACTAAACAGTTACATATTGTTCTCTTCCAACATGCCATAGTAGTAAGTGCGTATATGTATAAATGTACTATTTCTGGCATGGCTATCTTAGTAGGCTGTGGTTTGTGACTGAACAACAGCACAGTAAATAAATGGAAGAATTAGGTTACATGTTTTCATAGTACATCCTTACATATAGTATTAAGTATTTTAAAAACGTTGTGAGAAATACAGGTTTCTGATTAGTAGCAAACATGTTATTAGCTGTATGTCAATCTTTGATTAACATATATGTAGAGACTAATCACATACAAAACAATGTTCAACACTATTTACAAAATATTGGTATGATAATACTAATAAGGCATTCTGAGTGTTTATATTATCGGTCACTAATCACTGTGTGGGGCATGTAGTACTCGGCTGTGCCTCATGCCACATTACACCAATAAACAGTGATTTACACAACATTAACATAATCCCTCCTCATGTCTTCATTAGCTTAATCATGCAGTATACAATTATTTTTACAAATTCTGAATACATGCACATCTATTATGAAAGGTTGTGCTGATTTACTTACGGTGAGTAAGGCGCTCCCCCGCAGCTGGCTTGCCAGCAACTTCCCAAAGCTCATATGGGAGGTAGTATCAGCACGTATCATTGTCCGGTATCCCCTCACATTGTTTCAAAACGTAAAAACGTTGACGCAACAGTCTTATTTTTAACTTTTAAAACTATGTACAAATAGCTATTTATGCGTTTCCACATTGAATCCAGTTTCCGGTTTGTACTCCTCATCAATACCTTTGGATTACCTCTAGCCTGGACTGCCTCAAGCACTGCACACACCTCTTGCAAGGTCCACTGCCTCATTATTTCAGTTTACAATTGTTTAGTTCTGAAATACAAACAGAAAGAAACATCCGCATTAGTATCATCTAACAATATTAATCATTTCTTAAACAAATTCCATATAATACTAATTAAATTAAAGAGCACATGTCCTTCAACATAGCAGAAACACACCTCAATAGCATTATGCAGGCCTGGAAAGGATTCAGCCACCTCAACAGTAAACAACTGTTGCTACACTATGGTGTCCCACCAGCATACCATCCAGTAGTCTCAGGGGTGGGGGCCTACTGCATCGAACATGAAATTGGATACACCATCACATATCCATGTCTACTACACTGCACTGTTCACACACCATAATAAAGTGATGTTAAACACAGATGTACCACACATTGCACAACTGTGCAGATCCCTAGAAATATACTTAATAAATGTGAAGACGGCTAACAAACCGATTGAAAGTTAAATAGTATGATAATTCTGTTGTGCATTCATGGTAGCTATATACTAATTACTACCCATATCTGCTACATTCAAAATAACTCTATTTTCTGACATACCAGTAAATAAACGTATACATTGAACAGCACCACTGTGTTTTATTGTTGTTGTACACATACCATACTGTAACAGCTACAATACTGTAAGACCACAGTAAACGCTACACTCATTTAACATACTCAAACTATATACAATTATAAAAAGGTTCTCAGAAATGCTGCAATCTTATTGGCTGTTAGGATTCCAACAGCCTTACATTAATCCATGTTATACTGTCATGTACAGCCTGATCACCATGGAACACGGATTGCTCCTGTCAGCATTCCATCCTCTAGCACAGCTGAACGTGTGTTATGATGCATTCTTGATTTTGAACCAGCATTCTTAAACTGCTGGTGTAAGAACTATTTATTAAAATCTAACTCTAAATGAGGGAAAGATCATCAAAGGATACTTTAACACTTTTCTTTTCGAAACATTTTAATAGCAATAAGGCAGTCCCATGAGTTACATTGAGTCAGTTAATCACCCCCTAGGGGCAATATGGCACTCGCTGCACCTTGTGCCACATTACACCTCTTTGGGTGATTAAGACAGTTAATCTAAACCCTGGTCATACCTTTTATTGCTTAAATGTTGAGACATAACAACATCATACAATTGTGAACTGACAGCAGCAGGTAAATTACTTATTGGTGTTTCTGCACTATCCTAATATAGCAAGCCCATACACGTGTCATGTATGTGAGTGATGCTATGTGTTGATCTATTTTTTACTAGACATTAATATGGTTCTGAAAAGAACCTTTGTGTATATCTGTAATATTTCCTCAACAGTCTGACAATCTTAAAGGACTTTGAGGATTCCATCTCAAGGTCTCACAGAAAATTGCAATTGGTTCGTATGCAGAAATGTATACCATCTGGTAGAATAGCTAATCATTACAGTATTTTATTTCGGTGGACTAGTATACATTTCTGCATGTGAGAAAGCAGTTATCTGTACATTTACTTTTCTTGTAAGCTCTGTCAATCAGATACATATGATGTTCTGCTTGGCTAGACTCTATGCCCTGTACATCTGAAAATATGATAATACAGGTATGCAACATAGACATAATAGAAGCAAGGTCCATTATGCCTCTGCAACTAAATTTACCCAGCGTTTTTAGCCCAAACATGTTTCCAAGATGTATTAAAGGTCAGAGGAGAGGAGTTATTAAAAGTCTGTCCATGGTTGGCATAAGATGTTCCCATCTCATGACACTACCATCAAACCATTTTGTAGCAATTGGGGAGCTGCAGGTCCCTCTCAAAATTACTATGAACTGCAAACCAGCTGCTCATCTATGTAACTGTCCAACTATCCAAAATCCTTTTGGTATTTTCTGCCATTCTAAGTTTTGAAACTCAGAACTGTAGAGCTACAAGAAAGTCAGTGTTCACCCTGCAGTGACCAGACAGCACTGAAAATCAAACTGATATTTTCCTCCTTATTTCAAGCTAGCTTCAGTGGGGTTCAGATAAACACAAATCAAATAAAACATTCCCTGCTGCCTGGCTTCATTAACCAACTACTGATGCATCTAGTATTAGACCACGTTCCTGCACAAAATCTGCAACCACTGACAACTGCATCCTTTCATAGGCAGTTTTAATAATTACAACATCAGAAACAAGTCTGATTGGTCCTATTTTCTCGTAGAACCTACGCACCTTCCTTCACCTCCATTTGCAGCTGTATCTGTACAAGTAGTACAAAAGGATTTCACTTTAAACTATTTTGTTAAGAATATAGCCTGCTAAAAATAACAAATTACATTATGAGATTCAACATCAAAACCGTTTATTAATAGTATTTTACATGTTGTTATAAGTTTTTAATACTGGAAATAATCATTTGAAGATAGATCTGTACTTACAGTTTCAAACTGCTCTCCTCAGCAATGTTGCAAATGGCTGCTGTTTATCTCTTCTTCAGTGTTGTCCGTCTCGATTGGTTCTCAGAAATGGTTTGACAAATCTTAAATTATATTGGTAGATGTAGCCGTCATCAAACACACTGTTTCTGATTGATAATGAATGTTTTGCACTCCTAAGTGTTAGATTAATTTACTGTCGAATGCACGAAGTACATTTGCGACACTTTTGTTAGCATCGACAGTAAAATTCAAGTGTCGGGTTCTATTGTATTTTGACAATATTGTCGAATGCAATTTAAAGTAACATTTCATACTTAATGCACGAAAGTATTTTTGTAAAGTTTGTGCTCATGAAAGCAATTTTTCAAGACTGTCTATTTATTGCCACGATTTCAGATTTCATGGGAAAATAGCTCAATTTTCAATTATAAACCTATGTGCTGCATAGCTGCTTCAACTCAGTACACTTCAGATATTTAACATTTATAATGCTCCAAGCATGCCTCATAACTGTGCAACGTAGATCGAAATGTTATTTGTTGTAATTTTTCACCCAAATCTAAACATAGCCATTTTTGATCTCCTCATAACAGTGTCACTTGATTGTTATACATTTGTACCATATAGTCATTACATCAACTGAGCCAAAACATGGCACATAAGAAACACAATTTTGTCAAGATGTGAAATGCAACTGTACCATCATAAGGTTGTGTTAAAGTAAAATTTTAAATTTCAACTAGGTATGATAATACACAAACTTACAAGTGTACATGTGAACTGCACTTCAAGCTTTTAAATCAGAAATGTTTCAGAATTCTCACAATTTTTCGACATATCTTTTTAAGTCGTCTGCTCATAAACACTGGCACTGTACCTGTGATTGTGCCCCATACAGTGATTGATTTCCTCTATCAATCAACTGGCAGTACGTAATAAGTATATGTGCAGAAAAACATTTTTGCATGTTGTTAAAAATAACAGCTCCAATAGTGATACACAGGAGTACTAAAACACAATGTTGATAATATGCAGCAACGAGTATCGAATTTCTAATATGCAAACATACTAGTAACTGAAAGGACGCAGTCACACAACAGTAATATGGCATGTTCTCTCTAATTGTAAACATACTAATTGTTAGAGATTTGGTCATCACTATCACTTGTTTTGGTCACCATATAGTGAATTAGCATACTGACTATGCCATGACACCACATGGTAGAAACACATTTTCGCCCACGTTGGGAATTACATCTATCTTAATCATACAAATGGGAAAAAATCTTTAATGTGATTAGAAATATTGAGAATGCATAAACGCTGATATTATGAGTAGCTGTGCAATGCACATTCATAAAACTATTGTTTAGTTATGTTTACCAACGAAACATACTTAACGTATAATTCTATCAACACACACACTGTTATAAGAAATTACTAGCCTATTCTAAAACTTTTTTTTCACAGGTGCCTGATACTTCTGTAAGATTGCTTACTGTCACTGTCAACCATAATAGTAAAATATGCCAATTAAATACAGGTTTATGTTCCAAAACGAGCTGTATAATAGTACCACTGTTGTATAAGCAACAAACAAACAGTAAAGGCACCAAAAAATGAACATCGACAGATTACACAACAGTGATCCTTAGATCAAGTCATGCAGAACTAAATGAAATTCCAACAGAAGAAAAATGTATACCATCACAAGTTGTGTCGATCTCTGAGACAAATCAACTATTTTGAGGTAACCATCAAGAAACTCACAAATAACACGGGAAACTCACAAATTGTATTTTATAACTCAGAAAGAGAAAGTATTTCCAATCACTACAAGTAAAGCTAGATCGAAGATTATCGCTGCTGTGCTATGGCACACCTGTAAAAGAACAAGAGTCACTTTTCTGATGAATTTACATCTGAAAGTACGAACTTTTGTCAATGAGCACTGTTTGTACTACAACGATTGTGTGAAGATGTCATGCTTGAACAATTAGAAAACTTATATATGCCATTAAAAAAGGTTTCAACAGTATCCTTGTTTGACTGTTGACAACTTCTGTCATGTGTTCATATACAGTGGCTGCACACATGGCACTCAGAGGCATATTTCTGGGAAGAGTCTTATCATTACTTAACAAAGAACAGACGTTCAGTATTGTTATTAACATTTCAGATTTCATGGAAATAAATTTCAATTATAACCATTATGTGCCTGTGCTTGAACTCAGTACACTTCAGATATTTAACATTTACAGCCCAAGCATGCATAACAACTGTCCAACATGACTTCAGAAACAGTTATTTGTTGTAATTTCACACCCAAATCTAAACACAGCCATTTTGACCTCTCCTCATAAAAGTGTCCTCTGATTGTTATACATTTCACCATATAGTCATTTCTCACATAACTGAGCAAAAAACACACAAACGAAACACAATTTTGTCAAGATGAAAATGCAATCTGTACTATTCAGGTTGTGTTAAAAGCAAAATTTAAATCTCAACTGAAAAGTATGACAATACCTGAAACTTACAAGTGTACATGTGAACTGCACTGTGCAAGCTTGTAAATCAAATGTTTCAAATTCTCCGCAATTTTTGCAGGCATATTCATTTAGTCGCCTGCTCATAAACACTGGCACTGAATTTGTGACTGTGCCCCATAGTGATTTCATCAATCAACTGCAGCATTGCACAGTATATGTGCAGAAAACATTTTTATGTTGTTAAATAACACCAATAGTACACAGGAGTACTAAAACACAATGTTGATAATATGCAGCAACTATAGAAATTGCTAACATAAACATACTTAGTAACTGTGCTAAATGATCACACAACAGTACAGTGGCATGTTCTCCTCTAATTGTAAACATACTAATTGTTAGATTTGGTAATAAACACTATCACTCCAAGTTTTGGTCTACCATATAGTGATGAGCATACTGACTATGCCACACACTACATGGTAGAAAACACATTTACGTCACAAGTTAAAAGTACACCTATCCCAATCATATACAAATGGAAAAATCTTTAAATGTGGACTAGAAATATTGAGAATGGCTAACCGCTCGATACGGTGAAAGCAGCTGTGCAATGCACATTCATAAAAATATTGTTTAGTTATGTTTTACCAAATTGTAAACATACAACGACAATTCTATCAATACACACTGTTATAAGAAATTTATCAAACTATTCTAAAACTTTTTCTCTAATACGGTGCCTGATACTTGTAGATTGCTTACTGTCACTGCCAACCATAATAGTAAATATACCAATAAAGACGAAATGTGTCTCAAACGAGACGGTATAATAGTACTACACTGTTATAAGGGCAACAAACAAAACAGTAAGGCACCATGAACATCGACAGACCTTACTACAACAGTGAACCCTACATCAAGTCACTAAGAACCAAATAAATTCATAACGAAAAGAAAAATGTATACCATCACAAATGTTGTGTCGATCTCTGGACTCAACCATTTAGGTAACCATCAAAAAACCAAAAATAACACGAAACTCACAAATTGTGATTTACAACTCAGAAGAAAGTATTTCCAATCACTATAGTAAAGCTAAGATCGAAAGACTTATCGCCACAGCAGGAACACCCACAAAAAGAACAGTCACCTTTCTCTGATGAATTTACATCTGAAAGTGTTTAACTTTGTCAACAGACACCATTTGTACTACAACAATTGTGGCGTAAGATGTGTCATGTACTTGAACACCCAGAAAACTTATATATGCCATTAAAAACTAACAGTATCATGTTTGACTGTTAATACTGTCATGTTCCAGGACAGTGGCTGCAAACAACACTCAGGGCATATTTCCAGGAAGGTCTTATCATTACTTAACAAAAGAACAAGTCAGTATTGATGAGTCCGACTAACAAATGTCCTAAGTATCCTGGAACACACAACTGATACTGATGATGT
Source organism: Neoceratodus forsteri (assembly GCA_016271365.2). Classification (NCBI taxonomy): domain Eukaryota; kingdom Metazoa; phylum Chordata; order Ceratodontiformes; family Ceratodontidae; genus Neoceratodus; species Neoceratodus forsteri. The sequence goes on along the minus strand of CM028135.1, from coordinate 662,343,299 downwards.
GATCCAACCACAATCTTCAATAAACGGCACTGCCTGACATGGTCATGTGATGATACCAACCGTAGCAATCATCATTTCAAAAGTAGAACACTTTGTTAACCTATTGTAATAACAGATCACAAAGAGACATAAATTTACAAAATTGACCATTAGAAACGGCCACATATTGGACCATGGTCACTCACTTGGATGTCTCAAATGGTGTGTGTGATAATATTTTCACAACATGCGGATGCTTGCAGTGCATCAAACAGCATGCAAACTTTGTCTAGTTATATATACAGTGATGTACATCAGTACTATTGTTTAAATGACTTATTGCAATCGGGTGACATGGAAGTGATCACTTTCTAAAAACTGCAACACTTCTGACCAGAAACAACTAATTTTCAGTAACATTCAGAAAAATCTGCTCAGTGTTAAAATGACATTCTGAAACAGTATGGGAAGGAAATTCGCTTGAGGTTGCAGTCTCAAGTTTGATTCTGTATGTGTGTCATGCAACCGTTTTCCACATGAAAAAATAACACAGTCAACCAAAACCTCATCACCATACAATGACATGTGGTTCCGCTGGTAGCATTCTTGCTGAAATCTGACTTTCACCTACAAGACACCACAAAGACACAAACACTGTTTTCAAAAGTGAAGCGTAAAACTTTGCCAGCAAGGTCATGCTAACAACATGGAAACAGATGTTACAACAAGTGAGATCAACATTGAACATGTTTGAACGTATTCTAATAGACAATGAAATTCAAATGACTATCGCCTGAACACAAAGATGGAACATTCCACATAAAGAGCTTCGAAAATCTCTAAAGGATATGCGGATTATCTACCACTTCTACAGGAAAATGTTCACAATCTCAACTGAAAATAGCTTGGCAATTTTAAATGGTATGGCCTACAAAGGCAAGGTCATCTGGCAGATGTTGTCAATACGAAAGGTAAAACTTGCTCTTGCTTATCAAAGAGGAACAATTCCACATGTAGACCTTGACATAGATCAGATGGCCAGTCTCTCTATGCAACATGACTATTAGAAAAATAATAATCATTGAGAAGGTCAGCACAGACATGCAGCAATGTGTATGAACAGTACACACCACTACATGGCAGAGATCAACAGAACAACATTATCTCTATCAATAAAGCAGTGGAAGGTGAGATCACGCATTTGGGAAGCAACACTAGAAACACTGTTCCCAGACCTATTTCAAAGGGTCAGGATGCCAGAATGCAAAAGAACGTGCAAAGGGTGCTGAGACCCACTAGCCATGTCCCAGCAAGATGGCAAATTCAGACGTAACATACAGCAACCGCTCCATCTCCTCTGGAGAGGAACTAGCATTCTGTTCGCGCCTATAGCATACCATTCATCTAACAAGTCCATAATGGAACGCTGAATTTCTGAAATAAAACAGAAAGATAAAATGCAAGGAATCTGCTACAACTTTCAAGTCTCCATGGCACCAGAAAGAATATTGGTATCGCTAGACAACTAAAGTGAGACAGTGCTGTGAGTATGGTGCAACCACATGGTTTGTCACACTAATTGTGCTGAATATGCCTGGACGACTCATTGAACTGTTGAAGTAGGCAAATTCGATGAAGTATCATCAATGACTGTCAGGAAAATATGTTCACTTGATCCTGTGTCTGTCCAGACACTGCCAAGCGGTTCCATGACATTCCGACTTCATCTTGTCAAGGACAATCCTCTAAGTATCAGGAACATTACTTTTGAGACAGAATATCAAGCACAAGGTGCTCATATCCATATGTTATTAGGATCAAGGATGCCACGCATTGCGAAATAAAGCAGGAAGTATATCATTCATCAAAAATATATCAATGGTCACATTCCAGACAAGTATGACAGCCCACACTAAGGAAGTTAAAAAGTTCAGCAACATATTGCGCAAAATATTGCCCCAGTAGTAAGAACAAATCTAATAAGTACACGATGTCGCTTGATTTCTATACGAGTTTGTCAGAATGGTGCCATGAATGACCTTCTCAGCAATGTGTCACCACTTGAAGGCAAAAATCAACCAAGAGGGTATACCGAGTTACCCAGAGATGAAAAAGAGGTACATCAATGGACTACAACCCAACTCTTCCCACGTGGCAAGCAAACATAGATACCAAAGGGTGGCTGACAACTACTGGCCCTGGTTCGGCACGTCACTGTAACATAACCAAACATGAACAGACTAGCTTGCAAGATCTTTGGGAAGATATTACCAAGCAAAGCCTGACATCTCAGCTGGTCATTGGGTTTGAAGACTTTTCACACAGAGAATGTGGAGCTACTGCCAGTGACCGGTTAATGGGTACACATCTGTATCGGAAGTCTGATGCTACATTTTCCTAGTGTAAACCAGCAGTAGAAATGGAAGCGTACTGATTCCTCATGCCAAATTGAGGAACTCACTGTCAATGCACCTTCCTCAAAACATATCTTGAAGAATAACCTGATAGACACATACTACACGTAGACACAACGACATGAATGATATGTGTCAGTTTGAGGTAACTAAGTGGTATGACTAAGCAAGACAGGTGCAGCACCTGACTCCAACACGCCACATTTACAAGGTCAATGGACTAGATGGCTGTCTCATGAAGACAGACAAGCCATGTATTACAGATCACTGCAAACTGCATCTAGGCACACAGAGAGCACAGAACAATACTACTTTTCTCTATCCTATTTAGACCCTGGAGGACTGAGTCTGAATTAAAAAGACTCTGACACATTCGAAGACCAGTTCAATCTCAATATAGGAGAATTCCAAACTGAGTATCACAGACATATATACAAGACTAAAAGCTGAGAAGAACATTGAGAAGGCAGAGAAGCAACTTCAGGAAGACTCTCCAGTTAGTTCACAAGACAACCTTGATCCAGAAGGACAAGGTGTTGAGGACCCTCTGCCCATAAATGCCCCAGAGTGTTAATGTCAGAAATTGAGATAGCCATGGAACATGGCACACACTCTATGGTCAACCCAGCTGACTTGAGAAAAGACTAAATCAGCTGCAGCATACAGGTTCACTTAAGCAGTTGAAGCCTCCAACATGGTATACTACATGAAACAAAACAATGTGACTGCACTACTACAAGCCACTACTAATGTTTGTTAAGCGGTTCACCTGGCACAGGAAAGAGTTCCTGATTGAAGCCATCACTGCAGAAGAACGGAGGTGACAGGCTCTTCAATGTCTGTTGCTGTAACTGCTCCCACAGGACCAGCAGCATACAACATTGGTGGAGTAACATTACACCGCCTCTTTACAGGCAAGTTGCCAGCTCTAACATGGAGAACTGGTGAGTATCGAACTGTCATTCGAGGTTGCATCTCAGCTCTGTTCCATGTTCTCAAAGATGCAGTTACTCATCGTTGACGAAATCAAAGCATGGTTCCAATGTCATGCTTATTGTATTCATTCACGCCTACAGCATCTGGGTTCTGATGATGGAGTGCCATTTGGTGGCAAAAGCACTTGTTTTGGGAGACCTTTTACAACTTGCACCAGTCAATGCAGAGCATGTATTTACAACTCTAACTGCCAAGCAAGCTAATAATATCCTCGGTTGCATTGCAGGCTATAACATATGGGAATTATTTACCTGTGTTGAGTTGTCAGAGAACATATGCCAAAGTGGTGATCTAGCTTACAAATCACTTTTAGTTGAAGCTCGTACAGGTTATCTATCACAAGAACATGTTGGGAGGCAGTATAGCGCAGTGGTCTAAGGCTTTGAGCTGCAAATTTGGTGACATCCAGCAGACCAGACCTGGGTTTGAATCCCACAGCTTCCACTTGCATACTGTGTGACCCTGAGCAAGTCACTTAACCTCCTTGTGCTCCCAGGTCGCTCCTATAAAAAAGCTTTCAGCTTAGTGTGCTATACCTGGTTAAACAACTAAATAAATAAAAAAAATAAATAAAAATGTTTGTATGTTAAATGATCAAAAAATCACAGTACATAGTGCATGCATAGAAACAGCATGTAATGTGTTCAGTGATATATACTCTACTGGCAGACACATAGTGTGTCTTATGCCATGACTAAAGAAATGCACTGAATTCAACAATCTAATGCTGCAGAGAGAAAACCAAGAGATTCTAACTCTGCATGCAGTTGATACAGTTGATGGTGTTATTCTTAGTCGAAAGCTAGTAGCAAAGATGACTGAACGACTAAGTGAACTGAAGTCAGATTTTTCACAAACAGCTTGCCTAGAAGCTGTTCTCACAGTTTGTAAGAACGCACGTATCATGCTGCAACGTAATCTAGATGTAGAACAAGGTATGGTAAACGGTGCCATGGGAAACATCACAGACTTTGTCTACAATGTCCAGAAGACATATATCGAGATGCTTGTAGTGCACTTTCACAACATGGAACACTCTGTACACATAGATCGAACCTGCGTTAAATTCCAGGTTTTCAAGGATGTTTATTTAAACAGAAAACAGTTCCTATTATGTGTTGCATATGCTGTCTCCATTCACAAATCTCAGAGATTGAGTTTGGATTCAGCAATGGTAGACATAGGTACAGACATTTTCAAGGATGGCATGAGCTATGTCGCGCTTTCACGTGTACGCAGCCTTTCTGGATTGCACATCATTAGTGTAGCATCTCAGAAAATACGAGCTGACAAGCAATGTATTCTTGAGTACAACAGGTTATGTACTCTACATCAGCCACAAATGTCTTTAATACCACTGCCTACATATCTGTCTGTCTCACCCAATTCAGTCACAGCTAGAGGTAGCAACAAACACAGCAAGCTTCAAAAGTGATTCAACAAAAAGAGTTGCAAAGGCCACAACTTCAGTAAACATTCATAACCAGCACCATCAGAATCAGTTGGTGTAGCTGCTGTCACAGTTCGACAACAGCAGTAGAGTAAACGCTATGCTAACTCAGCTATGCAAGTTTTTCACACACGCCACAGTTTGTGCAGGCAATATCTGCTTCACAAGACAATCCCCTATCAAACGCTTTGAAGCAGATTATCAACATGACTTCTGACCTCTCTAATGTACAGTCACTAGCACCACTACGACCGTGTTAATACATATGCTGATATAGTACATTTGCTGCAGACATACAACAAGACACTACTGAGTTGATGATGGCTGTCAAAACAACCTGATGAAACGGCACCCAATGCGGCAGTACTTCACAGTAATATGTTAAAAATATGTATGTGTTTCATGTGGCAATACACAGCGAGAAACACAAGACATGCTGTGGATTACTCTCTTTGTCCCTCAACCAAAAGTGACAAATTGACAGCTATTCACCAATGCTGAATGTAGTCATGCCTGTGAAGGTGTGGAGGCAGATGCACTCCAGTCCATACGCCTCAGGAGTTCATCTCAATATCTGTTGCTTATGTTGCACAGATTTGACCCATCGAGCTCAGAGTTGATCTCCTATCACAGATTACACAGCTAGTACAGATAGTCTTCAACCAATCAGTGTTTGACACCACAGTATAATCTATCACCATGGTCAATCCATGCATTCTGGGCATTACACCTCGTTACTAAGGTGCAGAACTGATGGTTACAGTGTGATGTCTCTACAAGCAGTTTAAACAGAGACTGCCAATGCACACTTGAAAAATGCATATCTTCTAATATTGAAGAATTATGACAACCTTCATATTTCAGAAGAATAGGACAAACATGTTGCATTTAAAATGACTACTTTCCAAAAAAACATTCATGCCTCATTACAATGTTGTATAATGTACGAATTCTAAATAAAAACATACAATTTCACAAAATGGTATTCTAACAGAGACATTCCATACACTGTAACATGAAACATCTTGTGTGGATCAGTGACTAAATGAAATTGTTGTAGTGGCTTCAATCGTCGCCAACAATATTCACAGTCACTAGGAAACCATGGTTACATGCCCAATCAAAGATTGTACATCTAAAAACTGAAGCCCACTGCTCTCCTCCACTGTACATATCTTTACTATCCATGTATCATCTCATGTAACAACAAATTTATATGAGTTATAGAGTTACTCTTGTAAACAAAGAGAGCGCTTCAGTTATCATAGCAAATAACTGAGCAACTTCTAACATTCAACAAACATTCCACTCTGTCAAGGTGTCCTACCAACATTCCATTTGATCTTCTAATACGGAAGAATTATGATAACCCTCATATTTCAGAAGAATAGGACAAAACATGTTGCATTTAAAAGAAACTACTTTGTCCCAAAAACATTCTGCCTCATTACAACGTTGTATAACAATGACTCTAAACATACCACACAATTCAACAAAATGCAATTTGACAGAGACATTCACTTGCTGTAACATATGAATCTTGTGGATCAGTGACTACATAAAGAAATTGTTGTGGTGGCTTCAATCTGTACCCTGTATTCTGATTCACTAGAGAAACCATGATTAACATATGTATCAAAGATTGTACATCAAAAACTGAGGACTTACTGCTCTCCTCCTCTGTACATATCTTTAAGCATCCATGTATCAACTCACACATAACAACAAATTGATAAGACTTATAAGCTGTTACACTTGCAAACAAAGAGAACTTCTCAGTTATTATCATAAATAACTGAGCAACACTTCTAACATTCACCAAACATTCCACCCTGTCACAAGTTGTCATCAACACTTCAATTTGTCTATTGAACTTGACATAAAGAGAACATCATTCACTCACCATGCACCAGTGTAGAACTATCACGCCTTCATGCGTAATACTAGTATTGTTCATATGTAAAAATAACTACCTTTATTGATAATGCAAGAAGCTGAATTACACAACTGTAAATAGGAACCAATTGCAGAATCTCATTTACTGACTTTTACATGTGTTTGCAATTACTTGTACATAATATAAACATTTGTATTGAGATGTGCATTGTTAATAACTAGTTTGATACCTGTACTAAAAATATTAGTGTAACACTAAAGTACAAGTGAATGTTCAACATATTATTCAGCACTATACTAACTACTTTTAATTAACCATAAGTTTGTTAAAAAATGCATTCCATGCACAGTTTTAGTATTTACAAGTTAAGAATTTACATGGAAGCCAATGTAAGAATTGATAATATGTCATTTAAAAATATTATATTTTTTAAACTTGTCACATAAGTAATTCTAACGTATGTAAAAAATATTGACAATTGTAAATCAGACATTGTTACTGATCACAACACACTGCATACCTGTTCCTGACAATATTTATGATTGCCTCAATTGATGGGTCAGGTGGGAATTTTCTGTTTGTGCCTAGTCAGTGACATATTATTTAATAACACCAATCAAATGTCACAAAACTAATATTTTTGTATATTGTATTACTTAGACAGTGAGCATATGGTTTTTCACCCACCCCAGGAACATCCACATTAGCAGTCTCACAATTACAACAAAACACTTGTTCATCATGTGTAATCACATCACAACCTACTGACATTGCCTTATTAACATACCACAACAAGTACATACACACAATTACAACATACAACCATTTTAAAAGTTACATTTTTACAAACTGTATTCATTCAATAGTAAATATATAATGAAGCGCCACAGCTTCAGCCTGACTATTAGAATTCCATGTCGAATGTCAGAAACTACTTCTTCACATAAAGAGTAGCGAGTACTGAAACATAACTAGAAACACACAACACCTGATTAGTTTCCTATAATATCACATACTTACTCCAATCCATATTATACAGTTCTTGTTATTCTTACACATTTACATATATGACAAGCAATGATTGCACACATAGAAAGATTCTATTGTAAGACTGCTTCTGTTAACTAAATTTCACTCTTGATTGGACCTTTTCTCCATTTGACAAATTGTCAATATTTTTTTTCAAACCATAACCACCTGTGTCGACTCTTTACTTTAAATACCATTATGATATAAAAATAAGTGTCTATGACTTAAGCATACAAATCAATGGTAACTAATACTGCTACAACTATACCTCCATCAATTTGTTTGGTACCAATGACATACAGTCAGTATCACAGCATATGCAATGATGTGGCACATTGCATGTCACATTTGACATAATTACTAACAGTGTAAAAAACTCAGCAATGTACTTACTTTTCCTGTGCCTTTGCAGTCATTATTACTATACCAAGGTGCCACACATCAACACCCAACAGGTCACAGCTGTGACTATACATGTACCATTCAGTCACTACTATGTGTACTTCAGAGTCTGACAAAATGGAGGTTTCTAATTGGCTGCAAACATCCTAACAACCTTATGTTAATCTTTTATTACCATACATGAAGAGGTAACAATATACTGAACTAGAAATAAAACTGTTTAAAACATGTTTCATTATTATAGCAATAAGTCACTCCCATAATTGTGTTAATGGTCAGTCAAACACCCACCAGAGACATGCTATGCCACCGCCTCACCTCACTGCCACAGCACACCCCTAGAACGTGATTAACAGACATTAACATAACCCCTTGTCATACCTTATTAATTAATTATAAAAAGGGTCTCGAAACTGAGCTTAACTGGCTGCAAACATTCTAACAGACTTCTGTAAATCTATTATTTACATACATACAGAAGTAAACTATTTCTGAAAAAGCTTTTAAACAGTTAAAAACATTTTATAATAATAGCAATAAGGCATTACTAACAGCAATGAATAGTCAGTTAATCACCCTATTGGACATATGCCACTTGGCTACACCTCGTGCCACAGTACACCACTTGAAGGTGATTAACAAACCATTAACATAACCCCTCCATCATGCATTATTGCTTAATTGAATTTTAATAACCGTATAGCCCACAAGTCCCCAGACATCCCTTTTTCATGGGTGACCCAGAAAGCAAACAGTAGATCAAATAGAACACAATCATACATATACAAGCTGAGGGTATACAGTATGCTTCAGTTTACAAATACATCTGTGTGGTCATCTACACCTTCAATTACAATATACTACCTAACTTTGTCTGACATTGGGTGCTCCATCGCCTACCCAACCCCGTTGATGATGTCTTGTGTCATAGTAACACCAACAGCAATGCAAACAGAAGCGCTCAATAGTGCACATATGGTACAGAAGTGAAAATGAGAACATAAACGACAATACTAAAGTGACACAGATGACAACAGTCTGCCATGTGATGTGTTAAATGGAGGTTTGTAATTCCCTGCAAACATCCTAACAGCCTTATGTTAATCTTTTATTGACATACATGTTGAGGTAAACCATTTACTGAACAAGGTTTAACACTGGGATGCACATTGGTTGTCGTTAGACGTAACTCTCACCCCATCATGTGTGTAAAGCAGCAAAAGTATAGGAGAATGAGGTGAGAGTTAGAATCCACGATCCCAATGCACACCCCAATGCCAGTTGGGGGGGTGGGCGCGGGGGTCAAAGGGTGGTTTTCAACCCTAACAGCGAATTTCCTCACTTTTGTCACTGTGGAACAACCCTAACTAATGCATTAAACAGAGTTTTCTGCCTCTAATTTCCTTTCTTTTTGAGTATGATAATGAGAAATAGTGAATATAATGCAGTGGCAGGAGCCCCGCACTCCCACCACATGATATCTTATGGTATACTAACAGGAACAGCAACGCAAACGGAAGCGCTAACAGTGGCGCACAAGGTAACGCAAGCGTGAATGAGAACAGAAAGGGTAACGAACACGGTGGAGTAGATAGGAATGTTGTGCTACGTGATGTCTTGTCACATAGTAACGTGGTGCCTGTAAATGGAAATATCAATAGGCATGGTGACGCAGAGTGAAACAGAAAGAGAAACAGTACGGTACACATAAATGGCAAAAAAGTTACAGAAATGCAAGCGCAAATGAAAACGCAAAGCCTAAAACACATGGTGGCACAGACGCAACGGTAAGAAACGGTACGAACCACAAGCAGAAAGGGCAACAGTAACATTAATGCCAGAGACAGCTGGTTTCTTAAGGCAGAAGTATAGGAGAATGGGGTGAGACAGGGACCCACGATCCCAATGCACAACCCAGTGCCGGTTGGGGGTGGGCAGGGCCAAGGGGGTTTTCAACCCTAACAGCGAATTTCCTCACTTTTGTCGCTGTGGAACAACCCTAACTAATGCATTAAATGGAGTTTTTTGCCTCTAATTGCCCTTATTTTTGAGAATGATAACGAGAAATAGTGAATGTAATGCAGTGGCAGGAGCCCCGCACTCCCACCACATGATGTCTTGTGGCATACTAACAGGGACAGCAATGCAAACAGAAATGCTAACAGTGGGGCACATGGTAACACAAGCACAAATGAGAACAGAAAGGGTAACGCACATGGTGGCATAGACCGCAACGGTTTGCCACATGATGTGTGTCACAGAGTAACATGGTGCCTGGAAAAAGAAATGTCAATGGGCATGGTGACGTAAAGTGAAACAGAAAGATAAACAGTACTGTAGACAGAAATGGCAAAAAATAACAGAAACACAAGCGCAAATGAAAACGCAAAGGATAACGCACATGGTTCCGAAGAAATCAACGGTAAGTGAAACGAGTACGGAACCGCAAGCGGAAAGGGCAACAGTAACAGTAATGTAAGTGCACAGGCTGGTTTTCCCCAAAACCTGCATAGAGAAAGACAGTGAGTACAAATAATGCATGCTCCTGCCGCTGCATTACATTCACTATTTCTCATTATCATTCTCAAAAAGAAGGGAAATTAGAGGTAAACAACTATGTTTAATGCATTAGTTAGAGTTGTTCGACAGCGACAAAAGTGAGGAAATTTGGTGTTAGGGTTGAAAACCACCCTTGGACACCCCCCGGCCCCCCAACTGGCATTGGGGTGCGCATTGGGATCTTGGGTCCTAACTCTCACCCCATTCTCCTATACTTCTGCTGCTTTACACATGTGATGGGGAGAGAGTAACATCCGACAACCAATGTGCATCCCAGTGTTAAACCTTGTTCAGGAAATGGTTAACCTTTTCATGTATGTCAATGAAAGATTAACATAAGGCTGTTAGGATGTTTGCAAGCAATTACAAATCTCCACTTAACACATCACGTGGCAGACCGCTGTCATCTGTGTCACTGTGTGCGTTGCCGTTTATGCTCTCATTTTCACTTGTGTTACCATATGTGCCACTGTTAGCACTTCTGTTTGCATTGCTGTTGGTGTTACTATGACACAAGTCATCACCAGCAGGGTCAGGTAGGCAGTGGAGCACCCAATGTCAGACAAAATTAGGTAGTATATTGTAATTGTAGATGCAGATGACAACATAGATGTATTTGTAAACTGAAACATACAGTATACCCTCAGCTTGTATATGTACCATTGGGTTCAATTTGATGTACTGTTTGCTTTCCGGATCACCCCTGAAAAAGGGATAACCGGGGACCTCTGGGCCTATCTGGTTATCAAAATTCAATTAAGCAATAATGCATGATGCAGGGTTATGTTAATGGTCTGTTAATCACCTTCAAGGGGTGTACTGTGGCATGAGGTATAGCCGAGTGGCATATGCCCGATAGGGTGATTAATTGACTATTATCATTACTGTTAGTAATGCCTTATTGCTATTATTATAAAAATGTTTTTTTAACTGTTTAAAAGCTTGTTCAGGAAATGGTTAATCTCTTTATGTATGTCAATAAAAGATTTACAGAAGGCTGTTAGAATGTTTGCAGCCGATCAGGAAGCTCAGTTTCTGAGACCCTTTTTATAATTAATTAATAAGGCATGACAAGGCGTTATGTTAATGGTCTGTTAATCATGGTCTAGGGGTGTACTGTGACACGAGGTGTGGCCGAGTGCCACGTGTCTCTACAGGGTGACTGACTGGCCATTAACACAATTCTTGGGAGTGACTTATTGCAATTATAATGAAACATGTTTTTCAACAGTTTTAAACCTTGTTCAATACATCATTAACCTCTTCATGTATGGTAATAAAAGATTAACTTCAGGTTGTTAGGATGTTTGTAGCCAATTAGAAAGCTCCATTTTGTCAGACTGTGAAGTACACATAGTAGAGACTGCATGGCATTTGGTATAGTCACAGCTGTGTACCGCTTGGGGGCTGATGTGAACCTGGTATAGTAACTAAGGACTGCATAGGCACAGGAAAAGTAAGACATTGCTGAGTTTTTACACTGTTAGTAATAAGGTCAAATGTGACATGCAATGTGCCACATCGTTGCATATGCTGTGATACTGACTGTATGTCATAGGTACCAAACAAATTGATGGAGGAATAGTTGTAGCAGTATTAGTTGACATTGATTTGTATGCTTAAGTCAGACACACTTATTTTTATGTCACAATGGTATTTAAAGTAAAGAGTTGACACAGGTGGTTATGGTTTTAAAAAATTTATTGCCAATTTGTCAAATGGAGAAAAGGGCCAGTCAAGACTGAAATTTAGTTAACAGAAGAGTCTCAAAATACAATCTTTGTATGTCTGCAATCATTGCTCGTCATATATGTAAATGTGTAAGAATAATAAGAACTGTATAATATGGATAATAAGTATGTGATATTATAGGAAACTAATCAGGTGTTGTGTGTTTCTAGTCATGTTTCACTACTCACTACTATTTATGTGAGGACGTAGTTTCTGACATTCGATGTGGAATTCTAATAGTCAGGCTGAAGCTGTGGTGCTTCATTATTTATTTACTATTGAATGTGAATAGAGTTTGTAAAAAAATTTTAATTTTTTTAAAATGGTTGTATGTTGTAATTATGTGCACTGCATTACTTGTGTGGTATGTTAATAAGGCAATGTCAGTAGGTTGTGAAGTGTGATTTCACACATGATAGACAAGTGTTTTGTTGTTATTGCGATCACAATGTGGATGTTCCAAAGTGGGTAAAAAACCATATGCTGACTGTCTAAACAATACAATATACAAAATGTAAGTTTGTGACATTTGATTGGTGTTATTTAATTATATGTCACTGAATAGGCACAAATTGAAAATTCCCACCGAACCTCAATTGAGGCAATCATAAATATTGTCAGGAACAGGTATGCAGTGTGTTGTGAGACCAGTAACAGTGTCTGATTTACAATTGTCTATGTTTTTTATATATTAGAAGTACTATGAGAAGTTGCGAAAATAGAATATTCTTACATGAACAAATGACATTGTTTCAATTATTATATTATCTTCATGTAAATTCCAACTTATAAATAGTAAGACTGTGCATGATATAATTTTAACAAACTTATGGTTAATTAGATGTAGTTAGTATACTGCTGAATAATATCGAAAACATTAGTTGTACTTTAGTGTTAGACTAGTATTTTTAGTACAAGTATCAAAGTAGTTATTAACAATGTACACCTGAATACAAATCTTTATATTATGTGCAAGTAATTGCAAACACATGTAAAAGTCAGTAAATGATATTCTGCAATTGGTTCTTATTTGCAGTTGAGTAATTCAGCTTCTTGCAGTATCAATAAAGGTAGTTATTTTTACATATGTACAATACTAGTATTACGCATGAAGGCCGGATAGTTCTACACTGTTGCATGGTGAGCGAATGATGTTCTCTATATGTCAAGAGTCAATAGACAAATAGTGTTGATAGACAAGTTGTGACAGAGTGAAATGTTTGGTGAATGTTAGAAGTGTTGCTCAGTTATTTACGATGATAACTGAGAACTTATCTTGTTTGCAAAGAGTAACACTTATAATTCATATCAATTTGTTGTTATGCATGAGTTGACATGGATAATTAAAGATATGTACAGAGAAGGAGCAGTAAGGCCTCAGTTTTTAGATGTAAAATCTTTGATAGACATGTAATCATGGTTTCTCTAGTGACTATGGATATTTTTGGCGCCGATTGAAGCCACTACAACAATTTTCATGTAGTCACTGATCCACACAAGACCTTACATGTTACAGTGTATGGAATGTCTCTGTCAGAATTGCATTTTGTTGAAATTGTGTGGTTTGTTCAGAGTCGTACATTATACAACATTGTAATGAGGTATGAATGTTTTTGGGACAAAGTAGTCATTTTTTAAATGCAACATGTTTTGTTCTATTCTTCTGAAATATGAAGGTTATCATAATTCTTCAATATTAGAAGATATGCATTTTTTAAGTGTCGTGGCAGTCTGTTTAAAACTGCTTGTAGAGTGGTCATACTCTAACCATCCAGTTCTGCACCTTAGTAAGAAGGTGAAATGCCCAGAATGCATGGATTGACCATGGTGATAGATTATACTGTGAGTGTCAAACACTGATTGGTTGAAGACTATTCTACTAGCTGTATAATCTGTGATAGGAGTATCAACTCTGAGCCCGTTGGGGTCAAATCTGTGCAACATAAAAAACAGATATTGAGATGAACTCCTGAGACATATGGACTGAGTGCATCTGCCTCCACACCTTCCACAGACATGAGTACATTCAGCATTGGTGAACTGTCGAAATTTGACACTTTTGGTTTGAGGGACAAAGAGTAATCCACAGCATGTCTTGTGTGGTTCACATGTGAATTGCCACATGAAACACATACATATTTTGTAACATATGTTACTGAAGTACTGCTGCATTGAGGTGCTGTCTTTATCCAGGTTGTTTATGACAGCCATCATAAACTCAGTAGTGTCTATATGTATGCAGCAAACATACTACATCCAGCATATGTAGCTAACACCCGTCGAGTGATGTTAGTGACTGTACATTGTTAGAGTGGTCAGAAGTCATGTTGATAATCTGCTTCAAAGCGTTTGATAGGGGATTGTCTTGTGAAGAAGATATTGCCCGCACAAACTGTGGCATGTGTAGAAAAACTTGCATATCTGAGTTAGCATAGCAGTTTAATCTACTGATGTTGTCAAAGACTGGTACAGCAGCTACACCAACTGATTTCTGACGAATTGCTGGTTGTGAATGTTTACTTGTAGTTGTGGCTTTTGTTGAACTCTTTTTTGTTGAATCACTTTTCGAAGCTTGCTGATGTTTGTTGCTACCTCTAGCTGTGACTGAATTGGGTGAGACAGACAGATATGTAGGCAGTGGTATTAAAGACATTTGTGGCGGATGTAGAGCACGTGAACCTGTTGTACTAAGTATACATCTTGTCAGCTCATTTTCTGAGGTGCTATAGTAATGATGTGCAATCCAGAAAGTTGTACACATGTGAAAGTGCCACGTAGCTCATGCCATCCTTGAAAATGTCTGTACCTATGCTGTCTACTATTGCTAAATCCAAACTCAATCCCTGAGATCTGTGAATGGAGACAGCATATGCAACACATAATGGAAACTGTTTCCTGTTTACATAGACATCCTTAAAAACCTGGAATTTTACGCAGGTTCGATCTATGTGTACAGAGTGTTCCATGTTGTGAAAGTGCACTACAAGCATCTCGATATATGTCTTCTGGACATTGTAGATAAAGTCTGTGATGTTTCCCATGGCACTGTTTATCATACCTTGTTCTACATCTAGATTACATCACAGCTTGATACGTGCATTCTTACAAACTGTGAGAACAGCTTCTAGGCAAGCTGTTCGTGAAACATCTGACTTCAGTTCACTTAGTCGTTCAGTCATCTTTGCTACTAGCTTTCGACTAAGAATAACGCCATCAACTGTATCAACTGCATGCAGAGTTATAATCTCTTGGTTTTCTCTTTGCAGCATTAGATTGCTGAATTCAGTGCATTTCTTTGGTTGTGGCATAAGACACACTATGTGTCTGCCAGTAGAGTATATATCACTGAAGACATTAGATGCTGTTTCTATGCATGCACTATGTACTGTGATTTTTCAATCATTTAACATACAAACATGTTCTGGTGATAGAGAACCTGAACGAACTTCATCTAAAAGTGATTTGTAAGCCAGATCACCAGTTTGGCGCATGTTCTCAGACAACTCAACATAGCTAAATAATTCCCATATGTTATAGCCTAATGCAAACTCGAGGATATTCTTAGCTTGTTTGGCAGTTAGAGTTGTAAATACATGCTCTGCATTGACTGGTGCAAGGTGTAAAAGGTCTCCCTACACAAGTATACTTTTGCCACCAAATGGCACTCCATCATCAGTACCTAAGATCTGCTGTAGACGTAGCTGAATACAGGCAAGCATGACATTGGAGACCATGCTGATTTCATCAATGATGAGTAACTGCATCTTTGTGAACATGGATCGGAGCTGAGATGCAACCTCGAATGACAGTTTACGATACTCTCCAGTTCTCCTATGTTCCACTGGCAACATAAAGAGACGGTGTAATGTAACTCCACCAATGTTGTATGCTGCTAGTCCTGTGGGAGCAATTACAGCAACAGACATTGAAGAGCCTGTCACACTCCATACTTCTGCAGTGATGGCTTCAATCAGGAAATTCTTTCCTTCTGCCAGCTGAACAGCTAACAAACATTAGTAGTGGCTTGTAGTCAGTGCAGTCACATTGTTTTGTTTCATGTAGTATACCATGTTGGACAGCTTCAACTACTTGAGAGTGCACTGTATGCTGCAGCTGATTTAGTCTTTCTCTTAAGTCAGCTGGGTTGACCATGGAGTGTGCCATGTTCCATGGCTGTCTCATTTCTGACATTAACACTTTGGGGGCATTTAAGGGCAGAGGGTCACTCTAGAACACCTTGTCCTTCTGGATCAAGGCTGTCTTGTGAACTAACTGGAGTGTCTTCCTGAAGCTGCTTCTCTGCTTTCTCAAGCTGTTCTTTCTCAGCTTCTAGTCTTTTGTATATATGTCTGTGAGTACCAGTTTGGAAATTCTCAGAATCTGATTGAACTGCCTTCGAATGTGTCACAGTCACGTTTTAATTCAGACTCAGTCCTCCAGGGTCTAAATAGGAATAGGAGCAAAGTAGTATGTTCTGTGCCTCTGATGTACCTAGATGCAGTTTGCAGTGATCTATAAGCTAAGGCTTGTGTCTCTTCACGAGACAGCCATCTAGTCCATTGACCTTGTAAATCTGGTGTGTTGAGTCAGGTGCTGCACTTGTCTTGTAGTCATACCACTTAGCAACCTCAAAGAGACACATGTCATTCATGTTGTTGTCTATGGGTAGTATGTGTCTATCAGGTTATTCTTCAAGATATGTTTTGAAGAAGGTGTATTGACAGCGAGCTCCTCAATTTCAGCATGAGGAATCAGTACACATTTTCATTTCTTTTTGTAGTTTTCACTGAGAAAACGTACCGCATCAGACTTCCCATACAGATGTGTTCCCATTAACCGGTCACTGGCTTCGCAAGTTCAACATTCTCTGTGTGAAAGAGTCTCCAAACTCAATGTCCACAGCTGAGATGTCAGGCTTTTGCTTGAAGTGGCAACATCTTCCAAAGATCTTGCAAGGCTAGTTCGTTCATGTTTGGTTATGTAACGAGTGATGTATCAACCAGGGCCAGAGAAGTTATCAGCCACAAACTGAACATCTATGTTTGCTTGCCACATTAGGAGAAGAGTTGTCAGTCATTGATGTACACCTCTTTTTCATCTCTGGCAACGCAGATACCCTCTGATTGATTTTGCCTTCGCGTGTCGCATTGCTGAGAAAAGGTCATTCAGGGCACCATTCTGACAAACTGCTCTAGGAAATCCAAAGCTTATTAATCGTGTGTACCAACTAGATTTGTTCTTACTACTCACGCAATATTTTAAGTAAATATGTCACTGGAACTTTGTACCAACTTCCATAGTGTAGACTGTCATACTTGTCTGAATGTGACAAGTGATATATTTTTGATGAATGATAGCACTTCTGCTGCTTCATGTTCACCAATGCGCACGCATCCTTGATCCACAATAACATATGGATATGAGGGCACTCGTGCTTGATATTCTGTCCTCCAAAAGTAATGTTCCACAATACCTAGAGGAGGATTGTCCTTGACAAGATGAAAGTCAGAATGTCACGGAACCACTTGTGTGAATGTCTTGTGACAGACACAGGATCAAGTGAACACATTTCTCTGACAGTCATTGATGAGATACCTTCGACATCAGAATTTGCCCACTTCAACAGTTCAATGAGTTTGTCCCAGGCATATTCAGCACAACTAAGTGTGACAAACCATGTGGTTGCACCATACTCTCGCAGCATTGTCATCACTTGAGTGTCTGCGATACCAATATTCTTTGGTGCCACGGAGACTTGTAAAGTATGGAAGACAGATTCACTTGCACATTTTCATCTTTCTGCTTTAATTTCTCTAGAAATTGAGCAGCTGTTATTCCATCTAGTGAACTTGTTAGATGAATAGTATGTGCTACAGATGCAGACAGAATGCTAAGTTCAGTCTCCCAGAGGAGATGGAACAGGTACTGAATGTTACGTCTGAATTTGCCATCTTTGCTGAGGACACAGCTAGTGCGGTACTCAGCACCCTGTACACATACTTCTCTTTCATCTAGGCGTCCACCTGACCCTTTTGGAAATAGGTCTGGGGAACAGCATGCTTCTAGAGTTGCCTCCCAAATGCTGACAGGCTCACCTTCCACCTGCTTCATTTGATAGAAATTAATGTTGTCTCCTAATGGATCTCTGCCATGTAGTGGGTGAATTGTGTACTGTTCATACACATTGTCACTTGTCTGTGTACTGACCTTCTCAATGACTAGCTTACTTTTTACTAATAGATCATGTTGCACAGAGAGACTGGCCATCTGATCTATGTCAAAGTCTATATAAAAGGAATTGTTACTCTTTACATAAGCAAGAGCAAGCTTTACCTTTTGCACATTGACAACATCTTGCCAGATGACCTTGGCCTTTGTAGGCACACCATTTACAAGAATTGCCAAGCTATTTTCAGTTGAGATTGCTTGAACATTTTCCTGTAGAGGAAGTGGTAGATACATCACAGCACCCTTTAGAGATCTAACAAGCTCTTTCTGTGGAATGTTCCGTTTCTTTGTGTTCAGATGTAGTATCATTTGGAATGGTTTCATTGTCTGAATTAGAATGCGTTCAAACATATTCAATGTTGAAATCTCACTTGGTGTAACCTCTGTTTCCATGTTATTCAGCATTGACCTTGCTGGCAAAGTGTTACACTTCACTTTTGAAAAACAGTGTTTGCATAGCACAATGGTGTCTTGTAAGTTAAAGTCAGATTTCAGCAGCAAGAATGCTGCCAGGCGGAACCACATGTCATTGTATGGTGACAAGGTTTCCTAGGTTGACTGTGACTGTTTGTTTTGTGTAGCACAAATGGTTGCATGACATACATACCGAATCAAACTTCTGAGACTTTGCAACCTCAAACTTAGAAATTTCCTTCCCGTACTGTTTCAGAATGTCATTTTCTAACACTGAAACAGATTTTTCTACAGAAGTGCTACACTGAAAATTAGTTGTTTCTGGTACAGAAGTAATGTGTTGCAGTTTTTTAGGAAAGTAATAGCACCCTGCATGTCACCTGATTGCAATAATTCATTTAAACAAGTGTACTGATGTACAGCTCGCTGTACTTTATATACTCTGTAGACAGAGTTGTGCATGCCTGTTTGATGCACTGCAAGCATCTGCATGGTGTGAGAAATACTATCACAAACACCAGTATCGAGACATGCAAGTGAGTGACCCATGAGTCCAGTATGTGGCCGGATTTCACAATGGTCAATTTTTGTAAACAGTTTATGTCTGTCTTTGCAATCTGTTATTACAAATAGGTTTACAAACTGTTCTAGTTTTTCAAATGACCATTGCCTATGGTTGCAGGTGTCATCACATGCCCATGCCAGATAGTGCCGTTTATTGAAGACTGTGTTTGGATCACAGTCATCATCAGTATCCAATTGATTGCCATCAGAGATACTGAGGACATTTGTTAGTTTGCCCAACTCATCAATACTGAACGTGTGTTCTTTTGTTAAGTAATGATAAGACTCTTCCCAGAAATATGCCTCTGAGTGCTGTGTGTGCAGCCACTGTCCTGTGAAAACATGACAGAAGTTGTCAACAGTCAAACAGGGATACTGTTGAAGCCTTTTTTTTATGGCATATACAAGTTTCCTGAATTGTTCAAGTACATGACACATCTTACGCCACAATCGCTGTAGTACAAACAGTGCTCTGTTGACAAAAGTTCGTACTTTCAGACGTAAATTCATCAGAGAAAGCTGACTCTTGCTCTTTTTGTGGGTGTGCCACAGCACAGCAGCGATAAGTCTTTTGATCTTAGCTTTACTTGCTAGTGATCGGAAATACTTTCTCATTCTGAGTTGTAAATCCGCAGTTGTGAGTTTATGGCGTTGTTTTGAGCGTTTCTTGATGGTTACACTCAAAATAGTTGTGTTTCATCTCAGAGATCTACACAACATTTGTGATGGTATACATTTTTTCTTTTCTATTAAAGAATTTTGTTTGGTTGTGCAGTGACTTGATGTAGGGGTCACTGTTGCAGTAAAGGTCTGTCGATGTTCATTTTTTGGTGTGACTTTACTGTTTTGTTTATTGCCCTTACACAACAGTGTAGTACTATTATAACGCTCTCATTTTGAGACACATCTACATCTGTATTTAGTTGGCATATTTTGCTATTATGGTTGACAGTGACAGTAAGCAATCTTAAAGAAGTATCAGGCACCTGTATGAGAGACAGAAAAAAAGTGTTAGAATAGGCTTCAGTAAATTTCTTATAACAGTGTGTATTGATAGAATTGTATGTTAAGTATGTTTACAATTTGGTAAAAACATAACTAAACAATAGTTTTTATGAATGTGCATTGCACAGCTGCTACGTAATATCAGAAGTTTGTGCATTCTCAATATTTCTAGTCCACATTTAAAAGCCTATTTGTCCCATTTGTACTTATGATTAGGATAGGTGTAATTTGTTACATGTGGACGAAAATGTGTTTTCGACCATGTAGCGTGTCATGGCATAGTCAGTATGCTAATTCACTATATGGTAGACCCAAAACTTGACAGTGATAGTGTTAATTACAAAATCTGTTACACTTAGTATGTTTACAATTAGTGGGAGAACATGGCACTACTACTGTTGTGTGACTGCGTCTAGCACAGTTGCTATGTATGCTTGTATGTTAATGAAATTTCAATATAGTTGCTGCATATTATCAAAACTGTGTTTTTAGTATGCCTGTGTATGACTATTGGAGCTGTTATTTTTAACAACATGCAAAAAATGTTTTTATGCACATGTGCTGTGCAATGCTGCAGTTGATTAATGAAATCACTGTATGGGGCACAGTCATAAAATTACAGTGCCAGTGTTTATGAGCAGATGACTTAAAATGAATAGGTTGCAAAAATTGGTGTGAGAATTCCAAAACATTTCTGATTTACAAGCTTGCGCAGTGCAGTTCACATATACACTTGTAAGTTTGTGTATTGTCATACTTTTCAGTTGAGAATTACAAATATTTCTTTTAACACACAACCTTATGAATAGTACTGATTTCATTTCTCACATCTTGACAAAACTGTGTTTCTGCTTATGTGCTGCATTTTGGATCAGTTGATGTGAGAAATGACTATATGGTACAAATGTATAACAACTGTAGTGACACTGTTATGAGCAGAGGTCTTAAAATGCCTATGTTTACATTTGGGTGTGCAAATTACAACAAATAACTGTTTCACAAGTCTGCATTGCACAGTTGTTATGCACGCTTGGAATGTTGTAAATGTTAAATATCTGAAGTGCACTGAGTTCGAAGCAGCTACGCAGTAGATAATGTGTTTATTATTGAAAATTGAGCTATTTTACCATGAAATCTGAAATTGTGGGAATAAATAGACAGTATTGGAAAATTGCTTTTGTGTGCATGTAAGTTTCGCAAAAAGTACTTTCTTGCATTCGAAAGTGTTGCAAAAGTTACTTTCGTGCATTCGACAGTATGGTCAAAAATACTGTTGAACTTCAACACTTTCGCAAATTTTACTGTCGTGCTATCGAAAGGGTCGCAGATGTAATTTCGTGCATTCGACAGTAAAGTTAATCTGACACTTGGGAGTGCCAGAAACATTCATTATCAAATCAGAAAACAGTGTGTTTGAGTGACAGCTAGCTCTACCAATGTAATTTAAGATTTGTCAGGCCATTTCTGAGAACCAATCAGAGACGGACAACACTGAAGAAGAAGTAAACAGCAGCCATTTTCAATATTGCTGAGAGAGCAGTTTGAAACTGTAAGTACAGACTATCTTCAAATGATTTTTTCTAGTATTAAAAAAACTTATAACAACATGTAAATACTATTAATCAAAATGTTTTTTTTTATGTTGAATCTCATAATGTAACTTGTTATTGTTTAGCAGGCTATATTCTTAAGAGAAAATAGTATAAAGTGAGAAATCATTTTAGTACTAACTTGTACAGATACAGCTGCAAATGGAGGTAGATAGGAAGGTGCACGTGGAGTTCTATGAGAAAATGGAACCAATCAGACTTGTTTCTTATGTTGAAATTGTTTAAAACTGCCTATGAAAAGCATGCATTTTCCCAGTTGTCAGTGGTTGCAGATGTTTGCAGGAACATAGGTCTAGTAATATTGAATGCATCAGTTAGATTGGTTAATGAAGCCAGAGCAGCAGGGAATGTTTTTTATTTGATTTGTGTGTTTTTTCTGAACCCACTGAAGCTAGCTTGAAATAAGGAGGCAAAATATCAGGTTGAGTTTCAGTGCTGTCTGGTCACTGCAGGGTGAACACTGACTTTTTTTCTTGCTCTCTATACAGTTCTGAGTTTTAAAACTTAGAATGGCAGAAAATAGCAAAAGGATTTTGTGGATAGTTGGAAGCAGTTACATAAGATGAGCAGCTGAGTTTGCACTTCATAGTAATTTGGGAGGGGCCTGCAGCTCCCCAATTGCTATGTAAGATGGTTTGGTCATGGTGGCATGAGATGGGAACATCTTATGCCAACCATGCACAGACTTTTGGTAACTCACTCTCCTCCTGACATACTGCTAATACATCATGGAGGCAATGATTTGGGCTCAAAACGCTGGGTAGATTGAGTTACAGAGGCAAAATTGGACCTTGCTTCTATTATGTCTATGTTGCCTGCCTGTATTATCATGTTTTCAGATATTACAGAGTGTAGAGTCTGGCAAGCAGAACATCATATGTATCTGATTGACAGAGCTCGCAGAAAAGTAAATGTACAGATAACTGCTTTTCTACGCATGCATGGAATGCATACTATACGTCATCCCGAAATAAAATACTGTAATGATTGGCTATTCCTAACAGACGGTGTACATTTCTAGCATGTTGGCAATTGCCATTTTCTGGGAGAACTTCGAGATGGAATCCTCAGAGTCCTTTAAGATTGTCAGACTGTTTGAGGAAATATTACAGTATACACAAAGGTTCTTTTCAGAACCATATTAATGTGGTAAAAAATAGATCAACTGTATGTATCACTCACATACATGCCGCATATATGGGTTTGCTATATTAGGATATTGGGGACACAGCAATAGTAATTTACCCTGCTGCTGTTAGTTCACAATTGTATGATGTTGTTATGTCTCAACATTTAAGCAATAAGGTACGACCAAGGGTTACATTAACAGTCTGTTAATCACCCCCTAGGGGTGTAATGTGGCACAAGGTGCAGTCGAGTGCCATATTGCCCCTAGGGGGTGATTAACTGACTGTCAATCTAACTCATGGGAGTGCCTTATTAGTATTATAAAAATGTTTTCCAAAACAAAAGTGTTAAAAGTATCCTTTATGAATGTTTTCCTCATTTAGAGGGAGATTTTTAATAAAATAGTTCTTACACCAGCAGTTTAAGAATGCTGGTTCAAAATCAGAATGCATCATTTCACACATTCAGCTGTGCTAGAGGATGGAATGCTGACAGGAAGAATCGATGTGCCATGGTGATCAGGCTGTGCATGACAGTATAACATGGATTAATGTAAGGCTGTTGGAATCTTAACAGCCAATCAGATTGCAGCATTTCTGAGAACCTTTTTATAATTGTATATAGTTTGAGTATTTTAAGTGACT
Organism: Neoceratodus forsteri; assembly: GCA_016271365.2. Lineage (NCBI taxonomy): Eukaryota > Metazoa > Chordata > Ceratodontiformes > Ceratodontidae > Neoceratodus > Neoceratodus forsteri. The sequence continues at coordinate 662,319,249 of CM028135.1, read as the reverse complement.
GTAGCATTTACTGTGGTCTTACAGTATTGTAGCTGTTGCAGTATGGTATGTGTGAAACAACAATAAAACACAGTGGTGCTGTTCAACGTATACGTTTATTTACTGGTATGTCAGGAAATAGAGTTGTTTTGAATGTAGCAGATCTGGGTAGTGATTAGTATATAGGCTACCATGAATGCACAACAGAATTATCATACTTTTTAACTTTCAATTGGTTTGTTAGCCATCTTCACATTTATTAAGTGTATTTCTAGGTGTGTGCACAGTTCTGCAATGTGTGGTTCATCCGAGTTTAACATCACTTTACTATGCTGTGTGAACAGTTCAGTGTAGTAGACATGGATATGTGGTGGTGTGTCCAATCTCATGTTCGATGCAGTAGCCCCCCACCCCCGAGACTACTGGATGGCATGGTGGTGGCACACCATAGTGTAGCAGCAGTTGTTGTTACTGTTGAGGTGGCTGAATCCTTTCTTGGCCCTGCATAATGCTACTGAGGTGTGTTTCTGCTATGTTGAAGGACATGTGGTCTTTAATTTATTTATTTTATTTATTTATTTAGTTTTTGTTAACCGGGTAAGTGCACTAGCCAGCAAGTGACTGTTTTCAGGCACGACCCAGGAGGTAAAATTACAGAACATAACGATATAGTAAGGATAACAAAAATACATGATGCACAGAAATACAGGAAGATACATATGGCAGGATACAATGCATGACAAAGGAAAATACAAAGCAAAATACATTTCAAGGACATTTTCCATTGAGCGCATACCTAAAGTGCATTGAAGGACCTAGGAAGGGGAAGGATAGGTGTAGGGTAAGCCAGAAACAAGATGGAAAATGACAAAGGGGAAGGTGAGGAGGTGAGGAAAGGATAGAGGGAAGGATAGAGGGCAAGAGGCTAAAACGGGGGCTAAAGAAATGGCTAAGAATATAAGGACAGAGAGGCGGTGGCAGGAATAGGGAGGTAGGAGGGAGTAGAGGAGGGATGGCCAGGAGAGGGGAGGGAAGGGAGTAAATTTAATAAGTATTATATGGAATTCGTCTAAGAAATGATTAAATATTGTTAGATGATACTAATGTGGATGTTTCTTTCTGTTTGTATTTCAGAACTAGACAATCCTAAAATCAAATAATGAGGCAGTGGACCTTGCGAGAGGTGTGTGCACTGCTTGAGGCAGTCCAGGCTAGAGGTAATCCAAAGGTATTGATGAGGAGTACAAACTGGAAACTGAATTCGATGTGGAGGCGCATAAATAGCTATTTTCACATAGTTTTCAAAGTAAAAAATAAGACTATTGTGCAGCAAAAGTGGAAGTGGAAGCTGTTGCGCCAACGTTTTTACATTTTGTAACAGCGTGAGAGGATACCGGACAATGATACGTGCTGGTACTACCTCGCATATGGGCTTTGGGAAGCTACTAGCAAGCCAGCTGCAGGGGAGCGCCTTACTCACCATAAGTAAATCAGCACAACTTTTCATAATGGATGTGCATGTATTCAGAATTTGTAACAATAATTGTATACTGCATGATTAAGCAATAAGACATGAGCAGGGATTATGTTAATGTTGTGTAAAACACTGTTTACTGGTGTAATGTGGCATGAGGCACAGCCGAGTGCTACATGCCCCCACACGGTGATTAAGTGACCATTAATATAAAAACTGAGACTGCCTTATTAGTATTATCGTACCAATATTTTGTTACTAGTGCAAACATTGTTTTGCATGTGATTAGTCTCCACATATATGTTAATCAAAGATTGATATACAGCTAATAGCATGTTTGCTACCAATCAGAAAGCTGTATTTCTCACTCCCTTTTTAAAATGCTTAATACTATATGTTAGGATGTACTATGAAAACATGTACCTGAATTCTTCCATTTATTTACTGTGCTGTTGTTCAGTCACAAACCACAGCCTACTAAGATAGCCATGCCAGAAATAGTACATTTATACATATACGCACTTACTACTATGGTATGTTGGTAGAGAACAATATGTAACTGTTTAGTTATAGTGATGTAGTGGTATAAAACTCATAAAACTTTGTCATACTGTGTAATAAACCACCCCTCTCCTCACAAACGTATCCCTGGTGGTCCTGTGGACCGAAATGCCCGATCACGGGCAGTAAGTATAATAAACCCATCCCTCCTCTTGAATGTGTACCTGGTGGTCCAGTGGACTGAAATGCCTGATACACAGAGAGACATTTACAGATGTACATATCAATAGTGTTTGCTGCTCCACCAGTTACAGACTATGTAGATAATGGTGTGCTGTGCCCCCCGCACAAAAAAATACAATTGTTATTGTAATATGTGACCATAATGCTTGTGGTCTGTATAATTAGAAGCAATGTTATGTATGTCGTGGCTGATTTACTGTTGTTGCAAGTATTTCAAAACTGTACTGTGATTCACATCTACTACTTTCATATTTTTTTTGTTTGCTTTATGCTAGAACATCAGAGGTCTCCCCCCGCTTCTCACGAGGTAGTACCAGCACAGACTGAAGCTGTGGAGGGTGGTCAGTCAGACACAGAAAGTGTCATTGTGATTGACTCCGATGGTAAGAGTTTATTATTACAAATCTGTAATGGTGTTTACAAATAAGAAATGAGGGTTTCTTCTGACACAAAGGGTGGGATATTAAAACTGCACCATTCAGAGGCGCAAGCCGTTGCGCTGCACAAAATAGTTGCACGTGTGTCCGGGGCGATATTCAAAGGAGTTGCGCTATTGAACAACTCCTTTGAATATCACCCCCCAGCCACAGTCACTGTGCATGGCACAGTGGAACTTGCGCCACAGCAAGTTGACTGAGTGGAGCATTCAACTTGCTGTGGTGTAAGTACCATGGCCCCATGTGCAAAATTGAGATATTCAAAAGGTGACATGCAAATGGGGCTATAATTCATGCAAGGCGCAGGGGGGGCATTTGCATCTGATAATGGGGCGATTTGCATGCCATTAGCATGTAGGTGCACCGATCACTGAGGACTTGCACCTGGTGCCCTGACGGGCTGTAGCCATCGGGGAACGACACCCCCTGCTCCCTGATCATGGACAAAACAGTGTAGAATACCCCCCACCAACCCTCACTGGGCTGATTGCAGGCATGGTTCAATTCCCCCCCACGACAGCCCGATCACGGGCAGCAATGTGGCCCCCCCGAACGTATCTGATGGTCCAGTGAACGAAAAGCCCAGTCATGGGCAGTAAGTTAAAAAACCCTCCCTCATCCCAAACATATCCCTGGTGGTCCAGTGGACCAAAAGCCCAATGTCGCAGGTAGTAAGTTTAATAACCCTCCCGAGACATAGCCCTGAGTGGCAGCTGTACCACCACCCCACCCCCACCCAGCTAAGCCCCCACCCTCCACTCCCCTGCAGCCGGTGGGCGGCAGCATCCCACCCGCCTGCCACCTCGTGTCCATGCCGACTGACTGTCCAGTTGGGCTGCACGCCCATTGGTGAGAAGAGCCAATAGGCAAGCCCATATTGAAGATGAAGTCCAGATTTTTGAATGAATTAATTCAATCACAAATCTGGACTGTCATGTACAGTATGGCTGCATGCCCATTGGCTCTTGCTATGCACCAATGGGTAAGCAGTCCTACGGGCAGTCAGTCAGCGAGCTACAGGCTGTGGGATGCTGCTGCTCACCACCTGCAAGGGGCGGGGTGGTGGTAGTTCATGGGTGGGTGGGGGGACTCTAGCCACCAGGGCTATGTTCGGGGGTTATTAAACTTACTGTCCCACGATTAGGGCATTTCAGTCCACTGGACCACCAGGGATACGCCGGAGGAGGGGGGTTATTTACTTACGCCCGCACTGGGCATTTTGGTCCACTGGAACACCAGGGATACGTTCGGAAGATGAACTTAACTACCCGCGATCGGGCATTTCGTCCACTGGACCACCAGGGATACATTCGGAGGGGGAGCCACATTGCTGTCTGCAATCGGCCATTTCGCACACTGGACCACCAGGGATACGCTCGGAGGAGCCACATTGCACCCGCCATCGGGCTGGTGTTGGGGGAGTACACTATGCCAGCGGTCGGGCCAGTGGGGGTGGGGATTTACAGTCCGCTGCCTGAGATCGGGCTGTGGGGGGGCACAGGGACTGGGTTGGGGGCCAGGCACAGGTGGCAGTTGCTGTGTTGTGCCCTGCAATGCAGCAGCTCACCTGTGGGTGGCCCACAACTTAGGCCTTTTTTTTTGCCTCCAAGTCGTGCAGGCACAGGTTGGGGTTGCGCCTACACAACTCTTCACAGTCCAGCTGAATATCGGGCTGTGGAGTTCATGCATGGTTCATCCCCCTCCAGCTGAGCATGCATTCATTTGCACTGCTCTGTTGCTCAGCCTGTTTTCAGTGGCGCAACTGTCTCCTACTGAATATCGCAGAATGGCACAATTTCGGAGTTGTGCATGTGCAACCCTTTTGAATATCCCACCCAAAATACTTTAAAAAGGTGTTAACCAACTCTAGTGAATGTGCAGTGGCAGCATGGCACAAGATCCTGTACTAGCATAACAAAGTGGTATTACTACACATGTGAGTGGGATACTATTCTTCATGAATGTGACAATGGATGTATGTCCATAGTGGTACATGTGGTGTTGTGGGGGGGAATGTCTTCTCCTCTGCTACTTTTGATTGTGGAGTTTTATGTACAATGAGTAATAGATAACCAATTGTAATGTTGTAGGTGTCTCAGTGGTATGTATTCAATGGTGTGCTACTTAATTATCTGTTGCTAATTACATGTCCCTAGATCGTATTCACTTAGTATTTATATATCTGCAGCCAATGTTTCATTTTTATTATTGTTATACTTATTAATTGACAGCATAGAGTATATACATGTTTGTTAATGTGTTTTAATAGCCCTGTAGGGGTAATATGCTTAATAACACATAAACGACTGCCATATTCAGCTAGAGGGTCATTGAGTGAAGAGTAACATTATAGTTATGTTTGAGTACTTCATATTATATTAACACACATTTCAAAACTGTTTAAGAAACAGATCGTCATATAGTTAGGTGTACATGTGTGTTAATTGAAGGTACATGTAATGTTTTTAGGATGTTTCTGTGTAACAAATATGCATTATGACAATGTTATAACTATTGCCTTTGATGGGTAGGCACTGCTTGTTCTGCACTGCATACTACCAATAATAGATTTCTGAGTTTTCTTGGAGAAAACGTTATTGAAGAAACAGTGTTAGGGGAAGCACCAGGAAAAAAATGGATTTCTTATATTAAGTGTTCTGGATTGGATGGACATTTGTCTTGGAAAAAGATATACACATGGTGTCATTATTTCAACTTTGTGTGGCTTTTTGCAGATGAGAAGACTTGTTATATGCAAGTAATACTGACTTAAGAACATACATCTAGCTGGAGAGACAGCTGTTTTTGTAAAGAGATATGTGTTCATATGATAGTTGTATGAATGATGTAGTATTAGAAATTGATGCTTTAAAGAAAAAGACTTTTATCTTGATATTTCATCTATTAATGTGATCATTTTTTTACTTGTTTGCTTTAATAGAGCCCGGGGAAGCTACTGCTGTTGAACAAGTGGAGGTGATGCAGGAAGCCGGTGCCAGCCCACCACGTAAGTGAAATCTGTTGTTGCTATTATCTGCATGCTTGAGAAGTACCATATGGTTGTTAACATTCGTGGTGATCAATGCTCCTGTTGATAACTACACCTTGCTGTTTTACTGTGTGACAGGGGGAGTGCACTGTCTATTGGCATACTTACTGCAAATGTTGAATTGCCTGGGGTGTGCGCAATACACATTCAGTGCCGAGCCAGTACCACTTTCTTTTGTTTGTTGTGGGGGGCCCAATCACTGTTTACATTATTGACTTTATTTGTGCTGTAACCTTGCAAGGGTGGCAATACGTTGATGACTGCACATACCCAACCCCCAAAAAAACACAACATGGTGGGAGGATATTCTAGTGACCTAAATGGTGTGCAATGCAGAAAGTGTCCAATTATGATTTTTTTGTTTATTTCTCAATGTACAAGTTCAAAATGTGCCTTGTAGTCTTCATGACCCACTTTTCCCAATTAAACTCAATTGCTGTGCAGTGTGTCTGTCTTCAGCCTTGCCAACCTCATACTTACCTCTACAGTCCAGTGTGATGCTGTTCAGTGCACTGTCACATATGTGTATTTTTAAAAGGTGATCATGAAGTGAGGGAATGTTGATAAAAGTAATAAAACAGTGAATAATGGGACTGTTTGTGTGTCACACTAAGAATATCACACATTTATATATAGCACTATGGAGGTTGTCTCACCACATGTAAAATGCAGTACTCTGACTACTTGCAGTGGTGCAAATTCCATTAAATCATACGCTGCCTATTACTGGGTTGGGTGCTATTAAAACGAGTTCTTGAGTAGTGAAACTGTGTTCAGTATTGGGCCACAGACATTACATTGATACATTATTCAATGCTTCATGGCCTTGCGACACACAGTGTCACACTTTTTATGCTCACCTATACTGTCAAACTGTGTTTTCATACTTTACAATGTGATGCTGTGGTTTCTGTGCGATATCACTTTTTGGTACAGTGTGAGGACATAACAGTGAGACTGTATGTGAGGAAAGGTGGTAATATGTCTATTTAAAACATTTGTTGTGAGATGAGCATTACATTATATCATTGCAATCAGGTATTAGATATTTTCCATGCACTGTAGTAGGTCTGAAAATGTTGTGTATTTATATACAAAATGTTTAACACTGTAATATATTTTTTCACCTGCTAATGTACTGTACAGCTGTTTTTTTCACACAGCAGTATAAAAACATCTTTTTCTGCCCTGCTATATCTAACAGCCAGAGGGACACGCTAATGCCTGTCATCCTCTGCAGGGTGCGAGTGCTTTGGCATTAGTAAGAAACGTTATTACTATTACACTATCAATTTTAATGATAGCAAATCAATAATTGTTATTGATTATTGTTAATTTCATATAATACAATGGCAAAGACAAATCCTGGGCTCCCATTGGTGACTCTTGGACTGAAACCGTCATGTTATCACAGCACAGCATCACAGCTCTAGTCACAGCACCAGGGTGACCACATAATATTTTGGAAAAACAAGAAGTCACTACATGTAGCTGCTTGAGAGTGCAATCCCACATTTCTCATTCACACTCTCAACCGCCATTAACCTACTGTGAGTGCTTCTGACTCATCTGCTAGTGACCACTGCCCATTACAGTGCAAATTATCCCTATGTTGCTCATCTTCCCAGCAGATATAGTGAAATAACTCCCTGTCCCCCACTGACACACAGTGTGTCCATTTTCCCAAAAAAGAAACAAACGTCTTTATAGACGGCATTTAAATATCTGTGTCCGCTGGTCCATCAGCACAGTAATTGTCTACAACTTGCCAGGCAAAACACCTACAGAAATATTCACAAAAATTATCCCTGACTATAAACAGATGTTTTAACTAAAAAAAAAATATGTAATTTTAGACATCATTTCAATTTCCCTGTCAGCAGCAGCACGAGGCCTTTGAGATTGCCACAGTCCTGTGATTACCACTCACTTCCTCGAACTCCTGCAGTGTTACCAAGAACATTGGAAATTAAACAAATTATCAATAAAATGACAGTCACATTCAAATAGGCAGTGCCCAAAATTGTCCTGCATTCCTGGCAATCGCTAAGTGCTCAAACAACCGGTAACTGCTATTACGGTTCCTCAACTCACCTGCGGTTGATTTTAAAGACATTAAAAAAACATTAATACTAATTAAAAAAATATTACCCAGTTCCATATTGGGATGTTAGTGTGTGGACTGCTGTACTTTACTAGGAGGGGGTGGGTGCAGGAGGAGATAGCAGACACACAATAACATTACAATGGGACTGTTTCTCTATTCATTGTGCCTGACCATTGAGAAATCAAATTTAAAAATACTTTTTAAGACTTTTTGTAAAAATGTTTCTTTTATTAGTACCAACAAGCCATTGTATAATAGCAATAATGTACTTTGGGGTGTGTTGTGCTGGGATAATGTTACTTTTTGGGGTGATTAGTTGCACTTGACCTGTGGCTTCTTGTTCAATGACCCCAGGTGCGACGTTATCCCAACACAACACTTACCCTGGAGTGCATTATTGCTTAAATGTCAGATAGTACATTGAACAACCTTATTACTGCTGTGTCACATTGTTTTGAAGAATTTTACCCTGTGGCAGTGCAAAAGCACAGTGATCTAGACATTATGGTCATCCAATGGTACAGCAATGAATTAAATGTGTTTATTTTGACTAGATTTTCCCATACTGCAGTTTAAGTTTTAGGTTAGTTGTGAATGTCTTATAGTTATGATACCTAGAAATCTGTCATTTATGTTCTTTATGTACTTCAAGATCTCTGGCATGCTTGTGGAGCGCATGCCATATCAGTGACTTAATTAGATACATAGATACATAGATACATAGACAGTGTCAACAGATAAGGGCCTATGGCCCACCCAGTCTGCCCATTTGAGCTTGTGAGTTCAGTTTGTTTTCCTAGAAGTCTGTTACCCCTTACCCCTGACCTCCAGAATTCCTTTATGTCTATCCCATGCATTCTTAAATCCCATGATTGTTTCAGCCCCCACCACTTCCTCTGGCAGGGTGTTCCACTTGTCCACCACCTGTTCTGTGAAGAAATTCTTTCTCATGTTTCCTCTGAATCATCCTCCCTCCAACTTCATCCCATGCCCTCTAGTCCTGGAACATCTTCTTCACTTAAAAATAGTGTTTTCCTGCACCCTGTTCCTCCCTGTAAGATACTTGTATGTCTCTATCATATCCCCTCTCTCTCCCCCTCCTCTCCTCCAGGGAGTACATGTTCAGTTCCTTCAACCTGTCTTCATAGGACTTGTTATGCAATCCATCCACCATCTTTGTTGCCCTCCTCTTAACCTTCTGTACCCTGTCTATGTCCTTACGTAGGTATGGTCTCCAGAACTGTACACTGTACTCCAGGTGGGGCCTCACTAGTGTCTTGAATAGTGGAATTATGACCTCCCTTTTCCTGCTCTTGATGCCCCTGCATATACATCCCAGCATCCTATTTGCTTTACCTGCTGCCTTGTCACACTGTTTCCCTTCCTTGAGGTCATCAGAGATGACAACCCCAAGATCCCTTTCCTGCTTGGTGCATGCTATATCCTCACCCCAAATGATGTATTGTGCCAGGGTTTTGTGCCCCATATGCATTATCTGCACTCTTACATTGAATTTCAACTGCCAAACCCCTGACCATTCTTCAAGTTTCTGCAGGTCCTTCTCATTCTGTCTACACCCTCTGGTGTGTCTACTCTGTTATAGAGCTTGTGTCATCAGCGAACAGTGAAATTCTGCCTTCTAGATCCTCGTAATGTCACTGATGAAGATGTTGAATAGGACTGGTCCCAGCACTGATCCCTGTGGTACCCCACTGGTCACTCTTCCCTCTGTGCAGTGACAGCCATTTACCACCACCCTCTGCGTCCTGCCACCCAGCCAGTTACCTACCCACCACCTACTGTCCTGCCCAAACCCATATTCCCCAGTTTGTGTAATAGTCTTCTATGTGGCACAGTGTCAAAGGCCTTGCTGAAGTCCAGATAGGCCATGTCCACTGCCCTCCCTGATCCACCTCCCTAGTCACCCAGTCAAAAATTCAACGAGGTTGGTCTGACATGACCTCCCTGGTGAAACCATGCTGCCTTGGGTCCTGTAGTCCATTGACAACCAGATGTTCCACCAATCTCTCCTTCAGTAGTGCTTCCATGATCTTCCCCACTACTGAGGTGAGGCTGACTGGTCTGTGAGTTCCTGCTTCCTCTTTGTTCCCACTTTTGTATAAGGGACTAAATCTGCTGTCCTCCAGTCTTTGGGTACCTCCCCTGTTTCCAGTCATCGGCTAAACAGGATAGCCAGAGGTTCAGCCACCACCGCTCTTAGTTCTTTAAGGACCCTGGGGTGCACCCCATCTGGCTTCTTTGCTTTATCAACTCTTATTACTTCCAGTTCCTTCAGGACCCTTTCTCGTGTAAAGGGACTTGTGTCCATTTCTGCACCATTCTCACCCCTTGTACTCCCTTCAGACCCATTACCCTCCTCTTCCTCAGTAAAAACTGAGCAGAAATACCTGTTTAAAATGTCAGCTTTACTGTTGTCATCCTCCACGTTGCCCCCATCCTCCCCCTTCAGTCTCACAATCCCTCCCTTTGTCTTTCTTTTTTCTCTTATGTACCTGTAAAAGGTTTTGTCCCCTCTACCCACTGATTTTGCAATGTGTTCTTCTGTCTGAGCTTTGGCTTCCCTTACTGACCTCCCTGCCTCCCTTTGATTCTCCTGGTACTTCTCCCTATCCCCTTCTGCCTGTGTCTTTTTGTATTGCCTGAATGCAATCTTTTTGGCTTTCACTTTCTTTGCTACCTCTTTGGAAAACCATAATGGTCTCCTCTTCCTTTCCTCTTCTAACCTGCTTAATGCATAATTCTGTTGTTCTTGTAATCCCCATTTTAAATACTGCCCACTGTTCCTCAACCCTGATTCCTGTTCCATTCCCTTAATGCCTCTTTCAAGTATCTCCCCATTTTCCCAAAGTCTGCCCCCTAAAATCCAGGATACATGTTTTGTGTGGTTTGGTTCTGCTCTTTCTGTGATTTCAAACCACAATGACTGGTGGTCACTGTTTCCCAGGTGCTCCCCCACTGTTACCCCATCACACTGTCCCTATTTGTGAGCACAAGGTCCAGTATTTTCTTCCGAGTTGGTTCCATGACCAGTTGCTTGAGGAAGGCACCTGAAGGAGTCCAGGATAAATCTGCTCCTAGTTGATGCTGCTGCTGGGATGCTCCAGTCCACATCTGGAATATTGAAGTCTCCAACCAGTACTACTCACCCTTTTCTGCCATCCTTAGGATGGCTAGCATCAACTCCTATCTGTTTCTTCCTGGGCTGGTGATCTATAGACCACACCTGTGCGGATGGCTGTCCCCATTTTCCTTTCCAGCTTAACCCACAGTATCTCTCCCCCATTTTGTTCCTCCTGGATCTCTGTGACCCTTATGTCATTTTTCACATACAGTGCCACTCCTCCTCCCTTCCTGCCTGCTCTGTCTCTTCTGAATATGTTGTAGCCAGCTATGGTCATTATTTACAATAGTGACGTGTTTTGAGGGGCTGAAATATGGCTGAAAAGCTGTTTGCTTTCAAACTATCATTAAAGTGATCATGATTGTGTACACATGAAAAGTATATTATGATAGTGTTAATGTCAAGGCAGTTTGTTTTTTATTGCAGAGATGACTAGACATTATAGGCAGACATGGTGAAGTAAAAATTCTCACACTTGATGAGGATCTATTTCAATTGTATGGTATAATAGTGTTGATAATGCAAAAGTATGTACATACTGAATATTTATGACTACTGAAAAAAATATAAGAGTAGCATTGTATCACATCTAACTATATGTTTTTTTATGTTGTCAGCTCATTAGATTATATAGATAACAAAGTATGACAGAGACAGAAATAAGATAGCAAAATAGTTTAGCATCATAGTTAAAACTATTATCATAACTTTGAAATGAATGCATTTATGATATTGCAGTAGCTAAGAAATATTTGAAGTTAAATATTTGAAAGTCATAACTGTTTAATTTGTGTTGTATATTCATCATTACTTTTTTAAAATCTTTGTAGGGTGCAGGCGACTGCGAAAATGCACAGCCCACTGCCGCTGCTATAGACGGCTCGAGCGTGAGGTTGGCAGTCTGCGTGAGCAAAACGGTGTGATCCTTGAGAGGCTGGACAGAATCCAGTCTCTCTTGGATGCACAACAGCGGACTGTCAACCTTGTGCTCGAGCCAGTTGTAGCAGTGGCTGACGGTGCTGTGGCCAGTAGCAGTGCTTCACCTCCAGCAGCACCATCTGTTCCTGCAGCTTCCCTGGGACAAACTGACCACCCTTCATAGTAGTCCGGTATCTCTTCCAGAGGGCACAACAGCTTCCACTTCCTTTGCGCCTCCACATCGAATCCAGTTTCCAGCCTAGATTGCCTCAAGCAGTACATACACCTCTCGCAAGTGTTGCACAAAGCTTACAAAAAATATCAACAATTGTTCTATATTTTTTTATTTATGTAAATAAAAATATTTTTATTAAATATTTATTTTTGTGTATAAGGCAATACACACTTTAATAAGTGTTTTTTTTGGTGTATACATATTATGTTTGTAAATATGTATTTTTGTATTGTTCATAAAGAGAAAAATATTTTTGTCATTTTTTATATCTAAAATATTTTAATAGTAAAAAAAAGTGAATTTATACTCTCTTGTGTTTGGTGAGTTATTGTGTAATGGAGATGTTTCTTGAAAATAGTTTTAACAAGATTTATACAACTGTGATTTTCTCATTTGCTGAAAGATCATACCACACTATCGTGATATTAGAGTTGGGAATCTCCATAGAAGTAACTTAGATGTGTGACAATGCTACCTTACACTATTTGTGGCACACTGTTGTTGTTTTATACACCTAGTGCTACTGAATGTGTGTATGTGTATCATGATGAAGATGAGTATGTACCTGCTAGTACAACAGTGAAATGTCTGTGTTGGCATACTTACAACAAAGTTATGTATTCAATACCAGCAAACCTCTTCCACCTCTCTTCACATGATTGGTGCTACCACCTCAGTTGGTAGTACAAGCAATGTCTATCAAATCTCAAGCTACTACAGTAACATATCCATTTGTTCAGTAGATGAACTAATGGTGTCCATGTCATGTCATATAGTCTTTTACTTATGTACATCTTTTTCTTTACATATGTGCTCACAAAGAAAAAGAGTAAGACACTCTTACATAAAAAATATTACATGGAATAACAATGACAAATTACAATTAATAAAGTTATTAAAACAATATGATTCACAGTGAACTACTGTTACTGTTAATAAAAGTAAATGCAACTACAAGAGTTGAAGTATTCCTGATATTGGAACATTTTTTTTATGTATGTGCAGTATTCTTACAACTATAAATCATGTACTATAGTGAGTAATAGTTCTGAAAAAGACAGGATATTCATGGCAAAAAACTCCGTTTAATGCATTAGTTAGGATTGTTCCACAGTGACAAAAGTGAGGAAATTCGCTGTTAGGGTTGAAAATCCTAACTCCAAATTCACCCCAGCACCACACACACACACAGACACACACACGCACACACATATGCAAGTATGGGGGAGGACCAAGTCAACACAACCAATGACAGACATCCAGCAGCAGGTGACAGAAATAACAAACAATTGTCTAAATGTACTACGAGACATCCCCACCCACCTGACCAGGTACTGCATGCTCAGTGGAGATCAATAGCAAAACTGAGGCCATGTACACCAAACATACACATCCCTGATTGCAGCTGCACACACGCACCACACTTAGTAGTTGCATGACCTTACCCACCGATACCCTACACCACACCACAACTGGTACTGTGCCGTTAGTCAATATAAATGCTGAAGGTGCATGATGACAGTTGTAGAAAGGTTTAACACTAGTGAGTATACATTAATTAAAGAAGTACATAAATTAACTACAAGACACTAGCATGCTCAAGATAAAAGTAGTGTTACATTTAGCAGGTGATTTAATAGTAGTACATTTACTGCAACGGTTTACTCAAGATAGAGAGGCTGATGTAAACGTATGGAAAAGCATTGCCTGTTCAACGCTGAGAAATTCGTACTGCCAGTATCAGAGGCATTCTTACTGATGAAGGTGTACTGCTGATGTACATACATAGACCTTCAGTGTGTTTCAATACTAAAGATGCAGTAAGTACTCTTTGTAAGAAACAGTGTATTTGCATGGATCAGGCCAAGCAACTTCTAAATATCATAGCACTACTGAGCCAACAATGATGTACCTGTATCGGAGATGTATATAGGATAGATTTTCCTGTAGGCACTTACTGAGTATGTTGTACATGATAAAGACAATCTCATTGCATCTGTGATGACTAACTTATTCAAATAGTAATACATTTACTATTGTTGCAATGAGTGATCTATGCCACTTATGGACACAGTGTAATTTTTTTAACAGTTGTTTCATACTCAGGCTGTATGCCTAGTGTTTGGGTTGCCACACTTCTGTCACTGATGCTATCAAAGTGATAACTATGTTAATTGTGGTACAACAGGAATCAAGTAGGTATGGTGTAGATATAAACAGAATGTCTTTTAGTATTGATTTAACTCACAATGGGGTAAGTGTACTAGGACAGCAGGGGTTATTCTCTATCACTGACTCTGTCACTTATAATCACACTAAGGTTTCGATGACTGTAATGATCAAGTTACACTGTTCACCTTCATGAGTTCATATTCACAGCCATTCTCCAGTAACTAGACAGTGTATGGTGTAACTGGGTGGGACACTGTGTTGCAAAGCTGCTTCAGTGCCTATCAGAAGGAGAGTATCTACTCATAAAGACAATTAAGTAATAAGGCATGACCAACAGTTATGTTAAATGGTCTGTTAATCACCCTGTAGGGGTTTTATGTTGAATGAGGCATAGCTGAGTGCCACATGTCACTATACAGTGATAAACTGACCATTAACATAATACCTGGGAGTGGCTTATTGCTATCATAATACAACTGTTTTTTAAACAACATTAAACCATGTTCATCAAATGGTTAGGCTCTACATGTATGTTAATAAAAACTAAACATAAGGCTGTTACAATGTTTACAGTCAATTAGAAAGCTACATTCCTCAAACCCTTGTTATAATCAGAGATATTATACCTGTACAACTCCTTGGTTTTGCTGAACTCTGTTGCTCAGGTGGCCCACCACATGTGGTGTGGTCTGGTCTGGTGTGGGGTATCGGTAGGTAAGGCCATGCAACTACTAAGTGTGGTTCGTTGTGTGCAGCTGCAATCAGGGATGTGTACATTTGGTGTACATGGCCTCAGTTTTGCTGTTGATCTCCACTGAGCATGCAGTACCTGGTCAGGTGGGTGGGGATGTCTCATAGTACATTTAGACAATTGTTTATTTCTGTCACCTGCTGCTGGATGTCTGTCATTGGTTGTGTTGACTTGGTCCTCCCCCATAATTGCATGTATGTGTGTGTGTGTGTGTGTGGTGCTGGGGGTGGTGAATTCAGAGTTAGGGTTTTCAACCCTAACAGTGAATTTCCTCACTTTTGTCACTGTGGAACAACCCTAATTAATGCATTAAACAGAGTTTTTTGCCATGAATATATACACACACATATATATATATATATATATATATATATATATATATATAATAGCATGGAATAAATCTGTTTAATGGATGAGTGGCTAATAGCTTGGCAGAAGACACCAGGAGAAAGGATTGCTGTGTGACTGGACTTCTCTAATGGGACTATATTGTCTCCTTCCTCCCTCCACCCCCACCAAAAGCTAGTTCTATTTTTATAGGCACAGTATTTGACTGACAACAGAGATTTCCTGTTTGGGAGCAGGAAGTGAGTGATCACAGAGCGCCAAAACCCACCATCCTAGAAGGGCAAGAGTAGCTCTCCAGCCCCCTCTAGCTGCTGGAGGTATGCCTCTGAGCAAGTAAGGGGTCTACTGAGAAATACAGGATATTCTTGTCTCAGAACAGAAGAATCAGGAGCTTAAAGGCACACAGGCAGAAAGTAAGGAGAGAGAGAAAAAAACAGAGGAAAGAGTAAGGATTGCAAACAGTTAATTGGAGTGGTGCAGTGCAGTGGCTATGGAGCAGCAGTCTTCCGGGAGACGTTCTGGAGGATGCAGTGTTGTCCCATCTGTAGGCACCTATCTGGGCTGAGGGAGGAGGTTGCTCATCTCCAGGCTGAGTTGGCCAGGATTTGTGGGACCTCATCTTCCATCCAGGGTCCACCAGTGCCACTGCTGTTGCCTCAGAGGTTGCCAAGAAAGAGGAGTGGTTGGACCACAGTGGGCTCAGGGAGGGTAAGGGTGGTGGAACAGAGGTGCATCCCTTCAGTTGTACCTCTCCAAAATTCCTATGCCATTCTGGCAAACTGTGTTTCCTCTCTGGAGGCACCTGCAGTGGAGACCAAGGAGGATGCTGGGAACCTCTACAAAGGAGACCCACAGGAGGTTGGCAGGGGACCCAGCAGGGGAAGGAAACAACTCCTTGTGGGGGACTCCATTGTTAGGAAGGTAGATCTGGGGGAGGAAGGGGAGAAGGAGGTAAGGTGTCTGCCTGGCACCATGGCTTAGAGGGACAGGGAGTGAATCCTCAGGATTGCCAGAGTAGCTGCACAGGGGAGGGAGCTGGATGTCATTGTCCACCTAGGGACAAAAGACCTGGCTAAGAAAGGGATTAAAGAAGTGCAGGAAGAGTTTATGGAATTGGGGAGGGGAAGGGCCTTAGTCAAGTAGCATGCACGGTATCCTTCTCAGAGGTGCTGCCCATCTATGGCATAGGAGAGGCTAGGGTGTTCCGCACCATGGGATTAAATCAGTGGTTGAAAAACTGGTGTGGAGCTCAGGGATTTGGCTTCATTGGGGACTGGGGGTCCACCTGGAATGATGCAAGCCTATACTGGCATGATGAGCTGCATCTGTCCAGGAGGGGAACCAGGATCCTAGGTGATAGGTTTACATGCTTCATTGGCAAGCATTTAAACTAGCCAATGGGGAGGCACTGGAAAGGAGCAGGGAAATCCTAGCCCCGCCAAAAAATCACGGTAGTAAGTGTAGCAAACACCAACATACAGGTGTTGATAGGGAGAAGGGCAGGGGTAAATGGAGAAAGTGACAAAGACAAGAAGGACAGGGATGGAGCAAAAGGGAGTAAGGCCATCAGAAAATGGAGGGTAATGAGTACCAATGCCCGTAGTCTGGGCAACAAGCTCCCTGAGCTGGTGGCCTTGATGGAAGAGGGATGCCTGGATATCATAGCAGTCACAGAAACAAGGTAAACAGAGAACCATGACTGGGATGTTAACATACCAGGGTACATAACCTACAGGAGAGACAGGCAAGGGAGAAGAGGGGGAGGAGTAGCTCTCTATGTAAAGAAAGGGATAAAAGCAACAGAACAAAAGAGTAAACAGGGAGGAGAGGAGGCACTGTGGGTCACCTTGGAGACTGGAAAGGGCACCACAATCCGCACAGGGGTTGTGTACAGAACCCCATGTCACGGGGAGGGAATGGACAAGGATATGATAGAAGGCATTCTTAGAATGGCAGAGAAAGGGGAGATACTGTTGATGGGAGACCTGAATATGCCAGATGTTAACTAGAACACATTTGCTGCAGCCACATCCAAGAGCAGGGCCATTCTTGATACCCTACAGGTGGCAGGCCTCAGACAGCTAGTTTTGGAACCCACTCATGAAGGAGCAATCTTAGACCTCATACTCTCAAATGGGGGCAGTGAGAGGATCTCAGATCTAGAAGTGGGTTGCCATCTGGGGACAAGTGACCATCAAACAGTGTGGTTCATGTTAAACTCAGCTACAGAGTCAAGCCACACAAAAGTGAGGGTACTGGACTTTAGGAGGGCTGACTTGGCAAGATGGGAGAGTGCCTCAGAAAAGCACTCCAGCAAACTGACTAGAAGGAGGTGTGGAGCAACAATGGGGAATCATCAAAACTGCCATCACAGAAGCAACAAGTCTTTGTGTGAAGCAAATAAACAAATCATAATGAAAGAAAAAGCCACTATGGTTCTCAAAATAGGTGGCTGTGAAAGTCAGGAAGAAAAAGATAGCATTCTGGAAGTAGAAGGAAACACAGAAGGAGCAGGACAGGCAGCTGTACCAGTTAAGGTAGAAGGAAGCAGGGAGGGAATCAGAATAGCAAAGGACCAAACTGAGGAAAAGATAGCCAACTCAGTTAAGAAGGGGGATAAAACCTTTTATAGGTACATCAACGAGCATAGGAAGACAAAGGGAGGGATAGTGAGGCTGAATAGAATGAATGGTGGGTGGGCAGAGGGGGACAGTGAAAAAGCAGGGATTCTGAATGAAAATTTCTGTTCGGTATTCACAAAAGAGGAGGGGGAAGTGCCTAATCCAATTAACAGAAGCACTCTTGATAGGGGGGTCGATCCCAGTCCTTTCACAGAAGAAAGAGTTCTGCAAGAACTCCTAAAACTGAAGGTGGACAAAGCAATGGGTCCTGATGGAATTCACCTCAGAATTCTAAAAGAATTAAGGGGAACTAGTGAAACCACTGGCTACTCTTTTTAATAAATCATGGGAGGATGGTGTGGTACCCGAGGACTGGAGGAAGGTGGATGTGATTCCCTTCACAAAAGTGGGACCAAGACAGAGGCAGGAAACTACAGACCTGTCAGTTTGACCTCTGTGGTAGGGAAAGTGGTGGAGTCACTTCTGAAGGAAAGAATAGTTGAGTACCTAGAGGCCAGTGGGGCACAGGACCCAAGGCAGCATGGGTTCACAGCAGGAAGGTCATGTCAGATGAATCTAATAGATTACTTTGACTGGGTGACCAAAGTAGTAGACCAGGGAGGGGCTGTGGACATGGCCTACCTAGACTTTAGCAAGGCATTTGACACAGTCCCACACAAAAGATTAATAGTCAAATTAACCAGCCTGGGAGTGGGTCTCAGGGTGGTAGCCTGGGTAAAACATTGGCTACACAACAGGACACAGAAGGTAATTGTAAATGGAGTCCACTCTGAAGAAAGAGGAATTACTAGTGGGGTACCGTGGGGTTCAGTATTAGGTCCAGTCCTTTTTAATTTCTTCATCAGTGACATTGCAGAGGAACTGGAATGAAAAGTATGCCTTTTTGCAGATGACACAAAGATCTGCAACAGGGTTGATACACAAGGAGGTGTGGAAAGGATGAAAAGGGACTTGGAAAGGTTGGAGGAATGGTCAGAAGTATGGCAGCTAGGATTCGATGCAAAGAAGTGCAAAATAATGAACCTGGAAACAAGAACCCAGGGAAGATACACAATGGGTGGGAGGTAGTAACAATAACAAAAAAAAGGACCTGAGGGTAATCATATCAGATGACCTTAAGGTTAGCAAGCAATGTGAGAAGGCAGTAGGGAGGCTGGGGGTATACTGGGATGTATAGGGAGAGGCATCAGCAGCAGAAAACAAGAAGTTGTTATCCCTCTGTACAGACAGTTGGTGAGACCCCATCTGGAGTACTGCGTCCTATTCTGGAGACCCCATCTCTGCAAGGACATAGACAGGATAGAGGCAGTCCAGAGGAGGGCAACTAAAATGGTGCAGGGTCTACAAGAGAAGCCGTATAAGGAGAGACTAAAGGAGCTTAATATGTATACCCTTGAGGAAAGAAAGGTGAGGGTGGACATGATAGAAACTTTTAAGTACCTCAGTGGAATCAACAAAGTCCAAGAGGGTAGCATCTTTCAGAAAAAGAGACGTACAAGAACAAGGGGACACAATTTAAAGATAGAAGGGGGCGGTTCAGGGGCAATGTGAGGAAGTATTATTTCACAGAGAGGGTAGTGGATGCATGGAACAGCCTTCCTGAGGAGGTTGTGGCGTCTAAAACTGTGGGAGAATTCAAGAATGCATGGGACAGACATAAGGCAATTCTTGTGGGAGGTAGGAAGAAATAGGCTGTTGGTTAACTGGGATCTGCAGCCTATCCTGTAGGTAGGGAAATGGGCAGACTAGATGGGCCAAGCGGTCCTTATCTGCTGTCAAAGTCTATGTAAGTTAGGGTAGTTCCACAGTGATAAAAGTGAGGAAATTCGATGTTAGGGTTGAAAACCCCCTTGCACTCCCAACCCACCTCCCAGCTGGCAACGGGATGTGCATTGGGGTCATCAATCCTAACTCTCACCACATACCATGTGTAAACAAGCCAACGTGGTAAAATATAGGAGAATGGGGTGAGAGTCAGGACTGACAACGCCAACGCACACCCCAATGCTGGGGGGGGGTGCAAGAGGGCGATTTCAATCCTAACATTGAATTTCCTCACTTTGGTCGCTGTGGAACAACCCTAACTGATGCATTAAATGGAGTTTTTTGCCATGAATGTCCCTTCTTTTTAAGAATGAGGACTATAAATAGTGAATAGAATGTGGTGGTGGGGGCCCCTCTCCCAGTACATGATTTTTGGTCACATAGTAACAGTAAGTGCAATGCAAACACAAACGCAAATGGTAATGCACAAATGTAAATGTAACGCAAATGGTAATCTAGAAACACAAGTGCAAAGTGATGCCAAAGTGAACAGTAACAGAAACTGAGACACAAACACAAGTGCATACAGAAATGCAACTGGTAATGCTCACAGTCATGGCACTGCAATTGGAAACACAAATGGTAATGGTAACAGCAACAATAATGCCAAAGGAAATGGAAACGGAAAAGCAAACACAAGTGTGTACTCAAACGCAAACCATAACATGCACGGTCACAGTAATGCAACTGGAAATGCAAATGGCAATGGTAACAGCAACGATGGCGCCAAACGAAAGACAAATGCAAATGCAAATGGAAGGGCAGCCACAGACGCAATGAAAATGTGCACGGTGACACAAATGGAAATGCAAACACAAACAATAATGGAAATGCAAATGGTAACAGTAACGCAAATGGAAACGCAAACAAAAACGCAAAGGGTAACACACACGGTGTCGTCCATGGGAACACTAATGCAAATGGGTATGGAAATGCAAGTGGAAATGCTGAGTGTAACAGCAACAGAAGCGCACACCCTGGTTTTCCCCAACAGCTACATAGAGAAACACAGTGACTACAAAGAATGTATGCATAATAATGGGCCTCATACCAGAAAATGAGCACTTGGAATACTAAATTGCTTATACCTCAGGAACCGTATGACGTAGACAAAAAATGTAAATGTCATATTATTTAGGACTGTCCTGTCTAGTTTGCACTTAGCCCGCTAGTGGTGAGGCTAAGCATTTAAGCATTTTTGTGATGAAAAGTCTGTATCTCGAGGCATTTCCGAGATACAGGCCCCAAAAGGTGCTGCGGACGCTGCAATGTTAGTTTATGGGATAAGTGTCAACTTTGGAGTGCAGTAACTTTCTATTCAGGCAATATTTTGTCACCAAACTATCGAAAGGCACATCTGTGAGATGTTGGCTGTCTTCCCTCCAAATTTCAGCCCAAAAGATCAAACCAGTGTTTTGCAGCAGGGTGTCAAAAAATTCCTGTTATTTCCCCATAGCGTTGAATAGTAGTGTTGCAAATCATGACACTTTCACAAAAAAATCACAAAAGCATCACAGGTGTGACATTACTTTGTGTCACTACTTTTCCCAAACATTTAAAAAACATATTTATTGGGTGTTTAACCCCAAAATAAAGACATGCCTAGCACCTCATCCTAGATAAACACAAAAAGAGTTGTGTCCCTAGAGGGTCCCAATTTTAAATGCCAAGCATTTCTGTGATCAGTAACTGAAAACAAAATGGTGGATTTGTGACACTACTGGGGTCATTTTCAACACTAAGATCAGCATTTACAACACTGTTGAACTTTTTGTTTATGTTTCCATTGACTATAATGGGAAACTTGTTTTTTGAATAACTTTCGAACCATTCAATACTTTTTCACAAAATCTTCAAAAGGCACATCGGGGACCCCAACCGCATGTTTTCTGAAGTTTTCAGACCAGCCACACAAAACCGTGTGACCTGTAGGCATGGGCAAAGAATGAGCAAAAAAGTGTAAATGCGCTAAGGAATGTTGCTTAATAACTCCGCATCTGTATATTCGACTGGTACAAAACTTGGCAGATCCCATGACTATGCTACCAATCCATGCCTGCCAAATTTCAGGCAAATCTGTTATATGGTGGCAAGGTTATTAAGATGCAAAATTTCACACTTTAACCTTAAATGAGGTACTCAACCCTAACTATAGTGGTACTACCGTGCCACTATAACATACATATTCATATATATATATATATATATATATATATATATATATATATATGTGTGTGTGTACATGTTTTCATTATTAAAACTTTGTTAATGCATCAGTTAAGGTTCATAGTACAGTGACAAAAGCGTGGAAATTCCATGTTAGGGTTACCTCCCTTACCACACCACCCCCTCCACCATCCACACACCAACAGGCACTGGGGTGTGCTACAGGGTCATCAGGACTAACTGTCACCCCATTCTATGTGTAAACAAGCTGACTTGCTACAGTATGGGAGAATGGGGTGAGAGTTAGGCCTGATGACCCCATGGCACACCCCAACACCTGTTGGTGTGTGGAGGGTGGAGGGAGGTGAGGGGGTGGTAGATGTGGTAACCCTAACATAGAAGTTCCACAATTTTGTCAGTGTGCTATGAGCCCTAACTGATGCATTAACTAAGTTATTTGCAATGAATTTCCCTTTTCTTTGAGAAAGTGGAATGTAACTGGTAACTGACATGTGCTTGTGGGACCGAGGGTCCTCCAGGCCCAGCGCTCTCCTGACACTGCCCTTACACATAAATATGTCTTTTGGCGTAATCATATATGTAAGTGGGAGCATGTGCCCTATATTCATGAGTGGTGTTGCAGGACCTCTGGGTTCCGTGGCATCACTTACACATAACTTTGAGGGCGTAATACTGGCCTAGAGACATACTAATTTCCAAATTGCTCAGTAACTGTAAAAGCTAGAGAAAAAATTAAAAATCCATGTTATTCATGACATTTTAACCTACATCAGTAGAAGGGCACACAGATTTTTTTCTGACAAACAAATCTGTATCTCAAACCGTTTTTGAGAAACGGGCATTTAAAGATACCAAGGGAACCACAATGTTATCCTATGGGACATACCTCAATTTTCAAAACACTGTAACTAGAGAACCATTCAATTTTTTTCACTAAGCCAATGAAAGGCACACTGGGGATAAAAAAACACTTATCTTGAGAATTTTTTGCACCAAAACAAGAATACACCTTGCTGCAATGAATTAACAATGCCGCAATGTTATCCTATGGGAATTTTTTTTATTTTAAGATGCTATAACTATGGAACCACTCAATATTTTCTCACCAAACAAGCAAAAGGCACAACTGTGAGTCAACAGCTTCTTACCCTGTAAATTGTAGCAGAAAAGCACAATTTACCTTGTTGCGAGCAAATACCAAATGTTTTACTGCACCCTTATTAATTTTTAAAGGATGTTGTCATACATCAAAAATCTTTGTGTGGTTGTTTTCGTGCTTCCCCAAGAATGTTGTCACACAAAAAAATTATGTTTCAGCAAAATAAATCCCAGAAGCTTGATCAAAAATAAATAAAATGTATTTTCAGACAATGTTGGCAAAAGCTGATGTCAGGAACAGGTTTCTCATGCCCCAAGTAGGGAAACACAAGTGGTGGTATTTAAAAAGGGGCAGTATTTGTTGAGTTCTATCATTTTTTGTCTCTTGCCAACAACAAATAAGATGGCGGCAGCATGAACTAATTTTTCCAGAGCACGAATGAAAAAACTTTTTCATGAAAGTTTTCATGCTGCCCATATAAATTTTCCATAGACTATAATGGGACATGAAAAAATGGCATAACCTGTGAATGGAATAATATTTTTTCACCAAATCTACAAAAGGCACACCTTTGACACAGTCCATATCTACCCAACACAATTACAGACCAAACTAACACACTGCCCAAACACAATGGCCAGTGAAAAAAAAGCATAAAAAGTAAGGATTTTTCACAGTTTTTGATACTGCAGCTCCGAAACCATAAATCTGACCAGAACGAAACTTTCCAGAGCCACACTGCACATGCAACATTTCAGGCAAATCAGACTAACAGTTGCAAAGTTATTAAGGTTCAAAATATTGGGTTTAACATAGAAGTGTCAGTGCAACCCTAACTATACTGTTACTACTGTGCCAGTATATATATATTTATGTATGTATATTTGTATATATATACACACACACATATATATATATATATATATATATATATATATAAAAACACCTGCCTGGTAGGGCAGGTATAGTTAGGGTTGCAGCATTTTAATAACTTTGCAACCGTTCATCCGATGTACCTGAAATTTGGCATGCACAGTCTTGTACAATGGATCTCTGGCTCTGGATATTTTTGTTCTGGTCTAATTTGTGGTTGTGGAACTGCAGAGCATTGCAAAGTGTGAAAAATCCTCAACTTTTGTAAATTTTTTGCTTGTCTCCACAGCCTAAACACTTTCTCTGTCTGCACTGAAATGATCAGGGTATATGGAGTCTGGGTCAATGATGTGACTTTTGAAGATTTGGTGAAAAATATTTATCCACTCAAAAGTTATTAATGTTTAAAAATTCCCATTAAAGCCCATGGGAAAAATATATGTTCTGTGTGACAGTGACAGATTCATCCATGAAAGCACCTTTTTCTGTCACAAATACCCTCAGTACTATTGTGCAATGGCCATCTTGTTTTCAGTTAGTAGTGGAGAAAAAATGCTGTACTTTGAAAACTACTGCCCCTAGATAAACACCAATTATTGTGTTTACCTAAATGGGGTCCTTGGAACAGCAAACTTGCATCAGAATTTTAAAAATGCACCCAGAAATATGTTTATTTTGAACAGGACATTATTTGTGACAGTACAAGCATGAAACTTTTGCAATTTTGCAAAAATGTTTCACTGTTCTTTCACAAATTTGCCAAAAGTATAGCAATTTGCTACAGTACTGATCAAGAAATTACCATTTGTTTGCCACCTCACTGCCACTACATGATTTGCACATTTCTGCTACAATTTGGTGGGTGGCAAGCCCTTGTACCACAGATGTGTCTTTTTGTGGTTTGGTGAAAACATTTACATCAGTTCCATAGTTACAGTGCTCTGAAGTTGGGAACTTTTCCCATAGGATAACACTGTAGCATCCGCCACAACCACAGTTTCTTAGCCACCTCATTGTCTCTACACGATTTGGACCTATGGGCTGAAATTTGTTGGGTGGCAAGTCCTTGCAACACAGATGTGCCTTTTGCTGCTTTGGTGAAAAAAAATTACAATGGTTCCAGAGTTACTGCACTCTGAAGTTGCAAATGTTCCCATAGTATTACATTGTGGCTGCCATGGTGCCTTTTGGCACTTTTTTCTCAAAAACAGTTTGAGATACAGATTTTTCACTAAATGCAGCTTGTGGAGTGGCTAGGTCATGAATACAACTGTGAAAGAATGTTTTCCACAATTGCTACAGTTACTGAGATATTGCCAAATAAGCATTACAAGGGTTACTTGGAATAACTCTAGGCCTGTGCTATGTGTCTGTACTTATGTGTAGGTGGGAGTTCAGGGCCCAGAGGGCCCATGTTCCAAACTATACATACTATTTATACTAAACCGGGAGCACTGGACCCTCCTACACTATGCCTCTACACTCATGGGTGGGTGGGAGTGTGCTACCACCTATGGATACGATTATGCAAAACTGAAAACACAGGGCACTCCTGCACTATGTCTCTATACTTATAAGTAGGTCCTGCACTACCACCCATGGATACCATCTTCCAATACTGGGAGCACAGGATCCTCAGGTACTATGCCACTATATTTAATGGTGACTTGGATCACAGGGCCCAGAGGGCCCATGATCCCAAATATGCTTCTTATTATGCAAAACTGGGAGCACAGGGCCCTTCTGCGCTATGCCTCTACATTGATGGGTGGATGAGAGTGCAGATCCTGGAGGTCCCAAGCTCTAACCTAAGAATACCATATGAGTAACATTTCTCTTTCTCAAAAAGAAGGTAAATTCATTGCAAAAATCTCCATTAATGCATCACTTAGATTTGATTCCACACAAACAGAAGTCTGAAAATTCAATGTTAGGGTTACCAACCCTACCCCACATCCTCAACAGATTAACAGGCATCAGTGTGTGCCTTGGGGTCATAGGGCCTAACTGTCACCTCATTCCCCTATGCTGTATCATCTCAGCTTCCTTACAAACAGGCATTGGGGTGTGCCACAGGGTCATCAGGACTAACTGTCACCCCATTCCATGTGTAAACAAGCTGACATGCTACTGTATGGCAGAATGGGGTGAGAATTATGCCTGATGACCTCAAGGCACACACCGATGCTTGTTGGTCTGTGGAGAGTGGGGATGGGGTGGGGGGTAGGGTCAGTAACAATAACATTGAATTCCCAGACTTTTATTGGAGTGGAATCTTATGCAATATCAGAGTTTTTTACAATAAATATATATATATATATATATATATATATATATATATATTATGGTAGCATGGTAGTGCTACCATAGTTAGGGTTGAGGAGCAATTTCTATGTTAAACCCCAAAACTTTGCACCTTAATAACATGGCAACTGTTTCATGGATTAGGCTGGAATTTAGAATACACAATCAAGAAACATAGGCCTTGGGATCTGCCAAGTTTCGTACTGGTGGGAAATACGGCTGTGGAGTTATTAAGCATGATCTGTGCACGTGTTTACGCTTTTTCTGGAATTCTACGGTCGCACCTACAGGTCGTACGGTTTGCACGACCGGCCCGAAATCTTCAGGGAACATGCAGCCAGGATCCCCGATTTGCCTTTTGAAGATTTTGTGAAAAAATATTAAACGGTTCAAAAGTTATTCAAAAAACAGTTTCCCATTATAAGTCAATGGGAAAAGTTAACAAAAAGTTCGACAGTGTCGCAAAGGCATTTTTACTTTCGCAAACGGGCCTGTTACTTTCACAAATCGGCCATTTTGCTTTCAGTTGGTGATCAGAAAAATGGTTGGCATTTAAATTTGGGACCCTCTAGCAACCTAATTATTTTTGTATTCACCTAGTCAGACCCTGAGGATGCTTGCCATGTCTTTATTTTGTGCTAAAACACCCCAGAAATATGTTTTTCAAATTTCTGGAAAAAGTACTTTTGCAAATTACTTTTGTGCTCACAAAAGTGTCTGGGAGTTTTGGGTTAAAATTTGAAGGGAACGGAGCTGACATCTCACAGATGTGCCTTTCAGCGTTGTATTGAAAAAATATTACACAGCGGAAAAATAATGGCACTCCAAAGTTGACAGTTTTTCCCATAGGATAAAATTACGGCGCCCGATGCATTACAGAAATCATTTGGATCACTGCTGCAAAATAACGGTTTGGTCTTTTTTCCTGAAATTTGGAGGGAAGACAGCCAACAGCCCACAGATGTGCCTTTCTGTGAATTGGTGAAAAAATATTACAGGGAGGAAAAGTTATGGCACTCTGAACTTCTCTTTTTTTCCCATAGGATAACATTATGGCGTTCGCCGCGCCTTTCAGGGCCCATGTGTCGGAAACGGTGCGAGATACGGACTTTTAGTCGGAAAAATGCTTAGCCCCATACCAAATTAGACAGGACAGTTGTGAATCATACGACTTTTAAATTTTTTTTCTACGTCGTACAGTTCCTGAGATATAATGTATTTAGTATTCCAAGATCTCATTTTCTGCGCCAATACTCATTATTATGCATACATTATTTGTAGTCACTGTCTTTCTCTATGCAGGTTTTGGGGAAAACCAGGCTGTGCGCTTACATTACTGTTACTGTTGCCCTTTCCGCCTGTGGTTCCATACCCGTTTCACTTACCGTTGATGTCTGCGCCACCATGTGCGTTATCCTTTGCGTTTTCATTTACGCTTGCATTTCTGTTATTTTTTTCCATTTCTGTCTACAGTACTGTTTATCTTTATGTTTCACTTTACATCACCATGCCCATTGACATTTCTGTTTACAGGCACCATGTTACTATGTGACAACACATCACGTGGCAGACCGTTCCCGTCTACGCCACCATGTGCGTTACCCTTTCTGTTCTCATTCGCACTTGTGTTACCATGTACGCCACTGATAGCATTTCTGTTTGCATTGATGTCCCTGTTAGTATGCCACAAGACATCATGTGGCAGGAGTGCGGGGCCCTCTGGGTCGCTGCATTACATTCACTATTTCTTGTTATCATTCTCAAAAAGAAGGGAAATTAGAGGCAAACAACTACATTTAATGCATTAGTTAGGGTTGTTCCACAGCGACAAAAGTGAGGAAATTTGGTGTTAGAGTTGAAAACCACCCTTGGACCCTCCCCACCCACCCACCCCAACCAGCATTGGGGTGTGCATTGGGATCGAAGGTCCTAACTCTCACCCAATTCTCCTATAATTCTGCTGCTTTACACATGTGATGGGGTGAGAGTTACATCCAATGACAAACAATGTGCATCCCGGTGTTAAACCTTGTTCAGGAAATGGTTAACCTCTTCATGTATGTCAATGAAAGATTAACATAAGGCTGTTAGGATGTTTGCAGGTAATTACAAACCTCCATTTAACACATCACGTGGCAGGCCGTTGTCATCTGTGTCACTGTGTGCATTACCGTTTATGCTCTCATTTTCACTTGTGTTACCATATGTGCCACTGTTAGCGCTTCTGTTTGCATTGCTGTTGGTGTTACTATGACACAAGACATCACCAGCAGAGTCAGGTAGGCAGTGGAGCACCCAATGTCAGACAAAATTAGGTAGTATATTGTAATTGTAGATGTAGATGACAACACAGATGTATTTGTAAACTGAAGCATACTGTATACCCTCAGCTTGTATATGTACCATTGTGTTCTATTTGATGTACTGTTTGCTTTCCAGGTCACCCCTGAAAAAGGGATGACCGGGGATCTGTG
Organism: Neoceratodus forsteri; assembly: GCA_016271365.2. Lineage (NCBI taxonomy): Eukaryota > Metazoa > Chordata > Ceratodontiformes > Ceratodontidae > Neoceratodus > Neoceratodus forsteri. Next base: position 662,290,490 of record CM028135.1, on the reverse strand, counting down.
GGCCTATCCGGTTATCAAAATTCAATTAAGCAATAACGCATGATGCAGGGTTATGTTAATGGTCTGTTAATCACCTTCAAGGAGTGTACTGTGGCACAAGTTGTAGCCGAGTGGCATATGCCCGATAGTGTGATTAACTGACTATTAACATTACCATTAGTAATGCCTTATTGCTATTATTATAAAAATGTTTTTTAACTGTTTAAAAGCTTGTTCAGGAAATGGTTAATCTCTTTATGTATGTCAATAAAAGATTTACAGAAGGCTGTTAGAATGTTTGCAGCCGATCAGAAAGCACAGTTTCTGAGACCCTTTTTATAATTAATTAATAAGGCATGACAAGGAGTTATGTTAATGGTCTGTTAATCACCTTCTAGGGGTGTACTGTGGCACGAGGTGTGGCCGAGTGCCACATGTCTCTACAGGGTGATTGACTGACCATTAACACAATTCTTGGGAGTGACTTATTGCTATTATAATGAAACATGTTTTTCAACAGTTTTAAACCTTGTTCAGTATATTGTTAACCTCTTCATGTATGGTAATAAAAGATTAACATAAGGTTGTTAGGATGCTTGCAGCCAATTAGAAAGCTCCATTTTGTCAGACTCTGAAGTACACATAGTAGTGACTGCATGGTACGAGTATAGTCACAGCTGTGTACTGTTGGGTGCTGATGTGTGGAACCTTGGTATAGTAATAATGACTGCATAGGCACAGGAAAAGTAAGTACATTGCTGAGTTTTTTACACTGTTAGTAATTATGTCAAATGTGTCATGCAATGTGCCACATCATTGCATATGCTGTGATACTGACTGTGTGTCATAGGTACCAAACAAATTGATGGAGGTATAGTTGTAGCAGTATTAGTTGACACTGATTTGTATGCTTAAGTCAGACACACTTATTTTTATGTCACAATGGTATTTAAAGTAAAGAGTCGACACAGGTGGTTATGGTTTTAAAAAATGTATTGCCAATTTGTCAAATGGAGAAAAGGGCCAATCAAGACTGAAATTTAGTTAACAGAAGCAGTCTCACAATACAATCTTTGTATGTGGGCAATCATTGCTCGTCATATATGTAAATGTGTAAGAATAATAAGAATTGTATAATATGGATTGGAGTAAGTATGTGATATTATAGGAAACTAATCAGGTGTTGTGTGTTTCTAGTCATGTTTCACTACTCACTACTATATATTTTTTAGGACGTAGTTTCTGACATTCGACGTGGAATTCTAATAGTCAGGCTGAAGCTGTGGTGCTTCATTATATATTTACTATTGAATGTGAATAGAGTTTGTAAAAAATTTTTACTTTTTTTAAAACGGTTGTATGTTGTAACTATGTGTAGTACATTACTTGTGTGTTTTGTTAATAAGGCAATGTCAGTAGGTTGTGAAGTGTGATTACACACATGATAGACAAGTGTTTTGTTGTTATTGTGTTACTGCTAATGTGGATGTTCCTGGGGTGGGCAAAAAAACATATGCTGACTGTCTAAGTAATACAATATACAAAAATGTTAGTTTTGTGACATTTGATTGGTGTTATTTAATTATATGTCACTGAATAGGCGCAAATGGAAAATTCCCACCTAACCCATCAATTGAGGCGATCATAAATATTGTCAGGAACAGGTATGCAGTGTGTTGTGATCAGTAACAGTGTCTGATTTACAATTGTCTATGTTTTTTTATATACGTTAGAAGTACTTATATGACAAGTTGCGAAAATAGAATATTTTACATGAACAAATGACATTGTTTCAATTATTACATTATCTTCTATGTAAATTCTTAACTTGTAAATAGTAAGACTGTGCATGATATGCATTTTTTAACAAACTTATGGTTAATTAGATGTAGTTAGTATACTGCTGAATAATATGTAAAACATTAGTTGTACTTTAGTGTTAGACTAGTATTTTTTAGTACAAGTATCAAAGTAGTTATTAACAATGTTCACCTGAATACAAATCTTTATATTATGTACAAGTAATTGCAAACACAAGTAAAAGTCAGTAAATGATATTCTGCAATTGGTTCTTATTTACAGTTGTGTAATTCAGCTTCTTGCATTATCAATAAAGGTAGTTATTTTTACATATGTACAGTACTAGTATTACACATGAAGGCGGGATAGTTCTACACTGTTGCATGGTGAGCGAATGATGTTCTCTATATGTCAAGAGTCAATAGACAAATTGAAGTGTTGATAGACAAGTTGTGACAGAGTGGAATGTTTGGTGAATGTTAGAAGTGTTGCTCAGTTATTTACGATGATAACTGAGAACTTCTCTTCGTTTGCAAAGAGTAACACTTTATAATTCATATCAATTTGTTGTTATGCATGAGTTGATACATGGATAATTAAAGATATGTACAGAGGAGGAGAGCAGTAAGGCCTCAATTTTTAGATGTACAATCTTTGATAGACATGTAATCAAGGTTTCTCTAGTGACTGTGAATATTGTTGGTGCTGATTGAAGCCACTACAACAATTTTCATGTAGTCACTGATCCACACAAGACCTTACATGTTACAGTGTATGGAATGTCTCTGTCAGAATAGCATTTTGTTGAAATTGAATGGTTTATTTAGAGTCGTACATTATACAACAATGTAATGAGGTATGAATGTTTTTGGGACAAAGTAGTCATTTTTTAAATACAACATGTTTTGTCCTATTCTTCTGAAATATGAAGGTTATCATAATTCTTCAATATTAGAAGATATGCATTTTTTAAGTGTCATGGCAGTCTCTGTTTAAAACGGCTTGTAGAGTCGTCACACTCTAACCATCCAGTTCTGCACCTTAGTGAGGAGGTGTAATGCCCAGAATGCATGGATTGACCATGGTGATAGATTATACTGTGAGTGTCAAACACTGATTGGTTGAAGACTATTCTACTAGCTGTGTAATCTGTGATAGGAGTATCAACTGAGTCGCTGGGGTCAAATCTGTGCAACATAAGCAACAGATATTGAGGTGCACTCTGAGACATATGGACTGAGTGCATCTGCCTCCACACCTTCCACAGGCATGACTACATTCAGCATTGGTGAATAGCTGCCGAAATTTGACACTTTTGGTTTGAGGGACAAAGAGAGTAATCCACAGCATGTCTTGTGTGGTTTCACGCTGAGAATTGCCACATGAAACACATACATATTTTGTAACATATGTTACTGTGAAGTACTGCCACATTGAGGTGCCATCTTCATTCAGGTTGTTTATGACAGCCATCTTAAACTCAGTAGTGTCTTGCTGTATGTCTGCAGCAAACGTACTACATCTAACATATGTAGCCAACACCTGTCATAGTGGTGTTAGTGACTGTACATTGTTAGAGTGGTCAGAAGTCATGTTGATAATCTGCTTCAAAGCGTTTGATAGGGGATTGTCTTGTGAAGCAGATATTGCCTGCACAAACTGTGGCATGTGTAGAAAAAACTTGCATAGCTGAGTTAGCATAGCAGTTTACTCTACTGCTGTTGTCAAGAGACTGGTACAGCAGCTACACCAACTGATTTCTGATGAATTGCTGGTTGTGAATGTTTACTTGAAGTTGTGGCCTTGTTGAACTCTTTTTTGTTGAATCACTTTTGGAAGCTTGCTGATGTTTGTTGTTACCTCTAGCTGTGACTGAATTGTGTGAGACAGACAGATATGCAGGCAGTGTTATTAAAGACATTTGTGGCTGATGTAGAGTACATAACCTGTTGTACTCAAGAATACATCGCTGGTCAGCTCGTATTTTCTGAGGTGCTATAATAATGATGTGCAATCCAGAAAGGCTGCGTACATGTGAAAGTGCGACGTAGCTCATGCCATCCTTGAAAATGTCTGTACCTATGTCTACCATTGCTGAATCCAAACTCAGTCTCTGAGATTTGTGAATGGAGACAGCATATTCAACACATAGTGGAAACTGTTTCCTATTTACATAGACATCCTTAAAAACCTGGAATTTTATGTAGGTTCGATCTATGTGTACAGAGTGTCCCATGTTGTCAAAGTGCACTACAAGCATCTCAATATATGTCTTCTGGACATTGTAGACAAAGTCAGTGATGTTTCCCATGGCACCGTTTACCATACCTTGTTCTACATCTAGATTACATCGCAGCATGATACGTGCATTCTTACAAGCTGTGAGAACAGCTTCTAGGCCAGCTGTTTGTGAAACATCTGACTTCAGTTCACTTAGTCGTTCAGTCATCTTTGCTACTAGCTTTTGACTAAGAATAATGCCATCAACTGTATCAACTGCATGCAGAGTTAGAATCGCTTGGTTTTCTCTCTGCAGCATTAGATTGTTGAATTCAGTGCATTTCTTTAATCGTGGCATAAGACACACTATGTGTCTGCCAGTAGAGTATATATCACTGAAGACATTACATGCTGTTTCTATGCATGCGCTATGTACTGTGATTTTTCGATCATTTAACATACAAACATGTTCTGGTGATAGAGAACCTGTACGAGCTTCATCTAAAGTGATTTGTAAGCTAGATCACCAGTTTGCGATGTTCTCAGACAACTCAACATAGCTAAATAATTCCCATATGTTATAGCCTGCAATGCAACTGGAGGATATTCTTAGCTTGTTTGGCAGTTAGAGTTGTAAATACATGCTCTGCATTGACTGGTGCAAGTTAGAAAGGCCTCCAACACAAGTATACCTTTGCCACCAAATGGCACTCCATCGTCAGTACCTAAGATCTGCTGTAGACGTAGATGAATACAGGCAAGCATGACATTGGAGACCATGCTGATTTTGTCAATGATGAGTAACTGCATCTTTGTGAACATGGAACGGAGCTGAGATGCAACCTCAAATGACAGTTTACAATACTCTCCAGTTCTCCCATGTTCCACTGGCAAAATAAAGAGATGGTGTAATGTAACTCCACAAATGTTGTATGCTGCTAGTCCTGTGGGAGCAGTTACAGCAACAGACATTGAAGAGCCTGTCACACTCTGTACTTCTGCAGTGATGGCTTCAATCAGGAAACTCTTTCCTGTGCCAGCTGAACTGCTAACAAACATTAGTAGTGGCTTGTAGTCAGTGCAGTCACATTGTTTTGTTTCATGTGGTATACCATGTTGGACAGCTTCAACTACTTGAGAGTGCACTGTATGCTGCAGCTGATTTAATCTTTCTCTTAAGTCAGCTGGCTTGACCATGGAGTGTGTGCCATGTTCCATGGCTGTCTCAATTTCTGACATTAACACTTCTGGGGCATTTAAGGGCAGAGGGTCACCTAGAACACCTTGTCCTTCTGGATCAGGGTTGTCTTGTGAACTAACTGGAGTGTCTTCCTGAAGCTGCTTCTCTGACTTCAAGCTGTTCTTTCTCAGCTTCTATTCTTTGTATATATGTCTGTGAGTACTCAGTTTGGAAATTCTCGTAAATGAGATTGAACTGCTCTTCGAATGTGTCACAGTCACCTTTTAATTCAGACTCAGTCCTCCAGAGTCTAAATAGGAATAGGAGAGCAAAGTAGTAATGTTCAGTGCTCTCTGATGTGCCTAGATGCAGTTTGCAGTGATCTATAAGCCATGGCTTGTGTCTCTTCACGAGACAGCCATCTAGTCCATTGACCTTGTAAATCTGACATATTGAGTCAGGTGCTGCACTTATCTTGTAGTCATACCACTTAGCCACCTCAAAGAGACACATATCATTCATGTTGTTGTGTCTACGTGGGTAGTATGTGTCTATCAGGTTATTCTTCAAGATATGTTTTGAAGAAGGTGTATTGACAGCGAGCTCCTCAATTTCGGCATGAGGAATCAGTACACGTTTCCGCTTCTCTTTGTAGTTTACACTGAGAAAACGTACAGCATCAGACTTCCCGTACAGATGTGTACCCATTAACTGGCTTCGTAAGCTCCACATTCTCTGTGTGAAAGAGTCTTCAAACCCAATGACCACAGCTGAGATGTCAGGCTTTTGCTTGGAAGTGGCAATATGTTCCCAAAGATCTTGCAAGTTAGTCTGTTCATGTTTGGTTATGTACAAAGTGACGTACTGAACCAGGGCCAGTGAGTTATCAGCCACAAACTGAACATCTATGTTTGCTTGCCACATTAGGAGAAGAGTTGGGTTGTAGTCATTGATGTACACCTCTTTTTCATCTCTGGGTAACTTGTATACCCTCTTGGTTGATTTTGCCTTCAAGTGGTGTCGCATTGCTGAGAAAAGGTCATTCATGGCACCATTCTGACAAACTCGTCTAGGAAATCCAAAGCGACATCGTGTGTACCAATTAGATTTGTTCTTTACTACTCGCCGGCAATGTTTTGCGCAAATATGTTGCTGGAACTTTTGTACCAACTTCCATAGTGTAGGACTGTCGTACTTGTCTGGAATGTGACAAGTGATATATTTTTTTGATGAATGATAGCACTTCTGCTGCTTCATGTTCACCAATGCGTGGAACATCCTTGATCCACAATAACATATGGATATGAGGGGCACCTCGTGCTGGATATTCTGTCCTCCAAAAGTAATATTCCATAATACCTAGAGGAGGATTGTCCTTTGACAAGATGAAAGTCAGAATGTCATGGAACCTCTTGTGAAAATGTCTTGTGACAGACACAGGATCAAGTGAACACATTTCTCCGACAGTCATTGATGAGATACCTTCGACATCAGAATTTTCCCACTTCAACAGTTCAATGAGTTCGTCCCAGGCATATTCAGTACAACTAAGAGTGACAAACCATGTGGCTGCACCATACTCTCACAGCATTGTCATCACTTCAGAGTGTCTGCGATATCAATATTCTTTGGTGCCATGGAGACTTGAAAGTATAGAAGACAGATTCACTTGCACATTTTCATCTTTCTGCTTTAATATCTTTAGAAATTGAGCAGCTGTTATTCCATCTAGTGGACTTGTTAGATGAATGGTATGTGCTATAGACGCAGACAGATTGCTAAGTTCGCTCTCCCAGAGGAGATGGAACAGGTACTGTATGTTATGTCTGAATTTGCCATCTTTGCTGAGGACACGGCTAGTGCGGTACTCAGCACCCTGTACACATACTTCTCTTTCATCTAGGCGTCTGCCTTACCCTTTTGGAAATAGGTCTGGGAAACAGCGTGCTTCTAGTGTTGCCTCCCAAATGCTGACAGGCTCACCTTCCACCTGCTTCATTTGATAGAGGTCAATGTTGACTCCTAATGGATCTCTGCCATGTAGTGGGTGAGTTGTTTACAGTTCATACACATTGTCACGTGTCTGTGTACTGACCTTCTCAATGATTGGCTTACTTTTTTCTAATAGATCATGTTGCACAGAGAGACTGGCCATCTGATCTATGTCAAGGTCTGTATAAAAGGAATTGTTACTCTTTAAATAAGCAAGAGCAAGCTTTACCTTTTCCACATTGACAACATCTTGCCAGATGACCTTGGCCTTTGTAGGCACACCATTTACAAGAATTACCAAGCTATTTTCAGTTGAGATTGCTTGAACATTTTCCTGTAGAGGAAGTGGTAGATACATCACAGAACCCTTTAGAGATCTAATAAGCTCTTTCTGTGTAATGTTCCGTGTCTTTGTGTTCAGACGTAGAATCATTTGGAATGGTTTCATTGTCTGAATTAGAATCCGTTCAAACACATTCAATGTTGAAATCTCACTTGGTGTAACATCTGTTTCCATGTTATTCAGCATTGACCTTGTTGGCAAAGTGCTACACTTCACTTTTGAAAAACAGTGTTTGCATAGCACAATGGTGTCTTGTAAGTTAAAGTCAGATTTCAGCAGGCGGAACCACATGTCATAGTATGGTGACAAGGTTTCTAGGTTGACTGTGACTGTTTGTTTTGTGTAGCACAAACAGTTGCATGACACACACACCGAATCAAACTTCTGAGACTTTTCAACCTCAAACTTAGCAATTTCCTTCCCGTACTGTTTCAGAATGTCATTTTCTAACACTGAAACAGATTTTTCTACAGAAGTGTTACACTGAAAATTAGTTGTTTCTGATACAGAAGTAATGTGTTGCAATTTTTTTAGGAAAGTAATAGCACCCTGCATGTCACCTGATTGCAATAAGTCATTTAAACAAGTGTACTGATGTACAGCTCGCTGTACTTTATATACTCTGTAGTCAAAGTTTTGCATGCCTGTTTGATGCACTGCAAGCATCCGCATGTTGTGAAAAATACTATCACAAACACCATTATCGAGACATGCAAGTGAGTGACCCATGAGTCCAGTATGTGGCCGGATTTCACAATGGTCAATTTTTTGTAAACAGTTTATGTCTGTCTTTGCGATCTGTTATTACAAATAGGTTTACAAACTGTTCTAGTTTTTCAAATGATGATTGCCTATGGTTGCAGGTGTCATCACATGGCCATGCCAGACAGTGCCGTTTATTGAAGACTGTGGTTGGATCACAATCATCATCTGTATCCAATTGATTGTCATCAGAGATACTGAGGACATTTGTTAGTTTGCACGACTCATCAATAATGAACGTGTGTTCTTTTGTTAAGTAATGATAAGACTTTTCCCAGAAATATGCCTCTGAGTGCCGTGTGTGCAGCCACTGTCCTGTGAAAGCATGACAGAAGTTGTCAACAGTCAAACAGGGATACTGTTGATGCCTTTTTTTTTTATGGCATATACTAGTTTCCTGAATTGTTCAAGTACATGACACATCTTACTCCACAATCGCTGTAGTACAAACAGTGCTCTGTTGACAAAAGTTCACTCTTTCAGACGTAAATTCATCAGAGAAAGCTGACTCTTGCTCTTTTTGCGGGTGTGCCGCTGCATAGCAGCTATAAGTCTTTCGATCTTAGCTTTACTTGCTAGTGATCGGAAATACTTTCTCTTTCTGAGTTGTAAATCCACAGTTGTGAGTTTATGGCGTTGTTTTGAGCATTTCTTGATGGTTACACTCAAAATAGTTGAGTTTCATCTCAGAGATCTACACAACATTTGTGATGGTATACATTTTTTCTTTTCTATTAAAGAATTTCGTTTGGTTGTGCAGTGACTTGATGTGTGGGTCACTGTTGCAGTAAAGGTCTGTAGATGTTCATTTTTTGGTGTGCCTTTACTGTTTTGTTTGTTGCCCTTATACAACAGTGTAGTACTATTACACTGCTCTCATTTTGAGACACATCTATGTCTGTATTTAGTTGGCATATTTTGCTATTATGGGTAACTGTGACAGTAAGCACTCTTAAAGAAGTATCAGGCACCTGTATGAGAGACAGAGAAAAAAAAGTGTTAGAATAGGCTTCAGTAAATTTCTTATAACAGTGTGTATTGATAGAATTGTAAGTTAAGTATGTTTACAATTTGGTAAAAACATAACTAAACAATAGTTTTTATGAATGTGCATTGTGCAGCTACTACGTAATATCAGAAGTTTGTGCATTCTCAATATTTCTAGTCCACATTTAAAAGCTTATTTGTCACATTTGTACTTATGATTAGGATAGGGTAATTTGTTACATGTGGACGAAAATGTGTTTTGACCATGTAGCGTGTCATGGCATAGTCAGTATGCTAATTCACTATATGGTAGACCCAAAACTTGAGAGTGATAGCGTTAATTACAAAATCTGTTACAATTAGTATGTTTACAATTAGAGGGAGAACATGGCACTATTACTGTTGTGTTACTGCGCCTAGCACAGTTGCTATGTATGCTTGTATGTTAACGAAATTTCAATATAGTTGCTGCATATTATCAACATTGTGTTTTTTAGTATGCCTGTGTATGACTATTGGAGTTGTTATTTTTAACAACATGCAAAAAATGTTTTTATGCACATGTGCTGTGCAATGCTGCAGTTGATTAACGAAATCACTGTATGGGGCACAGTCACAAAATTACAGTGCCAGTGTTTATGAGCAGACGACTTAAAATGAATATGTCGCAAAAATTGGTATGAGAATTCCGAAACATTTCTGATTTACAAGCTTGCGCAGTGCAGTTCACATGTACACTTGTAAGTTTGTGTATTGTCATATTTTTCAGTTGAGAATTACAAATTTTTCTTTTAACACACAACCTTATGAATAGTACAGGTTTCATTTCTCACATCTTGACAAAACTGTGTTTCTGCTTATGTGCTGCGTTTTGGATCAGTTGATGTGAGAAATGACTATATGGTACAAATGTATAAAAATTGTAGTGACACTGTTATGAGCAGAGGTCTTAAAATGGCTAAGTTTACATTTGGGTGTGCAAATTACAACAAATAACTGTTTCACAAGTCTGCATTGCACAGTTGTTATGCACGCTTGGAACTTTGTAAATGTTAAATATCTGAAATGCACTGAGTTTGAAGCAGCTACGCAGTAGATAATGTGTTTATAATTGAAAATTGAGCTATTTTACCATGAAATCTGAAATCGTGGGAATAAACAGACAGTCTTGGAAAATTGCTTTCGTGTGCATGAAAGTTTTGCAAAAAGTACTTTCGTGCATTCGAAAGTGTCGCAAAAGTTACTTTCGTGCATTTGACAGTATGGTCAAAAACACTGTCGAACTTAGACACTTTCGCAAATTTTACTGTTGTGCTATCGAAAGTGTCGCAAATGTACTTTTGTGCATTCGACAGTAAAGTTAATCTAACACTTGGGAGTGCCAGAAACATTCATTATCGAATCAGAAAACTGAGTTTGAGTGACAGCTAGCTCTACCAATGTAATTTAAGATTTGTCAGGCCATTTCTGAGAACCAATCAGAGATGGACAACACTGAAGAATAAGTAAACAGCAGCCATTTTAAATATTGCTGAGAAAGCAGTTTGAAACTGTAAGTACAGTATATCTTCAAATGATTTTTTCTAGTATAAAAAAACTTATAACAACATGTAAATACTATTAATCAAAACGTTTTTTATATTGAATCTCATAATGTAACTTGTTATTGTTTAGCAGGCTATATTCTTAAGAGAAAATAGTTTAAAGTGAGAAATTATTTTAGTACTAACTTGTACAGATATAGCTGCAAATGGAGGTAGATTGGAAGGTGCACGTGGAGTTCTATGAGAAAATGGAACCAATCAGACTTGTTTCTGATGTTGCAATTGTTTAAAACTGCCTATGAAAAGCATGCATTTTCCCAGTTGTCAGTGGTTGCAGATTTTTGCAGGAACATTTATTTATTTATTTATTAGCTTTTGGTAACCGGGTAAGTACGCTAGGCAACAGACCTGCCTATTTTCAGGCACGACCCGGGAGAGCACAGGACATTGGTTACAATATGCAGAAATGCACAGACATAATATAGGTGTACAGAAGCAAAACAAGATATACATTAGGTAGTACAGTAACAGTTACATAAGGGTATATTTTAGGCATAGATCATAATAAGGATGTAAAATAAAGCAATTAGGGTAACCATAAGACAGCTGAGGACAGTAAAGACATCAAGGTTCATAGCCACCTAGACAAATTGCATGGGAGAACATTAGTGTAGTACTCAAGGTCAGACCCGACAGCCTGCAGTGGGACAAAGCAAATTAAGAGCATTTGCATTGCCCAGAGGCTAGGAGGTGGGTGAACAGCAAGTTTTAGTAATACTGAATGCATCAGTTAGATTGGTTAATGTAGCCAGAGCAGCAGGGAATGTTTTTTATTTGATTTGTGTGTTTTATCTGAACCCACTGAAGCTAGCTTGAAATAAGGAGGGAAAATATCAGTTTGAGTTTCAGTGCTGTCTGGTCGCTGCAGGGTGAACACTAACTTTCTTTCTAGCTCTCTATATAGTTCTGAGTTTTAAAACTTAGAATGGCAGAAAATAGCAAAAGTTTTGTGGATGGTTAAACAGTTACATAAAGGCGAGCAGCTGAGTTTGCAGTTCATAGTACTTTTGGGAGGGACCTGCAGCTCCCCAATTGCTATGTAAGATGGTTTGGTCGTGGTGGCATGAGATGGGAACATCTTATGCCAACCATGCACAGACTTTTGGTAACTCACTCTCCTCCTGACATACTGCTAATACATCTTGGAGGCAATGATTTGGGCTCAAAACGCTGGGTAGATTTAGTTACAGAGGCAAAATTGGACCTTGCTTCTATTATGTCATTGTTGCCTGCCTGTATTATCATGTTTTCAGATATTACAGAGCGTAAAGTCTGGCAAGCAGAACATCATATGTATCTGTTTGACAGAGCTCGCAGAAAAGTAAATGTACAGATAACTGCTTTTCTACGCATGCATGGAATGCAAACTATACATCACCCCGAAATAAAATACTGTAATGATTGGCTATTCCTACCAGATGGTGTACATTTCTCGCATGCTGGCAATTGCCATTTTCTGGGAGACCTTCGAGATGGAATCCTCAAAGTCCTTTAAGATTGTCATACTGTTTGAGGAAATATTACAGTATACACAAAGGTTCTTTTCAGAACCATATTAATGTGGTTAAAAAATAGATCAACTGCATGCATCACTCACATACATGCCACATATATGGGTTTGCTATATTAGGATAGTGGGGACACAGCAATAGTAATTTACCCTGCTGCTGTCAGATCACAATTGTATGATGTTGTTATGTCTCAACATTAAAGCAATAAGGTATGACTAGGGGTTACATTAACAGTCTGTTAATCACCCCCTAGGGGTGCAATGTGGCACAAGGTGCAGCCGAGTGCCATATTGCCCCTGGGGGGTGATTAACTGACTGTTAATCTAACTCATGGGAGTGCCTTATTGGTATTATAAAAATGTTTTCCAAAACAAAAGTGTTAAAAGTATCCTTTATGAATGTTTTCCTCATTTAGAGGGAGATTTTTAATAAAATAGTTCTTACACCAGCAGTTTAAGAATGCTGGTTCAAAATCAGAATGCATCATTCCACACATTCATCTGTGCTAGAGGATGGAATGCTAACAGAAAGAATCGATGTGCCATGGTGATCAGGCTATACATGACAGTATAACATAAATTAATGTAAGGCTATTGGAATCCTAACAGCCAATCAGATTGCAGCATTTCTGAGAGCCTTTTTATAATTGTATATAGTTTGAGTATGTTAAATGAGTGTAGCATTTACTGTGGTCTTACAGTATTGTAGCTGTTGCAGTAAGGTATGTGTGAAACAGCAATAAAACACAGTGGTGCTGTTCAATGTATACGTTTCTTTACTGGTATGTCAGGAAATAGAGTTGTTTTGAATGTAGCAGATCTGGGTAGTGATTAGTATATAGGCTACTATGAATGCACAACAGAATTATCATACTATTTAACTTTCAATCGGTTTGTTAGCCGTCTTCACATTTATTAAGTGTATTTCTAGGTGTGTGCACAGTTCTGCAATGTGTGGTTCATCTGTGTTTAACATCACTTTACTATGCTGTGTGAACAGTTCAGTGTAGTAGACATGGATATGTGGTGGTGTGTCCAATCTCATGTTCGATGCAGTAGCCCCCCACCCCTGAGACTACTGGATGGCATGGTGGTGGCACACCATAGTGTAGCAGCAGTTGTTGTTACTGTTGAGGTGGCTGAATCCTTTCTTGGCCCTGCATAATGCTACTGAGGTGTGTTTCTGCTATGTTGAAGGACATGTGGTCTTTAATTTAATAAGTATTATATGGAATTCATTTAAGAAATGATTAATATTGTTAGATGATACTAATGTGGATGTTTCTTTCTGTTTGTATTTCAGAACTAGACAATCCTAAAATCAAATAATGAGGCAGTGGACCTTGTGAGAGGTGTGTGCACTGCTTGAGGCAGTCCAGGCTAGAGGTAATCCAAAGGTATTGATGAGGAGTATGAACTGAAACTGGATTCGATGTGGAGGTGCATAAATAGCTATTTGCACATAGTTTTCAAAGTAAAAAATAAGACTATTGTGCAGCTAAAGTGGAAGTGGAAGCTGTTGCGCCAACATTTTTATGTTTTGAAACAGCATGAGGGATACTGACAATGATGCGTGCTGGTACCACCGCATATGGGCTTTTGGGGTTGCTGGCAGCCAGCTGCGGGGAGCTTTACTCACGGTAAGTAAACCAGCACAACTTTTCATAATGGATGTGCATGTATTCAGAATTTGTAACAATAATTGTATACTATGATTAAGCAATAAGACATGAGCAGGATTATGTTAATGTTGTGTAAATCACCGTTTACTGGTGTAATGTGGCATGAGGCACAGCCGAGTGCTACATGCCCCCACACGGTGATTAAGTGACCATTAATATAAAAACTGAGTCTGCCTTATTAGAATTATCATACCAATATTTTGTTAATAGTGTGAACATTGTTTTGCATGTGATTAGTCTCCACATATATGTTAATCAAAGATTAACATACAGCTAATAGCATGTTTGCTACCAATCAGAAAGCTGTATTTCTTACACCCTTTTTAAAATACTTAATACTATACGTTAGGATGTACTATGAAAACATGTACCTGAATTCTTCCATTTATTTACTGTGCTGTTGTTCAGTCACAAACCACAGCTTGCTGAGATAGCCATGCCAGAAATAGTACATTTTGTACATATACACACTTACTACTATGGTATGTTGGTAGAGAACAATATGTAACTGTTTAGTTATTGTGATGTAGTGGTATAAAACTTATAAAACTCTGTAATACTGTGTAATAAACCACCCCCTCTCCTCACGAACGTATCCCTGGTGGTCCAGTGGACCGAAATGCCTGATCACGGGCAGTAAGTGTAATAAACCCACCCCTCTTCCCAAACGTATTCCTGGTGGTCCAGTAGACCAAAATGCCCAATACACAGAGAGACACGTACAAATGTACATATCAATAGTATTTGCTGCTCCACCAGTTACACACTATGTAGATAATGGTGTGCTGTGCCCCCCACACACAAAAATACAATTGTTATTGTAATATGTGACCATAATGCTTGTGGTCTGTATAATTAGAAGTAATGTTATGTATGTCATGGCTGATTTACTGTTGTTGCAAGTATTTCAAAACTGTACTGTGATTCACATCTACTACTTACATATTTTTTTTTGTTTGCTTTATGCTAGAACATCGGAGGTCTCCCCCCCGCTTCTCACGAGGTAGTACTAGCACAGACTGAAGCTGTGGAGGATGGTCAGTCAGACACAGAAAGTGTCATTGTGATTGACTCCAACGGTAAGAGTTTATTATTACAAAACTGTAAAGGTGTTTACAAATAAGAAATGAGGGTTTCTTCTGACACAAAGGGTGGGATATTAAAACTGCTCCATTCATAGGTGCAAGCCTTTGCGCTGTGCAAAATAGTTGTGCAGGGGTGTGTCTGGGGCGATATTCAAAGGAGTTGTGTTATTGAGCAACTGCTTTGAATATCACCCCCCAGCCACAGCCACTGTGCATGGCGCAGTGGAACTTGCACCACTGCAAGTTGACAGAGTGGAGCATTCAACTTGCGGTGGCGTAAGTACCATTGCGCCATGCGCAAAATTGCGATATTCAAAAGGTGACATGCAAATGGGGCTATAATTCATGCAAGGCGCAGGGGGGGCATTTTCATCTGATAATGGCGTGATTTGCATGCCATTAGCATGTAGGTGCACCGATCCCCGAGGACTTGCGCCTGGTGCCCTGACAGGCTGCAGCCACCGGGGAACGACACCCCCTGCACCCCGATCGTGGACAAAACAGTGTAGAATACCCCCCACCAACCCTCACTGGGCCGATTGAGGGCATGGTTCAATTCCCCCTCAACAGCCCGAGCACGGGCAGCAATGTGGCCCCTCCGAACGTATCCCTGGTGGTCCAGTGGACTGAAAAGCCTAGTCACGGGCAATAAGTTAAATAACCCCTCCCCTCCTCCCGAACGAATCCCTGGTGGTCCAGTGGACTGAAAAGCCTGATGGCAGGTAGTAAGTTTAATAACCCCCCTGAACATTGCCCTGGTGGTTACTGTACCACTCACCCCACCCGCTAAGCCCCACCACCCCACTCCCCCCTTGCAGCCGGTGGGTGGCAGCATCCCACCCGCCTCCTGCCCCACCTTTCTAGACTGACTGTCCGGTGGGAGTTGCATGTCCATTGGTTTAGAGAAGAGGTAATGGCATGTTCTACACAAAGATGACAGTCCAGATTTTTAATGAATTAATTCATTCACAAATCTGGACTGTCATAGCTGTAGTATGCTGCATGCCCATTGACTCTTGCTCTGCACCAATGGGTGTGCAGCCTCACCAGGCAGTCAGTCGGTGCAGCAGGGAGGTGGATGCTGCTGCTCACCTCCCGCGGGGAGCAGGGTGGTGGTGGTTCTGGGTGGGTGGGGACACTAGCCAAAAGGGCTATGTTCGGGGGTTATTAAACTTACTGCCCATGATTAGGCATTTCAGTCCACTGGAGCACCAGGGATACGTTCGGGAGGAGGGGGCGTTATTTTACTTACTGCCCGCAATAGGGCATTTTGGTCCACTGGAACACCAGGGATATGTTCAGGGGGTGTTATTTAACTTACTGCCCGCGATCGGGCATTTCGGTCCACTGGACCACTAGGGATACATTCGGGAGGAGGGGGGGGTTATTTTACTTACTGCCCGCAATCAAGCATTTTGGTCCACTGGAACACCAGGGATACGTTCGGGGGGGGTATTTAACTTACTGCCCACGATCGGACATTTCGGTCCACTGGACCACCAGTGATACATTCGGTGGGGGGAGCCACATTGCTGTCCATGATCGGCCATTTCAGTACACTGGACCACCAGGAATATGTTCAGGGGAGCACATTACTGCCCACGATTGGGCTGGTGTTGGGGGAAGTACACTATGCCCGCGATCGGGCCAGTGGGGGGGTGGGGGAATTTACAGTCAGCTGCCTGCCATCGGGCTGCAGGGGGGCACAGGGACTGGGTTGGGGGCCAAGCACAGGTGGCAGCTGCTGTGTTGTGCCCTGCAATGCAGCAGCTCACCTGTGGGTGGCCCTCGACTTAGGCCTTTTTTTTTGCCTCCAAGCTGTGCAGGCACAGGTTGGGGGTTGCGCCTACATAACTCTGCACAGCCCAGCTGAATATCGGGTTGTGGAGTTCATGCATGGTTCCTCCCCCTCCAGTTGAGCATGCATTCATTTGCATTGTGCTGTTGCTCAGCCTGTTTTCAGTGGCGAAACTGTCTCCTACTGAATGTCGCAGAATGGCGTAATTTCAGAGTTGAGCATGTGCTACCCTATTGCGCATGGGGAAATCCTTTTGAATATCCCACCCAAAATACTTTAAAAAGGTGTTAACCAACTCTAGTGAATGTGCAGTGGCAGCATGGCCCAAGATCCTGTACTAGCATAACAAACTGGTATTACTACACATGTGAGTGGGATACTATTCTTCATGAATGTGACAATGGATGTATGTCCTTAGCGGTACATGTGGTGTTGTGGGGAGGGGGATGTCTTCTCCTCTGCTATTTTTGGTGATGGAGTTTTATGTACAATGAGTAATAGATCACCAATTGTAATGTTGTAGGTGTCTCAGTGGTATTCAATGGTGTGCTGCTTAATTATCTGTTGCTAATTACGACATGTCCCTAGATCTTATTCACTTAGTATTTCTATATCTGCTGCCAATGTTTCATTTTTATTATTGTTATACTTATTAATTGACAGCATAGAGTATCTACTTGTTTGTTAATGTGTTTTAATAGCCCTGTAGGGGTAATATGCTTAATAACACATAAACGACTGCCATATTCAGCTAGGGGGTCATTGAGTAAAGAGTAACATTATAGTTATGTTTGTGTTCTTATTATAATAACACACATTTTAAAACTGTTTAAGAAACAGATCATCATATAGTTAGAGGTACATGTGTGTTAATTGAAGGTACATGTAATGTTTTTAGGATGTTTCTGTGTAACAAATATGCATTATGACAATGTTATAACTATTGCCATTGATGGGTAGGCACTGCTTGTTCTGCACTGCATACTACCAATAACAGATTTCTGAGTTTTCTTTCAGAGAAAACGTTATTGAAGAAACAGTGTTAGGGGAAGCACCAGGAAAAAAAACGGATTTCTTGTATTAAGTGTTCTGGATTGGATGAACATTTGTCTTGGAAAAAGATATACACATGGTGTCATTATTTCAACTTTGTGTGGCTTTTTGCAGATGAGACTTATTATATGCATGTAATACTGACTTAAGAACATACATCTAGCTGGAGAGACAGCTGTTTTTGTAAAGAGATATGTGTTCATATGATAGTTGTATGAATGATGTAGTATTAGAAATTGATGCTTTAAAGAAAAAGACTTTTATCTTGATATTTCATCTATTAATGTGATCATTTTTTTACTTGTTTGCTTTAATAGAGCCTGGGAAAGCTGCTGCTGTTGAATAAGTGGAGGTGAAGTAGGAAGCCGGCACCAGCCCACCACATAAGTGAAATCTGTTGTTGCTATTATCTGCATGCTTGAGAAATACCATATGGTTGTCAACATTCGTGGTGATCAATGCTCCTGTTGATAACCACACCTTGCTGTTTTACTGTGTGACAGGGGGAGCGCACTGACTGTTGGCATACTTACTCCAAATGTTGAATTGCCTGGGGTGTGCGCAATACACCTTCAGTGCCAAGCCAGTACCACTTTCTTTTGTTTGTTGTGGGGGGGGACCCAATCACTGTTGACATTATTGACTTTATTTGTGCTGTAACCTTGCAAGGGTGGCAATGCGTTGATTACTGCACATACCCAACCCCCCAAAAATCACAACATGCTGGGAGGATATTCTAGTGACCTAAATGGTGTGCAATGCAGAAAGTGTCCAATTATGATTGTTTTGTTTTTTTCTCAATGTACAAGTTCAAAATGTGCCTTGTAGTCTCCATGACCCACTTTTCCCAGTTAAACGCAATTGCTGTGCAGTGTGTTTGTCTTCAGCCTTGCCAACCTCATACTTACCTCTACAGTCCAGTGTGATGCTGTTCAGTGCACTGTCACATATGTGTATTTTTAAAACGTGATCATGAAGTGAGGGAATGTTGATAAAAGTAATAAAACAGTGAATAATGGGACTGTTTGTGTGTCACACTATGAAAATCGCACATTTATATATAGCACTATGGAAGATGTCTCACCACATGTAAAATGCAGTACTCTGACTACTTGCAGTGGTGCAAATTCCACTACATCATACGCTGCCTATTACTGGGTTGGGTGTTATTAAAATGAGTTCTTGAGTAGTGAAACTGTGTTCAATATTGGGCCACAGATATTAAATTGCTACATTATTCAATGCTGCATGGCCTTGCAACACACAGTGTCACACTTTTTATGCTCACTTATACTGTCAAACTGTGTTTCCATACTTTACCATATGATGCTGTGGTTGCTGTGTGAAATCACTTTTTGGTACAGTGTGAGGACATAACAGTGAGACTGTATGTGAGGAAAGATGGTAATATGTCTATTTAAAACAATTGTTGTGAGATGAGCATTACATTATATCATTGCAATCAGGTATTAGATATTTCGCATGCACTGTAGTAGGTTTGAAAATGTCCTGTATTTGTATACAAAATGTTTAACACTGTAATATATTTTTTCACCTGCTAATGTACTATACAGCTGTTTTTTTTCTCACAGCAGTATAAAAAACATATTTTTCAGCCCCGCTATATCTAACAGACAGAGGGAAATGCTAATGTCTGTCATCCTCTGCAGGGTGCAAGTGCTTTGGCATCAGTAAGAAACTTTAATACTATTACACTGTCAATGTTAATGATAGCAAATCAATAATTGTTATTGATAATTGTTAATTTCATATTATACAACGGCAAAGACAAATCCTGGGCTCCCATTGGTGACTCTGGACTGGAACCATCATGTTATCGCAGCACAACATCACAACTCTAGTCCCAGCACCAGGGTGACCACATAACTTTTTGGAAAAACAAGAAGTCACTACATGTAGCTGCTTGACAGTGCAATCCCACATTTCTCATTCACACTGTCAACCGCCTTTAACCTATTGTGAGTGCTTCTGACTCATCTGCTAGTGACCACTGCCCATGACAGTGCAAATTGTCCCTACGTTACTCATCTTCCCAGCAGATAGAGTGAAATAACTCCCTGTCCCCCACTGACACACAGTGTGTCCATTTTCCCCCCAAAAAAGCAAACGCCATTATAGACGGCATTTAAATATCCGTGTCCGCTGGTCCATGAGCACAGTAATTGTCTACAACTTGCCAGGTAAAACACCTACAGTAATATTCACCAAAATTATCCCTGACTATAAACAGATGTTTTAACTAAAAAAAATGTCATTTTAGACATTTCAATTTCCCTGTCAGCAGCAGCACGAGGCCTTTGAGATTGCCACAGTCCTGTGATTACTGCTCGCTTCCTCGAACTCCTGCAGTGTTACCACGAACATTGGAAATTAAACAAATTATCGATAAAATGACACTCACATTCAAATAGGCAGTGCCCAAAAATGTCCTGCATTCCTGGCAATCGCTAAGTGCTCAAACAACCCCTAACTGCTATTACGGTTCCTCAACTCTCCTGTGGTTGATTTTAAAGCCATTTAAAAAAACATAAATACTAATTAAAAAAATATTACCCAGTTCCATATTGGGATGTTAGTGTGTGGACTGCTGTACTGTACTGGGAGGGGGTGGGGGCAGGAGGAGATAGCAGACACACAATAACATTACAATAGGACTGTTTCTCTATTCACTGTGCCTGACCATTGAGAAATCAAATTTAAAAATACTTTTTAAGACTTTTTGTAAAAATGTTTCTTTTATTAGTACCAACAAGCCTTTGTATATTAGCAATAATGTACTTTGGGGTGTGTGTTGTGCTGGGATAATGTTACTTTTGGAGTGATTAGTTGCACTTGGCCTGTGGCGGCTTGTCTAATGACCCCAGGCGTGACGCTATCCCAGCACAACACTTACTCTGGAGTGCATTATTGCTTAAATGTCAGATAGTACATTGAACAACCTTATTACTGCCATGCCACATTGTTTTGAAGAATTTTACCCTGTGGCAGTGCAAAAGCACAGTGATCTAGACATTAAGGGCATCCAACGGTACAGCAATGAATTAAATGTGTTTATTTTAACTAGATTTTCCCATACTGCAGTTTAAGTTTTAGGTTAGTTGTCTGAATGTCTTATAGTTATGCTACCTAGAAATCTGTCATTTATGTTCTTTATGTACTTGAAGATCTCTGGCATGCTTGTGGAGCACATGTCATATCAGTGACTTAATTATTTAATAGTGACGTGTGTTGAGGGGCTGTATTACGCTGAAAAGCTGTTTGCTTTCAAACTATTATTAAAGTGATCATGATTGTGTACACATGAAAATTATATTATGATAGTGTTAATGTCAAGGTAGTTTGTTTTTTATTGCAGAGATGACTAGACATTATAGGCAGACATGGTGAAGTAAAAATTCTCTCACTTGAGGATCTATTTCAATTGTATGGTATAATAGTGTTGATAATGCAAAAGTATGTACATACTATATATTTATGACTACTGAAAAAAATATAAGAGTAGCATTTTAAGCCACATCTAACTTTATGTTTTTTTATGTTGTCAGCTCATTAGATTATATAGGCAATAAAGTATGACAGAGACAGAAATAAGGTAGCAAAATAGTTTAGCATCATAGTTAAAACTATTATCATAACTTTGAAATGAATGTGTTTATGATATTGCAGTAGCTAAGAAATATTTGAAGTTAAATATTTGAAAGTCATAACTGTTTAATTTGTGTTGTATATTCATCATTACTTTTTTTTAAATCTTTGTAGGGTGTGGGCGACTTCGAAAATGCACAGCCCACTGCCGCTGCTACAGATGGCTGGTGCGTGAGGTTGGCAGTCTGCGTGAGCAAAACGGTGTGATCCTTGAGAGGCTGGACAGAATCCAGTCTCTCTTGGATGCACAACAGCGGACTGTCAACCTTGTGCTCAAGCCAGTTGTAGCAGTGGCTGACGGTGCTGTGGCCAGTAGCAGTGCTTCACCTCCACCAGCACCATCTGTTCCTGCAGCTTCCCTGGGCCAAACTGACCACCCTTCATAGTAGTCCAGTATCTCCTCTGGAGGGTGCAACAGCTTCCACTTCATTTGCGCCTCCACATCGAATCCAGTTTCCAGCCTGGATTGCCTCAAGCAGTGCATACACCTCTCGCAAGTGTTGCACAAAACTTTCAAAAAAATATCAACAATTTTTCATTATTTTTTTATTTATGTAAAAAAAATTAAATTTTAGTAAATATTTATTTTTGTGTGTTAGGCAATACGCACTTTAATAAGTGTTTTTTTTTCGTGTATACATATTATGTTTGTAAATACATATTTTTGTATTGTTCATAAAAAGAAAAATATTTTTGTTTGTCATTTTTTAAATCTAAAATATGTTAATAGTAAAAAAAAGTGAATTTATACTCTATTGTGTTTGGTGTGTTATTGTGTACTGGAGATGTTTCTTGAAAATAGTTTTAACAAGATTTATACAACTGTGATTTTCTCATTTGCTGAAAGATCATACCACACTATTGTGGTATTAGAGTTGGGATTCTCCATAGAAGTAACTTAGATGTGTGACAATGCTACATTACACTGTTTGTGGCACACTGTTGTTGTTTTATACACCTAGTGCTTCAGAATGTGTGTATGTGTATCATGATGAAGATGAGCATGTACCTGCTAGTACAACAGTGAAATGTCTGTGTTGGCA
Organism: Neoceratodus forsteri; assembly: GCA_016271365.2. Lineage (NCBI taxonomy): Eukaryota > Metazoa > Chordata > Ceratodontiformes > Ceratodontidae > Neoceratodus > Neoceratodus forsteri. Next base: position 662,267,786 of record CM028135.1, on the reverse strand, counting down.
TACTTACAACAAAATTATGTATTCAGTACCAGCAAACCTCTTCCACCTCTCTTCACATGATTGGTGCTACCACCTCAGTTGGTAGTACAAGCAATGTCTATAAAATCTCAAGCTACTACAGTAACATATCCATTTGTTCAGTAGATGAACTAATGGTGTCCATGTCATGTCATATAGTCTTTTACTTATGTACATCTTTTTCTTTACATATGTGCTCACAAAGAAAAAGAGTAAGACACTCTTACATAAAAAATATTACATGGAATAACAATGACAAATTACAATTAATAAAGTTATTAAAACAATATGATTCACAGTGAACTACTGTTACTGTTAATAACAGTAAATGCAACTACAAGAGTTGAAGTATTCTGATATTGGAACATTTTTATGTATGTGCAGTATTCTTACAACTATAAATCATGTACTATAGTGAGTAATAGTTCTGAAAAAGACAGGATATTCATGGCAAAAAACTCTGTTTAATGCATTAGTTAGGGTTGTTCCACAGCGACAAAAGTGAGGAAATTTGCTGTTAGGGTTGAAAACCCTGACTCCGAATTCACCCCCACCAGCACCACACACACACAGACACAGACACACACACATGCAAGTATTGGGGAGGAGCAAGTCAACACAACCAATGACAGACATCCGGCAGCAGGTGACAGAAATAACAAACAATTGTCTAAATGTACTACAAGACATCCCCACCCACCTGACCAGGTACTGCATGCTCAGTGGAGATCAACAGTAAAACTGAGGCCATGTACACCAAGCGTACACATCCCTGATTGCAGCTGCCACATGTACCACACTTATTGGTTGCATGGCCTTACTTCACCGATGCTCCACACCACACCACAACTGGTACTGTGCCGTTAACAATATAAATGCTGAAGGTGCATGATGACAGTTGTAGAAAGGTTTTAACACTAGTGAGTATACATTAATTAAGAGAAGTACATAAATTAACTACAAGCCACTAGCATGCTCCAGATAAAAGTAGTGTTACATTTAGTATGTGATTTACATAGTAGTACATTTACTGCAACGGTTTACTCAAGATAGAGAAGCTGATGTAAACCTATGGAAAAGCATTGCCTGTTCAACGCTGTGAAATTCATACTGCTAGTATCAGATGCATTCTTACTGATGAAGGTGTACTGCAGATGTACATTCATAGACCTTCAGTGTGTTTCAATACTAAAGATGCAGTAAGTATTCTTTGTAAGAAACAGTGTAATTGCATGGATCAGGCCAAACAACTTCTAAATATCATAGCACTACTGAGCCAACAATGACGTACCTGTATCGGAGATGTACATAAGATAGATTTTCCTGTAGGCACTTACTGAGTATGTTGTACCTGATAAAGACAATATCATTGCATCTGTGATGACTAACTTATTCAAATAGTAATACATTTACTATTGTTGCAATGAGTGATCTATGCCACTTATGGACACAGTGTAATTTTTTTTTAACAGTTGTTTCATACTCAGGCTGTATTCCTAGTGTTTGGGTTTGCACACTTCTGTCACTGATGCTATCAAAGTGACAACTATGTTAATTGTGGTACAACAGGAATCAAGTAGGTATGTGTAGATATAAACAGAATGTCTTTTAGTATTGATTTAACTCACAATGGGGTAAGTGTACTAGGACAGCAGGGGTTATTCTTCATCACTGACTCTGTCAGTTATAATCACACTAAGGTTTCAATGACTGTAATGATCAAGTTACACTGTTCATCTTCATGAGTTCTTATTCACAGTCATTCTCCAGTAACTAGACAGTGTATGGTGTAACTGGGTGGGACACTGTGTTGCACAGCTGCTGCAGTGCCTAGCAGAGGGAGAGTATCTAATCATAAAGACAATTAAGCAGTAAGGCATGACCAACAGTTATGTTAAATGGTCTGTTAATCACCCTGTAGGGGTTTAATGTTGAATGAGGCATAGCCGAGTGCCACATGTCGCTAGACAGTGATAAACTGACCATTAACTTAATACCTGGGAGTAGCTTATTACTATCATAATAAAACTGTTTTTTAAACAACATTAAACCATGTTCATCATATGGTTAGGCTCTACATGTATGTTAATATAAACTAAACATAAGGCTGTTATAATGTTTACAGTCAATTAGAAAGCTGCATTTCTAAAACCCTTGTTATAATCAGAGATATTATACCTGTACAACTCCTTGGTTTTGCTGAACTCTATTGCTCAGGTGGCCCACCACGTGTGGTGTGGTGTGGTGTGGTGTGGGGCATCAGTAGGTAAGGCCATGCAACTACTAAGTGTGGTACGTTGTGTGCAGCTGCAATCAGGGATGTGTATGTTTGGTGCACATGGCCTCAGTTTTGCTGTTGATCTCCACTGAGCATGCAGTACCTGGTCAGGTGGGTGGGGATGTCTCATAGTACATTTAGACAATTGTTTGTTATTTCTGTCACCTGCTGCTGGATGTCTGTCATTGGTTGTGTTGACTTGGTCCTCCCCATACTTGCATGTGTGTGTGTGTGTGTGTGTGTGTGTGTGTGTGCTGGGGTGAACTGAGTTAGGTTTTCATCCTAACAGCTAATTTCCTCACTTTTGTCGCTGTGAAACAACCCTAACTAATGCATTAAACGGAGTTTTTTGCCATGATATATATATATATATATATATATATATATATATATATATATATTTATTTATTTTTTAATTTAATTGTTTTAACCAGGTATAGCACACTAAGCTGAAATCTTTTTACAGGACCAACCTGGGAGCACAATGAGGTTAAGTGACTTGCTCAGGATCACACAGTATGCAAGTATAAATATATATATGTATATGTGTGTATGCAATATATAACCCACTCTTAGGTGTGTGGTCACACTCTGATATATGCATGCCTTGGTGTACATCAACCACCCAAGGCATGCATATATCAGAGCTGGACTGCATATCCTAGAGTAGGTTATCTTTCTTATAAAATGGCAAAATAGTTTTTTTGGGGGTAAAAATTAAAGTGTGCGACTGCACTCTGATATAATGATAGTCATGTGATGTGTTTTATACAATCAGAACACTGAATTCTGAGGATGATGGGCTCCTCATTTTATAAATATATATATATATATATATATATATATATATATATATATATATATATATATATATTAGAGGCAAAAACTCTGTTTAATGCATTAGTTAGGGTTGTTCCCTAGCGACAAAAGTGAGGAAATTAACTGTTGGGGTTAAAACCCTAACTCCAGTCCACCCCCAGCACCACACACACACACACAGACACACACACATTCAAGTATGGGGAGGACCAAGTCAACACAACCAATGACAGACATCCAGCAGCAGGTGACAGAAATAACAAACAATTGTCTAAATGTACTACGAGACATCCCCACCCACCTGACAGGTACTGCATGCTCAGTGGAGATCAACAGCAAAACTGAGGCCATGTACACCAAGCGTGACATCCCTGATTGCATCTGCACACAACGTTACCACACTAGTAGTTGCATGGCCTTACCTACCGATGCCCCACACCACACCACAACTGGTACTGTGCCGTTATTCAATATAAATGCTGAAGGTGCATGATGACAGTTGTAGAAAGGTTTTAACACTAGTGAGTATACATTAATTAAGAGAAGCACATAAATTAACTACAAGACACTAGCATGCTCAAGATAAAAGTAGTGATACATTTAGTAGGTTATTTACATAGTAGTACATTTACTGCAATGGTTTACTCAACATAGAGAGCCTGATGTAAACGTATGGAAAAGCATTGCCTGTTCAACACTGTGAAATTCGTACTGCCAGTATCACATGCATTCTTGCTGATGAAGGTGTACTGCTGATGTACATACATAGACCTTCAGTGTGTTTCAATACTAAAGATGCAGTATGTATTCTTTGTAAGAAACATTGTAATTGCATGGATCAGACCAAGCAACTTCTAAATATCATAGCACTACTGAGCCAACAATGATGTACCTGTATTGGAGATGTATATAGGATAGATTTTCCTGTAGGCACTTACTGAGTATGTTGTACCTGATAAAGACAATCTCATTGCATCTGTGATGACTAACTTATTCAAATAGTAATACATTTACTATTGTTGCAATGAGTGATCTATACACTTATGGACACAGTGTGATTTTTTAACAGTTGTTTCATACTCAGGCTGTATGCCTAGTGTTTGGGTTTGCACACTTCTGTCACTGATGCTATCAAAGTGATAACTATATTAAGTGGTACAACAGGAATCAAGTAGGTATGGTGTAGATATAAACAGAATGTCTTTTAGTATTGATTTAACTCACAATGGGGTAAGTGTACTAGGACAGCAGGGGTTATTGTCTATCACTGACTTTGTCAGTTATAATCACACTAGGGTTTCAATGACTGTAATGATCAAGTTACACTGTTCATCTTCATGAGTTCATATTCACAGCCATTCTCCAGTAACTAGGCAGTGTATGGTGTAACTGGGTGGGACACTGTCTTGCAAAGCTGCTGCAGTGCCTAGCAGAGGGAGAGTATCTACTCATAAAGACAATTACGCAATAAGGCATGACCAACAGTTATGTTAAATGGTCTGTTAATCACCCTGTAGGGGTTTAATGTTGAATGAGGCTTAGCCGAGTGCCACATGTCGCTAGACAGTGATAAACTGACCATTAACAAATACCTGGGAGTGGCTTATTGCTATCATAATAAAACTGTTTTTTAAACAACATTAAACCATGTTCATCATATGGTTAGGCTCTACATGTATGTTAATAAAAACTAAACATAAGGCTGTTACAATGTTTACAGTCAATTAGAAAGCTGCATTTCTAAAACCCTTGTTATAATCAGAGATATTATACCTGTACAACTCCTTGGTTTTGCTGAACTCTATTGCTCAGGTGGCCCACCACAAGTGGTGTGGTCTGGTGTGGGGCATCGGTAGGTAAGGCCATGCAACTACTAAGTGTGGTACGTTGTGTGCAGCTGCAATCAGGGATGAGTACATTTGGTGTACATGGCCTCATTTTTGCTGTTGATCTCCACTGAGCATGCAGTACCTGGTCAGGTGGGTGGGGATGTCTCGTAGTACATTTATACAATTGTTTGTTATTTCTGTCACCTGCTGCTGGATGTCTGTCATTGGTTGTGTTGACTTGGTCCTCCCCCATACTTGAATGTGTGTGTGTGTGTGTCTGTGTGTGTGTGGTGCTGGGGGAGGTGAATTCGGAGTTAGGGTTTTCAACCCTAACAGCGAATTTCCTCACTTTTGTCGCTGTGGAACAACCCTAACTAATGCATTAAACAGAGTTTTTTGCCTCTAATTTCCCTTCTTTTTGAAAATGATAATGAGAAATAGTGAATGTAATAAGGTGGCGGGAAGCCCCGTGCTCCCGCCACATGATGTCTTGTGGCATAGTAACAGGAGCAGCAACGCAAACAGAAATGCTAACAGTGGCACACATGGTAACACAAGCGAGAATGAGAATAGAAAGGGTAACGCACACGGTGGCGTAGATGGGAACGGTGTGCCATGTGATGTCTTGTCACATAGTAACATGGTGCCTGTAAATAGAAATGTCAATGGGCATGGTGACGCAAAGTGAAACAGAAAGAGGAACAGTACGGTACACACAATTGGCAAAAAAGTAACAGAAACGCAAGCGCAAATGAAAACGCCAGGATGACGACGGGTAGAGCAGGCATTGACACGCCCTAACTCTCACCCCATGACATGTGTAAAGCTAAGAAGTATAGGAAAATGGGGTGAGAGTTAGGACTCACGATCCAAATGCACACCACAATGCCGGTTGGGAGGTGGGTGGGGTGCAAGGGGTTTTCAACCCTAACAGCGAATTTTCTCACTTTTGTCACTGTATAAAAACACTAACTAATGCATTAAATGGAGTTTTTTGCCTCTAATTTCCCTTATTTTTGAGAATGATAACAAGAAATAGTGAATGTAATGCAGCGGCAGGAGCGCGGGACCCACCGCATAATGCGGTGGCAGGAGCGCGGGGCCCTCCCCCACATGATGTGTTGTGGCATACTAACAGGGACAGCAATGCAAACAGAAATGCTAACAGTGGCGCACATGGTAACACAAGCGCGAATGAGAACAGAAAGGGTAACGCACATGATGGCGTAGACAGGAATGGTCTGCCACGTGATGTGTTGTCACATAGTAACATGGTGCCTGCAAATGGAAATGTCAATGGGCATGGTGACGCAAAGTGAAACAGAAAGAGAAACAGTACTGTAGACAGAAATGGCAAAAAATAACAGAAATGCAAGCGCAAATGAAAACGCAAAGGATAACACACATGGTGGCATAGACGTCAATGGTAAGTGAAACGGGTACAGAACCACAAGCGGAAAGGGCAACAGTAACAGTAATGTAAGCGCACAGGCTGGTTTTCCCCAAAACCTGCATAGAGAAAGACAGTGAGTACAAATAATGTATGCATAATAATGAGTATCGACGCAGAAAATGAGATCTTGGAATACTAAATACATTATATCTCAGGAACCGTATGACGTAGAAAAAAAATTTAAAAGTCATATTATTTACAACTGTCCTGGCTAATTTGAATCTTAGGTGGGGCTAAAATTTTCCGACGAAAAGTCTGTATCTCACACCGTTTTCGAGATACGGGCCCTGAAAGGCACGCAGGCGAATGCCGTAATGTTATCTTATGGGAAAAAAAGAAAAGTTTGGAGCTCCATAACTTTGCCTCCCTGTAATGTTTTTCACCAAACCACTGAAAGGCACATCTGTGGGCTGTTTGCTGTCTTCCTCCAAATTTTAGGAAAAAGACCAAACAGTTATTTTGCAGCAGGGTGCCAAAGGATTTCTGCAATGCGTTGGGTGCCGTAATGTTATCCTATGGGAAAAACCATCAACTTTGGTGTGCCGCAACTTTGCCGCCATGTAATATTTTTTCAAAACAACACTGAAAGGCACATCTGTGACATGTCTTCTGCGTTCCCTCCAAATTTCAGCCTAAAACTCCCAACCGTTCTTTTGCAGTGGAGTGCCAAGAATTACTGTTATTTAGGCATAGTGTCGCAAAGTATTGTCGTGATTATAAAGCTAAAAATTCATGACCTTCACAAGCGCGACATCACTTTGCATAATTACTTTTCCAGAAATTTGAAAACATATTTCTGGGGTGTTTTACCTCAAAATAAAGACATGGCTAGCATCCTCAGGGCCCGACTAGGTGAATACAAAAATAATTAGGTTGCTAGAGGGCCTCAATTTTAAATGCCAACCATTTTTCTGATCACCAACTGAAAACAAGATGGTGGATTTGCGACACTAACAGGGCCATTTGCGACACTAAAAAGTGCATTTGCGACACTGTCTAACTTTTTGTTAACTTTTCCTATTGACTTATAATGGGAATCTGTTTTTTGAATAACTTTTGAACCGTTTAATATTTTTTCATGAAATCTTCGAAAGGCACAGCGGGAACCCTGGCCGCATGCTCTCTGAAGATTTTGGACCGGTCGCGCAAACCATACGCCCTGTAGACGTGACCGTAGAATTCCAGAAAAGCGTAAATGTGTGCACAGATCATGCTTAATAACTCCACAGCTGTACATCCAAGCAGTACAAAACTTGGCAGATCCCAAGGTCTATGGTTCTTGATCATGTATTCCAAATTTCAGGCAAATCTGTCAAACGGTTGCAAAGTTATTAAGGTGCAAAGTTTTGGGGTTTAACATAGAAATGGCTCCTCAACCCTAACTATGGTAGCACTACCGTGCTACCATAATATCACACACACACATACATATATATATATATATATATATATATATATATATATACATCATAGGGGCACAGTTGAGTAGGCACTTTAATTCTAAACTTCAAATTTCACACATTAATAACTTTGCAACCATTCAACGGATTTGCATGAAATGTGGAATGCACACTCTGGAATGGTAGATTGCTTGATTTTCCAAGATACATTTTGGTAAGACATATGATTTTTGCTCAGCGAAACACCAAAAAATGCACTTTTTGCCACTTTTTATGTGGTTTTTGCTTGTCATGCTGTGGACACACCATGTGGTCTTTTTGTCTGAAACTTGGCATGTAGTAAGAGGTTGGGGGAAGGAAGAATCCAACCTTGGTTTAGTAAAAAAATATTAATCCATTCCAAAGTTATGACATTTTTAATTTTTGAGTTCCGAGCATGCTCAGTTCACCCAAAAATTGATATATATATTTTTTGGAAAAAATGGTCTAACAGATGAAGATTTTGCAGGCACACGAAGGATAATCTTCTTCTATGAGAAAAATTCTTTGTTCATGAGCCGCTATCTTGTTTTTAGTTTTCCTGTGAAACAAAATGTCATAGCTTTCTACACGGGTGACTTTTGGGGCCAAATTGGATTTTGTTCAGGGTGACCCCCTCTACAAAGCCATGCCTTTGATTTGCTTTGTTTCTGTCAAAAAATAGGTTTTTAGAAATTTAAAAGTTTTCGTTCTTGACTCACTAATGATCTTTGTTCACCAGACTGTAAAATCTTAGGTCACGAGACAATCTTTGGCTGCAAGCTTCCTTTGTGAGGGGATGATTAGATAGCCATATTTTCATTACCAGATGTTCCTGGAAGAGATCAGAGCTCCCTGAGGAAGACCAGATGGCCAGACTAGAGAGACCAAATGTCCCCTCATGGACTAAAATTTTGCTAGCTCGATGACTAGGATGGATATGGTGGCCAAGGATTTGACTATTTCATTAATGAAAAATGTTTAAACATGTAATCATTTTAGAATTTCATATCTCGATAACAGTTTAATCTTTTTATTTTGAGTTTACAGGGTGTTGAGGGAATGCCCTAGAGATGTGAATTATGCTGTTTAGGTGTTGGAGAATTAATTGGTTGCAGAGATATTTCAGGAGGAATTTGACATTTTTCCCATAAGATTACATTGCGGTCTATGTCACGCATTTCAGCACTATTGTCTTGAAAAGAAACAAGATACAGAGTTTTAGCTTCGGGCAGCTTAGGTGAGCTGTGCCATTGGAACAAAATTTTAAACCATACAGTATGCCTGCAGTGGATTTTTTTTTGTAGATTGCACAGTTCATGAGATACTGTTACATTTGTGTTCCAAGGGTTCCTTGCCATATATGGATGCTGTATAGCTATCCGTAAGTGGGAGCATGAGCCCACCTGCACCCACACTCCCACAGATGGATATTGTTATGCAGTAATAGACAACTTGGTGGGACAAGGCAGATATGAGGAGTGAAAAAAATAATTTAAGCTCAAAAAGGGATAAAGGGAATTATGAATAGTGCTCCAGAAGGGGATCACATTTGGGCACACCCAAAGAATGTGCAAAAGGGATCCAATTCCAGATCCACAGTGGATACACTCTACCGAGGCCACTTTCCCCATCCTTAGTAGACTACTTGGGTATAATACAAATTATGTAAAATACAAAACTGAGTGAATAAATTCTGTTTAATACATTAATAAAGTCTTATTGAAAGCAAGTGCCATTCTTTAGAATTTAACTGTAAACTTAATGAATGTTGCCAGTAATAGCAACCCCCCATCAGGCTATCAGCAGGGCCACTGGAAAATTGCGGGCGCAATTTTTCCACAATTTCCGCAATTTTCACCCTTCTCCGCACAAAATCCACAATTTCTTGCAATTTCTTACATTTATGGAATTTTTGACTGAAATTGTATAAAAATATTTAAATTCTCAAGCAAATCTACTCAGATATGGTACACAGACTTGGATTTGACCAAAACAGTACAGTGTGAGGTGAGAAGGGGGTCAAATGTGACTTTGCTTTTATGTGATTCACTTCCCTGCTTTGGTTTCAGAATCCTCTGGTCATGCATATGTAGACTTGGAACACTTGAAATCTGTGTTAAAGCAGAGTATCAGAGAATTTTTTTTGCTGACACAGAGACTGAAACAATAGTTGTGAGAAAAGGTACAAAGTGCTCCATTCACCTACATGAAGCCTTGACCACAATGCTTGTTTTTGAATGGTAGGGTATATTTTCATTGTATAAATACTTTCAATCTGAAAGGATTTTGATTCAAATGTGTCAGGAGCTTGGATGGCCCTGCTGATTATAAACTTAAATGTGCTTCTGAGGGGGTTGGTGACAGTGATTCCTTACATGTCAGTCTGCCACAACTGTATACTCACATACACAACCTACAAAAAGCAAACATTTCTGAAAACATGCTGAACAGGTTAAGTATAGTTAAACAGTTACCTTCACATAGACAAAATAATTGCAACCCAAGTAAAATCACTGCAAACCGAGTAGAACAAAAGTACAATGTATTAAAAACTATTGTATAATGTAATGAAAAGCTATTGGTATGATTTGATACTTTTATCATGTGATTTTAAAATGTTCTTACAGTGCTGATTAAGAACAGTAATTATTTTAACAAAATAAATATTTTTCTTACTAGACCTTTATTACGCACCCTGTTTATCTGTTTATTTTTTTTCTTGCACCAAAGCAAGTAGTTTAAACAGGCTTCATTATTTAACATTTAGAAACTGGCAAAATATGTTTCAGGATGTATTCAGTACAGACTAACTGTAAATTACTGAATAAAATCTAGTTAGCACTGCATGACTTAGATGTCTTGATTTTTAGAAGATACACTACATAATGATTAGTTTACAGTGCATTTCAAAAACACGCATCTGTCTTCATATTAAAAGCATTTACAAGTGGCAATACATTTATCTAACAATTTATGTGATCAATACATGCTGCTGCAAACAATAAAATATTTATTAGGGGGCAGTGGGGATGTATAGTGAACCCCTGCAATTTTCCCGCAATTTTTGCAAGAAAATCCCTGCATTTTTGGGTAAAATTTTCCGCAATTTTCCAGCGGCCCTGGCTATCAGGTTCATGAGACTGAAAATAAGCATAACATTTTAGAAATGTCATGGGGCTGCTTCACAATTGTGGCAAGCTCTGTTAAAATAGGAGAGGAATATGTAGTCCAAGGGTGTGGACCCAAAAAAACTTGAAAGAGTCCCCAAAAGTTAGATATACTTAAATGGATGATGTACCAGGATAGCAAAATGTTGAATAATATTGGGAGGGCATATTTTATCCGCCATCACCATCAATTCTAAAGAGGCCATCTGAAACTTGAGGCAGAAATTAATCAGAATAGGGCAGTTAGCAATACTGATGTTGGGGTTCTCCAAAATGGGTTGAGAAAAATCTTTATGCCAATCAATAAGTAAGAAAGCACAGAGTTGTTTAAGTGTCTTGAGAGACCACATCAAGAGGGTTCATGTAACAAGGAAGGCAAGGTGGAGGGACTAAGATACAACAGGCTACTCATTTGCAAAACATATTTCTTACAAATCTGAGTTTCGATATCCAGTCAGAGGAGTGAATAACTCTTTCCTGGTGGTAATGATTGAGAATGAGCCCAAGGCACAATAGTACAGGAAAATATACTTCATCTAAGACCCCCTCTGTCTTTTGGCATGGTCAGTTTAAAATATGCCCTCCCAACCACAACTTTTTTCCATAAGAACTCCAATAGATGACTATGGAGATGGGAAAACCAAACCTTCAGCATATACAGACCCAACATCCCTAACGGAAAAAGGGTATGGTGCAAAATATTCATTTTAATGATATTAACCCTATCCCACATAGATGGAGGAGGTTCATCCATCTTCATAAATCCTCTTTAACCATCTGAAGCAATGGAGAAAGATTCAGCTACAGCAGATCAGAGAAAGAACAGGGAATACAAACCACCAAATAAGTGAGGGCCTTGGGTTCACAGTGAAGACTCATGGCCTGGATCGCCTACTTAGAGACATAGGCATTCAGGGGTAAAATTGTAGTCCTATCTAAATTCAGTTTATAATAACTGAGAGCAGAAAAAAGGTCAATTTACCTAAGGGCCAAGGGGATAGAGATTTGGAAGGCCTTCACATGAATGAGGAGATCCTCTGCATAGGCAGATCATTTGTATCTGGAATTCCCTATGCGTATTCCCTGAATATCCAGATTAAGTTAACCTTTTAACCTGGATCTCACTGTAAAGGAGCTTCGGCTCAGTGGAGATATCCTTATTCATTTTTTGTATGAATAAAAATGTTTTACTACTTTCTACTACTAAGTTGAAACCTACACAAAAGGTGTTCCAGATACAAACTGAATAAAAACAAAGAGAGAGAGAGAGAGGGCAGCCTTGCCTGGTACCACATTGAAGTACTTCTGGAGCAAAAGTAACCCCATTAGCCCTGTTCTTGGCTGTGGGATTAGAATACAGTATCTTAATCCAATCACAAAAAACAGATGGGAAACCAAATTTATGAAGGGTTGCAAAAAGGAAAGGCCAGAAGACCCTGTCAAAGGCTTTCTCTATGTCCAGGAAGACCAAGACCAGAGGTGTCTTGCTCTCCCCATATGCAGAGATGAGGTATAATAGCATCTGTACGTGGTCGGTAGAATAGCAGCCCACCATGAAGCCAATTTGTTCGGGAGAGGTTAAGCCATCCCAATCTTGAAGCAACTGGTTAACCAGGACCTTGGATAAGATCTTAAAATCAAAATTTAGTAGGGGAAATAGGGAGATAGCTACTAGGGATCAACTTGTTCTTGCACGGTTTAAGGATGAGAGAAATCCAAGCTTGGGTAAGAGATAGCTCACAGAGGCCAGCAGATAGTCAAAGTAACATGTAATGGTGTGGGATGATTAAAGATGGACAAAAACTCCAGTAAGGTGCAATCCACCTGGTTAAGTGGGAATTTTATTCAAAAAGTAAAATATATAATAATCAGAAATTACTGACCTAATCTAAAAAAAAAAGTAGCATAGGAGAGGAATTTTATACCCTCCCACCTGATCATGTGATTAAGTTCCACATTTTACAAACATAATCTTTTTAGAATCAAAGAGAAACACAAATTTTTTTAACAAGCTGGTTCAAAATTAAGTAAATACTGATGAAGGTGCCAGACATAAGACTGAGGTCTTATGTCTGGCACCTTCATCAGTATTTACTTAATTTTGAACCAGCTTGTTAAAAAAACAGTTTTCAAAAGGAAACAAAAGGAAAATGCATACATGGTCTATATTCAAAAACAGTAGAACCTTCCTCCACCACTGATCAGAAATTACTGACCTAATCTAAAAAAAAAAAGTAGCTTAGGAGAGGAATTTTATACCCCCCACCTGATCATGTGATTAAGTTCCACATTTTACAAACATAATCTTTTTTAGAATCAAAGAGAAACACAAATTTGTTCATAATAAAATGTCTCACAGTGATTATAATTTCCTTTATCAAATTGATTTACAATAATCATCCTGAGTTCTTGATTGACTTTCTTTCATAACCATCTCTTAATTTGAAAAGAATAAAAAGAGCCCACAATGGGCTGCCAGTTCCCTATAGTCAAAACATTAGCAGCTGAAACACTCCTCAAGACTAAGTTCCAGAACCAGCACTGAGTTTGGCTTTAAATTTCTAAAAATAAGGTAAAGACTGACATTTTATTATCCACTGAATCTGAAAAAGGGGAGGAATGAAAGTGGTTTCCATTTTATTGTCAGGACTTCTTATGCAGAAAAGTAAAGGGGGGGGTTTTTATGTTTTCTTGAAGTCTGTATGTCACAGTCAGTGCTCTGTACTAAGGGTAAATCAAATGGTACTACTTGCCTACCAAATACCTTTCTTATTCACTGGAACCCTCTGGATTTTAAATTCAGACACAGAAAACAGTAAAGCTCAACAAATGACAGAGAGAAGAGCAATTGTTGATTATTTGTAACTGACTAAGTCGTCAGCTGGTTGTTTTCTAAGCCGAGGGGTTAGCATTTTACCAATAACTGCAACGAGCTTCAGAGAGCTATCTGGTCTCACCAACAAGGCTGTGGAATGTGATTTCAGGCTAAAACCACAAGAAATACCAAGGAGAATGACTTGCTTACACAATTTTTGGGATTCTAAACTCTTTTTAAAGCAGCTTGAACGTGTGCATGATCGCTCAGTCGTCCGGCTTTAACGAGCGTTTGGGAAGTAGCGAACAAAAGCAAAAGCTACTCGCAGGGCTGAAAATCACTGGAAAACTCCATTTTCTCCTAAGAACTAGACATACAGGGGCATTTTGCCACAAATGAGAGGAGATAACTCCACACATTCTCCTGTCTTAACTAAGGAGGTTTACTCCCTTATACTGTACTGGTACAAATATTCCAATACAAAAAAAGGGGGAGTTGAATAATAAGAATAATGTTCCAATGTATCATTTTGAAGAAAGAGAAAATAAAAGGAAGGAAAAAGATTATAGTAGAAGATGGGGGGGCGTTGACTAATAAGGAGGTGGCCTGCCTCCTCATCAGGAAATAAAGGGACAGCTCCAGAAGAAGGAAAGAAAGAAAGATGTTTGCAACCTTGGAAAGAAATGGTACATTAGTATGTGACAGGTATTAACCCTGTCACAAAACAGGTAAGGAATGGAGCCACAATAGCAATGCGAGAGGTGTGAAACATGATGAGAAATCCATCCAGTCCTGGTGCCTTCTCCTGAGGGAGATGTGCAATAACCTGTCAGACTTCAGTCTGAGTAATGGGAGCTTTAAAACTTCTTGTTGTTTATTTGATAACATGGTAAGGGCAAATGACTTCAAACATGTTTCAATCTCATCTAGCCAAGAGGAAAAGGAAGGTTCCTGATTGTATCAGGTACTATAAAAATTGTGAAAACTGCAACAATATTCCTCAGTTGAGTAGGAATAGGACCCCCTGCATGAGCCGCAGACTAGGAATTACCTTAAGAGAGTCTAACTGATGCAGTGGAACAGCTGAAAGTTTCCCAACCCATTCTCCAGCTTCCAAGAAGTGCATTTTTGTGTGCTGCAAAGATAAGTCAGCTTAAGCCACTAACAAGCTATAGTACTCAGCCTTCAGGGCATTCAGATGGCACCAGCACACTGCATCAGTTTGTGAGGAAAGCAAAGACTACAAGCCACAGATTTGTAAGAGAAGAGCATCTATCTGCTGTGTTTGGGATTTTTTTCACAATAGTGGCCAGAGTAATACACTCTCCCCTCACTGCACATTTAGCAGCCACCCAATGCACACCCAAGGCCTCAAATGAGCCCTCATTATCCTGGAAAAAATTAGTGAGATATGTTTTAATGGCTTCCAGGTAATTCTGATTCTTAAGGAGAAGAGAACTGAGGCACCGTGTCTTGTCCTTAACTTCCAACCCTCACAGAGAATGATCTACCAGTACCGGAGAATGGTCTGAAATAACCATAGGTTGGATAGAACAGGACAAGACCCTAGCTGAACTGTCTTTACTAATCAGAAAAAAGTCTATATGGGAAAATGAAGAATGGGTAGAAAAATAAAAGGTGTAGTCACGAGTAGTAGGGAACAATGCACACCATGATTCTATTAGGCCCAGGTTATCCATCAGTTCCCGTAAACCATGTTGGCCCTGGGAAAGACCTTTTCTGCAGGAGTCAGAACTATCTAGCTCAGATTGAAAGACCACATTCTAATTCACCCCTAAGAAAATAGGTAAGCTGGTATAAGGCTGTAAGAGGGAGAGTATCCCAGAAAAGAAATGTAAGGAATCAGCATTAGTGCCATAGATGTTACCCAGTACTAGCTCCATGAGGCCTAGCCACCTATAAAGTACTAAAAAGTGCACATGGGGATTCCAACACTCCTGTATCAAGTTAAAGGGTGTCATTCAATCTATTAGAAGAGCAACATTCCTCTTTTTACTAGAGTATCCCACACCATAGACTTGCCCCACCCGCTCCCTATGAAAATATAAAATATCCTGTCTCTTCATATGAGTCTCTTGAATAACTTTGCCCATTACCTTAGTATCTCTCTCTCTCAGTTTGAAGACAGCATGAAAAAGCAGATGCACACTATCATTCTGCCTGTGTATGTGTGTGTGTTTGCAATAGGAGTGAGGGCGGAGGAAATGGGGTACAAAACGAGTCATATGCACATGTTGAAAAGCTAAGTAGACTTGGAGAACAATAAAGAAAGTAAAAATCAAGGTTACAAAACTGAGCAAAAACACAGGATGGATAATACTCAATACTACTTCAGTGCTGTCTTTTCCTTTTTTCAAATCTTTCTTATTCTTTGGGTCGAGGAATCACTGCTGTACACAGAGATACAGAGAAAAGTCAAAAATGTAGAGTAAAAGAATAATAAATACTGGTCTTTGGCATTTTCTTTTTACATTTTCTATAGATGAGAACCACATAGGTAGTGAGCATGAGAGAGTGATAGAGATAAAGCTAGGTGGCTGGAGCTGCACGGCGAACATGTATCACAACTTCTATCAGTTAACATTCCAATGACAGTTTGGTGTAAAAAAAATCAGGATGACACAATTATTTATGCATCCTATTGGGATAAAAAAAATGCATACATGTTGTCAGGAGGAGTAAACCTCGCTCTTAGGCTTTTGGCAATAACTAGCATGCAAGGGATCACAAACACATTGCATAATAGTAATAAAGCTTGTTTATTATTACCAAAAGGATAATCACAGTTACCCTAAGCAATTCTTATCAATATGAACTAGGAGCCAATGCTAAGTGTTCCCTATACCTTGAGGAATCTCTGTTCCTCTTGGGGTCTCTGAGGTAGAAGATGTAATGTCTTACATTATATACCTACGATAATTACCATGGTTACGGCAAGAAATATATATATATATATATATATATATATATATATATCTATATATATATAGATATATATATATCTAGTTACAGAGATGAGCCCTATTGGCTAAATTAGAGATGGCTCCTCAGTCCAAGATAACATTATACAATTTTGTAGTAGTCATCACTTTGTAGAAACAAAGAGGTACAGTATGTACACAGCCATGTAATAATACAAATCATCAGAAGATGGCAATGCCGACTCATATATCATAATCATTACAAGGACACAGATGTTCTAGCATCTTGTAAGCAATAAATACATGTATATACTAGAAAGTAAAGTGTATAACAATAATGTGCATACATATCCTGACATCTACTCTTATACGGTAGATGCCCTTAGCCCTATATGTTAGTATAACATATACCTAAATGCTAGCTGTCTGCAGCATATCTCTGGAGTACCAATTAGGGTGCAGGGATCTCATGTATCAATGTAATACATTGCGCTCCCTGATTTGATTCTGTTTGACTTTGCATAGATAAGATTTGTTATGACATCAACCCACTCCATATCTATATATCTCTCTGACTCTCTTACTACTTGCATAGTAATAAGCATATAAAAAAGAGATAGCTGTCTGTCAAAGGGTCTCCAAAAATAACATATTATTCAGATTGATGTTGTTGTAGGTAGCATCCAGAAACCCCCCCTTTTTTCCCTTCATGTGTCATATCCTAGTCAATTCTGTGTTGTTGTTTTTTTTTTTGTGTGCATAGACTGGCCACCTATGCAATTTTAACCTAATTTCTGTCTTTTGTTTCCCCGTCCTCTTATTCTGGCTACTTGCAAGGACATCATCTGTCTGAATTATCTGAGGCTGGAATTTATAGGAGCATGGCCCTTTAAATGGCCATTATGTTAAAAGCTTATGTAAAGCCTCTGTAAAACTCATTATTTTTCATATGCCAGTCGATAAAAACACCTTTTATTGGGCAGAGCAGGTTTATTTTGGAGTTTGGTACCCTAAGAAGTACCTTTGCGTCTATTTCGTCCTTCATGACGTTTTTCACGAGCTGCACAAACTTGCGCACTATCGTGCAGTTCGCAAACGCCGTGATTGTTAAATAAAGCTATCCTCTACGATTCCAAGCAGGGATAAGAAGTTAGAAATGTGCCCTTAGCGCTAAAGCGCTGTATTTCAAACACAAACAGGATATTTGTGATGCAGAGACAGCTAATTTTTAAAAAGCTGTATGTTACTGTGCAACACCAGTTTTCTTTTGTCTTTTACTTCCTGATACACAAACGCCAGTGTTTTGTGCCATTCAACCTTTTGTTTCTACTTGTATGCACACACTTGAATACAGAAGGAATACTATAAAAGAAATGGTATTTAAAATTAACCAGGTAAAGAAATATGAGTGGGTACAATTATATTACCTGGTTTTGCATGGTATGTCCTTCTGTAAGCCTTCCCTTTAGGAGCCAGCTGGCCATTGTGTTGCTACCCTTATAGAGAAGGGGAGGGACTTACTTTGGAAACCCACTAAAAGATGCATTAAACCAAATATTAATGTGCTCATAACCATTATGGGAGTTTAAATGGTATCAAGATAAAGACCTTGTTGTATAGAATTCATAAATAAGCTGTTTGTAAAATAAAATTATAAAGACATTTGATTGATGGGTAATTCACCCAATAAGAGCTTAGTATCAGGTATATAATTGGGTCAGTAGCAAGTAAAGAGTTAGTAGCAGTTGGGATGGTGACATGTAAGCATCCAGAACTAGTGCTCTAGTTGAATGTGGATACTACTGCTCATGTTTGATGCCTTCGCATTGATGTTCTTTTACTTTGTTTTATTTTATCGTTTGCCGGAATAAGTCCGCTTGTACTTTTCGTTGGAATTATTATGTTTGGAACTGGTTGAATAAAACTACCTGAAGCTCATCCTGAAGAATACAGATTGTGTCAGAGTCCTTGTGTAACTCACCTAGTGTCCTCTTACACTGGTGTCAAAAGTGGGATCCCTGGCTGAATACACCTGGGTGAGTCTGTCCGAGACTCTAGTGGACTCTGCATGCAGGAGAAGCAAGTGGACGTTGATACTTTTCCTGGAATTGTTACCTGTTCAGTATCTGCAGCCTTCCATATACCTTTATTACCAGGGATGGATCCTCTCGTGAGGAAGAAGGAAGGGAAACCTATTTCCAAGGTAGAAGGTGATCCAGAAGAGCAGGTGAGTGGAGGAGGTATGGAGGATGAGATATCAGAGATACCCCCTTTGGAGACCCACGAACTGATAAGGTGGTTATGCATGCACCAAATGGAAATGGAAAAACAGAGAGAAAGAGGTAAAAAGGAATATGAAGCTAGATGGACTGATACCCTGAGGGCAATACAAGCTCTGGGTGTAAGTCAGCCACCAGATCCACCAGCTGGGGGATATAAAGACATTAAACTAGTGAAACTTTCAGAAACTGATGACATTGAAGCTTACATAATGACTTTTGAGAGGGTTGCCACAGCCTGTGCGTGGCCCAGGGATCAGTGGGTGATTCGCCTGGCCCCTTACCTAACGGGAAAAGCTCAGCTTGCATACATTCATGTAGAGGTAGCACATGCTAATAATTATGATCAGGTGAAAGCTGCAATTCTAAAGCGTTACGACATAAACACCGAGACCTACAGGCAGCGATTTCAAACTTTTAAATATCAGAATGCAGATAACCCTCAAGACGCCTATATACGTCTAAAGGACTTGTGCTTCAAGTGGTTACAGCCAACCATCAGGACACTTGACAAGATCCTAGAGGCCATTATTCTAGAACAGTTTATTAAGATCCTCCCACAAGATGTGCAACTGTGGGTAAAAGAACACCGACCTGAGACTTCGGATATAGCGATTCGGCTTGCAGAAGATTTTGTTGCTGCTAGTTCTACATGATCAAAAGGGACTTTACCACAAGTCCATCTGCCTATTGTTTCTAAACAACCTGTGTCCCCTTTTTCACCAAAGAATCCACCCATGGTAGCCAAAATGTACCCAAGGGTGTAAAGGGGGGTATAATCCAGACATCATCTCTCACGAGTGCGGCAGTAAGGGACATGTGGCACGGTTTTGTTCCAAAAAGAAATCAGAACCCACACATTTGGCGTTAGCAAATTGGGGACATTATGTCATCCCAGTTCAAATTGGGCAAAACACCGTGTATGGTCTCCTTGACTCAGGGAGCAGACAGACCCTTATTCAAAGCCATCTACTAGTCTCACCTATTAATACTGAGCTTCAGACTACTCATGTGACTTGTATACATGGGGACACCCATTATTACCCACTATATAACTTAGACCTAACAATACAAGGACATACTTATAACATCCCGGGGTAGGGGCTGTCCCCAACCTACCAGTCCCTGTGCTGATTGGACATGACTACCCTGACTTCCAGTCCCTAATTTCTAACCATGTAGAAGCCCTGGTAACCAGATCCCATACTAGAGAACGTCCGGGACAAGTCTTCCCATTTGCTGCTGATCTATTTGAGGAGACAAGAAAGGCTAAGAAGTCTAAGGCACAAAGAAGAAAGGATAAGAAGCAATGGAACCAGGAACATAAGAAGGAATTTGATTCCTTAGTATCAAGTATTGACTTTAAAACTGCACAACAACAAGACCCTAGTTTAAAAAGTTGTTTTTCTAAAATGTCTGAGGGCAGGGATGGTTCAAGTGCTGACAGATATAAAATGTATAATGGTTTGTTATACCGCAGGTGTGTAAACCCAAAAAAATGGGGAAATAGTAGAACAGCTAATGGTACCCCAAGCTTATAGAAAACAACTGTTGGACATGGCTCATAATATACCTTTAGCCGGACATTTAGGTAGGGACCGCACATTAAGCCATCTACTATATAGATTTTTTTTGGCCTGGTATACATGAACAAGTGGCAGACTGCTGCAGAAGTTGCACAGAATGTCAAAAGGTTGCTAAGTTAGACAAGAGTAATAAAGTACTCCTGATGCCTTTACCATTGATAACTACCCTTTTGAATGAATAGCAATGGATATAGTCGGGCCACTACCCAAAAGTTCAAAGGGTAATCAGTATATATTAGTAGTGTGTGATTATGCTACTAAGTACCCAGAGGCTATTCCCCTACGCAATATCACTGCCCCAAAAATAGCGGAAGAACTGGGCAAACTCTTTAGTAGGACAGGCATACCAAAAGAAATTTTGACTGATAGGGGCAGTAATTTTTGCTCTCTCCTACTAAAAAAGACTGTAACATACCTTAGGTGTTACCGCCATTCATACCACTCCATATCATCCACAGACAGACGGTCTGGTTGAACGTTTCAACCAGACACTCAAGAAAATGCTGCAGAAATTTTGTCAAGAAGAGGGCCAAAAATGGGATGTACTATTACCCTACCTGATGTTTGCATATAGGGAGGTACTCCAAGCTTCCACAGGGTTCTTGCCATTTGAGTTGCTATATGGATGAAACCCTTGTGGCCCCCTAGATGTAATAAGAAAAAAAATGGGAAAATGGGCAGACATCTCAGGATCAGGACCCCAGTGATTACATCTGTCAGCTTAGACAAAAACTAACTAAATATATAGAATGTGCTCATCAAGTTAACTGTAAACAACAGGAAAAACAAAAATATCACTATGACAAAGACACAAAGATCAAAGAGTTTCAAGAAGGTGAGAAGGTGTTGTTACTACTCCCATCATCAGATAACAAATTATACATGAAATGGCAAGGTCCTTATACAGTGATCAGACGAACAGGCCCTGTAACCTATCAAATTGAACTATCAGATAAGAAAAAGAAATATAACATATTTCATGCAAACCTATTGAAAAAATGGGTAGAAAGGCAAGATCCCCCTGTATGTTTCATTCATCCAGAAAGCCCTACTAGTGAATTGGACTTAGTCTACCAACGCTTAGAGACAGAGGGTGGCATTAGTGACCTTAACATAAACAATGGATTGTCTAAGCAACAAGAGGCTGAACTTTACACCATGTTACAGCCTTATGCTAGTTACTTCACCGGATCACCTGGCAAAGTAGTAAATGCAAATCATAAGATTAATACTACCCAAAAAGAACCTATAAGGGTACGACCTTATAGAATACCAGAAAGATTAAGGTCTGAGATAGAAAATGAATTAACTAAGATGCAAGAGATGGGTGTCATCGAGCCCTCCAGCAGTGAGTGGAATTTCCCTATGGTAATTGACAAAAAAAAGGAAGGTGGGGTCTGAATTTGTTTAGATTTTAGAAAACTAAATGAAATATCTAAATTTGATAGTTATCCGATGCCACGCATCGATGACATCCTTGACCATCTGGGAGGAGCACAGTACATCTCAACCCTTGACCTCACCAAGGGATACTAGCAAATTCCCTTAAATCCCGATGACAAGGAAAAAACAGCCTTTAGCACTCCATTGGGCCTCTACCAATTCACTGTCATGCCATTTGGACTCCATGGAGCCCCAGCAACATTTCAAAGGCTAATGGATAAACTCCTTTTACCACATTCTGCATATAGTGCAGCCTATATGGACGATGTGGTAATTTTTAGCAATACATGGACTGACCATTTGTACCATTTAGCAACCATCCTAAAAGTCATTACCTCTGCAGGTTTAACGATCAATCCCAAAAAATGTTTTTTGGCCATGAAAGAGACTGAATATTTAGGCTTTCAAATAGGTGGGGGCCTGATAAAACCTATAATGTCTAAAATTGAGGCTGTAGCAAACAGCCCAAGACCAAACACTAAGAAAGATGTGAGATCCTTTTTAGGACTTGCCAGTTTTTATAGGCGCTTTATTCCAAATTTTCTATGATAGTTAGCCCACTCACTGAACTAACAAAAAAAAAAGTCAAACTGAAAAAGTAAGGTGGACTTCAGATTATGAAGACACATTTGTCACAATTAAAGCAACATTATGCTCATACCCAGTTTTATGTACACCAGATTTTACACTTCCTTTCATAGTACAAACAGATGGTTCAAACTTAGGCATAGGGGCTGTATTGTCACAAATCATAGAGGGGGAAGAACATCCTATAATTTATATCAGGAGGAAGCTACATGAAAGAGAAACCAAATACTCCACCATTGAGAAAGAATGTTTGGCAGTACGCTGGGCCATAGAGGCATTGAGGTTTTATCTGTGGGGAACTGATTTTGAATTATGGACAGACCATAATCCCCTATGTTGGCTTAATGTTATGAAGGATCAGAATCCCCGTATAATGAGATGGTACCTAACTCTACAGCCATACCATTTTAAAATAAAACATGGGAAGGGTAGTGAACATAAGAATGCAGACTTTTTATCAAGATATGGACATGACCAGACTACGGCAGACCTCGGGGTGAGTTAAAAAAAAAATATATAAAAAACTTGTTACGAAGTCTAATTGAATTCGATTTTGTTCAAAAGCAACAAACAAAGTTTGTTGCAATGTGGGAACCCGAGGTGGAGCCTGAGGAGAGGGTGAGCTTTGGCTCCATCTCTTTTGGTAAAGAGATCTGCACATAATGATATAAACAGAAAACTCTGATAAATCAGTATCTTCTGTTATTTTAAGGTGGGAGGAGACTGTCAAAGGGTCTCCAAAAATAACATATTATTCGGACTGATGTTGTTGTAGCAGCCAGAACCCCCCCCTTTTTCCCTTCATGTGTCACATCCTTGTCTCTTCTGTGTTGTTTTTTTTTTTTGTGCACATAGACTGGCCACCTATGCAATTTTAACCTAATTTCTGTCTTTTGTTTCCCCCTCCTCTTATTCTGGCTACTTGCAAGGACATCATCTGTCTGAATTATCTGAGGCTGGAATTTATAGGAGCATGGCCCTTTAAATGGCCATTATCTTAAAAGCTTATGTAAAGCCTCTGTAAAACTCATTATTTTTCATATGCCAGTCGATAAAAACACCTTTTATTTGGCAGAGTAGGTTTATTTTGGAGTTTGGTACCCTTAGAAGTACCTTTGCGTTTATTTCGTCCTTCGCGACGTTTTTCACGAGCTGCACGAACGTGCGCACTATCATGCAGCTCGCAAACGCCGTGACTGTTAAATAAAGCTATCCTCTACAATTCCAAGCAGGGATAAGAAGTTAGAAATGTGCCCTTAGTGCTAAAGTGCTGTATTTCAAACACAAACAGGATATTTGTGATGCAGAGACAGCTAATTTTTAAAAAGCTGTATGTTACTGTGCAACACCAGTTTTCTTTTGTCTTTTACTTCATGATACACAAACGCCAGTGTTTTGTGCCATTCAACCTTTTGTTTCTACTTGTATGCACACACTTGAATACAGAAGGGATACTATAAAAGAAATGGTACTGAAAATTAACCAGGTAAAGAAATATGAGTGGGTACAATTATATTACCTGGTTTTGCATGGTATGTCCTTCTGTAAGCCTTCCCTTTAGGAACCAGCCGGCCATTGTGTTGCTACCCTTATAGAGAAGGGGAGGGACTTACTTTGGAAACCCACTATAAGATGCATTAAACCAAATATTAATGTGCTCACAACCATTATGGGAGTTTAAAAGGTATCAAGATAAATACCTTGTTGTATAGAATTCATAAATAAGCTGTTTGTAAAATAAAATTATAAAGACATTTGATTGATGGGTAATTCACCCAATAAGAGCTTAGTATCAGGTATATAATTGGGTCAGTAGCAAGTAAAGAGTTAGTAGCGGTTGGGATGGTGACATGTAAGCATCCAGAACTAGTGCTCTAGTTTAATGTGGATACTACTGCTCATGTTTGATGCCTTTGCATTGATGTTCTTTTACTTTGTTTTATTTTATTGTTTGCCGTAATAAGTCCACTTGTACTTTTCATTGGAATTATTATGTTTGGAACTGGTTGAATAAAACTACCTGAAGCTCATCCTGAAGAATACAGATTGTGTCAGAGTCCTTGTGTAACCCACCTAGTGTCCTCTTACACTGTCCATCACCCATTATCTTATTCTTCCTCTCTCTCTCTCTCTTGCTCACTCTCTCTGATTGAATACAGCATAATTAGGTAGATCACACTGTATCATTCTGTATGTGTATGTGTATGTGGGGGTGGGGAGGAATGAGAAAAAAACTGACTGAACAGCTTAGTAAACCTGAATCACAATAAAGAAAATAAAAATCAAGTCCACAAAACTGTTCAAAAACTTCAGGGTACGTAATATATGTAATACTACTGCAGCTGTGTCATTTTCTTTTTTTCCTTCCCTTTTTATGTCAAACAATCCGTGATATACACAATGGTACAGAGAGAAAATAATAAAAATTTAGAGTAACAGAGAGATGAATACAGGTCTTTGGGATTTTATTTATTAATTTTTTTTCTAAATGAAACCATACAGGTAGTGAGAGACAGAAAGAGAGAGGGCAAAAGCTTTGCATTGAACATTTGTCACTTCTGTCAGTAAGCATTCCAGGGACAGTTTGGTGTGAAAAAAAAACAAACAGTAAAACACAGTTGTTTTTGCATCCTTTTTGGATGAAAACAAAAATACACGTAAAAATCAAGTATACAAAAATGATCATTCACAGCAGGATGGGTAATATTTATAAAACAACTGCAATGGTGTTATTCATTGTTTCCTTGCACTTTTTTCTTTGTCCATTAATCAGCGTAGCACACTGAGAAAAATAAAGAGAGAGCAACAGTAACATGAATACAGATTTTTAAATTATTTTTAAATTCTCTCTTGCTGTCAGTAATACACAGTGTATGAGAGAGTGAGAAAGAGAGTACTAGAGAGCGAAGGAGGAACACAGCAAATGGGTGTCACAACTTAAGTCAAACACCATTTCAGGGACACTATGGAACAGAAAATGGAAAAGTCATGCTGTTAAATTATTTTGTATCCTATAAGGTTGACACAATACAATGATTGGAAGGGTGGTGGGTATCACTAGACACTAGAGCAACATCACACATTGCCAGAGATGGCAAAGGAGTGTGTGGGGGGTACCACCAAACTCCAAGAAAACAGTGGCTTACCGCACACACTGGATCCAGCAGCAGGGCTTCAGCTGTGGTCAAGACATTCCCGGAGTTCTCATACAGAAAACACCGGGGAAGGGCACCTCTTGCTAAACCTGGCACCCAGGATTTTGGGGGCCCAGAAAAGGTATTTCCACACAACGTTAAAAAAAATCAGAATCTAGCTAAATGGGTCCTGTTTAGCTAGATTCTGAAGTTTGTGCTTTGAAATCAAAGTGTTTTCATGTATTTTCCATGGTTGTTACTTTGTGGAAAAAATCAACATGATTAGAGATATGGATTTTTTGCTATAAGCAGCTTAGTCCATGTTAGGTGGACTAAGCACATGAGAAAGATTTGAAGTCATACATTACACCTGCAGTGGAATCTTTTTCATAGCTGCTACGGATACTGCAATATTGCCAAAAAGGTGTTACAAGATTTACTTTACAGTACTTTGGGGCTGCTGCATGGTTCTGTATTTAAGTGTAAGTGGGAGTGCAGTGACTGTAGGGCCTGTGCTCCCACATACACATACTATCAAACAAAAAATGGGCAATGTGAAGGGAGCGCAGGGCCTGGAGGGCCCACGCTCCCACAGACACATACCACTAACCACTTACATTACACTTTCTCAAAAGGAAGGGAAATTCATTGCAAAGAACTCTGTTAATGCATCAGTTAGGGTTGATGTCACAGCAACAAAAGTTTGCAAACTCAATGTTAGGGTTAACATCCCCTATCACCTTACTCCAACCCCCCCACCCTACAGGAACCAACTGGCATTGAGGCATGCCATGAAGTTGTCAGACCTAACTCTCACTACATTCTCATATACTGTAGAGCGTCAGCCTGATTATACATGGAATGTGGTGAGAGTTGGGTCTGATGACCCCATGGTATGCCCCAATGCCAGTTGGTGCCTGTAGTGTTGGAGTGGTGAGATATTGGCAATTTAGTATTACAAGGGTTCCTTTTCAGATCTATAGGGCTACTTTATGGTTCTATTGTTATGTGTAAGTGGGAGTACACAGCCTGGAAGGCCTGCACCTGTGCTCCCACAGATACATATCATTCTGCATAAATGGGCAGTCTTGTCAGGCCCTGTGCTCCCACCAACACATACCATTTACTGGTTATATTTCACTTTTTCAAAAAGTAGGGAAATTCATTGCAAAATATTTTGTTAATGCCTCAGTTAGAGCTGATGTCACAGCAAAAAAAGTTTGGAAATTCTATGTTAGGGTTAACTACCCTACCACGATAACCCACCCCGCCATCCTTCACACACCAACAGGCACCGGGGTGTGCTTGGGGTTGTTAGTCCTAACTCTCACCCCATTCTCCTATACTGTAGTATGTCAGCTTGCTTACACATGAGATGGGTTGATGACCCCATAGCACACCCCAATATCTTTTGGTGTGTGGAGGATGGGGTGGTGGTGGAGGTGGTAGGGGGTTAACCCTAAGATCGAATTTCCAAACTTTTGTCACTGTGACATCAACCCTAACTGATGGATTAATGGATTTTTTGCCATAAAAAAAAAATATATATATATATATATATATGGCAAACAATCTCCATTAATGCATCAGTTAGAGTTCATAGCACAGCAACAAAGGCATGGAAATGTGGTGTTAGGGTTACAACCCCTACCACCCCATCCCACCACCATCCACACAGCAATAGGCATCAGGGTGTGCATTGAGGTCATCAGCCAAACTCTCACCAATTTCATGTGTGCAAAGAAACTGAGGTGCTACAGTATAGAATGGGGTGAGAGTTAGGCACGTCATCCCTAAACATACACCGTGATGCCTGTTGGTTTGTGGAGGGTGAGGTGGTGGGGGTGTGGTGGTAGGGTGATAAATCTAACACCACATTTCCATGCTTTGGTCACTGTGCTATGAACCCTAACTGATGCATTAACGGAGTTTTTTTGCCATGAATTTCTCTTCTTTCTGAGAAAGTTTAATGTAACTGGTAAGTGGTATATGTTAGTGGGAGTGAGGGCCCTCTGGGCACTGCTCTCCCTTCATATTGCCCATTTTTTTGCATAATGGTATGTGTATGTGGGAGCATTTACTTTGGAGTGTGGGCCCTCTGATCCCTTCACTCCCACTAACACAAAAGTAAGGAGCCATATAGCAGCTCTACAGGACAATGAAACCTTGTAACAACAATTTGCTAGTATCTCAGCAACTGTAGCAGCTACGAAAGAATTCCAGTGTCGTTGTAATCATGACCATGTGTACTCCATGTGAAACACATTAGCCAAATCTGTATCTCACATCATTTACAAGACATGGGCATCCAAATATGCTAAAAAAGGCAGCCTTGGAACCCTTGTGACTGTAATGTGCCAATATCTCCGTAACCATAGCAAGTAGGAAAAAACTTCCACAGCTGGCATAATCTATGATTTCCAAACTTGTTTCAGGAAGTTAGCTCTCCTGGAGGCGAGCTAAACCGTGGGTAGCGAAAAATCCTTATCTTGCTTCGTTTTCAAGATAAGGGAGCCACAATGTTATCCTATGGGAAATTTCTCAATTTCAGAACACTGTAACTTTGGTCCCCTTGAATTTTTTGGCACCAAACCACCAAAAGGCTTATCCGTTGGACCAAGGCTTGCCACCCTGCAAATGTCAGCCCAAAAGACCCAACTGTTTTGTTGCAGAGTGATGGCAAAGATTTGCTGTTTATTGACAAAATACTTTAGCAAATTGCAAAATTTTCACAAAAAACAGCACAAAACTTTCACATTTGAGAAAGTGTTACGGTTGTTTCTTTCATAATTTGCTAAAGTACTGGGGTGCCAATTTTTAAAATGGCATTTCAAGGGGGTTTTACCCCCCAAAAAAGATAGGGCCTGCATCCTCAGGACCCGACTACCTAAACCCAACAGTCAGTGTTTACCTAGAGGGTACCAAATTTAAATGCCAAGCATTTTTCTCTCTTGCTAACTGAAAACAAGATGGTGGCAGCACGAAAGTAAAAGGGCCATTTACGAAAGGAAAATTGTACTTGTGACATTTTCATGAGACACATATATTTTTTCCCCTTTGATTATAATGGGAATTTTTTTTTTTAAATAACTTTTGAACAGTTTAATATTTTTACACCAAATCTTCAAAAGACACATCAGTGAACCAGACTGCATCTTTCCTGAAGTGTGCAGACCAAACAGACAAATCATTCTGGCTGTGGGCGTGAGCAAAGAAACACGTAAAAAGTCATTGTGTGTTTTTATTTTACATTCTGCAGCTCCACAACTGTACATTCAACCATAACATAACTTTCTAGATCCAGAGATCTATGGTGCCACACTGTGCATTCATAATTTCAGGCAAATCTGTCATACGGTGGCAAAGTTATTAAGGTGCAAAATTTGAGGTTTAACATTAAAGTGCTTACTCAACCCTAACTATAGTGCCACACTTGAAGTTTAACATTAAAGTGCTTACTCAGCCCTAACTACATTGCCACTACTGTGGCACTTTATATATAT
The DNA here is from genome assembly GCA_016271365.2 of Neoceratodus forsteri. Classification (NCBI taxonomy): domain Eukaryota; kingdom Metazoa; phylum Chordata; order Ceratodontiformes; family Ceratodontidae; genus Neoceratodus; species Neoceratodus forsteri. The sequence continues at coordinate 662,238,511 of CM028135.1, read as the reverse complement.
ATATATATATATATATATATATGTATTATAGGGTTGAGTAGGCACTACAATGTTAAACTCAAAGGTTTGCACTTTAATAACTTTGCAACCATTTAATGGATTTACATAAAATGTGATATGCCCTTTCCTGTTATGAAGATCTCTTGATCTGGCAAGTTTTGTTCTGGTTGGATGTGCAGTCTCCGAATTACAAAGATATGAAAAAACATGGTTATACCCATTGACTTTGCTGAGATTCTTCTTTGAACTTGCCTACAGCACAGAGGGTGTGGTTGTTTGGCATAAACTTTGCAGAGTATAATGGGACTAACCCACAGAGGTGTCTTTTGCTAGTATGTTGTAAAAAGAATAAGTAGTGTTTAACTTATTGCAATTTAAAAATTCAAAAAAATTATTTCTGAGAGTGCTCAGTAGGCACTTCAATATAGCTGCATGAAATAAAATAGGAATCCTGCTCCATATGGAGAAATTCCTAGTTTATATTGCCATAGTCTTGTTCGCAGTTTTGCCCCCCCAAAAAATTTTTTTTGAAACCTACCAAAATGATATTCTTGGGAGGAACCAACTCATGTAGCTTGCTTATTGGGACCCCCTTTGGTGCATTCTGCACTTCATGGGACAAATTATGCCCGTAAGATGTGTTTATTTAATCATTCAAATCCTACTTTGTAGCCACATAATACGACCTAGGATCCTAAGTTGTGAGCCAAAAATAGGATTAAATGATTAAAAAAAACAATTTTGCGAGCAGCACTAGAGGCACCCCACCAGTATGAGATACTTGTGAGCCAAATACATATGTATTTAATTTTAATGTTCTGCCACTGGGGTGCTCATTCCCAGTGTCAGATGATGCCCCCCAGCAAAGCCCGTAGTTTTCAATTGCCCACACAGGGTGCTGAATCCCCCCCGTGTCGGCATGTATGCACCCCCTACACACACACACACACACACACACACACACACACACACACACACACACACATATGGCACACTGGGAGCCCAACCCCATGTGCCCAAATATGTATTATCTCAAAAAATACCTGTAAATAAAGAAAACCATTCCCCAATTTCTTTATTTTTAAACCTCAAAACAAGAAAACAGTCCCTTGTTGTCTCCCCAGTTCCCCATCCCCACCCTCCCACTGAGCACCCAACTGTCTGCACCCCATTACCCATGCTTGCCTCCAGAAGTCAGAAGCAGCAATCTTCTCTGGACCTGGGCTCCTCTGCAACCTTCAAAGCCAAACCTCAAATGGAAGAATGAAAGGTAATCTGTATAATGCCACTCAATGGGGGATTTCAACTTATGTTGATATCTCTTCCAATTTTTGAGATTTTAGCACCAAATTTTTAATGTGGGATTTTAGGGACCCTACCTCATGAACAATGTCACTGTTATCTTGTTACTCAGTCCAAAAGGTGATTTCTCGATCACTGCATGGAATCACCTTTTGGGACCAAGTAATAAAATGACAGTCTCAGTGTTCATGAGGGGAGGTCCCAAAAAACCTATGTTAAAAATTTGGTGCAAAAAATCCCCAAACTGCTTGTGTTACAAGCGTGCATTGCAGTTCCTACGCAAGCTCATAACTTCACCAATTTTTAATATTTTCACTCCAGATTTTCAGCACTGCCATTTTTTTCACACCTCCACATGAACAGTACCGCTGTCATTTCTCACATCCTGTCCAAAATGTGTTTTTGCTCCCATGGTGCAGAATGGCGTGGTCACTGTGCGAAATCAAATTTTGAGGTGGATTAACAAAATCACACTACCAGTGTTGATAAGGGGATTTCCAAAGAGCCCATGTTGAAAATTTGGTTAAAAAATTCCAATAAATGGCCATGTTACAAGCATGCCTTGTGCAGTTTCTACACACATGTAATAGTCCTAATTTTTCATATTTTCACTCCTGAATTTAGACATTACCCTTTTCCACACCTCCTCATGAACACTATACAGCTGTCATTTATCACATCCTGCCCAAAATTTCATTTCACACATGTGGCGCAGAACTGCACATTTACTGTGCAAACTCAACTTTCAGGACAGATTAACAAAATGACAGTGACATTGTTCATGAGGTGGGTCGCCAAAATGCCATATTGAAAATTGGGTAAAACAAATCTGGAAAATGCTTGAGTTACATTGAATTGTGGTGCCCATATCTCAAAAATGATTTGAGATGGCCGGCCCAGTGGTGCTGAGTGTTGAGGCGCTGGACGCCACAACTCATGCTGCGCCAGTGACCTGGGTTCAGGAATAAGCCACGGTCACCGTCAGTCAGCGGGGAGGGTGAAGGGTAGAGCATCTGATAAACTGGTCTCCTTCCCCAGGGAGTGGGGTATGCTGTCACTGGTGCTCTGGTGGCCTCTAGCGGTGGCTCAGGTTGATGCAGTAGCACAGGCAGTCAGGGGGATGTGCTGGGGTTGATGCCAGGAAGGTGTGCATGTGGTAGCGTGCACACATCTGTCCCTTGGCATCATTGCACACCTCACATGCCATGAGGAGAAAATGGGAAATTGGCTCTGGTTGTGGTGGCATGATGGCCATCTCCGATGGGAGCAATGGCTCAGAGGGTACGCAGCAGCACACTGGATCCAGTCTCAGTGAAGGGTGTAGGGGGGCCTGCCACCTCCCCGCCAAGGGAGTAAGCCATGGGGGTACTAGCTGTGGGACCCGAATGGGAGCCAGGGATCCCTGGAGATGGTGGCCGGAAGACCTGAGGGGATGCCAGGATGTGATACAGGTAGGCAGATCAGGGGCTAAGGGAGAAAAATGATTAACCAAAAAAAAAAAACATGATTTGAGATACAGATTTTTCCCTCTCCACAGCTTAGTCCACCTTTAGATGAACTAAGCCTGCATGGAGGTTTCAAAGTCATGATTGCAACTTCAGTGGAAGTTTTTTCAGTAGTTGCTACAGTTATTGATATATTGCCAAATTAGTGTTACAAGGGTTACTTTTCATGACTATAGGGCTGCTATATGTCTGCACTTATTTGTAAGTGGGAGTGCAGGGCCCAGAGGGCCCATGCTCCCACAACCACATACCAGCTACATTACACTTTCTCAAAAAGAAGGGACATTCATTGCAAAAAACTATGTTAATGAATCATCTAGGGTTTTTATTAAATTGTAAAAGGCTGGGAAATTCAACGTTTGGGTTACCAACTCTACCACTCCACCCCCAACCCCGCACCCTCCATACACCAACAGGAGTTGGGGTCTGCCATGGGGTCATCAGGCCCAACTCTTAACCCATTCCATGTATAAAGAAGGTGACACTCTACAGTACAGGAGAATGGGGTATGATTTAGGTCTGACCACCCCATAGAATGCCCCAATGTCAGTTGGTGCCTGTAGGATGGGGCAGTGGGGGTGGTAATCCTAGCATCAAATTTTCAAACTTTTATTGCTGTGACGTCAGCCCTAACTGATGCATTAACAGAGTTTTTTGCAATTAATTTCCCCTTCTTTTTGAGAAAGTGTAATGTAAGTGCTTAGTGGTATGTGTTGGTGGGAGTGCAGGCCCTCCAGGCTCCGCACTCCCTTCACGTTCCCCATATTTTGCATAATGGTACGTGTATGTGGGAGCGTAGTCCCTCTGGGTCCTGCATTCCCACTTACACTTAAATATGGAGCCATACAGCAGCCCCATAGTACTGTAAAGTAACCCTTGTAACACTTATTTGGCAATATCTCAGTAACCGTAGCAACTATGAAAAAGACTACTCTGCAGTTGTAATCATGACTTTGAAACTTCCACGTGAGATAACTTGAGCTAAATCTGTATAGCACATTGTTTCTAAGATATGGCCACCAAAAAGCACTGTGGATGCTGCAATGTTATCATATGGGAAAAATCTCAACTTTGTAATGGCATATCTGTGGAATCAAGGACATTTTTTGCACCTAAACAGCATAAGTCACATATCAATCCTTCATGCTTCAACCCTAACTGATGCATTAACAAGTATTTTGCATTGAATTTCCTTACTTTTTGAGAAAGTGTAATGTACCTGGTACAGTAACTAGGGGTGTGCGAAGAAAAAAATATTCTGCAATCAGAATTTCAGCGAAACTGCTAATTTCACTTCCATGAAAGTTCAGAAATAATTTTCACAACTTCAGCAGAAATTCTGCCTTAAAACTGCAGAATAAATATATAAACTGCTGGTTAATTTATTAAACTGCGGGAAAAAAATTGACAGATCAGACAACTGCCAGTGGTCAGTTCTGATGCTTTTTTTTTAACCACAATTTAATTCATTAATCAACCACTCACTTATCAGAAGTCCCAGTAAATAAACAAATACTTCCAATCCCACCCTTGGACCCTCTTGGTGTCTAGTGGCCCCCCACCCACTGATCATGGCCCCCCAAAATATTTTATTTCCATGGTGTCTAGCAGACCCCTCTCCCTATCCTGGATTCCTTAATCCCCCAAAAAACAGCTGGCAGTCCACCGACTCATCCCCCTCTATTTCCAGTATTCCCTGGTGTCTAGTGGACCCTCCTATCCTGATCTCTTATAAAAAAGTAATCTCAATTCCCTGGTGTCTAGTGGACTCCCCCACCTCCCCACCATGACAGTTCATCTGCCACCACTCTACTCCCTCCCCACCCTGCCCCTTAGCAGGCCACTGGTGCAGCCCTTCTCTCTTCTCCATTGCCAATGGCCCACTGAACTGTCAGTGAATGATCACATGGTTGTACAAGCACGCGCTCATTTACTGACAGTTCAATAAACTATAGACAGAAAAAATTCCACAGTTTATATGCATTTTTACACAGTTCACAAATTTAGTCAGCGGAACTCAGTGAAAATCTGCAGAAAATCCCAGATTCACCAATGGCGAAAGTTCTGAAATTTCAGCAAAATTTCCAAAATTTCACGGAAGTTCCACAAAAGCAGAATGTGTAACTTTCACCCACTCCTACTGGTAACTGGCAGGTGGAAGAGAGATGTCTGGATATTGTAGCAGTCACAGAAACATGGTACACAGAGAACCATGACTGGGATGTTAACATACCAGGGTACATAACCTACAGGAGAGACAGGCAGTGGAGAAGAGGGGAGGAGTAGCTCTTTATGTAAAGGAAGGGATAAAAGCAACTGAACAAAAGAGTAAACAGGGAGGAGAGGAGGCACTGTGGGTCACCTTGGAGACTGGAAAGGGCACCACAATCTGCACAGGGGTTGTGTACAGACCCCCATGTCAGGGGGAAGGAATGGACAAGGATATAACAAAAGGCATTCTTAGAATGGCAGAGAAAGGGGAGATACTGTTGATGGGAGACCTGAATATGCCAGATGTTAACTGGAACACATTTGCTGCAGCCACATCCAAGAGCAGGGCCATTCTTGATGCCCTACAGGTGGCAGGCCTCAGACAGCTAGTTTCAGAACCCACTCATGAGGGAGCAATCTTAGACCTCATACTCTCAAATGAGGGCAGTGAGAGGATCTCAGATCTAGAAGTGGGTTGCCATCTGGGAACAAGTGACCATCAAACAGTGTGATTCACATTAAACTCAGCTACAGAGTCAAGCCATACAAAAGTGAGGATACTGGACTTCAGGAGGGCTGACTTTGGCAAGATGGGAGAATGCCTCAGAAAAGCGCTAGCAAACAGGCTAGAAGGAGGTGTGGAGCAACAATGGGGAATCATCAAAACTGCCATTACAGAGGCAACAAGCCTTTGTGTGAAGCAAATAAACAAATCAAAATGAAAGAAAAAGCCACTATGGTTCTCAAAAGAGGTGGCTGTGAAAGTCAGGGAGAAAATGATAGCATTCTGGAAGTAGAAGAAAACACAGAAGGAGCAGGACAGACAACTGTACCAGTTAAGGCAGAAGGAAGCAAGGAGGGAAGTCAGAATAGCAAAGGCCCAAACTGAGGAAAAGATAGCTAACTCGGTTAAGAAGGGGGATAAAACCTTTTATAGGTACATCAGCGAGGGTAGAAAGACAAAGGGAGGGATAGTGAGGCTGAATAGAATGAATGGTGGGTTGGCAGAGGGGGACAGTGAAAAATCAGGGATACTGAACAAATATTTCTGCTCAGTATTCACAAAAGAGGAGGGGGAGTGCCTAATCCAATTAACAGAAGCACTCTTGATAGAGGGGTCGATCCCAGTCCTTTCACAGAAGAAAGAGTTCTGCAAGAACTCCTAAAACTGAAGGTGAACAAAGCAATGGGGCCTTATGGAATTCACTCCAGAATTCTAAAAGGATTAAGGGGGGAACTAGTGAAGCCAGTGGCTACTCTTTAATAAATCATGGGAGGATGGTGTGGTACCCGAGGACTGGAGGAAGGTGGATGTGATTCCCCTTCACAAGAGTGGGACCAAGACAGAGGCAGAAAACTACAGACCTGTCAGTCTGACCTCTGTGGTAGGGAAAGTGATAGAGTCACTTCTGAAGGAAAGAGTAGTTTAGTACCTAGAGGTCAGTGGGGCACGGGACCCAAGGCAGCATGGATTCACAGCAGGAAGGTCATGTCAGACAAATCTAATAGATTTCTTTGACTGGGTGACCAAAGTAGTAGACCAGGGAGGGGCTGTGGACATGGCCTACCTAGACTTTAGCAAGGCATTTGACACAGTCCCACACAAAAGATTAGTAGTCAAATTTACCAGTCTGGGAGTGGGTCCCAGGGTGGTAGCCTGGGTAAAACATTGGTTGGAAAACAGGACACAGAAGAGAAGTGTAAATGGAGTCCACTCTGAAGAAAGAGGGGATACTAGTGGGGTACCGCAGGGTTCAGTACTGGGTCCAGTCTTTTTAAATGTCTTCATAAGTGACATTACAGAGGGACTGGAAGGAAAAGTATGCCTCTTTGCAGATGACACAATGATCTGCAACAGGGTTGATACACAAGGAGGCGTGGAAAGGATGAGAAGGGACTTGGCAAGGTTGGAGAAATGGTCAGAAGTATGGCAGCTAGGATTCAATGCAAAGAAGTGCAAAATAATGCACCTGGGAAACAAGAACCCAGTGGAAGAATACACAATTGGGGGGAGGTAGTAACAACAACAAAAGAGGAAAGAGACCTGGATTAATCATATCAGTTGACCTTAAGGTTAGTGAGCAATGTGAGAAGGCAGTAGGGAGGGCTGGGGGTATATTGGGATGCATAGGGAGAGGCATCAGCAGCAGAAAACAGGAAGTTGTTATCCCTCTGTAAAGACAGTTGGTGAGACCCCATCTGGAGTACTGTGTCCAGTTCTGGAAACCCCATCTCTGCAAGGACATAGACAGGATAGAGGCAGTCCAGAGGAGGGCAACTAAAATGGGCAGGTCTGCAAGAGAATCCGTATAAGGAGAGACTAAAGGAGCTTAATATCTATACCCTTGAGGAAAGAAGGGGAAGGGGACATGATAGAAACTTTTAAGTAACTCAGTGGAATCAACAAAGTCCAAGAGGGTAGCATCTTTCAGAAAAAGAGAAGTGCAAGAACAAGGGGACACAATTTAAAGATGGGGGGTGGTTCAGGGACAATGTGAAGAAGTATTATTTCACAGAGATGTGGTGGATGCATGGAACAGCCTTCCAGAGGAGATTGTGGGGTCTAAAACTGTGGGAGAATTCAAGAATGCATGAGACAGACATAAGGCAATTTTTGTGGGGGGTTAGAAGAAATAGGCTGTTGGTTAACTGGGATCTGTGGCCTATCCTGTAGGTAGGGAAATGGGCAGACTAGATGGGCCAAGCAGTCCTTATCTGCCATCAAAGTCTATGTTTCTATGTTTCTATGTGTTGGTTGGAGCATGGGTCCTCTGGGCCATGATCTCCCACCAAGCTGCCCATTTGTGCATAATGATATGTGAGGCAGCAGAAGTGATGCAATTGATGAAACATGATGATGGATGCCTCTTGTGGCATGTTTACAGAGTTGCATGGTCTTTCTGTTACCTTATGGTGTTTGTTTCTGATTGGTTGTGTTATTTATTTATTTATTTACAAGATTTACCAGGAAAGCATACTGAGCTTAAAGCTCGATTCCAGATGCGACCTAGGGGCCAAGACCCAATAACAATACATGGAATATATACAATAAGCAGAACATTTTGGGAAGCCAGGGCTTTCCTATAAACATTTGTTTAGAGAATACAGACAGGGATTCATATATACATTGTACAGAGTGAGAGGGTCGGTATACATTACATATACTCTTATAGTACAACAAGCATAATAATTTGAGAAGTTAGTTATAGCAGAAGCAGCTGGAAGAGAAATGGGCTCTAAGTAGAGGGTTGTATTGGTAGGTGTTCTGTGCATGTCTTATGGAGGCTGGCAGAGCATTCCAAATCTGTGGGATTCGATAACTAAAGGCGGCATGGCCTTTGGTAGTATGCATAAACAGGACATGCAGCAGTCTGGGATCTGTATTCCTGAGGGAGTATGCAGGAAGGGATTGTTGGGAGAGGGTAGAGGCCAGATGGGGGAGAGGGAGTGGGACCAGAATTTGGCAGAGAACCTAATGCAGTTTATTTGTCTACGATCATGGAGGGACGACAGGGTAGCAGAGCTGTATAGTTTGCAATGGTGAGTGGATTGCGGACAATCTTGAATGAACCAGCAGAAGGAGTGGAACATGGTGTCTAGGCTGGCCAGAGCGGATGTGGGGGCAATGGAGTAGACTAAGGTGCCATAGTCAAAACAGGGAAAATCATTTTTCTCGACAATGGCGTGCCTAGTTTGTGTAGGAAGGCATTTTTTGTTGCTGAATAGAGCACCTAGCTTGGGGAGTAGTCTCTTGTGTAGTGAATCGATATGAGAGGTAAAATCTAGGTTCTGGTCTAGTCAGATGCCTAGATATCTGAAAGAAGTACAATTGTCCAGGGAGGTCCCATCCGAGGTTTTGAAAGGGGTGCAGGGGGTTTGGCGGGAGAGTCTTTATTGTGATCTGAATGTTAGTGATACTTTTTTGGGGGGTTTAGGAATAGCTGGTTAGTCCTCAACCATCACTGGATGGCATAGAAATCCTCCTGGAGTAGGGTTGCTACGCTTTGTGCATTAGGGCTAGAGGCATACAGGACAGTGTCGTCCACATACATTTGGATGGATGAGTGGGATCATGCTGATGGGAGGTCATTTAAAAAATGGAAAAAAGTAGTGGGCCTAGGACAGATCCTTGTGGGACACCGGTAGTGACTGGCAGGGAGTTTGAGGTGTGAGAGGCCAATTTTACTGTTTGTTTCCTGTCCGCTAGATAGTCATGGAACCAACCAATGACTGACTCAGAGAGCCCTGCATTGGAGAGTTTTGAGAGGAGTAGGGAATGAGAGATGGTATCAAAAGTCTTGGCTAGGTCTATGAAGATGGCCGAGGTGATGTGACCTTTGTCCATGCCAGTGAGAATGTCACCACATAGCAGTGAGGTGGTGGTGGTGGAGTGGGATTTATGGAATCCTGATTGGAATGGTATGAAAAAGGAGGAGGCTTCCAGGTAAGGGGCGAGCTTGGACATGACTAGCCATTTCTGTAATTTGGCCAGGATTGGGAGCAGGGAGATGGTCTGTAGTTTTCTAGGGAGGAAGGGTCTCCACCTTTTGGCAGGGGTATGACTGTAGCCATATTCCAGGCCATGAGTAACTTGCCCAGAGAGAAAGAGAGATTGAAAAGGGCAGTGAGAGGGGCAGCTATGGCTGGGGTAGACAGGAAGAGCATCTTGGCATCCAGGGATGTAGGGCACTTGCCTTTGTTTGGGTTTAGGGTCCGTAGTTAGCGGAGTACTTCGGCATGGGTTACTGGGTGGAAAGAGAAAGGCAGGACTGGGGGGCAGGCTTTGGGGGGGCATGAGCTGTGGGGGGGACAGGGGGGAATGGATTCTGGAGGGAAGCTAGGAGTTTGGCAGCGCAACTGGAGAAATATGTATTAAAGTGTGGTGGACAAGTGGAACACCCTGCCAGAGGAAGTGGTGGGAGCTGAAACAATCACGGGATTTAAGAATGCATGGGATAGACATAAAGGAATTCTAGAGGTCAGGGGTAAGGGGAAACAGACTTCTAGGAAAACAAACTGAACTTACAAGCTCAAATGGGCAGACTGGGTGGGCCATAGGCCCTTATCTGCCGACACTGTCTATGTATCTATGTATCTATGTAAAGGCTTCAGCTACACAGAAGGGTCAGCGATGTGGAAGCCCTGGTCTGATAGTGTAGGGGATGGGGGTATAGTGGGGGGAAGAGCAGAGATTTGAGTGATTTCCAGAAATCAGTCAGGTGGCTAATGTTCTTACTAAAAGCCGACAAAAAGTATGTCTTTTTTGCTTTTTGAATGGAGTTTGTGCATGCATTGTGGAGCTTTCTATATGTGGAGAGGGTTGCCTGTGTTCCTGTTCTCTAATAATTTTTCCAGGCTCGGTCTCTGGTGTGGCAATTCCTGATTATGTTGGCCGAGATCCAGGGGAGATGCACACCTCTAACTCTCTTTGTCCTTAGTGGGGCGTGTCTGTCCCAGATTTTTAGGAAGCAGGTTTTGAAACCCACAAAAGCTGCATCAATGGAGGGAGACTCAGGTATGAAGGACCAGTTTTTGTGTCCTAAGTCTGACAAGAGAGATGCTAAAAGAGTGAGTTGTAGGACCTGGTGCGCAGTGTCTTTGGAGGGGGGCTGGGGGGCTATGTACCTTCCTAATCAGGAAGATCATATGATGATCACTTATAGAATTGGGTAATAGGTCTGCACTTAGGATCCTGTGGGGGTGGGAGGTGAGAGCCCAATCTAGTAGAGAATGGTTCTGTGTCTTGTGGTTTAGTCTTGTGGGATCAGTAATGAGTTGTGTTAGGTTCAGAGCCTTTATTTTGTTCTTCAAATGGGCTTTATCTGTACCTAACCAGTTTGTGTTAAAATCACCGGTGGCGTATAGCTCGCCCCAGGCAGCTAGGGATTGAAGGGAACTTAGGTGGGAGAGGATGTCAACGGGGTGTGTGCAGAGGGGGTAATATGAGCCTGCCACATAGATTGGGAGGAACACAGGAGAGATAATTTGATGAGAATAGAGTTTATGTTTGCAGGAGTTGTGGGGATGTCCACTATAGAGAAATGGTGGCTGTTGGCAATATACATTACCATGCCACCTCTGCGCTTTTTGCCTGGCCAGTCATGTCTGATTAGTGTAGCCTGGTAAGGAGACTTCCGTGTCTGAGTGATAGGGTTTTAACCAGGTTTCTGAGATGACCAGGATGTCAGGGTGCTGTGCTAATGCAATAGGTTGTAGTATAGAGATTTTGGATAAAAGGCTGCAGGTGTTTAGGTGTAAGATGTGGAGGCCTTTGGGAAAGGAGAAAAGGGAATGGGAATTTGTGTGGTTTGGACCAGGGTTTACCTTTATGTCCTCTGACAGGAGTAGAAATATGGAGATGAAATGCTTTATTTTTGTCCAAGAGAGGTATTGGTAGGATGTGGAGGACTGGGTGTCTGAGAAAGACTGGGGGCAGCAACGGGTTGGGGTGTGCAAGACAACATGCCCCTGGTGAATGGATGGTGGAATGATGCTGGCACTAATACTTGCATAATGGTTTTGGGCCAGGGTGTGGGCAGGTGCGTGTGAGGATACATTGTGGCAGGGCTGGGGGGTAAGCCGAGGGGGTAGGGGCAGTGGGGGTTCTCTGTTTGGGAGGATGGTGGGGGCAGGGGAGGAGAGTGGCCAGAGAGAGAAGAAATAAGGATGATAGCAGCATCCTTGCCTAATTCGTATGGGTAACTGTAATGGTTTGAGTTGAGCCCTCTGGTGGTGGAAGCTGATAAGCTGAAAATGGAGAAATAGGCTGATAGGTTTTTGCAATCATGTGACCTCAGCCTATAAAAGGAGGAGCTCACCAAGGGCTGTGGTGGGGGTGGTGAGGCGCACAGTGCCAGCGGGGCGGAAGCTCACAGTCACAGAGAGTCACCGTGCAGACTTTTCTGTGGCAGCAGTTCTTGGGATTCAAAAATGGCACCAGAAACACGGCTTTCTTTTTGTTTCTTCTGAATACCTGGTTGCTTCGGGGGTTGGGGTCGGAGAGCAGGATTGTCCAGGGGAGGGCTGGGCAACCCTCATGACCCATTATGTGGCCCAGCGTCTGTCTGCAAGGAGAGAGAAAAGATGTCCTTTATAGCCAGGTAAGTGGGAGGAGTGCCAAACAAATTCCTGCTGCATAGCTGTTTCTGGGCAACTGCTTGTGGTTTGCAGCCTGAGAAAGACTCTTTCCTATCAATAGTGCAGATTTAAATTGCTTGCTGAGCAGAGCTGCTTTCAAATTATTTTGGCCAGCTTCACTAAAAATGCCTGATTGTGTTACCCTAAATGGAGCAGAACTTAGACCAGCTGTTTTGGGATCTACTGGTAAAAAAACAGGTATTGGGGGAACACAGGGAATGCCTTTCTGCTCCAGTAAAAACTTAATTACAGAAAGGAGCAGTTTAACAATTCAGTAGTGCCTTAACGCGCACAAAGGAAAATGTTACTTGCTTGTGGGACTGAGGGGGCTGTAAATGGTGCCTGAAAACTGTTTGCAGCGTGGGAGAGAAACGCTCCTAAAATTTACATTGGATTTGTTTAAATCGGGGCTCAGTTTCACACAACCCAGGTCCAAAATCTAACTTTGCAGGACATGAGAACTAAAGTCAGGGCAATGCAGAGAGAATACTCCTATGCATACCATAAGATTTTTTTTTGTTTTTTACAGAGCTTAAGGCACAAATATCATTCTTGAGACAGTGAGTAGACAAATACAAGTACTTGTACTTAAGGCAATTTCTGAGAAAGGACTGAAATGCAGCAGTTTTTAGGAGGCAAATAAAGCAAGTTCCTTAAGGGTACACTTACGATGTTTTTTTTAAAAACAATACTTTTATCAGGCAAAAAGCAAGTTCCTAAAGGTTACTATTTCTATGGTTTTAAACAAATACTTGTATTAGACAATTTATGCAGGTTCCATTAAGGTTACTATTTCGATGGCCTCATGAGACCCTGCAGTGATTAAGCACTACTTTATTTTACAACTTCTTAAGGCGCTTCTGCTGTGGGCAAGAAATTCAGGGCTACACAGTGAAAAATGCACTAATTAAAAACAGTCTCCACTCGTGTGTCGGCAGATAAAAGAAGCTCACAGTCACAGAGATGTTGCCTTGTACCATCCCCTGCTTGTATGTGTGTGTTGTGTGTGTGTGGGGCAGGGGATTTGGAGTGATAGTTAAAAACCCTAACGTCGAATTTCCTCACTTTTGTATCTGTGGAAGCAATTTAACTGTTGCATTAACGTAATTTCCTTCGTTTTTGAGACATTGTAATGAAGTAAATACATACACAGCTTTTAAAACATTGCTTTTTACAGTGGGAGCATGAGCCCTCTGCACCCAGTACAGTAGCAGACCCGAAAAATGTACCATACATTATTGGTAACTAGTATGCAAACCTTTGTTTTAGATATAAAGCTATACCACCTACACACATGTGTGCATAGCACCATTTCATTATATTCATTTAAATTCATTGCAAACCTAAATAAAATATATGAAACATATACAGTAAACAAGAATCACAGCAGATACAGAAAATACTTTTTTTAAAGTAGTTATCATGAATTTTTTTTTAAAGAATGACAAATTGCACAACTCACTCAGTCTCACAACATTAATGTGTAATTTGTCTCAGAAGAATATAAAAAGTTAAAAAAAAATTATATGAGACTGAATAAGTCAATTTTCCTGGGGTGGGCAAAAATCAATTACAGTAAACAATTAACAAGCTATGCACACCAAAACTGCATATCCTAAGATTGCTGCTGTAGTGCATCACTATGTTGTAATATTTTAACATTAAGTGCATCTGGAAAAATTCCTCATCTGACCCCTTAATAATGGTGATCCAAAAAAGTTAGGAACATAACTTGAACTCAGATTGATCAGAGTGTGTGATTTACAATGCTCTTTTATAAATAACAAATAATTAGTATCTCATTGTATATAACAAACCTTTCAAATAAATTAATACAATGACAAAACAAATAATATAATTATTCAGTTAAATATTTGCTAGTAGCAATATGATTATTTACAATGTTTCTTAAGAATAATTCATAAGAAAATATGAATTATAAACAGTAACAATTGAAAATATTTCTAAATATGCTAGATGATTAGTAAATATCCTACATATTCATCCTTCCATAAAACATCAGAAACATACTATTTAGTAACTTCAGTTATGAAATGTAACAAGCCCTAATGTTTAAGCTATGTACAGCACAAAAAGAACACAGTTATTTAAGTACTATATAACTGTCACAATGAAATAATGTTTACTATTATAATTTTGACACTAAACAGTACAGAGAGTTTACAGAGGTGTACATAGTTCTAGCAAATGTTGTAACATTTTTACACATATACAATATTAACAGTAACTGTTTATTACAAATCTTCTATGTAATAAGCCTCCATAGCAATGTGCTGTTTTCACTACTAAGTAAATTTGACAGCAAAAATGCCACTTCAAGTGGACACTAGACAGGTGTTAGTGAGAGACAACCTGTACAGGTATATGTAAAATATCAGGAATGTCCTTACTGTACTTGAAAAAGTATTGCACGACAATATGTGTGCAAACACATATTAAGCTGCAGTGGCAGCATTCTAGCACAATCTGCCCTTGTGCATCACCAGACAGATGTGAAGCATATACATAGTGTACACAATGAACAAGAAACATTGCTAACCAACAAACATAGTTATGTTTCTCAATGTATTTAAAGTACAGTGTACTGACATACAATAGTGTGAGAGCAGTCAGGGCACATTCTATGTCACATAGTGCAGCAATGCAAAAATTAAATCATTAGTGCAACAGAACTGCACAGGCATGAAATGTCAATATACAGATTATAAGATTGCTCCACATCCAAAGCAAGTGTTGTATGTCATGTGACTATGCACACAGCACACACCAGTTCAGGTCCATTTAGGCTGTATTTTAGCAAAAATCACTGCAACACCTACATTAACTGTTGGCATCATAAGTATCTGCATGTGACTAATCTGTTTCTGCTACTGCTCATAAACTGACATGAAGAGAGCTGCACATATACAAGAAAGGTTGCACAGCACACTGTTATGACTACTAGAGTGTGTCAAACAGTGAAACCACATTTCCATCCATTACTCTTCTGCCCAGTGAAGGTCATTGTAATTTTTGAGAACCAGGACATAAGCATCTTTTAGGTTCTGAGTTAATCTCTGTTTAAAAGTTCTCATGTAGTCATTGCATTCCATTGAGCCATTGCTGTTCCTCAGCCATGTCACATAATGTCCTGAATACACAGATGCTCCATGGTGGAATATCACAGTCTGCATGTCAAAGCATGCTCCCATGAATTGTACTCTTTCAGTTACAAAATCAGTCGCTGGTGTTTCAACTCATAGCCCATTTGCATCAAATTGCTGTAAGACTAGAAGAAGATACTGAGAAGAGGTTCTAAGCCATATGGACTGAATACACTCCCCTTCACACTGGTACACCTCCAGCCACACTCAGAATTCCTGAGCAGTTGCCTGAACTTCACACAATGTGTCTGTGGAACATGCAATGAAATCTACACCATGTTTTCTGTTACTTCTTTTGTGTGAATGTCAACAAGACAGGCAAGTGTACTTTGCCACACAGGTAGCAGTAAAGTACTATCACATTGAAATGTGATCTGATTCCAAGCTGTTAATGATAGCCATCATAAACTGAGTCAAATCTTGCTGGATGTTATTGGCGAATATTTGATTTACATCATATCCACACAACACAAGTCGTAAGGGTGTCAGAGTCTGTATAATATTGTCATGCTTGTCACTATCATTAAAAACCCTTTAATGACCTAGACAGTGCTATGTCAGGTTAAGATCTGATAGTGGCAGCAAAGTGAGGCATGTGGAGAAATGCTTGAATTGCTGAGTTTGCATAGCAGTTTACTCCAGTGCTATTGTCAAATGCTGGGACAACAGTCATACCAACAGCCTTCTTTCATGGAGGAGAGCATGTCTGTTTTTGTATTGTGGATTCCTTCTTTGTGCTGTCTGAATTCAATGCTGCTCTATCTGTCCAGTGCCTCTTTTTCATACCTGAAACTGTGACTGTAGCATTACTTTTATTTTTATTTTATTTAGTTTTTGTTGACCGGGTAAGTGCAGTACACAAATCCTGCCTATTTTCAGGCACGACCCGGGGGAGGGGGATACAGATGAATGCCAACTGACCGTGAACCAGATTAAGCTGTTGGTATTATTTTTTAGTGAATGAGGGAAATTTGGCCAGGACACCTAGGAAATTCCCCTACTCTTTTCGATAAGTGCCATGGGATCTTTAACATCCACCTGAACTACCACCAATCCAGGCAGATGGGACCTCGGTTTAACATCTCATCTGAAAGACAGCACCTCAGAAGTGCAGCACCCCTCTCATGCTGCACTACAGTGTCAGTATTGGGATATTAACCCAAGTGCCAGATGTGGGAACTGAACCCACAGCCCTCTGATCTCCAGGCCTCAGAGGTGAGTGTGCTACCTACTGAGCCACTGACACTGACAATTACAGTCTGCTCATGCATGGGTAGCAGTATAAGAGGCAATGTCAGCTGGTACAGACTATGCATTCTGTTGTACTCTGCAATGCATCATCTTTTAGCAGGTACTCTCCTGTTTTCTTATGTCACCAATGTTTGTACAGTACTGATTTCATTGGCACTGTTCTCTGACAACAGAGCTCCCTTCTGTGGCATGGTCACACCCACCGCCCGGGGCACACTACTTTAGTTCTGCACTTCCGTCAGAACTGCGCATGCATGAATATCATGCATGCCGTGTTGCAAAGTGGTATGACTACAAGACTGACATAGCACCTGACAAAACATGAGAGATTTACAAGCTCAGAGGCTTTGATGGATGCCTTGCTAAAAGGAACAAACCCTGGCTGATTGACCACT
Source organism: Neoceratodus forsteri (assembly GCA_016271365.2). Classification (NCBI taxonomy): domain Eukaryota; kingdom Metazoa; phylum Chordata; order Ceratodontiformes; family Ceratodontidae; genus Neoceratodus; species Neoceratodus forsteri. The sequence continues at coordinate 662,221,546 of CM028135.1, read as the reverse complement.
GTAAACTGAGTCTCTCTACAACTGACAGTAAGGAACATTGCTACTTTGCTCTAATGTTCCTGTTTAAGCCGTGGAGTGATGAGACTACACATAAAGGAGACTGTGAAACATATGAAGATCAGTTCTACCTTTCATATGAGACCTTCAAGACTGAACAGTCTGAAACACATTTGTAGACTGGATGGATCAAGCTAAGAAACAAGTTGAGGAAAATACCCCAGGGAATTCTCAGGAAAACATAGATCCTGAGGGAGAGGTCAGTCTTGGAGCTCCTTTCCCAGTGAATGATCCTGTGATTCTGATGAGTGAAGTCAAAAGTGCCATGGAACATTCTTCTCATGTGACAAAGGATCCTAGTATACTGATAGACAAGCTGAACAGGCAGCAGTTTGCTGCCTATGATGCTGTTACTGAAGCAGTGAGACATGGCATCCTTCATGAGAAGAAACAATGTACACGTGGAAATTATGAACCATTGCTAATGTTTTTTAGTGGTTTCGCTGGCTCAGGCAAGGGTGTTGTTATCAAAGCAATCACAACGGAGATAAGGAAACATACAGGAGAAGTGATGTCTGTAGCTGTAACTGTTCATATAGGCTTGGCTGCACACAACATTGGTGGTGTACTCTACACTGGTTGTTTTGTGAACATGGGGTAGCATTCCATTCACAGACTCTTTTTCTCCTACAGTGATCGCAAAACATCTGTAGAGCTCCCGCACATACAGCCATAAAAAATAACAGATGTTGGCTACTCCGTAGCAGTAGTGTTTGTTTAAATAATTTTCCTTAACATGAATAAAGATTACTGTTTCTAATCACAGGGTCATACTTTATAATTAAATGCCTGTTAAGTTTTACTTATGGTAAGACTCTCCATTGGGCAATGAATTACGTCCTGTAGCATTAGATGCAATGGTCTCATGTTAACTTTGAACAGCCTGTAATATTATGTCTTAAAGGTTCAAGCCTGGGTTTATGCTTAGAAATACAGAAACATAGACTTTGACAGCAGATAAGGACTGCCTGCCCCACCTGGCTGCCCATTTTCCTATGGATTGGATAAGCTGCAGATCCTAGTTTAATAGCTTACTTCCTCCTACCCCCCTTTAGAATTGCCTTATGTCTATCCTATGCATTATTGGATTCCCCCACTCCGTCTCCACAACCCCATCAGGAAGGCCATTCAATGTGTCCACTACCCTCTCCATGAAAAAAATACTTCCTCACATTGCCCCTGAGCTCTACTTCTGTCTGTCTTCAAATTGTGACCCTTGTTCTTGCATGTCTCATTTTCTGAAAGATGCTACCCTCTTGGACTTTATTGATTTGTTGAGGTGCTTGACAGTTTTTATCATATCCCCCTCTCCCCCTTTCCTCGAGAGTATACATATTAAGCTCCTTTAGCCACTCTTCATATGGCTTCTGATGCAGAACTTGCACCATTTTAGTTGCCCTCCTGTGGACTGCCTCCATCCTGTCTATATCCTTGTGGAGGTGGAGTCTTCCTGAACTGCACAATGTAGTCCAGATTGGGTTTCAACAATTGTCTATACAAAGGGGTAACAACTTGCTGTTTTCTACTGGTAATGACTCTCCCTATGCATTCCAGTATCCCCCAACCCTACTTACTGCCTTCTCATATTGTTTGCCTATCTTTGGGCCATCTGGTATGACTACCCCCAGGTCCCTTTCCATTTTTGTTGTTGATAGTACCTCCCCCTCCCCATTGTCTACTCTTCCCCTAGGTTTTTGGTTCCCAGGTGCATTATTTTGCACTTCTTTGCATTGAATCTAAGCTGCCATACCTTTGACCATGCCTTCAACCTTGCCAAGGCTCTTCTCATCCTTTCCACCCCCCAATGTGTATCAACCTTGTTGCCGATCTTTGTGTCATCTGCAAAGAGGCATACTTTTCCTTCCAGTCGCTCTGCAATGTCACCTATAAAGACATTAAAGAGTACCGGTCACAATACTGGATCCTGCAGTACCCCGCTAGTAACCCCCCTTTCTTCAGAGTGAAATCCATTTACTATTACTCTCTGCATCCTTTTGTCCAGCCAGTTTTCTACCTAGGATACCACCCTGGGACCCACTCCCAAGTTGGCTAGCATTTTTTTTCCCTAATTAGTGTACTTTTTGTTGCACCACTGACCATCAACATCTGTCCTGGTCACAGACCTCCAGACTCCCACCTCCTGTGGTGCCTGCATTTTCCTATCACCCTTGGCTTACTGCCAGGGGAAGGGGTCATGGCACTATGCCCCTGTCGGCACTGCAAGCACTGATTCTGGTCATAGAACCAGCTAGGAGGCTGAATGAAGCCCTGGGGGCAGGGCTTGATTCAGATGGCCATAGGTAGAGTTTTTCTCCCTGTATACAGGGACGGGGACATGCAATGATGTCCAGTGTCTGCCCTGCCCCAGAGTTCTTCAAGGCACTGGTGCTTGTGTGATGAACCCAGCCTATGCTGGACATCACTATGTGCACTGAGCACACAAGACCCTCCCTCCTGAGGAACGAGAGCCATCCAAGGGATACTCAATCCTTCCCCCCCAGCTGGCCCTCCAGTAGTCCGGATCCATTCCCAAACTTGGGCCATTGGCATCACAAGTCAAAATCCAACCACTGCACCAGTGGGCTGGCAGGTTAGCTAATTTATTAATAATTTTGGGCCTTTGTCAAATGCCTTGCTAATGTTTAGGTAGGCCACTTCCAAAGTCCATCCCTGGTCTACTATTGTAGGTTTATTATTTTACTAGTTTTGTTGTTTTTTCATGACACTTCTGGTAAAAAAAAATCTTCCATGGAGACTTCAAGTCTGATAAGCAGCATGTATTCTTGACTTGTTGCCACTGTTATAAAGTGATTTATGTGCCTATGCTGATTTTGAGGTGCAAACACAATAACATTTTTTGATGTGTGCATTTTACTCTCTAAAATACAAGGACCAAGAATCTCACTCATGAGAAATGTTGAATGTTTCTGAGCTGTAGACATTCAACTGAAGAGATATACCAGTTTCACCTTTTTCAGCCCACAGGGTTCTATTCATATAGCAAGCATAGGTCCGTTACATAACAGTGTTTATTTTCTTGTTCTTTCTTGCTGTGCTTTCTTTTTATTTGTTTGCATTTTCTTATGTCTGTCTGAGTACAGATAGTGTCTGCCTTTCAAAAAACTTTAAAGCTTGTTGACACATTATGCAGTAATCATGTGGTGGGATTAGAACCTATGCCACTTTCTGCATGTTTGCAGAACTACCACATTCAAAACTTGTGACACATTTTGCAGCAATCATGCTGTGGGATTAGAACCCATGCCACTTTCTTCATGTTTGCAGTACTGCTACATTGAAAAAAAATATGAGTGGTATATTATTTTATTTATTTATTTACTTTTTGTTGACCGGGTAAGTGCACTAGACAAATCCTGCCTATTTTCATGCACGACCTGGGGGAGGGGGATACAGATGAATGCCAACTGACCTTGAACCAGATTAAGCTGTTGGTGGTATTTTTAGTGAATGAGAGAAATTTGGCCAGGACACTGGGGAAATTCCCCTACTCTTTTCGATAAGTGCCATGGAATCTTTAACATCCACCTGAACTACCACCAATCCAGGTAGATGGGACCTCAGTTTAATGTCTCATCCGAAAGACCACACCTCAGAAGTGCAGCACCGCTCTCATGCTGCACTGCAGTGTCAGTACTGGGATATTAACCCAAGTGCCAGATGTGGGAACTGAACCCACAGCCCTCTGATCTCCTGGCCTCAGAGGCGAGTGTGCTATCTGCTGAGCCACTGACACTGACTAAATAATGATATTACTCACTCCTTGTTTGTCAGTGTGTCAACATGGCTCAGTTGGTAGCACATCCACCTCTGGAGGGTTCTCGTCCCACACCGGGTTGGACTTGCACCTAAAAAATCACTGGAAGCTGAGTGCAGTATTGGAGGGTGCTGTACTGCTGGGGTGTGCCATCCTTTGGATGAGATGTTAAACCTAGGTCCTTTCTGCCCATCCTGGTGTTGCCTGGTGGGTGTCCAGGTGGAAGTAAAAGAACCCAAAGTACTCTTTGTAAAAGAGCAGGGAGCATTCCCAGTGTCCTGGCCAATATTCCCCTTCCCATAAACCAGTTCATGCAATTATCCAGGCTGTGTATGGGTGATGATGTGTGATATGGCTACCACCACACATTCAGTCACTTCACTAGCAGTCTAGCATTGCTTGTAAATTGTTTTGGGATACTGTTTATGAAAAGCACTGTATAAATGCTGATTCTTCTTCTTCTTTTTCTTCTTCTTTTCAGCTGCCTGCCCCTAGGTATCACATTTCCTCTGTGTTGTAATTCCATTTTGTGCTTGCAGTGCTCCTTCACAAACTGAGGAAGTGCAGTTTCAGCTAAGTGTGTTACTGGGGATTTTACTAAAAACAGGAGTATTGTCTTTGGATTTTTCCAGGATCTGGAGTATTCTTCCTGCTTGTGCCCTATCCCTGTTTTTGAGATATTTTGGGAAAATAAACCTGGCTTGCTTCTGTGAACACATACTTGTAGCAAACAGCAGTAAAAAAGTTATGTAAAGAAACTCATTTAACTAATGTTTCTTGAATTAATGTGTTGAACAAGTGCTGGCAAAAGGAAGAAGCCACACACCTCATTAAAATGTCACTGGAGCATAATGACATTTATTTAGTTCTTATAGACCGGGTAGAAACACTAGATAGAGACTGCCTGTTTTCAGGTAAAACCCAGGAGAATTTTGCTTCTCTCCCTGCCTTGCAGCTGCTGGAGAATGTGGCTTGTCTCTCAGCCTTGCATCTACTTCTGTCTCCAGTTACCTCCCTCTGTTATACATTCCTTTGTAAATTAACCAATTCACCACTGACTTTCTTGTGGGAAACTATAGGAAACTTTCAAGCAGCAAAGAAGGGAGCATGCACCACACAGGAACCCTAACCAGTTATAAACAAAGTGAAATGTCATTGTGTGTGTGCAGTAGGCAGCACAGGTTGGGGGAACAACATGACAGGCATACAAATGTAAACGAAAACAAAAAAAGAAACTTAGCTCTTTTTAGCCAAATGCTGCACTGCACACCATAATTTTAAACAGCTCCATGCTCAACAGATCTGAAGGAAGACATCTACGTGGTAATGATGTTTTTTTATGCAGTACTGCTGTTTTGAGCAGGAGGCAAGGATTTGTGCCACAGCACCATTCGAAGCACTTAGTGGAGGACAACTGATTCACATCCCCGTCACAGAAAAATGTCTCTCCTACATCATGGCAATACATCAGCATGACTCTGCCCATGCAGCCATAAAAAAGACTAAAAGTTTCCAGTCTTGGCTAAACTCACTGTTGTTAGATGATTCCCACATGTATCCATATACATACTAGTGAATGTGCACATGCATATACATGTGGCCAGTGTAACAAGAACACATTTCATCAATGATTTGAGCACATCTAGGTATCATTAGTTTTTTATGTCAACCCAACTCCTGCAACAGAAAGGTCTCATTAGCTTTAAGTTTTGTGTACACTTTTATCATTATGGTGAAACATGTATCACATTTGTCACAGCTGTAACAGCTACATTTTATGCAAGTGATGTAGTGAACTACACAGTTGAAACTGCATTAGACAGGGGAAGAGCACAGCAAGAAAAAATGTTTCAGACATAAGTGTACTGCCACAGGAATACTGTTTTGCCTGTCATATAGGTTTCCCAGTGTTGTAGCACATATTAACTATTTGTATGAGAAATTGTTACAGACACTCTATTCTAGAGACAGTGATTCAACATACTATGTGTTTATTTAAGCACAGTCAGAGTTTTTCCTGGGCCTATTATTTCCTGATACAGCTAACTACAGACTGGCACTTGTTCCCATGGGGCAAAAAAATAATTAACAATCCTATTGTGATTAACAGCAAACCAATCAGAGGTGATAATTGCTTTGTGTCATTGCATTAAATCATTTTTTTTTATTATCACAGAACCACTGGAGACCAGGACCTTGCCTGTGGTAAAACAGGAAAACACAGAGCCTGAACCATCTCACCGTATGTACACTGAATATAACATCTACCAATTGTATTAGAGATTTACATGTTTGTAGAGTTAACTGAATGCCACAGACAGTATAACCATTTTCCCCCCAAATGAATTATAGCATTGTGTTTTTCATCAATGGCATTATCATTTTTGTTATCAATTCTTTAGTCAATCATAGTATAGCCTTTCCATGTTGTTCATTTATTTAAAATGTGTTGCTGTCTTAATTATGCTACTCTACAAATTACGTTACCATGCAGGGGGGGAGCAAGCATTCCCATATCAGCAGGCTGCATAAACTAACCTATAGGAATACAGTACTCAGTGGCTGATAACACACTAACACTGTAAGAGTGGTATGAGAAAATCTTAGTGTTGTATTTCACATTGACAAAACTAGAATATTTCCTCATTATTTCAGTGAGTTATTTGTTCTGTTAATTGCAGTAAGGAGCACTTGGATAGAGATATAGTTACGTAACATGTGGTGACATAAAGCAACAGTTGTGACAACAATAAACCAGCACAAAATATACCAACACTTATCATGTGTTTCTCAGTTTTTAATTTTTGTTTTCACAGTCCCACAAAGTACCCATCACCGAGCAATTTGTGAGCAACTGGACAGACTGATTCAGGCCCAAAAAGAAAGTAATGAAAACATTAAAACCCTGTTACAATTAGTAACAACCCAGAATAAAACTTAAGAGAACATATTCACCAAATTAGGCCAAATTGAGAAAGCAATCCAGGCAAACACAGTACAAATCAAATATCAAAATCTGGCAGTCCAGGCACTCGCAAAGAGCATCAAAAAGATGATGGATAAAGAAAAAGATCTGGCAGCAGAGCTTGCAACAGGACAGCCACATCTGCCCCCTTATGTGCCCCTCCTGTGCACCTTTCCCAATTGAGGAACCAGCTTCCACTTTCTCCTGCACCATCCCACCTGGCCACCCCCTTTCAGGTCTTCTCCAGCAGCAGAGGCAGCTGTGACACCCTACTCTCTGTCCAGAATTTTTTTGTTGATTAAAATACCATTTTTTTATGTAAGTTACAACATATTTTAATAGGTGAAGAAACCTTTTTTTCTGTTAAACTTAATAAAACTGGGTGGGTTGTGGTTAAAATAAATATATATATATATATATATATATATATATATATATATTGCAAAATGTATTTTCATGTAAAAGATTATTTTATTTTTCACAATGGTCACAAATGCATATTTTAAAGATTAAAATCTAAATAAGATCTATACCAAAAGTATAAATAAGAATAAATAACTTGGAATTTTATGTAACAGCAAGTTTTTTTTTTTACTTCATTGTATCAAGGTGGATTGTGCTTTTGGGCTAAAATTTGCAGGGTGCCAAGCCCCGGTCCCACAGATGTGCTTTTTGGTGTTTTGATCCTAAACCATTCAATGGGCCCACAGTTACTGCGTTCTGAAGTTGAGAAATTTCCCATAGGATAACATTGCAGTGTCCATATCTTGGAAACGATTCGAGATACTGATTTTTTGCTACTCTCAGCTCAGTCCACCTTTAGGTGGACTGAGCTTGCAAGGAGGTTTCAAAGTCATGATTATAACTACAGTGGAATTTTTTTCATCGTTGCTATGGTTACTGAGCTATTGTCAAAAATGTGTTACAAGGGTTCCTTTTTAGTACTATGAGGTTGCTGTATGGCTCCCTATTTATGTATAAGTGGGAGCACAGGGCATACAATTAGGAACAAATGGGCAGTGTCAGGGGACGCAGGGCCCAGAGTGCCTGTTCTTCCACAAACACATACCAATTACCAGTAATATTCCACTTTCTCAAAAAGAAGGTAAATTCATTGCAAAAAACTTTGTTAGTGCATCAGTTAGGGTTGCTAGCACAATGACAAAAGTGTGGAAATTCTACATTAGGTGTACCACCCCTGCCACCCCACTCCACCTCCTCCACCTTCCACACAACAACAGGCATGGGGGTGTACCATGGGGTTGTCAGGTCTAACTCTCACCCCATTCTACTATACTGTAGCATGTTAGCTTGTTTACACATGGAATGGGGTGAGAGCTGGGCCTGATGACCCCATGGCACACCCCCATGACTGTTGTTGGGTGGAGGTAAGTATTTTAGTTCTCATTATATTCTATTAGACTTTTCTCAACATTCCACTCTTTAGCATAGCTGTCTTTTTTGGACAAAGGATTTGATCTCACAAAAAAGTATTGAGTCTTGTGAGAGCATTTCTATTTTTGTGAGAACACAAATCCTTTTTCGTGAGAGAAAATTCCTTTGTCATGAGCTGCCATCTTGCTTTTCATTTTCTTCTCAAAAGAAATTAAAAACCCAGCAAAAATGCAGTTAATCAGATGCAACAATCCATGTATCCTGTTCACCAGGACCCCTTACATGGATTCTATAGTAATTTTATGCTAAAGGAACTTTGGAGGGTGTACTTTTAGGCTTTTATATTCCTTTTTTTGTGATTCGCTAACTTCCTTTTTTGCGAGCTGTTCCCTTTTTGCAAAAGTATTCCTTTTTCTCCTAGTCATGCAAAATGAATATAAAAGCTTTAAAAACACCCTGAAAGTTCCTTTGGATTTTTTTAAGTACCTGTTGTCTAGTGGTACCCCCACCCTCCAGTTGCTGTCCCCTGCTGGCTTGTGTTTTCTTTTTATGCATTCTGACAGCAGGATGCTCAGCCCTGGTGTCAGATGGCCCCTGCAGCCCATTGCTTTAATAATGTGCCAACATCAGTGGGCCCAATCTCTGTATTAGCATTTAAACCCACAGCAGTGTGGGATAATGGGAAGCCCACCCCCAGTGTCCCAAAATCTTTATTTTTATGATAAACACTGAATAAGAAAACAGTCCCCCAATGTTTTTAAAATGTTTTCTGTTAATCTGAAAAAAAGAAAATGGTCCTTCATTGTCCCTATTACCCCCTTCTCCATCTTGACCCTCCCACAGAGCAACTCACCACCTCCCTTACCCTATACTTGCCAAAAGAGGTTGAGGGCTGTCATCTTCTGTGCACTGGGACACGGCTGCACTTTTCAAAGCTGAACCACAAACTGATGAATAACGGAAAGTGCCGTATGATGGCTTTCAATGGCATTTTTTAACTTAGGTTCATATCGTTACTATTTTTGTCATCTCATTAATCGGGCCTGGAAGGAGATTTCATAGTCTCTGCATGAAATCACCTTTCTGGATGATTAATGACATGACAGTGGCAGTGCTCATGAAGTGGTGTCCCCAAAAGCCAATGTTGAAAATGTGTTGCAAAAATACCAAAAGATGCCCAAGTTACGTGCATCCGTTGAATTTTTCCTATGCACGCACATAACTTTGGTACTTTACAATATTTTGCCACCAAATTTCAAACATTGCCATTTTTTCATGCCACCTCATGAATGGTACAAATATCATTTTTCACTTCCTGCTCAAAACTTGTTTTCACACCTGTGGCATGGAATGGCATGTTCACTGTCTGGAATCACCTTTTGGGACAGATTAATGAAATGACAGTGCCAGAGTTCATGAGGTGGGGTCCTAAAAAGGCCATGTTTAAAATTTGGTAAAAAAATTCCTAAAAATGCCTGAATTATGTGTATCCGGAGGGACCTGTGCTTCCACACCTACATTCATATGTGCATCTATGGGGGATAATAAAGATACAGTACTATTATGCCATCTCAAGAAGTAAGTAAAGCAATTGCAAAAAATGTCATTAATGCATCAGTTAGGCTAAAAGTGACAAAAGTAGGGAGATTTTGCATTATAATTTCCCACTCTAACACCTCAACCCCACCCTGCACAGACGAAGAGTGATAGGGGATGGCACTGGCATCTCCAGCCTTAATACTCTCCCCATTCTCTTATGCTGTGCCCACCCAGCTTACTTTCTAATTGAATGTGATGAGCGTTAGGGCAGAAGATGCCAATGCCACCCCCAGTCTCTCTTCATTTTGCAGGGTGGGGTGGGGTGTTAGGGTTGGAAACTCTAGCACCACATTTCCCTACTTTTGTCGCTTTAACCCTAACTGATGCATTAACAAAGTTTGTTGTAGTTTTATAGATATACACACACACACACAAGTGTGCGTGCGCACGCACACACACACACACACACAAACACACACACACACATATGCATACACTGTATATCTATATATAATAACTGGGAGTGTTTTCTCCCATAGGGAAACCTGCTTATAATTCACTGTTATAACAGGAAGGTTATATTGACTAACACACTCTGGGTTTCCCTTGCTCCAGGCATGTGCAAGCCTTCCCTTGCTCCTTCTCAGCCCTCTCATTCACCACCAACAGCACCCAGCGGTAAGTAAAAAAAAAAATCTCACCTTTCACCACTGAAGGTCATAAATCCTTACAGTACTCCGACATTAAACCTTTATAAAAAACCTGGAAAGTTTCCATTTCTAGTAGCTGTAGATGGCAGACTGTGCGTCATCCAAATCAGACCAATGTGGAACACTGACCTAGTTGTATTTTATATCATTGTTGTGGCAAGAAAATGCTCCCCAGCAATTATATAAAATAAAACATGGGGTGGTGTGTAAAACTTGAATTTTGCACATACCCTCCATGTTGGATGCTTGAATAAACCCCTCAAGCTTCACTCATGGGGTTTATATAGCATCCAATCCCATGGGTGTGTGTAAAATTCTTGTTAAATTCATCACCGCATGCATTATTCTACATATTATGTCTTTATCTATAGCTATATATGTATATGGAATATGCATTCAGGTTCTGTAATACCTTATTTATCTACAGAAGAGCAGTTTCATCTTGACTAACCTTACAAGTGGCATACACCATGAGTGGCATGTCTGTGGTCAAACTGCTCAAGTGTTGCTAAATAATGTATTACATGTGTCTACTTATATGTCCTCTTCATACAACAGTCTAGTGTTTTTTTGAGGGGGAGGTGATTGACAGGTAGTGTTCATCCAACATATACATGATACATTTTGGGCTCTAAAATTTAGCATGCATACTGTATGTGTAGTTAACATTTTTTATGACACTGGATTTGTGTCCACACATATTGTGTCAATCAATATCTATGTTATATATAAAACACTGGTATGTTAGCATCATTATAGTTAGGGCTGCTCAAGAGGTTCTATGTTAAACCTTAACTTTACACCTTAATAGCTTTGGTGGCATTTTACTTAATTGCCTGAAATTTGTCATGCATTGTGTAGGAAGCATGATCTCTAAGTACGTGGAAAGTTTTGTAATGGAAGCTTGTGCAGTTTGTAAGATCTGCATATGTTGTTTTCTTGTAGACGACTATTTTTTTGGTATACTTGACTTATTTTTTCTCTCATCTACTGCCTGTGCAAAACTGAATCTTTTTAATGCATTCAGGGTAGAAGTGGCCTTGCCAAGGTGGTGCCGTTTGAAAGATGTGTGAAAAAATATTAAACAGTTCCAGAGTTAGTTCCAAAGTTAAAAGGATTTAACGTTGTTGTTTTTTATGTATGACCATCTGATATAACATGAAAAATTCATGTCATAAGAATGTTATTGGTTTCTCATCACTTGTTTCTCAAAACACCAGTATTTTTGTGTTGTGCCAGCTGCCAGCTTTTCTTTCCTCAGAACTAGAAAATATGACAAATACATAACATTTGTCTATTAAAAAAAACAACTAATAACTGAACCAAGTAAATGAGGACCTATTTAGCTAGATTCTGTTGTTTTCTTTAAAAAAAATGCTTCCAGAAATATCTTTTCTGGGACCTCCAAAATCCAGGATGCCCAGCTTAGTGGTAGGAGCTGTTCATCCATGTTCTCTTTATGAGAATAGCTGGTATTTCTTGACATCTGCAGCCACAGATGTACATATGATGCTGGCTTTTATTCCAGCAGTAAGCGGGCAAGGGCTTTCTCTATTTGCCTTGCACTCTCTGTTTGTCTTCCTGTCTGTCTATCTGTCTGTCTGTCCATCCATCTATCTCTGTCTGTCTGTCTAACTATCTATCTGTCATTTTTAAATTCCTCCCCCCTCCCAGCTCAGCCAGCCATTGCTTGTGTTTCCTCAATAATATTACTAGAAAAAGGGACTTGCTCACTCAGGTAACTCTTTCCCAAACCACTCCCCACCAGGTCACTCATCCCCCCAAAAATCCTGGGATGCTCATCCCTGGTACCACCACAGTGTTAAGCCAACACCGGGGTGCCAAATATCCAGTATCAGACCCAATATCTATAATTATGAAAAGAGCCCCTTGATGTCTTTTTTTAAGTACCTGTAAAACAGAAAATGGCCCACCACAGATCTGACCTCCCTACTCACCTGCCACCAACCCATCCCTTTCCCTCACTCAGCACTCACCACGCCACACACCCATAGACCTTCATTCACTTGAAGATGTCCTACAATGTAGATCTACTTTCCCATTGAAAGCAAGTCTTGCTGCTGGAACTAGTGACTGCAATATGAGAAAAATGAGAAAATAAGGTACATGAAATTTAATGTATTTCAGTGGGGTTTTAACTTTTACTCAAAGCTTTGTCAATTTTTTTATATTTTTGCATCACATTTTCAAGTTAGCCTTTTTGGGACCCCACCTTATGATCATGGCGGCTTTCCGGTTATAAATTTTAAATAAATAAATAAATGGGTGGGCACATTTTTCAAATGTTTCCTGAAAGGTGATTTTGCAGTCACTCTGCCAAATAACCTTTTATGAGGAATTTGAAAATGTTTACCTATCTGGTTCATAAGGTGGGATCATATCAGTCAGTGTTAGTGGCTCAGTAGATAGCATACTCGCCTCTGAGGCCGGGAGATCAGAGGGCTGTGGGTTCAGTTCCCACATCTGGCACTTGGGTTAATATCCCAGTACTGACACTGTAGTGCAGCATGAGAGGGGTACTGCACTTCTGAGGTGCAGTCTTTTGGATGAGACATTAAATCAAGGTCCCATCTGCCTGGATTGGTGGTAGTTCAGGTGGATGTTAAAGATCCCATGGCACTTATCGAAAAGAGTAGGGGAATTTCCCTGGTGTTCTGGCCAAATTTCCCTCATTCACTAAAAATACCAACAGCTTAATCTGGTTCAAGGTCAGTTGGCATTCGTCTGTATCACCCTCCCCCGGGTCGTGCCTGAAAATAGGCAGGATTTGTGTAGTGCACTTACCCATTCAACAAAAAATAAATAAATAAATAAATATGAAGGTTATGTAGAAAACTTGGTGTACAAAATATTGTAAAATTACCAAGTTATGTGTAAACACTGAAATATTTCAATGTTCCCTCATAACTTTGTTAATTTTCAGCATTTTCCCTCCAAACTTTCAGCATTGCCTTTTTGTGACCCCAGCTCATGAACAAGGCATTTGAAATTTTTTGAATATGTGCCAAAAGAGGATTTTTCTGTCACTGTGCAAAATAACATTTTTAGAGAGATTTTAAAACTTTCAGCTACCAGGTTCATGAAGTAGGGTTATAAAAAGGCTTTGCTGAAAGTGTGGCATATAAATATGTTAATATGACCACATTATGAGTGAACATAAGCTTTTTTTTTTTACATTTGCTTAAAATTTTGCTAATTTTCAATATTTTTACTCCAGACTTTCAACATAGCATTTTTTCACACCACCAGAAAAATGTGAGAGATGTAATTAAAAAAAAAAAAAAAACATCCTGGGCAAAATGTGCTTCTGCACTTTTGGTGCAAAGTGGCATTTTGACAAATATTCTATAATTACCAGATGGCATTTTTAAGGGGAGTCATAAAATGAGTATCTTGAAAATTTGGGGTAAAAGTTAAAATGAGAAACCTTAAGAAACACTGTGTGTAGTGACTGGCTTTCCCCTGCAGGTAATTCCATACCAGTGAATTGAGTTCATAGGCAAGCTCAGTGAACCATCTGGACTGAGCAAGGCTGTGGGCATGGTGTTGTTAAGCAACACCACACACCAGCCAGGGAAGGAAATGTGCAGGGTTTCCTGCATGGGCCCAGGTACCACAGAGTAAGTAAAACTCTTGTCTTGGCACAGGGACCTTCACCTCTTCACCCTGGATAGATGCATTGGCTGGGAGACCAACTCCTTGCCCTGCACATCTGTATCTGTGGCCAAATGGAAGTGCAGAGCTCAGAGGGTCCTGCTATTCTGCAACCACCAAACAGGCCCATGAATTCTTGGCATCTGTTGCTGCATGGCAAAGTATAGCTCACATGGCCCTGCACTTCATTAGGCAGACATTGTTTTAATTCAACAAATCCCAAAGGAACATGCATGAATAAAGATAAGATCCTACTATCTCCAAAAGAAAGGAAGTTATTTGCAAAAAAGTGCATTAATGCATCAGTTAGGGTTCAGCTAAATGTAGCAAAGGTAGGGAAATGTGGTGTTAGGGCTTGTAATCTAACTGTCCAACCCCACCCCCATACAGCAAGAAGAACAAAAAAAAGCATCATGGGTTTTGGCTCTCCAGAGTCTTGGAAAATCAGTGGTGTGCTTTTCCTTTGGGGTTGTCAACTCTAATGCTCTCCCCCTTCCCTGAGCAAACAAGATCAGACATGACCTCTTTTCTCCATGCAAGGTGCATAGGGCCTGCATGAAGAAAGCTGCAACAGATTTTGTTGGCAGCATGTAGTGAGATGTACTTCACTACCTTTGAAAAGTGCGTCATTATGAGGCAATGGCTTAGAGCTATACCTTGTGCTTTGAACAGGAGGCTTGGGGCTGGATAAAAGGGTGAGCATTAGGGTTGATAACCCCAGGGAAGACCCTGCCACTGATTCACCAATGCTCTGGAGACCCAAAACCCTAATGTTTTTTCCTTTTGCTGTTTGGGAGTAGGGTTGGAGAGTTAGGGTTGGAAATCCTAATGCCATATTTCCTTACTTTTGTTGTATTTAGTGGAACCCTAACTGGTGAATTAAAGCAGTTTTTTGCAAGGAATATATTATCAGGACACGGTAGTGCTTCTATAGTTAGGGTTCAGTTGGCTGTTCAATGTTAAACCCTAATTTTTGCACCTTAGTAACTTTGGCATAGTTTGATGAAATAGCATAAAATTTGGCATGCACAGAGTCTCAAGACATGAAAGGTTTCCTGTCAGTATCTTTACGGTTTTCAAGACAAGAAGTGTCGGACTTCCAGTGTGATGGCTGCCTGGTGAGATGCTCTTACTAGCAGCTCCCCTGCCTTTACCAGTATAGTTGCTTTCCTTCTAGTCTTAGTGCCCCAGGAGTAAAGCTAAACTCACCTGAAATTGAGAGGAACACCAAAAGAACCTAACTGTTCGATTAACGGCAAACTTTGGGATGGACACAGAAATGGAAGCACCGGCTCTCCCAGCACACTCCACCGCCGACACCAGGGAAAGAGAAGCACCCAAAAAGGCCTAAAGTGGGTGGCCCAGAAAGTTCCACCTCAATAAAGCAGCAAGTCGCTCTTTCTGAAGAGTGATTTCTAGAAGAGATGGCACCATTAAAAGAAGCTCTCTTAGCACTAGCCACTGAGGTTAAAGGGCTAAAAATTGCCATGGAAAGCTTAAGTACTCGCACTAGTGATAATGAAGCCTGAATCTCCTCGTTGGAGGATTGGAGAGCAAAATTGGACCCAGAATTTGTAAATGTGAGACAGAGATTAAAAAAATGCAGAAGACCGTCTAGAAGATCTTGAAGGTCACTCAAGAAGAAATAACCTTGTAGTTCTTGGCTTGCCAGAAGGTGAAGAAGGGCAGCATGCAGTCATTTTTGCACAAAAATTGTGTGAGAAGTTAGCTGGTTCTTCTCCAAATGGGCCCTCCTATATTATAGAAAGAGCCCACAGATCACTGTGCCCTATGCCTCCAAGAGGATCGCCTCTTTGCCCATTTATTTTTAAAATGCTAAACTTTTTAGGTAAGCAGCATGTTTTGCTGAAGCTTAAGAAAATAGAGAATGTCCAATGGGAAGGGAAGAAAGTGCGAGTAGTTCAAGATTTGCCTTATACAGTTCGTCAGAAGAGATCAGCCCTGCATCCACTAGTATCTAAGCAAATCTCTGCTGGGATCCATTTTAGAGTGCGCTACCCTGCTATACTGCAAATCAATAAGGGTGGTCTTTAGCACTCATTTGATACCCTGGACTTGGCCATGGAAAGTTGTAGAAAGTGGTATCCAGACTTAATAAAATGAGCCTACGATGCAGTTACATCATGGTGAATGCTGCCATCTAGTGGACATTTAGTAGTACACATTTTGTATAGCAATGAACATGGTGCTTTGCACAATTGTTTTGGTCGGTAGAAACTGTTATCTCAGGGGCAAAGGTTCTTTAAATAACTATGGGGAAAGACTATTGTCAAAGGGGAAAAGAATACACTTTATGTTTGCCATTTCTTCTTTACAACAGGTCTGGGGATATTAAAATAGCACTGCAAATAATTAAAGGGTTACAGAAAGGTTATAAAGACTGATAGGTGGATCCTTCCACTTGGTGTTCGATTTATACCTAAAGGGGATGCAGCTAGCTCTTTCTATTAATGCTTTTGAGTTACTTCTTCATTTTTTTTTGTTTTATTTTATTTTATTCCTAGTAAGTGATCCGGACTATCTAGTGGGGTAAAGAAGTCTTAGGCATGTGTACTGAATATTGTATGGATCTTATAGAGTCGAGTGCAGTGGTTTATGGGGCTGAAATAAATAGTTTGGGGTAGGACTGGTAGAAACATAATTAGGCTATGAGAGTTGTAGGTTAAGAGGGGGTAGTTCCATAGTTCTAGAGTAGGATAGGAGATACTTAGTGTTAAGTTGTTAAATAGTATGGAGAGCTCAGTCAGACTTAATGCAGCAGGCGATAAAAAGGACAGAGGGGTGGGGGGAGCAGAGGGGCAATCGGAGGCAGCAGGATTAACATCGCGCCAAGCAATCAGTTAGGAGTTCAGTCTCAGGGACTGGAGGTAGTGTTCGTTATATTATTCTGTAGAGGCATAATCTATAAGCATGCAATTATGCCCAGGAAGGGTTTGGTTGGGGATGGGGATTGTAATCTTATAGCTAGTGTTCTACTTAACTTAGTGGAGGGAGCTGGGGGGGGAGGGAGAAAGCCAGTGTTGGAAGAGATGTCTTAAGGGAAGAGAAATTTATATAAGGTTGAGAACTAAATTCCTGCATAAGGGAAGACACATTAAACACAGGGAAGGGAATGAGAATCACATTGTGGAATATTAAAGGGGCAAGAGCTAGAGTGAAACACCACCAAATACTTAAGCATTTAGCATTGGTGAGGTCAGATATCGCATTCCTGCAGGAGACACACCTGAAAGGGGGCGAAGGTAATTTGTTTAGGAGAGATTATATTAACCTAGTTTATAGTGCTGGAAATTCCACTTCACAGAGAGGTGTTGCTATCTTAATAGATAAGGGGTTACAAATTCAGCTATTGCAAGAAATTGGGGACCCACAGGGGAGATTTCTATTTGTGAGGGGGTTGATTCATCATAAGGAAGTGGTCATTGGCACTATATATATGGGTCTGACCATTCTTCCCCTGAATTTTTTTCTCAGTTAGCTCTCAAGTTGACCCCATTTAAACAGATGCCAATGATATTAGCAGGGGACTGGAATATAACTTGTGGAAGTAAGTTAGACAGGTCTACGCAGACTAGGACAACCTTATCCCCTGCACAAAAATCCCTTCAGAAAATGGTGGAAGGGCTGGGTCTTGTAGATCCATAGCATCTTCTACACCCAAAAGAAACGGTGTTTACCTTTTATTCACCTTATCATAAATCCTACTCATGGGTAGATTTTTTCTTAGTAAACAGGGATATGATGTTATGTCCACTAGACTGTGGGATTCTCCCCAGAGTGTTATCAGACCACTTTATGATTTAGTTGGAGGGTAAGATACCTCATTCAATCCCTAAAGTTACCCAATGGAAGCTTAATGTCCAAATGCTATCACAAGAAGATATTGTGAGTAAGATATGGGACTGAGTTAACCAATACATAGAACATAGCAAAGGATCTGATAAGGCATATGACCAATTTTGGTGCTCCCTGAAATGTTTTTTTAAAAGGGGAGTTTATCAGATTAGCTGTGAACTGGAAAAAGAAGTGAGAAGCAACAGCAAAATCCCTACTAGATTCCATTCAGAAAATGGAGAGGGAGATCAGTGTTAATCCCACAATGGCAAACTTTACTCGGCTAGAGGTCCTTAGAGACCAATATGCGAATGTTCTAAGAGAAAGGGCTGAATACGTCCTGTTTAAAACTCATGTTAGATATCTGGACCAAGGAGATAAGGCCGGACATCTCCTAGCTCTTAAATTAAGACAGCAGGAAAAATTGAGACTAATAGCCAGTATAACTATGGAGGAAAGTGGAAATATATTGACTCCTAAAGCTATAGTAAGTGAGTTTGAGAGGTTCTATAGGAACCTTTATAGTTATCCACCTAATAGTCCCACGGAATTTGAGATACAACAGTATCTTTCTAAACTTTCTCTTCCTGCTCTCACCCAAATTCAGAGAGCCCACATAACTTCACCTATCTCGGAGAAGGAAATATCAATGGTCATCCAATCCCTTGCTCTCAACAAAGCTCCTGGACCAGAAGGGTTTCCATCAAATTTTTATTGAACTTTAGAAAAAGAGCTCATTCCTATCCTCCAGTAACTATATTGCCATATTTGTACCTATGGGATTGTTGACTCCACCTTGTTAGAAACCACTATTATTGTTTTGCCAAAACCAGGGAAATCTAAAGATAAGGTAGCAAACTATACACCAATTTCCCTGATGAATTACGATGTTAAGATACTAAGAAACGTTTTGGCCTCGAGGATTACCAAGGTTTGGGACAACCTAATAAGCCCTGAACAAATTGGGTTTATTGGTGACAGAAACCCCTTGGATAATTTTCGTAAACTTGCCCATATTTTCTCCATTGTCAGAGGCAATGGCACCAATGGCCCTTGTCTCTCTGGATGCGAAGAAAGCATTGATAGGGTTAGTTGGTCCTTTCTATTTAATACTATGTCTTAATTTGGATTTCCTCAGGAATTTATTGGGTGGATTAAACATCTATACTCTAATCCTACAGCTAAAATATATTGTAATGGAGTGTTTTCTACAAATTTCCGGCTATACTCTGGAACCCGTCAAAGGTGCCCATTATCACCACTATTGTTCAACTTCTATTTGGAACCTTTAATCAGCAGCTTTCAGTTATCTCCATCTATAACAGGCATTTCAGTGGGCCCTTTAGAGCTGAAACTGTTAGGCTATGCGGATGACATTTTGCTCCATCTCTCATACCCAGCAGAAGCCATCCCAAAAGTGCTAGATATAGTAAACAAGTTTGGTAAATTGTCAAACTATAAGCTGAATATTAATAAGACAGAAATTATGCCACTTAATATCTATATGTGTAAAAGTGACTTGGACAAGTTTAAGATGGCCTGGACTAATAGACTCAAATATCTAGGAATCATCTTGTCAACCTCAATACCTCTTCTAAAAAAACTTAACTTAGACAATCTTCTCCTAACTATTCAGCAAGATCTAACTAGATGGTCCCCCCTATATATCTCTCTACAGGATAGAATCAATGGCATCAAAATGAATGTACTGCCCAGTATATTTTATCCTTTGAATATGTTAAACATGTATCTCCCCCATCAGAAACTCCAGAGAATAATTACAAATTTTCTGTGGAAAAATAAGCCCCCACAGAAGTCTAACAAATGTTTAAGTGCTCCGAAGGAATTAGGAGGGCTGAAGCTCCCAAATTTCTATCATTACTACTTAGCAAGTCATATGGCCAAGTATATGAGGTTGGGGGAGGTGCCTCTTAAGGACGGGTGCTCCCAATATTGCCCCATATGGCTGCAAATAGAGAGGAACCTGATAAAAGGGACCAAAATAACACTGGATAGCCTCTGGTATATATTTTCTAAAGATTTGCCCAAATCACTTAGATCCATGGTTATATACACTTTGGTTAGAGTTCATAATCAGGTGTGTAAAGCTTTAGACATAGCCAATTTTAGGGATATTTCCCAACCGTTATTTGGTAACCCCAACTTCCAAATTGAAAAAACTTTTCTATCACCGCATAGACTGGGTATGCCATCGAACATGAGAGTTAGTGATTTAACTGATATGGGGAGGATACTCTCA
The DNA here is from genome assembly GCA_016271365.2 of Neoceratodus forsteri. Classification (NCBI taxonomy): domain Eukaryota; kingdom Metazoa; phylum Chordata; order Ceratodontiformes; family Ceratodontidae; genus Neoceratodus; species Neoceratodus forsteri. The sequence continues at coordinate 662,201,315 of CM028135.1, read as the reverse complement.
GTCCAGGACATGATGGAGAAGTTCCACCTGACCATGAAATATGCCTTCCATATTTATCAAGTTAGACACCTGTTTATTACTATTTTTGGAGTAGACCAGTGGAACACTAACTGCAGTGAGGTGATGGCTGATTTTAAAAATAAAGCAAATTCACCTCATGAAGTATCTGGGCTAATTAGGACCCTTTATGAGAAGATGTATTCTAATATAGTGGACTGCTCACAATATTAGACTGCTACCCTACCAGATAGTAATGACAATTGGGCATATATCTGGAAGGGAATCTATAAATATTGTGCCAATGATAGGCTTAGGCTGACACAATACTATATATTACACAATATGCATTTTGACTTTGGTCAAGTTATATAAGATGGGTAAACTACCAAAAGATGAGTGTTTTAGATGTGGACATGCTCAGGGCTCCCTGATTCACATTTTTTGGGAGTGTCCTTTAGTGAATTCATTATGGTCAGAAATTAAGGCCAAGGTGGACCCCTTGTTGGGGCTGCAAAATCTCTTCACTCCCAAAGTCTGCTTGTTAGGAGACTATACAAAAATTGATGTGATGGAGAGGAGATATATAAATTTAATTTTGCTCATGATGACAACTCTCATATTAAAACACTGGAAGGACCAGATGGTTATTCCTTACCAAGAATGGTTGGCAGGGTTATTATACAACTTAAGGATTGAAAAAACTATTGCTAGCCTTAGGAGAACAATGTTTAAGTTTAATGTTCAGTGGGAGAAGTTCCACAATTTATGGTCAGTGGCCAGGATTTGGATCTCAGACACATTGGTGGTAGATTATTAGCTTATTAACAGAAACAGTGATCACGCCTTCCTTTTTGCTTCCCTTAACCAATGGACTAAAGTTAAGTACAGTAGATATAGAGCAGCATTGGGTAATAGTACAGGTTGAACACTGGCTGGGGGTAAGTAAGGGGGAGAAGGGGTACTTTTGAGGGTGGCTATGGGGTAAAAGGTAGATAGATGGGAGGAAGGATAGTGACAGACACACAGTTTTGTATCCTAGGTATTGTATTTAAAATATGTTTATTTTCCTTTCCTTAGTCAATGACTGTATAGACATGGGGGTTAAAAAGATGGGGGTTGGAGGGGAAATAAGGGGGTGATATGGAACATGTAGCCAATGTATTTACTCACATCCTTCTTTGATCTCTTGTATTATGTACTGCATTGAGCTTGACTGTAAATAATAATAATAATGAATAAAGCATATTTAATTTAAAAAAAAAAGACAAGAAGTGCCAAAGAATAAACAAAAAAATCCTAAGCTTAACATAGAGGTTAATGTATTGTCTTTGGTTAATAACCACACTGTAAACACTTCAAGAGGTTGCCATGACATCATTGTAAACCTTGAGAGGGTAGCGCGAGAGATTTTCAGATGTCATGGCAACTTCAAGAAGTGTTTTCAGCATGGTTGTTAACCAAAGACCATACATTATATTTTATAGTGTATGGCCTACCAAGATTGTGTAATCACAGATTGAATTACTTTACTGATTTACTTTACAGAACATTGATTGTTGTGAGCATTCTGTTTTTGGTATACCACTGATATGACATACTCCTTATCCTCACTGCTGATGGAGAGTCTTTATTTGCTCCAGAAGTGCTTACTCCTTGCTTACCAGACATTAAATGTGTTTATTTCTTCATTTCATCCCCTTTTCCCTTCAGGTTTCACCATTCATGTGGATGACTGTGAATACAGTTGGAACCTAAGTTACCTCTTCATCCCTGCCCCTGTCTGTGGTATCACTGTACCAGTAAACGGTATTGACCTTACTAATATGATAGTAAGTATCATTACATGATTCTTTATTCTTTTCCATATTTTAAGGTTTTCTTTCAGAGGTACACACTGGCCAAGTCTGTCGAAGTAATTTTTTTTCTTCATAAATAGCAGGCATAGTAAGACTAGGAGTGGGTGATAGATATACTGTGCAACCACCGCAATGTGCAGGGCATACAATTTAATTTATCTTTTGTCTTCAAGGATGACAGATACATTAAAACCTAGAGTGGACAATGGATATACCATGTGGCCACCACAGTGGCCATGGCATTCCAACTAATTTCTCTTTTTTCTTCATGGGTGACAGGTACAATAAGACTGGAAGTAGACCAAGGATATTACATGCAGTCACCATAGTGCCCAGGACATACTAGCTCATTTTGGCTTTCCTCTTCATAGTTGACAGGTACAGTAGGACTGGAAGTGTATAGCAGATATATGGACCGTGCAGCTACCCACACTGTGCCTGAGTATGGTCTAAATAATTTTCTTCTGTATTCACAGGTCTTGTGTCTTGCTGCTTTCTCATCAGTCAAGAGTTCTCCATTTCCACCTCCTCTGTCTGGGACCTTTGTGCCATTTCAAAGCATGGCCAACACCAATGTGACAGTAAGTATCCTTTCCAAAAGTTATTTTTTCTTTTATTGTATATTGTTGATTTCCTTTCACAGATGCAAGATCAACTCAACAGGGATTGAACTAGAGTCTCAATAATTTCTATCTTGTATTCACAGCTCTGTTTTCCATTATGTCAGGAGGCCTCCTGCACCAGCAAGCAAGTCATAGCATCAGATTAAAGAGATTGCTGATGCATTTAATACTGCAGACTAATAATGTGACCTCCTTCTACTCCTCATCCTCCTCCTCCTCCTCCTTCTCCTCCTTCTCATTCTGAAGATCCAGTGCCACTGTATGTGATCTTATTAGAGTCAATGTTTCCTCTTTATCCATCATGAATAATGGTAATCCACCTGCTGCTGCTGATTCTTTGTAAATTGCCACACAGCTGAAAGTTACCTGGCACAAGAGAATCAGGAGCAGAAACCTGTTGCAGAGTGACATAAGAATAACATTTAAAGAGTGTCAGCAATGCTCATTATCAAAATTGTCTTAAGACCACCAGCAGCAGCTTAATTCACTAGGACTTAAAAAGTCCACTTTTCTTAATGTATTACAGTTTGTACTTCTTAGGCAAGGGATCATAATTTCTTGGTTGGAGGAACTGGCTTCTTGATCACTTCCCCTTCCTTCTCCCAAACTTCAGCAGGCACCACCCCTGCAGTCTCACATTTTGTTATGTGTTACTTTGGAAAGCATGGGTGTCTTCTGTACTGATTGTGAATGGAGCTAGTTTTAAGTCCTATTTTCTTATACTTTAGAGGGCCATTTAAGTTTAATCAAAGTCATGACTCAGCAAGCAAGGTCCCTCTTCATTGAGCCATGGCTTTGATTTATGTGGCCCTCTGAAATATAAAAAAATTATAAGATTTAAAAAAATAGCTCCCATGAATATCATACAGTGTGCCCTTGCACTCTCCAAACTAACACATCACAAAATGTGAGACTGCAGGGTCAGTGCCTGCTGAAATTGAAGACCAGGCAGTGGTAGGGATCAGGTAGTCAACTCCTCAGACTAAGAAATTACAATTTCTTCCCCTAAGAAATACAGACTGCACTAAAGTAAGGAAAGTGGAGTTTTGAACTCCTAATGACATAAGCTGCTACTACGGGCCATAAGGAATGTATCACATCTGGTGTTCTTAAATAATTCAAAAATATTTGAAAGAAAGAATTCTTACCTTCCCTGGTGAGAAACACTGTCAAATTAAAAAAAAACAGATCAAGGCTGGGACCATCTAACAACAGGAGTGTAGCACCCTAGTGATAAATACTTGAAAAGAGAGAAAAAGGAACAAAAGATGGCTATAATTGTAAATTCCCCCCTCTAGCATAAAAAAGAGAAATATACTTGCCTTTGCTGGTAGGATGCAAAGCCATACTCAACAATCATCATCTGGATTTGTGTCACAAATAGGCATTCTGAATTCTATCATATAGTTCAGTGCTATTATCGAAGAATAGAGCAATGAACAGTACAAGCTTTACTTCCTCACATTCTCTATACTGCTAATAGGGTACACCATTCTTACCTCTCTTCTGGCCATATTCCAGTAGTGGAGCTGGGACAGAAATTCCCTTCTGTGCTGAATCTTTCTAGCAGCACCTTGTACAACCTTGCTGCAGTCATATATATATATATATATATAGTGCTTTTAACACCATTTCCTCTAAATTGCATTATACGAACTACAGTATTTCAGGGCCAGGAACATACTATGGCACCTTGTTGCACCATGTAGCAGCCTTATATTAATTTTTCTTTGGCAATTCAGAAAATCTCTGGACCTCTGAATTTATGTAAATTGTGTTTTTCACACGATTACCCCTAAAGTGTCTTACAAGAACTGTGGCAGGGAGGTCAGACACAGAGTGTGGCACCATGTATCACCATAAAGCTGTCTTATAAATTTGTTTCTGACAGTTCAGAAAAATTTAGTAACTCCAAATGTGTGTCTGTTGCTTTTCCCAACATGTCCCATAGATGGGGTTTCAAGAACATGTTGGGGGACAGATACACAGTGTAGCACAATGTATTATGGCTCTACAACACCGGTTTGACAAACATTTTGTCAACTGATGTTACAGTGATGGATTTATGTCAACCAAAATTGCAGTTGGCTAAAATCCATCCAAGAACACTGTGTTTTCTTTGGGGGACTTTGCCCCTGAACCCCCATGTGGGATGGTTCTTCCCTCCACATCCCCATACTTAAGATAATCAACTCTAAGTCTGAGTTGATTTGGGGAGGAATGCAAGACCCTTAGATGGCAATGCCAGGGTCCCACAATGACAGTACAGCAACCCATCACTATGTCGCTGTACTGTCGTTCATGCTAGAGGTGTCAATGTTCGATCAGCATATCATGTTTTACCACGCAAGAGCATTATATATTTTTTCTTGCAAGTCAGAAAAATCCAAGCTCTCTGAATTTATGTAAAGTTTGCTTTTTACACCATTTTCCCCAAAGTGCACTACAAAAACTGTGACAGAATGAGTGATACACAGCATACTACCATGTAACAGCATGCAGCAGCCTGACATATTTTTCCTTGTTAAGAAAAACTATGGAAGCACAACATTTTTGCATGCTGTGATTTTATTACAATTTCACATCACAAGTGCATCATAAGAACTGTGGTGGGGGACTGACAAACAGTGCAGCACCTTATATCAGCATACAGCAGCCTAATTTTTCTTCCTGTATTTGAGAAAAATTATGGGATCACAGAATGCTGTGCTTTTACCACAGCTTCACATAAAGTTTATTACTAGAACTGTGGCATGGGGAACAACAATATAATAATTGGTGGCCACCAATATCAATCCATTTTTGAGACCTGTAAAAAGTCATATCAGCATATCACACACCCACATATGCATTATTCTCTATATACAGTACCTTGTAGAAGCATGCAGCAGCCTTATATATTATCGCTCCATTTCCGCTAAAGTATGTTATATGAACTGTGTTAGTGGAAGTGACACACAGTGCAAAATCATGTTGCAGCATGCAGCAGCCTTAGATATTTATTCTGGTTCTTCAGAAAATTTCTGGGAGCACAGACTACATGTATATTGTTCTTTTCACATCAGACTGTTGATTTGATCAATTTAGCAAACTCATACTTAGACATCATCTCTTCCTGTTCCTCCAGCTTCTCTTATTAAAGTTAACCCACCATCTGTATGTAGTGTAAGTATAAGTCATCAACATTGTCTTTGTCACAGAACAGAGAATTTTGAAATGAAAAACTAGGAGCAAAAAACAGAGAGTAACTTATAAATAACATTTAAAAAAATAAAAAACAAAAAAATGTAAGAAAAAGAATACTTACCTTCCCTGGTAGGACACATTGCTAAATTAAGCAGATCCCGACTAGAACCATGCAGAAGCAGGATTTAATCACCAGAGTGATACATACCTGAATAGAGACAAATAAGGAAAAAAAGGCAAAAAATGCACATTTTTCCACAACTCCACCCCCCCCCCCAAACCAGGCTGAAGAAATACATACAAAAAATACTTATCTTTGCTGGTAGGACCACAAATGCATACTGAAAGATCATCATTCAGATCAGCACCACAAACAGGCATTATGATTTAATGGAGAAACATCCAGAAATCTAGTTTCCTTCAGTTCATCAGGACAAGTGCTGTGGTGTGATGCTTGCAGAGGGCAGGAACAGCATATTATTTCATAAAATCGACTCATTTTGTTGCCTTATGCGAACATTTCCAGGCTGAAACATTTATTCAGCTGAGAAGTGTGTTGATAGGAGTGACATGCAATGTGGCACCATGTAGCATGATGCAGAAGCATTACTTACTGCAGAATTAGTTAAATCCATGTGCAGAAGCAGCATAATAATTCATTGATCTCATCTCATTTTTTTGCCTCATGCAAACATTTCCAGACTGCAAAACTGATTTGAATAAGAACTGTGTTGGTGGGCATAACATACAGTGTCAGCATGTATCATCATGCAGCAACATTACTTACTGCAGAACTAGTTAAATTTACATAACCAAGATTTCGCAGTCAGCTGAAGTCGGGTGGATTGATGTCAATCAAATTTCACCAAAAAGTAAAACAAAAAGAGAATTCTTACATTCCCTGGTAGGACAAACTGCAAAATTTAATAAGAAGATCCCAACTATAACCATGCAGCAACAGAACCTAACAACCATAGACAAACAGGAAAAAATATGGTTAAAATACACCTTTTTCCCACAATCCTCCAGGACAAAAAATATACAAAAAATATTTACATTTTATGATAGGACGCAAAGCCATACTTAGAGATCATCATCTATATTGGCAACACAAAGAGGCATTACAGTATGATTTCAAGGAAAAACATCCTGAAATTCAGTTCACTACAGTTTGTTGGAACAGGTGCTGTGCTGTGACACTTGAAGAGAGCAGGAACAGCATATTAATTCATGAAGCTGACTCATTTTGTTTCCCCAGGCAAACATTTCCAGGCTGAAACACTTATTCAGCTGAGAAGGGTTTTGATGGGAGTAACACACAATGTGACACCATGTGGCATTATGCAGAAGAATTACTTACTGTTGAATTAGTTAAATCCATGTAACTGAAATTTCATGGAGAACTGAAGCTGGTGGTTTTGCAGCATTCAAATTTCTTACCTTACCTCCGATCAGCTGATCAGTTAATAGCTGTCAGTCCTGCATTTAAGCTGTTAAACAAGCTCTTTAAGGATGAGTTTAAACATCAATTCAACAAGTGGTACACAGGCCAAGTCTCACATTAATCCATGAATGGCAGTGTTAATAAAATCAATGTTGATTTCAGAATGTCCACTGTGATAGTTTAGATAACCCCCTGTTAGAAATAAGGCTATGGCATTTCTCTTTGTACCCTTCCAGTCTTCTGCAGTAGCATTTCCAAACTTTCCTGAATAACTAATTTTCATTTTCTACTACTATGGGTAGGCCACCCATAAAAGTACCTCTTCTCCCTTGACTATTCCATCTTTGCATTCCTTTTCATCCCCTGCCATATGCCCTTATGAGAACAAGCACTAGAACAGCAGACTGACATAAAGAATAATGAATAAATAATAATTAGTAGAAATAATCTGTACAGAGTTTGTGTTCTTATGTACTGTGCTATAATCCCTTAAAGAAATTAATAACTGCTTAGAGACAGAGCGATGTCTTTGTGGGCTCTGTTGTGCTATTTAAATGCAACAATGCGCCCTGATGTTCTTTTGTGCTAAGTAAAGTGCACTGGAGTAAAAGTCAGTAAGTGAGTGTCCCTTTTTAAAAACTGCACTCAGCTTCATGAAATATTGATAGCAGCCGATTGTTTTTTATGTTCTTTTTTGGTCTGCAATAAGGGTGCAGCACGGTGCATTTGAGCTGGGAAAGTGAAAGTTGTCACTTCCCCTGACTCGTGCCTCCCAACAAGAAAGAAGTGAGAGAGGTTGCTCAATGACAAAGAAAGGAACTTTCCTTACAGGCTGAACGGACTGATTAAAATGGTTCCTACTGAATATTCAGACAACAAATGAAAGTTTTTTCTGATGGCCTGAAATTGCAGCTGTCAGGTGTATTGAATACAGATGAGGGATTTATCTTTACACAGCAGTTTGTATTTAAACACCATAAAGAAGGCATATCTAGAGTGCAAAACCTAATTATAGGAGTGTTTCCTTTAGGTATTATATGCAGAGGATGTTCTTATCTGAGCTAAGCCTTCTCGGGAAAAATTGGACGCCTAGGAGCCAGCAGCCTCAGAAGGAGGATGTCTTATAGAAACTTCCTGGATGTCAATCAGTGGAAAAGGGGTGGAGTTTCCAAATTTGCAAATAATTAAGAGGTTTTCCTCAACAGCTTCAGTTATTGAGTGTAGAAGGCAGAATGAAATCACTCCTTACACTTGTATGTTATACATCTGTATATACAGTCAGTCTGATCCCCGTATGTTTGTACTAGCCAGGATATTTCCATGTATTAGAAAAGGGGCAGATCAGCTGACACTAGTGTCATAGGAGGGCTGCACTATAAAGGCTGCCACTGTGCTAAGGTTAGGCAGATCATCCAGGGAGAGTCTCCTGAGAGGTTGGTCTGAGAGCACAGAAGTTGGTAGAAACTGTACTGGTTGAAGTATTCTACACTGTGGCAGAATCACTGGAGGGAAGTGATTCTGGAGCTTGAGGAAAGGCAAGGCAAGGCAAAGTTTATTTAAAAGACGCCCAATCCCTGAGGCTCTGGGTGCCATAAAATCAATTTAAAACAAACATTTTAGCATAATAAATATAAAGTAAACATATAAATACAAATAATTTCAAAACTAAATAGTTAAATATAAAACTATATCAAACCATAAATTAAACTAAATTAAATGCTTTAGAAAAGAAAAAGGCCTTTAGTTGAGCCTTAAAAGCATCCACCGATGGAGCCTCTCTGACCATAGTTGGTAAAGAATTCCACAGAAAAGGGGCCGCGGCACTAAATGCCCTATCACCAGCTGATTTCAACCTAGTTCTGGGAATGGCCAAGAGGCATTCATTGGAGGAGCGAAGAGGGTGCATGGAGAGAACAGGTGACAGAAGATCTAGCAGGTAACCAGGGCCCTGTCCGTGTAGGGCCTTATAGGTAAGAAGACCTACCTTAAAGAGGACTCTCCACCTAACTGGCAGCCAGTGCAATTTACGCAGAACAGATGTAATATGACAAAACTTTTGTTGCCCGGTCAACAACCGGGCAGCTGCGTCTTGCACCAGCTGCAATCGGCAGAGAGATCCTCCTGTGACCCTGAGATAGAGCTCGTTACAGTAATCAAGCCTAGATGTAACTAAGGCATGTATCAAAGTAGGGAGGTCCAGAGGCGGAACAAGAGATTTAATTCTAGCAATGTTTCTGAGGTGGTAAAAACAGGTACGAACCACAGAGGATATATGAGCCTCCATGGTTAGATCCCTGTCCAGGATCACGCCAAGATTTCGCAGACCAAGTGGAGGTTTTTCAATGGCACAGACCCTAGGACAAGCCCAGTTTCTGTGTCAGAGGCCGCCTTATCACTTAATCCTGTTCGACTCCACTACTAATACCTCCGCCTTATCGGGTTCAGCCGCAACCAGCTGGAGGCCATCCAGTCATTAATCGGTCAGACAGATATTAATCACATCCACTGCATTGGATGTTCCTGGGGCAAAGGAAAAATATAACTGAGTATCATCAGCATAGCAATGAAAACTCAAGCCATATTTCCTAATGATCCCACCCAGAGGCAGCATGTACACTGCGAACAACATTGGAGCCAGTACTGACCCCTGGGGAACTCCACAAAGAAGCAGACCAGGTATAGAAGAGAAATTTCCCATCACAACCCGCTGCCTCCTGTTAGTAAGAAAGAATTCAAACCATTTGATGACATTACCGGTGAGTCCACATAGATCCCTACGAGCAAGCAACACACAATGGTCCACAGTGTCAAATGCTGATGAGAGATCGAGGAGAACCAGAATTGTCTTATCTCCCCGGTCTCTAGCCCTGAGAAGGTCATTCTGCACCCGAACAAGTGCAGTTTCGGTGCTATGTCTGGCATGAAAAGCTGACTGGAAGGGTTCGTATAACTCATGAGATGTGAGGTGCTCTTCCAATTGAAGCGCTACCACTTTCTCAATAACTTTTCCTAGAAATGGAAGGTTAGAGATAAGATGGTAATTTGCCATGATCTCCGGGTCCAAAGATGGCTTCTTTAAGAGGGGTCTCACAGAGCCTCCTTCAAGGCATCCGGGAAGACACCTCAGAAAGGAACATCGTCAATCATGGCAAACACCGGGCCAACAGAGTCGACATATCTTATTAAAAAACGCACATTGGGTCCAGTTCACAAAAGGTGTGCCTCACATTGGTTGCCACCAATGACCTCAATATCCTCCACTGGTCTAAACTCTCCCCAACCAGGCAGAGTGCACTCAGAACACATCAGGCGATCACTGCCAGCTGTATCATTTCTGGCTGACGGAGCCACCCGCCGGATCATAGACACCCTATCCGAAAATAATCGAGCAAAATCCTCACAGTCAGTATTAGAAAAACCTTCTCGGCCATAGACAGACAGGATGTAAGAGTCTATCGACGTTGTCCGGAAAAGTGAGGCCGGTCGATTCCCTCCGGCAGCAATCTCCCCAGACAGAAACACTGTCTTCTTACGGTCGATTGCCTTCTGGTACTCCCCATAATGGGTACGCAGAGCCAGTTTGTCCGCATCCAGATGGGATCTCCTCCAGCAGCGCTCCAATCTCCGACCCAGTCTCTTCATCTCCCTGAGCTCACCATCAAACCATGGCGACCTCAGGTAGGAAGTCCTGGGTCGTACACGGACAGGTGCATATTTATTTCTTTTTTTTTTGGTGTCTGTTCATAGTCTGAAGTCTACGACAGTATTACTGTATTAATGATTTGTGTTAAATTGTGTATAGCATGAATTTCTCTATATTATGTTACAAAAATAAACATCACACAGAATTTGTGTGTTGAATAAATCTTGGAGTACCGTGTATGCATTAATTACCCTACCCCTCGAACCTATCCATGTCCACATCAAAGAAAAAAAAAAAACAGCATGCCCAATGGTTATTACCAGCTCCCAACATCTGAGTCACAGGAAAGAGGACTGCCAGCAGGGATTTCAACAAGACAGCATAACCCAGGCACATGCTGACTACCTTAATGAGGTACTCTATCACAACCTACACAGTATTTTACAGTTCAGCAGTTTGACAATTAAAACTTATTGCTGCCTTCTGTTTAATTTTCTTAGCCTCCATTGTCCACAATGAATCCCAAAATGAGCCAAGAAAAGAAATGGTAACAGACCTGTTTACAGTCTCAGAGGATTGCATTCTGCCAGACTGAGCAAATGTCATATTACTGCTGTTTTCCTTTTTTCTTTCATCTGATTTTAATCCAATAAGTGGTTCTGTTTGTGATCTTGCAAAAAAAAATGTAATACATTTAAAAACCAGTGTGCTTTACTACCATGCCAACCAAATGCTCAACATGATTGTTAGGAACAAGCCAGACTGACCATGTGGCTCATGACATAGCAATGTTACACAGCAGCCATTTCTTCCCTGTCAATGTATTTTTGTGGAACACACTAGTCTCATGAACATAGCGAGAATACTTTGACAGGGAAAATAGCATGTCTTAAAGTATTTCCTCCTCTCATGGAGAACAATTCTTGGAGGACAGAGTTCCATAAGTTGTGCTTTTTGCACAATTTCCCAGAAAGGGCATTACAAGAATAATATTGGTGTGACTGACAGCAGAAAATGGCTCCATGTAGCAGCATGCATCAGCCTGTTGTATTTATTCCAGAGCTTGACAAAAATTCAGGGAGCACATGCTGTATATTGTTCTTTTAGCACCATTTCACATAAAGTGCATTACACAACAAATGCATCAGTAGGGCAGACTCCCAGGGTAGCACTGGAAACTTGTTTGCAGCATGCAGCAATCTGAATTTTTTATTCTGGTTGTTCACAGATATCCTAGGAGCAAAATATGTATGTTTATGGTGATTTTCACACAGTAAAAGCATAAATTGTGTTACAATAAATGTGGCAGGGCTGTGATACACAGCACAATACCATGTAGAGTAACAGTTGCAGCACTAGTATATTACCGCCATTTCATAATTTCTTGTTCGAGACCTATTTTCAAGAAGGGAGAAATGTATGTATTAGACTTGAGCACTTGTGTAGTCTCATCTAATGTGTTTGACAAACCTGGTCAGAGAGGGTGACTTGAATGGTGCAGCAGCTACCACTGTTTCATAATTTATTGTTCAGGATAAATTTCATGGAAGTAAAAACAGGGAAAAAAAGAGACTTTCTCTATTGAGGGAATAAGTCATACAATCTGACCATGTGAGTGATATAGTACATCAGCTGTAGGGCTGAAATAAAATATTTTGGTATAAGAAACACTTTGGGGATATTGTGCTTTTCAAATGCACTACTGTATACCTGTAAATAACAACTTTAGAACAGAAACAGTAGTAAACGAGAAGAGAATGATATGGCACATAAATAGCAACACACAACTAAAATGTGGGTATTATAGGGGCACAGTAGTGCCCCTATAATTAGGGTTGCATTAGATGTTCAGTGTTAAACCCCAGTTTTGGCACCTTAATGACTTTGGTATCATTGGACAAAATAACCCAGAGTTTGGCATGTGTAGTCAGGCAGTCAGAGTCTCAAGATATGAAACATTTTGTGACAACATCTTGTACACTTTTCAAGATGTGAAGCACCAAAAAGCAACACCAACAAAAAAAAAAACTCTACTTAACATTGTCATCTGAACTCACCTGAAATCAATGGACCCCACACCAGCTCAAATGGTTCAACTACTTGAATTTTATTCACAGATTTCCATTTACATCACTTTTTCCTTTGACAATACCTTCACCATTTTTTTGAATACACCATACATTTGGGGTTGCCCCTTTATTAACCAGTTTTACCATATTTACAGTTTTATTGTTAAACTAAATGTCTTCTTGGCCTGGGTGTGGCTAACCTGATGCCTGTTTACAAATTCTTGTAGTTTCTGGATTTAGATGTCCTGCCTGATCCCCAGCCCTGTCCCCCCTGGGGTGACGGTCCCATGAGGTGCCCTCCCCTGCCTAACTGTACCTCCTTCTGGATGGCCCCCATTTTTTCCCCCTTCAATCAATGAAGACAAATTCCTCACTGTTACTCTTATCCAGCAACCCCAAGATGACAAACCATGGTGTTCCTGTTGCCCTCATCTGGCAAACTGCATGCTTCCCTTAAGCATGCTAAATGGGTGGGTGAGTGGGGAGTCAGGATCAGCTGCAGGTGAAAGAGAGACTTACTTGGCCTGCAGCTCCTTTTCTACCCCCAAGCCCTTCCCCTTCCTCAAACCCCCCGTCAATGCCATCCTGCCAGCCCACCTCTGCCTCATAGCTCTGCCCCTTTCCATGACATCAGGACCTGTGATGTCACTAAATACCCCTTCCCCTTCCAGGTCCCCTCTCCTTTGCAGGCACCAGGTGTCCAATCCTGAGCCACCTGCAATTCCCTACCATTCTCCACCCCCCTCTGCAGATCCCAAGGGACCAATGACAGTCTAGCTTGCCCTTTATGGGGCAAGCCCTCTTGTCATCTGAACTCCCCTGAAATCAATGGACCCCACACCAGCTTAAATGGTTCAACCACTTGAATTTTATTTACAGATTTCCATTTACATCACATTCTCATTTGACAATACTAGGAGTCATACTAGGATACCAGGATACATCGGGTGCAGCAGGCCCATAGACCCATAAAAGCCCCTCAACTACATACAGCTTGAAGTGCTTGTATTAGATAATAAGAATCTATCAAACCTGTTCTTAAATATATTTTTACTTGTACTAAGGTAATTTATTCTAGGTTTTCACCACTCTTTGTGAAAAATATTAAATTATTTTCTTTGTTTTACATATTTGTTTTCTTAATTGAAGTGGATGACCTCTAGTAGTAACAAGTAATTGTTTGTATTCCAAACCACAGTTAATTAATAAGTTATCATAATTAATAATGTCCCAAACAAATAACAGATCACCCCTCAGGTGCCATTGTTATAAATACATTAGATTCAATTTATGTAATCTATCATCATAGGTGAGATGTTTATTTGAAAAGAAGGATTTTGTGATTCTCTTTTGTACCCTTTCGATCCTATTAATGTCTTTACGCAAATAGGGGGACCAAAGTTGGGATGCATAATCTAGACGTGGACATACATATGTATGGTAAAGTGGAAAGAGGACTTTGGGATTTCTGGAAACAATATTTCTTTTACTTGACCACCAAATTCTGTTTGCTTTATTTATACTACTTGAAATTTGAATGACAAAATTTAGATTTAAGTCTATCATAACACCTAGATCTCTTTCATATGTTTTATTCATGAATTGCTCATTATACAAATAATACTGATACTTGGAATTCTTTTTTTTAAAGTGTAAAACTGTACACTTTGAAATATTGAATCTCGAATTCCAATGCATTGACCTTTTTCCTAATGTGTCCAGATCTTTTTGAATAACAGCACAGTCATTTGGGTGTCCTGCAATGTTTACAATTTTACAATCATCAGCATACTTTATAATGTTACTTTCAATGGAACATGATAAATCTGAGATGAAACATTGAAATATAACTGGTGCAAGTACTGATCCCTGGGGAACTCCACTCAAGACAGGAATCCAGGATGATCTATAACCATCAATAGACACACATTGTCTTCTATTCTTAAGCCAGTCTTTAATCCAATTAATAAATAATGGATTGATTTTTAACGCTTGTCATTTTTGAATAAGAGCCCAATGTGGAACTGAATCAAATGTATTTTTAAAATCTAACAAAACCACATCACATGGTATTTGTTTATCAAGTTTGTCACTTACATAGTCATAAAAGCTGACTAGATTAGTGACAACTGATCTTCCTTTTTTAAAACAATGCTGAGTGGTATCCAAAAGTGATACACTGGAAGACAATTCATCCTTCTTAATTCATTCAGGTATCTGAAGTATTAAAGTAAGGCTGATAGGACGGTAGTTATCCACCCAACTCCTATCACCCTTTTTAAAAAGGGGAGTAATATATGCTTCTTTCCAATCAGTCGGTACTAAACCAGATTTTAAACTTTTATCATATATTAATTTTAATGGTAGACTCAAACAGTCCTTCATTAATTATAACATATCTCCTGATGTGCCATCAGGGCCTGACGGTGAACCCTTTTTAATAGAATCTAGTTTATTTTTAATACTTTCCAGTGTTATTCCCATAGGTTCTTCTGTAACATCAATCTCAATTTCATTATCTTTTGTTAAATTATTAAATGATTTACCAAAGTAGGAATTAAGCTTATCAGCCATTTCTGTTTTATCACTAATGTCTTTTCCAATTATTTTCAAAGGGCCCAATTTATAGTCTTGTTTTTTTAGCGAATTTATATAGCTATACAGTATTTTGTTGTTTCCTTTTTGTGCCTGGTTGGCCATTTTTTTTCAAAGAATTCTGATAGTTTTACCTCTCTTTTATAGATTTTCTGTAACTGCTTAAGGGAGGTTAATAATTTTATACATTTACTATCCTTATATCTTTTAAATCATTTCTTTTTTCTTTTTAATCATCCTAATTATTTTATTGGATAACCACTTAAGACAATTTTTTTAATTTCTCTTCCTAATTTCGGGAATGAACTTTTTAACAGCTCCTAATATTGTTTCCTTAAAGATGGATCATGTTACATTGATATCATCAGATAACAACAATACACTCCTTCTGATGTTGGACAAATGTGCTGCTAAAGCTTCTTTGTCTACTTTATTATATGAATAGACTTCAGTAATAATATCTGGACTTGAATAAGGAAATTGCAGATTAAAGGTAACTGCATTATGGTCATTATTGGCCAATGAAGCAGATACCAAACACTCAGAGATTTTTAAAGGTTCACTACTTAATACCATGTCAGGTATCTTTAACCCTCTAGTGGGGAGAACAACAGATTGGAATAGGTCTAATTCACTACACGTTTTTAGAAAATTATTTGATGTAGTATGAGTTGCTTTTTTTTTATTAAAACATCTTTATTGTTTTCACCAAAGTCTCATCAGAAACATAACCTAGTAGGCAGAGTTAAAGGTACTAATTATTGTAACATTTAACAGCTAAATTTTAACTCACACATTAAATTCACAACTTAACCCCTCCCCCCTTCCCTACCAAGGCTACACACATAAACAGACCCTAATTTGTCTTCCCTGAGGTAGTCTGATCATCAGGTTTCCACGCCATTAGGAGTGTTTCAAATGAACCCCAAAGCGACGTATATATTTTCAGTCTACCTCGCATAGAAGCAATATGCCTTTCTAGCTGCAGTGCCAGAATGCACTCTGTACCACTCCATCAAGGAAGGGGATTTGTCACTAGCCCAATGCCTCAAAATTATCAATTTAGCAACGGCTGATACGAGTGACATTTGGGCCTTTTTAATCTTAGAGATACCTACTGGGAAAAGACTCATCAGACATACCTCAGGGGTAAACATGGTTTTTAAGCCAAGGATAGGGTCTAACAGGTTATTAATGGACCGCCAAAAGGCCTGTGTGGAGGGGCATAACCAGACCATATGGTACAAGGTACTATCATCCTTCCTGCATTTGACACAGAGGGGCGTATCCTTTGCCCCATGTTTACGTAATTGAGCTGGAGTTAGATACATATTATGCATTGTTTTAAAATGTACCATTCTCAGCCTATCTTGCTTTATGTATTTATACATTGTAAGCCAAAGCTTCTTCTAAAGACTAGGTACCTCCGGTATTCCCAACTCCCTCGTCCAGTAAAAACACACCCCTGATGGAAGACTGAAGTCCCACTCCTGGAGAGTGTTGTATATCTTGGAGACTGGGCGTGGCTGAGAAGCTATACAGAAGAGTGTATTAAGATCTCTTTCCCCGTGGTCAACGGGTGCTACCTGAGAAAAGAAAGAGGTTAGGGCCTTGCTGACTTGTAACCACTTAAATAATTCCTGATGCGTAACTCCTAAAGATCTCGTCAGCTGATCAAAGGGCAGAGGTCTCCCATTCACCCAAAGGTCCAAGACCCTAAGGTGACTTACCTGGGGCCAAAATGTAGTGGACAATGTCACACTCCCAACCTTAATATGTGGGTTACCAAAAATGGGTTGGTCGACCGAATAGTACCATTTTACTGTAAGGTATTTTTGTAGCTGATGAAAGGCCTTTAATGACCATCCCACAGGGTTGCTTTTCAAGGGCTTAGGGATAGCCGACGCAGAAACATATAGCAGAGCCCGCAACGAGCAATTCGCCTCTTCGCCAAATGTTGTTCTATGTCTACCCACAGAGGTAAGTAAGTCAATTGACTGTTCTCTCCACTCCAATAACCCAGCTTGCTTACGTGCTGTGCAGTGTAATATAGGAAAAGGGAGGGAGCGGCTAATCCTCCCTTTAACTTCCGGGCTGTCAATTTAATGTAAGATCTACGAACCCTTTTCCTGTTCCATATAAATAGGTTAAATGCCCTCTGTAAATTGGAAAACCACCCTTTCAAGAGATAGACGCCCATCATACCCAGGGGATATAATAATCTTGGCAATATGTTCATTTTAATAATACTCAGCCTTCCCCAAAGTGAAAAAGAGAGCAGTCGCCACCTATCCATATCCCCCATTATTGTTTTAACTAAACTACCCAGGTTATTCTTGATCATGGAGTTCAGTTCTGTACAGATATTTATTCCTAGGTACATAAGTGACTTTGCCTCCCAACAAAGGCCAAACGACAACAAATTCGACTTCATAACTTTGTTATTTAAGGGAAGGATCTTCGTCTTCACTCGATTTAACTTGTAGTAAGATATTTTAGAGAAGGAATCAATTTCCGCCAAGATAGCTGGGATTGAGGCCTCAGGGTCTTCAAGATGTAGTAATATATCATCTGCATATACCGAATACGTATACCTGGCCTCCCCCACTTGTATACCCTTAATAAGAATATTCCCTGCTAATCTATGCAATAATGGCTCTAAATATAAATTGAATAGTAAAGGGGATAAGGGACATCCTTGCCTCGTGCCCCGCTCCAACTTTATTACCAGGGATAATATCCCATTGCACTTTACCCTGGCAGAAGGAAAGGAGTATAAGATTTGTACCCATCTCTGGAAATCATCAGGCAGGCCAAAGGCGGACAGGGTGGCAAATAGGTAATCCCAAGATACCCTATCGAATGCCTTTTCGGCATCCAATGACATAAGTACTGCTGGGGTATTGGCTTTCCTTGCAATTGTAATGAGATGTAATAATTTCCTCATGTGATCTTGGGGTGACCTCCCGTCATAAATCCCACTTGTTCCCGACTGACAAGATTACCTATAACTTTGGATAACCTATTTGCCAGGACTTTTGCTAGGATTTTAATATCTGTGTTCAATAGGAGATAGGTGGTAACTATCCATACTAAGAGGATCTTTCCCTTGTTTTAGGATTAAAGAGACCATCACTTCTTGGAAGCTAGGATCCAATAATCCATTATCGAACCAATACTGAAAGACCTCTTTTAAAACTGGGGTTATTGACGAATGGCATACCATGTAAAAGTTACTGGGGAACCCGTCTGGTCCGGGAGACCTGTCTAAGGGCATTTGTTGAATGGCCTGCTGGATTTCTAGGATCGAAATTGGAGCACCCAAGAAGGCCGCTTCTCCATCTGTTACTTTTGGTAGATCCATTGAACTAAAGAATAGATTGATGTCATCCACGGTGGGTTTTGTCTTTGGATCTACCGCATATAACACCTGGAAATAAGATCCAAAGGCCTTCACCATTTCCCCTGGGTCCGTACATACCTGCTCACCCTGTCCCTTGTGAATTCCAGCGATAAATTGGGTTGAGTCTAAGTGATGGATATGCATGGCGAGTAACTTACTCGCTCTCTCCCCTGAATCTAAATATTGGAGCCTGGTCCTCAACAGGGCTAGTTCCGCCTTCTGTGACATCAGGCCTGAATATTGGGCCTGCAACTGGTAGAGTCTGCCCAACTTCTCTCAGTTGAGGCACGGGATAGATTGTATTCTATACTCCTAATGGAAGCAAGCAAGGAATCTAATTGTACCTTTTGCATATGCTTCTTTTTGGAGGCCATCTTAATCAATTCCTCCCTCAGGGAGCATTTTAAGGCAGCCCAAATTAGATCCTTTTTAGCCACTGAGCCTTGATTGCCTTCAAGAAAAGCCTTGATAAAATCTACTATGTGCCTCAGAGAAGATTCATCCTTAAGCATCTGGCAATTTAATCTCCATTGCGGAGACCACCTACACCCCACAGTTAGCCAAAATTCCTGACTGACCGGTGCATGGTCAGATATCACTCTGGCAGATATATCTGCCTGTATTACCCCTGACATTGCAAATGAACTAATTAACACATAGTCGATTCGTGAATATGTCTTGTGTGCTGTGGAAAAAAAGGTGTATTGCCGTGCCGTTGGATTGATTACACGCCAAACATCTACCAGGGCGGCCTCACTAATGAGATCCTTCAGCGCTCTTTGTGCTGGTTATAGTCCTCGCCTCTCCCTACCTGATCTATCCAAGTCATTTTGAAGTACTAGATTCCAGTCCCCACCTAATACCATAAGATTCCCAGGATTGGACACAACCATATTCAGTAACCTCATAAAAAAGGCTGGGGAATCGCAATTGGGGCCATATATTGACCCCAGTAATATCGGGTGTGACTCTAGCAAGCCATGTACTATAATGAATCGACCTTCCGGATCCCAAATTTCTTCCACCATTTTAAAAGGAGTGCTCCTTGCTATGAGGATGGCTACCCTCCCCTATTCGTGGATGTCCCTGCCCCAAAACTTGTTCTACCCATGCCCTTCTGAGTCAATGGACGCCACTTTTTTAAGTGCTCTTTGCAGAAAGGCGAGTTGTACTCCCAATTGACGTAGGTGCCTTAATATAATTTGTCTCTAGCCCTATCCTTGGCTCCTTTAATATTCCAGCTGACAAACTTATATAAGTTACTCATGTTGTCCAACCATTAATCTTAAACACAAATGTATAAGAGATATATCAGTGGATTGTAGTGCAGTTCTATTAAAGTGTTTACAGACCCCCTGACTTAAGATATCCTTGAAGAACCCTGACGATGTGCAGCCTTGGATCCCCCCTCTCACTCCATAATTCCCAACCTTCTCCTTCCATCCCACAACACTCCAACCCCTCTGTCCTATTATCACCAAACTAAAACCCCCCTGCCTCAATACCCCAAACATACCCCAGTTCAAATAAACTGCACTCCTATTCACTTTATATCACGTGATTCACTTCTAATCAGCCCAAACTACTCAGCCCTCCCCCCCAGAGCCCCCCTTCCTCGCTAATAAACCATGCATACAACTGTACTTTAACCACAACGCACCAAGTTAGCGGATCTTAACTCTAACAGTTATGTAGCTGCTCACCCCAATAAGTTTGAGCAGACTATTTCCAATGAGGTGTCTTAAATCATCACTTCAAAAGCTTTAATGAACCAGTGCAGAGATCAATAGTCCCCACAGCAACCGCTGATTTAAAAAAAAAAGGAATCATTCGTAATCAGATCCTGTATGCAAGTCTGATGTACATTGCATGACCCAAGCCATAGACTCTATTTGATCAATCCAGGACAGACCCCCGAAAGTCTCCGTTCAGCATCCACCATCTTAACTAAACAGTCTCCTAGTGCCATCACTCATTCGACTAAAGAGGCCGGTGCACCCAGGTTGTACCATCAACCGAGGGAAGGAGCGACTACACCTCGTTTTGTCATCATAAAAAAGTCCTTCCTCGTAGAACACACAGATCCACGCTACCAAACCATGCAAATCGAGTTTACCTTGTACACACAGATACAAGTGACACAGGGCAAGGGGTCATATTCATCTCGGAGTATCAGAGTACATGTAAGCTTATTTCCATGTAAAGATTAACTACTTTGATCAGCTCCAATCCACTCCGGAAGGCTCAATTACAGGCAGCCCTGTTCCATTCTGCATTACCTAAGACCACCAGCAGGGATCCATTATCGCTAAGTGACAAATCGCCACAGAGAGTCAATATTAATATTCCTCTGTTACTTCTCACTGAGAAATCTGTCCACACATCATATATTACCATCTGGACCCTCAGTTTACACTATAGTTTCACAGTTTACAGTGCCCTTGTCAAAGGATAATCCTTCTGCTGATCATTTGTAGAGATCTGGAAAGATGTTCTTCAGCTCCTGTATAGCTTGCACAGGGGACTCAAATGCCAGCCATTTGTCCTCGTGTTTTACCATCAGTATGGCAGGGTACTTAACCCTGAATGGTTTAGAAGCTGCCACTAATTTGGACACAATCGGGTGCAGCTCTTGCCCCCGTACCCTCACCGAGTGAGGCAAGTCCTGAGTGATACGTATCTTCTTACCTTCCCATGTCAGTTCGCTAACATCTCTCACCTTGGAAAACACATGTTGTTTGTCCAGATAGTTCAAAAATTTGAAGATTATTGGTCTGGGTGGCTGGCTCTGGGTTGGTGGCGGGCGCAGCGCCCGGTGGACTCTCTCAATAATGTACTCTCCACCCCCCGGAGGAGCGCCAGCTATTTTGCAACAGAATTTCTGCAAGAAAGTTATTATAGCACTCCCTTCTTCCTTTTCTGGCAATCCGATTATTATCAAGTTATTCCTCCTACTGTGACCTTCTAAATCCTCCAGCTTGTCTTCTAACTTATTCATTCTGCGTTTTGTTTTAGTTAACTCCGTCTCACTCCTCTCATGTTTTCTCTCCAACGATGTGATCCTAGACTCCGAGTCCCCGACCCTTCTAGACAGCGCATCCACTGCCCCTTTAATCTCCTGTAAATCCTCAGAAATTGAAGCGATAGCAGTCTGGAGTGGTTGCATGATCTCCATAAACCTGCTTTCAGACCGAGCAGCTTCTGATGTGGGCATCTTGGGTACGCTAGCGGCCTGCTGCTT
Source organism: Neoceratodus forsteri (assembly GCA_016271365.2). Classification (NCBI taxonomy): domain Eukaryota; kingdom Metazoa; phylum Chordata; order Ceratodontiformes; family Ceratodontidae; genus Neoceratodus; species Neoceratodus forsteri. Next base: position 662,179,255 of record CM028135.1, on the reverse strand, counting down.
AGCCCATTTTGCGGCCTTTTCTTTCTCCGGTGTTCATGGAGGGGAGTACCTCGGGGGCGCCTTCTTCATGTATACTTCCATTAAACCGCCGAGTTCTAGCGTCGGAGGAGAATCCACAGTTGCTCACCCTTATTGGAGCCGTTTTTTGTGTGAAGATACCGCTATATAAAGTCAAAATCAGGAGACTGAGAGCGGAGCTCTGGGAAAAAACCGTCTTCACTCAGGCTGCCATCACGTGACCCCCTCATGAGTTGCTTTTTTATTTACCCAATCAATATCCCCTAGGTTCAGATCACCCATTAATATAATGTCCCCCAGATCTGCTACTGTTACTGTTTCAGACATGATTTCATTTAAAACCTGCTTATCTGAGTTTGGTGCTCTATAACACTGCCCTAAGACAAAGTTTGTATGACCTAATCCTATCCTTACCCATAATGATTCCACTATACTATTATTAACTTTTAATTTTACTAGATATTTCAATTGCATTTAAACCTGAATTTACTAATAAAGCAACACCTTCCCTTTACGATTCTCTCTATCCAAGTGAAATAATGAATAACCTGGAATGGTGGTAGCCCATTCAGAATTATTTGGCCGCCATGTTTCAGCAATACCAATAATATGATTGTCTGCTACCACCATAATGATTAATTCATTGAACTTTGAAATTAAACTTTGTGCATTAAACAATTGAAAGTCCAATTTAACAATATTCTTATTTCTATTCTTTGTTGTTTATCTTTCAAGTTACAATCCCCCCCAACTTTATTAGTTTAAATGTAAGGATTTCACTGAACATTGAAAGTAACTACATAGTTCACTTATGCCATTTCTATTTAGATGCAAACCATCTTTTACAAATAAATCTTTATTATTAACAAAGACTTCCCAACAATCAATAAATTGGATGTTTTCCTTTCTACACCAATTATACATCTAGCATTAATACGTTTTATGTTGTGATTTTTTTTTTCCAGTTTTGCATGTGGAATAGGAAGAACATTTGAAATAAAGACTTTACAATTCTTAGACGCAGCAAACTTTCCAAGTTCAACAATATCAAAGCAGATGTCTTTTTCATGATCATATCCTATATTGTTAGTCCCTACATGAAAAATAACGTTTGAAGGTTGTGTGATCAGTTCTTCAATCATTCCAATTATATCTTTTATTTTTGCTCCTGGAAAACAATATACTTTCAGGTTGCTATTATGAAACATGGTACTAGCATGTTTTATAATGGAATCCACAATAACAAAGTAGGTAAAGTTGTGTCAAAAACCTCATCAGTAACACTAGCATTACTGTTAATACCAGTAGGGGGTGGAAGCAATGCACTAAATCTATTTCTAATTTCTATTCCAGATAACTGACCTACTTTGGAATACCAACTGCTCTTCTACCTTTTTTAAATTTTTTCATTTTTTTATTTTGAGGTATTTCCACCCAACCATCTTCAAGTTCTATGTTACCATCTCTAGGACGTTTATTGGATGAAGTAGCTGGGTAAACATCTTGCTGAATCTGATCACATAGTATTGGAACTGGATTATTTTCTAATTCATTTGAGGGGGTTGTAAAGGTATATTTACTAAGGAATGTACATTGTATATGCATTTTTGTTCAGTTTGGGGAATATCTCCTTTGTTCGATTCAGGTGATTGGAGTTCACGCACCATATTATCTTCAAAACATTCAAGAGCTCTTAATTTGTTAATTGCATTCAATTCTGATGATAGCCTTGTAATTTCATTTTTCAATGAGTTTAGATCAAGACAATTAGGACATGCTAATGCAAGACAACACCCATTATTGTTAGGCATAATGCTAAGTACATGTTTGCAGTGTGCACAGATACCTAGCATGTGACCTGTGTGTAACATGTATGATAGAGTATTCTCCATGGTAATATCTAATGTCTTTTATTCTATATATCACTGATTATCACAATAAAGTCCATAGGGAACCTACCAGTTAATATGTAATCTCTATAGCCAGGCCCTAGTTCTGCTGTTCCCATTGGACATGCCTGACATGTGAGCATCTTAAATTGGTATCGGGACCCAGAAGTAACAGCACATGACCGATGTCCGGTATCCCATACCTAGCAACCAAACACTACCTGCAGCTGTTTTTAATATTGCCCCCCTCTAATCTCCTGAGGGTTTTTCCTGTCCACAACCCTGATAAGGGCTGCCAATGAGCAGTGTTTAAAGTTTGAAGATAATAAAAATAAATCCCCTTCTGTGACCACAAAGTTTGTATGGGACCGGAGCCTGCCTCCCTGCTTTTGGCTGATGCACAGGTCAGTCCCCACTCATGGGTAGCACAGAGAGTAGTTTGTAAATTAAAATAGTGCAGGATCTAGTCAGAATTTAGGCAACTAGATGTGCAGCAAGCACCATTTTTATCAATACAGCATGCATTTGGGATTGACCATTTATTAACCAGGTTTTACCATATTTTCAAATTTATTGTTAAACCAAATGTCTTCTTGGCCCAGGTGTGGTTACCTCCATGCCTCTTCACACATTCTTGTAGTTTCTGGGTTCAGGTGTCCCACCTGATTCCCAGCCCTGTCCTCCCCTGGGGTGACTACCCCATGAATGGTCCCTCCCCTGCCCAGCCATACCTCCTTCCAGCTAGGCCCTCATTTTTTCCACTAGCCCATAGGTGACCTACCAGGAGCCTTCTGGGCTTCCCCATCAAAAACTAGCAAAACAACCCCCAAACCTCTCCAACACTCAATAATCTCCCTTGCCACCCCATTCCAGACTGAATTGCCCAAGGTGGACAAGTGAACCCTGTCTAACCTGTACATCTCTGGGGTGTCATATGTGATCAATTCATGCCTGATGTACAGTCTGCCACCATTCAGTAACCACTGTGCTATTTTTTTATTCAACTTTTCTGAGTCTGTTCTATTACCAGGGTGTTCCTGGCTTGTGTCTGGCATTTCCTGGGTATGATCTCAGACCATACAGTTTTTACTTGAGGCCACCTTGACTGCACCACTGCCAAGTCCTTAAAGATGTGATGTGCTAAAACCGTCCAGGGCCTGTTGCCCAGGACATTCCCCCCAGCATGGATAACTCTCAGATCTGGTGCTGGCCATAATCTGCTCCTTTCCTCCAGCAGTTGCAACTTGTTTCTCCATCATAAACCCCTGTGCCCTGCCACATGATCTGAGTCTGGTTGGGGTCCTGCCCCAGCTGCAGACCCCTTGCCATATCTTTTGCCCAATGTTCTGCCCAATGTACGTAGGAATTGCCCATGATCCAAACCACCCACTGCCATCCATCCCCTGCAACAACAGAAAAAACTCATTATTAATAACATTTTCTGACATATCTTTTATAGGCCTAGGAGAACCATCTGCTGACCTGTTGCACTGCCTCTGGCATGCCCCCCTGGAGTGCCACCTCCAAGGCTGATCTAATACAGAAAGAGTGCAACACAAACCTGCTTGGGTCCTCACTGATGAAACCCATGCCTTTGTTTAGGACCCCTGTGACCTGGCTTGAGGTGGCAGGTGCACCATTGCCATATCTGAAAAAACACCCAAGTCCCAAGGCTTGCTGTCTGCATAAGCCCCCACAGCTGCCAGCATTTACTCTTCTGAATGGGCAGACCACTTCAGCTGTATCTGCAGCCCCTTCATGGCTGGGTCCATTTTGGATCTCCTTAACCAAACTGTGATCCCCTCCACTGTCCAAGAAATGTCATAATCTTGGATGCCCCCCCTTTGTCCCTCCCATCCTATAGCTATCACCTCGCTTACTTGGAATGCCCTCACATGCATGACCCAAAAAATTGCCATGGACAGCCTTGCTTCATATGCTGAAGTGCACACATTCTACAGACTGGCCACCAGTTTCTGAAGGAGCTCTTCACAAACTGTCCGATGCCTGTCTGACCACCGGCTCTGTAACTGGACCCAACCCTGCTGCATGCACCGGATGGCTGGGGCCTTAGTTGGGTCCCCATCCCCTTAGCTGGCACACCATGCCAATGCCAGCTAAGTGCAGCCCCATGGTGGATGCAGCCATCCTCGCCTCCCATTTCACTGCCATGTACCTGATGACCTGTGATTTGGAATCTGGGCTACTTACCTTTAGCCGTCCCCACTCACAAAACTCCTGGAAACACCTCCACACAATGTCATAGGCCCTTAGCAGGTTGGGAGCCCAGGTGCCCCAAAAGAGAAGTTGGGCTTGCTACATCCAATCTCCCACAGGGATGGTAGCACCTACATCCTGAGAGCGGCCACGATCAGGGCCATGGGACAAAACCTGTGCAGCTGAAAATGTGTGAGGCTATCAGCAATGCCATTCTTAGCACCCACCACATGCTTCACTTTAAATGACAAATTTAGCTTCAGTCCTTCCCATACCATCATTTGTGCCACCCTCAGAATCATATCAGAAGATGCAGACTGTTTATTTATCACAGAGACCACTGTCATATTGTCACACTGAAATACAATCTTCTTGTCCTAGAGTGAATCCCTCCATGCTACCATGGCCACCCAGATGGGGAATGCCTCCAAAAAAGTAATGTCCTTTGTGAGGCCTAGCTCTACCCAGTGCCTTGGCTACTGCTCCGATACCCACTCCCCCCTTGAAATATGCACTCATGCCCACTCCCCCGTTGCATCTGTGAACAGCTCTATTTCTGTATTCAATTCCCACTGGTCTTGCCAAAATGTCACCCCATTGTATCCCCCCAGGAACACCTCCCATGCACTGAGGTCCTCCCTCCCTAACACCCTTGCTGGTCTCCACCCAATGGTTTGGCAGCTTGGCCTTACCAGAGGCCCTTGCTAATCTCCAAGTGAATACTCTGCCTGAAGCAACAACCCTGCAAGTGAAATTCATATGCCCCAAAACCTGCTGTACTAGTCTGAGTTGTACCCTATGCTTACCTTTCAATGACTGAAACAGCTCCCACAGCCTCTCCACATTGGTCTGAGGAAGTCTGAATCATTGCCTCTCCAAATTCAACTCTATGCCTAAAAATTCCAATCTCCTGCTGGGGCCATTAGTCTTATCACCGGCTAGGAATACTTCTATCCCTATGCACACTGCTTGGAACTCACATAACATAGCCAAGGTGGCCACCTTCCCTTCCCCTATAAACAAAAAGTAATCTATGTAGTGGACCACTGACCTCCGGCCATGACTCCGTCCGTGGGCATTGCCTTGTCAGCTGGAACTGGAAACCCAACAGCTCACAGTCCATTCAGAAAGCCTCTTCGATATCTGTCTTAGCCAACCACACCCTTTACCTGGCCTTTATAAGCTTGACTGCCTTGTCCAGGGTGGCATATGACACTAAGCTTCACTCTGGGTCAACTGCATCATTCACTAAATCCCCATCTGAGTAAAAAAGGTGGTGTATAAGCTTGTATTTCCCTGGAGATGTTTTGGGGACAAAACTCAGTGGGGGATACCCTGAAACAGGCTAACTGAGAGTCCTTAAATGGACTTTCTATCCACCCCACTGCCATTTCCTTCTTAATCTTTCTTTGTACTATGTCTTCTTTACCTCTGATGGAGCCCAGGTTCTGTCTGACATGCTTTTCCTAATCCCCATGAAATATTAGTTAAAACCCACTGAAAACCCTTTCCATAGCATATTCCCCCCCAAATCCAGGTAGTCCCGAGTCCAAGTCACAACCTTCTCCAGGTGAATAGGTGACTGGGCCATGGGTGATTCGGCTGGCCTCCACCCCATTTTCCAGGCTGACCCATCTATTTTCCATCCCAGTCAGACCAGGACTGACTAAAATGATTCCCATTACAACTGTTGTTGCTTTTTCATAGATGTGAGAACCTAGCGCCTCAGCCGAGGTGCTAGTTCTCACATCTGGCAAAAATAAAGCACAAAAGTTGGTTGTACTGGAATTGTCATTTTCCTGTGATCCTTGAGCGCTACATTTTGGAGAGATATTGGAGTTTTTAAAGATATTCCTTAGTAGCAAACTCCTCTTAAGTGTGAGTGCAGGAATTTTGCCTTTTGGAACTTTTTACCTCCATACCCCCCATGTTGGATTTCCACCTGAAATTGCTTTGACCATTCTGTCCCCCTCCCACCACCACCTTGCCTGGAACAGCTGGGCTGGCCATGAGGCAGAGAGGGTTGATGCTCACCAAGTATCCTGCACCTGGTGGCTGGATGCAGACCCCCAAATCCAAAGCAGGCATGCTTGAACTTGCAGCTAGTCCATGTGCAGTTTGCCTTGTTGTATGCTCAGCAGGTCTTGGTGCTGCTAAAGGCTGTACTTTTCCTCCCTCCTCCCATTCCACCCGGTGCTAACAGCATTCTCATCCACAGCTCAGACAAAGTGATGTGGAATTGCATGTCACCATGTGATACTACTCACTGTCAGAACTTCTCATCATAAATGATCCACCCATACCTGATCTTAACCATGTAAGCATGATTATGGCCAAGTATGTTAACAATGGGATGGCCAGCTCAGGCTTCTCTTGCAACATGATGACACTGAAGTGTGTGAGACCCTCCATCTATGCTTCAGAAGTTTATCCTCACTTGTTTTGACCACAATTGGTAATGCCACCACCATCTCTAAGTTCCCCGCTGACTTCTTCTGCTCGTATTTCTTGGCTGTGTCTTTGTCAACCAGAACAAACATGTCTACAAACTCTCCCTTCCATATTTTCTCCTTAAGGGCCTGGGATTAGAGATGCAGTGAATTTAAATTCCGGCGGCGCAGTGAACGTGAAGTGGGCACTTTGCATTGCCACTTTGCTACATGGAGTGGGCAATGCAAAGTGCTCACTCCACCTTGTCATTACCACTTCATGTTAAGGTGGAATGGCAGTGCGAAGTAAGGTGAAGTCATTTTTTTTAATGGAATTTGCTTTCCTCATTATGATTCTAAGTGATCCACTTGGTGTTTCAGATTTGGCAGCCCCCCCACACATCACATGGCTTACAGTACTGTAAGTCACATGCTCTTTAGCTAGGCAGGAAGAAAGTGAGTCATACAAGCAGACACTTTTACTTTCTCCTGTGCAGATGGAGAGAGAGTAATGTGTTTTGTGACTGCTGATACTTTTAGATCAGAGTGAGGAGGAGATTTAAACTTTGATTTAGACCCAACAGCTTTTTTAAAAGTAACATTTTTTCTTTTCTGTACTCTTATTTTACCTAATTTGTTCTTTCTGTAAATTTTATTTTTCTTACCTTTATAAGTAGTTAGTTGTTTGTCTGTGTCTGTGTGACTATGTGTGTGCATTGTGTGACAGTGTGAGTAGTGATTGCTCTCAGACTAAATGAGCTCAGTAGGAGAGATGGACCAGGTTGAGGGAATGTCTGGGGTGGGGGCAGCTCTGGGAGAGTGTGGTAGTGGTAAGCGTTGTACCATTTGTATGTGTAAAGGACATGGGTGCCCATTCCTGTTGGACCACTCAAAACTTGTGAGTGCCCCCCCAGAAGCAAGACCAGCACTGCCTCCTGTCCTGACTCTGAAACAGTTAAACCACCACCACCACCAAGTCTAGCACCAGGTTCTCTGGAGCAGGATGTGCCTGTTCTCCCGGGTCCAGGTGTGGATCCCATCCCTGTTCAGCTCCATAACCAGCCAGCTGCCAGTTCATCTGGCCATTCCCTGCCTGCGCCTGGTTCTCCCAGGGCCTCTGTTGTTTGGCAGTTTTTTGACTGTGTCGGGGGGGACAGCAGTGTGGTCAAGTGCCACCTATGTGAGGTACAGGTGCACCGTGGCCACCGGAGGACTCACCTGGGGACTGGGGGCCAGCACATTCATATGCTAAATCACCAGCAGTTGGAATGGCAGGTTGTCACAGAACAGACCATGCTTGTACCTGCTGACCATTCTGTGGCATAGGGTGCAGCTGTGCATTGTGGCATCTCTTAGAAGAGGAGTGCCACAGCAGCACCTGCTGCTCCAACAGCACCCCCACCCCCACTACCACCACCAGCAGGTCAGCCTGTAGAATGTGTGTATCCCAGAGAACTGCATGCAACACATGCTGACTTGGCAGTTCTCTGGAGCACTGTCAAAGAGAACAACAAGAGGGTGAGTGCTGTGGAGCGGCAGCTAGATCACATAGAGGGTCACCAGTTGCAAATTATGTCCATGCTGGAACTGCTGCTTGATCACCATGGGATCCCACATTAGTTTTTTTTTCCTCACACCATGTGCCCCCCCACACCTTCCTTGCTGTGTTATAAAATGTATTCCTCCACCACCCCGACCCTTGTATGTAATTATGCCCTTTTCTTGTTGTTTTTCGTATGCGTGACACTTTGTATTCTGAGCAGTGCAAGTATACTGTGCTAAACTGCATGTTTGCAGTCAGTCTTCTTTCCAGTCTGTGTATGAACTGCAGACACTGTTCAACTCCCTGACTTAAAAACAAACATTAACGAGTAAAATGGTAGGGTGGTGAAACATGGAGAGATACTACAAAATGGGCTTACAATACATCCAAGTAACTATTAAAAAAATGTATGTTGTGATTCATAACGTGAATGATCGTGAATCATGATTTATGACTGCATTTGTGACCGTGATGATGAAGAACATGATTTGTAGCATGAGTGACTCATGATGATGGTCCTGACTTAAAAACGCATATTAATGAGTACAATGTTCATGCAGAATTAAGCACCACACCGGTCCAGTACTCTGAAGACAAGTCAAAGAAACAACTGTGACTTAAGTTACAGATGGAGATTGGGCCCGGAAGAGATGCAAGTGCACAAACAGATTAAGATTGCACTGTGCACTGAAGAGATACAGACACAAAGGCACAACACCTAACCAGTGCTCACCATCAGAAATTCAAATCTGGAAAAGAATACCTTTGCTGGTTGGGGCAGGCCACGGGGGGGCGGCAGTGTACTGTAGTGCTGCAGTAACAGTCACTAGTACTAGTACCAGTAAAGATACCACAAAGAAGTCCAAAAATCACACAGCTGCAGTCGATAGCAGCTTCACATTGCTGAAATAATTATGTGACACAATAAAAGGTGTCTGATTTGATGACACATGTCACACACATACTCACTCACACAGTAAGTAATGCATAGCAAATTGAAAACTTCAGTAATATTACCACATATTTTAAACAAACTAAAATTATGCATTGCTGCACCACAATTATCAGCAAAAAAATGGCAAGAAATATTGAAAATATTACTGTGTGTACATTAACACAGTTATACAAGAAAATTATCACCAAAACAGAAAGCACTGTCTTTTTCTCTAAGTTAATCTACCTACACCACAGTTACGCCCCTTCCCCAAAGCACACTTCCACTGTCTCTCAGTACACAGACTGAATGTTGTACATTAACATTCAAAATCCATACACAATCAATAAACACTCGATGATATGAGCACAGAAGGGTTTCCTATAATCAATGAACTAAAGTTTCAGCAAAGAAAATGACTCAAAAATGCTTTTTTAATAGTTTTTGAAGGTTTGAATTGCAGAGTGCTCTCAGAGCAGATTGTCTCCTACAGCTTCCTACACAAACTACCCCAAACTGAGGCTGTGCAGAACAATCTAGAGCCCATGTGATCTGAAATCCCATGAATCACTGCAAAATTTACCTTTGGAGCTTAAAAACAAGGCAAAGTGAGGCGAAGTGGAAGGTGGAGTAACGCGAAGTCATTGTTTTCAATGGACTTCGCATTACTCATTATAACGCGGAGTACTCCACTTTGTGTTGCTGAGCAGTCCACGAATTCTCCTTCACTCCATGAATCACTTAGCAGAGCGAATTGGAGCCACTTCGACCATCACTACCTGGGATATGTGGTTCCCCAGAGTCATGACTGGAGGCCACCCGAAACAAGTCTTATTCGATCACTCCCCCACCTGAGCCTTGCTCCATCTTCTCTGCCTTCTTTTCATTGGACAGCTACTTCCAAACTTTATCTACCTCATCCCACCATTTTTTGCCTTGCTTCTCCATTACTCCAGCAAGGTAATCCCTCAAACTGTCCTGGGCTTACAGGTCCACTGTCTCATCCTTACCCATGTCAGGCTAAGGCTCACCCTCTTCACCTAGGTTGCTCCTGGTGGGTCTCTTCTTGGGGTGCTCCTTCTGGGGAGGTGGAACTTTCCATTTGTCAGTCTTCCTCTCTTTATCTTCCTCTGTCCTGAATTCCTGGATAATTGCCTGCACCTGCTCCAACAGCTCCACAGCCTTCTGCACCAGCATATCACTGGTCTTCTGTTTGGTGACCTTTTTGTGTGCCATCCTGTAACTAATAAATTAACCGGTGAGCCTGCATTCTTGTTCCATTTGTTTTTTTTTTTGTTTTTTTTGTTGCCCCCTGCTATTGCCCCCTGTGGCCCCAGCTCCACCTCAGTAATAAGGTGGATGGGGCACCAGGAGCACCCCAACAAAGTCTTGGTCCTCAGGAGCCATCAGTGTCTGGGGGGCAAGGACAGGCACCTATCACCAATGATGTCCATCCTCATACAGCCAGTTCCATAGGAGCTTTGGATCTCAGCTGCTGGCAGGGAGTATGGGGCCTACAGTAGCAGGAGGCCCCCCAATGTAAATTAAACAAAACCATGCCTGATTAAAGCACATGCCATGCCATAGCAAAACATCTGCTGTACATGACTGGACAACTGCACAATGCGGATGCCAGCTGGTGACCTGGAGAACACAGCCCTGTATCAGGAGGTCTAAACCTCACTCTCAGGTTCCTGACAATATTAGGAATGCAAGAAATCACAGAAGCATTGCATAAGAGTAATAAACGTGTTTATTACTACAAAAGGGATAAATCACATTTGCCCTAAGCAGTTCTTACTAATATGAACTGGGAGCCAATGCTAAGTGTTTCCTGTACCTTGAGGTTTCTTCGTGTCTCTTGGGATCTCCGAGGTATAAGACTCACTGTCTCACATTATATACCTATGATAATTACTATGGTTAATGTAAGATAGATGCATTTCTAGTTAGAGAGATGAGCGCTATTGGTTAACTTAGAGATGGCTCCACAGTCCAAGATAGCATTACACAATTTTGTAGTAGTCATTACTTTGTGAAACAAAAGAGTACAGTTCTTACACAAATCAGTGTAGTAGTACAAATCACTGAAATTTGGCAATGCCGACTTACATATCATAATCATTACAAGGACACAGATTTCCTAACATCTTATGAGTGAGAAATACATTAAAAAGTATATGTATTAGAAAGCAAAGTGTATAACAATAATATGCATACATATCCTGACATCTAGGTTAATAGGTCCCTGACAGAAGGGAAGTTATCTGCTCTGTGGAAGGTTGGACTAGTGACCCCAATCCCAAAAGTTGGGCAGCATGGAAATATGGAAGACTTTAGGCCCATCTCTATTCTAAGCACCTTAAACAAGCTGCTGGAGAAGGTGGTCTACCAATAGGTATGCCACTATCTGGAACTGCACAACCTGCAGGCCTAATAGCAGCATGGTTTTAGAAAAAAACATGGGACCGATACAGCCCTAATAAGATTCACCACTGATGTGTATGAAGCCTTGGACCAGAACAAAATGCTTGGTGCGGTCTTCATTTACCTCACCAAGGCTTTTGACCTGGTTGACCACCAGCTACTCCTGGAACAGCTTAGGGGGCTGTGTCTAGACACAACAGCCCTGCAATAGTTCACAGACTACCTCAGCGGCAGGACTCAAATGGTCGTGTGGAAAGACGCCACATCGGATGAGCACCCACTACCCGCAGGTGTCCCACAGGGGTCAATCTTAGGCCCCTGCTATTCTCCCTGTTCACATACAACCTCCCTCACCATTGCAGAGGGGTGAAAATCAGGCTCTATGCTGATGATGCAGTGCTATATAGGACAGGAGAGGACACAGGGTCCCTAAACCGGGAGCTGAGCCAGGACCTTGCAGCCTTTGAATCCTAGTGTTAGATTAACAGGATGGTCCTGAATAGCAAAAAGATGAAAGCCATGCTCTTTGGCCCAAAGAGACTGAGAAAATGGAGATCCAACCACCTATCACCCTCCACCAGGGATGGAGTAGGGATAGAAGTTGTAGACAGCATGCAATAAATGGGAATGTACAATGACCAGGAGATCTCTTTCAGGAAACACATCAACCACCTCACAAAGGTGGTAAACCAAAAACTGGGCTTCATCTATAGACTAAACCCCTTTCTAACCAAAGAAACCAGGAAGGCAGTAGGGAATGGGACTGTTCTCCCCACCCTTTTCTATGGATCAACTCTGCTCCAGTCACTGAGAGCTACGGAAAGACAGCCACTGAGCTCACTCTACCACAGGGTCAGCCATTTCACCACCAGGGTGGACAGAATGGAACACTACTGCAAGGTTCTCCAGGCTGTGAAATGGCCATCCTTGGAGGCTAGACTAGCATATCCCTTCCTGTGCATGGCCTATAAGCTACAGCAACCTGGGGCCCTTCTCAAGCTGTGAGACCTGCTCATTCCTAAGACTACGAGATGAGAGCTCAGATCCACCAATTGGACACTTCTAGAAATCCCCAGAGCTAGATCATCCCTGGGTCAATGGTCACTTAAGGTAGCCTTCCCCAAACTCTGGAACAAGTTCCCGAGAGAGATACAAGACAGCCCCACCACCAAGGGTTTAAAGAAAGGGCTAAAAGCACACCTAGGGAAGGGGCCTCAGTGCCAATGCCTCTTTAGGGTCCTGCCAGGGGACCAAATGCAGGGTGAGTCCCCTGAAAAAAAACAGTAGGACACGGATGGTTGGGTCCATTCAGTCTGTGGGTAGAACTGTCCCTCACACTTATATAGGTTTTACAACTGTCAATTGTCTATACCTAACAAAAGTCTAGAGCATTGGTTGTATCAGTTTCTGTACTGTAATGTTTGTTCATGCGTTCTGTGTAAAGCCTTGCTGTACTGTACATATTCATTTGCATTGGTTTTTCCCTCCATCTAGGTACATGTAAGTAAACTCAGGTTGCCCCTGAAAAAGGGACCGTAAGGTTCCAGTGGGCATACCCGGTTACCAAAGTTTAAATAAATAAATGTAAATAAATCTACTCTTGTACGGTAGATGCCCTTAACCCTACATTTTAGTATAACATATGCCTAAGCACTAGCTGTCTATGGTGTGCCTCTGAGGGTACTAATAAAGATGCAGGGACCTTGTGTAACATTCCCCTCCTTGTTGCCTCCAAGGGCAACACAGGCAAAAATATGGAAAGGTCAGGGAGCAGGGGCCGTTAACAAACCCAATGCGTGAACCTTGTAAAGAAACTGCAACTGCTCACGGTGTTGGTGCAGTGTGCGCTGCAGGCAGCATAGCATAATAACCAAGACAAATATCAAGAATGCTTGTATAATAACAAAATATTTAAAGGTAATCTCCAACAATGTGTTAGTTAGTGCATCATTCATATCACCATTATTAATTAATGAAAGGATAGCTTCATTAGCCTTAATGATAATATTGCTGATGTGGATGAAGTGTGTGTCTTCCCTCTCTAAAAATGATTTTAATCTAAGTGACAGTGGATCTATGTGTACATTAAAATATGGTAGATACTCAGAAAGGGTGATCAGATAATCAGGGTTACCATCAATGATGTCTGCATCCATAAAGGGGATGGGGGTGATAACAGTATGTCCAATGGCAGCTTTCTGATGCAGAACAAAGCAGAAGTTGGGGGAATCAATAACATGTTTGTGAGCTGTAAGTATAAGTTCTGTAGTTAGTAACTACTCAGTACTAGCCATCTGAATTGTATTGCATTTTAACCGTAGGTAATCACCACTTTTGCACCTGTACCGGGTAGGTGTAGGTTGTCTTGGAAATCCGTGTTGACAGGTGATGAACCTCCTCTCGATAAGACTGGTAAAGTTTGTCTGGAGCCAATGTTGAGTCTGAAAAGGCTGTGTCATTCGTGCTGATATCATCGTCCATGGAAAAGGACCAATCAATACTGTTGCGAGAATAACCACATACAGGTTTAATAACATCAAATACATCACATCGGCACAAGTAGATATATTGTTTCTTTGCACAGCAATCTGTGTGTGGAGCGACCCAGGCATCCAGGAAAGGATGGAAGACCAATAGAGGAGGCAAGTTCAGGTGTTCTCTGTAGATGTCTTCATCAAGGTGGCCAATCGAGTGTACAGAAGCCAGCTTGTTGAACAAAGTTGTAGTGAGATCAAAACATGGCAGAGAGACAGTAAAAGAAACAAACATTGTATCTTTGATAGAACATTTCTTAGAAGTAAAACAGGGACCAGTGTTAGGGTGTCTGGTCACAAAACCCAAATTGCTAGCTGTAGAAAGAGGAATAGTTCAAGATTGTTGCATACACATAGCAATACAGTCAAGAGTTTTACAATGTGGACAATACTGTTTAGAAATACATCTGTCATGTATGATATCAGGTATTCTTTCAGATTCTAGATCACGGAAGAGATTATTGATGGCAGTGATATTGTTGGAGCCATAGGCTGAGCATAAAATCTCGTGAGCAATATTGTTTATCTGCTTCTTTGTTGTTCTGTACAATGAGTGTGTTAATCTTATCTTTAGAATCTGTAAATGCCTTAGCAATATCATGCATATTATAAACAGTGTATCTTTCTTCCTGACTAAGGCCATCCACATCATGCAATAATGGGGGCAGTATATTATTTACCAAACTGGTTTGAAATTTGGCTGAATAAGATTAGATAGCAGCAATGTCTGCTTTATTCCAGATAAACATAGCTGTACCAAAGATACCTGTGACAGTGCCTGTTGCACTAGTGACATCAGAACTGCCAACTTCATGTATATTACGCTTATGACTTTGATCATCAGGATTGTTTTTTTTTCCTTAAGTTGCCTCTATGCTCAGTGGTATGTACCCCAGCAATAGGGTCTTGAGTACAAATATGAAATGCTGCTAAACTATCAAGCAATAATGAACTGTAAAATGCTGAAGTGTTAGTGTTGTGACACATACTAAATTCTTTCATATTCCAATAAGTTAAACAAAACAGGCATATGCATAAATTGCAAATTGTTAATCAGTGTACCAGGTAGAGCAGTGGCTGTTAGACCACTGTAGGGACTAGGGGTGTGCTTTGGGCATTCCAAAAGCTGTTTGTCAGTGGGTGGAAACACAGACAGAGACATAGCAGCAGAGGTCATGTTGTATACAGCACAAAATTTTCGAGCAGAGTCCTTAGACAAAGAATTACAGTATTTATTTATTTATTTAGTCAGTCATTAGGAATTAGATACATAGATACATAGACAGTGTTGGCAGATAAGGGCCTATGGCCCACCCAGTCTGCCCATTTGAGCTTGTAAGTTCAGTTTGTTTTCCTAGAAGTCTGTTGCCCCTTATCCCTGATCTCCAGAATTCCGATATGTCTATCCCATGCATTCTTAAATCCCGTGATTGTTTCAGCCACCACCACTTCCTCTGGCAGGTGTTCCACTTGTCCACCACCTGTTCTGTGAAGAAATTCTTTCTCATGTTTCCTCTGAATCATCCTCCTCCAACTTCATCCCATGCCTCTAGTCCTGGAACATCTTTTCACTTAAAAATAGTGTTTTCCTGCACGCTGTTCCTCCCTGTAAGATACTTGTATGTCTCTATCATATCCCCTCTCTCCCTCCTCTCCTCCAGGGAGTACATGTTCAGTTCCTTCAACCTGTCTTCATAGGACTTGTGATGCAATCCATGCACCATCTTTGTTGCCCTCCTTTGAACCTTCTCTACCCTGTTTATGTCCTTACGTAGGTATGGTCTCCAGAACTGTACACTGTACTCCAGGTGGGGCCTCACTAGTGTCTTGTATAGTGGAATTATGACCTCCCTTTTCCTGCTGGTGATGCCCCTGCCTATACATCCCAGCATTCTATTTGCTTTACCTGCTGCCTTGTCACACTGTTTCCTACCTTGAGGTCATCAGAGATGACAACCCCAAGATCCCTTTCCTGCTTGGTGCATGCTATATCCTCACCCCCAACTGATACATTGTGCCAGGGTTTTTGTGCCCATATGCATTATCTTGCACTTTTTGCATTGAATTTCAACTGCCAAACCCCTGACCATTCTTCAAGTTTCTGCAGGTCACTTCTCATTCTGTCTACACCCTCTGGTGTGTCTACTCTGTTACAGAGCTTTGTGTCATCAGTGAACAGTGAAATTCTGCCTTCTAGGTCCTGCGAATGTCACTGATGAAGATGTTGAATAGGACTGGTCCCAGCACTGATCCCTGTGGTACCCCACTGGTCACTCTTCCCTCTGTGGAGTGACAGCCATTTACCACCGCCTCTCTGTGTCCTGCCACCCAGCCAGTTACCTACCCACCACACTACTGTCCTGCCCACACCCATATTCCCCAGTTCGTGTAATAGTCTTCTATGTGGCACAGTGTCAAAGGCCTTGCTGAAGTCCAGATAGGCCATGTCCACTGCCCTCCCTGATCCACCTCCTAGTCACCCAGTCAAAAATTCAATGAGGTTGGTCTGACATGACCTCCCGTGAAACCATGCTGTCTTGGGTCCTGTAGTCCATTGACAACCAGATGTTCCACCAATCTCTCCTTCAGTAGTGTTTACATGATCTTCCCCACTACTGAGGTGAGGCTGACTGGTCTGTAGTTCCCTGCTTCCTCTTTGTTCCCACTTTTGTATAAGGGGACTACATCTGCTGTCCTCCAGTCTTTGGGTACTTCCTGTTTCCAGTGATCGGCTAAACAGGATAGCCAGAGGTTCAGCCACCACCTCTTAGTTCTTTAATGACCCTGAAAACTCATCTGGCACCATTGCTTTATCAACTCTTATTACTTCCAGTTCCTTCAGGACCTTTTTTGTGTAAAGGGACTTGTGTCCATTTCTGCACTATTCTCACCCTTGTACTCCCTTCAGACCCATTACCCTCCTCTTTCTCAGTAAAGACTGAGCAGAAATACCTGTTCAATATGTCAGCTTTACTGTTGTCATCCTCCATGTGGCCCCATCCTCCCCTTCAGTCTCACTATCCCTCCTGTGTCTTTTCTTTTTTCACTTATGTATCTGTAGAAGGTTTTGTCCCTCTACCCACTGATTTTGCAATGTGTTCTTCTGTTTGAGCTTTGGCTTCCTTACTGACCTGCCTGCCTCCCTTTGCTTCTCCTGGTACTTCTCCTATCCTCTTCTGCCTGTGTCTTTTGTATTGCCTGAATGCAATCTTTTTGGCTTCTTTCTTTGCTACCTCTTTGAAAACCATAATGGTCTCCTCTTCCTTTTCTCTTGCTAACCTGCTTAATGCATAATTCTGTTGTTCTTGTAATCCCCATTTTAAATACTGCCCACTGTTCCTCAACCCCTGATTCCTGTCCCATTCCCTTAATGCCTCTTTCAAGTATCTCCCCATTTTCCCAAAGTCTGCCCCCTAAAATCCAGGATACATGTTTTTGTGTGGTTTGGTTCTGCTCTTTCTGTGATTTCAAACCACAATGACTGGTGGTCACTGTTTCCCAGGTGCTCCCCCACTGTTACCCCCATCACACTGTCCCTGTTTGTGAGCACAAGGTCCAGTATTGCCTTCTGCTGAGTTGGTTCCATGACCAGTTGCTTGAGGAAGGCACCCTGAAGGGATGTTAAAGGGAATTACAACCTTTTGAATCACTGACTCATTTACAAAGGCTCCACATCAGCATAGTCATATATTCAGAGGTAGTACATTAGTGGAACATCACATTTCAAGTATTTACATACAATAGCCAAGATGGCTGAAAATCTATACATGTAGTAGCTAGGGTATTGATATTATTACAGTGGAACAATTATAGAGCAAGTGTAGCTTCTAGGGCACTGTCATAAATTAGGAACAGTTATCAATACATTAGTGAGACAACACAGTTTAGGCAAAGTAATAGCCTGGGTGACTGTTGACCTATACATTTAGTAGCTAGGGTAAGTGGTATTGGTTCAGGAGATTTAGTTGCAGTGTGGGTGCAGCCTCTAGGGCATTGTCATATAACAGAGACAGAGATCAGCAGCAAAGATGTCCTATACAGTTAGTCCTACACAATTGACAATCCACTTCTTATGCATATTTGTTGACCTGTATCTTGGACTGTTGCTGGGCCTTGCCCATGCAATTGGCAGCATACAAGTGTGTGTGTATTAGGTCTTTTCTGAGTTTTTCCACATATTGGTCTACAGACACACAGATCGCAGTGGGGGTATGCAGGTCAAATAACAGGTGTTCAGGTAATCTTATCTGTCTTCCAGTCATCACTTCAAAGGGTGTCAACTGGGTGGTGGCTGAGGGTGTGCTCTTGAATGCCATAAGAAGTAACAGCAACAGGGAATCCCAAGTTTTGGGATTATTCTTAATGAATTTAGAAAGCATTTGCTTAATCCATCTGTTGGCTCTTTCTACTTGACCTGAAGATTGAGTATGGTAAGGTATGTGGAACTTCCATTGAACTCCAAGGAGCTCAAGGGATTCTTTCATCAATGCATCTGTAAAACTGGTTGCTTTGTCAGAGTCTACCTAAAGAGGTAGGCCCCACCTGGAGAAAATTTGTTCCACCAGGATTTTGGCAGTGGTTTTAGCCGTGCATGTCTTAGTGGGGAAAGCTTCGACCCACTTAGAGAAGAGATCAGTTACCACTAGAGCATACTTGTTTCTGCTAGTATTGGTCACGGGACCAACAAAATCAAGATGTATGGCATGCCAAGGGCCAGAATGCCTTTGTGGTAGAAGTTTAGCATTTCGCTTGGTGGGGATGGGATTGTTTTATGCACAAACAAGACAATTGTCTATGTACTGTTTAACATCTTTGGTGACACCAGGTGGTGGTCTTGAGCCTCTGGAGGGTGTTTTCCACTCCCTGGTGTCCACCAGTGGGTGTATCATGCACTTGGTGCAAGAATTCAAACCTAAGGTGTCTGGGGACCACCCACAACTTGGTGGTGGAATTATCTGGTTGGTACCAGACGAGCTTGTCATTTGGGAACAAGTGTAACTTACTTTCATGCCTCCGGTAGGGATTGTGTGTGGGAAGTTTTTCTTCGGTACCATTGTCAAGGAATCTGAACACTTCTTTGAGTTCAATATCAACATGTTGGGCTGCTGAAATGTCCAAGGGAGAAAAAGGTTCAGGTTTTTTCCTGACTGGTGCAATGTGTACAGCCGCATTGGCCTCTGGATGGTCCATCATTCAGGTGTCATCCCCTCGGGCCCCTTCCTTGGCAAGGGTATCTGCTGTGTAATTGAAGGCATGGTAGGGGTCATTAATGGAATGAGCTTTAACTTTGTGTACATAGAGTTTATGTGCAAATCTTTGTGCCAGTGAGAGTATGTTTATTACCAGTTCTTTGTGTTTCAGTGGGCTGCCATCAGAAGAGAGGAAGGAGTTCTTCTGCCAGAAAGGAAGAGATTCTGTAAGAGAACAACAAACACAGTTAGTGTCTATAAAAATGATGGTATCCTCGGTCCCATGCTGGATGAACTTGAGGGTACAGACCACCGCTGCCATCTCAGCATACTGTGAAGATGCTACACTGCAAAGCTTAGAGATTTTAATAGTGTTACCATATGGGTAAATTACTAAGATACCCATCCCTGCAATCTGTTCTCCCTAATAGTATGAAGCTGAACCATCTGTGAAAATATGACACAAAGTGGTGTTCTCAAGCAATTGTGGCATGGCAGGGAGGAAAGGACCTGGATCTGGTAGATCAGGTAGTTGCAGTGTACAGTCATGCGATTCTCCTTGAAAAAGGAGTCCATATGCCAGCATGGATGGCATTTTAGTTCGGTGGACCTGTATATCTCTATCCTGGAGAAGGAGTGACTAGTGTGTCAGTCTGGTGTTAGAGACTGACCCATCCTTATCTCTGTCTGATATCAGAAAGGTAGTTGGGGTATGGTTTGTGTTGACGATCAGTGGGGAGTACCCAATAATATACAGAAAGTGCTTGACAGCCCAGTAGGTAGTCAGAAGGTTCCTTTCACAAAGGCTGTACTTCTGTTCCACTGGTGTCAAGAGCTCTGATACATATGCAATGGGTCTCAATGAACCATGAACCTTCTGAGCCAGCACTGCTGACATGGCAATGTCAGAGGTAGCACATTCCAGATGGAATGGTAGTGCTGGATTGGTGTTGACCAGAGCTGGAGCCAAGGCCAAGGCCTGCTTCAGTGGTGTCACAGCCTGGGAGTGTATGGGGCCCCAAGTCCAGGGAATGTCCTTTTTCAGTAGCTCATACAAAGGAGCAACCTTCTGAGTGAAATCACAAATAAAATCTCTAGAATAGTTCACCATACCTAGAAACCTTCTAAGAGTTGTCATACTGGTAGGCAATGGCAAGTCTTGTAATCCTTGTATCTTCTTCCAGGTAGGGCTAAGGCCTTGGTCAGTTATTCTCAGTCCCAGAAAGAGCACCTATTTCTGACATAGTTGTGCTTTTGCTGGGTTGCATTTGAGGCCTGCTGTCTGGATGAGAGTCAGTAGTTCATCCAAGAGATCCAAGTGTTGTTCCTGTGTGGCTGTTGCCAACAGCAGGTCATCTACATACTGCAAGATACACTGGGGAGTAGAGAAACCCTCAAGGGCATCCATCATGTGTAGATGGAACAGGTACGGGCTGCTATGGAATCCCTGTGGTAAGCAGGTCCATATGTACTGTCTACCTTCAAAGGTGAAGGCGAACTTATATTGACTCTTAGGGACCAATGGCAGTGACCAGAAACCATTGGAGTTATCCAGGGCACTGAACCATTTTAGGTCAGGGATCAAGAGTCGTAGCACGTCAGGTGTGGAGGCCACAGTTGGAGCACAACTGTGGGTGACCTGGTTCAGTTTCCTGTAGTCAATAGTAAGTCTCCAAGCACCTGTAGGTTTTTTCATAGGCCACACTGGGGAGATGGAAGTAGAAACACATGTTCTAATTACCCCTTGGTTGAGGAGTGATTTTATTGTTTCCCTAAGAGAAGTCAAGGCCTCAGATGGGAAAGGATATTGCCTTTGCCTCTGGTGTGCTGGGCCTGGCACTTCGATGACAGTGTGCATTTTGCCATAGTCATGCTTGTTGATAGCAAATGCTTCCAAATGCCTTTTTCAGAATGGGAAGGGGCTTTGGAAAAAGCTAATGGTTCTTGAACAAATCTATGACATCATACTCCTTATTGGTGGCAGATATTGTTGCCACAATGTGTGAATCAGGGATCAAAATAGATTGATATTGGCCCTGAATCTGTATCAATAGCGTGTTAGCTAGATCCATCACAAAGCCATGTGGTGCAAGGAAGACAATCCCAATGATACTAGGATGATCATGCAATACCATCATTTGGAAGGTGTGTGAGGCCTTCAGGTGTCCCAGCTCTACAGGTAGTGGTAGTGAGCTGTATGCAGGTGGCCTAGTACCTTCTACTCCTGACATGTTGGTCCTCCATCCGGTGGACCAAGGAGATGTATCTGGGTGGTCATCATGTAGTACAGACACAGCTACACCTGTATCCAATAACACTGTAAGTAGGTAGCCCCTGGCCTCAGCCTCAGTACAGGGCCTCCCATTTGTATCCAAGACCAGCTTGTTTACAATCTGGACTGGGGCCTGTATTTGTCAATCTGTATTGGAGGAAGCGTGAAGAGGTCAGGCCTGGCTCCTTTGAACCACTTCACCATGCTGCACTGATACTATATAAGGAGGTGCTTCTGGGTTCAGGCTGGGCCTGATAGCCTCTACTTCCAGTATAGCCATGGCCCATTAAGGCCTAGGTTCCCGGTTGTATGGCTGCAAGGGATTGATCAGGAACAGCATCCACTACAGAACGCACTTGTCCCAGGAGCTCTCTGAACTTCCGATTCTCTTCAGCTATCTCCCTATACAAAGGGCCTGGTCTTTGTTGTTGTTTACCCTTATGATTCTTGTTCATCTTATTCTCATGATAATTCTGGTTCCCACCCCATTGTTGATGCTACTGTTGTTGTTGGGCCTGCTGAGGGTGTTGGTTGTCTGTGGGGAGGGGCTGTTTGTGTTGGGCCTGCCCTTTCATCATGTAGTGCATCATGGCCTCTTTAGTAGGCTCCATGGTGGCTACTTTCTTGGAACCGGAGTCCAGATCATGGATGTAGAGTTGGTAAACTCTCTCCGTTTTCCAAAGAATGTTGGCAAACATTTCAGTGGTGGGATAGGTGGTTGGCTGTACCTTCTCTCTTACTGCAGGGATCATGTTCCTAAGGAATAAGATCTTATATTCAATAAGATCTACATCTGCAGCTTCTTGTGCGAGTTGTTTTCCTGCTCAGTAGGCCATCCAGAGTCTCTGGTGGTAAGTCGCTGGACTTTTCTTTGGCATTCTGCTTTAAGGGATATGCAAGCATCACTCCTACTACACCTGGGCTGTGTGCAGAGATTAGTTCAGCTGCAACCTCATCAAAGGTGGCATTGCCAGCCTGGCAGAAGGCATCGGGGAATTTGGCCCACAGTCCAGGCTTGATGGTCCGGTGTAGAATTTGGACTTGATAGTCTGCAGGAAGGCTATGCATCTCACATTTGGAATGTACCTTTTCCAACTGGCAGCTGAGGTCATCAGACGGGCTAATACTGTCAGCTATTTCCTGAACCAAGTAGGACACTTGTAGGGGATTATTGGGCTGATCAGGCTGGGATAGGTTACCTAGGGTGCCATCTGGGGGCTGCCCAGGCTGCAGCCTTTGCCACTGTATGAACCATGCCTTCCTGAGTACCAGCCTCTTGCAGAAGCTGCCTAATCTGGGTCTTAAAGACCTGCTTATTTCTCCCAGAGATAGGCACATTGCCTATTGCATTCTCAATCATTGTTTCTATCTCCTGCCTGTCTTCCACATTAATAATGGCTACCGGTTGTGCCATCGGGACCAGGCTTGGGCCTGCTCCCCCCATCATGGGGGCTGCCATGTTGGCATCACCCATGATGTGTGCCACGATGTTGATTATGTATGACAAGGTGTGGGTGCAGTGGGGACCTGCCAAGTTGTGGATGGCTGGGTGAGGTGTCTGGGCCATAGTAGGGGTGTGACTGGGTGTTGTACTGGGAGATGTTGTCATCTGAAACCTCCCCTTCAGATGATGTGGTTAAGGCAGAGACCACACCTCCCATCATCTTAACATGTCCAGCCAGAAACTCCCATGGATGACACATTTTTGCCATTTTAGATTCACATTATGCATGACTCAAATTTGCAACATTCACATCAACCTCATCTTGCATTTGTTTCTGCAATACTCTATACGCGGTGCTCAATTTGAGATTGTCCTTAGTAGCCACTTCTAAGGCATTACGTACCTGGTTTATCTCGTCCTGTAGCTCTCCCATCTCCTCACTCAACTGTTCATTTGCTCTACTTAACAAGTCATTCATGTTCAAAGCCTGCCCCTTATCCTGTCTCAAACTTTCACATTCCTGCTTCAACATAAAAATTTCTTGCTTTTAAGCCTCCGCAGAATGATACAAAAGTTAATCCTTTTCATTGCACAGTGTTTGGATTTCAGTATCCAAATTCTGCTGCAGTCTTACACATTCTGTTTCCTACAAATCTATCTATTGCTTAAGAGATGAAATCTGCAGGTCAAGGGTTTGAAACCTCACTTCGGAGGCTAACAGAGCAGCATAGAGAGCCACGACCAACAGCCCTTTGGCAGGTGCTTATTGGCTGTTTGTCTCATCTCACAGTACTGGACTGAAATCCCCCAATATAAGGTTTTCAGATTGACTTGCGTCCCACACGAAGTCAGTCCATCCTCCAGGGGAGGCAAGGAAGTGTGAGACATCGAGTTTCAGTTCTGCGCAGATATTTGATATGGTGGCCATTGTGTTGGGAGGGAATGAAAAATCAAACTGTGAAAAAGGTGCTGTGTTGTGCGTTGATCCACAACAGGAACACTTTACACACAGTCGGGCTACTGTATACTCTGTAGGCTTGCAATTCAAAGCCGCTGTGGAGGGGGTCGAGTCGTCATCAACTACACCCAAGAAAAGCAGCCAGACTTTGCAAGTTACTACAAAGTGGTCAGAAAAGGGGAAAGGTGGTGTGGGAATGCACACCTACAGTCCCCATTTCAAAGGGAAACTTTTTTAAACAACAAGTGAACTCTCACAAACTCCAAATATTGCCTGCATGTGGTCGCCAATCATCAGAAAGTCTAAACCTCACTCTCAAGTTCTTGGCAATATTGAGAATGCAAGAAATCACAGACACGTTGCATAAGAGTAATAAACTTGTGTATTACTACCAAAGGGATAAATCACAGTTGCCCTAAGCAGTTCTTACCAATATGAACTGGAAGCCAATGCTAAGCATCTCTGAGGTATAAGACATCAGTGTCTCACAATATATACCTATGATAATTACTATGGTTACTGTAAGATAGAAACATTTCTAGTTAGAGAGATGAGCCCTATTGGCTAAATTAGAGGTGGCTCCACGGTCCAAGATAACTTTACACAATTCTGTAGTAGTCATCACTTTGTGAAACAAAAGAATACAGTTTTTACACAAACCAGTATAGTAGTACAAATCACCAAAACGTGGCAATGCTGACTTACGTATCATAATCATTACAAGGACACAGATGTCCTAACATCTTATGAGTGAGAAATACATAAAAAGTAATATATTTAAAAAAAGCAAAGTGTATAACAATAATGTGCATACATATCCTGACATCTACTTTTGTATGGTAGATGCCCTTAGCCCTACATGTTAGTATAACATATGGCTAAGCACTTGCTGTCTACGGTGTACCTCTGGCAGTACCAATAAGGGTGCAGAGACCTTGTGTAACAACTGATATTGCTAGCCATGCTGCCCACCCTCGCAGCACCCACAAAACAGCCCTCCCCAAAAAACTGCTGGCAGCCCTAGCCTAGAGAAATGCTTGTTGGGACCACCTGCTCCAAATCTATCTGTTATAAAGGTGGCTTCCAGATGGAGTAGGGCAGTACAGCAAATGCAGGGGGAAGCCATGTGGCTGTACCCCTTCAGCCACCCCTTGGATGTATGGCCCCACCTAGGCCTGGTCCACCCGATGGCCTGCTCTAGTTGGAAACCCCACCCCCACACCCCTGTCCACTGACCTGCAATGTGGCAGGTCTCCCTGAAAACAACATCCACAGCTTGTAGGGGTGCCACCACCAACTCCCTGGCTGGGGAGGTGAAACGCTCCCAGCTCTGGGTGGAAAGAAGATTGGGGCACCAATCATTTGCAGGCCTGCTGCCTGCAATACCCTGGGGGTAGTCTTACTGCTGGTGCCACCTCACTAGGTGTAAAATAGAAAATCAGAGGAGGAGCCAAGGATAAACAAGAAGCAGAGCCTGGGCAGCCCCACTCTGCCCCCACACAGGCTGTCAGTGCCTGCTGAAGCATTGCCAGAAAAAGGTGCGGCCAAGCCAGAGCAAGATGGGGTCACTGTGTGGCCAGGTGCCACTAGATTTCTGGCCTCCTAGCTCCCACAGTGGGAGGAAAATTACTCTCTCTTGTTGGCCAACAAAAGCACAATGCACAGAGCAGCCAGAAAATGGGGAACAGGAATCCCACAGGCCCATCCACGGGCACCACTGGGCTGGACTGGTGGGGATAAATCCCAGAGGAACCCCCACAATGGCTGGCCTACAACACCATGGGGAGGGGGCTGTGGGACCAATGCCGTTGCTTGGCACCAAAACAAATAGGGGTCACCTGGAGTGTCTGCCATTGCCATTAAAACACACAGCAAGGCCCCATTAAAACAAACTATTCATGATACTTCCTATCTTTTCTCTTGGGGCCTGCCCAAGCAGTCATGTGGTACAGTGCCTCCATGGCTCACCTTTCCCCTGTGCCCTGATACCGCTTACAATAGAAAAACAGGCACAGATATTAGTAAAATGCTGATAATTCATACAAGCCAAGCAGAAAGCAGAAAACATAATTTATTCATTTATTTTTATTTATTTGGTATTCGGAAAATAACCTTTGAGCCAAGGCTCTTTTACAAAGGTTCCACATTGTATGAACAGAGCATAGACATTCAATCAAGAAGGTTACAGAGTTTCAGGACATTTGAGACACTGAACAGCACAACAATTAGTAAAAGGTTACAGAGTTTCTTAGATATTTAAATCATTATACAGCATATGGACATCAACTTTAGTTGATTACAAGTGCAGGTTAGGTGCAGAGGCACTAGCGGTTAGGTTAGGTTGGGCAGAGGGTCAGTGAGGACAGGATTTTGGTTGGGGAGTGGGCCTCTGGTAAAAGTGGTCAGGGAGGCAGGGCTGAGGCCAGGGAGGCAGAGACACATCCTAGCGTGGAGACGAGGGGATGGGTGAGTGGGGGAGGGGTGTACAGGAGCAGCACCTCAGAGTGATTCAGAGGCATTGTCAGGGAGCTTGTGGAATGGTGGCTTCCTTACCTGACCTTACTATGCACTCCCACCAGCGTGGCTTACTATGGAAGGCCTCAAAACCACAAAACTCTGAATGTAATTTGTTATTCCCCTTAACACAATAAATACTGAAAAATGTAACATTAAATTAGATACAATGAAAGAAATATCCTATTACTTCTCAACTAAATGCATATATTTACCTGTTATATTATTATTATTTTTTTTTGTTTGCTCACCAAATCTCTCCCCCTTGCTAGGCCCTACTGACCTAGCAGGGTATGGACTACCAATCTTACCAAAAACTGGAAATCTGTCCTCAGTTCAAGGGTCAGTGCAGTTCCATTTGATAAAGGTGACTCAGAAAGACCACCAACACATAGAGCGAGCAAACCTGAGCCCATAGTCAAAAGGGTGACAGATATTGTACTGACCGTTGCAAATAGTGACATTCACTACAGTACCTAACTAACCATACAGAAATCATTTTCTGCACCCCCCCTTGCAGCGAGCAAGCCCCCCGCACCCCCAAACTTAAATAACCAACTCCTGGGGGGTGAAGATCACATGGCAAGTTACTGGATTTTTGTTACACAGAATGTAGTGAGGTATTGCACCACTCACTATCTCGTAGAGTGCTATTTTTGAGTTGCTCAAAAGAGCAGTGCTCAATAATCAGCACTCTATATGGCTGCTACAGTCTGTGTAGCAATCTCAGGAGTCAGGCTCAGCTGCAGGTGAGAGGGGGGCTTACTTGGCCTGCAGCTTCTTTTCTACCCCCAAGCCCTGCCCCTTTCTCAAACCCCTGGCCAATGCCATCCTGCCAGCCCACCTCTATCTCATAGCTCTGCCCCCCATTTCATGACATCAGGATCTCTGATGTCACTATATCCCCCTTCCCCTTCCAGGGCCCCTCTCTTTTGCATGTGCAAGGTGGCCAATCCTGAGCCACCTGCAATTCCCTGTCTAACATTCCCTACCACCCTCTGCAGATTCCAGGGGGCCAATGACAATCTAGCTTGCCCTTTATGGGGCAAGCCCTCTTGTGCATTTTTTGATCTCACCTGCAGTCGAGATGGTGTGGAATATTTTCAGAAATTTTTTGACTTTGAAGGGGCCTGTGCCAAGAGTATGCCTTTCAAAGGTTTGGTGAAAAAGATATACCGTGTAGAGTTAAAACGATTTTTGAGGTAATGTTCAAGTTCAACTGGTAACAAAACTAATGAAAGGTAAAAAAACATATTGCAAGTGCTTATTTGCATAATTTACTTGTCATGGAGGAAAAATACCAATTGTGTGGAAATTAACTATTCATAATAGCCACCATTTTCTTTTCACGTTCTAAACTTACAAATGCTGAAAATACATAAAAATTATATCTTTAAAAATCAAACAAACACTTGAAGCTAGCTAAACAGGATCCATTTAGCTAGATTTTGGTGTTTTTCATTTTTTTTAAGTTATCAGAAATACCTTTTCTGGGCACCAAAAAATAAAGGCTGCCTGGCTTAATGAGATGAGCCCTTTACCCACATTCACTGTATGACTCCAGTGAGAGTTTCTTGAATTCTGCAGCTGCAGCTGGAACTCATGCTGTGGGCTGCACTGAGAGCAGTGAATTACTATTTACCAGGTGTCTAGTGACACCGCCCCCCACCATCTGATCACTGGACCCATATTTATATGATGTTTTCCTGATGTCTAGTGGCACCCACACCCTCTCATTGCTGTCCCTGTATTTGTGTAATGTTTCTTTGGTGACTAGTGGCACCTCCAGCTCTCCAATAATCACCTGCTCCCTATTTATATAATGTTTCCCTCATGTCTAGTTGCACCCTCACCCTCTGAATGCCATCCCTGTATTTCTGCAATATTTTCCTGGTGTCTAGAGGCACCCTCCTCCAATTGCCATCTCATATTACTATAATGTTTCTGTGGTGGCCACTGGCACTCCTGCCCTCCAATTGTTGTCCTCCTATTAGTTTTACAAATCTGAACTGCAATAAAGAAAACCATCTCTCGATGTTTGGTTTTCTTTAAACCTGTACAAAAGAAAATGGTCCCTCACTGATCTGACCTCTGCCACTAGGACCTCCAACTCAACAGTCACCATCCCACACCTCCAGTACACCCTCCAAACACCCTCACTCACCTGAACAGGTCACACAGCATATATCCAATCTCTGATCAAAGACATGTCTTGCTGCTGGAACAGGCAACTGCAATATGAGAAACTAAGATAAGTGCAGTTAGATGTATTTCAATTGGGGTTTGAACTTTGATGCATAACTTTGTAATTTGTGCATGTTTTGGCAATAGATTTTGAACATGGCCTTTGTGCGATCCCCGCCTCATAAACAATGGCTGTGTAATTATGGAAATGAGGCCCAAAAGGCAGTTCTGTTCTCTGGTTGTGAAATCATCTTTTGACTAGGATTTGAAAATTTTCACTATCCATGTTCATGAGGCAAGGTTATAAGAAGGTATGTTGAAAATCTGGGGTCAAAATACAGTATGTAAAAATGGCAAAGTTATTCACATATGTTGACATTTGACTACACTCACTTGTAGCTTTGGTAATTTTGAACATTTTTACCCCAAATTATCTACAGAGCCATTTTTTCACACCACCTCATAAACACGACAGATTTGATTTTTCAAATATTGATCAAAATGTATTTTCGCACCTGTGGTGCAGGATATTTCAGTGGTGCATAATGCCATTTTGGCGGGCATTTGAATATTTTCACCTACTGATTTCTTAGGTTGGGGTAATAAGAAGACTTTGTTCAAAATTGGGTGCACGAATATGGTAAAATGCCCTGGTCATGACTGAACGTTGCAGTATTTCAAAGTTCACTCTTAAGTTTGCTAATGTTCAATATTTTGAGTCCAAACATTCAACATATTGATTTTTCCACACCACCTCATAAACATAATAGGTGTCATTTTTTTTAATCCTGGCTGAGACATATTTTTGCACTTTCTGCTAATATAGTATAAATGACACATGTCATGTTTATAAGGGTAGTCATAAAAGGACTATCAAGAAAATGTGGGTCAAAATTTAAAAGAAAGAGTGAATGTGTGAAGCATAAATGTATGAAGTCTGTGTGAGGAGTGAATGCATGAAGAGTGAATGTGTAAAGAGTGAATGTGTGAAGAGAGAATGTATAAAGAGTGAATGTGTGAGGAGTGAACATGCAAAGAGTGAATGTGTAAATAGTGAATGTAAATATGCCAGGCCCTGCTCTTCTATAGGCAGATGGAGTCTTCCCATAGCATACAGCCCAAAGGTTCCTACACATCTGCACCTGTTCATGCAGGTCCCAAAGGATCCGCATGAATGAGGATGTTATTCCACTATCTCAAAAAGAAAGGAAATTCTTTGCAAAAATGTTGTTAAAATACCAGTTAGGGAAACATAATGCTACTAAAGTAGGGAAATGTGGCATTATGGTTTCCAACCCTAACTCACAACATCCACCCCCAATCAGCAAAAGGAAAAAAATATTTAGGGTTTTGGCTCTCCAGAGACTTGGCAAGTCAGTGGTGGGGTCTTCATTGGGGTTGTCAACCCCTGTGCTCACCCCTCAGTTCAGTCCACATCCACCAGTCCAAAGCTCAAGGTACAGTTTGCTGAGTTATGCTAATGCATTCATGTACAATTCTGAGAACTAGCATATTCTGGACTCTCATCCTAACATGTTCCATCACAATAATGTGGGGTGGAAACACTATGTAGATGATGCGTTTTTTATTTGGACAAGGCAAGAAAAACTTGTCAATGAATTTGACAAATATCTTAGTATAAGGAATGAGAGTCTGAAGTTTTTAATGAACTATATCAAGAAAGAGGTATAGTATCTAGACCTACAGATTGTACATGAGAGAAATATACTGTATACTAAATTTTTTATGAAAGATACATGCCGTAACACCTTATTACATTATGTCAGTTTCCAGAAATAAGGACTTAAAAAGCAGTATCCTATACCTGTAGTTTATCAGTGACAAACAAGCTTGTAGCAAGAACACCGACTGAGAGAGAAAGGGTGCTAACATGACTGAGAGATTGAATAAAAGAGGGTATCCATCTCAGACCCTGCTGAATGCAGAACAAAGAATCCAGGGAGTTAGTCAAGAAGCTTTACTACACACAGGGGGTAGGCAAAGAGAGAAAAGAGAGGATAAATTGATATTCTCTAAAAAGCACACAGCTGCAATGAGGGTGATTAAAAGCAGGCCATTAAATATTGGCATGCATTACAAGCTGATAAGAATATAGGACACTATTTTAGAAACAAACCATTGATTGTTTGCAAAAGGAATCCAACAATCAAAGATAAAGTGATGCATAGAGTACACAGCTGGCCAGATGTTCAAAAAGGACAATTACTACTAGGCTCTTCTGGATCTGGTATGTACAGAAGTGGATGATGCTTTGTTTGCAATAATACTAGCAAAATGGAAGTATTTGAAGACCCATTCACAAACAAAAGATACCCCATTAGGCATTCATTCTAATACCTCAGGGATAGTCTAGGAATTAATGTGCCCCTGTGATCAAATGTATGTGGGTAGGATCACTAGGGCTCTTAAAGTCTGGATATTAGAGCACAACGGGGACATCAGAAATAATAACAAGAAATATCCAGTGGCAAGACATTTTCAAGTAATGGGGCATATGGGGGCATTCCTAAGATTCTGGAGTTTAGAGGTTATTGAACCCCATGGGGGGGTGCTCTTGATAAGAACTAAATGAAATGGATACATATTTTGAATGTTTTAACTATGGTAATGGGAATGAACAAAGAAGCTAACTGGATGGTCTGCTGGTGAATGTGTCATACTCCTTGGAAAAACAACAAGGCAGGCACTGTTCCAACACTAGGTTACAGTGCTGCATTTGTGTGAGGAAAATACCATTTCTCCCAACAGGGTCCTCTCAATCCACTGGTAGCCTGGGTAGAGAGGCATGTAATGTATTTGTTATTTGAAATGATTACTACACTGTGATCCACTGACAAGATGTGGAGGGGGAATTACCATAAATATAATAGAACAATAGTCAATGAATGTCATGAAAAAAATATTTACTTGTAATGATTCTCTATGACTTTGATTATGTATATGTGCCTACAACTAGTACTGGTTGTTAGGCTAACCTTTCAGAAAAGTGCAGGGGATTGTGACTATCCACAATAGCATGCAGAGACTATGAAAGTGTTAATATGTTTGTTCCTGAAATAGAAAGATTGTGAAGGGGTTAATAGTTTGGTCCTATCAACAGAGTGACCATTATTTAAACCATCTGATTTTATCCCCTCAAGTGGGCGTAACAAAAAACTAGACAATTATATTAATTGTTTCCGCCAACAAGTCAGTGGTCAGATCCTTACCAGGCAAAAACAAACCCATTATAACCTCTCTCCACTGGAAGGGAGAGCTATAGGGACACTGAAATCAAACCACAACATTGTCATCAAAAAAGCTGATAAAGGTTCTGCAGTGGTGATTTTAAACAGAAGACTATATTACTGAAGCTAATAGACAGCTAACAGATCTTACATACTACAGAGAACTGGAGGTGAGCCCCACTACAAGATATAAAGATGAACTATGTGACTTAACTAAAACTTTTCCTGACCATGTCCGAAAGAAACTAGCTCACCTCATTCCTGCTGAACCAAAGCCAGGGACATTCTACATGCTGTCTAAAATACATAAACCTGGCAATCCAGGGAGACCCATAGTCTCTGGTAATGGTACCTTGACTGAGGGGATCTCAGGGTTTGTAGAGACCATTTTGAAACCGCTGGTTATGGAAAGAGACAGTTATATCCAGGACACTACGCACTTGTTGCGTGTACTTTCTGGTTATAAGGATTTACCACCTGATACCATTTTAGTGACAATGGATGTAACATCCCTCTACACTAATATTCCACACACAGATGGCATTGCAGCATGCCTTAAATACATACGTGAGAAAGGACCTGACCAAAACATCAACCCTGGAGTGGTGGGGGAACTTATGGAATTCATTTTGACACATAACAACTTCAACTTCAATGGTAAACATTATGTTCAAACTATGGAACAGCAATGGGCACAAAATAGCTCCACAGTATGCTAACCTCTTTATGGCTGACTTGGAGGAGGATTTTTAAGGCAGTATCCCCACAAACCACTGGCTTATTTCCGTTACATTGATGATTTGTTTATCATCTGAATGAGGCAGATGCACTCAAAGATTTTCATCACAAACTAACAATCTCCACCCTACTATAAAAGCACCTTGGGTACTCTATCACCAAGGTTAACTTTCTGACACCACAGTCATCATTAAGGATGGAACCTTACATACATGTATTTACAGGAAGCCAACAGACAGACAGAGATACCTGCAGGAAAAAGTAACCACCCTAATCATACAAAAAAAAATCTGTCATACACAGTCAAGCACTTACGTTGTCAGCGTATTTGTTCAAATGAGGATGACAGAGATACACATTTGGCTATGTTGAAAAACACCTTTACGGAGCAGGGACACTCTTCCAGGAAATTGACAGGATAACAGAACGGCAGCATAAGTACCAAGACAACAACTACTTCAATATAAAGAAAGACAGCTACAGAAAGAATACCCTTGGTAGTCACATATCATCAGACCTTGAACGTCTGCGTAAGATTATTAAAGATCTCCACCAATATTTAGTGAGGATGACACCCTTAATTGTATTTTTAAGGAACTCCCACTACTATCTTTTAAACAACCGCCAAATTTATCCAGCCTAATTATTAGGAGCAAACTTTCACCAGAACAGAATACCATGTCACACAATGGCACACGACCCTGCAATCAACGCCCCTGCAAGACTTGTGGGCTAATTTCTACCTCAGACTGTGTGGTTACATCACAAAACAGACAATTCCAGGTGCATGGGAGTTATACATGCATGTCACGATATGTTGTTTATTTCATTCAGTGCAAGAGATGTCCAGAAACAGGTTATATGGGAGAGACCGCCAACAGCTCCACTAGGATGAACTCACACAGGCATACTATTACAGCAAGGAAGACTGAAAAACCAGTGGGCATCACTTCTCCCAGCTTGACCACTCAGTCTCAGATATGTCAGTAATGGTCTTAAAGGAAATCTCAAAACACACAACAGAGACGAGCTTTGAGATTAAACTTATTTTACATCTCAATATGGTAGCAGATGGGATGAACTTGGATATTGGCTTTATGGAACACTACAGAAATTAACATCCACAGACCTTTTCTTCTGCAAGCTGACATATTATAGGACTTCAGCATGTGTGAGATGTGGATGCGTGTGTGTATGTATGTGTGTGGGTATGTGCTGTGAGGTATGTGATATAATAGATAGGGGCTTGCTGTCACATTGAGGTAAGTCTCTATTTAGCTATATGGAGGTATAATGTTACTATTTTCATTTCACACACAACAAATTTCTCCTTATTTTTTATCTTTGCCTGTGTGGGGGGATTGATTCCATTGCACCATATTCAGTTTACCCAGCCTGCTAGTGTACATACAGGAGTGTTATCTTATACTGTTATATATAATTTTTGTAACTCTGTACATATTGGGATGTGGATCTCATTTGCTTGGGGTCCTGCACATATCTTTTACATTAGGCTAATATTGCAGTAATTTACTCAGAATTTCATTACAAGTTGTATTCCTTTGGGGAACAATTACAGTGACTGAAGTTAATATAGGTTCACTAGGAGAGATTGAGAGTGTGTGTGTGTGTGTGTGTGTGTGTGTGTGTGTGTGTGTGTGTGTGTGTGTGTCTGTGGGGACAGAGAGAGAGAGAAAAGGAGAGGGAGAGAGGAGACAACATCTCGTTTAGCTATGTATCTCCCCACCCACATTATTGTGATGTGGGTGGGTTAGGTTGTACTGTTTGTATGAGCAGGAGGAGATAAATTACTTTTATCTCTTTTCAGATTCCCTAGACACTTGTGATACATGTAGTTGCTACATTCTCAGTATATATTGACATCAGTACATATCAGGATGCATGGTCTGAATTCTTTGAGGTTCCTCTACTAGAGTTTTTGTTTACACTAATATTATCAATTTATATTTATATTATCATTTATATAGTCCTGAGGTTTTGTAATTTCTTGGGCCTTTTATTTAGCTTGAGAATACAGCTGGGTGACATGTCTAGCTAGGTTTTACATCACACAGTGTGCACTGATGTTTTATGACAACTTTACTGGTATTCTTGTCTTTAATGCATACATTGTAATTTCATGAGCCCTATAACTATCTTTGTTTTGTCTTTAAGCTGGGTGGGGTTGCCTTTCAGTAATCACATCCTTATACTGACTGTGACACTCATGGCTTGATTTGGGAGTTATCTGCTTCAGCAGTGTTATCTTATGTCAATTAAATTTATGTGTAGTAGGATTCTTTATGTTTGTTGCACCAAGCACATCTTAACCTAAGGTTCATTCGACTGAGGCAGTATTGTACTGTTTAACTTCTCTGACATCATCTTCTGTTTTTTTTTAAATGAGTATTTTAAACCAATGGGGATTTTTTTCTGTTTTTCTCTGCATTATCTAGCTGTTATAAGTATTGTATTTTCTAAACAACTGCCATGAGCTTCTGAAGAAGGACTGGTTGGTCCGAAAGCTAGAGCACTTTGTTCTTGTTGTTACATCTATGTTGGTCCATTAAAAGGTATCAAATCATTTGCTTCTGAATCATTATTTAAACCATTAATTTCACAGGCTTTTAATTCTAGACAAAGGCACATAGATATGGATGGTTGCTTTGAGTTCTAACAAGAATGAGCACAGTGTTTGTGAGCTACAGCAGAGTGCAGCTGTATTTAATAAAGATGTCCATATTCATGACTCTGGTGACTTGGTATGCATGATGTCATGCATAATTTTCCAAAATAATGGGGTTTGTGAATAAACATGAGCATGGTGACCTCTGAACAATGTAGTTTTGGTGTAAAAAAGGGCATGAGAATTGTGAGCTATGCAGCATGCCTGGAAGAACAGACTTAATGCTGAGAGTAAGTTAATACATGTTTTCTACTAAAGTCTTACCAGATTTAACTTATTTTCACAATAAATGTATTAATTTATTTATTTAGAATTTGTTGACCTGGTAAGTGCACTAGACAAATTCTGCCTATTTTCAGGCATGACCTGGGGGGAGAGGGATACATAAGAATGCCAACTGACCTTGAACCAGATTAATCTGTTGGTGGTATGTTTAGCAAATGGCAATTCATTGTAAATTATTCATAAACTGACAATGAATATTTAGATGTTTATTGAGAACTGAGTTGGAACATTCCATTTCTGGGACTGGGAACCCCAAAGGGACCATTTAATTGTATAAAAAAGGATGTTCACTCTGTCAGTAACAGTAGCAAAACTACATGCAGTCAGCTATGTTTTAACACACAAACAGTGTAGCCACATCTAAATATTATGGCTTGTTAAAATGCAGAATGATGGCTATCTAAACCCTTGAGAATTTGAAATGATAAAATGTGTTGCACGGTTTTAAAACATAGAATGTGCATTTAAGTTGATATAAGATTTTTATAGGGTAAAATATTTGTCCAATAGAGCCATGTGCAATAAAATCAGTGTATATAATTATAAGGAAGTGGAGAGTATAGAAAACATTGGTCACCAAAAGCTGTTGGAACCTTACAACATCTGCTTCTTTTTTAAAACACATGATGGGTAAATGTGCATGTACTGGTTATTTATAAAAGACATGTTTAATTTAATCTAATGTTTGGAATTATTCATTTAGAGTTGAAAGGTGGAACATTGGTAAAGGTTTATTGTGGATTTAAATCCATAGGGTTAACTCTCATCCCAGTCTGGCATGGCCTGCTTATCCAAGTGCCTGGCATCCTACAGCCCTGCTTATATAGGGGTCAATTATGTAAATGCATAGGGTCCTGTAAGGCCTTGACCCTCTCAAGTAGAATAAGAGGGGGTACCTTCCTATTTTTAGGAAGACTGACTGCCAGGCTGGTATGCAAGAGGAGCAACAACCACAGAACTCAAGTCATACAGTAAAACTAAGTCATCATTGATGTGATAGTTTTTGGAAACTAAAACATATAAGTTAAATGGAGGGTGTTGGTATTAAGTGGAGTCATGTAAAGGATATATTGCATGGTAGTAGGAAGGTGGAGGGGTTGAGCTATGGGGGTACTCTATTTATATACAGATAATTGATATTATGCCACAGAGTAGCCCTATATATAGATAGTGGATGAAATGTATGAAGATAAAAAAAGTTTGTGAAAAAATAATTTTTATTTATTTTAGGACATTTATGAGCAAGTTACAAGATATATTATGCCTAATGGAAATCTGTAGTACTAGCAGGAATGACGAGTTACCCTACTTGTATAAAAACATTATTATGAATTGCTAAAAGTTATGAAAAATTCATAATTTGTATTTTTTTTTTATTTTGTAGATATGAAGTCCCCTGAGGAATCCTATTGGTGAAAAGTTGGGGCAACAATAAAATCTATATTTCAAAACTTATTAAGAGACTGTTTTTGATCTTTTGAAAAGAAGAGGTGGAGCTCCCCTAACACAGTCTAGAATAACCCATGGAAAGTCCCTCAACTGGGTAGAATAGCAGCAAAGGCAATATGGAAGCCATTCAGGGTGTGTCATTTCTGTCTTTTTTGCTGGCCCTCCCTTCCTTGCCCAAACCTACCCAGACAGAAATCAATGCACATGACTGGGTTTGGGTGCAGTGGAGGTGCACAGCAAAAAATGGGGATATGCAGAGGTCTCTGCATGTGCAGATGGGACCTTTGTGCAATTCTAGCATGCAACATCACCCCTCAGTAGGTATTGATCCAGTTCTGGATTGATCCCAAAGGTAATTGAGGGATAGGACTTTTCCATCACAGCTCCATGTACAGTTTATCGAAAGCCTTGCTCATTGATTTGTGGAGTTCTCTCTTAGTTGAGGCAATAAAGATGGGTCTTCAGCTTTATTTTTTGAAACAGCCTTTCAACAACATCTAAGTATTAATACCATCAGGATTTAGTTCTAATCAGAATATTATAATAGTCTGCCATCTCTGTTTCCCAATTGTTTTGTCTTAAGTTGTTTGTTTTACTTTGTTAATTGTTTGTATTGTTTTTTATGATCTGATTGTACAGTGAACAGAGCCTTTAGGATTGGGTGTTGCATTCATATATTCACCTTGCTTTGCCTTACAATTCCTGTTGTTTTATTTCTAGGCTGCTTAAGTATGAGAAAGTCTGGCTTTTATCTGAATAAAGTGTAAAACTCTGCACTGGGGTCATTTGCATGTTAAAGGGGAAGTAAACATCGCAGGGGTCTCTCAAATTGTGAAAGCCCATAAGGAGATATTTCAAATGAGGTATGGAACTTCCTTGTAGGTGTCAAGAATCCTGATATATGAATATCAAAATACTCTGTTAATCAAAACAAGGCAGCAGCCATTTCATAGGATCTTGAGACAAAAAGTGATGTCACTGAGGGTCAAGTTGTAGTTAACAACTTAGAGGTTGCCCCTCAGTGACATCACTTCCTGATTTAAGATTACATGAAATGTCTGCTGCTTTGTTTTGATTTACAGATAATTTGATATTCATATCTCAGGACTCCTGACACCCACAGCTAAGCCTAGTACCTCATTTGAATGGTCTTGTCTTGGGCTTTCACAATTTGAGTGGCCCCTACAGTGTTTTTCTTCCCCTTTAATAAAGTTTTTCAGTCCCAAGTTAAGAAGTATTTTTATTGCTCTCTGTTTTCTTCTTATCTTTTGCTTATGTTCATCTCTGACATACAGTTTTTGATTGGTAACTCAGTATGTTTAATCACATGTTTATAATTTATTCACCTTATATTGACTGCTTAGAATATGTAGTTTAACTGGTCAAGAATATTCCTCATTTTCAAAATGTTTCAATCAGGTTTGAAGAGTTGTTATGCCATTTGTTTTCTATGAGCCACACAGGTAAGTCACAAGCACAGTCTGAAGGAAAAGAAATGTAATGCCCCTCAATCATGTTGTTGAAAAGAAATAATTGCAAATCATGAAATGAGATTTGACCAATTGGGTCAGGTGGCTTTTTAGATAACATATGTTAGCAATAAGACATGTTAAGGCATGTTATTGTGGTGAATAATAACCTTATGCTATAGGTTCATTCTTAGCATGGGATGCAGCAACATTCTGTTAAATGCACCTGTGAGGTGTGATTATCTCTGAATAATGTTGTGCGCAATGATGCCTTATTGCCTTCATAAGTTGATTTTCAGATATATGGGATATACAATAAATAGTGTGAAAAAGACATAATTTTAAAACAAATCGACAACAACAGCAAAAGAGCTGTTTGTAGCCAACAGGCTAATGTGGTTGTTTGGTTTGAATAACGATGCTGCTAATAAGGATGCATTTACCAGTATTGATGTTGACTGCAGAGAACAAACAGGGAAATATGACAACAATGACAAAAAGAATTGCTTGGAGCAAACAAGAATGGCCAGTATTTAGCACATACCACTGTTCAGAGAATATGCTAATTATGGGTCTTTTAAAGTCCAAGTGTGTCAAGTAGGTGAAGGACACATTTCATAGGACAAAAAGAGGACACAACAGGTCAATTAGCATTCATTACCCCTCTGTCAGCTGATGAGGGAATGACACTGGTGTTAGCTGCGAAGGCCACCATTTTCCATACAATCTAAGTTAAAGATGTTATGATATTAAGTTTTGATTATTGCAATCTTTGCTCAAAAATAACACAACATATATTAATTATCATGTCAACTTGTAGCATTTCTGATTTTAGGAAAGAGAGTAACAAACTGATTATACCATGGATTATACTATGGATTTAGGATAGTAGTATGTGTAAGCCCATGATAACTGTCCCCATTGCTCAGTGGTAGTAACTGCTAGAGTTACCATCCTAGTAAAACTTACCAAACCTCAATTTAAAAGTAGAGAAGCTTGATGCATATATAACTTCCTCTTGGAGCATATTCCACAATCTAATTGCTCAAGGACAAACTGCATACTTTCTAAAATGGATTTTGAATATATCGATGCCCATATTCGAAAGACTTTTGCATGGCACAAAATGGAAAAGTGTGGTGCATCACAGAAAATGCATGACAGTGGCATTTTCAAAGGCATGAAATGCATCACACAGATTTGAATGCTTGATCACACACAGGTAATGTATGTCAAGGGGAAAAAGGGAGCAGGCACCTGCATATGCCACTCATGTGTATATTCATAGGAAATGTGTGGCACATGTGCCGTGCATCCCACAATTAGGCTGCTCAAAATTAGGTATAAAAGGGGCAGCTCTAAATCAGCCACACACCCAGAGACAGGCTGCTGAGCTACAGACAAGATGGCCAGGATTAATTTCAATATGGCTGCAGTAATGGCTGATGTGAAGAGACTGAGGGAACAGCAAGGGGGCCAAGGAAGGGCCTGTAGTCGGTACACCCAACAGAGATTGTACCAGCCCCACATCACATTTGAACAGTTAAGTGATACAGACATCGAGGGCCTGCACCAGCTCAATAGGGCTGTTGTGAGATAGCTCTGTGAGCTGCTCCATGATCAGCTCCAGGCACCCACACACAGAAGTCATGCTATGACAGTGGATACCAAGTTCACAGCAGAGCTCTGCCTGCTCACCATGGGCACCTTTCAGATACTTGTGGATGACACCACTGGCATCACCCAGTCAGCCACCTCTCATCTCCTTACACAGTTCCTAAACACCCTGCTGTCCCATACTAGTATGTTCATTCAATTTCTTAGCACACCAGCAGAGTGGAGAGCAACAAAGCAGCACTTTTACAAGGTTGCACACCTACTGGCAGTGCTAGGTGCCATTGACTGCACCCATATGGCCATCAGAGGACTGCCTGGTGGTGACAAAGACATCTAAGAAAATAGGAAGGGGTACCACTCCATCAATTGCCAAGTGGTGTGATGCCACAGGGGGCATCACAAATGTGATTGCCCATTACCCTGGATGTGCACACGATGCATTCATCTGACACCAGACATCCATGTGCCATCAGTTTGAGTCCAAGGACATACTCAGTGGCCATCTTGTGAATGAGTGCAACCACAGCTACAAACAAGGAGTTCATATGGTATCACAGTTCAGTGATGGCAGA
The DNA here is from genome assembly GCA_016271365.2 of Neoceratodus forsteri. Classification (NCBI taxonomy): domain Eukaryota; kingdom Metazoa; phylum Chordata; order Ceratodontiformes; family Ceratodontidae; genus Neoceratodus; species Neoceratodus forsteri. The sequence continues at coordinate 662,138,639 of CM028135.1, read as the reverse complement.
TGTACAGATGTCAGCACAGAAAGAATGGGTATTGCGATGGCAGACATCCATGGGACACATGGGAGGGAATGAGGGAGTGATGGGACCTGAAAAGGACTGACACCAAACAGATGTGTAAAGATGGCATGAGAGGGATAAAATGTGACTGTGAGCAATAGGCACAAGATACAGGCATCGGGCCAGCCAGTAGGGGGCTGTAACCTTGTGGGAGTGCAAGACGATGGATTGGATGGTGTAAATGCTGTGTGGAACAAACATCCCAAGGATATGCTCTGACCCATAGCCTAAATTGTATGCAGGTTGCAGTGGAAGTGACAGTGGAAATACAAAAGCAGGGAAAGGGCTGGAAACTGGAGAGCAATGATGTGCAATAGCAACAATGTTGTGGGGAAATGTGCAGATGAGGCTGACAATATGTAACATGTCTGTGTGGAGAGATGAATGTAATGATAGTAGATGGGCGTACTAACATATCACCTTCCTTTACACAGGAGACAGCGCATATCCCCTTTGACTGCGGATGCTCACCTCAATACTGGGACCCACATATGAAGAAGAAAAGAGGTACAACAAGGCACACATGGCTACAAGAAATGTCATGGAGTGTGTGTTCGGCATGCTGAAGATGCTCTTCAGATGCCTGGACAGGTGCAGAAGTGCCCTACAGTATAGTCCAGACAAGGCCTGTGTCAGGTCCCCCTTAGATACTTTGTGGCAAACAAAGCCATTCTGCTATGCTGCACTCTGAGAAGTGTCTTTCATAGTTCAGTGGAAATATTCATTGTTGTGACATCATGGATAGTAATGCAGAATTTGTCACCTTAAGCATGGGGGAAGTTGCCATGACCTGCGTCATGTGTAATAACTTTAGCTTAGAAGGTGATGCTGGCTTTGATGGGCGTAAATGTTATCAGTGTAAAGAAATTCAAGCACTCAAAAGTAGGATTGCTGAATAAGAAAGCAAAATAAACTCTCTCATTAACAATACAACCCCAAATGAAACTACTCATCATAATCCTTATCCTAACACATTACCTATTGGGAAAACTATTAATTATCCAAGTGATTTTTCCCTAAAAAGAATTTAAGATGAAGGCAGTGGTGAGGAATCTGACTGGACAAAAGTCGACCCAAAAAGCAAACTAAACAAGCATTTGTCAATGCCAAATGTTGTCTTGCTGCCATTGGCAGTGCAGGAGTTAGAGAGATGCAGCATAGGAGTAGCAGTCAAGTATTGAACTGATACCAACCCACCCCCACCCTACAGAGAGTGAAAGGCATTAGGGTGTCCCTGAGGGTGTTTGTTAGTGCAGTGCGGGAAAACATGCTGGGCAGGATGTGAAAAATGACAGCTGCACAGTTCCATAAGGAGGTGTAATAAAATGCCAGTGCTGAAATGTGGCATACAATATCTGAATTGCGAGGTTAGTTGCAAGGTGCATGGGAAATATGCAAAACACGTTTGCAGCACTGCCGGATTGTAAACGTTCGACGCAAATTTTTCAACATAGGCATTTTGCAACTCTGCTCATGTACAGTGTCCTGTCATTTCCTCAAAGTGTCCCAAGAAGTGATTTCGCACAGCGACCACGCTATTCTGCGCCGGAAGTGCAGAAACACATTTTGGGCAGGAGATGTGAAGTGATGGCTGTACTGTTCATCAAGAGGTGTGTAAAAATGGCAATGGTGAAAATCCAGAGTGAAAATATCACAAATGCACGACGGTATGAACATGCATGCAATCTGCCAATGCACGCTTGTAACATAGTCATTTTATGGTGTATCTGCTCCAAATTTTCAACATAGGCATTCTAGGAGCTCTGCTCATGAACTGTGTCACTGTCATTTTCATAATCTGGTCCAAACACTGATTTCCCACAGCGACTGCGCAATTGTGAGCCGGAAGTGCGGAAACACATTTCGGGCGGGATGTGGAAAATGACAGCTGTACTGTTCACAAGGAGGTGCACAAAAATGCCAATGCTGAAAATAAGGTGTTAAAATACTGCGAATGTGCTAAGTTACTAGCCTGCGTATCAACTGTGCAACACACGCTCATAAAACAGGCATTTGTTGGATTTTTTCCATCAAATTTGGAACATAGGCTTTTTGAGAGGCCACCTCATGAACACTGGCACTGTCATTTCATTAATCGGTCCTGAAAGGTGATTTCGTGCAGTGACTGTGAAATTACCTTTCAAGGTCGATTAACGCCATGACAGTGATTGAATTCATGAGGAGGGGCCCCCATAACCCCATGTTGAAAATTTGGTGCCAACATTCCAAGAAATGCCTGAGATATGCAGCAAAGTTGAAAAACCCTATTCATTGCATTATACAGCTTACCGGCATTTCCTCAGTTTGCGGTCGGCTTTGAAGAGTGCAGACGTGTTCTCAGTCCACGGAAGATTGTCGCGCCAGAGTCCAGAGGTAAGTATGGGGTGAGCGGGGTGAGGAGGTAGGGTGCGCAGTGGGTGGGTGCGGTGTGGGAGGGGGCATCTAGACCACGAGGACGGTTTCGTTTACAGGTAAAAACAAAAACAAAAAGGAAAACCATCGGCGGACAGTTTTCACATTACAGGGCATTTGTACGCTGGGGTGGGCTCCCAGTGTGCCACCTAAAGTCAGGTTTTAGGGGCTCAGTAGCCAGCGGGGATTGGGCACCCTCATCAGCACACAACACTGGGTGGTAATGCGGCGGGGATTTGGCACCTGCCGCAAACAAAGAAGGGGGGCAGCACGAGCTGAGGGATTAGGCACCCCTTGGCATTCAACAGTTGGGGGTGATGCTGACAGGTGAGGCTCCCCATTGGCGGCAAAGAAAGCGCGCGGGGAAGTATCGAGCTGAGGGGATTGGGCACCCCCATCGCATTCCACATTTGCAGGGGGACGCTAATGGGATTGAGCTCCCCATCGGCACACAAACACGCGGGGTTGCCGACAGGGGATTGGGCACCCGATGTCAGAAGCGTGAGGCAGCCACCCCGCCACTGACCATGGTCATAATGGCGGCGAGCACGGCAAGCAAAGGACCGCTGCGTATGACGAGCTTTGCTCGGATTGAAGCGGACCTTTGCTTTGATGTGTTCACCCCATTATGAATGCATGGTGTGGCAGTGGCATGTAGGCTGATTGGGGAATGAGGGACGCACCTACTGATGTGTGCCCTGCATTCGCCCAACAGCAACCGCGCCCCCAAGACCTGCACTAGCGTAAGATGTTGCTTGTGCATGCGCGCAAGTCAACATAAAAAGGGACGTAGAGCTATGGTGTTGGAAATTCCACTTCAAAATAGTTTGATCCTTTATGCCAATTGGAACAGGAAGTAGACCAAGAGCCATGTTCATCCAATGTTGTTACAGACCAGTGTAGATAAAGCTGTAGCTGTTGCAAATGAAGCAACATTAAATGATACTATCCTAGATATTAAAGTGAAAAGGACAATATGGATATCAACAACTCTGTAGCAAACTCAGACACAAGCCCTACTCCCGAAAAACAGGTGAGTAGTAGTATGGAGGGTCCAGATGAGGTTAGACATGTGCTTGTCATGGGGGATTCCATAATTAAATATATAGATGGACATACATGCAATGTAGACAAAGAAAATTGAACATGCTGAAGTTTCAGAAGAGCCAGAATCAGGTACATTGAGCGAATGGCCCCAGGCATCCTAAAAAGCAATGTTGATAAACCTCTTGTAATGATACACCCTGATACCAATGATGTTAATAAGGCCACAAGAGAAGAGATCCAAAAATACTACATTTCCCTGGTTACATCCCTGGAAAACAGAGGCTGTTATGTTTGTCTGTCAGAGATTCTGCCAGTACCAAGGGTTGTTAGAAATAAGCAAGCAAAAATTATAAGTGTCAATGTATGGCTAAGGAAATGGTCCTTAAAGAAAACCATTCACTGTCTAACATTTTGGGAAATATTTTCCAATAATCCAAGTTGACAGAAACATAGAAACATAGACTTTGATGGCAGATAAGGACCACTTGGCCCACCCAGTCTGCTCATTTCCCTACCTATTGAATAAGCTGCAGATCCTAGTTTTACCAACAGCCTACTTCCTCCTACCTACCTACCTACAGTATATGGCCATGGCCAGGTGCAAAGTTTTATTTATACAGTACCTACCTATATACCTATATATTGATGGGATGGGCTACACCTGAGCAAAAGGGTGAGTAACAGTTTAGGAAAAACAATGGTGAAATATATCGATACTCATTTAAACTGATTCTGGGGGAAGAAACTGGGACCACAATCAAATAAGCCTACTCTAACTAAGGATTGTCTTAAGATACTTGTTACTAATTCTAGAAGTCTGAATGTGATTAGAATAAGTGAGCTAACAACATTATTACTCCTCCAGAATATTGATATAGCTGCAATTAGTGAAATCTGGTGGGATGAAATATCAGGAGCCAGATATTCAAAACATTGCGCTGGACACAAATCTTTTGTGCCAGGATTGAGCCACATTTGCGCCAGACTGCCATATTCAAAAGGCCAAATAGCACCAGTGCAACATGTTAGCACAGGCACTAAAAGAGAATGTATGCACTGGGCAAAGTGAGGGGCAGGACATGCATACAGGCTCAATGGTATATTCAAAGACATAGTGCTGAGCAAAGTGCATTAGTGTGACATGTAGTGCAGCGCAAATTACTGCCTATGAAAAGGTAGTCTAAACTCCAGGCAAACCTAGAATGGGTGTTTGGAAAAAGCAGCAGCATGGTGTACCTGATAACTGCAGCCAATGAGGCGGCTGAAGGGCTGACGAGCACCTTGGGCCACTCCATATGCCATGGAAGAGACATACTGCACCAGGGCATGGAGAGGGTGGGGAAGCAGGGGATACTTCCCCAGACCCACCACCAAGAGGGGCCCAGGACTCCCAGTATACTGCATGCAGGGAAGGGGCAGTGAGCTGGTAGGGGTCCCAGAGTCTGAACTTTCCCTGGAGCCCGGAATTCCTCTCAAGGGACATGTGCTGCACAGAGATGGCACCTCCCATATCCCCATCATTTGTCACTGGGCCCAACCCTGCCAGTCATTTGTGGGTGCCCCAGTGCTCTTTGGGCACTTTGTCAGTGTGTCCAACCAACACACACATCCTGTCCCCGGATGGAGTACAGCATCACATTCCAGCATACACATATAGCACTGGGGGAATGGAGGGTGTTGAGGGGAGACTGTACAGGTGGCCAGTCTGCACCACATAGTAGGTGCTGCCACACAGCTGGGGCCATCCACACATTGCACATGTGCCAGTGATGGGAATGCCCCTAACATCAGTGTGCCTGTATGATGATATGTGTCTGCCCCCCCCCCCGAGCACATACTGCACATCTGTCCAGACTCCCCGTCAGACACGGCCAGCCATGTGTATGTTAGTGTGGGAATCCCATACCACTAGCACAGCGTATGTGGGCCACAGGATAGTATGACTGTGGTGTCCACTGTCAGACCACACCTGCCAACTGTACATGTCACTGTGTGGATAGCAGGGTGGATAGCAGCAGTCATCATTGCCTAACACACAATATGCATTGCTGTGCCCCTCACAATGCTGGCTATTATGGTACTGTACCATCTGATACACACACTGTAGCTGGACTGAAAATATGTCCATGGCATGCTGCATATCCTCCTGTTCCTGTGGTGCTAGTCCCCCTGGGCTGCAAGAGTCTGTGCTGTTGTGTCCAAACCCAGCCTGCAGCTACTGTCCTGTTGTTCCAGGCTGACATACTGGTGGTGCTGTGTGCAAGTCTAGCCTGCAGCCACTGACCTGTACTTCCAGTCTGACATACAGGTGGAGCTGTGTGCACCATGAATTAGCACCAGGCAATCCACATGGTAATGCATGCAAAGCAGGCCATAATGAGATGCTAATGTGCCTGTTTGCCCTCAGATTGCCCAAGTAGGCTCATTTGCATAGCAGCTGTGAATATAGCAAACTTTCACACCAGGCAAACGTGTTTGCACCAGGTTAACATGTTAGTGCCAGGCAAACCTATCAGAACCATAGCATGGTTCTGCAGTATTTGGCCTACAGTGTTGTTTGCAGTTGTTGTGCACCACTTCTTTACTAGCACCCACATTGGCCACCTATTGCAACTCTGCCTTAATCCACCTCTGTGTGTACTGTGCTGCTGTTGCTGTTTGCACTGCATGGTTGCTATACTCAGAGCTGTCTTATTTGCAGGTACATTTTTGCACTGCACTCTCAGCCCTGTCTGCACATATTCATTTGCATGCTATATTCAACTGATTTTGCCCCTGGGCTATTCCTTTGAATATAGTGTGCAAATGGTTCTTGGCTATTTTTGCATGCCGGTCAGTGTTAATTTTGCCCTGGGTCTACATTTTGAATATTAAGCCACAGATTGGTACACTAAAATCCAAGGATATGTTTTGTATTGCAAAAACAGAAATGGCAGAAAAGATGGTGGCTTCTGTACATATGTTAAAACCTCAATAAAATTATCAGAATACTCTTCTAACAAGTTAGCTTTCACTCAAGAAGGTATTACTGTTCAAATCACTGGGAAAAGTGGAAAAAAACTTATATTAGGAAACATTCATAGAGCACCATCATAAACACTTGAACAAGATCAACCTTTATGCCAGTGGATCATAGATATTACAGAAACATCAGACCTAGTACTTGTGGGGGACTTCAGTATGCCTGATATAGACTGGGAAAATCTGACCTCTGTTTCTCCCCTAGAATCCTTATTCCTGGATACAACATTTATGGCTGGGCTTGAGCAACATGTCAGAGCACACTACAGGTGGAAATATCTTTGATCTGGTCCTGACAACCCAGCTGTCAGAGATTACTAACATAGGAGTCACAGCATCCTTAGTAAATAGTGATCACAACTGTGTAATATTTAACATCGATAGTTGCAGGTATTACTCTGGTCAGGTATCTCCCATTAGCTTAACATCTTGGTGTCTAAAAATATGGAGAGGATGTTAAAAAACAGACTGGCCTTAAAAATAACCAATAAAGGACTTATGGGCACAACACTGCATGGTTTTCAGTCTCATGCACAACTAATTTAATCGCATTTTATCAAAAAGTGAGTTGTAGCTTAGACAGAGAAACGCTTTGAACGTTGTCTTTTTGGATTTCAGGAAGGCATTTGATTTAGTTCTGCATGTACAGCTAACTGAAAAAATGTCCAGAATGGGATTTGACACATACATTACAAGATGGATCAAGGAATGGCTTCGAGATAGGTCTTAACAAGTTAAAGTTTCTGGAACCCTGTGTGGGGAGATAAGTGTTACTAGCAGGGTTCCTCAGGGTTCTGTATTGGGCCCTTCACTCTTTGGAATATTCATAAGCAACCTGCATGTGCAGGTGCAATGTAACATAAGTAAATTCACAGATGACACAAAAACTAGTTCTGAAGTTGACACGATCGAAAAAACTGATTTGCTCACTAGAGATCTACTCATTGAAAATTGGTCTTCTTCCAATAAAATGAAATTTAATGTCAGCAAGAGTTCAATAATTAAACTGGGACAGAAACAGTTGGTTGTATAAACTCTAAAATGGAGCATTAACAAAACCAGTAACAAAGGAAATAGACTTGAGGATTAATGTCAGCAATGTCCTAACACCAGGACAGCACTATAGAAAGGTAGCCCTAACAGCAAACTGGCTACTTAGATCAATCAAAACGTGTTTTATAACTAGTCATGAAACTTGCATCGTCCCACTTTACAAATCATATACGGTATGAAGCCCCATTTTGATTATGTTGCCTCATTCTGAGCCCCTCATTTGGTCAAGGACAAATACTTTCTGGATAATATCCAAAGGAAAACCACTAAATTAATTCCAAGAGTACAAGGGTTGTCATGCTCAGACAGAGTACATTCCTTGGATCTCTATGATCTGCAACTAAGAAGGGAGAGAATAGACATTCTGATGTTATTTAATATCTTGAGGAATCCTAATCTAGCTAATGAATGCAACATAATCAAAGCATCAAAGCCTGATAACTTACAATGCCATAATACAAAACTTTTCAAATGCAGGGCCTCAACAAATAGAAGAAATCATTTCTTCAACATAAGGGCCTGAAGATTGTGTAATGCCCTCCCTCAATCTATAGTTAATATTACCAGCTTCAGTAACTTCAAGCATGAAATAGATAAGTTTCTCAAATGAAAAAATGGTTGATGCACCCCACTCTGTGTGGGGATGGCAGTCTTGATGTGCCTAGTGTCCCTTTCTGCCATAAACATACTGAGTAATACCAAGTAATAGTCTTGGCCTGTTGTATACTACACAACATAGCCATAGACCATGGAATAATTGTCCAGGACCCAGAAGGTGACAGTGCAGAGGACATGGAGCTGCCAGACAAGGGTGAGCATCAACAACACAACAGGAGTGACCAAAGATTGGCCCTGAGGGGACGGTGGCACAAAGACAACATTGTGCAGAAACATTGTGGAGCCCATAGATGAGTATATCCTTCAGGTGTGATATTGCTGTTATGCACACAGGCACTGTGTAAGTGAGTGCACATTGGGCCTTACGGTGATGGTGAGTACGTAGTGGGCAATCCAGCGTGATGTGCACACAGGTGTGAGGAAGTGGCATGCATAAATGTCCTCAACTGAGATGACATTGGCAAGAATGCATAGAAGTACTGGCAGCAGCTTGCAATGGGTCAGAGGCAGACCACTGGCACATAGCCACAGTAGTAAGTCACAGATGTACTCATCAAGTCCATATCAGTCCCATGACACCTGGAGCCATATTCATGCCCCAGATGCCATCCATACAATGTGACAATGTCACAGGAGTTGTGAGGTGGGTCAGTGTTGTGTAAATGATGTGGACGTTGCACAATCATAAGCAATGCAGTGCAAAGGTAGGCTCATCTCCTACCTGGTCATAATGTTGCATGCTTAATAGCGTACAACATTATGGCTAAACTGATACTGCATAGGCTGCAACTGCTAATGGTGCAATACCGCATATACTGCTGTATGCGGTATTGTACCAGTAGCACCTTCCCAGGCAGAGGATATGACCTCTGCTGGGAGTGGGTTCTGCCGAGCAGCTGCCGTGGCTCACAGAACTGAGCCACAGCAGCAGGAACCCAGGTGCTGTGTCTGGGACCGGGTTTGATTCCTGGTCCCAGAATCTTTTAATTTTTACACTTTTGTGTGCTCCCCAAGTTGCCCCCCCCGGAGTTGAGAATCTTTAGTGGGGGGGTTCAGGGAGCCCCCCACAGAAAGAAGACGTATGCCTCATGGCAGAAATCATGCTGTATTCACAGCACAATTATACCACGAGGCATAATGTCTTGCAACATTATGACCCCATGCCGACCCACCTGCACCCTGGAGGTGTCACGGGCATGCTGCATAGACACTGGACCCTTCAGGAGTTGTTTGTGCATCCACCATAGACACAACAATGCTGGCGTACCCGTTGAGGATATCTGGGCCACCTGGGGCAAGACCTCCACCTCTGAGGGGGTAGAAACATGTGACCGTGCACAGCTATGTGTTGGGGTTGGTGTGGAGAAATGAACACCATGGCCAGGGATGGGGAGATGTGCAGTGCTAGGGGATGGGTGTGAGGGGAACACGGTTGTTGCATGGTGTTCTGGGGGTTCTGGAGTGGCTAAGAGGTGTGTGGCAGGTAGTACAGCAACCACATGCAGACTGGTCTGTAGTGTTTTCCCGTATTGCTGCCCCAATATCAGATAATCCTGCAGAAATGTCCTCACAGAACACGTAAGTAGCCCCATGAGTTCTGCATGGTGGACAGAAGCCTGGTACTCATGGAGGCTCATCTCTGCCCACAGCCCCTGCACAGCACCATGAAGTGCCTGGTGGTTCTCCCCGGTGCACCTCAGTAGCTGCGCATGGTCTGATAGCTCATTGACTGGGTCAGTGTGTTCAGGGATGGAGTGAGGTTGCTGGTCTGGGGGCAGGGCCCTGTTGTGCGACTGCCACAGCTTGTGGTGGCCCTGTGCCTTGCCAATAGGGTTGTGGGAATGAAGCACATGCAGTTATTGTGTGTGACGGGGTCACCTGAACCTGGACCTGGTCAAGCTATGGCTTTTTAACGGTTCCCCATTCCTGGGCAATAGTACCCATCTGCTAAACATGTGCAGGCAGAAACAGGTTGCCCCCTAGATGTGCAGTGGCCAACTGCAATTGTTGGCTCATTCTCTGGAAAGGGGATGGCCCTGGATAGCTGTTCTTGACATGTGCAGCTCATGGAGGAACCATCTGGAGCACATGGGAGGCAGTGTTGGAGATGACACACTCAGTCATACAGTGGCAGAGGAACAGAAAGATGGGCCCCGGTGCAGGTTTTTACTGTGGGCCCCCTCCCTAAAATTTTTATGAATATATCGTGCAGTGCAGCCACCCACGGGTCCTCCAGGGAAAGTATCTGGAGCGATTATCTCAATGCCTCATAGCTGCTGCCATTGCCAATGGTGGGGGAAAGTACATTTGCTCACTTCCTCAAGGGGCGGCCATCTCCCACTGACCCTTTTGCATGCCTCGCAAATGAAGGCCACTTTGGCAGCCGATCGGGAGAGATATCTATTCCAATTGGGGGGCACTGCGGAGCTGGACTGGATGGGAACGGAGAACCCCCCCCCCCGGGAGACAGCAAGGATGTGGCAGTATTACTGAGCTCTGCCTCCCCCACCCTCAGCAGGTTAACCCCAAAGGACAAAGCCGGGATGCTAGTCCAAAAAGGTTGTGCTGTTGGATAGGATAAACTGCTTTCACACACTTCATGGCCAGAGGAACTCTGGTGGTGGCATCAAGGCATGGGGGAGGACGAAGTGCCCCCATTCAGCTCTCCCTCTTCCACTGGTCTGCCCTTTGAGTCCGGGGCTGAAAAGCATTTTCTCTTGCAGCAATTAAGTTCAAAGCTGGCCACAGGCCCCTGCTACTTCAACAAGTTTTTCCTCTTCAATCTCACTGTGAACTCGGTCACAGCTGATAATGCCACCTTCTCCTGGAGGATGGGGCAGAGGGGCAAAAACACCGGAGCATGGAGTCAGTTCACTTCAGGGTCCTCTTCAACCATTTCTGTCAGATGGTCAAATTCACCAGTTCATATATGTAGTAGGTAAGCTGGAGTCAGTGACCCTGCAGAAGCTGAAGGAGGATACCCCTACCTGGCCTGCATGGAGAGTGTGATCGGGGACTGGGTCTGCCAGATGGCTTTCATGGACCAATGTGTGGGTTCGGTAACCCTCCCAGCAGGGAGACAGCTGCTCGTCTACCACTCCTGACTGTCAGTCTGCTAGCAGTGAATTCTCTCCTGCTGCTCACCATAGCTTGGGCTTCCAGGGTGATTAGTACAAAGCTCAGCTGGAGGAAGTCCCCGGTGCATGTCAGAAAGGTGTACTCCACTCAGCAACTGGAGTGTCAGACAACTTCTCAGGGTTTCAGTCAAGAGTAGGTGGAAAGACCTGCACATGAATTGATATAAACATATATACATAATTGATATAAACTTTTGAGTCTGCATTGATTACATGATTAATATAAACTTTTGAACCTGCAGGGGCCCTCTAAATGTATGGGCACCTGTGCTACTACACTGGCTGCACTGGCTATTCCTCTGTCACCGCAGTCACAGTGCTGTCATCCTCAGTGTCACTGGCAAGTATCCCTGCCACAGTGTGGAGAGCATAAGCAGAAAGGGAGACAATCTAATCATCACCATCCAACCCCCTCTGTGTGTACAGAGCCATGTGAGAGGGCCCCACAGTGGCAATGACAGTGGCACCAGGTACGGGGCCATGCTGTGCAGTGTGCAGTATCTGTGGACCACCACCTGTCCCAATATGTGATGGTGCTTTGGAAACAATAGGACAGAACACAGTAAGGGATGCATGTCCATGTATACATTACTTTAACATACACAGGTAGGTGCAAAATGCATGTACCAGGATTGCATGTGAAACCACATAGAGGCATTACATAGTGAGTAATGCATACACCACCCATGATAGGGTGCACACATATGCTGTGGAATGCACAACTATACAGTGGAAGTAGTTGGTTGGCTACACAGTGCTATCTGGAAACACACATACATAGGACAACACATGCAGGACCAGATATGATATGCAACATGTTTGCTTACATTGTTGGGACAGGTGACCTCTAGATTTGAAGCCCCAACCAGGAACACCCTGCACAACCACCTGGTAGAATGTTGTGACTGTAGGTGCCTCATGTGCTGCCTTCTGTGTAGGCCCGGAGGGTCTGCCACCAGTGGCCCAAAGTTGTGCACGAGCCTCAGACAGTAGGCTTTTTCATCACACCTGTAGGCCACTGGTTCATTTCCTGCACTCCTGGGGAGTGTGATTCAAGTTGCCCTGGGCATTAACGGCCTCCGCCATCTCCCTGCAGCCCTGTTCTTGCTCCTGCATTTTTCTCAACATCCTGCACAGGAGGTCTTCCCAGAGTACATAGGCCTCTGTGAGGGCTTTCAACTTGTCCTTTGTTTTTTTTTGTAAATCATCTTGATTAATTTTTGTCCTTATGATTGAAGACATACACACATTCATTCTGAGTGAACCCAGGATGCATAAACCCAAAACTGGTTGTGTAACCTATACACAATGATAACTATATACAATCACAACTAGTGGGTTCAATCTCCAAGACAAAAGCCAACACAACTAGCATCAATGTCAAGGGGTAACATATTCCTTTTTTAACTGTGCCCCAGCAGGGCAATCCTGTAACTGAAGTTATGTTACCTACAATATTGTAAAATCCTAAGCCATCATCTAGATATAAATACACCCAGGAGATGACCCCCAACTGTGTCTCCTGGAAAGAGAAGGAGTCCCCCCACCCCTAGAACCTAGCAGACCAAAGTTTTCATCTAAGACCATTTCAATAATACCAGCTTATTTACTGATCAGTTACAGATGATACTACAATTCAGACTAACATACTTAAAATATGTCTATATAAGTTGCATATTTCCTCAATTTGTTAATCCCCTGTTAACTCGTCCTTTGTAAAATTAGGATGTCTGTATCTTTCCACTGACACTTCCGGTGCTGGTGGAACAGAGAGAGATAGGCCCAGTTACAATGACATGGAAATGGTTAAGAGGCACCGTTCACAGAACAATGTATTCCACACACAGACAAACATGACACAACACCTGCCTTCATGGTTGCTGTAACTCTTGGTCACCAGTGTGGAGTGGTGGTGCTGCCCTGATTTATGGTAATGTCTTTATTTTATGTTATCTATTTATTAAATTTTGATAATCGGGTGAGCATGCTGGGCCCCGAAGGTCCCTTTTTCAGGGGCGACCTGAGGGTTACATACATCATGACGTGTGATTGGTTTGACAAAATACATAACAAGTGGCATTCATTATTACATGGGATAGTATACAACAAGGTACATAACATGCGTCACGTGGATGGATAGAGGTAGTATAACAAGTGCAAGCTAATAAAGGAGTAAAAACACTTTGGAGTACTTATCCTAACAATTACAGTTTGTGGAGGTAGCCAGGTGCGCCTTAAGCCTGGTGCGGAAGGTGTAGGTGGAGGTGGATTCCTGAATGCCTTGGGGCAGGGAGTTCCATAAAGTGGGGGCAGTAAGAGCAAATTACTTCCTCCCCGCCTTTGTTCTGACCCTGGGGACTGAGAGGAGAGTCCTGTCGGTCATGCGGAGTTGCCTAGGGTTCCTCTTACAGGTGATGAGCCCAGCGAGGCTGGGAGGAGGAGGTGGGGAGTGGAGAAGTTTGTGGGTGAGGCAAAGCAAAGGTACTGAAGCCTGCCCTCACAGGGGGGCCAGTTAAGATGGGACAGTGTGTCGCAGTGGTGGGTCCTCAGGCCTGCTAAAGAGGCAAAACAGGCCACTTTGTGGTAGAGAACCTGTAATTTATTTAACTCTTGTCTAGCTGCTCCCTGGATAACAGGGGCAGCATAGGTGAGGGAGGGGAGCAGAACACTCGTAGCAATGGCAACCCGAGCCGCAGGTATCAGCTGGTCTTTCAGCCTGTACAGGGTCCCGAGTTTAGAGTGGATGTTTTTGGTTACCTGTTCAACGTGCCCTTTGAGGGTGAAGCCCTGATCCAGGGTGAGTCCCAGGTATTTTATGGAGGGGACCACCTTGATCTTCTTACCTGAGGTGGTCATCAGTTTGAGGAGTTGACTTCTGTCCCGATGGCCGGGTCTGGGGCCAAACAGCATGGCCTTGGTCTTGTTTGGATTGATTACCATTCTATTTGTGACTAGCCATTCCTCTAGGGACACCAATGCAAATGAGCTGAATACATTCCAGTAATGAGATGCAAATGTGTTGTTTGGTCACAGACTGCAATAAGTCTATTTGCATATCCTGGCTGAATATTGTAAAGATGCATGCCATGCTGGTGGCCTCCAAGTGCACATTTCCATCTGTTCTACAGATCACCATGGTGCACAGTCACAGATATTGGCATGATAGATGCCATGTCACTGCTCCACACAGGACACACACACACAGCACAATTCAGTAAGGATAACAGTGGTGTATTGTACATACACAAATGAGGATCAATCATGCGCAACACTAGCTTGCTATGCATGCCTCTTGCAGTGAGCAGTATGGTTGGCTTGAGATGAGGCAATGGGTGCCTCTCACAATATGGTGTCATGTGGCTGTCATGCATGTGTGGTAGCACGTGGCACAATCTTAGTTTTCCGTGCAGCACAATGCTATCATGCATGGGCAGTATCATGGCTGTAATTCCCAATCATGCAAAGGCATGGCGCTAACACCACCAGCAGCGCACAGCAAACCAATTATGCACTATCACTATGTACACAGGTTTCAGGCCTGCTAAAACATAATTAGGTGTTCATGTCAACAGTAGCAGCTGAAACATGGTAAGGGAAAATAGGAGGATGGCACTAAACCAGCGTGACCAGAGGTGGGCAGAGATCAAGCTGACTCACCTAGTGGATCTAGTGGTCCCAAGAGAATACCAGCATTTTGGTCAAAACAGGACCTGGACAGGCCCAGGTCTGAGGTGTGGGCCAAGATTGCCAGTCAACTCTCCATGAGGACAGGGGTGCAATACATGGGCGAGCAGTACCACCACCGATTTGGAGACCTCAGAAGGAGGAAGAGGACATGGCTTGACCATTACTCTGCCATGGTGGAGGAGGGCACAGTGCCATGCCCAGGTATGTACCCCAGGAGAATGTGTGATATATAGAATGTTGCTATCTGTCAGGGGTATTTCTGCATCTGACACTGACCAGTGTGGAATGCAGTGTGGTATTTTCTGTTGATTCACAGTTGCAGAACATTACGCTGCATACTGGTCCATTGTGTTTGTTATAGTCATGCCCCACCCTCTCTATAGTGCAGATGTAAAGTGGCACATGTTCATGTCTGTTCTACTGAGGGTAACACCTGCAGAGTCTGACAATATGCTGAGCAGTACCATTGTATATCAAGCTGACAGGAGAATGGTGTCATCAAATGCCAAGCACACAGTGGGTGACAGTGGACAGGCCGCATAACCTGTGCATTGCTGCTGTGACTCCCCTGGACATTGCACAATGTGGTGACAGGCACATAGATGACTAACACTGACACAGGTGACTGATATTCTACGTAGCCCCCATGTACACCATGCAAGTGTGCTGGCACTGTAACACTACGGCCTCATGTCCTGATATGTGTGTATAGGTACACAAACCTTCAGATGTGGCTGTACAGTACAGTGTGTTACAGGTGCCAGTTGCACGTTTCACCTTGTACCACCAGCAGTGCTGCTGGTTGGCACCCTATGTACTTTACGGCTCTAAGCAGTCTGTATCCTGTATGCACATAGCTGTCCTGCATCCTACACCTGGCTCCCATGATACCTGTACATATGGGCCATAAACCGTACCATTCCCTATCAATGTGACTGTTGCACTTTGGCACATATATGTTCAGTATAGTGCTATGCAAATTTACATGAGTGTATCACATTCCCTGTGATGGTACAGCACTCAGACATACCCTGTTGCTGTTGTGGGAGGGTGATGCACGTTACCCCAATCATACACCTGGGTGGTGTCTCCCGTTGTACAAGTCCCTCTGGTATGGCTTGCACACATGACCAATGCACATCCAGAGCTGCTCAGGTTCTGTCTGACCACCCTACCCATGTAATAGTGACATCAGTGTGAGTGTTTTACAATCCCACCAACATGCACAGTAGCTGTGCTATAGACATGTGTTTCCAATCAATGTGTACACCCCTACTATGCAGGTATGGCCACCTGTATGACACAGCGGGCCTCACATGTACACATGGCATCCTGGCACTGCATAGTTGATGGAGGCATGTTGGTTATGTCACTGCAGTTGTTCCATTCCAATGTACACACACCCTTGGTTAGAGACCCTGATGGCGCATGTATTCAACATGCTGGTCTTGCTAGTCAGCATGACCATGTCACAGTGTGTGCTCACAACAATGTACGGTATAGCTGTTATGCATCGTGACATCACAGTCCATTCTGATGCCTGTGTTGTCCGTATGTGTGCATGCATGTGTCCGCTCATGTGCCCAGGCCACACACCAGGACCAGGTAAATTGTCCACCAGTGTCTTGGCATAGCAGTGAACAACATTCCCCCTGCAGAACCCCTCATATCCCTATGCATCACAGTCCTCCTTGTGTCCTTGCATGTTGGGTTATGTAGGCAAGTAATGCTGCACAGCACAGTGAGTGGTAATGAGTACCCATTGTGCATCTCCGTGATATAGTGTGGCAGTTGACATGTCACAGTAACAAGGTATGCAGGTGCCATGATGACGTATGTGTCCAGGTGTCCACTGTGTGTTGAGCATCCAATCCTATGACCGACATAGCACCGTTAACAATTTATCCATGTTTCTGTCCAGTTGTCTGTGCTGCAGGTCAGGGGTTAAAGCAGTAACAGGTACATAACTGCTGTGGTGTGTCCTGCCGTGACATGATAAGGTGGACCCGCGTAGATATACACATATAGGTGCCTGTCATGGACATAGTGACCATCAAGTGCATTGGGACATATGGACAACCCTCTTACCACAGCTATGCAGTCCTGTGTCTGCCCATGACATGCCATTGATTGAGCAATTCACTGCTTTGGTAGGCACAGAGCCATGATAGTGACGAACAGCCAGTGTTGTCCTGCTATCATGGCATCCCATTGTTGCTGCATGTCTGTCTACATCTGTGCCACACATTCTGGTGTGATACAGGCATGGGATTGTCCATGTGTTGAGCCATGTATTCATTGCAGTCCACACAGCAACACACACTGGGACCACGTTGGTCACTAGTGGAGCCCAATAGGGGTACACCTCCTCCTGGTTGACTGCAGTGTCATCCATCATCCAGGGGCATTGTACAGAGGATGCTGCCTATGTATTGTACATGCAAGGCCCACAGTCGGGGAATGATGGTAGGGTGACATATACATTACATGGTACACTCACTGACTATATGTACATTTTACTATCAATTTGCTGTCTATGTAATGTGGACGTATAGTGAGGTGGGGGCCACTGTCCCTCCCTATGACATGACTCTGCATAGATACAGTGTATTCTAGCCACTGTTGTGGGACCATGTGTTCTCTCATAGGTGTACAGTAGACATCCACATTGCTGCATCATATTTGGGTGGACTGTGGGGGACATGTGTGGTAATGCATGGCTCTGAAAGTGTATTTGTCATTGTGTTGTCATTGCAGACCAAGAGGCCAGGGCACAGGCCAGGAAGGCCAGGAAGAGGACACATGATGACACTGGGGGAGTCAACCAGCAACTCGCAGCACCTGTATCACCATGCAGCCATTCACGTGACTATGCATGCATGTGTCACATTGACATGTAGTTCTGTGCTGCATTTTCACCATGATTCATCCACGGTGTCCTTGCATTCACCACATGTGGGTTTGAGGCATGCAGTCACACATGTGGTGCATCCACCCTGTACATCGCGTCCTTCCACACCATGTTGCCCACCATAGGGGACACATGTCTACTCCTACACTACAGGTGCTGTGCACATCATGGTCCTGACCTGTGCCACTTAGCATGTCCAGTACAGCTGTGTAGCCCATATCTGTGTTGAACTCATATCTGCTGCAGATCAACCATTCACATGGTGCATGCAGGCACCCTACATGTCACATGTGGCCCCCAATGTGTCCCTGTCATGCTACATGTGGTCTGCACATGGGCTGTCTACACACTCTCTCATAGGTGTCATGGTGGGGTGGTCATTTGTCCCCCACATTCGCTGTGGTGGGCGGTGGGCTGTAGCATGGACAGGTTCAGGCGACCCTCCCATCTGGACCTAGGGATGGTTGGGGTATGTGTTGGCTTCCGCATGTGATGCTTACAGCTATAGGGGTCTCTGCATAGTCAAGTCTGTGACAGTACCTGGACAGAAGGCATATTGCACTGTTAACCCCACACATCCATGCACCTGTCTTAATCTGTTCTGCATTCCCACAGGCACTTTGTTACATTCATGTGTGCGCCCCTGCACAGCTACCCCACCCCCCTTTGGTGTTCACCATACATACATGGTATGCTGCTTTCATCCAGTGGACATGTCCTACACACCCCCAGTTCTGGCCCTCACATTGGTTTGAATCACATTGCTGTGTGCTAGTCCCTTGTGTTCAGACAGTTTGTTGTTTGCGTTTCATGGTATGTAACTGTGTTGTGCCCAGATGCAATACCCCTAAATATTGGTATGCCCATTGCCACTCCCGTGAGTGCGACATTGTGTAGCCATGCCCAGTGCAGCATCTGCTACACCCATGGTAGTAGTGGTGGGTGGACATGGCCTTTAGACATCAGCCAATGGGGGCTGTGTTGCCATAATACTCACCTTTGGCCATGTGTCCCATGTGCCTGTGGAAATGGCTGTGTTTTGCTATTCACCATGTGTTACCATTGGCTGTTGCCTGGCAGCCTCTCCAAATGCCCTACAACACCAGGCCAATGTGTTACCTGATTGTAATGCACATCGACAGAAGTATCCACCTCCTGTTCCTCTGCAACACATTCACACATGCGACTCTCTGTATTCATAACATCAAGTGTTGTGCAGGTGGTATTTTTTTCCTTGCAGTCGTGCATGCCACCACTGCCTTTGGCCTGTGCAGTTTCCAATGCCATGTGCATTCTGTGTACATCTGTTGTGTCAGCCTGATGTGCCACATGTACCCAGTGACAGGTGTCAGCCCCACTGTGCATTCTCTGTGGTGTGGACATGGGTATGTGCCTTGGTCGCATGTGGACACCTCTGCACTGTGGAGTTTGTGCATAGGTGTGTTCCTGTTTTGCAACACACATGAGCCCCTTGCAGGGATCATCATTGCATTATGCTGCCATTGCCCAACAGGGTTAGTGACTGAGACAATGCACAGGCCCACAGATTATTTCAATAGCCCAGCTGCTGTTCCTACTGATTTGTGTTTCTGTCCACTATGGTCACTCTGAGCTAGTTCAGAGCAGTTCCTCCCATGGCAATATGATGTCTACCAGTATATGTCTAGCATGACGATACCAGTTTCAACACCAGCTTATTCCATTGCACAATTGTCCCCAGGGCCACTGGACTATGGGTATGTTCTTGAGTTGTGGTGGTGTTGATCGCACACACAGGTCCATGCTGCATCCCATCTATCCTTGCTTGAATTGGTGGACCACTGTAGGCAGTCAGGCCCACCTGGGAGGCTTCAGACACCCCTCTCCCATAGGTCTGACACCTGTAGCTGTCCTGCATGCACCTCTGCCATTGAATAGTGTACCATCGCTGTGGCTACTGTGCATCCCACACACAGTCATATGCATGTCCACCTCAAGGCCCTGTGGCATGTGGGCTGCACGTCCTGCAGGGGCCTATTGTGGTATCATGTCCATGACACATGTGATTGAATGATTCAGGGCCAGCAGAGCAGATACTATGAGGAGCACCTCAAAGCACTAAATAAGTAGCCACTGGAAACCAGAAGGGAGAGGGGAGATATGATAGAGAACATCAAGTTCCATAAGGGAGTTAACAAGGTAAACTGTGGGAAATTATTGTTTTATTTGCTCTGAATACCAACTTGAGGTCACGCGGTCAGAGTAGAAATTAACAAGAGGGATGTTCAGGAGGGATATGAAGAAGTACTTCTTTAGAGAAAGCATGGTGGAACCTTGGAACAGTCCATCAGCGGAGATGGTAGGTGCAAACACAGTAAGGGACTTCAAGCAGGCATGGAATAGAATATAGGTAATACAGATCACATGGGGAAACAAGACCAGGGAGGAGAATGGAGATAGGATGAGGAGTATTAGTACTCTGGAGGAATAACAGGATCCAGAGAAGGTGCAGGGATCATAGGGAATATGGTAGATTGGATAGACCTCTGGTCTTTTTCTGCCATCATGGTCTACGTGTCTATATTTCTAAGAAAAATGTCCTACTTTATTGACCTTCAGAACACAGAAAAAGAAAAACCCTCTTGTGGAGAAAGCATCTTGGAATCCAACACTTTATGTCACCATACATCCTGGCTGAATGCAATACTATTATAACCCACAGCATGAAGTAAGTTGGTTATGAAGCATGTTGCAATTGAGCTAGGGAGTAAATGAGTGTTCTCTGTCTTGTGAGACTGAATGAGGGTGAGGCAGAGATTGTTTTTTTTTTTTTTTTTTTGCCATAGAGGTTTTTTTTCTCCAGGGTCAATGTCTGTAGGTTCTCAGCTCTTTCCCCATCTCCTCTCATTCAGCATTCACCATACCAGGCCACCACGCCTGAGATCCCCTGTAGATTCCTCCTTTTGTGAAGCCGGGAAGAGGAAACCATCTTCCCCCACCTAGCAGCACACAACCAGATGGTGCAGGTGATTGGCTGATGGTGTGGGACAGAGGTAGTCGGGTAGAGTTTAATATAGCCCATACCACCCATTTTCCAATTTTCTCCTTAGTCCCCTTGCTACAATGGAAAGCATGCATGTATGTGGAGGTGTACATGCCTAGGGAACCATGGCCCCCATTTTGTGTTTCTAGAACCATAGAAACATAGAAACATAGACTTTGACGGCAGAATAGGACCACTTGGCCCACCCAGTCTGCCCATGTCCCTACCTACTGGATAAGCTGCAGATTCTAGTTGACCAACAGCGTACTTCCTGCCACCCCCCACTACAATTGCCTTGTGTCTGTCCCATGCATGTTTAAATTCCTCCACTGTTTTAGCCCCAACAACCTCCCCAGGAAGGCAGTTCCATGTATCCACCACTCTCTCCGTGAAAAAAAATTTCCTTACATCACCCCTGAGCCGTCCCCCCTCTATCTTAAAATTGTGCCCCATTGTTCTTACACATCTCTTTTTCTGAAAGATGCTACCCTCCTGGACTTTGTTGATTCCCTTGAGGTACTTGAACATTTCTATCATGTCCCCCTGTCCCTCCTTTCATCAAGGGTATACATATTAAGCTTTCAGTCTCTCTTCATATGATTTCTGATGCAGACCCTGCACCATTTTAGTTGCCCTCCTCTGGACTGCTTCCATCCTGTCTATGTCCTTGCGTAGATGGGGTCTCCAAACTGCACACAGTACTCCAGATGGGGTCTCACCAACTGTCTGTACAGAGGGATAATCACTTCCCTTTTTCTACTTGTGATGCCCCTTCCTATGCATCCCAGTATCCCCCTGGCTCTCCTAACTGACTTCTCACATTGCTTACCAAATAGATCATCGGATATGACTACCCCCAAGTTCTGTTCCATTTTTGTTGTTGTTAGTACCTCCCCTGCTATTGTGTACTCTTCTCCTGGGTTTTTGTTTCCCAGGTGCATTACTTTGCACTTCTTTGCATTGAATCTAAGTTGCCATATGTCTGACCATTCCTCCAACCTTGCCAAGTCCCTTCTCATCCTTTCTGCTCCCCCCTCATGTATCAACTCTGTTACAGATCTTTGTATCATCTGCAAAAGGCATACCATTCCCTCCAGACCCTCTGCAATGTCACCTATAAAGATGTTAAAGAGGACTGGACCCAGTACTGAGCCCTGAGGTACTCCATTAGTGACCCCTCTTTGGAATGTGTCAACTCACTATTACCTTCTGTGTCCTGTTGTGTAGGAGTTTGCAGCCCAGGCTACCACCCTGTGACCCACTCCCAGGCTGGCTAACTGATTATTAATCTTTTGTGCGGGACTGTGTCAAATGCCTTGCTAAAGTCTAGGTAGGCCACATCCACAGCCCTCCTGGTCTATTACTTTGGTCACCCAGTCAAAGAAATCTATTAGATTTGTCTGACATAACCTTCCTGCTGTAAATCCATGCTGCTTTGGGTCCTGTGCCCTCGCTACCTCTAGGTACTCAACAATTCTTTCTTTCAGAAGTGATTCCATCATTTTACCTACCACTGAGGTCAAACTTACAGGTCTGTAGTTTCCTGCTTCTGCCTTGCTCCCACTTTTGTGAAGGGGAATCACATCCTCCCTCCTCCAGTCCTCAGGTACCACCCCATCCTCCCATGATTTGTTAAATAGTGTGGTCAGTGGTGTCACTAGGTCCTCCCTTAGTTCTTTTAGAAGTCTGGGGTGAATACCATCAGGCCCCATTGCTTTGTCCACCTTGAGTTTTAGGAGTTCTTTCAGGACTCTTTCTTCTGTAAATGTACTGGTGTCAACCCCCCTACCCAGAGTGCTTTTATTGTCTAGTTTAGGTAACTCCTCCTCTTCTTCTTTTGTGAATACTGAGCAAAAGTATTCATTCAGTACCTCTGCCTTTTCACTGTCTCCCTCTGCCCACCACCCCTCTCCCTTATTAATCTTCACTATTCCTCCCTTAACCTTTCTATGCTCCCTTATGTACCTATAAAAGGTTTTATCCCCCGTCTTAACTGAATTGGCTATTTTTTTCTCGGTTTGGGCTTTTGCTATTCTGACTGCCTTCCCCACTTCTTTCTGCTTTAATTGATACAGTTCCCTGTCATGCTCCTTCTGTGATGCCTTATACTTTTTGAATGCAGTCTTTTTCTCCTTAACCTTCCCTGCCACCTCTTTTGAGAACCATAGTGTTTTTTTTACTCCGTTTTGTTTTCTTTATCTGTTTCACAAAAGGCTTGTTGCCTCTATGATGGCAGTTTTGATTTTTCTCCATTGTTCTTCTACCCCTCCTTGTTGACCATTTGCTAGTGTATTCCTCAGGTATTCACCCATTTTACCAAAGTCAGTCCTTCTAAAGTCCAGTATGCTTGTTTTTGTATGGCTTGTCTCCATGGTTGTCCTTATTGTGAAGCACACTGTGCAGTGGTCGCTTGTTCCCAGATGTCTACTGACTTCTAAATTTGTGATCCTCTCTCCATTTGAGAGTACCAGGTCTAGTACTGCTCCCTCCCAAGTGGGTTCCAATGCTAGAAGCTGATGGTACCATCCTTAAGCCCCACCTGGGGGCAACCAAGAGCCAAGACAGAGATCTGCCCTACACTGGGAGTCGAGAGCCATCCTCTGAATGCTCAGTCCTTTCCCTCCTTAACCAACTCCAACCGTGCTTCTGAATCCAGGTCACCAGCATGGGAAAAGATACGGTGCACAGCACCTCAGCCCTCTTCACCACTGGTCGGTTTGCAGAGACTGTTTTCTGAGGTGCATAAGGTCTGAACCTAAGTAATAAGGGAATGCTGGGTTAAAGAACTATCCAAGAAAAAGGAGAAGAATAGACACAGCTGATCCTGGCCTGGCAACCCTAATACTTTCTTCTGATAACAAGGCTCTGAGATGCAAGAAGCCAAGCCCTTGATGGGCTAAGTTCATTGCAGCAATGCACCATAGACAGCAAAGGCATTCTGATCCCTTGAGCAGATACTATTAGGGTGTGTGCCCAGTTCTTGGAAGGGTGTGTGTTTGATTGTTATCATTGGGGAATATGCTCAAGTGTCTCTGGGGTGTGGTGCCATTTGTTGTGCGGGCAGGTGCCTGAATGTTGAGGTATTTGCCAAAAATTAGTGGGTAAAGTAGGAATGGTAGATGTGGTATGACTGGCAAGAGTGAAATTGAGCCCCATGAAGAGAACCAGAAAACAGCCTTGGCAGACTGGTGGATATGGTGTAGGAGCAGTGGATCAAAGGCTCAAAAAAATACAGCAGGGAAGTAAAGCATAGTGATAGCTGGGGCTACCGGCATAGCTAGGAGGAGCTTGGAGGAAAGCAACTGAGTCAAAGCAGGCAGGACACAGCAGGGCAGAGATGAGCTGAGGGCCAAGACAAGCCCTCAGCAGATCCTAAGCAGAAAGCGAAGCAGGAGGGCAGCCCAACTTCAAGAGTCAGCATGAGCAAGAAGCACAGCAAGAACGACTTACAGCAGCTATGTTCCACTAGAGGACTGCAATTACAGAGGAAGTGAAGAAGCTCCCAGTGAGGACAACTTATTTATTTATTGAAATGTTTCACCAGGAAAGTTACACTGAGCAACAAATGCTCATCTCATGGTATGTCCTGGGGGACGGGGAGAGGGAACATTAAATAATACAACAGGATACATAAATCAGGAAATAGCTTAACAGCATATTGACAGACAGTACAGGATTACAACCATCAATTGCTTAATAACGTTTCTAGATTAGGATACATAGAGGGAGACTTGCAGGAGGTACAGTAATTAGGTACTCAGGAAGGGGAGTGATACAGGAGAGGTAACAGTAAGCGTTATGTTGTAGAAAGTGCTAGGTTGCAAGAGGAGTTAGGATAGAGGAGACATATTTGGCCCAGCTGGAGGAAGGAGGAGGTATAGACCAACAGCTAGACAGGGGCCCAAAGGGTCCAGGTGCAGTTGCAGTTCATCATTAGGTAGTTTTTAGGGATGTAGAGAGAGAATAGGCTGAAGAGGAGTGGCAGATTTGGGTCGATAGTTGATTCCAGAGCTTAGGTAGACGATGAGAGAATGCCATTTGGCCTGATGTAGTATTTCTGTACGGTATATTCAGAAAATGAGAATCATCAGATTAGAAGGTGTATTTGGAGGGGTGAGGAGCAGATAAGGAGGCAGAGAGGTAAGGGGGGAGTGAGCCTAGCCAGAATTTTGAGGTAAATTTTGCTAAGTGGAAGTTTCTCCTGTTAACAAGTGAGGGAAAATTTAGAGAGCAGTGAAGAGTACAGTTGTATGTCAAAGCAGGGGCATCCAAGACAAACTGGCAGAAGGAGTTAAAGAGAGGTTCCAGCCTGGATAAGAAGGATTGAGGGGCAGCTCCATAAACAACATCACAATAGTCGAATGTTGGCAGTATCATTTTATGTACCAATTTGCACCTAGCCAAATGAGGGATACTACCCCTGTTATGGTAGAGGGCCCCTAGCTTTGGTGTTTTCTAAAGCCAAGTTTCTTTAGAATGGCATCAATGTGAATGGAGAAGTTTAGGTACCTATCCAGCCAAACTCCGAGGCAGTGGAAGGAAGCAGTGTCTTCTAATACAGTCTCATCAATGGTGTAAAAGGTGGGTAAGAAGAGGAGCCTTGCCAACCTCTGCCTAGTACTGAAGGTCATGGAGACTGTTTTCTTTGAGTTTAGGAAAAGGTGGTGCTTGCTTAGCCAGCATTGTACATTGTTGAAATCCAGCTGAAGCCTGGCAATAACATCAGAGACCAATTTGCCAGTTGTGAGCAGTACAGAGTCATTGGCATACATGTGTATGTTAGTCGATATGCAAAACTGAGGTAGATCATTGAGGAAGATTGAAAAAAGGAGTGGCCCAAGTACCGATCCCTGAGGGACTCCCGTGGTAATGGGGAGGGGTGCAGAGATGCATTTGCCATACGGACGGATTGTGATCTGCCTGACAGATAGGACTTGAACCAATCAGTAGCACTAGGGGAGAGACCAGTGGACCTGAGGCAGGACAGGAGTATAGGGTGGGAGACTGTATCGAAGGCCTTGGCCAGGTCAGTAAAAATAGCTGAGGTTATGAGGCCAATGTCCATGCCCTTGGTGGTAGTGTCTGTCAGTTATAACAGGGAAGTGGCTGTGTAGTGGTGTTTTCTAAAGCCAAATTGGAATGGAGTGAGAAAGGAGGAGTAAGTAAGGTAGGAGGAGAGTTGTTTAAGTACTATGCGCTCCTAGAGCTTAGCCAGAGTAGGAAGGAGAGATATAGGGTGGTAATTGCTAGGGGCGGAGGGTTCTTCCCCTTTAGGGAGAGGTAGAACAGTATTGTGTTTCCAAGCTGTAGGGACAGTGGTAGAGACAAAGGAGAGGTTTAGCAAGAGGGATAAAGGATAAGCGATGGCAGGAGCAGACAGAGAGATGAGCTTAGGGTCCAGGCCGTCTGGAGAAGAGCATTTGGCAAGGTTAATGGACTGAAGGGCTTGTAAGGCAGCAGCAGGGGAGATGTAAGTGAAGAAGAAGAAGGAGAAGAGGGAGAAGAAGAAGACGACGAAGAAGAAGATAGAAGGAGAGGGAGCTGGAGGAGCAGAGGAAGGGGAAACAGGGAGAGCAGGTGGGTCAGTGTCATCCAGGGAAGGGGGGCAACTGGAGAGCTGCATGGGTGTCAGGGGGGCCGCTTGGAGCATTGTGGTGCAGGACGTGAAATGGGAGTTAAAGCAGTCTGTGACAGTCGTAGGTTCTGAGATGTCTGAGAGATTTTGCCTAAGTGTAGGAGTGGGGGGGCTTGGTGGAAGGAGAAAAGAGGGACTGGACAACTTTCCAGAATTTGGAAGGTTTGTTTGTGTTATCTTGGAAGTTAGCCAGGTAGTGTTCAGTTCTGGCCAGCCGAATAGCTTTGGTAAACTTGTTTCATAGCTCCCTGTATCGTTGGAGGTCCCTGTGGCAGTTGGTTACCTTGTGTTTACACCAAGCAGTGTCCTGGGCTCTTTGACAGGACAGGAGCTCAGGGGTTACCCAGGGTAGATGGTTTCCTCAGACTCTGATTTTATGCGGTGGTGCATGTTGGTTCCAAACATGAAGGAACTTATCACAGAACAGTTGGAGCGCAGCATCAACTGAAGTGCAGATGGCAAGTGGGGACCAGTCAATGTTGGAGAGATCACGATGAAGAGGTATAGTGTCAAGGGAGGAGAAGGTGCGGGTTAGGAGGATTTTGTGTGGCATTTTTTGCCTATGTATTTTGCGCACCATGTATACGGGATGATGGTCACTTAGTGCATCAGGTAGGAGGCCAGTGGCCTTGACCCTGTGAGGATGAGACATGAGGACTAGGTCCAGAAGGGAATGTTATTTAGTTTTGTTTTTCAGGCGAGTAGGTTCCTGTACTAGCTGTGTCAAGTTTAGAGACTCTATGTAGGAGTGAGTTTTGGCTAATGTGAGAGAGCCAGTTGATGTTAGGGTCACCCATTATATATAGCTCACCTGAGTGGGCATGAGTCATTAGTTTCTTGATCAGATCTGTGACTTGGGAAAGGGGTTGACCCAGACAACAGTAAACTCCTGCAATAAGTAGTGGGCAGGAGTAAAGAAGCTTCAGGTTGAGGAGGATAGTTTTGTGAGAGGAAGGAGAGGTGACTTTCAACATAACTGAGTGCTGTAGGGAGGTAGAGACATAGATTGCCACTCCGCCACCTTGTCTATGTCTGTCCATCTGAGTTAAAATGAATCCAGGAATAAGGACTTCTTGGTCTGTGATATGACCCCAAAGCCAAGTTTCTGAGACGATGATGACATCAGGTTTATATTCAAGGACCATGACCTGCAGTATAGGTAATTTGTTGGTAAGGTTGCAGGCATTTTGGTGGAAAATTTGTAGGCCATTTGGGAAGGCTAGGGGAGTGGAGGGTGTGAGAAGGGGGCAAGGGGTTTGTGGTAGGGGGTCCAGGGTTTGGGTGGATATCACCAGCAAGCAGGAGGAGGAGCAGGAAAGAGAGGAATCTAGCTTTGCAGTATTTATGGGTTACTGAGTAGCACTGAGCAGGGCATCCAGGTAGTTGTACACTACAGGGAGCAGTTGAAGAGATTTTGAGCAATGTGATCAGTAGATCAGGCAGGCCAGTAAGACAGGTGCAAGGTTGCGATGGGTAGTGCAGGTAGATAGAGTGGCACAGAGTCAGGGTGTAGGGCAGCATTCCAATGTAGTTTACGGTGGCGGCTTCGGGTTGAGTAACTGGATATGTAGGTATGCAGGCCCATGGAAGGCAACAAGTTAGCAGGGAGACCTACCAGGTGGAGCCATACTGAAAGTCATCAAAAACAGGGGTGTGGGAGTGTGGAGAGTGAGACAGCAGCAAAAGCAGCCCACAGGAAAAGCTGACACCTGCTTAGACTGCTTGGAACCAGGGCAGCTAGCAGCAGAGCCAGGAGACAAAATAGGAGCAGTGGCGCCAGCATAATATGAAATGGCTGAAGAATGTATAGGGCAGAAGCAAGGATGCTTCAAGCACTGCCACACAGCAACACAGAAAGAAGGAGGAGGAGGGTAGGTGGGAGAGCCAGCAGTAATATAGTTACAGAAAAGAAATAAGCATTTGTAGGATGCTTTGGGCATGTGCTAGTATGTAGCTCTAGTTGGAGAAGGGCATGGTGAGTGTCACATACTGCCCCAGCAATCCCCAGGAGTTGTCTTATAATTCTTGCTATCCCAGTGGTTTGACACTGTAAACTACAGAAAATGGAGTATTGCATGGGGCCAATTTTTTTAAAACATTTGTACGATACATACAAATTTTAAAACTTTCTTGTAAGAACAAAAAAAAAACCTGCTCATATTTTTTTCAGACAGCATCAGAACTTACAGTAGCTATAAATTCCAGTGATATCTAAAGTCAGCTGAAGCAGTCATTTTTCTGCCAAACTAAGTGTTTTGAGATTTGCCATAGCAATCCAATTTCATGTGTTAATGAACTGAATTCTATCTGTAATAGACCTAACAATGGTAAATGAAAAATGTTAACCTTCTTTGGTGCTTCAACAAGTATTACACATCCATTACTCATGCTCAGTGATGCTCAGAGAAGATTCGCTTGAATGGGTAAGAAGAATTCACGTTAAGGGTACAAAGCTTTTGTTACTGTTCCAGAAAAGACTTCTTTATTATGAAAAACTGTAATTAAACTAAGGCAAACTAGCTGACAGTTCACTGAGAGGTTACATTTTCACAGTATAACAAATTAGCTACTCAGTTTTTATAAAAAGTCTCAGAACATAGTAAGAAATCTTTGAAGAACTATACTCTTTCATTAGATCCATGTTAAACCTGGACTGCTGTGCAGTACATTGGAGGTGCTGATTCAGAGTTATGGCCAACTGACTGCTTAAACAGACTCACTGATTAGCTCTAACACCTTTTTGTTACATTTAACTCCACTGATATAAGTATTCAAGGTCAACCTTACAGCTAAGAATCACTTCGATAGTTCTGTTCATTTTAAAAAAAAAAAAAACAGGAAAGGCACACTCAGCTGAAGCACATTTCCAGGAGTGATCTGGGGGAAGGGTACGGGGGTAAAGATGGCATAAAACAGTACATTATGCAAAGTAGTGCAAATAAACACAGCATAGTGCAGGAAGCAAACAGTGAGAGGCTAACAATGACCAGTTTTATAGTGACTCAGAAGTGCACACTCCCAATTTAACTGGGATCTCAGGC
This sequence comes from Neoceratodus forsteri, assembly GCA_016271365.2. Classification (NCBI taxonomy): domain Eukaryota; kingdom Metazoa; phylum Chordata; order Ceratodontiformes; family Ceratodontidae; genus Neoceratodus; species Neoceratodus forsteri. The sequence goes on along the minus strand of CM028135.1, from coordinate 662,108,998 downwards.
AACTGGTCCTAAACAAAAATAAGGTATATGACTAATGGAAAGAGATGGGCTGCATACAGGCCTTAAAGGAGTATGGTGCAGTACTGAGGAGTTGCAAGGCTAGAATTAAGAAAAGCAAGGGGAAGTCAGGATAGCAGGGGAAGGGGCAGACAATGCCAAAGTGTTCATCCATTACACAAATGAAAGGATGCAGCTAACAAAAAAAACTCAGGCCTATAAAAGTTGGGGAAGGGGGAAGAGGAACCATCGAGAGATTCAAGACAATTGCTAAGATATCAAACGAATACACCACTGTGTTGTTTACCAAAGGACAGAGGGTGCTCATCAGCAGGGCCATGGCATCAGAGGTAGTCACGATGAAGCTGCAGACATTACTCTCCCCCTAGGGCAGGTAAGTCCTGAAGGGTTGGTAGGACACACCCCAAGATCATAGTGGAGCTAAGGAATAACTAATGTGCTGTTTGCAGTTGTCGCTTATGAGCATTTCTGGACTGGTGCACACCAAGGCTTGGAAAGTGGTTTGTGTTGTCAGCAGAAAGGGCCAAGTTCAAACTCAGGCAACTACAGACTGATCAACCTTACATCAGTTTAGGGAAGGATCTGGAAGCTGACACAGTAATGAAACACTTGGTTGAAGCTAAGGTTCTTACCCCTCTCAGCATGGCTTTATGAGAGGAAGAGTGTGCTAATCCAAGCTGAGAACCTTCTTTGAAGGGGTAACCATGGAACATGAAACAACCATGTAACCTGTTTTTTTTTTATTATTATTATTGTTACTTTGTTATGTACTGTATTTCTGTATCATAAGTCCCGTCCCTGTTCAATTTATGCATGATGTAGAACCTTTGTAAATGAGTCTCTGACTTAAAGGTCTTTCTGAATATCACAATAAAAATAAAAAATAAATAAATGGACCATGTCTGGGCCATATACACAGTTCATTTGAACTTCAGCAAGGCATTAAACATTGTGTTACAGACCAAGCTTCTGGACAAAGAACACCATTCCATTGTAATATACAAGTGGCACTGACAAGATGGACTGCTAACTGCTTCAGTACAGGAAGCAGGGGGTTGTGGGTTATAGGAATTTTTCAGGAAACTGGGAGATACTCAGTGAAACCACTGTTGTTCAACATTTTCATCAATAATTTGGAAGCTTGGGATGCCAGCTAGCTGCTTATTTCACTAATGACAAAAAGATGGCCAGGGTGTGGACTCCCCTGAATATGGGGACAAACATTACAAGGTCCTGAACAAGTTTGGTTACTAGTCAGACTCCTGAAATCTCCGATACAATGGTTCCAAATGCATGGAGCTGAACTTGTGAACGAAAAAAAATGAGGAAGGACCTACACTACACATAGTGGGGGCTCCTCATGCTGCTGGCAAAGAGGAAATGACCTGGAGTTATTGTAGACAAAAAACTTAGAAACACAGAAGGTGATGGCAGAAAGAGATCCAGAGATTCATCTAGTCTGCCGAAAGTTTATTTGCTATCCCCCCTGTCTATTTCCCATTCTGTATTAAGATGCATCTGTGTCTGTCCCAGGCTGTCTTGAACTCCCCCACTATTTTAGCCCTCATCACCTCATCAGGAAGACCACTCCAGGTGTCCCCCACCCTCTGCATAAAGAAGAACATCCTTTTATTTGTCCTGAACTTACCATTTTAAACTAAAGCATGGCAAGCAATGTCCAGCCTGTGTAATAAGTGTCAGCAGGATGTTGTGGTGCATCAAAAGCCTACCCCATGAATATGGTGCAGGAAAGTTTTCACTGAAAAATAGTGTCTGACATGGCAGCTACTAGGATAGCATAGCGCCAGTCAGTTACCGCTATCTCTGTAACTGTCATCACATGGGAGGAAGAGGACAATTTGCGAACAGCGTGGTACTTTGCCGAGTTGCTCCCATGGTGCGGGGGCAAAGGCCATGAGCAGCTAGGGTGGTGGAACATCTTGGAGACCAAGGTTTTGTTCCCAGTCTCCCATCTGTTGTGTTTCTCTTTTCCCCCCTCCCAAGTTTTATTTTTTGTGTATTCTCCCTCGACCCTGCACTTTTAACCCCCACTCTCACAGATGCAATCCCCCCCCCCATGTTCCTCCCTATCCCTGAGGTGCAGCCCCCATGGAGCTTATTATATTTAGTATTGGGGGTGTGAGGGGGGCAAACCCTCTGTGACAGGTGATGAAAACACAGTTTACTTTATTGTTAGCCATGGTAGTGGTCGGTTTGTTTCTTGACCACTAACATTGGCTTTGTTGTTGCAGTAGGTGTTTTTGTTGAGCACTACTTTTTAAGGCATAATTTTTCATCAGCTTGTTTTTGATCACGCTGTATATATGTTCAGTTTTATGACTTAGTGCCCATCAAAAGGGAGGTGATTCCCAGCAAAGCAATTGAAGTAATCATTCCACTAATTCTATCCCTTTTCCTGGCCCAGGCCAGACTTCACTTGAAGTGCAATGTGCAGTTCTGGACTCCTCTATACAATTATGACATTAATGCAGTCAAGATGTTGCAATGCAGAACCAACAATATGATTAGGGTTATTGGGGCCAAAAGGTGTGAGCAGAGGCTGGGCCCCTTAACATGTTTACGTTAGAGAAAAGGGGACTGCAAGGGGACATACAGTATCTCAGACTTTTGTATACTCTGTGGAATTGACAAGACTGAGTAAACAGAGATTTATGATCTGATTTCCATCATTAAGATGTGGAGACACAGCCTGGAGCTCAGAGGTGAAACAGCAGTAAGTAAACCTTTTTTTATCAAGTGTGCATTCCTGGGGGCTCAAAATATCAGTTACAATACACATAAACATTGGATGTAATAACAACAGACAATATCATCTACAATAATAATAGGATAGTTAAAATTAAATAAATAATACATAATCATACAATCCCTAAAAACAGACTGCCAGTGAGCAATGGATAGACCAAATCCCTCCTTAAAATTGTGGAATTTCAGACCCTTCCTGAAGGCCTTGAGTGAGAGGGTCTCCCTCAAAAATCTTGGAAGGGAGTTATACAGGGCTGGACTAGCTACATCAAAATTCCTGTCCCCAGGAGATTTTAGCCAGGCCCTGGGAACCACCAGGAGGCCCTCAGAGGAGGGGCAGAGAGGGTGTAGGGGATGCTAGCAGGTCTGGAGGTGATGCAGATAGCAAGGGCTCTGTCTTTGTAGGGCTTTATAACAGTAGGTCAACAAGCCAACATTAAAGGTAATTTGCCACCTCACCAGAAGCCAGTACAGATAATGTAGACCAGGGATCATGTGGCAGGACTTAGATAAGAATATCAGAAACCTGGCAGCAGCACTCTGCACCAGGTGCAAGAGATGTAAGACACCTCCATTCAACAGAGATTCAGAGCATTGCAGTAAGTCAGGTCTGGAAGTCACAACAGCATGAACTAGTGAATGCATATCATATGACGGGATGAATGGTTTCATCCAGATGATGTTTCTAAGGTGGCAAAAAACACTTCAGATCATGCCCGACACCTGATCCTCCAGTGTGAGTCCATTATCCAGGATCACACCAGATTCTTCACCTTGATAAAGGCCATAAGAGGAGACAAATCCAGCATCAGCCCAGTCAACTCTCCAACCATCTCTATACTTCACCAATGAGCAGGTTCAATCACCAAAAATTCCATTTTGCTCAGATTAAGCTTCAGTTAGCCAGAGGATATTCAGTCCTGAACCTGAGTCAGGCATGAATTTTGCACAAAGACTGCATTCTGTGTCCTGGGCATAAATGACCGATACAGCTGGATGTCATCTTTGTAGCAGTGAAACCCAGTACTGTAGAATCATATGATGTCACCCAGAGACAGTATGTATGCTGTGAACAACATGAGTGAGAGAACTGAGCCCTGAGGAACTCCACAAGACAGGGGCTTAGAATGAGAGGAATAATTTCTCACAACAATCCTATGCTTGCTATCTATACAAACTGACTCAAACCATTTCACGACAGTATCAGTGAATCTGAAGAGCTCCCTAAGGTGTTCCAACAACACACCATGGCACACAAAGTGAAATGCTGAAGAGAGGTCAAGAAGAATGAGAATTGATCATTTGCTTCTATCTCTCGTCCTGAGGAGATCAGTCAGCACTCTGACTAATGCAGTCTCTATAATGCGCCTAGACGTGAATCCCAACTGGAGGGTCTCATAGAGGTCAAAAGTAGAGAGATGTATCTTGAGCTGTGAAGCCACAATTTTCTCAATAGCCTTTTCAAGAAAGGGAAGGTCGGAGCCAGGTCTAAATTATGAGGCACTTCTTCTCTCACAGGGTGGTGAATCTATGGAATAGTCCACCAACTGAGATAGTGGATTTGGAGACAGTACAGGCATTCAAGGTCTGTCATGACAAGTTTCTGATTACCAAGGGAATTACAAGTACCCTAGATTAAAAAGGAGGTGGGATCCATGTAGATTACCTTATGTTTACACTGCATGTTTATAATTCCCTGCTTAGGAAGTCGGGATTGGACATAGTGAGCCTAGACCAGTGGTTCTCATCCCCAAAATATCTGGTGGCCTCAGAGGGCTTCAATGTACATTCACCAGAACTTATTGGTGGCCTTGTTCATTATTTTGTTCATCTCAAACTCCTGATATTCACCAAACTGCCTGGTATAATGCATTTCCCTTCACAACATGTTGTACACAATAAATCAAGCTCCTGATCTATTTTTTCTTGAAATGTAGCTACCTTATTTTTAAGGTAAGAAATCATCCATTCCATTGCCCTGGTATTTGGAGCTTTAAAAGTACTCTCTGGCCCCAGAAAATTGTGGTGGTTGCCATATGCAGTAATGGTGGCCTATTTTGGAAACCACTGAACTGGAATGCATTCCAGCCTTAATTTACTATGTGACCATTTTACTATGCCACTGTTATGTGCATATTTTTCATTCCTGGTTGTTAAGTGAATAAGGGTTTTGAATGACTACAAGAACTAGTGCAGTATTTTGTAATACATATGTATATATCACATACAATTTTTTCCAGTTGATTAACCAGGAGTAGCACACTAAGCTGAAAGCTTGTTAACAGGTGTGACCTGGGAGCACAGGGAAGTTAAGTGACTTGCTCAGGATCACACAGTATGCAAGTGTGGGCTGTGGGATTCAAACCCAGGTCTCCATATTTGCAGCTCAGAACCTTAAACCACTGCACTATACTGCCTACCTAAAAATACATAAACACTGGTAAAATATGAATTGCTGTACATGGAATGTATTGGATGGTACACAATCTAAAAGAAATGGTTTAGCATAGCTGAAGATAAGGTATGAAGCCATTTTTGCCTTTATAATGAAATATGTAAATGTTACAGTATAATGTACATGTATCTCTTTCACTGTATAACTTTCAACCTAAGATTTCCCCATAGTTGTGATAAAAAAGATAATACATTACTGCTACTACTAAGTAGGAGTGCTGTAACATTTTAATTAGCTGGTGAATTGTTAATGATGTGCCAATCTTCGTGTTGTGCATAGTCAGGGGGAAGACGGCACTTCACCAGAGATTTGCTGGGCAAAGTACAAAAAGTGTCTAAAAAAAGAAAAAAAAAACATGTTTCATGTCCCATCTTCTATAAAACCACAAAGCCCACCCTCCACTCCTCATCTAGATCCAGTTGGTAACCAGGTAACAGTACGTGTATTCCCCTTAAACCACCCACTCAGTGCATCCATTCACACTCTCCCCTCGCCCATGAAAGATTAACATGGTATATGTATTCATTGCAAAAAACTTTGTTAAACATATAAACATAGAATGTGATGGCAGATAAGGACCACTTGGCCCACATAGTCTGCCCATTTCCCTACCTAACAGATAAGCTGCAGATCCTAGTCAACCAACAGCCTACTTCCTCCTACCCCCAACAAGAATTGCCTTATGTCTATCCCATGCATTCTTGAATTCCCCCACTGTTTTTGACTCTAAGACCTCCTCAGGAAGGCTGTTCCATGCATCTACAACCCTCTCTGTGAAGAAATACTTCCTCACATTACCTCTGAGCCATCCCCACTCTATCTTCCAATTGTGCCGCCTTGTTCTTGCACATCTCTTTTTCAGAAAGATGCTACCCTCTTGGACTTTGTTGATTCCCTTGAGGTATTTAAAACTTTCTTTCATGTCCTCCGTCTCCCTCCTTTCCTCAAGGCTATACATCTTCAGCTCCTTTAATCTTTCTTCATATGTCTTCTGGTGCAGACCCTGCACCATTTTGGTTGCCCTCCTCTGGATAGCCTCCACCCTGTCTATGTCTTTGCTGAGATTGAGTCTCCAGAACTGCACACAGTACTCCAGATGTGGTCTTACCAACTGTCTGTACAGAGGTCCAGCAACTTCCTGTTTTCTATTTGTGATGCCTCTCCCAATGCATCCCAGTATCCCCCCAGCCCTCCTTTCTGCCTTCTCACATTGCTGGCCCACCTTTAGGTCATCTGATATGACTACGGTCAGGTCCCTTTCCATTTTTGTTGTTGTCAGTATCTCACCCCCCATTGTGTACTCTTCCCCTGGGTTTTTGTTTCCCAGGTGCATTACTTTGCACTTCTTTGCATTGAATCTAAACTGCCATACATTTGACTATTCCTCCAACTTTGCCAAGTCCCTTTTCATCCTTTCCACCCCAGTTAGGCTTAAAGTGACTAAAGTAGGGAAATATGGCATCAGGGTTTACAACCCTAACTCCGAACCCCCACACTCAAGCACCAAAAAGAAAAATAATTACAGTTTTATCTGTCAACACTCTTGGCAAATCAGGGGTGGACTGTTCCTTGGGGTTCTCACTCATAACAGTCATCCCATTCCATGCACAAATAAGGTCATATGTGATCTGTTTTTCTTTATGCAGGACATAGAGCTTGTTGGAACTATGTGGAGAAACACAGGTCTGTATGTTTAAAGGGTATATGACAATGGGGTGAGTGTTAGAGCTTAGAACCCCAAGGAACACTCCACCCCTGATTTGCTAAGAGTGATGACAGAGAAAACTGTAATGTTTTTTTCCTTTTGTTGCTTGGGGGGTTGGGGTGAGGACTAAGAGTTGTAAACCCAAAGTCCACATTTTCCTACGTTTATCAATTTAACCCTAACTGATGCATTAATGAAGTTTTTTTTGCAATTATTCTTTTTTTTTTTTGTGATAGTAGAATTTATTTAATTATTCATTTATTTATTTGGTAACCAGGTCAGTGAACTGATCCAAATACCTTTTTAGGCATGGCAAAGGCCAGAAACTGGCACAAACAGTGTAAAAATACAGTGAGAGAATAGCGTGGCTCATACAGGAGACACATCTATGCAGACGATGCAGTAGTTTACTGGAAAGATAGCAGTTCCAACTCCCTCCAACACATGCTACAAAGTTACTTTCATGAACTAGAAGACTGGTTCACAGATCATGAATTAATACTAAACTACACTAAAACCAAATCCATGATCTTTGCGCACCACCAAAATCCCTACAGTAGCACCCACCTTAACATCTCAAACTACCAGGGCATCCAAATTGAACAGGTCCCACACTTCAAATACCTAGGCATTACACTTGACACTTCTTTACCTGTCACACACACAACAACCATCTCTGTTCCTCAGTAAACATCAGACTAGGGATCCTCTATAGGCACAGACAATGCCTCCCACCACAAGCCCCACGACTGGCAGTAACTAGCTCAGTACTATCACTGGTTGACTAGGGGATTATAATATATGGGACGGCTGACCTCACAGCCCTTAATCAAATCAATCTTGCCCTCAATAAAGCCTGCCGACTGGTCACAGAAAGTGATTGACTTACCCACACCTGCGACCTCTACAAAAGAGCGGACTGGCTGACCTTCAAAGGAAGGCAAAAATACCACACTTGTCTCCAAGCCAAAAAGGTACTCATGAAACTTGCACCCACTGGCCTGCACTCCCTCATCCAACCTAACCCTCACAGAAGCACCCCTAGGCACCAGGCAAGCACTCCCATACTTGTCCCCCACTGCAGGACTGCACTAGGACAAAGGACCTTCAGCTATCGGGCTCCCATCTGGCTCAATGAACTCCCTTCTTCCATCTCCCTGGCCCCTAGACTAGGCCAATTTAAAAACAGAATCAAGAGACATCTCATTGACTCTGAGAAGTGTGGCTGCAACTAATCACACTACACCACAATGACCCAGGGTTCATAATCATCCCTTGAAAGTAAACCAAGTACAGTAAATGTTTGATGTAATTATGTAAAGTACCAATGTATTATCCTACTTTATGAAGCATGTTAAATCTGTCTTAAAGAATTCTGTCTGTTTGTTTTGACATGGAGCCTTTGCAAAAGAGTCTCTGACTCAAAGATTGTAATTCCGAAACTTTTAATAAATAAATAACAGGGTAGGCCAAGCTGACAGATAAAATATAAGGTAAACAATACCAGGTACATCTACAATTGAGCATATCCAGGTATATGACATTTAGGTAAACAGGGTAAGGTTGCTCCATCATTCAACAACAGGAATAACAATAATATTCGGGCAGAAGAGGAGAGAGGAGCACAAGAGGGGGTAGGTGTAAGGGTGGGCTACCATGGAGGTGTAGCCATGCTAGCAGCCTATGGGCAGACACAGGTTGAGGAGGACAGAAAGTGCATTCTTAATAGGGAATTTAGATTAAGAGGGGGGTTGGGGAACATAGGGAGGAGGGGAGGTAATTCCATAGTGAGGGTCTGGCTGTGGATAAGGCTCCTATGCTCATCTGCATAGCTACGTTAGGGCATTCTTGTTGAAGGTGGGAAGACTAACGTACAGTAGATTGTGGCAGTAGGTTCTGGGCCAGGTAACTAGGGATAGTGGTGAGTAGGAGGGATTGTGCAAGGTATCAGCAACAGTCTGGGCCAACAGATAGGGCATCATGCTTGTGAAGGGAGCCAGTTAAGAGATTGGTAAAGAGAGCAGTGGTGAGTGAGGAGAGGGGCATGGAGGAAATTGCAGCATATGCAATTGTAGGTAGTGTCCGTGCAGTTCAGGTTGATAATGGAGGTGAGAGAGTACATTGTACACCGGCAGCCATAGTCAAGGAGGAAGAGGAGGTTGCCATGGGCAATAGCAAGGTGGGCTTCCAGAGAGGTGGTTGATCATGCTATAGGAGAGCCTTATCTTCTGGTTGATGCACCAGAACAGTGAGGCAATGTGGTTGGTGTAGGTTAGGGATGGGTCCAGGATTAACCCAAGATACTTGAAGGCAGGAACAGTGTCAGGGGGAGATCCATCTGGGGATATTTCAGTGAGAACGCTATCATTGACAGCAAGTGTGGAGAGTTTTGGTTTGGAACCGAAAAGCAAGGCATTTGTTTTGGCAACTGAGACCAACAGTTTGTTGGTGGAGAACCAACAATGTGCTTTGCGGAAATCAGCGGTAAGTGTGACAAATAGTGAGAGGGGGTCACTTTGGTATAGTATCAAGTCTTTGTATAGAGGAGTAATTTACAGGATAGGCCCTCTGATGAGAGAGAGTTAATGAAGAGGGAAATGAGGAGGGGGCCAAGGACAGATCCATGGGAAACACCTAAAAAGGCAGGTAAGAGGGGGAAGATGGCACCACCAAGGCAGACCATCTTTGTTCTACCAGAAAGGTAGTTCGTGAGCCAAGAGGTGAAGGCAGGGGAGAAACCAAGGGCATCAAGTTTTGCTATCAGGGTGTTGTGATTTACAAGGTCAAATGCCTTGGACAGATCAACAAACACTGCACCTGTTAGCTTCCCTTCATTCGTATTCCTCGGCACATGGTTGGTGAAGAGGGCAAAGGCCATGGTAGTGCTGTGTGTCCCTTCCAGATACCATGTTGCTGAGGACAAAGCTGATTATATCTTAAGATATGCTCTGTAATTTGGTAGTTTACTGCCTTCTCCAGGAGCTTAACAAGATGAGGCAGAATGGAGAAGAGACAGAAGTTTTGAAGGTAATTGCATTGTCATTCAAGTCAGGTGTCATTAGGACCAGCTTGAACACATCCATGTGACTATGGAAGTGCAGTGCCCAGACAGCTCTGCACTTTCATGCTTCCATTTATCTACATGTGTATGTGGGTGTGGACACGCAGAGCCATACAGGCCCTGTGCTGCTGTTCCTCCAGAAAAGCAATTAATGTTTTCCATTGTATTTTTTTTTTGTATGGATGATGCATTTTCAGTTCATATTTCTTAGCGGCTTAGTGTTGTACTATTTATTAAGACCTTTCTATTGCTATATGCATTGTCTGTTAACTCCAGTGACTGAAAGAGGTACAGCTTGTAAAAGCTGTAGTGTTATCCTATGGGAATTGTACTTTTTTTTCAATTTTTATATTTCTAATATGGCCCCTACATTCTTTGGGTGGTGATATGAGTTAATATTGTAGTGCTCATTAAGACCTTTATTTTGACTTATAGTGTCACTTAACTGCAAACATTGATGGAGTTATGGCTAGTTAAAGTCAGAATGTTGAGAATAGCCAAGTCCAAATAATGTTTTCATATGAAGGGATTTGTTATCGTAAGTCTGTGTCATTCATATGAAAAAATACTTCTTCATATGAAAAAAGAATGTTAAAAAAGTCCAAATCCTTTTTTGTATGAAGCGATCTTTCTTTATGAGGTTGTGTCATTCATACAGAAAAAGATTCCTTCATATGACAAAAGAAGGTGGAAAAAAAAAAACTAAGCCCAAATTCTTTCTTTGTATGAAGGGAATCTTTTTTCATAATGCCCTATTCCTTTTTCGTATGACCATCCAAAAAAAGAAATGTGTGTCACAAAAAAACATTTTAAAATGTGTTAAATCTAATTTATGGGTGATTTTTCAAAAAACTAACAGCAGAATCCACCTACGTCCTGATTAGCAAGATACATGTGTTGGAGGCTCTGCAGGATATAATTTTTATGATTTTTCAATTTTTTTTTAATGGAGACAAGACAGTGACCATATGAAAAAAAAAATCTTTTTTCACAAAAAAGATTACCTCTCACAGGAAACAAATAATTTTTTTGTATTGCTCAAATTTGTTTTTTCCTATGAAACAGCTATCCAAAAAGAAGTACTGAGCCTGTTCAGAACCGAAATTTCAAATCCTTGTAACTTTGGAAAAGATTAATATTTTGTGTCGAGAAACCAGTGAAAGGCACCACTGTGGCCCAAGTCCTTTCTACCCTGAAAATTTCAGACCAAGATTCCAAACCATCCAAACTCTAGGTGATGACAAAAAAAACAGAAGAAAAAACAAATTTTTTCACTTTTTTCACTATCCAGATCTCGGAATTTGCTGATCTAACTGGAAAAAAACTTGGTATGTCGGGAGACTGTGCTCCCAAGACCATGGGCAGGATTCTCAAAGCCTTCAGAAGGTGCAAACCCTTCCCTAAGTCCCCAAATCTTCCTCTGCTACAAAAAAAGGGAGATTGCTCCAAGTGCTAGTCACAAAAACCTCCGCAGCTGCGGAAAAAAACACTATGGCCAGTGGAAAAAAAAGTGCAGCTGCGGAAGTCCCTGAGGCCAAAAAGTTGTGAGTTAAGTAAGGCACAGCCCCTGAAAGGCTATTAGAAGCCAGTTTTTTTTCCACAGTTGTGGAAAGAATGATACACACAGTGGAATGAGGTGTAACTCTCCCTCAGCACACTGCAGTAGTGCCCCAGCAGTTGGAATCAATTAAGCTGGAGGTGAATCACAGGTAATAGCATCTCAGACTGTATAGCAGTGGCTGATGTTACAGCACCAAAAGCACAAACTGCCATGATATGGCAACAGACAACAACCACTAAACCCAGTGCAGCCCATGACAGAGTCCCACAGACAGTAGAGCCTGACCAGCCAGCAGTGAGTGCTACCCCTGCAGGCCACAGGAACACCTCAGGGAGGGACAACAAGCAGGGACAGTCAGTCACTGTGGTGCCACGTTATCACTGGTACCTTTGGTGCTGCTGTGGTCTCAGTTGGGGACTGGTTTCAGGTCTCTGTGTGTGCTGTCAGCTTCATATTATAGCAGCACTGTTACAGTCTGCAGCTTCAGCTACTGTGGTTTCCTATTGCTGTGCCTTCTCAGCCTTTGCATCAGCTGCAGATCTGCAGCTGCAGATTCGCAGCACTTGTGCAAGTCCTGTGGCAGCTAAATTGCCACACCTGTGGCATTTTTTGCAGAAATCCACAGCTACACTGTTTTTCTTTGAGAATACAGCACAACTGTGTTTCTGCACTGCAGCAAGCCTTTTTCCCGCAGCTGTGAGAATTTCAGCTTTCTTTGTGAATCCTGCCCCAAGCATGCAAAATATTGTTCAAATCTGTAGAATGGTTGTGAAGCTATTAAAATTCTAAGTTAGGGGGTTAACATTAAACAGTCCACTCAATCCTGTCTATGATACTATAATAAGTGATTCCCCCCACTCTGTGGCCAAGCCACACAACACTGCAACCATTGATGTCTGATGTCTCCACCCCACCCAGCAATAAAAATGACAACCCTCTCTCCCACCCCAATCATCACCTCTCTCCCACCCACTCATCACTCACCATCTTTCACATCCTGTCTACCTACCATGCAAAAACGTTGATGGACTCATTGGAAGGAAGACTTAAGACAGTCACCATCTAAATGAATCAGACAGAGCACATGCTTATAGTAAAAGCAGCTGATTTTACTATAAGTGTGCACCAAGTCCCACTGATTCAGATGGCAGAGGACCAAGGGGGTGAGAGGAGGGTCTGTGCCATTCACCCTCCTCCTCTCTGCCAACCAAAGGTGCCAAGTTTCTTCAGGTGGGTTGGATTCCCAATGGAGGGTGAGTGCTGAGTGAGTGGTGTTTTTTTTTTTTTTGAGGGTGTGGGTACTGCTAGACCAGCAGTGCCACATGGGTGGGCTGGGAAGGGGGAAGGGGTTACCTAGTTATTGACTTGTTATATCATGTTAATCTTTCCAGAGGAAGATGGAAGGGTGATGAATGGGTGTACTGAGTTGATGAGGAAGGGGGTAATAATGCTACATACTTCACAGTTCTCCATGGGTAAGGGTGGAGTATGTGGTTTTAGGTGCTACAGTGGGTGAAGGGTGGGAAAACATTGATTTTTTTTCAAAGCAAGCAGACTCCATGAATTGTATTTTGTGAGCAAAGTGTCACATTATGTAGCCTTTATCAGGCAAAACACTCCAGAAAGAGGGACTTCATAGGTGAGGCAGCACTTCACACAATCTTAAACTGGCGAAGATAGACCTTTACTATACATAGCTCTACAAAAAGGACTGCTTAAAGTACTGTAGCATCACTTTGCACAGTGCTATGCATAGCAATGCTTAAAGACCTTGCATCTTCAGTACAATCAAACAGAACAAAAAAATCAATACTATAACAATAATAAAATCATTATTAAATACTTTTGCTTTTCATGTTGTCTTGCGCTTGCACAAGCAACATCTTGTGGTAGTAGTAGAAATGCAGAGGAGTGTCAATGTTGGTGAATGCAGGGCACATTTTAGTAGGTGCATCCCTCATTCCTCAATTAGCCAGCATGCTAGCACTGACACAAAAATTATGTTAAGTGGACACAACTTGTAAGAAATGTGCAGCTGCAATCAGAGTCAAGCTCGTCATGCAGTGGCACAGATGACACGCCTCCTATTGGTGCCTTTCCTGGTGAAATGTTTCAATAAACATGGCGGTGGCAATCCCGAAAAAAGGCCGACATCAGGGGTGCAATCCCCATGTTGGCATGTTTGCAAATTCCCTCACATTGTGTGACACACTGGTAGCCCACCCCAGTGTGCCTCCACTCACAGAAAGCTGACTGCATTGGCATGTTCCTCCCCCCACTCCACCACCATTGTGTTTCACAGTGGGAGCCCAGTGTGGCCAACATCACCCCCCTGAAAGTCATGGGGCACACTGGGAGCCCACCCCAGTGTGCTCAACATTTGTTCTATTTTACCTATGAAGAAAGAAAACCATCCCGCAGCGCAGTGCCCATTTTTTTTTGTACCTGAAAAAAGAAAGCAGTCTGTTGTCTGCAGTGTCCCCCATCCCCAACTTGCACCGACTCTTTGAGCACCCCCACCTCCCAACACACACCCTCACTCCATATTTACCTCTGGAAGTCAGGTGCTGTGACCTTCAGTGGAGCAGGAGCACATCTGGACTCTTCAAAGCCGAACTGCAAAATGAAGAAATGCCAGTAAGCTGTATAATGGCATAAATGGGAGGGGCGTTCAACTTAGGAGGATATCTCAGCCATTTTTTTAAATTGTGGCTCCAAATGTTCAACATGGGGTTCTTGGGAACCCACCTTATGAACACAAGCACTATCATCTCATTATTCAGTCCCCTATAGGTGATTTTGTGGTCACTGCATGGAATTACATTTCGGGATTGAGTAATGAAACGACAGTACCACTGTTCATGATGTGGGGTCCCAAAAAGCCTATGTTGCAAATGTGGTGAAAAAATTCCAAAAAATTATTACATTACAAGTGTGTGTTGCCTAGTTTCCATGCACGCTCTTAACTTCAACAATTTTTCATATTTTCACTCCATATTCTCAACATTGCAATTTTCCCACACCTCCTTGTGAATAGTACAGCTGTCATTTTTCACATCCTGCCTGAAATGTGTTTTCGCTCATCTGGTGCACAATGGCGTGGTTGCTGTGGGAAACGAATGTTCGGGACAGATTAAGAAAATCACAGTGACACTGTTCATGAGCGGAGGTCCCAAAATGCCTATGTTGAAAATTTGATTAAACAATTCCACAAAATGACTGTGTTACTAGCGTGCATTGTGCAGTCTCCACGCATGCTCAAAACTGTGAGAATTTTTGATATTTTCACTCCAGATTTTCAACATTGCCATTTCTTCACACCTCCTTATGCATGGTACAGGTTATCATTTTTCACATCCTGCCCAAAATGTGTTTTCACACAACTGGCACGGAATGGTGCAGTTGCTGTGGGAAATCAACATTCGGGACAGATTAACAAAATCACAGCATCACTGTTCATGACCAGAGGTCTCAAATGCTTTCATTAGGTGGGGTCGCAAAAACTCCATGTTGGAAATTTGGAGTGCAAATACAAACAAATGCTTAGGGCATTAGGGTTTCTAACCATAACGTCCCACCCTGTAGAGACTGACAGGCATCAGGGTGTGACTTTGGATTGTCAGCTGTAATGCTCATACCTCCACCCCACCCCACCCCCACCCTGCAGCCAATGACAGGCATCAGGTGTGCCTTGGACTCTTCGGCCCCAAAGTTCACCCCATTCTCCTATACTGTACCCATCTCTACGTATTTCCTTATGGAATGGGGTGAGCATAAGGCCCAATGACCCCAAGGCACAATGGGACACTTGGCAGAGTCTGCAGGGTAGAGTGAGGTGAAATGGCATGAGTGTTATGAAAGATGACCCAAAGGCACACCCCAATGCCTGTCAGTCTCTGCAGGGTGGGGTTGTCATCAGTTCAATGCTTCACTGCCATTCTTATTATGCATCTTTCTAACTCCTGCACTACCAATGCCAATGCAGCGAGACAACATTTGTCATGGACAAATGCTTGTTCTCATCTTGCACTTGTCCAGAAATCTTATTTGTAGTGGCACAAAATGAATGCACCCAACTATCTCTCTCAGTGGTGTAACCATGCATACTTTCAATAAGCACATACATACATACAGAAAAATATCACTGTCTATTATCTTTATCTGCAGGGAAGGCTGGAGTTCAATTTAACCCTTGCTCTGCCATGGACTGAGTTATATCAATTCAAAATTCCTATATGTTCTAATTCTGTTGGCAGCCTAAGGATTAACATAATCCCAGCAGCTTGCATCAGTGTCTCATGTGGGGGCTGGGTCAATATGTCTATAGCCAGGAATGTAGGAGCTGGGCAGTTCAAAAGCTGTCTTCTGGGTTGGTGTGGAATTAATATCCTGCTAGCAAGGAGAACTGACTGAGAAGCAAAAAGCTTGGAGACTCAGAGACTCACGAGATATCGACTCTCTGATTCTATTTATCCCCTATCCAGTCCAGATGACTGACCTCCCCATGCCACAGAACAAGTTCACTTGTTACTTTAAAACTTTTCGTAATCCTGCTCCTGATAAATGGTTATTGTCTCTGTAACGAGAGACTGTTGCTGTTGAAGCTCAAGCTGCTCCTGTTGTTTTTGGTTCAATTTGCTTTCTTGTTACTTTACAAATTTGCCAGTGTCTGTCATCTCAGTTGCTTTGCCACCCTTGCATCTATCTTTCTAAACTACTATCAAGCAAACAAATACCTTGATTGTAAAAGCTGTTGGTGTATGACTCCATGAGGAAGGGGTAGCCAGTACACAGTACATCTGGGCAATGGAACTAGGTAGTCCTATTTTGTACAGTCAAAGTAACCTCAGCAGCATAGAGTTTTAAAAACTGCTACTCTGGCTGTCTTTATTGATTTCTTTAACAGTGCACTGACCCAGGATAGCCAAGCTGAGATGCAAGATGTCCTTTCCAGTGGGGGTCCTGCTTCTATTAATTTTTGCAGCCAGGTGAAATGGAGTACTGGGAGGTTAAGTGAGTTTCCCAAGGTCACACAGTTTCCAAGATGGTGTTCACAAAACTAGTAATAATAAGTGTTTTAACATATATTGGAGAGAAATGACAATATAGTGATGATTAATATCAGGATGCTAGGAACACATTATTGGTAAGAACTACATGAGGAAATGTTTTGCCTGGCAACAAATTCTGCTACTTGGAGCACAACATCCTGTGGGTGGAAACACTACCACATGTATGGCATATGTTTTGCCCTACTGATTTTTATTTGACTTATGTAGCATGAGTCAGTTTTGTAAAGGGTAGTTCTGGGCATAAAAGAGCTGCCCTTTACAAATATTACAGATGCTACACAAGTCTTAAATACATATCAGTTTAACTTCATGCCAATCCTCTGATTCTGGGCTGGGGGGGGCAGGAGAAGAGAGGTAAAGTTGTGTTCCTCCCCTTTTCCTCATGCTGCTTAACTCTTTGTCACTGAATGTGACACTGGCCCTCAAAACATGGGAGATGTCCTCAGACAGTCTGCAGAAAGGAATGGAGACTATAGATAGGAGAGTAGGATGCAATTTGCTGTGCTGGGAAGGGTTAAGGATTCTAGGGAGGCGGGCTAGGGTGAAGCTTGCTGGGCTTGCGGAGGGCTAGAGGCCATGTACTGGAGCCAGATGGATTAGCTACGGGGAGGGTGGTTTGGGAAATATATTGGACTGTTGGGACTCCTGGGAGGGGGCTACAGTGCATCTTACTGGGCATGGAGAGGGGGTAACAGAGTAGCAAATTCTGCTTCAAATTACCCCCAAAATGCACCAGCAAGCACCAAAGAACAAAGCTTTTTTTTTTTTTTGAGGCTGATTACTCCCTTGATCCCACTTAATGATGGCCACAGTTTAGACAACAAACAACTGGTACCAAGTTATAGATGTGTCAGTTTTGCATAGTAAAAGACACATACATGCTAAACATTATGCACTTATTATATCATGTAAAGCTTTCCAGGGTGAGGGGAAATGCATTATTTGATCAGGGTAAGAGGGTAATAACATTATACACTTTGTTGGTCATGGTAGGTTTGAGGGATGAAGAGTGAGTTTTCCAGTGCTACAGTTGGTGGGAGATAGTGAAACATTGATTGTTCAGGGTGGACAAACTACATCAATTATCACTTTGTGAGCAAAGTATCATTTTACGGAGTATTCATCAAGCAAAATACTATGAAAGTGGGACTTCACAGACAAAGTGGCACTTCATGTAGTTTAAATCCAGTGAAGTTGGCCCTTTATTACATGTAGCACTACATGAAGGGCTGCACAAAGTAGTGAAGCAGCACACTTTGCATAGCAAAGTTTAAAGACTTTGCCGCAGCCACATAGAAGAAGAAGAAGAATCAGCATTTATATAGCACTTTTCTTACTCAGTATCCCAAAGTGCATTACAAGGAATGCTAGACTGGTAGTGAAGTCACTGAATGTGTGGTGGCGGCCATATCGCACATCATCACCCACACACAACCTGGATAATTGCAACTGGTTTATGGGAAGGGGAATGTTGGCCAGGACACCGGGAATGTTCCCTGCTCTTTGCGAGGAGTGCCCTGGGTTCTTTTTACTTCCACCTGGACACCCACCAGGACAACACCAGGATAGGCAGAAGGGACCTTGGTTTAACGTCTCATCAGAAGGACGGCACACCCCAGCAGTACAGCACCCCCCAATACTGCACTCGGATGCCAGCGATTTTTAGGTGCAAGTCCAATCCTGGTGTAGGACGAGAACCCACGACATTCTGGTCCAGAGACGGATGTGCTACCAACTGAGCCACGCTGACACCAACATAATGCTCAAGCTGAAACAAGAAATCAATAAAAAAAAGTCTTGGGAAAATAATAAAAAAAAAGTATTGGAAAATACTTTTTTGCTTATTCTCAACTTGCACTGGTTCAGCAATCTTGCCTCTAGTGGCTCAATAAGAAAGCATCTGGCCATCCCTCTTAGTGATGGTCAGACTTCAGAAAATAAATTTAAAGAACCAATGGCACTGTGTGGTGCCAGGATATGGAGGTGTCATTTTTTTTTATAGTAAGATGCATATACATGATAAACATTGTACATGCAGATGCAGTAAGAGACAAACACATACATGCTTACATGCACCCACATACAACTCACAGAATAAGCGAGCATAACCCACACCATATACAGACTCTAAACTTTTAAAATGATTTGTTCCTGCACTAGGGCCTCTGAAGTCAGAATAGTCTTTTGTAAAAAAAAAAAAAAGGTTGCATGAGCTTTGATTGATAAGCCACCATTGCTATTTCTTGTGATTACTTTATCTTGACAGAGTGAGACAGTTACATGTTCCATGTTCTTCATTCCTGCGTCATTAACAGTTAGATGGTCTGGAAACCTACACCAAGACCTGAAAAACCTTATCACTGATATCAGCAGTGACATCTGACAATTTCTGTCATGTAATTTAATGCATACTAACAACATAAATTGTAGAGAGGAAGAAAAGAATATTCCACACTGTGAATCAAATACAAGCCCCCTCTCAATTACTGTGCTGGTGCTCTGTCACTGTGCTATCATTCCATATTGTTAGACAGAAGGTTCCAAGAGAGAGATTCATTTTAACAACATCAGTGGTAATCATACAATCAGGGGGATTGAGCACCCACTGCTGGTTTTATTGTAAAGATAGTGAGATGGCACAGGGTTATACCAACATCAGAGATGGGTGAAGTCAGCAAAATTTGCTCTGTGAATTAATCTGTTATTTTCACACAATTCAATGAGTGTGGATCAAAGTGTGAAGTTTCAGCAAAATTCTGCATGTCCTAGTGAAAACTTGGCACTTACTGATGAAAACTTCATGGTTTGGGTGAAGTCAAAATTACTGAAGTCAGGAAAAATGTTGCAAAGCTCAGCAAACGTCAATTGTTGCCACTTTGTGGGAACTTCACTGGTGAATTAAATCTTTGCCAAATCTCTAATCAGCACTGGGGTTTGATCATCCAAGGCCAGTTTTAATTAACATTTGAGTCAGGCAGGAGGTGGATACTGGTGATAAGGTTGAGCAGCTTTTGCTGTTTTTTTTTTTACTGGCTTGTCTAGCAGGATGTGGAACACCAATGGCAGGGTTTAGCACTCACTGCCATTTTTGTGTTGAGACTTGGTTGGGTGGGAAATACTGGTAGTGTGATTGAGCACCCACTGCCAGTATTGTTGAAGGGTTAAGGGATGTTGACATAGCCACAGGCAGGAAAAAGCTGTGGCCATTGTGCAACATCTCTGCAATTCCCTGAAAAATCAAACCCTAAACATTAGCACATATGAACTAGCAAACAATATCACATGCTCTATTTGAAGCAAGGGGAAGTTTTCAAGCAGGAAATAAGACTTAGATGAGAAAACACAATTCCAGCTTTCATTTATAGCACTGTGATTGGACAAGGACTTAAAAAGTAAAAGAGGAAGAAAGGCAGAGGGTGAGTGGAATTAGAAAAGATATTTCATATTGTATGATAGGTGGAGGAGGGATGCGCCCCCAAAAGTCCTCTCACAGCTCAGACTAATAACAGTATATTTACATGCTTTGCAAGTGAGCATGATCACCTTTACTCCTAATAGAGGAGGACAAGCCCATCCCTATAAGAAATTGGGTACACTGGTTTATGAGACTTGCCTTAGTTATTTATGGTTTAAAGATCAAAATGCATTTTTAATTTTAATTTAAAATGTATTAACCCCATAAGGACCCAAGAGCACAAATGCCCATTTTCAAGGGCGACCCAGATGATTCATATATATATATATATATATATATATATATATATATATATATATATACATAAAACATGAAATACACTAACATCAAACTTTAAATACAAAACAAAATGCAAGTACATATCAACACATATTTAAAACAAGTACAGTAAGGTTTGTTAAAACCATATGTTCTTAATGCTGACTTAAACTAAGACTCAGATTGTACTTTTTGCATACTGGCAGGAAGGGAAGTCCAGTTTTCAATAGCTTGATAAAGATTTCTGACCCATGGCTATTTTATAGAAAATGTGTCTGCATTGCCTACCCTATGATAACCTAGTAGTACACAGACTTAAATGACTTATTGTAAAACTCTTAAAAGAAAAATATGTTAAACTGAGAAATAACCTTCTAAAACTGAAGAAAGTAAAACATCTTGCATCAAAAGAAAACCAGTTCAGACAGTTGTATTATGTACAATGATGAATTCCTTTGGAACCAAACAAAGCAAATTAGCATATGAAATTATACAAAAACTTTACCACAGACATCAATGTATCATCGGCTGTTGTATAATTCAGAATACCATTGTCCACAATTGAAATTAATAGTGACTGTGCAAGAAGTTTCCTGGAATGGGAAGTTATGCAACTAATACTACAATAAGTTTTTCCTAACCTCATATGTACTCATATGTACTACTTTAATCATTCCCTTTACATGCTTCTCAAATGATAAACTAGGGTCAATTGACAGTTGTATACCCCAAGGGCCCAATTTTAAAAGCCCTGTGCACCAGCCACAACTTGTGGCAAAGCAGGGGATTGCTCCAGACACAGTCGCAAATTGTGCTATTTCAGAAAGTTTGTGATTTGTGGCAAACTTTCTAGAATAGCTACAAATTGCGGCAAGCACCAGAAAAAGTGGTGCAGTAGATAGGCTTGGCACAAGCCTGGAACATAGCAGCACACAAGGGCACATGGGGCAGCCCAGGTTTCCCAAGGAGCAACACACACAGACCCTGTGGGTAACAGGGAACAGCCCTGTAGTCAGCCTTAGTGCAGTGTGTCAAATGTGGTAGAAACATGTCAGTATTGTCAACAGCACTCTGGTTGTGCACCCTCCCCCATCCCCGATTGGCCCTGAGATGAATGGAGCAATGTCCATGTGCTGGATGATCCTCCCCCACACAATCCTCAGTCTCCCCCTACACAACTGCAAGAGGTCCCCCTGTGGTGTGATGCCTCCCCATCCCTGTTCCCTGATCTTCTCGAGAAAAACAAAAAGACAACAAACCCAGTCATTGTAGTTGTCGCCTGCACCTCCTTGTCAGGCATTGCCAAAAACCACCCTGCTCCCATCCTCTTGTTCCCCATTCCAATCCTGCCGCTGGCACTCCACTCCACTCACCACTACTACCAGACACAAATGCGCTATCAAGGAGCATGTGTACAGTACATGTGCTTCTGGACAAGTGCATTCTGCGGCAGGCTGAGGTGATGAGAGGAGGGAAATACTGATAGCAGAATTGGGATGGGGAATGAGGGGGTGAGAGTGGTGGTTTTTGGCAATGCCTGACAGAGAGGGGAGGGTGGGAACTACTACATCAACAGGGTCAATGACTGGGTTTGTTGCTATTTTGATTTTCTCCGGAAGATCGGGGATCAGGGATGGAGCCGCTATACTACAGGGGGACCTAATGCAGTTTTATAGGGGGGTGATCAGGGATCACAGGGGGGTCCACTATACCACCAGGGCTGAGACCTACTTAGGCACTGGCAATGGGGGGTGGTCTGAACCACCGGGGAACTTATTTGTTTGAAAATCTAGTGAAAACCTTATGAATATAACTGCAGACTTGTCATACTGACAGACAGCTGTGCACCAACACCTCTCATGACTCCTCCCCTGCCCTTAATGTACCCCATGGTCCACTACCCTCACAAATCCAAGTGGCACAACCACTTAGACCACATCCTGGCTGGTATAAGTGGTGCCCCCAGCTGCATCCATGGTGGGGCTTTGGACAATCCAAATAAGAAAATGTGGTGCAAGCTCCCTTGTGACCAGGTGCACTGGGTTAAAGGACACAACCTTGGCTCAAGGGGGCATTGGCATTGCTATGTCTGAGTCAGATGCAGGCTGCTCTACAAAATCACAGTTTGATGCAAATAGCGACACAAAATACCACTTGCATCAAACTCTTGTGAGACAAGTCCCTTGTGTCATTCTAAGACCTTTTATTTATTTAGTTTTTGTTGACCAGGTAAGTGCACTAGACAAATGCTGCCTATTTTCAGGCACCACTCGGGGGAGGGGGATATAGATGAATGCCCACTGACCTTGAACCAGATTATTCTGTTAGTGGTATTTTTAGTGAATGAGGGAAATTTGGCCAGGACACCAGGGAAATTCCCTTACTCTTTTTGAGAAGTGCCATGGGATCTTTAACATCCACCTGAACTACCACCAATTCAGGCAGATGGGACCTCGGTTTAACATCTCATCCAAAAGATGGCACTTCAGAAGTGCAGCACCACTCTCGTGCTGCACTACCGTGTCAGTACTGGGATATTAACCCAAGTGCCATATGTGGGAACTGAACCTACAGCCTTCTGACCTCCCAGACTCAGAGGTGAGTGTGCTACCTACTGAGCCACTTAAAATCGGGCCCCAAGTATTTAAAGTACTCAAAGCATTCTATCTCAATTCCCTTTCCATCCGTAATAGGAGGATGGATAGGAAAATTAGACTGTAGTTTTTGATGAGAGCCAAATGTCATATATTTTGGTTTTGTAATATTCAATAGTAAGCCATTATCCTGAAGCCAGACAGTATTAAATCAATATCTACTTGCAACTGAGAGTTAACTTCCAACAAAGACAAACTCTCAAAATACAACTCTATATCACCAGTATAAAAAATTAAAGAGGAATTATTTAACAATTAAGTTAAATCTTTTAAATAAATATTAAAACCTAAATGGCCCAAAATAGAACCATGAGGGACACCAATATCTATGTTAAGTAAGGGAGTAGAAACATTATGTAATGTAACTTGTGAACGGTTAGATAAAACATCTTTAAAACAAGCAGCTCCCTTTGGTTAGATATTGAGACAGTGTTAACACAACTACCATTGTACTTTGACCTCATTATTATATCCCCCCCCTTGGGTATTACCTAAAGCTCTGAGAGATGCTCCAATTGGTTGGTCTCTAAAGGCGCCATTCCAAATGCAAAAACACTAGAATATTAACTGGTATAAATCACTGGAGCAGCCCCTAATTGGTAATCCGAATGTCCAAATTGCCCAGGCCCCCATTTCTTCCCATTTCTGGCCCCCTCTGCAGAATTTAAAATTGGGTGACTTGGCACCTGGGAGTAAAGTTCTCCCCTTTTCACAATTCTGTCAGAATTACAGAATCAAAAACCCAAATCCCTTTAAATATTGGAAAATCCGGCGGGTGATCCTGTCTTTTTTTAGAAAACTAACTCATATATTTTCCCCTACTGTTGAACCATACCCAATATTACTGATGGCAAATCAATCCCTTGCAATATCCAAGGTATACAAAGAATTGTAAAACATGGATAAAAGTTTACCCTAGGGTGTCTGTTATTATTGGGTAAATAAATTGTCATTATCTGCTGAAATCCCATTCTGGCACTGTCTCTGGTGTAATATATATGTTTATCAAACAAGATAGACTTCAGTTGATGCAATACAATGTGACGCCTAATTTATATTTCTCCCCTGACAGATTGTACAAAATGGGAATGCTTCCATCCCCCCGTGTCATAGATGCAGTGATTCTCCAAGTGACCTTTATCATATGTTGTGGTCCTGTGCTAAAGTTTCAACCTTTTGGCAAAATATAAAAAATTCATTAGACCCACTACTTGGACTACAATTTTTATTTACTCCTGAAGTTTGCCTTCTTAATAACTTCCCTCTGGGGATCATTACATATAGAAAGGCACATATTAATCTGATTTCAGCAGTGGCCAAGCTAATTATTATGAGGCACTGGAAAGTTAATATTTTCCCATCAGTATTAGAATAGCACAGAGAAGTGTTATTAGCTCTTCAACTTGAAAAACATATAGCCATGCAGGCCAATAGAAACCAGATCTCTCTGGACAGATGGGGTCCATTGGAAGCTTTACTCACAGTGTGGAAATCATAAGCTTATCATAAGATTATCATATTTATACAAAACAGCTTTTGATGTAAATACAACCTACACAACTTGGTACAGAGTTGATATAGAGGGTGGGATAACGGGAAGGGAGGGTTTAGGGGTAGTATTGTAATGATGTTGTCCTAAGTCTATTTGGATTGAGGATTGAACTTCACCTATTTTGTTACTACTCATGTATACTATCTCCTCAGTCACTACAAGATACCCATGCATGTGCTGTATATCATGATAAAAATTGAAATAAAGCATATTAAATAAAAAAAAACAAGCAACTGAGGATATTAGAAAAACAACCTCCCAAAATTCTGCAAACAGGTGACTGTGGTGCACCAAGTTAAAGCCTTTAAGAGAGACCTAACAATAGGGCACTGGCCATATATCTTCTATCCAAGACCCTTTTCAAGTAAGTACTGAATTCAACTACAGTTAACATACTGCTGTTCTGATGGAATCCATATTGAGACACTGTCAGAACCTGATACGTCTCCAAATAATTTTTGAGCTGGTCTTATGCAAAGGACCTTGGACAGAGGGGCAAAGAAAAAATTGGTTGGTAATAATTGTGCAGTCATGCACCTTGCAAGTGGGGACCACGGGCACCTGCTTCCAAATTTGCAGCACTTCAGCAGTGACTGAAGGAATATTAATACACTGAGCAACTAAACCATATACATTAAAAACTAAAACAAAGATTCAAATCAGTGTTGTCAGAACCCATTCTTGTGGGATTTTTTTTCAATAATTAATCAAAAGTATCAACAATAGTAATCTCCTGTTAATACAATTCTTGATCAGTTGGCCTAGTTGGGGATATTGCCATCTAGGAGCTGTACAAGAAAACTCACTTCCACCTTACATTTTCAAGCCTTGTAACTGGGCAAGGTCTTCAAAGGGAGAAGAGGAAAAATTCAGAGATTGGGCAGAATCTGGGATGAGATTCAGTATTCTGAAGCTATAATAGGTTGATGGAGCATGTCCCCAAAAGCCCTATCATAGCACAGACTGATACCGATATGTTTGCATGTTTTACAAGCAAAGATAAAATTAAAACTATAAAATAAATAATAAGTAACCTAACACCATTTATTTTGTAACCCCAGCAGGTTACAAAACTAGATCATCTAGACACAGAAAAAAACACGACACGAACTTACATCATTTGTAATTTTATCCAGAGTTAACAATCCACATTGGTCAGAATAGGAAGCGTAGCAGCATGTTTTCTTATTTCTGTTATGATGCTGATGTTGAGGACTATTTCTGTGACAGCAGCAGTCCTGCATCACAAATGTTGCAGCTTCCAAAATTTTGGAATAAAAATTATTCATAAATATGGGCCCCCGTATTCAAAAGCTTAGCATAGCACTAACAGGCTTAGCACCCTGCTAAGTGGTTACTGTCTCAATGACACGCTTTTAGCATGGCCACTGCTATATTCAAAACACTCCACAGCACGGTGCCAAATGGTTAGTGTAATTGTGCTAAACTGACCACTTTACCCTTGCATATGAAAGAAACCTCTTACATACAGAGTGCAGTGAAATACTGAAAGGATTTTGGAAGTGCTAAAAGACTGCTGTGTCTACACTAATTAATGCTTCAAAAAAACATACTCTTACCAACGTTCACAGTGCTACATGAGCCATTTCCCTCCACAGCACTGGTGCCTGGTCAAGAAAATGATCACAACTAAATGTTCCCCTTCCCTCTGCCCAATCATAATTTAAAGTCCTGGAACCTAAGGATGATCTGATGCAACATTTGCATTCAGTGAACATGTTGAAATCTAATGTTTTGGACATCAGCAAAGCATGTCCCAAAGAAACTTTTTTTTCTCTTTCAGCAGTTTATGATTCCAACATCATGAAACAGCACTTTTTGCAGGAAACACAAACTGACCATGTCCAAATTGTTGGCGGGCCAAAGGACTTGCAGCAGCCAATCAGTTATGCTGGAAACTGAAAACTCCTCATGCTACACACATTTCAATGTTATTTCTGGTTCTTGCTTGCAGGGAATGGATCTGTGACAGAAAAGAAGCCCCTTCTAGGTGAAAAAGGGTGACTTTTGATTACAACATTTTCAAAAACATCACATAGTTGCACATCATCATTCTAGTTAGCTAATATTTCCAACAATTATCAGTAGTTTCAGGTAGACAGGCTTATGAAATCCTGCTGTAGATGAAAAAGGAGAGAGGTACAGTGTATGCTTGCACAGATAGCAGAGTGAAGTTCATAGACCGTGTAAAGGCACAGAGGTAGTTTTGAAATATTTGACACTTTTTTTACAAAATGCTTTTTGTACAGCAGAGGGGTTAGAAAACCATGGGAATGATTCTAGAAGGGGTTATGTCTGGCTTAAAGTGACTTGCGCCAATGAAAAATGGTGCAAGTAGCACTTTACAACATGAATTGCAACATTTGGAACTCTGCAAAGCAGCCTGCAACATGACACAGGCTGCTTGCATCAAAGTGGACATACGCCACCAGTTACACCATAAGCCCCCTACGACATGGTGCAAGGGGATGTACAGCAGCAGTTGTGCCCTATTCTGGAAGGGAAGCTGTCAGATCCCCAGATTTCCTATCTGGGATCAAACCCTGGAGGACATCCATCAAAGTACAGTTACACCAGTTATTAACTGGTGTAAGTGTACCTTGCATCCACCGGAGGTTGCGCCAATGTGCCTGCCAGTCCATCCCCCATGACATGTACCCCCGCCCCCATGGCCCCATCCCTCAAAGTGCTGTGAGAAAAGCCCCACAGAGGTATAAATCACCCCATGCCCCAATCACCACTTTTCCATCAACAAAGCACTGCGGGGTTAGCAGACTCCCCAATGCCCCTTTTCCCCATATATGCAAAAAAAAGGCCAACATGGCATGCAGAACCCCCAATACCCAAATATGTGAAAAGAATGCATACTATTTACAATAGTAAATGCTCATACGAGGCAGTATAACACAGTGGTCTAAGGCTTTGAGCTGCAAATCTGGTGACATCCAGCAGACCAGACCTGGGTTTGAATCCCACAGCTTCCACTTGCATACTGTGTGACCCTGTGCAAGTCACTTAACTTCCTTGTGCTCCCAGGTTGCACCTGGAAAAAAGCTCTGGCTTAGTGTGCCTTTCCTGGTTAAACAATTTCCCCTTTCCTTTCCCTTCATATGGAGCACAGTCATCGTCTGGCCATGGTGGTGAGAATTGGACTGTGCCAATAGCCGTCTGGGTACAGGTCAGGGGGTGGGGTGGTCTGGCACTGCAGGGTGGGGGGGCCACTTGACTACCAGGGATTACAGGGATTTTTATTTTTTAATTTTGGGAGAACTCCAATTGCTACCCTGACTTGGGACATGGATCAGGGATCGGGGCTTGGGTGGCAGGGGCTCTAGCCCTGCAGAGCCTATGCGATTGAATTTTGTGGGTCTTGGTGCATGGGAGGATTGATAGCCCCATGGGGCTTTATTTACTGCATATTTGGGGGATCGGGGCATTGGGGGGCCTGCAAGCCCTGCAGGGCTGTTGTAACATATATGGGGGATTGGGGCATTGGGGGTCTGCCAGCCCTGTGGGGCTTTTTTCCTCCTCTAGATGGTTTGGGGCCTGAGGCGAATGGGCTCTTGCACCCTTCCACCATGGTTTCCACGGCTCTTGCCAACTCGATCAGGGAAGCCCTTCCTTTTGGAGCACATTTCAGGTTGGTACAAGTCATGGGACTTAGCCTTTGGGACCCTGCCTGATAGAAAATCAGGTGCTGGGTCCTGGTGCAAAGGTGTTTGGAGCAAGTTGCCTCTGGTGTGACTTACGCCAACCCTTCTAGAATTGGCCTCATGTTTTTTTTTTCATATTAATTGATTCCTTTCTTCAGCAGCAGGAGCAGGAACAGGGTAAATTGAATATAGCAGACTGGTAAATGTACAGGGAGGATTCTGAAAAAATTGATTTGACAAATTATACTTTTACTGACTACTGGTGGTTGAGCAGTGCACAAAAATCCATCTTTTTTTTAATTTTTGCCTGTTTATGAGTCTGCCAGCCAGTCAGTGAATCAAAAGTGAACTAGACTGCTATGTGGGACACAAAGTCAAAAAATCTTTATATGGGGTGAGTGTGATCTACTAGTAAGGGGGCAGGGGTTGCTTGTTTATGTCACTATTCTATATCCCCTCACAAGTCATATAACAATGTTCCTTATTTGTGTACTGGTTGTGTGGCATTGATATCATGTGGGCATCTAAGAATCATCTATGACTATTGTGAGTCATCACTGCTAGTATCCAGTAGAGCCTGCAGCATGTCATTGTTGATCATGCATATACTGTCATGTGTAGAAACATAAAGAGCAGAACAGGAGAAGAAACAGATACAGGGAGGGGAAGGAGCAGACAGATGTTCCACCATGCCAGTTCTACCAAGTACAAATTCTGCAAGCAGAGGTCGTGAAAACTGGAGCCTGTCATGTTAGACAAGGGTCTGAGTCCTGGCCATAGAGCTATGAGGAAAAGGTCTGTTGGGATCATGATAGAACAGCCAACTAAACCATGGCTGATTAGTCCTCAGATATCAACTGGTTCTACATCACTGCAGTGCACATAGTCTTCCCTATTATAATAATAATAATACATTTTATTTTTAAAGCGCCTTTCAAATTTTCAAGGCGCTATACAAAACACGTAATAAAAATCAGACATTATAATACAATATAAAACATTAGTAAAAACTACTGTTTCATCAACAATTTATACAGAATACTATAGGAAAGCAATTTAATAGAGATGAGTTTTTAAACCCTTCTTAAATTCCTCCATGGAGGTGCACTGCCATAACCGATGGGGTAGAGAGTTCCAAAGAGTAGGAGCAGCATAGGAAAAAGCTCTGCAACCAGAAGAATTTAGACTTACTCTTAGAATCTCTAGCAACCCCTCGTCGGCTGAGTGGAGTGATCAGCCAGGGCAGTAGAGGACTAGAAGATCTTTCAGATAGGCTGGACCCTGGTCATGTAGGGCTTTGAAAGTCAATAAACAGACTTTAAAGGTGATCCACCACCGAACAGGAAGCCAGTGCAGTTCACGCAGCACGGGGTAATATGACAAGACCTGCTGGTCCCAGTCAAAACCCAGTCTGCCACGTTCTGCACTAGCTGAAGGTGGCAGATTTCAACCCCAGAATGTCCAAAATACAGGGAGTTGCAGTAGTCCAAACTTGAGGACATGAAGGCGTGGACCAACATAGGTAACGTGTCAGACGGAACAAGGTGTTTCACTCTAGCGATATTCCTAAGGTGGTAAAAGGAAGTCTTGATTACTGCTGACACCTGTGACTGCAGTGTCAGCCTGTCATCCAAGATAACCCCTAGGTTACACACCAGTTCAGTGGTCGGAAGTGACACACCCCCAAGAAAAATTCCTGAGGGTGCACCAACAGGCGACCCCTCTATCCGACAGCCCGGGTCCACTACTAAAACCTCTGTCTTTTCTGAGTTCAGCTTCAGCCAACTAGAATCCATCCAACCCTGGATTTCTTTCAGACAGTTGTTAAACACCAAGAGAGCTCCATCCTGGTCAGGAGCAAAAGACAGGTATAGCTGGGTATCATCTGCATAGCAATGAAACCTCAGCTTATACCGTCTTATAATGTCTCCGAGGGGCAGCATATACACCGGGAATAACATGGGAGATAGCACAGAACCTTGAGGCACCCCAAACAACAAAGATGTTGGGCCAGAGGAAAAAAGCCCCGACACAACTCTTTGTGATCTCCCAGTGACGAATGAGGTGAGCCATCGAAGGACGATTCCCGATATTCCACAAATCTGCCTCAGGCATGCTAACAACACCACGTGATCCACGGTGTCAAAGGCTGATGAGAGATCAAGAAGAACTAGAATAGAATGTCTCTTCTGGTCTCTCGCCCTCAGGAGATCATTAAGCACCCGAACCAGCGCAGTCTCGGTGCTATGTCTTTTACGAAAACCTGATTGGAAGGAATCGTAGATGCCATGGATGGTTAAATGGTTCTCCAATTGGATCTCCACTACCTTCTCAATCACCTTTCCAATAAAGGGTAGGTTTGAGATGGGTCTGTAGTTTGTGAAACATTCAGGGTCCAAGGTAGCTTTCTTCAAGAGGGATGTCACCACTGCCTCTTTCAGGGAGCTAGGAAATTCACCAGATTCAAAGGAGCACCAGACTATTTGCACAAGGATTGGACCGATGATGTCAGAACAACCCAATATTAGGGAAGTTGGTCTAGGATCCAAACTACAGCTCATAGGGTGCACACCATGGATAATCCTCATGACATCCACAAAATCAGGTCTGCTGAAGGAACACCAAGAAAATTGAGGTACCGTGAACTCACGTTGTTCAACAGCATCCCCCTTAGAAGCCACTGGAAGCAGATCTTCCCTGATGTCGGCCACTTTATTAGCGAAGAATCGAGCGAGCTCCTCGCATTCTAATTGTGAAAAAGCTTTCCGAATTTGTAGACAGGCTGGGTTGCACAGCCTGTCCATAGTTCAAAAAAGCTGAGCTGGTCAATTTCTGGCTGCTGTAATCTCCCCGGACAGGAATTCTGCCTTCTTATGGGAGATTGCAGATTGATAGACAGAATAATGGTCCATCAATCTAAAGCGGCCAGCATCAAGGGTGGATCTGTGCCAGCAGCATTCTAATCTTCGCCCCTGTCTCCGCATCTCCCTCAATGACCCATCAAACCAGGGTGCCTTGGAATGAAGGGAAAGGGGGCATACATGAACAGGAGCAATAGTATCCAGAGCCAATGTAACAGCCTTGTTATAGGCCATCACCAAGGCCTCTGGACTACTGCTCGCCGACATGGGGGACAAGAGGTCAAGAACCGCCGCAAGGCCCTGGGATGTAATATCCCATAAAGGTCAGTATCTTTCCATCTCCACAGGGGTAGGCCTTCTCGGGGGGTACTAAAATTGAACCTCACTGTGTAGTGGTCTGACCAGATGACTGGTTCCACCCCCAAATCGAAAACATCAATCCCTAGGAGAAAGACTAAGTCCAAAGAGTGTCCAGATTTATGAGTAGTGGTGAAAACCACCTGTGTAAAGCCCAAAGAGATCATTAATTGGAGGAAGTGATTACCAAATTGCTAGAGTTCATCGTCGATCCAGGCAATGAAGTCACCCAGAGCCATCAATCTGGGTGACTCAAACGACATGTCAATGATGAAGTCTGCCACTTCCTGTAAGAATCGTTTCCCATCTCCCAGTGGATGGTAGATGAGTACGATTCGAACGCCAACACCCGCTACCACTGTGCACTCAAAGGACTCAGCCTCCCCCACAACCACACCCGTGAGGCCCAATTCTGTCTTAAAACAGACTGCAACCCCCCCCCACACCCCTTCGGTCCAATCTCGGGCAGTGTATCACCGAATACCCGGCTGGAGTCATAGCTTCCAACGTGGGGCCTGGATTTTCATCCAGCCAGGTCTCGGTGATGCAAGCCAAGTTTGCTGAACTAACAAGATCAGCTATGATGCCAGTCTTGTTTCTGATGGACCTAGCTTTGCATAACACCGCCCAAGTTGAACGAACCTCGGAGGCTGTCAAGCTCATCTGCCTACTAAATTAGTCAGTTAGTGCATCTGATGATAAAACCATCCTGAGAAATCCACAAGCACACCAGTTTCCACCTCTTTCTTCTTCAAAAGCTTACAGTTCCTTTATTCAGGAAAGAAATGTTCCATATAGAAATGTAAATTCTGGGACTTCCGGTGACATCATCAGCCTGATGGCAGCTTAGATTTAGAGCTCTACTAGAGTTTTGCACTTAAACTCACTCCTGTGAAACTTTACTACTTGCATTTTGTATTTAATGCAACAGGGGAAGCAGGAGGAGATAGCATGATCTGTTCCCTAGCCATGTCCACTAAACCAAGGCAGGATGGCTGAGGATTCAGTCCTGCTAGCAGCCACTACAGTATAAGCCCTTCACCACCTGGCATGGAGGACGATGATGCTACAGACACAGAATGAGAGCACCTCATTCGGTCACGATTTGAAATCCTGCTGGCAGAGATCGAATGTTTCCACACATAAACTATAGCTGAATTCTGAAAATTACAGAGTCAGCTCCAAACAGTGGAGAACTGAGTTAAAAAGACTGAGGATCAAATTAGTGGTGCTGAAGTTTGGGTCATTCAGCTTCACAGAGCTGTGGACATTCTAATAGATCAACACACATCCCTTGCAATCCAAGGCACAAGACTTAGTGGCCAGGTCCCATCAGGACAATCTTCATGCCTATGACCTCTCAGAGGATTCTGAATCAGGATGAATGATGGACTACATGGAGAATTTGCTACACACTATACTGGGATTACCAGCTCACATGCAGTTCTAGATTGAACACACACATAGAGCCCACACCCCAAGCCTACAGACCATGGGGCTCACCCATGAACTATAGTGACACAATTCTCTAGTTATAAAGACAAAGAGGAAATGGTTCATATTGCCTGGTGTTAAAAAAACTGTTGAAAAGAAGGGATGGACAGTATCAAGTTGATCACCAACAGCCCAGCCGCCACTCCCTCCTTGATCATCATGGAAGCCCAGTCAGTCAAAGCGATGCCGCGCAGCAGTCAGCTGACCCTCCCCATATTCGATAACAGAAATCAAAGATCTACTGAAATCTGTCACTTTAGGCATCTCAACTCATCAGAGTGCCCATGTCTCTTCTATCTGAAGCTTATCAGAGGTTATGAGTGAGACGGTTTCATGCAAATTCTTTATAAAAACTTTATAGCCTGTGGGTTAAAAACTGGTTATTGTGTAGACGTTCACTACTTCTGCCATGTATTGTGCTGGGAGCATTTAAATTGGTACCAGCATTAAAAATTCTATTTGGGATTTGATGTTTTTCTTAGTTATTTCAAAGTGGGAGGCAAGGGGCTAATCAGCTTGTATTATGTGAGTGGGGACATACTACTCTCTTGCGTAAGTCGGAGAAAACCTGGACTCCCACTTCAGACATTTGTGATCTGTTTTCTGTGCTATTTCTTCCCCGATAAAATTTATATGTGTCTGTCTACAGTCTCCTAAATGGATACTACAGTATCATAACACCCTGGGGAAGATTGATCACCCACATCCAACTTCAAGTTTAGAGCTGTTATTATTGGCAATCTGGCATATATTATATCCATTAGATTCCGTGTAGCTGGAACTAGCTTACTGGTGTATTCATTGCTAATAATTCCTTTGTCTACTTGATTTATATTACATTTGGAGCTGACAAGCCATTGTTGTTCTATATTCACTGAGTAGCAGGTCCCCCCCCTCCACCCTCCATTTGGGACCCACACCCCTGACTTTTAAGTCTTAGTTGGAGATATATTAAAATACACTGAGTTAATCATTTGGGGATACTGATGGGGACCATGTTGAGGGGGTGGTGAGCATAACCTATAATTACTTTTACAGTATATAAAGCAACCAATTCTCATTACACTGCTCTATATTTCTAATTCATTTTGTGCGTTTGCATACTCCTCCTAGATTATTTATCCATCACTGAAGCAATTA
This sequence comes from Neoceratodus forsteri, assembly GCA_016271365.2. Taxonomy (NCBI): domain Eukaryota; kingdom Metazoa; phylum Chordata; order Ceratodontiformes; family Ceratodontidae; genus Neoceratodus; species Neoceratodus forsteri. The sequence goes on along the minus strand of CM028135.1, from coordinate 662,074,895 downwards.
CAACTCATCAGAGCACCAGTGACTACTCCACCTAAAGCTTATCAGAAGTTACGTTATAGCCTGCAGTTTAAAAACTGGATCCTGTGCAGTGATTCATTGCTTTAGCCTAAAGCTGGACTGTAACCATTTACATTAGAACCAGTCTTAACAATTATATTTAGGATTTGTTGTTTTTCTTAATTATTTCAGACTGAGAGGAAAGTGAAGTAAATACGTTCAAACTGTGTGAGCCAGGAAATGCTGTGTTTTTGTGGAAGTCAGAAAAAGCCCAGACTTCAGTCTCAGACAGTTGAGCTCTCTTTTTTGCACTATTTCCTCCCCAGTAGATTTAATACCTGTTTGCACTTTCCTAATGGGGCACCACAACATTATAAAACGTAGGGGAAGATTGACCACCCACCTCAACCTTCAAGACTGAAACAGTTATTAAAGGAAATCTGGTTACATTTTATTCATCAAGTTTAATGTAGCTGTTATATTTGTTATTAGTAATTCATTTTCTAATTGATTAATGCTATATTTGGAGCTAACAACTCACTGTTGTTTCATACTGTGTATTGATAAGAAATTCATTGACTGGGCAAGCATTTTTCCCCCATTTGGGACCCTCACCCTTGACTTTCAAGTTTCAGCCAGAGTTACATTATAATACACTGAGTTAATCCCTCTGGGATATCAAAGGGACCCATGGGCATGATGTAGTGAGGGTAGCATATAATTACTTTCAAACTGTGCAAAGCAGCTGAATTATAATTTTGTTGCCAGATATTTTTGATGCATTTGGTGTCTTTGTATACAGCACATAGTTTATTCATCGGTTTGGGAATTCTTCCAAGACACTGCTAGAGCTGCACTGCAGTAAGTTGAAGTGATGTCTATACCCCACATTTTTTGTTAGATTCTACTAATTTGAGGGGGTGGTCCATATTGGCTGATCTGAACTGGGGAGGTCTCTCCTTGTTGGTAGGGTTTTCACCCCCTTGATTGGGTGTTGTTCTGCCTGGTTTTAGGCCCCCAATCCCTCAGAGGGTTAATTGACATTCACTCCTCCCTTGGAAGCTTTAGTTTCTACCAGCTTTTCAGCTGATGAATAGGAATTTATTTCAGGTACCCTAAGTGGTTCCTACAGTTATAGGTTGTAAGTTTGTTCCATATTTTTTATTTATATGGTTGTTACTGCTGTTTGTTGTTTCCATCTTTATTTGGGAATATGCCACCCATTTGCAGCCTTGACAGGTAAAAGTGGGCAGATTACATGATATTTTGGTTATGAATGTTACAAGTGAGTTTCTCGTTGAGGCCAGTGAAGGCACTGGAATAATTGCACAGAGGTCCATTTGTTGCCCCATTAGGCCCAATGGCTAAGTATACCATACTATTGTCTCAGAATATAAACAGGCTTAATAATCCCATTAAATGACTCATAGCATTGGCCTCTCTTAAAAAAACAAAATAAAATGTGTCATATTGCAAGAAACCCACGTGTCAGTGGAGGAGCATGCAAGGTATCCTTTTTAGGATTTTCAGTGCTGGTGACCTCTTCCCATCAGAATGGTAAGAGGAGAGGCACAGCCATGTTAGTACCCCAGATGACCCTCTTTCACTTAGCAGGTTCTGAAACAGATGCATATGGGCTTGGCAATGATGAAAGCACTTACCTGGGTCAGACCCTTACTCTGGTAAGCTTACACATTCCACATTCAACCAGGTTCCACACTTTCTTTTATTGAAAGGCTACTATGCAAGCAATAATACCGGACAGGGTGGGCAGTATTTAGCAATACCGAACTTCCCAGGAGCATAATGAAGCCTGATGCTGCAGGCGAAGGGCCTTATAACCCCTGGAAAGTCTAGTATTGCCCATACTGCCCACCCTGTCAGGTATTATTACGCTTAGAAAAAGGGCTGTAGGTGAAAATTCTTGAAAAATGCATAGAAATAAATATATGCATATTAAAACTTAATAAAAAAAAATTCAATTAACTTTTGTGGTAAAGTAGTACCTTTATTTGTAGAATGACCATGGGAGGGTGCTGCTATGTATTTAGTGAATGGTTTCTTTCTTGTGAGAATCTCGTCCACCTTATGTTGCTTGCTCATTGTCTCTCCCTTCCCATACACACACACACAAAAAAAAACAGTGGAGAACTGTTTCTTTTATTGACTTGTGAGCACCGAGTTGAAGTAGGGGAATAGTGTGGTGAAGATAGCTAACTTTCTTCTTGTTCATCTTTCAGTTATGTGGCACAAGTCTTCTGCACCAAGTTTGAAAGCTTGCAGTCACTTGAGACAGACCTCGTTCAGTAGTCTCTTGTTCAGGAAAGTGCAACTATTTGATATAAAAATCAAAGTTGTCTGCTGTCTACATAGTCTTTTGTGTTTGTTTCTTTACAGGGTAAACAGTGCAGAGAAATCGGGGGGGCGGGGGAGGGATATCTTGACCTGCACTACCCTAGCGAGGAACCGATGGCTCTGTGTTGCCGTTTTTATTAACAAATTGTTTCCCAGTAACAATGGTGGATCTGGGAAATGGGTTACATTTCTAAAAATAAACAATTGCATCACACTTTTGTGCAGGGTACAGTCTGTGAGCAGGGTTTGGGGGGAGTACAATTCAGTCGCTAGCAGAGGAAGAAATGCTGTGTGTGACAGGTGAGTCAGCAGTAGGCCGTGGGAGGTGGGCGCAATGGTGATCTGAGAGGAGGACTGATGGAGCTGTTTAAACAGGCTTTGCTGAATAAAATATTATTATTTTAATTTAAACCTGCAGCTAGGGAGTTTGAAAAGGATAGTGGGGGGATTACTCAGTATCTTCATTCTCACTAAGTGAGAGTAAAACATGGCGACTACAAATATGGTGTGAATTCTGTTGCACCATTATATTGGTAATAAGGTCATTGGAACTGGCACTTTTAATACCAGGGCTCTGTTGTCTGACAGATGCCCACCTTGGCAGAGCTATCAGTCAATCAGAGCCCGGAGATTTCATAGCCCATTTTCTAAAGCAAATTACTGCATTTCAGGGTGATGTTCTAGTAATAGGTGAGCATTTCAATATAATTCTAGATAATAAGGACACCACAAATCCTACCCCCAGACTTACATCAGCTCAGGGTCTTATTAAATCATACCATGGAGAAATGGGCTGGATTGATATGTGGAGGTATGTAAACCCTTCAGATCAACTGTATACCCATTATTCTGCACCCACAATGTATATACTCACATACACTGTCATTTAGTTTCTCAAGAACATGCTCATTTAGCTCAGAATTGTGATATTAACTCCATTTTACTGTCAGATCATGATTCTCTGTCTCTTGAACTGCAGCTTGGACATACTAAGAGACCGTCATTGTGTAGATTTAATAATTCCTTATTAAGCATCAAAGATTTTGAGCAATGGGCAGCAGATTGTATTGAACAGATTATTAAAGACAATTCAGGGACAGAGGTATCAGTGGCTATATTGTGGGATACAATTAAAGTTATGTTTAGAGGGGGAATTCATTAAATATACCTCTCACCTGAAAAAAAAAAAAACTAGAACTGCAACAAAAATGAAAATCTTACAGGAATGCCACGTGGGGGGGAACAAGTTGTTCAGGCTGAATTTACTTGAGTAGGATACAAGATATGTTAAATCTAAAGACAGAGATGTCCCTTAGATACCTTAAACATAAACATTATGAAGGAGGGGCATGGGCTGCAAAGGTTCTGGCCTACTAGCTGGGCCAACATGTAGCACCAAATGTAGATCACCCATATCAAGAATATCAAGCATCCTACCACTCGATGGATAACTTCTGCACCTGTGAATATTTTAGAGGCCTTTAAAACTTTCTATACCAACCTATATACCACTGATAAAAATCCAACCATTGAATCCATATAACATTATTTTCATTCTTTAATCATTCCCATTCTGTCTTTATCTCAATAACAATCCTTAGCCCCAGTCTCTCAGATGGAAATATTGACAGTAATTAAACATCTTAAGAGTAACATAAGCCCTGGACCCAATGGATATATGGCGGAATTTTATAAACATTTTACTAAAATTCTCTGTCCACCACTCCAGTCAGCTTGTGTGGGGACTCTCAGATACCTCACATCTGGAAGCAAGCCACTATATTTGCAGTCTCGAAACCAGGGAAAAAATAGGTCCTTATGCATGTCATATGGACCAATTTCTGCATTAAATAATGACAATAACATTTTCATATCCATAATGGCTGAATTCCTGGAACATGTTTTACCTTTGGTAATTGATGGGGACCAGATTGGATTTGTTTCCACATGACAAACACAGGTTAATATTAAATGCACCCTCCACATTCTACACCATACCACCCAGTCAAATTATCTACTTTTGCTTCTCAGTCTGGATGCAGAAAAGTCTTTCAAGCGGGTGGCATGGCCTTTTCTTTTTGAGGTATTACATCATTTCAGATTCCTGGCAAGATCACCCCATAGCATATGTCAAAGTTAATGGCCAACGCTCCTCTACCTTTAACTTAGGATGGGGGATATGACAAGGTTGCTTTTTGTGCCCTTCTCCTATTTGCCTTTTATTTTGAGTCCCTAGCCCAATCTTTCTGCCAAGATCCCAGCATAACTGGAGTACACTTAGGTCAGAAAGAAAATAAGTTAGCATTGTACGCTGATGATCTTTTGATATATTTAACTAATCTAGATCAGACCCTTCTTTTTTTGTTGGCTTCCCTATTGCAGTTTGGTAAATTATCCAGCTATAACCTTATTATGACAAAAAAATAAGTTTCGCCTATTCACTGTGCCCACTCCAAAGAAATACAGCAACAATTCTAATTTAAAAATGATGACATATTTATGAAGACTTTGTGCAAGGATCTTGAAAACTGTTCCCGTTTGCTGCTGTCCTTAATTCCATGAATAGATGTTGTCCGTATGATCACTTTACCTTGGCTGCTTTACCTAGCTCAGACTTTACCTGTCACACCTCCCCTACATACTTTAATATGTGGAACCAACTTATTGCAAGATATGTTTGGCAAGGTAAAAAACACCCATTCACTATGCTGTACTACAATTCCTTAAATGCAGAGGAGGCCTGGCCCTCCTTGATTTTGCTTTTTATCATGAAGCAGAACAGCTTTGTATTGTGCTGTACTGGTTAATGGAGGGCAACAAAGCTGGAAAAGTGTGGAACTAGTGGAGGGAGACCTTTTCTATCTTGCAAACTTTTTGCTAACAGCACCCCCCCCCACACACACACACACACAATCTATCCGATAACCACTACATATCAAACATATTGCATACTGTATATGGTTCCAGTTGTTACATAAAAAAAAGTTGAATCCATATAAATATAGGTTTGTATCCATTACTGGAACCCCAGACTTTTTACATTCTTATATGGACATCGGATGGTCACAATTGGACCTACAATATTGGTGTCAGTTATTGCAGGGCTCAACAGTTAGGTTTTCTGTGGACTTAATGAAGGCTTACCATCTACCATCCATGACATTTTTTTAATTATTTACAAACCCAAGACTACTTGACCTTACGTACACAATCTGAGCCACCTCCTGGGGAAATCCCTTCCTTAGTGTCTGTATTAGTTTGCATACTGATGGGGGAGGATCTTGCTAAACATTTGATCTCCAATTTATATCAAGCTCTACAATCCCTCCAGACTCATTCTATTGAATATGTTAAAGTGACTTGGAAAAAAGATATTAATATGAATATCTCAAATCAACAACGGTGATCCAGCCTGTATTTTACTCATAAGGTAACTTCATTCTAGCTATGGTGTTAGTTTACATGGAAAATGTTAATACAGTATTTTATCACACTAGCCAAGCAGGTGGAATACATGCCCCATTGAGGTGTGGAATGCTGGAGAACAAGTGGAATCTCTCCGGCTACCCTGGGCCATATCATGTGATCATGTCCTGTGCTGGATCCTTCTCTACAAGAAATTCAGCAGGCCCTTGTGGAGATATGGGACTTGATTCTGAAGCTTAAGCCCCTGCTTTTTCTTTTTTTTTAGAATCTCCCTTACATTATTGGAAATCAGACACTGTAAACTCTGTCATATATTAATATTTGCTGCCAGAAATCAATTACAAAATGTTGGTTAACCTCACAGGCTTCCTCTATTTAAACTTGGTATAATTCAGTCTGTAGTATTTATTAAATGGAGAAGATCACAGCCATTCTCAATATATCATGTCCAACCTTGGAAATTCATCGACGTAGATGGGTGATATATATTATGAGTAAAAACCCTGATTTTGTATCATAAGATATTATTTGATATATGTAGTATCCTGTAGGTTTTCTTGACTTATTTATTTAAAAGAATATCAAATTATGTTTATCAGCTGACAACATGCAGATTGTTTCAAAACATGTAATCATTGTACATGTTTTATTACTTATTTGTGGCACCCATAACATTTATCAAAAATGTTGTTGTTATATGTTATTATTAGAAATTGTTTTCAGTAAAGAACTAGAGTTTAAAAAAAAGAAATGTAAATTCTAGTTCACCCCCAAAAATGATCTTATATTAGCTGCCCCCATCATTGTCACTAGTGGCTTTTGAAATTAGCATGGAAGGAAGGCTGACGTCAGCAACCCCAAATCACAAGTCCAGTTTTATGATTCATATTTCTTGGCATATCAATACAAAATGCTAATAGAAAATAATAAAAAAGATCATGCATTAATCATATAATGTTACATTACTGGCATAGTAGCACCAATATAGTTAAGGTTGAGTAAAATGTATAATGTTATACCCAAAACTTTGCACTTTAAGAACTTTGGTGGCATTCAGCAAAATAGCCAAACATTTTGCATGCACAGTCTGGCTGACAGGGTCTCAAGATGTGAAAAGATTAGTTATGGAATCTTGTTTGGTTTCTTAGATGCAGAGGGTTGAATTTTAATTGAGTGCAGGTTTTTGTTTTCCTATGCTTAATAATTTTTTTTACTCTAATGTACAGCCTAGACAGTATAGAATTTTTTCATAAATCTTTCAGTATAGAAGTGGCCTATGCTGAGGTAGATTTCAAAGTTATAAAGAGACAAAGTTTTTCTTTTTTGAGCATGTTCAGTAGGGTTTTTAGCTAACCTTCTGATACAAATCTAAGATTTTCAGTTTGCAAATTTTTTTTGGTTTGCATCCCTCAGGCGTCACAAACTGGAAATGTTCCTCAGAAACTGAAGATGAACCAAACCAAAATATTTTAACCTTCACTCATAAATTTGTTGGTTTTCAGTAGTTTTACACGAAACTTTCAACACAGCCTTTTTGGTAACCTATATCATAAGCAATGCAGATGACATCGTTCAGGTCTGTGCCAGAAGGTGATTTCAAAGCTGCTGAACCAAGTCATGTTTCAGGTAGGATTTGAACATCTTCACCTACTGTGTTCATGATGTGGAGTCATAAGAAGAGAATGCTGAATATTTGATGTAAAATCTGATAAAATGACCAGGTTGTTACTGAACATTGAAATATTTAATTATTCATTCAGAACTCTGCTAATTTTCAATATTTTGAGTCCAGTCCTTCAACATAGCAATTTTCCACCTATCTTACAAGCATGCCAGGAGTAATCTTTCAAATCTTGGGTGAGACATGTTTTCACACTTGTGCTGCAAAATGGCATTTTGACCACTATACTACAAATACCACATGTCATGTATATAAGAGGGAGTCACAGAATGACTACAGTATCTTAAAAATTTGTGGTAGAAATGGTAAATACATAATAATTTTTAAGAAAGATTGTGTGTAGTGCCAGGCTTTGCCCTCGCGAGTAATGCTTTGTGATCCTGTGCCAGTGAGCTGAGTTTGGGGCTGTATTCAGCGAGCCAGCAGGCAGATGGAGTCATCCCTTGATGCAGGGCCCAAGAAGGGCCTGCACCTCTGCATCTGTTCATTATGATTCTTCTATCTGAAAAAGAAAAGACATTTTTTGCAAAGAACTGTGCTAATACATCATACAGGGTTCAGCTTAACACCACAAAAGTAGGGCAATGTGGCCTTAGAGTTTCAAACACTAACTCCTCACATCCCACCAACAGAAATGAGGCAAGACCACACAAGCAGCCTCAGACAGCTATTATTAGGTAAGACAACTTACAACTGTTTCCATATGACACAAATGTAGTAGCACTGATGTGCTACCTTCATAGATTTATATCTGCAGCTGCATAAGCACAGGGGCCTGTGCTTATGCAGCCACAACTGTGGGTTTATTGTTATTTAGCGTACATGAGTACATGTGGTTGCAGAGACACTAGCCTCATGGGAACATGTGTTTCTGAAGACAGAAGTACCATTGTAATGTGAGCATCATGGTTTCAGCAGCAGATCTATACATTTTTCAATAGGGGTAGCAGTTTTGTTTAGGGGTAGCAGTTACCCTGAAAAAGTAAAATGTTACATTTGAAAGCTCAGATTAGGTTAAAACAGTTACTGTTTTTCTAGTCAAAGTGGGTATCAGTTGTGGAAACAGTGCTATGTTTTATGTTGCATAAGAACATATGAAAATGCCGGTTTGACCATACCACTGTGAAATCCCCAACATAGACATCCTCGACAGTGGCAGCTGCATTGCCGAGTGCTGGCATTAAACTTGCAGGGATGCCTCCATTTCTTTTGTCCCCCACAGCCCCCGGTCTCTAGGGATACAACTTTGAGTTGGAGTTGTCCTAGGGGAGGGGGAGAAACACCCTGTGAGGCAGTCCCAGGGTCAGCAGAGACCATCACAGTGATGTGCAGTTTTTGCTCGAATTCTGTTGCTGTGATGATCTTCATGATCAGGGGTTCACTGTCGTGACAGCACACCAAAAAGGTTAGCAGAAGCAGGCCTTATGGTTTATTGAATCTGTTTGAATGTGCAGCTAGTCCCTCAACTTGCCACTGACCCACCTTCCCCACCTGTTATCACCATAACCCTCCCTCACCCTGTCTTAAAGCTGCAGACCATTCTACAAGATACCACCTCTTCAGACAAGGCATTCAACCTGTCCAACACCCTTTCTGTGAAAAAATGTCTCCTGATTTTCCTCCTGAATCTTCCCCCCTCCCATCTGAGCTGATGCCCTCTTGTATCCCTCCCTCTTCTAAGCTGGAAAATCCCTTCTGTATTAACCTTATTTATTCTCTTGAGGTATTTAAAGGTTTGAATCATATCCCCACTATCCCTCATCTCCTCCATGGAGTACATGTTGAGCTCACCCAATCTATCCTCGTAGGACTTTCACTCTGTATCATCTTCGTCACCCTATGTTGCACCCCCTCCAACAATTTGGTGTCCGTCTTCAGTAATGGGCACCAGTACTGCACACAGTACTCCAGGTGAGGCCTGACAAGAGACCTGTACAGGGGAAGGGCCACCTCCCTATTTCTGGAGGAGATTCTCCTCGTTATATACCCCAGCCTTTGCTGCTGACTTTCTGCACTGAGACGAGTTGTTCATGCTGCCTGTTATAAGCACCCCAGATTCTTTTCCTCCTTAGTGCTTTCCAGCCTCACCCTTCCAAGCTGATAGCTCCTCCCTTGGTTTCTAGCTCCGAAGTGCAGTATCTTGCACTTCTTTGTGCTGAACCTCAGCTGCCATTTTTCCAACCACTCCTGTAGTTTGGTTAGTCCTCCTGCAGCCCCTTCACCCTTTGATGTCATCTACCACAGATCCTATCTTCATATTGTCAGTGAACAGACTGAGCCTACCTCAGATCCCGTGAGAGATATCAGCTATGAATATCTCAAACAGCACAGGTCCTAGTACCAATCCCTGTGGCACCCCACTTGTCACTTCTCTCAGTGATGACACTCCTCCCCCACCACCCTCTGTTGCCTTCCTGTCAGCCAGTTGATGATCCATTTAACCATCTTTGTTCCTACCCCTATGTATTCCGGCTTCCCCTCCCCCAGCCTCCCATGTGGCACAGAATCAAAGGTCTCGCTGAAGTCCAAGTACAGGACATCCACTGCATGGCCCCTGTACAGCTCCCTGGTCAGCCAGTCATAATACTCAATTAGATTTGTCTGGCAGGATCTGCCCGAGACAAACTAATGTTGATGACTGTCCTGGAGACCATTGTCCTCAAACAAAGGTCACCTGCCTCTCCTTTAGGATTGCCTCCATGAGCTTCCCCACAATCGATGTGAGGCTCACTGGTCTGTAGTTGCCTGATTCATCCCTAGGGCTGCTTTTGTGAATAGGCACCACATGGGCCATCCTCCATTCCTACAGTGTGCATCCTGTGTCCAGGGAGGTAGTGAACAGGTCAGCCAATGGTTCTGCCAGGATCTCTGCCAGCTCCCTGAGTACCCTAGGGTAAATGCCATCTGGTCCTGGTGTCTTGTACACCCTTAGTGCCCTCAATCAATTCCAGGACCTTGTCCTCTGTGATCCCTATGTCAGTCACCCCCTTCTTCCCACTACCCATTCTGCCCCTCCCTTGGGGATTCTGACCACTTTCTCCTTCATGAACACAGAACAGAAGTATTTCTTTAATGCCTCTGCCTGTTTCACCCAAACTCTGTCCTTCCTTATCCTCACAATCTGGTCCTTATTCTTCCTTCCTTCTTTCCCTAATGTATCTGAAGAAGTCCTTTTCTCCTTCCATAATACCCTGTGCCAGTCTCAGCTCTCTTGAAGCCATAGCCACTCTGACTAGCCTGGTAACCTCCCTGGACTTCTTCATATACTCAGCCTTGTCAACCCCCAATTTCTTGATTTTCCCAAATTACCTTTCTTTTGGCCCTTAACCCCTCCATAACCTCTCGAGTCAACCAACTCGGCTTCTCAGCCCTTCCCTTCTCACTCCATGTCTTTATACAAATCCCAGTGGCCTCCATCAGACCTTACTTAATAATATTCCATTTTTGATTAGCATCCATGTCTGGCTGAATTCCCAGCAGATACCTTGTCAAACTGTCCCCCATTCTTTTAAAGTCTACCCCTTTAAAATCAATCACCCTGGTCACTGTACCCCCCATTTCCGTCCACATGTTGACTGTGAACCACACCAAGTGGTGGTCATTCCCAGCCAGAGAGTCATCCACCCCCAGATCTCTTACAGCCTCTCCATTTGAAAATACCAGGTCCAGAGTCCTCTCTAATTTAGTCTACTCATATACCAACTGCACCAGGAAGCTATCCTGAAATGCTTCTAGTATGACCTGCTCCCTTGCAGTAGTGGTGGTTGGAGTGCTCCTATCCACCCCAGGTAGGTTGATGTCCCCAACCACCACCGCTGTGTTTACCTTCTTACAGACCCTTCTGATTTGCTCAGCTAGCTCTCTTTTCAGGTCATCCCATTGTGCTGGTGGTCTGTATACTACCACCATCCTCAGCTTCCTATCTTTTGAGTCCTGAATCTGCATCCATAGGGCATCTGTTCCGCCTTCCTCCCCCTCCTCCCTTATACGCCTTATCCCTACCAGTATGTAGATTGCCATGCCCCCCCTTTCCCATTACCCCTATCCTCCCTGAATATTCTGTACCCTGGGATCATCATATCCAAGTCCTGGTACTAGGTGGACCATGTTTCCGTGATGGCCACTATGTCCACCCTCCTCACTGCCAAGAGAGCCTGCAACACAGCTGACTTATGACCCAAGCACCTTGCATTCAGCATGACCACTTTCCACCCAGTTTCTTTCCTTGCCTTACTCTGGTTCCCTCCCCCATGCCTCTACCCTGACTCCTTCCCTGTTAACTTGGGGGGTTAGCTCGTCAGGCTTCACTCCCTGGGATCCCTGCCTACCAACTGTCCACTCACCACCCCACACCTAGTTTAAACCCACCTTTGCTGCAATGTATCCCTCTGTCCCCTGCTTTGATACTCCCTTTCCCTCCCCACTCAAGTGTTACCTGTCCCTTGCATATAGATAATTTTTATCCCATGTTCCGCCTCAGCACCCCCACTAAGCTGCACTCCTTGGATCAACACCATTCCTGCAGCCATGTGTTGAACTCTTTAATCCTCCCTTTCCTCACTGTACCTGCACAAGGCACTGGGAGTACCTGTAAGAAGGCCACCGATTCCCCCCAGCTCCTCATGCAGCCTTTCCAGTTCCTCGAACCTCTCCTTCATGACTTCCACCAACTCACCCACTAGATCAATCGTACCTACATGCACCACAAGAAGCGGTTTCTTCCAACCCCTCCTTGCACACTTCAGAATTGACTGCCCGCCCTGCCTGCCATTAACCAAGGTATGGACTCTACCCATATGTGACTGTGCCTTTCCCTTTATTGCCCCATCTTATTCCTTTTAATATGAAATCCCCTAGAACTAGTATCCCTCCTTGTCCTTCCTTATTCCCATCCCCCCCATTATCAAGGTATCTATTTCTAGAATTTGCTCCATATGTATCTCTGCCCTTCACCCCGTGGCTCGCTCTCCCCCACTTCTAACCTGACTCCCTTCTCCCTCCCTGTTCCTTCTCTTTCCTGCACATCCCCCCCCACTGCCCTGGACTCCCTCCCCCCACATCTGCCTTCTCAACCTCCCTACCGACCTTGTTCCCCTCACCTTCTACCCCCGCTCCCTTCAACAGTCCTTCTGTGCCCCTCCCCTCATTGTCCTTGTCTCCCTCCTCGACCGAATATTGTCCCTTGTGCATTCCCCACCCTTTCCCTCTCCTGCCCTCTCCTTGTGATCCTGCCCCCCACCAATGTCACCAGGACTGCAAACCTATTATCTGTCCTTACTGCATTGCCAGGTCTTCTGTTTGGTTTGCCCCACAACCCCTCCCCAGCCCCTCTCTCAAACTGATGTTACTTCCATGTGGTGTCCTCAAATTACCCTCTGGGGGATGCCCTCTTGCCCTAGCAGCCCCCTCTCCTTCCTCCCATCCTCTCCACCTCCCAACCAAGCCACACCACTTCTTCCTCAAGCCTTCTCAGCCTGTGACAGATTAGACACCCTCCAAGCTTCCAGAAAATGTTCATCCAAACTGCTGCCCCACAGCCATTACAGCCCACTATGTTACCCATGAATAAGCGTATTTAACGATCAGAAAAGGACAATAAAAAAAAAATTACGTTTTGTCACTAGTACTATTTATACTTTTTTAACTAGTCCTGCTTCCCCCTCCCCCAAGAGACAGAAATAAAAATACAGGACGGTTAAAGAGAATACAGTACTACCTACTATATATGAGTATTTAACTAGCCATGCCCCTAAAGAAGCAGAAATAAATCTACAGTACTACCTACATGTTTTTTTTAAACCAGTCTCATTGCTGCATAAAACACCTTACCGACAAAGGTAACTTACTAACTCAGAAATACAGTGTCCTGTGCCCCAATACAGCTTAAGATGCCACGCTCTTTCCCTCACCCCCCTGTAGATCATAGCGCCAAACAGACTCACCATCTACATTCAGCCCAAGTCCATGAAGTCCAATTAGTAATCAGCTACTTCCTGGCCCTCTCCTGTGTATGTGTCTCCCCCTTGAGGGTGGTGCCTTATTTTCCTCCCAGCCCCTGGCTCTGCTGCACTGTGAAGCTGGCTCCTCCCACCTCGATCATTTAATAGAGGTCAGGGCTGGGGTGGGCAGGCAGGACAAATATCCTCCTCTTGGCCCCACAACCATACTCCTCAGTCCCAGCTCCTTCAGCGGCTCCTGCCACTCAATTCAAGTCACCTGACTCCCTCAGCGGGTCCCACCACACGACTCTGTGCCTGCTCGACAACCACTAATGTTGTTTGTCTTACCAGATGATGGCTGTCTGTGGTTGCTTGTGTGGTCATCTCCTTTTGCTGCTGTGGGGGACTTAGGGTTGGAAACCCTATTGCAACATTTCCCTACTTTTGTGGCATTAAGTTGAACCCTAATTGGTGCATTAATGCAGTTTTCCATAGAATAATAGAATCATTGACATCTGCAGGCAGAAAAGGACTCTACAGTCCATCAAGTCTGCCCGTAGACCCCCCACATCATGGAAGACCCCCCCCCTCCAGCCTGCCTCTGCCTGCTTGGCCCACATGTATGTTCCAGGCTGTTTTAAAGTTGTCTACTGTATCCACCCCCACAACCCATTCCAGCAGCCTGTTCAAAGGCTGTACCACCCTCTCAGTAAAGAACCTCCTCTTGATGTCCCCACTGAATTTCCCCCCTCCCCAGTTTGTAGATATGCCCCCAATGGAGTTGTTCTTACTCATTTTGAAGATTCTGTCAATTTTCACCCTATTTATGACCTTCAAGTATTTGAATGTCTCCACCATATCATTTCTCTCACTCCCTCCTCTCCTTCAGCATGTACAGGCCCAGTTCTCCCAGTCTCTCCTCATATGACCTCCCCTGCAACTCCCACACCATTTTGGTTGCTCTTGTCTGGACCTTTTCCAGCTTGTCCTTATCCCCCTGCAGGTAAGGCCTCCAGAACTGGACCCCATCTTCCATGTGCAGTCTTACCATGGTTTTGTTGAGAAGCAGGATCACCTTCCTCCTCCTACTTGTGAAACCCCTCCCTATGCATGCCAGCATTCTTAGTGCCTTTCCTGCTGCTCTGTCGCATTGACTCCAGACTTTCAGATTGTCTGAAATGGTTATCCCTAGGTCCCTCTCCTGCTCTGTCTCTTCCAGCTTCCCCCACCCAAGACGGTGTTTCACTTTCGGGTTATTGAGCCTTATATGCATAATTCTGCACTTTTTTGTGTTGAACCATAGCTGTCACCTTTCTGACAACTCCTCCAGCCTGGCCAAATATTCCGTCATATCCTTCACCCCCCTTCTGCCTTATCTAGCCTTTTACTACATATCTTCATGTCATCCACAAACAGACACACTTTCCCCTGGAGACCCTCTGTGATGTCTCCAATGTATATGTTGAAAAGTATGGGTGCCAACACAGACCCCTGGGGAACCCCACTCATTATCTTTTCTTCCTTTGAGTGCATCCCATTCACAACAACTCTCTGTGTCCTCTACTCCAACCAATGTCCTATCCAGTTTGTGAGCTTGCTTCCCACTCCCAAGCTGTCTACCTTGCCTACAAGTCTCCTGTGGGGGATGGTGTCAAATGCCTTCCTGAATTCCAGGTAGGCCACGTCCACCACCCTGAACTGGTCCCATATTTCCATCACTCTGTCAAAGAATTCAATCAGGCTGGTCTGACAAGACCTACAATATATGAATCCATGTTGATTGTCATTTAGGAGGCCTTCCCCCTCTAGATAATTAATCAGCTTTTCTTTAACCAGTGCCTCCATTAGCTTACCGACCACAGAGGTAAGGCTAACTGGGTAGTAATTTCCCAGATCCTCCCTCACCCCCACCCCTTTATGTAGGGGTACTACCTCAGCCTTTTTCTAATCACCAGGAACCCTTCCCTTGTGCAGAGATGGGTTAAATAGCCTCGTGAGCGGTGCTGCCAATTCTCACTTTAATTCTTTGAGTGCCCTCGGGTGGATTCCATCCGGCCCAATTGCCTTATCTGTCAGTAGCTCTGTCAGTAGCTTTCCCAGTTCCTCCAGTACCCTTGCTTCCATGAAGGGACTTGAGTCCATCTCCCTATTCTTCCTCTCCCTATTATACAATTTCAGCCGATCCCCCTCCTCCACCGTGAAGACTGATGTGAAGTATCTATTTAGGACATTGGCTTTTTCTATGTCATCCTCCACCAGTGTCGCCTTCCCCCTTGAGCTTCATAATCCCATGCTTCCCTTTCTTTCTGCCACCCATGTATCTGTAAAACCCTTTGTCTCACCTTTTCACCTCCCTTGCTATATGCTCTTCTGTCTCAGCCTTTGCCTGCTGGATCACCTTCCCCGCTGTCTTCAGTTTTACCTTATACACCTCCCCAATTGCCTCCCTCTGTGATGCTTTATATTTCCCGAATGCCCTCCCCCTCTCCCTAACTGCATTCCTCAGTTCTGGTGTGATCCAGAGTGGTTTCCTTCCCCTTTTCTTCTTGCTCACCATCTGAATGCATAGCTCTGTCACCCTCAATATTTCACTTTTAAATCCCCCCCTCAGTTCCTCCATGTCTTCCAGGCTCTCCTACCACTCCAGTTACTCCTGGACCAATGCCCTCATCCTACTAAAATCTGTCTTTCTAAAGTCTAGCACCCTAGTGTTGGAGTTGCCCTTCTTATGCCCCCTTAGGAGTTTAAATTTTGCCATCCTATTGTCATTGTCACCCAAGCTTTCCCAACCCCCACCCTGTCGACACTGTCCCCATTCGTCATAACTAGGTCAAGTACGGCCCTCCCCCTAGTAGGTTCTACTATCAGTTGGTTGATGAATACCTCCTGCAAAGCTTCCAGTAAGTCTCTACTCCTATCTGTGGCTGCTGCCGGGACTTCCCAGTCTACATCTGACAGATGTAGATATTCCAACACCACGATTTCCCCTTTGCCGGCCATTTCCTGTATCTCCTTACCCATCTGTCTGTCAACTTTCTCCACTTGATTTGGTGGTCTGTAGACCACCCCTGCCTTCACTGTCTTCCCTCCTGCTCTGCTTAAAGTCACCCATAGGGTCTCCGCAGTTCCACCCCCCCACACACCATCGCCCTGATCCCCACTTTTACATAAAGCGCAACTCCCCCCATGATTTCCTGTCCTGTCCCTCCTGTACAGAACATACCCAGGGATTTCCGCCTCCCAGCTGTGGTTTAAGTCCACCAGGTCTCTGTAACTGCAACTAGGTCCAGGTCATCCTCCACCACTATCACCCGCAGTTTCTCTGTCTTATTACCTAGACTCCTGGTGTTTGTCAGCAAGCCCCTCAACCAGCCCCTCCCCACTCCCTCCCCCATTGGTTTCTCCTTCCCCCATCTGTGGGCACAGTGAATTAGGCCAGTTCCTCCCATCCCCACTGGGCTACACCTAGCCTCGCCCTCCCCCTTTCCTAGTTTAAAGCACTCCCTAGTATTTTATCTATATATCCTTGCAGCTTCTCCCTCAGAATCCTAGCCCCCTCATCATTTATATGCAACCTGTCCCTCACATACAGCTGCTGGTCCACCCATGTGTCTCCCCAATTAACTATGGATTCATAGCCCTCCTTCCTGCAACACTGCCTTAGCCAGTGATTTAAGTCCTTAATTCTCAATTGCCTCACTGTACTGGTAGTGTGTACTGGATGGACTTCTGAGAAAGCTATACTATCCACCATCCTCCTGCACCCTCTAGACAGTTCCATAAATCTCCTCTGCACCTCATCCATCTCCTCCCCAGCCAGGTCATTTGTACCAAGCTGTAAAACCAGGTGAGATTCCCCCCAATCTGCCTAATACACTCCTTAATTTTGGGGAGTGCCCTGCTCGCCTTCATCCCTGGCTCATAGAAGACCAACCTCCCCTTAAAAGCTGCTCCTGTTCTTAACCAGTGGATCCCTTTAATGATAGAATCCCCATACACTGTCACCAATTTTTTGTATGCTGACTCTAAGGGTTCCACCATCACCCTTTCTTGGCTGCTTCTGTCTTTCCTCCTGTCCCCACCCAGTCCTCTCCCACCTCCACTCCTTCCTTCACTGTCCCTTTGTCCCCCTGCCCTGCTGAATGGTCCCAGGCCTCATGCCCCCTTCCGCACTCACCTATTCTGCTTTTCATCCCATCTTCTCCCTGAATGCCTGTCCTTCTCCAGTCTCCTCTTAGGGAACCTCTCCTGCTTCCTTCCCCTTCCCTTTTTTCCCCCTGTTACAACCTGTCCCCCCATACTACCCTCCTTTTTCCATTGGTATCACCCTTCCCCTTCACCTCCCAGATTACCATAGCCTGATCCTCCCCTGTTTCTGACTTTTTCCATCTTTCCGTGCTTGTCTCCTTATCCCCCATGGCCTCAGTCCCATTTCCATCCTCTTGCTCCATTATCTCCATTAAGAACCAGTATCTGTTTGAGCCTGCTGTGCACCTAAGTTTGTGAACACCGGCATTCCTTCCCATCATGTCCCCATCCTCTGGCCTGGTCATTCTGTCTCTGACCCCCTGTGTGACCTGTCCCTTCCACTCCCTGTCCACCCCATCTGCCTGCCTCCTGCCCCCTACTTTCTCATCTTCAGTAGTTTCTCTGGTGATGTGCCTCTTTGTGCAAGACCATTCTCTTTTCAGCCATGCTAACCCAGCCTCCACTCTCCCCAGCCTTTGACAAACCGGGCATGTCCCCAGTCTCCACAGATTGCTCATGAACATCGCTGTGCCACAGTTATTACATCCCATCACCCTCTCTCCTTCATGCCCCCTTTTCCTTTCCTTCCCCTGATTGTTCCTTCACCCATGCCACCTCTAACCCACAGCCTAATGCGCCCCTCCATGATGCCTTATCCAGTGATGCTGCCCCATACCATTCCTCAGGCTTGCCTCCCTTGAACCCACCTCCTGTCTGCAAGGACATACCTCTCTCTCTCCCATTTGCCCCCCTGGTACCATGTTCCTAATAAGCAGTTCCTCTCCTTTACCAGATCCTGGCCACCTCCAAATGCAGTTTAACAATTTGTTCTCAATTTTTTCTGCCTTAACACATGACTTATTATTCAAAACCATTGACAGTGCCCTCCAACCACAGCTTAGCAATTTGTCCTTATCCCACACTGCCTTAACACCTGACTTCTCTTTTCACACCAATGGCATTGCCCAATGAGCCCTTGTTATTCAAAACCAATGTCAGTTTAACCCCTCAGCACACTGTTTGTTGAGCCTTTACCCAGTCTGCCTGTTCTCATTTAGATACGGTATCACTGTACCCATTTACCCATTAATCTTACAAACAAGACTTATTAATATATATATATATATATATATGTGACTTAGTGCCACTGAGTCATCACTACAGCCACTCAATACCATCACTATCATCAGCAAGCTACAGTACATTTGATGACAGTGAGGTGGTACAATGCTATCATCAAGCAACATTTGATGACTGCACTGTAGTAGCTCACTATCCTCAAATAGGGCTGCTCAAAGCCACTGAATCAGCACAGTACCAGCTCACTGCCATCAACTGGGGCTTGCTCAAAGCCGCTAAGGCAGCACAGTACCAGCTCAATGCCATCAAATGGTGCTTGCTCAAAGCCAATGAGACAGCACATTGGGTAATATTACTGTACTATGTTTTCATAGAGGCCCACCTTGTGCACCTAGATGCCCACCTCGTGCACACTCATGTTCTGTCTGGGTGTTCCTTGCAGTGATGAAAAAGTCTATAAAGTTCAGACAGACATCAGTATTCTTGTCTCTGAAAGGAAGTTCCATTTTGCCTTCATTGGCATCCCTTTTTGGTGCATTTTATGAACAGCATTGCTCATTCATGCATCCAACTTCTTGATCATGTTGATATAGTGAAAGTGGTGCTTTGTCATTCTTCAAATGAACATTCAAAATATTGAATTAAATGCTGCTCTCCTTAGCATCTCAGAAACAATTCTTCCTAACACTGGGGGTGCATGCCTGAGGGCTGTGTGTGTTCCTGCTGAAGCACTGGTGCAAAGAAAGCAGTAATATTACCAGACAGAGATGGTGTCCTCTGGTGTTGAAAAGTGAATTACCTTGTAATGAAAAATCTGTTTCTGAGCCACTTGGGAGAGTAAGTTAAACAGAGTGTGAAAGAATGAACACAGTATGTGCTGGGCCTGAAAAAGTGGCATAATAGTCACAAAATGTCACCCAGACTAATCAGGTGATTGGTTAAAATAAAGAGGAAAGTAAAACCAGTTTTACCTAGAGATGTGACCCCAAAGTTTAATTTGCTTGAATTGTCAGGAGTCAGCCAAGGCATCCACGAGATATTGACAAATTGTTTCCTGCATAAAGAAAGAGGGCAACCTGAATCTTATTGCTGACATGAATATAAAAGAGGCTATATACAAAATGTGCATTACCATTGTTTCTGGGCAGAATCATCTTCATAATGTTGGGGAGCTGAGTTGTGCAAACTTAGCTGGTGTTTGCCTTGCTGCATTTGTTAATTTAATTAAAGATTATTTTATTTGCAACTCCTGGTCTTCAAGTATGATGTACTTTCATTGAACCTCTCTCAACAGCAAAATATGCTACTGTTCAGGAATGGTGCTTTTGGCTGTTGGATCAGTGTTGTAACCAAAATCTACCAATTATATGCCTCACTTATAGTTACCAAGAATGAAGTCACCCTGACTAGAGATGCAGCTAAATTTTATTTTGCCAGTGAAATTATGGCAAAATCACCATTTTCGCCTAGCGAAACATTTCACAAAAGTATTGGCTTTTGCCAAAATTTCACCTGTGAAATTTCACCACCAATTTCGCCTGTGGATCTGAGGTAAAATTAGGTGAAACTGGGCATTTTGCTCTGCTGTTGGTCACATGGTTGAGTCTAAACAGGCAGTAAGTGAGTGGTTCATGTCCTGTGCTATGTATCTTGTGGAAGCAGGCAGCATTTATACTCTCTGTGACTGCAGAGTGCACTTTAACACCTAAATTGCTTAATTTGTGCTATTTTTTTCTAACTTTTACTTTTTTTTTTAAATTGTACTTCATACTCCTCACCCACACTGGAGCCCCACTCAGTCGGGAGTAACACTTGCATCAGCCCACTTCAATGCACTCACCTGAATCCCCAGGGGACCCCCATGGAGCTGTGGCTATATCCCACATGTGGGTATGAGGTGGTGCATAAACACCCCAAGCATTCTGGATTTTGTTGGCTCCCCCAGTGGTCAGGTAGGCAGGAACCATTAGGGTCTGTGCTGTGGTGCTCCATCCCCTCAGTGCTCTGGCATTATTTTCCCCGTTCTAGGGGAGTGGTATATGCCCTGAACGTCAAGGCGACTGCCGATGTCTACCACTCCCAGCCCTCCTCCTCTTCTTGCTCGGCACTTGTTGCACCCCTAGCTTCTGCAAGAGGACAGACAAGTGCTGAGTCTGTGCCCTCTCCCTCCCAAGACAAGACAGCTGTCACTCAGATGTTCAGTCTTCTCCCTCCCCTGCTGACCCCCGGTGGCCCAGGCTCATTCCTGAACCTGGGTTGCCTCTGTGGCATGTTTATAACTTTTTGTTGTTTGTCTTTGTCATAGTTCATATTTTAGTACCTGGTGATTGTGTTTGTGTGTTTGTAATTGTGTATGTGTGTGTGTGTCTGTGTCTGTGTGTGTGTGTGTGAATGTATGACCCCCCCCACAGCTCTCTCTGAGTCTCTATCTCTGTTTCTTTTTTTGTTTGTTTGTTTGAACTGGTGGTGTTTGTGGGTTGTGGATGTAATGGAGAAGGGTGAAGACAGTGGGGCACCTGTATATGCATTTCAGCTAACCATCACAAATGAAATGCCACAGCAGAGGCTTTTTGCTCCAGCACCAGCACCCAGCAGCAAACTGTGCTCCCTCCCCTGCAGCAGCTGGAGACAGTGCCCCCTTCCCAGCATCAGGAGGATATTGTTCCTCCACCCATGCAACAGGAGACTGTGCCGCCTCCCAAGCAGCCAGAGGAGTCAGTGCCTGGAGCATTATCTACATTACTCCCCCCCCCATGGCTCCATCATCCCTGAAGTTCTCCTGTCTGGGATTTGTTCCACTTAATATCAGTTGGTGATCCAGTGGTCTCCTGCAATCTATGCGGGCAGGAAGTGCATTGAGCTTGTGTCAGCAGTGGCAGAAAGTAGGAAATAATTGTCTTTGTTCCCTAAATTATTTCTAATCAGATTCAAATGGTATTTTACATTTTTTATTAATGATATCACCTGGCTCAGAGCTGCTATGTTTGCATGCAACTCTCTGGTAATTTCCTCAAATGGCTGGAGAAATAAAATTACAAACTCTAGCATGCTCCAGTGTGGTGGAGTGATATAAATACCTGCATTACCAATTTTATTTTCTAAAGAGTACTGTCTGACAAATTTCTTTTGTACTAGCAGCCTGTGTGAAACATAACAGTCAAATTCCACCTAATAGAAATGTCTTGGAACTGAGTTCCTGGTCAGCTTTGTTTAATCAGTGAAAGTGTGTTGGGGCTCCATGGTTTATAAGCATTTTAGTCTTTAAAATCCCATTGTTTTTGTGATTCTCTATTTAATAGAAGACACTGAAAGATAGTTTAGGCAATATCACATAGATTGGGCAAGTCAAAACCTTTGGGTTCCTTTATGGAGCTGTTCATATCCATAAAACTGAGTAGGAATGTTGTCCAAGCCCAGGAGCAAGAAACCTCACTCAGAGTGACTAGAGTCATAAATTCTCCCTCAGTGTGCTCCTAAGTGGGCATGAAGCCTAAGACTGTAATGCCAAGCTTCCTGTCAGTACAAGGTTTGCTAATGGATTTTGAAGTGGAAGTTCGCTCCTCAAATTAGAGTATAGAGAGCATTCTATCTGATATATCAAAGTGCAGAACTGTCATTGAAGATAGAACAGAATTCACGGAGAAAGCAGTTAAATTTAATGTGGATTAAATCAAGTCACTAGCTGGTAGAATGCTTACCTTGGTGGATGCACTTAATGCTACCTTACATGAACAGTTTGCTCAAGCATCTAAGTAGGAGAGGATTCAGAATACACTGCTGCTCAAAAACAAAAGACTTTATTGGACTTCTTGGTACAATTTCTGATTCAGGGCTAAAAGGGAAGACTCAAGCAGCACACTCTTAATTTTCTGAATTGATACTCCTCTCCAGTTGGACTCAGTCTTTTGACAGAAACCCCAACCACATGAACAGGTTGTGGAACCTGCATCTAGAAAGCCTGCTTATAGAGGTAATGCGTATGAATGTACTGGGGAGCTAGATATAGTATCACATTCCCTTCTATATCTGAAAGGAATAAATTATTACAGCTTGCTCGGCAAAAGGTAAAAAAAAGTTTTATGCTGGTTCAGGGTTGCACCATAGCCAGATTACTGACTATAGACTCAGCGATGTAGGAGATAGTTTCCTATAATGTCTGAATTCAAGGAGGTAGCAGTACATGCTTCTCTCCTAGCCCCAGTCAAGCTCAAAGTAACATTTTTCATGCAAGCAGTTTTTTTAAGATCCTGATAAAGCAAGTTCTTTCTATGAGGCAAATGTGCAACTACCAACTAAGGTGGGTTCAAGCTTTCAGAAGAATGGGGCTGAACTAATTGAATATCACTCTGTAAAACTAGTGGTTTACTATCAAGCCTATTGAGAATGCCCTCCCCACACCAGTAGGTAAATCAATCCTTCCAGCTCCTTAACAACTTATCTCTCTCTCTTTTAAACTGATAAAAATCATTATACAATGGCAAAGAAATTTCCTGATCTGTGATTGGTCAGTGGGTGTCTGGCACAGTGATGTTATTACACGATAACATCACTGTATTAAGACCAGGCACACACATGACCGCATTACACAGCATGAAATCATGCCTCCTATACACAAGCAACAGCCAATCTAATCATCTCTGTAAAGCACTGCTTGCCCCCCCCGTAAACATCACCTTCCCAAAACACCAATTCCTCAGATAACTTATTCAGCAAAAGAAAATGCAATACTGCAAAAGACAAAACTGCCTAATGTTCATGCCCATTTCTTTTCTTCAGTTTTGCTTTTCCCAAAGCGAGCGGCTTCACTAAACCACAGAGACCATAACTTCTGGTCGTGGAGTTCACTGAAGCCGCTCTGTTCAAATGGCCGTAGCCTCTTGTCCATTTACATTTGGTAACAGTGCGAAAATCACTGAAAATGTCACCAAAACATGACATTCAGTTTCTGTGCTGCCAAAAGAGAGGAGTGACAAGAGTGACAACCGCGCTTACACTACAGCCGATGCTCGTTCCTTGACTGTGATGGCGCACATCTGTGTTTTACACAGGCAATACAAATTTTAAAAAAAACGAAAATAAAACAAATACAAAGCCGTACCTGCAGTCGGCTTTTTTCACACACTCATAATTGGGGCCGTTTTACCGCGTGCATACTACAGCTGATGCTCATTCCTTGACTGTGACGGACAGCACCATCTAGTGGGCAAAACAGAAACTGTGGATTTTTTTTTTAAAACATGTACTTCCACACATGAAAAATGATCAAAAAAGCCCCAAAAATATATATTTTTCCTTTTTCTTCTATCATAAAAAATGAGCCATTGTATAATAGCAATAAGGCACTCCAGAGATGTGTGTTATCGTGTAATAACGTCACTTCTGGGGTGGTGGAAGCACTCGGCTTTTCCTCGTGCTTCAACCCACCCCAGGAGTGACGTTATTACATGATAACACACACCCTGTCATGCTTTATTGCTTAATTAATGTCCACTCAATATTGTGGAAGAGTATTCCATAACCTGCATGTTCTTATGGTAAAGAAGTGGTTGAATTAATCTCTCTTCATTAATCCTGTTTTATTGTTAAGTATTGCTTTAGGTTATTGCAGCTGTATGAGTTACTTTTTATTAACAATAGCTAAATGAAGGTAATGCTTGATTTCAGCTTAGAATAACTGATTATTTTATTATTATTGGATTATTAAGCATGAAACACAACAATGTTATTATATTAATTGTTTAGAATACTTTTTGTTATACCTCAAAATAATAAGCTTAAGCTAGTAGATACTACTTTAAACTTCAACCCAAAAGTATAAAAAAATAATTTGTGTGCTCTGATTAGTTGAATAATGAAATTCCAGATATGCACTGTTTCAGAAGGACTTATTATTATATAATGTCTTGCTATACTCAGTTGTTGATTCTCTATGAATAAAAAATATAGTTGCAAAAAAAAAGAAATGCCTTGGATCAGTCTGTGCAAAGGTAATTTGAGCACCTCCTGTATTTTTCTAGTATGTGTCAGGTTTTGCTTGAGTATTCAAAGTGAGTGTTTAGTTGTTTGGCAGTGCTATCCATACCCTTAATGTCCCTGTCCTCATCAAGAAAACTGTGAACTATTAAATTCAAGTAATGCACAAAGCAGTGGATGTGAACAAAGCTCCTTTCTTCCAAGGCTTCCTTATGTTTGACCCATTATCTGCAATTATAAAACCAACTGACCATCACTGTGGTGTGAGCCATTGCTGTTTTGATTTTTGAGCTCCTTATTGATGTTGCATTAGTTGTGATCAGATAGAAAATCAAACATTCTTAGAACAGCAAACTGTGCTTCACTGCTTCCATAAGATTTAACAGCAAAACATGCTCAATGTTTATTGGTATACATGAAGGGTTCAGGCTGACAGCTTGTCCAGTTATCTGTTGTGAGATGCTCAGCCTTCCGAACCGCATTGTCAGAAACATGGTTTTTTTTTTGTTTTGTTTCACTTACAGTGTCATACAGATCTGGAATCCTTGTTGAAGAGAAATATTTTCTTGATGGCATATTATATTGATGATGAAGATGCTCAAGCAGCTGCCAGAATCTAACATGTTGGTTCCAGTCAGTAACATTGCGGAACAAAATAAAGTGAACAGAAATAAAGCGGTAAAAACAATGTCACCATCAATATTGGCAGCTCAAAATGTAGCTTGCCAGAACAATGCAGGCCACATGACACACAGGTAGCAAACCTTTTTTTTTTCTAAATTGTGACTGAATTGACAGATGCAGCACCTTTATTTATTGCACCACCAGAGTCAGGCAACCAGTCAGCCACCAAACACATTATCTCTTTCTAATCTCTATTTTCTCTTTTCCAGTGCATCCTTCTTGTCTCTGGCTTTTTTATGTCATCCTTTTTTACCTTTGACTATTAAAAGCAATAGTAGTACTGTCACAAGGCAATGCTTCCTGGGCCTGCTCTACAGCTAGCAGTAAAGACGAGACCCAGTAAGCACTCCTTCCATATTTGTGGTTTGGTGGAATTGATTAGGCAATATCTTTTTGTAACTTTTTTCTTTTTCTTTGCCAGCCAGTGTTTTCAGCACCCTGTACTTCAGACAACTAGATATGTTCTGCTTAAGATCTCGCTGTCAGCTCTATTCATGCTTTCTCTATATCTGCATGTCATGCATCAAAACAAGGCCATATTTACCCTGAGATATAGAGTCACATAATATCTTCACCGTACCACTTTTCAATTGGCTGTCTGCTGCCAGCCACCTGTGCAGATTCTCTACATAGAGCATGGCATGCCAGTGGCTTACCCTAGTGTGACTGCACCACCCACTCACTGACCCAGTGCTAACCCACTGATGCTCACTCATGCCCACTGTGGCACAGCAGCTGATCACAGCACACACAACCCCCCAGTCACAGTCATGGGAGGAGGAGAGTAGTAGAAGGTGAAGGAGAGTGACAAAAGCACAATGTTGTGCTTAACCACAGACTCTGAGCTGGATTCAGTTGTTTGAGACCATCTTTATCTGAGTTTGTGATTAAACACTGGATCTGAAGTGATTATGATTCCAGGCAAAACAATCTACCCCTCCCTTCTTTTTAAGAGATTACAGTTATAGGTGCTGTGAAGAACTTCCAACAAAAATACTTTATCATTTAATTGAACATGTGCATAGCAAGAGAGATGGTTTGTTTTCAAGGTGTTTTTGAATGCATATAAAACTATCAAGCTGTGCAGCACCCTACCTCAGGATTCTTCTTGTGGCTTATACTCCTATTTAACCCCCTAAGGTTTGCTGGGAAGGCTTGCTAAGTGCACTGACACAGTTTGTGCTTTACATAACAGTGCAGACTTTGGGTTGTAGACCTTGCTTTGTTTAAGGAGGGAAGGTACAGATTTTTGGGGAGTTCCTTTGATTGTGGTGGGGTTGTATTTTATTTGTTTACTATTGGCATTTTCTTTTGGGGGGTTCCTTTTTTGGGGGGTTGAATGGTTGTTTCTTCGGTGGGTGAGGAGGTAATGGGTTTGTTCATTTTTTAGATTACCAAAGTTTCACCTGTCTCTAATGTGTTTAGTGATGGAAGTTCCATTTATCCAGGTAATGATCATTGACTGATGCAAGGTTTTGGAGATCTTTAGATGGAGCACATGTTAGGGGCATAATCCCAGGATGGGTGTTTAGGGGAGTCAAGTAAGTCAAGAATGTGCCTTGGGTTGAAGCAGTACTGGAAAAGCTGTCCTTCCTGTCTGTTACTGATCCCGAAGGAGTCTGTCAGGAAATAGGGACATGTAGCCAGTTGGCCATACTCCTCTACTCAGGCAATTCCATGTAATACTAGATCACTGAGGAGTAAAATGGCTGTGAGGCAGATTTTATTACTGATTCTTTGGAGGACCTGTTGTGCATCACCAAGATCTGGCTTGGCAGTAATACTGGGCTGCTCATGGATGTGACTATCCTGGCTGGTTGCTTGGTGGTGCACTGCTGAAGATGGGATTGCAGGTTGGCAGAGGGCAATCTGTTTTAGATTTAGCCTAAGCATCACAGCACACACGCTGAGGGAGACTAGGTCATTTGAATGCATGATCATGAAAGGTGGGACAGGCATGGGGGGGCAGTATTCTCCTATGTACCATCCCCCAGGCTGAGAGATAGAGTTCCTGTAGCAATAAACTCATGTCTACAACACAACTACAACAACATGCAATCTTTGTTTTGTGCAAGCAATCTCAAACTAAATTCTTCCAAAACTGTTTATATGACTTTGGGTTAGCCCAAAAACTGTCAAGAACACCCAGCCCTCCTGTAATCACCACACTTTAAGGAAACACACTAAACATCATCTCTTCCTATAAATACCTAGGAGTATGGCTAGACTCCCAGTTAAACTACACAACCCACATTGATGCCATCACATAGAAGCTCTGCCCAAAGTGTTGTCTTCGTTACAGAAACTGTGAATCCCTCTCATTACCAGCTAGATGCACACTGCTAACAAAAGTGATCACTTCTTTCTTTGATTACACTGACATAGTATACAGCACCACTGTCTTCACCTCACTATCCAGGCTTGACTCCTTGTTCCACACTTTTTGCCATTTTGCAACAAACTCCCCTCTCAGAACACACCATTACACACGCATTTCCTCCCTCCGGGTAGCACCCCTCTCCCATCACTGTTTTAGCCACTCTGTTTCTTTTATTTTCAAACTTTGCTTTGACCTGCTTCCCCCCTACCTGACTGAGAGGCTAACCCCTGCACTGTTTCTCCTTACTCATTGCACTCTAGGAACTGCCACTCTTTCTTCCTCCCCAAACCATCCTCATCCTCTGGAAAACCTGCCTTCTCCTACTGACTACCCTCTCTATGGAACCAGCTTCCTCAGGCCCTCAGAAACTCGCCCTTCCACAACTCCATCAAATATCAATTATGTCAACTCCCTTTCCCCACCTGTAACTGCAACTAGCCAGCTCCAGGTCCTGCTTTTGTCAAATGTACACGGTTTGAATATCAAAACCTTTGTCCTGTATATTATAACTGTATATATTCAACTGAATGTAAATAACACCTTTTTAAAAAACTTATGTGATTGTATGTAATAATCTCATGTATTTATTTTATGTATTTTATTCTGTTGTAAACTGCCTTCCCCCTCACCCCCCTCCCTCCGAGTCACACCTGGAAATGATCCTCAGTTCAGTGTGCTTTTCCCAGTTACCAAATGTTTAAATAAATAAATAAAACATTTGCAGATTTCATTCTCTCCCTAACATTGGATTACCCCAGTCCGTTAGTGCTGGGAGGACTTCAATACCTAGATAGATGATTCATTATCACAATTTGCTTGGCAGGTCCTCTAGCTGATATCATATCAAATTTCTGCAGAAAAAAGACTGTGCAGGGTAAACTCTGATGCTCATCGTAGTTTAGAAAGTAAGATGTACCTGTATAAAGCTATAAGAAGTAAAGTGTTATCAATATTGAATCCCTTGTGAGAACCAGCTACATGAAACCTAGCTGCTAAATGCAGTCCTCGTTTAGTTAACAAATATAGATAAACTGCATATCAAAATGTAAAGAGAGATAATAGAGACCAACTGTGTGTTAGAGTGTGGAGAGAAAGAGATATTTCAAACCTGTACCTGTGTGTTTCATTGGGTTGTTCTCACAACCACTGAAATCTGGAGGAAGGGAAACTGTGCCTTTGACAATTATTTACAAACTATCACCTTTCAGTGGCCAGGGGTTCAAGGACTGCTCATGGACTCTGACTGTTTAGAAACAGTGAAAAAGTGCAGCTTTCCCCATGGGGAACCAAAGTGTTCGTGATCTTCCAATTAATAACAAAATCTAGCAAGAGCTGAAAGGGCTGTGAAGATCTACCA
This sequence comes from Neoceratodus forsteri, assembly GCA_016271365.2. Classification (NCBI taxonomy): domain Eukaryota; kingdom Metazoa; phylum Chordata; order Ceratodontiformes; family Ceratodontidae; genus Neoceratodus; species Neoceratodus forsteri. The sequence goes on along the minus strand of CM028135.1, from coordinate 662,045,775 downwards.
AATTACCAAAGTCATGTTCTTGTTGGTGCCTATAGTGCTATTTAGTCATAATCATCACAGTGCTCCCAGATCCAAATAACCATTTTCCTGTAACAAGCCTTCATTTTTCTTGTATTTTCACTGTAGCAACAGCATCAAATCCCTGCATAAATCCATGCATATTTTTCCGTAAGCTACTAGTTCCTTATTTGGGACTTAGTTGTTTATTTACATGTAATATTTTGGCAGCCTGTTATCAGGAAAAAAGGCTCTGATTTGCTGTTACGTATTAAAATTATATGTCAAGCTGACAGTGAAATCACAGACAAATGGAGTGGCAGTCACTGAATTGCTGTTCCTAAGTAGCAGAGATGTCACAGTCAGTGAGGTCACAATGCTGGTGAGGTAGTGGGAGCAGTATAGCTAGCTATGTCAGCTGCCACACAGAGTGCTGTTCCACACATCACACATATTAACATCAGATAAACAATCTTCTATTTAAACAAAGGGAAAAGATAAAGTACCTCAAATATAAAAGGTAATGGTTGCTGCTTTTCAAATCTAATATTAGTTTTAGGCAGTACACAAGCTCTTTAACACACATGCCAAGTGTGGGGATAGAACCCACAGCCTTCTGATATTCCAGTCTCAGAGGCAAGTGAACATGCTATTTTTTGCATCTTTCATTTGTTAGTTTTTACACAAATTCTCTCAGACTTTTTTCTGACCACCTGATGGAATCTTGAATGAGTTACATAAATGTTACTATTTTCTTCAAGGCCCTGATACTGCAACTAAATACATACTCAGTACATTATATTATAAAATGAGAAAAAAAACAGTCTGCTGTTTCCAGTGCTTGCCTCCAACCTGTCCTATGGAAAGGAATGTCAGCTAATAAACTGCAGTTCCACTGTCTGTAACGTGGCACTAAGTCTGACTTTTATTTTCACAAAAAACAAAAAGAAATGAGCTAACCCCTAGGTTGCTGAAAGAAATAGCTCAAATCTGTTAGACTGAGCAGGACAGCTAATATAATCAGCAGGTTAAAAAGTTATTTTTGTTACTATCCCAAGAAATTCTGAGGTACAATACAGTAGCATTCCCCTCCCCCCTTTAGATGCCTTTAACATAGAGCAACAAATAGCAAAAATCAGAGAAGGAGTGCACTACTTTGCAGCTGTGGAAGAATACATACAAACGTCAAAAAGGAAGCTCTAGGAAAAGCCATTTTTAGAGCTACAGATGACAGAAGGGGCCCACAGCCATAAAAAGGATCCTGTTTCAAATTTACAGTCTATACTATTTGCTCAGTATATTTTTGCTTTGTAGTTACTGTTGCTGCTAACCCCTTGCTTTGCAGCCCCTACTCGCCTGAAAAGCACCCAAACTTTGGGAGGTCATTTCATATCTGAGAAGTCAAGTAAGTGGTCTGTATGGGTCCCCTTCTTGAACAAGAACTGTACACTTTTGATACCACTAGACCTTGGAGGAGGGCTTACATCTGCTGTTGAAAACTCTTAGAAACACTTACCAGAGAATGGAGGCAGAAGAAGTAGAAATGAAACACTTAAAAAAGAAATAAAACATCTATATGAGCTTGAAAAAAGAAGAGTTTGAGTCTCCCCCTTTCAGACTTGCTCAACCCAAGTAAAAAGGGGAAGTCAGGACTGCTGGATCACTTCATCGCTGAGCTTCCATCAGGAAACATCTGGAGTACACCAACTGCTGTGGCTGGTGGTGATGGCTCTGGACCCAAGAATTCATATTTGACTTCTCAACCTATAGACACTCAATTACATGGATTTTAACATACCTCAACTCCAGACAGACATAATCTCAAGGGGCACAGTGCTATAGGCCAAAATTCATCCAATTCCAGCTACAAGGAACCCTATAAATTCTACAAAATGTTTCAGAGGTATTTGGAATGTCAGTTACTAGCAGCCTGGATTTTGGAAACAAGAGAAATAAAAAAAAAAACATCCGCTGAAATAAAAAAGATGATGTAAGCTACACTTTGAATATTTTAATTAGGATGATTCAGAAAATAGACATGAAATTGGATAAAATGGAAACAGAAGTGAACAATATAAATAAACAGGTTAATGAAAACAAAAATTAAATTGACTGAAAAAGTGAAACTTCAAACTTATAAACTGAAGGCAACATCTGCTGTTAATTCTTCACTAATGAGGGACTCTGGGTCAACAGCTAGAAAAATTGAATCAATTAAGAACAGTCAGAGTCTTGTGAAATTGCTTTTTGTTGGGATATCAAATCTTGAGACTCCAACCTATAACACAATGGATTTGTTTAAGGGTTTTTTTCATCTCCGAGGTAAAATATACTGATCTATATATCCCACACTTTGTCAAGATATTAAAAATCCCACAGTTTTAACTAAATGTTTTTCCAAATAAACCTACTACCATCCTAGTGTAGTTCACATAAGTGATCAGTCAAGGAATTTTACTTAAAACTGCAAGAATCAAGGGTGCCTTCACTTACAAGTCAAGCAAAGTACTAGAAATTATATGTTTATGCACAGACATTGCTGCCCCAAACTCAAAAAATGAGAATGGAGATTTTTACAGTTCAAAGATGAAACTTGCAGAACAGATTTTTTTTTAATACCAACAATTGGGGGCAGTCTCACTTTCTCCTGTCACACTCACTAGTAGAGGAAAACTATCTCTATCACCAAATCAAAACCAGATAATTCCAATTAAGGGCCACTGGGGGTTAGGGTTGATGTGGTCCCTACCTGCAATGACTGACAAGTTTCATCAGTATTGGGCCTTGGATCTCAAGACCCAGGTTTTCTGACCATACCCAGGACACTTGCTTAAGCTTAACCTACACAGCCTGCAGAGATGTCAAAAGCAGATTTATCTAAAATAAATTATTTGGCAAGTGGTATTGTAAGCCCTATGGTTTGCAAGATGTGAGGTTACCAACTTATTCTTGTTGCCGGTGATTCTCTAAATATGGACTTCATCTAACACACATGCAGTGGGGCTCTTCAATCATAGAGGCAGTCCGATCCAGTGGTTAGAATACTGGTACAAGAGTGGGTGATCATAGATCCAAACCCCTATAGAGACAAATACTCACTGTGTGACCTTGGGAAAGTCATTTAACTTCCTAGTATTCTAGCTATAGAAATAACTAAAAGCAGGACACCACTGGAAACAAGATGTTGCACCTCGGCAAGACTTTGCTGGGTAAATAAATTATATAAACAAAAATAAAAATCTTGCGACCATTGTGTAGATGCATACTTCAGGACTATTTATTGATACTAAGCACACCCATCACCCTACCCCAAATTTTATTTTATGAGGTGATACTGGAACTCTGAACAACCTCACTGCTATGCTCCATAGTTGGTTTCTAGCAGCAGTACAGGAGGCAAAGTGATTAATTCTTACTTGATGGAGGCCTCCATGGGCACCAGCAGTGTTGGAGTGGCACTCTGTATTAGTTCATCTATGTAGGTTTAAATAGCTCTGCCAAATTACTATTCTTATGGAACCACATTTCAAAATAAACTCTTATCTGTGTATTTTTCCCCTTCCCCAGTGCCAACCCTCACTTCACTACTCAAGCAACTGCCTAGGTGGTAAGACATTCCTCCTAAGCTCAATATTTTGAATAGCTGGTCACCCCTGCAGGAAGGAGATTTGTGTACTTCAATTATCAGGTAAATCAATAGACTAGCAGTACATGAACTCCAATGTATAGCAGGTAGATGCTGATTTTACAAAGATCATGCATACAGCTTATAGCTAGACATTCAAAGTATTGTGTTGTACTTTTGTTACAGAACCTTTACGTGACAAGATATGTTGCTGTTTGTCGAGACTAAAAATGTTCAATTAAGAATTTCATTAAATAAATATTCAGTCTAGCCCTGCAGTGAAGTGATATTTGTAGATTTCTGTGTTATTAAATAAGATCAGTAATTTATTGTTTTGGACCCAGGTCTACATTTTTTTGAGAATGTTATTTTTGTTTATGTTATTAATTTTATCTTGTAAATCTTGTAATAGCAAAAGTATTTTCTCATAAAATGGAGCAATATATACAGTAAAGGAATTGAGTTGAGTGAATTATCTCTATATATATGGTGTTAAGGATCTGAATCAGGTGTTCTAATTTTCAGTCTGTGAAAGTGCATGTATTCATATCAACAGTAATACACCTTCTTTATTTACAAACAAAGTGCAAATGTAGCCTCATTTGGCTACCACTGAATTGTTAAAAACTAAACCAACCCATCCATGTTTACAGATGTCGCAAGGACTACACCTTGTTGGCAGTAATCTAAATGTCTTGAAGCATCCTTGGATGAGTGATGCTGGAACCAAATTACTTTGTTAACAACAGATGTATTGACAGTACCTGAAGCAAAAAAAAAAATATATATTAGGCAAGCAGTAGAGTAGTGAAAGCATTTTCACAGGGCTATCTTAAGTAGTCTTTATCCTTAAATTACATTTTTTCATGTGCTTGGAATTTAAATCCAAATCCTCTGTTCTCTAAAATGAAATATTTTTTAATGATTTTTCAAGTCATACAGTAGGCAAGCTTATCAGAATTGATGGCAAGCAGAACGTCAACTACTAATCTATATAGCACATCAGCAAACACTGTTTGCTTTTTAACTGCTGTGCTCTTAGCACAACAGATGTTATCTTGTCATTCTACACAGCAGCCTTGTATAACAGAAAGTGATGTACCCTGAGATTGCTTGTTTACCAGGAAACTAATTTCCTATTACATATACTAATTAAAGAATTACTTTCATAATGTAAAGATGGTAAGGAGAGTCTGTGCTTTTAAAATCTAGGGAATCCTCACATAAGGTCAAGAAGCCCTAAGCATTTTTACTGCCCAATATCCTTACTGACTAATAAAATGAAATGCATTGCAAGGCACATTCCCGCAGAGAAGATGTGATATTATAAAGCAATGAAATATTACTCTTTAGTGGTGAAGGACACCTACTGTAAAGAAGGGCAGATATCCATGTCAGTATCATTATTATTTGTCCCCTCATCCTGGTTGTTTTCTTTCTCTTCTTTGAATGTTATCTTGTATAGATTTCTAATCTGCTTCAAGGTAAAGGTATTCCTTTTGCTTTGATTCCTCCACTGTTTATTTTACCCCTTTACTATCTCTTGGGAGGCACTGAACTTGTGCTTTTCTGACAGATAGAAAAGTGGGCATCTGACTGGTTTTACAAGATTGGTGTATAGTCCTTCCTTGACTTGTTCACATAGGTTGCTTGGGAAAACATGAGGCCCATGCCCTCACCTTACACATTGATTTTCTCACATTCTTCATTTACTAGATTTCTGCTGTCATAATAAACCCAGCCCCTTAGTGTACTAATGAAGTACACTGCTTCTGTACCAGAGGCTTGTTAGTGTTACGACGTTGATGAAAACATGTGTTAAAGGGCAAGCATGCAAGAAGGGACTCACATCTCAAATGCAGATAGGCTACGTAGTTAATTATTGCTATGATCAGAGCATTTCTTCCAAAATGAACATCTCTAAGGCAGAAGGTCTAAATAGTTGTGTACAACCAGGAATATGTTTCATGGTTAAATCTGCATTTGCTTCTTTTTCCATATTATGTTTCTATTTAATCTGCCAGGAGAGTGAGCAGAATTCTGTAAACAGAAAATCTAAAGATAGCTGGCAGAAGAGGCTGAGTTTATGAGCTTCTCAATTAATAAATAGTGAGCTGCAATTTTATGTCATCTGTTACAGTAATTCAGGAAAGGGGGATGGGGGAGTAAGTACAGATGTTTCTTCTTAAAGGACCACCTCTTTGATCCGGTTGAATCCTTGTCAGCCTGTCAAACACTATAATGGATACTTACACCCCATTATATGCCATTTACCCTCCAGGTCTTCAGGGAAGTTGCAATGGCTCCAGACAGGTTATAACTCAGTAAAGCTGTGGTATATCACAAAATGCTGCAGTTTGCTGAAGGGAACATTGTAATTCAATTGCTATTAAGCCCTTTTTTACTGCAGTATTTTGTGATATGTCATTTACTGCAATTTATTGTGTTACACTGGCTGATGCCACTGTAGGTAATTAATAAGACTCCCCTGTTCTGTTGGTATTAGTGTATCTGGGGTAGAGGTGGCTAAAAGCTTGGAGAAGGAGGAGTTCAAGACCTTATCTGTCCACCTCCTAAGCTGGCTGGATTGCTGGGGTTGGCCTTTACCATAGGCAATAACTCCTGATGAAGAACTTCAGAAAGCAGAAAAAAGTTAAGTAAATAGTTTAACATGATAGAGCAGTTATTGCCAGGGGCTACCTCAGCCATAGTTTGAAATAAAGGTATACTTAGGATGAGATAGCCAGACTAAATCCAAGAGTTGTTAGACCCTGCAAGTCCAACCTGAGTGGTGTGAAAATAAGGCCACTTTATTCTGATGTTTTAAAAAAATCCTCCCCGAGACTGGGAAAAGAAAGCAGCAGAAGCCAACTGAGCAACCTGGGTGAAGCGGCTCCCAACTTGAGACAAGTGGTGAGCCATGGAACAGTGCACTGCTCCAAGCCATCAAGGACTTGGACAAAACAGTACAGACAATGAATTTGGAATGTATCCTAATGGACACAAAAATAGAAGGCAACCCCATAGATGTTTGAACATCCTCTGATTTGGCTAACAAATTAGTAGTGGCTGATTTGGGGATCTTGGCTGAAAATAAAATTCTAGAAATGTAGCTTGAACAACTAGAGAATGGGGATCAAGTTGCAAACATCCACATCTTAGGAATACCTGAAGAAACTGGATCCTCAGAGCCGACCATGTTCATGCAATAACTTTTACTTTGACTTTACTGAGTAAATGTTGAAAATTTAAAGAGTGACTCTGAGGCGGTGGACGTTTAATGCAAAGTAACTCAGGACACTTCTTGCCAGTATTGCTGGGGCACATGTACATGATTTGATTCTGGAAGCTGCTAAAAGCAAATGACTTGAGTACTTGAAAGATGGTGCACACACTTTCTGTTTCACAGATTGAAACTTTGTGACATGGCAACACTATAAAAGCTTTGATAACAGATTAAGAGTCTTGGGGGTGAGCCACTCTCTTCAGTTCCCCCACCAAACTATGCAGGTAGACTGTACTTGTTTACTGACCCAAGAGAGGTGGGGAAGTGGCTCAATCTTAACAAGGCTGACTGCTGCAAACCATTGTGCTCCCAAGTCAGAGGGAGAGAACTGAGATAATAAAAGTTGTACAAATCTTAACAGTGTTTTGAATGGGGCTGAAGTTGGAGTGGTATGTTAACTAGTTTGACTGGATTACTCAGAATGGTATACCAGCATAGGTCTGAATTAGTGCCATATGCATCAGTGTTGGAATAAGGAGCATCAGAAATTTTTCAGGTTGAAGTGTTTAATGCTAAGGGAGCAGTGTGCATTAAGGAGACAAGTGGGGGGCTGAAATCTCAAGATGACCACTGCCACTTAGAGTTCTTTGGAGAAGTGAGCAACATGGGCACAGGATCCACCTTTTTCACATGCAGCATGGATATAATATACCATCTACTGTCAAGGAACCATCAGGTAACATGGTTTACATTCACAGTAGCAGCCAAAAAAAAGAAACTTTGGTCAGAGTCAAAATAGCTGATAATGAATTAACATGAAAAGAGATATAGAAGTAATGTGTGGGTTGGATTATAATGGATTTGTTATATTACCATGGTATTAAAATTGCAGATTTACTTCACAATATTAGAAGGAGAATTATGGTGACCCCCATGACCATCAACCATCGAAGGTGATGATACTAAACACACCGACCCTAAGATTATGAGAGATTTGTTTAACAGATATTTTTGTAACCTGAATGAGATCAGTAACCTTTACACTGAAGGAGGATCCCAAATCATTGCACACAAGTCAGACATGGAAACTTCCTCTTTTCACTGCTACCTAAAAAGATCACAGTCAAGGAAGTTCAGAAACTGCTGGCCAGCTTTAAACATCAGTAAATCTATAGGAAGTGATGGTTTGCCTCCCAAGTTCATAAGGTCAACTACACCACTAATTGTGGAATCAATCACCAAAATGTTTAACCTCTCTTTCATGACCAAAACTGTCCTTGACATCTTGAAGCAGACCACTGAAGTACCTCTTTTGAAAAAGGGCAAAAGCACAATCTTGGACAACTACAGGCCAATATTTATACTTTCAGTCTTAGCCAATGTACAATAGAGTACAGTACATAACCAGCTAACAACTTACCTGGAGCAGAACAAACTCCTCTATGAGGAACAGGGAAAAAGCCCTCAAAGTGAAGAACGCATCCTTAAATATGAACATAAATGCTCAGAACACTGTGAAAAACCATTACAGGTACTTGAATATAGTTTTTATTCAGCATCTTAGAATATTATATTTTGCATCAAACCCTGAATTTGTGTGAGCAGTGCATTTTCTATGATGGAGGGGTGAGGGACAAAGCATTTATGAGTGGTAAAATAAGGGATAGCCCTCATAATCAGGGACAGTTGAGAGTTAAGTAAGCTGGTGCCTCATTTGGTGAGGTACCAGAATGCAGTCTGCATCTCCCTGAGAGATAAGTACAGGTAAGAGTGAATGAGTGAGTGAGTGTCTGTATGTGTTTGTGTGTGTGTTGGGTGTGTTGGTGTTATTAAAACACATGAAACAAAGACAGAACTAATTTCAATAAAGGATTTTATTTAGGTTAAAATAGTTTAAAAATTGTATGTATATACCCTCCCCCCCCCCGCTACTTTGCACAGTAAGCTACCCCTTGGTACCCTTGTCTGGGCACCCAAACTATTTTGGACACTTTTGTGGTACCATCCCTAGCCTTAAGAATGTATACTACGCTCATTACTTCTAAAGGTCAGAAAGTGGTGGGGGTGCACAAAAGCAAATACACACAAATGACCAAAATATCCAGGTCCTGAGGGGAGAAATTTTACCTAGGGCTATACTAGGTCTGTACGTCTGGAGGGGTACCCAGTGATTCCACACAGGAAGCAGTAACATGAATGTTCACATCCAGGCTGGGGTTCTAGAGTGTGGCTTTATTACAAATATGGTACACTAATGCAAAGGTGGACCCCCCGAGGGTTTACACTTTGTGGCACAACACAATGCAGAACAGCAAAGGTCTGTAGCAGACAGAAACTCTAAACATCCCATATTGCAAAGAACCTTGAACTCTCTTCAGCGGCAATGGCCTCATCTGAAACACACATTTCTTATAGTGGCACTGGCCACAATGGAGCATACAATTCACATATGGCATAGTATAGTAGATGTAGCCTTTTTAGACTCCACCAAAGCTTTTGACAAACTACCCCACAAGGAACTAGTAGACACCCTAAATAATATCCAAGTTGATGTCAACATAACTAATTGGGTGGAGGCTCAGTTGGGAGGAAGGAGATAAAGAGTTGTGATAAATGGAATCATGTCTGATTGGGTGGGAGTGACAAGTGGTATCCCCCAGGGCTCCATGCAGGGTCCCTGCCTGTTTAATATATATGTATCCTCACTCAAAAGTGACCTGCAGAATGTCTGGCTAATGAGGTTTTCAGATGACTGCCGAATTGGGGTAATAGTAAATAAAAAAGAAGATGGCATCAATTTGCAGGAGACCCTTAATAGCAAACATCTATGGACATCTAAACACAAACTAGACCTAAATGTAGGGACATACTGTACGTGTCAGGATTACAAATGATTTACAATTCAGTCAGCACTGCAATTTAATCACCAAAAAGGCTAATCAATCCTTAAACTGTAACTTACATCACATAAAAAGTAGAGACAGCAGAGTATTGCTATCTTTATACCAAGCATTTGTACATCCCCACCTGGAGTATTGCTCACAAGTTTGGTCTCCATAGAGGAAAAGAGATATAAAGAAACTTGAAAATATCCAAAGAAGGGCAACAAGAGTAATGACAGGTTATGGGGATGAAACATATTCAGATAGATTTGAAAATCTAAATCTATTTACACCTCAATAGAAGAGAATTAGAGGAGACAAGTGCATGGTATACAGGGCACTGCAGGATAGGATATTACATGAGGAATTAGGCCTGAAACATAAAACAAACTATGTATGAACCTAGGGGTCATCCTTTTCAACTAACTCTGGATAAGTGGAATCTTCAAAAAAGAAGATATTGATTCAGTCAACGAGTTGTACCACTGTGGAATAGTCTCCCATTAGAGATAGTCGCTAGTGAATCAATGAACCAATTTAAACATAGACTGGACAATGTCTACCACAATAAACATAAACTAGACTAGAACAAATGGCAAGCATTAATGGACGCAAGTCTGTAATTCTCGAAAATACCTATGATACCTATGATAGGATTTAACATTTTGGCAATGTGGCAACCGGCCACGATGGAGCACACTGGTACTTCAAAATAGCACAACCCACACCGGTGGTAAACTTTTTCTTCAGGCATTGGTCACCAAGACCTGAATAAACAGTTCCCCGTACTGAACCTGTAGTGCTGAACTGGTCACTCCAGAGGGGGGGGGGTTGCTCATCTTTTACTTCCATGTCCATACCCAGCCATTCATTCAGAGTTACACCTCAAACTTTTAGTAAAACAGTAGAACTATGCATACTGGAATGTCTGTCACATTCTACATAAGAAATACACTACATCTGAGTGTAAATTAAAGTCTTGAACAATGTGACAAGTCTCTCTGGGGACTCCACGATTGTCATCCAACTTTGAAAGCATGAGAACAGTTTCAAAGCAGAACATAACTTGGTGCTTATATCCCTTTATCAGAGTACACCCCAAAAGAAAACAGGTACATTCCTCCTGGGATACCCAAAGTCAGATTAGTTATGGTGCATGCAAACAGGCAGTTTCAATGTTCCGGATCAAAATCAGGAGATTGCCTTCGGATCATTCTGCAGTCCTTCTCATCTTACAGGGGATGAGAAAAAATCAAGAACTCCTGCTAGACGGTTTACACTACTTCTACAGGCAGGCAGATGGTTCTCAGTGCTAGGGTGAGAAAATAGGCTCTACTCACACAGCCTACACTGCAGCTCCACACTCCCCCAACTGGTCACACTGAATTCCATTCAGAACTAACTGAAGATTCTAAAACTCTCCACTCAGGGCTAGCTACTGTGGCTTATGCTGCTGCAAGATTCTAAAGGACATCACCTTTCTCCTCTCAGCAGAGACCAAGTAAACAGAGAGGGAGCAGGTGAAAAACCATATAACTAGTTATTCACCAGCTGTCTTCCCTACCTAGCACTGACACAGATGGGATTCTAGTAACCCAAAGGGACTGGGTGCTTATACTCACCCCTAGCCAGGTAAATGACTGTCAGCAGTCATTTCTCCAGTGGGCACCAGGCCATTCTACCCTCTGTGTTATTGTAGGGGAAGGGTGATCAGGACCTCCCCTACCATGTGCCAGGCACATGCATGTGACACCATAGGTACAGAGGCCGGCTGATGAGACTTCAGCCTCTATCCTATGATCTGTGTATGGAATTTCAGTGGCATCAAGGAGACTGCTTGAAGCATGCCTTAACAAACCAGAACTGAGGTCCCTACTGCAGCTCAGGATCACAGTCTGTCTATCCCCCTAACCCTCTAGGGAAAATCAATCTGACTAGGCTGCCCCTCGAGGCAACCTCTCAGCAAGCTTCCAGGGTACCTACAAACAAAAACAAGGAAACAACACATTGCAATGCATTACATTTCCCACAGTTTCCCCACAACCTCACACATGTGAAGGAAAAGCTTATTAACACCCTTTTAACCACAACAATCCTAAATCTCTAAGAAATGAGGAACTTGGTTGAGTTCCAGCGTCCTCTTCCTTTCTTCTCATCTTTTCTTCCTCAGGAACATCTGCAAGGGAAGAAAAACACAAAACACATTCTGCATACCACACAGTGCCTAAACCTCCACCTGAACACTAGAGAATCCCAAAAATATTTTTATATAAAAGTACAAAATTAAAAAAAATGCAAAGAAGACATTTATACAACACATATGAGGGTGGTAGGCCCTAAAATGTCCCTCTAGTGACAGAATGTTGTTACTTGAGAGCAAAGTCCATAAAAGAGGCTCTCCTGGGCCAGAGCCCACTAAAGAACAGTCCTGGAACAGGACAGGGCCTGAAAAGCACTGTAATCCATGGGGAGAGTCTTTACGGACAGTCATTACCATTCCATGGACAGTATTCAAGTGTAGGAAGTGTTGTGCAAAATCAGTTAGGTAACAAAAATGTGGTCTTACCAGTCCCTTAAAGACCAAAAGCAAAGGATCACCTTACTTCTCTGAGATAAGGACCCTCTCCCTACAGATCAGGTGGCATCTTTGGATACAGCTGGGCTGATGTCTTCTGGAAAAAAAAGGCAATGAAATGGGAAAACAGCTGGGTGGTGTCATCTGAAAACCAAATGATGGAACAGGAAAACTGCTGGAATTATGTCATCTGGAAGGCCAGGCAATGGAAACAGGAAAACACTGCTGGGATGATGAATTCAGATGCACCTGAAGAATCCTGGAATACCAGTAGAGCTGCATCTTCCTCCTTGGATACTGCTGCTGCTGTATGAACAGACTGGGCTACCACTGCTTGCTTCCATCTAGGCATGCTGGGAATATTCAAAGGGAGTGGCACCATTAAGGGTAGTTCCACTCAGGTTGAGGTGCAAGGACTATGACACCATCTGGGCATTCAAAGTTGCTGTTGTGGAATGTCTCATTCCCTGCCTTGTCCACAATTCGCACAGTGTCCATAAACAGAGTTCTGCCCGATTTACAGAATTTAAGTCTATCATTTATGATTCTGTCCTGAACACTTTGTGCTACACCAGAGTACAAATTCTTGCTTGCCTCTTCCAAATACCAGGATAGCCTGTTCTGTTCAATTTCCTCCCAGGATCTGTGAGGAAAGGTAGGAAAGAAATGCCCATTTATTGGGTCAGCCATTCTACATATCAATCTCTCCTCCTTGCTGCTGTTCACAAGTGTGTGGCCCATGGCCAGGCTTGGGGGTCACCAGTCCTGGTTGAGCTAGTGCCGCATACTTAAAGAACAAAAGAACTTGTCCACAAACATCTCTGGGGCAGGTTACTGGAGCCTTCTTCTTCTCTCTCTGGCTCCTCTGAGGCAAGAGCTTGAGGTGACTCATGGGAACCCTCAACGTGAAGATACATATATTCATCCTCCTCCTCCTCTTCCTTACTCATGATCTGAGCCCAGGAGTGAACAGATGTCCTCACTTTTGAGACAGTTCACTCCTCCCTGGATGCGGAGGTAGGCACATCCCACTTCAGTGTCTCTTGCAGTTCATTCTCCCCTACTATGCTAAGACTTGGACCCTCCTTGCATGGGTCCATGGATCATTCCATTGCACTGCCCACATGGGACACATGCGTAGAAACCTTCTTTGTCCCAGCCCTTGCAGTAGATCAATGTTGCTCTTTCCTTCTGTGCCACACTCTATGGGACTTCCCCAACAGGTTCAAACTGGTGCTTCACACTGCTACATGCAGAGTTTCCTACTCTGATCCACATGGGAGCCAAACAAATTTGTGATGCCCTCTCTGGCATTGCACCCCTGCTCATACCATAATTCACAAGGCAATCCGAACAGTGGGGTATCAGAAACACATCCCTTCCAGCCTTGAGGCATATGATGCACAGTCTCACTGGATAACTAGGGTTTGCTATATCTGGAGGAAACCCTTCACCATAGAAAGTTTTCTCTATTTCTCTTAGTGCTGCCACCTCCTCTGCAATCAAAGCTTGGGCATGATCTGGGTAGTGGGGATTTCCCAAAACCATGTCTGAAAGCAAACGTACAAAAGTTTGTTGTTACTGAATTGCTCACTACTCTCTTTACAGTTTCACAAAATGGCTCCCTGCTGCTGTGTTTACATTTGCTAACCCCACCCTGTAATGGCAGTGGTAGCCCTCCTCATGCAGCAAATCTGTTTCTGACTCAGAACTGTGTCTCCAATGGCTACAGAAGTTTGCTCAAACTGTAATCAATTGCACTGCTTGTATCTTTCAGCACATTCATATGATTTTAAACTTGACTTTGCAAATAGCATCAAATCAAAGAACTATTTACACATGCTCAAAGTCACTTTCAAGCCCACAGTATTTCTATTGTACAAGATTGCCTGTTTGCTACAGCCTAATATACAACTCACAGTCCCTATCTTGCTTAGAAACATTTACTGTTGTTGAATCCATTATAAATGCTCACAGTCTTTGCTCAGAATTTTTGTTTGCTGTCCAGCTGTTACAATGCAGTCCTTCTGTGCAAAACAATCACACTGTTTGCACACAGATTCATCTGGCTTTAAAAAATCACAACAGTGTGATGCTCAGTTATCTGGGTTTTACTCACTGATATCAGTAGCTGGCTTTCTCCCATGGAAATCTGCTGCCTGGTGCAGATCCTGGAAGGCCTCTGGGGTCAAATGGGCTGGCTGTCCTGTCCATCGTAGCCACAAATGCCATGCTTACTTTACAGTTGATTGGACAATGGGTTGAGCCCAAATGTATGTAGCAAAAGTCTGTTTTCTACTGATTAGAATGTTCACAAGCCCCTCAATGGTTTATCCTGGTCTGACCAGCTTGCACGCCAATTGCTCTCTTCTCCTCAAACACTCGGCTGCACTCAGAAGCTGGCTAGGGGGCAGGACTGATTGCAGTTGTACCAATCACTCCAATGCCATGCAAATTAGCCTTTCTTTCTCTCTTTCTCTCGCTTGCTCTTTCTACACAGCGATCATTGAGCAGGAGCAAATTTAAACTGCTGATTTTTGGAATTTCTTTAGTGACTTCCCCAATTTGCACACAAAGCACATGAAACTTTCAGTGCACATTTCTCAGTCTGTTTCCTAAAGTCCACACTAGTTTTGTCATTTCAAAATTGCAAGTTAAAAAGTTCTGTAAACATTTTGGATACAGGGACAAGAACATACACTTCCAGGCTTTACTGTCCATTGCAAGTTGACAAGTCACACAAGCAGCACTCTGTTCTTTCTGTACTAGCAGACACGCAAGCAGCACACTCGAATGGCACATTCCTGGGCAAAATCCTTTTGTGCAAAGCTTTGTTTGCTGTTTGGGCTAGCATGCTACAAGGCAGACAAACACTAGCCATACCCTCAGCAAAAATTATCTAGTTCTCTCCTCAAATTAAACAACATCCTTGGATGAGCCCCCAATTTTTGTAACCACCCTCCCACTACTTTGCACAGTAAGCTGCCACTTGGTACCCTTGACTGGGCACCCAAACTATTTTGGAAACTTTTGTGCTACCATCCCTAGCTTTGAGAATGTATACCAGGCTCATTACTTCTAGAGGTGAAAAAGCTGTGGGGGTGTACAAAAGCAAATACACACAGATAACCAAAAGTAGTATAAGTTCATATATCTCGTCAAATGTTAAATTTCAGCCAATCAGCGCGTGCCACGTCATTTGACAGGTGGGCGTGGCCTAAAATGGACCAATCAGAATTGCCCCTTGTTAAACCGGAAGTCCCTCCCTAAAATGCGCTAGCCCCGCCCACTTCTGGCGGAAGTGATGCAACCTCAAACCCGTTCCCCGCCCCTTGCGCAGGAAATGACACGCATTCGAACCCATGTCCAGCCCCTTTTGGCGGAAAATGACATGCGTTCCAACCCCAGTGCCCCACCCTCGCGCAGGGAAATGACCTAACAGCACCATTTTGTAAGCGTCATCACGCCCTCCTTCTCAGCACACCTCAAGCCCCTGCCAGACCATCCTGTCTCGAACCGAGTCCCACCATGCTAGGCTGAACCCTGCATCCCCACCTGTCTCCTGCACTCCCACCATCCTGGCTCGAACCCCTGTCACCCACCCCTCATTCTCGTACACTCCTCGAGCCCCTGCCAGACCATCCTGTCTCAAACCCGAGTCCCACCATGCTAGGTTGAACTCCTGCATCCCCACCTGTCTCCTGCACTCCCACCATCCTGGCTCAAACCCCTGTCACTCACCCCTCATTCTCGTACACTCCTCGAGCCCCTGCCAGACCATCCTGTCTCGAACCCGAGTCCCACCATGCTAGGTTGAACTCCTGCATCTCCACCTGTCTCCTGCACTCCCACCATCCTGGCTCGAACCCCTGTCACCCACCCCTCATTCTCGTACACTCCTCGAGCCCCTGCCAGACCATCCTGTCTTGAACCCGAGTCCCACCATGCTAGGTTGAACTCCTGCGTCCCCTCCTGTCTCTTGTACTCCCACCATCCTGGCTTGAACCCCTGCCCCCACCCCTCATTCTCGTACACTCCTCGAGCCCCTGCCAGACCATCCTGTCTCGAACCAGGTCCCGCCATGCTAGGTTGAACTCCTCGTCCCTCCCTTTCTCCTGCACCCCACCATCCTGGCTCAAACCCTGTCCCTCTTCATCACCGTGCTCCTTCCACCCCAAAAATCAGTTAGTGTTTATGTAGTGGTGTGTGACCCTGTAGGCCTATTGTATAACTGCAGGGGCATGTGTGTTTTTGATTAGGATATTTTCAGAAAGAAGTATCTAGGAGGTAACCTGATCGTGCAGAGATGTCACAGATCTGTGTGGAGACCCCACCCGAGGGAATTCATCTGCCTGTGTAGTACCCTTTTTCTGTTTTGTAACAGTATACAAAATTATTTAACATGCATCTGTAGGACTGTGTCAAACTTGCATCAAAAGTATAGCTTTATGTATACACATGTAACATTTATAAGCTAAAATGGGGGACCTCTGTGTAAATAAGATGGTTCAGCAGTTTTCTCTGGATAGCATTGCAACAATCGCTAAAAACTAATTATACTTTTGTCATGAATTAGAAAGAATAAAACTATATAAGAAAAAAGGAATACACATACCTATAGTTCACCCCTCAGCTCTGTGTAGTATCAAGGAGAAGGCTGAAATGAAATGTGTGATATTTATAATGTTTTGAAGGGGGCTACAACAGATGTACCTCTGACATGTTACCATGTATAGTATGATGGGGTGTGGTGATGGTTTTACCAAGGGGCAGTCCATCTTGCTAAGCATTATATAAACCCTGCATTTGAAGCCAGAAGGCACAGCTTTTGAGAGATTTCTCATATTCTGTTTTAGAGACTTGGAGCAGATTATCAAAAACATCAAGCAAGAAGATGGCAAGCGCTTCTCATTTCAACATCCTTGTAACAGGTCAGATTGTCATACCACCTAATGAGAAATTCAACCTCCCTGTAACAAACCAGATTGTCACACCACCTAATGAAAAGTCTGGAGATGAAAAGCCAAGCAAGAAGATAGCTGTCGGGGCCCCACAACCCAAGCCAACATATGTGTACTACGTGAGGTGTGAAAGAATGCCCCACACAAGTCTTGTTGAGTGGAAGAGTGTCTGACATAAAGAAACTCGCTGAACAGTTTGGTGAATCAGAAAATCCTAAACCTGACTGTCCTTCTGAAGAGACACCACTGCAAGACCTTGAAGAGTTGCTGGGGTGTGAATCTGATGCAGAAAAAGAAGTTACTATGAAACCAAAAACAGAGAGTGACAAGAAGGGGGAGCCAGAGATGATGGTCAGTGAGACACTGCCAAAAAAAGCATCAGAGAAAGTTGTGAAAAAGAAATGCAAGACAGAGCCAAGAGGGCGCTCTGACCAAGAGGGTGATGATGATGATAATGCAGCCACAAGCAGTCAGGCCCAGGCTAAGAAAGAGAAAGATGAGAAAAATGAAGAAAAGAGTTGCCTTAATGAGGTAAATGCATTTAACATATAAAAAATGTGAGTGGTTACATGGCATAACTGAGGGAGATGAGTTAGCAGTAGAACTAAATCTACCTATAATGAGTCAGAGGACCAATGCTGTTTTGTTTTACTTTAATAGACTGAAGGATTTGCGATGGAGCAGCAGTCATATTCGGACAGCATGGATTCTCGACTTTCCACAAATCTACTGCTCGACTGTCTTTGCTGTGTGAAAGATACAAATGTGGTTGTTAATGAGATGTGTGAGAACCAGTATGTTAGAAATACAGAGAGCGATAGAATGTTTCAAATGTCACAGAACAGGCTGTGATCACACACACAACCCTCTTCTTCTACTGAGATTAGACAGGGGCCTCATGTGAAAAATCAGGCCTTAGTAAACCCCCCAAAACTGACAACGATATGTATTGTAAGTACATTATGTATCATACCATCCGTGGTGCAATTGCTTCAGTGATACAGAGGGTAATACATTGTGAATTGGTTGATTCCTGTCCTGGGTGTGAGATAGATGATCCGAGTCAGAAAAACCATTCATGTGTCCTTGATGACTTAAGGTCTAAAGAAGCATACAGAAATGTTTCTGAAGCCATACATATAGGACAGCTCATGCCCGTGATCTTGGCAATTGCTATGAAGCATCAGGGGTTAAATATGACCAATTGTACCCTGGAAACTATAAGTCATGTTTTAAATGATGTGAGAAAATCTGATGACCCCATGTGGTTAGTTATGCAAATGTTACAGCAGACAGATGGTGAAATTAAAAAAGATGCCTGCTGTCTGGTCAGCAAAGGCTCCTTTAAAAAATTTCTAAAAAGAAATTCAGGAACACTGTTTATATTGTAAAAATTACCCCAACACCTGCCCCTACCCTCCCCAAATTACTACATGGAAACATTTCAGTACAAAATGTGTCATATTTTATTTTTACAGATAATCATCGGAATGCAAGTACAGAGAATCAAGGTTTATGTATCTGATCCTAAGCCATTACTGTCATCCATCACTGTTTGGTTCACCTCAATATGACATTTGCCTTTGTGAGATACATGCAGCCTATGAACTGATGATGTTTGCCCTTCCAGAAGTATGGGAGGATACAGATAAATATATAAATGAATCTGTGTTACCACTTGTAGAAAATGTTAAAGTGATTGCTGATATATTCATGGAAGACGATGAATGTCTTTGTGGACTTTATATCATGGTCGTCATAGCCTATAGTGTGTGTACTACAAAGCAGAAAAACCTTGTGATATTGTGCGTGTTGTACAAGGCTTCTCTGCTTGCTGAAATAATCCACTGGTCAAAAAGGACCCTTTAAAAAATGATATAAGAAATTCAGGAACACTGTTTTCATTGTTAAAAACACCCCCACCCAAAACTGCTACTTGTTACCGTTTTAATATTGTTCATATTGTTACCCTGGCTTTTACCACTTGCTAAATGTATGTTTTTTTCCAGAGTATACAACGATGGAAACACCTGTCAGTGCATCCAGAGGCTTATTTACCAACTAGTCAGACACAAAGCTAAACAACCTGGTTTAAATCTACCTACAGGACAAGCACCGTCCTGTACTTTTAGAGACATGCCAAGGTCTTTTGATGGTCTCCCAGAGGGACCCTAAAGGAAACTGTGGATTATTTTAAGGATGAGGGGCTACTCTTGAGGAAGCAATGTTTAAAATTGCTATAGAGTTTATACATAACCCTTATGATGTAATACACTTTTGTGGTTTTATCTGTACTGCTGTTGACTTTTAGTGTTTAGTTTGCAGAACGGGGTCTGAGTCTGACATCATAAATTTTGCTTCTTTTATCGCTTTTGTTGTGTTTCATAAACCAGATTTAGTATATGCTTTTCCTAAATAGTGTATTATAATGTACTTTCAGATGGAACGTACTGGCATGCTTCAATATTCCAGACAGTCTTGATGTCTACAATGTACCGTGTGATAAAGGACATTTAAAGGAACCTATATACTTTGGAAAGCAGCCTGCATTAAATGTCTGCTCTGAAGATGCTGCTGCTTCACTGGCAGAAAACACACTGACTCTGATTAAAGAGTTGCCACCCTTGTATGGAGATTCTATGTTGACCTAATGGAAACAAGTAACGTAGAGCAGTATGCAAGGTGAATGTCATTTTGATGTAACAGAATGTCTTCAAAATCAGCCTTATTATTTTGAGTGGTGTATGGCATATGTGTATGTATTGTGCATACCTCATCACTAAGGTGAAGTGGACGATGCCAATGCATGTAAAACATACAGCCCAAAAGTTGCTGTTTCAGGGTATTGTGAAGCGTGTAAAATTGAAGAGTAGAAAAACAAATTATTATATAATCTGTTGCATGCTTACCTATGTTTATGCCTTTTGTATGTAGAACCTATATGCATTAGTTGATGTATTATAAAGTAAATATTCAAATACTGTTATGACGTGTGTATTTATAAATAAAAATATAATCATGCATTGTCCTTTTAGTTGTCATAGTGTTATGCCTTTTGTATGTAGAACCTATATGCATTAGTTGATGTATTATAAAGTAAATATTCAAATACTGTTATGACGTGTGTATTTATAAATAAAATATAATCATGCATTGCCTTTGTGGTTGTCATAGTGTTATGCCTTTGTATGTAGAACCTATATGCATTAGTTGATGATAATAAAGTAAATATTCAAATACTGTTATGACGTGTGTATTTATAAATAAAATATAATCATGCATTGCACTTTGTGGTTGTCATAGTGTTTTTAAAAGAACAAAAGAGCACATACTTTATTTTACTAGTGACAAGAGTTTTGCTAGCTAGCAGATGTGTCGGGTGTTGTGAAAGGAGATGAATGATCACCTGTTCCAGAATATATATTTTAATGCAAAAAGTGGGTAGTTTCACAGGGTGACTCAGCTGTATAAGGCTGCAAAAAACTTGATAAAGAGGTCACCAGGAAAGGTGTTGCAGAATGGCTTGCGAAGCAGGAGCCCTATTCATTACACAAAGCAGCCAGAGTCTGATTTAAGAGAAATCCTGTCATTGTTTCTGACATAGTCAGACAATGGCAAGCTGATTTAGTGGCTATGAGTCAATATGCAAAGTATAATAATGGGTTTAAGTACATACTGACGTGCATCGATGTACTGTCCAAGTATGCCTGGGTAGTGACTTTAAGAGACAAGTCAGGCAAGGCCGTGATGCAAGCTTTAAAAACTATTTTAAAACTGGACGCACACCTCAGAAGCTGCAGACTGATCAGGTAAAGAGTTTCTAAATGCTTCCTTAAAGAACCTATTAAAACAAAATAAAATACACCATTTGTGATGAATAATGAAGTTAAGGCCAGCATTGTAGAAAATTTAATAGGACACTGAAGTCACGCATGTGGCGTTACTTTAAGCCCAGAATAATGGAGATATACAGATGTGTTGTCAGACCTGGTGCACAGCTATAACCATACTTATCACAGAAGAATTAAACACAGACCTGTGGATGTTAACCTTCCAATGCCCTGGGTGTATGGAAGATCCTATACTGATAATTCTGTTCTTGGCAAAAACAAAAGGGTACCCTTCAGAAAGATGATCACGGGACTATCTAAGCTAAAGGGTGTTTGAAAAGGGATATGAACAGACGTACACAGATGAGATATTTATTGTGACTGAGGTCTTAAAGACACAGAGGCCCACCTATAAGCTAAAAGACTATCAGGGAAGACATTAAAGGACTTTTACGCAGAGAGGAGCACAAAAATTGAACCTGATGAGGACCATGTGTACAGGTGCAGAAAATACTGAAGGAGAAAAGCGTGGCAGAAAAACTTGGTATCTGGTAAAGTGGAGAGGGTGGCTGATAAATTTAATAGCTGGGTTGAGGCAACACAAGTTCAGGACATTAGAAGCAGATAAGGCTTAATATGCTCAAAATGGATTTTTATATTACATTGCCCAGCAATGCATAGCACAAATATTTCCCAACAATACTATATCCACTTTTACTGTAAAGTTACCACAAACGCTTGAACTACCTGGTGAATGGGAAGTGGGCTTAGCAGAAATTCAGTACCCTCATACCTGGGACAATGTGCCTGCACAGAAAACAGGTTCAGTATGATCTATCAACCTCAAATGTAGCCCACAGTAAACAAACACCACCAACTGGACCCCTTTACTGAGTCAGCAGTATTTAAAATCCCATCGGGCTATTATCCTAACATGGCTGGTGTTATTGCTCAAATTAATAAAAGCATATTTGAAGTAAATGAACTGCCAGTGGTTTTGGAACAACAAACCGTCGGGAGAAATAAGCGTTGACAGTGACATCAAATGTATTTTGTTTATGCATGGACAGTTACAGTACCTTTTGGGTTTTAGCAGACTCGAGGTAGGTGTAGGAAAGAATCTAGCAAAGAACCTCCAGATATTAATGGGGATTTTACATTATATATATACACTGACATTATCACACATGAAATAGTGGGTGACAGTCTAGTGCCTTGCTGGAGATACGACACCCGCTAGGGGCCAAGACAATGAGATAGTGACCGTGACTCGATAAACCCCATTATCAAACAGTCAGTAAACATCAGATCGATACAGTCACTATTGAAATAAAGAATGATCAAAATGAACCTGTACCATTTCGATTTGGAAAGTGATCGTGAAGTTGCATTTGCCCAGAGAGTGCTCTAAAATTTAAACAAGGATGAGTGATTCGACATTATGGGACCCTGCCTTGTACAGAAGCTATTACAAGGCACAGGCAGGATACGGTTCTGCCAGGGTTTTCATGGTCTTCCTACTATGTATGGTTCTGGTATAGGAGGGATATTTCGTAGTCTGTTCAGAAAAGCAGTTCCATTTTAAGAAGGGTTTGAAATTGCAAACCACATCTACAGACAGCTACTAAAAATGTTGCAAAGGATGCTGTGGGCATGTGACTAGTGCGGTCACTCAAAAGATGTCAGGGGTGATAAGCCTACTCAGGGTGGCTCAGGGCTGATTGTATTCAAGAGGTAAAAAGAGAAAGCGCAGAGTACACCCCTCTGGCTTCATCGCCCCCGGCTACTTTAAAAGAGGTGTTTCAAAACGCAAAACTTCACATAAAAGAAACTCAAGGCAAAAGGATCTTCGAGGGGTCGTAAAAAGCAGAGACCTGTTCTAAAAACATGGCTTTCGTGCACTGTGGTTCTGAAGAATGCACAAAATCAGAACTTGACTTGTTTGCCATTTCTCCCACACAGACAAGCATTGAAAAAGCATTTGTAGAGATACCCCCTGGCTGCCCTTTCAGAAAACTCACCAATTAGATTTTATATAGCAGGGACTGGTGATGACTATTTGGATCTAAACAACACACTTCTACCTGGTTTGCAAAATCACTAAGCGGATGGTAGTGATATACCTGCAGCGGCCAAAGTGTGCCTTATAAACTACCCAGTGGCAAGCATTTTCAGTCAGCTGGATATGACTGCCAGTGATGGCTCATCAGTCAGAGCATAATAACTGTTACCCTACAGGGCTGTCATAGAATCTGTTCTGAACTTCAGTGAAGAGACCCTTTCTACAACAACTGCAGGGTTATTTTACAAAGACACCCCAGGGAAACATGAAATCACAGACAGAGATGGTGATAATGTAGGTTTTAATGAAAAAGCTCCTTCACACATCTCAGTAGAGGATAGAACTGCTGGGACACTTGCACACAGACTTGTTTTCTCAAGAGAAACTGATGCTGAATGGCATGGATATTAAATTAAACTGACACGTAACAGGGACAGCTTCTGCCTGATGAGTGGAGATACTGAGCCTTATAAGCTAAAAGTCATAGCCGCCTCTGTTTGTCAAAAGGGTTAAAGTGACCCCCGGAGTCCGCTCCAGACACCTCAGAAGCCCTGCTCACCTCCAACGCTTAAACACCCTATAGACAGAGTGGGTATGAAAGTTTAGCCCTCCTGCAGGCAGCAGGGGTCTGCAACCAAGATAATTTGTTTTTGGGACAGTTGCCAAAAATGATAGTCATGGATTTGTTGACAATGATGCTTAGTGGTCTTCACACTAAAACCCCTTTAACTTTAAGCATTATAACATTAATTTTGTGGCTCTTGTATCTGACGGTGAACAAATCCCGCTAAACCTCTGCAGCCAGATTTTAGAAATGGGAATGCTGTGAGAGAATATTTTAATCTAGTACTAGCGACGGGAAATCTATGAAAGATCCAGCTTAGTTAACAAGCCAGGAATTTACCCAAGGGTACACCACTGTTTGCCTTTAGATCTCCTCCGGCACCAAGAATGTGCTGATCATTATTCTTTAATTAAACTGGGAACCTCAGAGCTGAGATCAGATTTGCAGAAGCCCTTCCAGAAACAGTTAATCTCATTATCTATGAAGTGTTTGATAATGTCATTGAGATAACCAGAGAAGAAATGTCATTTTTGATTATATGTGATAAACCATAAAATGAACACAAAGCAACTGGAAAAAATTCTAGTGACACCCACATCCGTGACTGCTTTCCTGGGCATGTTTCCTACGATCTACTGCAAGCAGAGACTGAGAAACCTCCCGCAGCCACTCAGTCATCAATACTGACCCCATGACCTCCCTAGACAGCACTGGTTAGACGTATACATTTCAGAAAATGGGACTGGGGAGTTCTTTGACAGCTTCGGTTTCATCCTGACAATCATACAAAACAACTAAGGTTTTTAAACAGAAATGCAAACAACATTTTGTACCTAAAACACTGATTACAAGATACCTATTCTACCAGACACGATTTCACTGCATATTTTTTCACACCACAGATGCAAAGGACTTTCTGACAATCAGATTTTAAAATGTAATCTCAATGATTTGCTGAAAAATGACCATGGTAACTAGTTTTGTCGTCACTTTTTCCAGACATCTGGAACATGTCAAGGCAGCCGTGATCAGTGAGGTAACAACAACAATTCAAGACTTGTTTGTCTTGTAATGAATTTAAAATATGAACAGCTTGTAATTTTATTCAAAACCAGTCACTTATAAAAATCATATATAAACACTCATAATTGTGTGTCTCTGTTTGCTGTGTTTAAACCAGGGGGTGAGGCTGTGTTAACATTTCAGATATAGCAATGTCTTCAATAATGACAAAAATATAAAATATAAAGGGTGTTTATTGAAAAAACTGCCAATAAAATACAACAAAAATCAGTGGTAACATCATGGATAAGATATGCAGTATCTTCAATAAAGACAAATATATAAAATACAAAGGCATGTTGATTAAAAACTGGCAATAAAATACAACAAGCATCAATTGATAGACATCATAGATATGATATAATAAAACAAAAGCATCTCCTTGTTAAAAATGAAATACTATATAAGCCTATATCCCTGAGGTAGAATTATAAGCACAATCTTTTAAAAACATGTTAACATATTTAACTATGAAATAGACTAACATGCATCAATATAAACACTTTTTGTAAAACCAGATTACATATTCAGTATGAGGTAAATGGCTAACATAGGTTGTACACAGCAGTCACTGAGGTGGGATTACATATTTAATATGAGATAAAATGTTCAACATATGCTGTACACACAGGCACTAGAGGTATCTATCTATACATGAGATTGCATTTTAAGTTTACATAAGTGATCTACACAGGTTTCTAAAAGACTTTTGGCTTTTGAAGCCACTGACCATTGGCTAACTGGAGATGGCTAATGGCTGTTTAGCACCAGCTACCGATTTCAGCCTTCCACATAGCCCTGATTGCTGAGTGAGCAAACACTGAGGTGGGTATCATAGACTCAGCCATTGCTTTGAAAACCCAGCCTTTGGCTTTCTGTGGTCCAGGGATTGCGTGAGTGAGTTGTAGCCAGCCTTACTAAATCCACCATGTGAGACACAGAACAACAGTGACTTTATACATTATTCACCCTTATCACTCCAAAACACAATATCCTTGTTCTTGGACATATGCTTTAACAAAAGTTCAGCATTGGTTTTAGACCCGGTGAGAAACACCACAGTAAAATATCTTTTCCATAGTATTAAAGGTACAGAAGCTGTCTCTGCCATGACTGCAGGGGATCAGACATTGATTCATTTTCAGGCATGAGTAACGTCAAACTGGTTTCAGCTTGTTCTCCTTGTCTTACAAAGTCAGATAGCAGTTAGTAACACAGACAGGGTACATCTTGGCTTTGTCATAGTCTGATAAATCAGTCCGGGACAGTATAGCTCTCATGTAAGAAAACCAAACTGTTAGTTGCAACCACTCATATCCTGATCGGGTAATTAGTTTAATGTGATCCATCTGTTGCTGAGGTACAATTACATTTTCTGTAAAATCCACTGATCTGTGGCCAGCAGACCTGATGATCAAAGGGATGGCAAATCCTAGCAGCATTCCTATAAAACCACCAGTCTGATTAACTAGTCTTTTCCCTTTTAAGGTTATTTGGTTTATAACGAAAGTTTTAATAATCTCCATTTTTTTTTCAGTACACCTAACTGCTTTGCTGACAGGGAATATTACCTCTGAGAGTGTTAAGGCTATCTAGCTATAGCTGATATCAGATCATCAGAGGCTGAACATAAAAACTTTTCTTAAGAACGGATGCCCCCTTTACTACTAACTTTAAAACAGACAGATTTCTCTGCAGTCTTTTGACAAAATGACAATACAGTATCAAATATTTTTAGAAGCAGAAAGTATTTTTTCATGACATACCACAGGCCAGTCAGGAAAACACCCCTCCGCAGTCTATACCGTCTGGTGTATTGGATCTTTAAATCAACCAGTAACAGCCATGAGGCTTTCTTGTAGCATCTTCAAAAGCTTCTAAGAAAATTTTGTCTGACCAGGATACATTTGTCTAGCTAGTGTTGTGATCTGAAGCTTGTCTCTGGGGTTTTAAACAGAATCATGTATTTGGCATTTAGTGTGATGGTCCTGCTTTTTAACAGCCAGAACACATTCTGGACAATTAAAAATATTGTCAATTGTTTATGATGACTGTACTTGGTAAACCCATATTCCACTTCACTATTTTGACAGGCAGAGTCCATCAAATCATCAATAATGACAAAATTACACTTCCAGGGGTAGAGATCATTGTCAGCTAGTGACATCGGCCCCTCACACAAATTTAATCGAGGAACTTTAACAGCAATTCATTATACAAAGGTTGCCAACAGCTGTAGAACAGACAATATTTTCAGGCTTGTGTGATAAAGTGGCATCAGCATGTTCCAACAACTGTTTTATAAAAAGAGCTCTTCCCACTATTAGAGGGCCAGCCAACAGACAGTAAAGGGATGCTGCAACCTGATATCCATTTTTCACAGTCAGTATCCATAAGGAAGTGTTTAAAATTGTCTTGTAAAACTCGCTTGTCATAAACACTCTCTGTGTCTTGACAGATGCTTGGTTTCAAGGGACCACTGCTTTTTATTCCTAACAATGCTGGTTGACTCACAGTAATTTCCTAGAGATCTGTGACCCCGTATAGTCAAAGACCAGGTCCTTCAGACTTTCAAAATTAATGTGTTTACTGTGGCTACATTAAGGGTAAACCCTTTCACTTTAAGAACAACCTCACCACTGGACAGCCTGTAAACCAGACATTTTGGGCCTGCAGAAATGAACTCTGTAATGTGTTCATCAGCAGAACTTCAATGGTCAGCTCCCAAAATAATCACCCAGAGGGGTGCCCAGTCACCCGGTCTGGACACAAAATGACAGAGTCAACGCCATGGTAAAGGCACTGTCCCGTAACCTATCAGCAGGTTGTAGTTCCACTCTGGCATATACCGCTGTAAAACTAGCTATAAATATGTTGATATTATGAATTGTAATGATTGCTGGTATATTTAACTTAATCAAACTGTTTCATCATCGATGAAAAGCAACGATGAGACTCAAACAGGGACAAAGACATATTGAAATAATTTCTGTGGGTCTGTTACTATGTAGTTGTCAGTAAATTAGCTCACCCAAATTAACCCCAAAAGAGATTTAAAACAGTTTAGATATCTGTCTTCTGCAGGTTAACAGTTATGGCTGCAGGGTTCAAATACATTTACCTTCAAAATACTGTTGTATGTACCTGACTTTATCCTCTTCGTTTTGACCATGAAGGAAACCAGATGACTCTTGCTTGCCTTTTAGATGCAACAGTGTAATCTGCAAAAGCTCTGTACATGACTCTTTAAAATGCCAAACTCATAAATGTTAATGATTTTGGCCTTTTCCGCACCAGGTTTAGTTCCACGGTACAGTAGGTGCCAGTAGTGACGCGCTTCATCATGTGTGCATGATGTTGCTTGAAATCTATTTTCAGCGCATGCACCAAAAATGCAAACAAGGCTACCAATCTGGATGGCAACATGGAAAGAAAGACTTAGGGGGGAAGACTTTACTACAAACCAAAGTACTGAGTGAGGTCATCAAATGGTCACAAATGATGTCAGATGACCGAACCGGATGTTTGGTTTTGTTAACAAAGGGTAGAGGCTGAAATCACAATAGTGTATTTTCTCATCAGGCTGTGTCTTATAGTACAGACAAATGGCATTTGTTCCCAAACAGTGACTGCCTTGGCTTGAGTGGCCGGTAACTGCCTGTCCCCAAAAATTATTCAAGCCTGATCCCGGTCTGCATTGCTTTCCATTCATGTTCCCCAATACCTACTGCAAAACCCGTCTTTTAGAAAATGAAACCCAGCATGGTCCTATTGAATAACTATCCAAAACTGTCCCGTCATATGGTTTCTATCTACACGTAACAGATGTTGCAGCCATGAAAAACAACCATTAAATTCAAATGCTGTATTCCATTTGACTGAATAGCCATCCAAATGGACCCACCTTAAATTCATCACCCTAGCGCATGCTGAATAGAAATGTTTTCTTTCCTCAGATATCTACAGCCACTGAATGAGTGTGGAGCAACTCTACAATGTCTGTGGTAGTTGTCTGGGGAGAACAGCAACAGTGCATTCTTTCAAAAACAGAAACCTGTACATCGCCATAGAAACCGAGGCTATGGTGCGCACTGGAAGGTCTAAGGTCTATTTCACCTCCACGGTATCATCGCCAGCTGTTTTAAAATACTTTTCCCTAGTCATCTCAGTACTTCATTTCTAAATTGACACAGGCTTTTCAAGAATTTCAACATCTAACTGACAATAGTAGCGAAGCTCTCTTTCAGATTAAATTCTCTATGTCTGTTAGCTAGGTACCACTGTAAAACTCTTGCTTTTCTGCAGGCAACATATATTCAGGACCATAAAACTGAGCATCGGGCAGGGGTCCTACATAATTTTCATTAGCCTTGGTGTTAAAAAATGGGGAAATAGCCTTTAGCAATCTCATTCTCAAATCCAAGGGCTGCAGGATTTTGCTAGTTTAAAGGAAGAAAACAATGGCTGTCAATAAATCTGATGTGTAGGGATGTCACTGTGACACAGAGTACTTTTCCTCCTTGTGTGAGCAATTTAATATCAATTCTTTCCTTGACTAGCTGGCTAATGATAAAAGTAACTGTCATAGCCTTTGGCATTGTGTGCTATAAATGTGTAGTGTCTAAATGGGGCATCAATAAAATGTCCTACAAAACCTTTTATGCAATCTTCACCTCGAATTCCCAGGACCTCTTCCCATCTAACTGCTTAGCATACACAAATTTGGTATGTGCACCCCTTCTTGTGTGGCTTCAAAATCAAACACTATATATTTCTCAGTGCTTTTACAACTGTGAGTGGTGACATGTAACACAGATGCTTGTTGGCTGTCATGAAAGAACCACATCTGCTACACTGAATCAATTTACATGTATGAGATCCTTGTAAAAAACAAAACATTGTTCACACAGTTTCATGGATTTACAAGACCCTGTATCACCATCAGCTCTAGCTAAATGTCTTTCTAGGCACGCTGAAGACCTACAGATCTTCTTACATTTGTGACAAGATACTGTGCCAATTTCTTTTCGAGACAACATGGGTCAGAACAAACTTTGCACTGTTGTGCAGAGATATGATTCCTTATGGCTGTAGGCTACATCACAATATTCACAGAGGTACGCGCGCCTATGAATTGTTTTACATCAGTGATGCCATAATAATGTTTTTCATGTAATAATACAAACAGTGTTTTAGGAAATCTTTCTGGACCTGTTGAAAATGTTTGCCAGTTTCCTTCATTATGATATAAAATCTTAATTTTGACTCCTAAAAGCGTTCAAACTGTGACACATCACTAAAAGTGACAGGGCTTTGGTCTGACAAACCTAGCTCAGCATACAATATTTTAGCCTTGTTCAACAACTGACTGTCACTCATATGTGGATTTAAGAGTGCGAGAATGGAGCCCCCAAAACACAAACTATTGTCTCTGTTATTTAAATCAATCAGGTATCGTCTCTTTTTTTGTAAAATCCTGCTATACACGATGGATTTCAGTGTCCGTCTCCCCCCCAACCCCGACCCCTGGTGGTTTCTGATGGTCGTTATCACAAGATGTATAGAGGAATCAGTAATTACTTCAGTATTGCTCTGTAGCATATCAGCTATCTGATCTAAGAAGGTTGCAGCATTTAGTTCATTTGGACTTGTCTTTCTTGAGAACAAGGGTGATTCAAAGAAGCAGCATTTAATCTTACCTGTATAAAATCCCCATATTGTGTTTTTTCTTCACACTGTCTAACAAACTTTCTATAGCCTTGTGCATTGCTGCAATAGCCTCTGTAAAAGATTTTATTTTATCTAGATTTATAAACTTATATCTTTGATGAAATTCAGTAGCATTAAATTTTTTTAAACTGCGTTCATATTCCTGTACAGCTTCTAAATACACTGTAGGGGGCACCCTGTTAGCCTGATCATCATGGTTTTCTAATTCAGACTGCAGACCATTTGTAACATTTTGTAACAACCTATGCTGCACTATTTTCCTAGCATGTTTTACTTTTCTGATCAACTTTTCTCGTATTGTTTTATTTTTTACCCAGATTTTTCTTTTTTGACCCCATTTGTTATTTTTTTTCATTTTGCTAGTGATGCAACCCCTTGTACTCAGTTTATGAGAGCTTCTGTGCTTTCACTTTGTATTTTGTTCTTTGTTTTTGGCAGCTTTTTCCTCCAAGCCCCTGTACTTTTCATACATGACGGCTGCACTAAGCGTAGTCTTCAGTTCTCTGATTGAACATTTGGAAATATTGATTAAACCAAGCACACTGTTCAGTACAGTAGCTGAACTTTTAAAAGCTCAGATTTAAGCAGCTGATGATCATAATCCTCACTAGATAATCTGCCCTCAATTACCAAGGCATTAAACAAACAATCGTTTAAAAATATAGGCTTTCCCAATATTGATCATGTCAATGTCACTTTCTTGAAACCTTTGGTCAGAAAATCTTGAGCCGCTGCTCTAAATGGGTGTACAATGTTTATTGGCACATTTGGTTCATTTACAGCTGCAGAGACTCTTAAAACATTGCTGTAGGTGGTTGTATATCTTGTTCAGTTATGCTATATGTATTCTGGTCACTGACCCCAGTTGAAATTCTGCCATGCCTTTGAAAAACATCACGTTCATGTAATGATCTCTTTTTCCCTCTCACACCTGTAGGGTTTGTCTGTGAGGCTGTTTAAAAAACAGAAAATAAACCCCTGTCACTACTTCAGTATTTTAAAACTTTTATAAGACAACATTTAAACTCTAAAACTGCAGCATCTACTATTTCTAGATAAAAATAAATACCTTCTGTAGCAGTAATCTGGGGGTTAGCCAGCCTCACCCCTCCAGGATTTCTCTGCGGTTCTATTTAAAAACAGAAAATAAGCCCCCTGTCACTACTTCGGTATTTTTAAAACTTTTATAAGACAACATTTAAACTCTAAAACCTGCAGCATCTACTATTTCTAGATAAAAATAAATACCTTCTGTAGCAGTAATCTGGGGATTAGCCAGCCTCACCCCTCCAGGATTTCTCTGCGGTTCTATTTAAAAACAGAAAATAAGCCCCTGTCACTACTTCGGTATTTTTAAAACTTTTATAAGACAACATTTAAACTCTAAAACATGCAGCATCTACTATTTTCTAATTAAAAAATACACACCTTCTGTAGCAGTAATCTGGGGATTAGCCAAACGATTAAATGTTTGGATAAGCTCTTCATCAGGAGTCCACGGTTCCATGGCTAATTGTTGAATATTTTTAATTTTTCAGCTCAAGACAAAAGGACAGAGCGATACTAACACAACTGCTACTTGGGCTTCCAATATCTTGAAATGCTTATATAAAAAATGACTCAGACCCCCCCCCCCCCTCACCACCCACCGCAAGTATGTGTCAAGTAGTGAAAAAACATCTGGCACTGTCCATCAGACCAACACCCCCCTCTCCCCATTCTCCAAGGGGGCTATATAAGACCCTATGCTAGTCAATGTAGGCTTTTGTTTCTCACTTCCTGCGACAGCTGGAAGGCATTAAGAAATGCCTTTCTGCTAATAGGCTGGTCACAGTCTAATTAAAAACAGATGCTTTTTATCAATCTTAAAACACAGAGAGGCTGTGGAGTGCAAGCCTAAGTTATGCTTTGAAAAGTAAAAACAGAAATTTTGTCTTTTTAAACAGCTGCATCCTTTAAATTAGTAATTCGGTAAAACTGCTTGCCTACCACTAATCAGAATATAAATCTTTGTAACATATCATTTATTTTTCTATTTAGTACTACATGGCTTTTTAATTTTTTGATAATGTAACTATAGACATATCATTTATTTTTCTATTTAGTACTACATGACTTTTTAATTTTTTGATAATGTAACTATAGGCATTTTGCAACAAAAGCATAAAGCTACTTTTTTTACAGACCCCTGTAATCCCAAAAATTTTGAGACACACGTTTCCAAAGAGAATCAATAGGCCTTTGTAGCCATGGCTGTGTAAATGAACAACAGATGTTTTGTCACGTCTTAACAGACAAAACCCCTACCACACAGCCAACAGGCCGTGAGCTCCAAAAAGTCCATCTATATTTTAAACATCCACAAAGCATTGCTTTTCCTACGTGCCTAATGAGGGACGGACACACATACACACACACACACACACACACACACAAAGTGTGTATTTTTTTGCAACGACTCTAAGCAAAGCTGTATATACTTTTTAAGACTGTGTGCTTTAAAATTATTTTTGAAAGAGAAACATTATCATTTTACATTCTGTCTTTTCTTTGTAAGATATCATTTTTTCAAAACATTATAAATATCACACACATTTCATTTCAGCCTTCTCCTTGATACTACACAGAGCTGAGGGGGGTGAACTATAGGTATGTGTATTCCTTTTTTCTTATATAGTTTTATTCTTTCTAATTCATGACAAAAGTATAATTAGTTTTTTGTGATTGTTGCAATGCTATCCAGAGAAAACTGCTGAACCATCTTATTTACATAGAGGTCCCCCGTTTTAGTCTATAAATGTTACATGCATATACATAAAGCTATCCTTTTGATGCAAGTTTGACACAGTCCTACAGATGCATGTTAAATAATTTTGTATACTGTTACAAAAACAGAAAAAAGGGGTACTCACACAGGCAGATGAATTCCCCTCGGGGGTGGGGGTCTCCACACAGATCTGTGACATCTCTGCACGATCAGGTTCCCTCCTAGATACTTCTTTCTGAAAATATCCTAATCAAAAAACACACACATGCCCCCTGCAGTTATACAATAGGCCTACAGGGGTCACACACCACTACATAAACACTAACTGATTTTTGGGGTGGGAGGAGCACGGTGATGAAGAGGGGACAGGGGTTTGAGCCAGGATGGTGGGGGTGCAGGAGAAAGGAGGGGACGCTGGAGTTCAACCTAGCATGGTGGGACTCGGGTTCGAGACAGGATGGTCTGGCAGGGGCTCGAGGGTGTGCGAGAATGAGGGGTGGGTGACAGGGGTTCGAGCCAGGATGGTGGGAGTGCAGGAGACAGGTGGGGATGCAGGAGTTCAACCTAGCATGGTGGGACTCGGGTTCGAGACAGGATGGTCTGGCAGGGGCTCGAGGAGTGTACGAGAATGAGGGGTGGGTGACAGGGGTTCGAGCCAGGATGGTGGGAGTGCAGGAGACAGGTGGGGACGCAGGAGTTCAACCTAGCATGGTGGGATTTGGGTTTGAGACAGGATGGTCTGGCAGGGGCTCGAGGAGTGTACGAGAATGAGGGGGTGGGTGACAGGGGTTCGGAGCCAGGATGGTGGGAGTGCAGGAGACAGGTGGGGATGCAGGAGTTCAGCCTAGCATGGTGGGACTCGGGTTCGAGACAGGATGGTCTGGCAGGGGCTCCAGGGTGTCGAGAAGGAGGGGCGTAAGGCGGCTACAAAATGGTGCTGTTAGGTCATTTCCTGAGCAAGGGGCGGGAGACTGGGGTTGAGCGATGTCATTTTCCGCCAAAGGGGCTGGACATGGGTCTGAGATGGTCATTTCCTGCGCAGCGGGGCAATGGTTTGAGGCGATCACTCCGCCTGTAGCGGGTGGGGCTAGCGCATTTTAGGGAGGGACTTCCGGTTTAACAAGGGGCGATTCTGATTGGTCCATTTTAGGCCACGCCCACCTGTCAAATGACATGGCACGCGCTGATTGGCTGAAATTTAACATTTGACGAGATATATGAACTTATACTACTACCAAAATACCCAGGTCCTGAGGAGAGAACATTTGTCCATGGCTATGCTAGGTCTGTATTTCTGGAGGGGTACCCAGTAATTCCACACAGGAAGCAGTAATATGAATGTTCACAACCAGGTTGGGGTTCTAGAGTGTGGCTTTATTCCAAATATGGTACACTAAAGAAAAGGCAGACTCCCAAGGGTTTACACTTTGTGGCACAAGGCAATGCAGAACAACAAAAGTCTGTAGCGGACAGAAATTCTAAACATCGCATTTTGCATAGGACCTTGAACTCTCTTCAGTGGCAATGGCCTCATCTGAAACACACATTTCTTCTAGCAGCACTGGTCACAACGGAGCACACAATTCCCATATGGCATAGGATTTAACATTTTGGAAATGTGGCAACTGGCCATGACGGAGTACACTGGTGCTCAAAAATAGTACAACCCACACCAGGGGGTAATTTTTTTCTCAAGGCATTGGCCAGCATGACCCAAATAAGCAGGCACCCGTACGGAATCTGTAATGCTGAACTGGTCACTCCGGTTGGGTGCCCATCTTTTGCTTCCACTTCCATAGCCAGCCATTCTTTCAGAGTTACACCTCAAACTTTTAGTAAAACAATAGAACTATGCATCCTGGAATATCTGTCGCATCCTGCATAAGAAACACACTATGTCTGAGTGTAAATTAAAGTCCTGAACAATGTGCCAAGACTCTCTGGGGTCTTCCCAATTGTCAGCCAACTTTGAAAGCATGAGAACAGTCTCAAAACAGAACAGAACTTGGTGTATATGTCCCTTTATCACAGTACACCCCAAAAGAAAACAGTTACATTCCTCCTGGGATACCCAAAGTCAGATTGCTCACAGTTCTACACAAACAGGCAGCTTCACTGTCATGGATCAAAGTCAGGGCATTGCCCTCAGATCCATTCTGCCATCCTTCTTATCTCACAGGGGATGAGTAAAAATCAGGAACTCCTGTTAGATGGTTTCCACCACTTCTACTGGCAGGCAGATGGTTCTCAGCACTGGGGTGAGAAAATAGGTTCTCCTCACATAGCCCACACTGTAGCTCCACACTCCTCCAGCTGCTCAGACTGAACTCCACTCAGAATTAACTGAAGATTCTAAAGTTCCCCACTCACAGGTAGCTACCATTGCTTATGCTGCTGTGAGAGTTCTAAATGACATAACCTCTCTTCTCTCAGCTGAGACCAAGTAGACAGTGATGGAACAGGTGAAAAACCATTTATCTAGTTATTCACCAGCTGCCTTCCCTACCTAGCACTGACACTGATGGAATTCTAGTAACCCCATGGATCTGGGTGGTTACATGTGTATATATATACATTTTAGTACTTTTAATTTTGCCAATCAAATTGTGGCAAATGCTACACATTTGCACGCTTGATTAGCACTGTCACATGCAAAACTGCTATTCAGTTTTTGCAGCTTATTTAATAACCTGTAATAGTAGAATAAGACAAAACCACAAACATAAAGGTAGTGAACAGTGTTTTTGGTTCTGGACATACACAACTCCTTGAAAAATACACACAACACAGAACACACACACACACACAACAGTTTTGTACACACACACACACACACACACACACACACACACACAGACACACACACACACGGTGTGAGTGTGATTAGCAGGATTGGGCAGCTGAGCTGCACTATTTCATTTTCAGTGGGGCCCTGCTTTATGCCTTTTTGCAATGTATTTAGTGTAATTAGCACAGCCAAAATTCAAAATCTCACTTTTACTGGGGTCCTACTTTTATACATCTTTACAATGCACTTACCCAGGATTGGGCAGTTACCATTTTCACTGCATCCTGATTGTACCTATTATTACAATTAGAGTATTACAAAACCATGGAGGTTCTGCTTTTGTCAGATCACTCCTAGTTTTGGTTCTGGTTTTAGTTCTGGACTCATGGCCAATATGCATTTAGTATAAAACTTGCTCAGTACCTCCATTTAAAAGTACAATAAAGACTAAAACAGGTAATGTGGGATATGGACACTCTGAGACATGGGTGTCATACAATGTGAGATAATGACACTCTGAGACATGTACCTTCACATAATGTGAGACACTGCGATACTGAGACATACACCCATATATAATGTAAGACACTGACACCATGGAACATGAGCCCTCATAATGTGGGACATGGGCACTTTGGGACTTTGGCCATCATAATGTGAAACACACTGACACAATTAACATAAGCTTGTACAGGGTTTGGATATGCACTTATTTTTTATGTTGGTGCACTTGCGCAGCCAACATCGTGGGACAGTGCAGCTTTGGAGTTAGGGTCATTGTTGGGCGAATGCAGGGCACTCACCAGTAGGTGCGTCCCACATTCCCCAATCAGCCTGCATGCCGGCACCACACCATGCATACATAATGTGGCGAGCACATCTAAGAAAAGGTCTGCAGCTATCTGAGTAAAGTTCATCAGCGGACCCTTCCTACGTGCTCTCCGACATTATGTGCATGTTCGGTGAGGGGGCAGCCACCTAACTACTGCCGACTTCTGGGGTGCCCAGTCCCCCTGTTGGTTAACCCCCCCACTTTCTTTGTGTGCCAACGGGGGAGCCAGCTCCCTGTCGGCATAAACCCCCAATTGTTGAATGCTGAGGGGGGTGCCCAATCCCCCCTTGGCTCACGCCCCCCCTGATTTCTTTGTGTGCCGAAGGGGGTGCCCAATCACCGTCTGCATTACTTCCTCATCCCCCCTGTGTTGTGTGCCAATGAGGGTGCCCAGTCCCCCATCAGCTAAAGACATCCCCACCAAACAGTTAGGTGGCACACTGGGAGCCCACCCCAGTGTGCCAAATCCTATGCAAAAAAAAAAACTGTTCTGCAATGGTTTTTTCATTTTTCTTGTAAAATGAAAATGGTCCCTCATAGTCTCGATGCCCCCTTCCCCCACCTGCACCCACCCTCTGTGCACCCTGCCTTCCTGACCCCCCCACCTATACTTACCTGTGGAGTCCAGCTAACGATCTTGAGTGGACCAGGAACACATCTGCACTCTTCAAAGCCGACTGTGAACTGAAGAAATGCCGGTAAGCTGTATAATGGAATGAATAGGATTTTTCAACTTTAATGCATATCTCAGGCAATTTTTAACATGGGGTTTTTGGGACCCCTTCTCATGAATTCTTGCATTGTCATGGTGTTGTTTGGTCCCGAAAGGTGATTTCACAGTCACTGTGCGAAATCAGTGTTCGGGACACATTATGAAAATGACAGTGACACTGTTCATGAGCAGAGGTCCTAAAATGCCTGTGTTGAAAATTTGGTGACAATACTCCATAAGTGACTTTTTACGACGTGCGTAGCAACTCACTTAGCTTGCCTTTCGTAAGATTCTATGCGTTGCAATATTTTCATTACACATCAACATTGGCATTTTACCACACCTTCTTGTGAACCGCATAACTGTCATTTTCACATCCTTGCCAAAATGTGTTTTCGCACTTCCGGCACAAAATAGCGTGGTTGCTGTGCGAAACCATGGTTTGGGACACATTACAAAAATGACAGTGACACTGTTCATGAGCAGAGGTCCTAAAATGCCTGTGTTGAAAATTTGGTGACAATACTCAATAAAATGACTGTGTTATGAGCGTGTGTTGCGCAGTTTGCACGCACACTCATAAGTTCGCAAACTTATATTTTCACTCCACATTTTCAACAGTGCCATTGTTCTACACCTCCTAATGAACAGTACAGCTGTCATTTTTCACATCCTGACCAAAATCTGTTTTCGCAGTTCCGGTGCACAATGGTGCGGTCACTGTGGAAAGCCCGTGTTCGAGACACATTATGAAAATGGCAGTGACACTGTTCATTAGCAGATGTCCTAAAATGCCTATGTTGAAAATTTAGGGACGAAAGTCAATAAAATGAATGTTTTACGAGCATGCATTGAGCAGTTTGCACGCACGCTAGTGACATTGTGAATTTGTAATACTTTCACTCCAGCTGTTCATCACTGCCATTTTTCCATACCTCCTTATGAACAGTACAGCTGGCTGAAATATGTTTTCGCACGCCCTTTGCAGAATTGCACGGTCACTGTGCAAAATCACTTTTCGGGCCACTTTCAGGAAATGACAGTGACACTGTTCATCAGCAGATGTCCTAAAATGCCTATGGTGAAAATTTGGTGGTGAAAGTTCAGACAATGACTGTGTTGCAAACGTACATTGCGCAGTTTCCATGTACCCTTGTAACTTTGTCTATCTACAATATTTTTATGTCACATTTTCACCACTGGCATTTGTGCACACCTTATTATCAACAGTCCAGCTGCCATTTTCCACAGCCTGCCCAAAACACATTTCTGCAGCTCTGCCACACAGTGGCGTACTCACTGTGCTAAATCATCTTTTGAAACACATTAACAAACTCACAGCGCTATGCCTTTCCACCTCTGCCACTGCCAATGCCAGCGCAATAACATTTGGCATTGACAAATGCTTGTTTTTTATTAGACTAC
Organism: Neoceratodus forsteri; assembly: GCA_016271365.2. Lineage (NCBI taxonomy): Eukaryota > Metazoa > Chordata > Ceratodontiformes > Ceratodontidae > Neoceratodus > Neoceratodus forsteri. Next base: position 662,006,736 of record CM028135.1, on the reverse strand, counting down.
AAAAATATTCCTGCTTGTTTTGCCCAATGGCACAGTGCTCCTGTGCTGGCAAGCCAGATTTAGAAGTGAGCTCAGGAAGCTGGCTGGGTGGTCTGGGGGCTGGGGAGGCATTGTCACTCAGAAGTACTCCAAGCCCAGGGAGGGAAGGCATCTAGTTCCACCACACACACAGTCTCACACACACACACTTTTTTTTGCTAAGGCTTTAAGCCTGAGGTTCAATGGGCAGAGCAAGTACACCACTCCCCCCATCAGGCCTTAAAAGGCCACTCCTCCTGGATCTTTACAGGATTCATCTCTTTGTTGTGGTCAGAGGTGCCGCTCTTCCTCCTCTCCTCTGTTTCTCCTAGTTTGGGACTCCTGCCCATCTTTTCTCAGCTGCCTCTAGCTTGTTCTTCTGCATCTTTCATCACCCATCCTTTCATGGGGGTGTTCTCCTCCCCTTGTAGCTCTTCCCGCTGCCCCTCTGTCTTGGCCATCCAGTTCTGTCTCCCATTTCTGTTTCACCCCCCATCTCCCTCTGCTGCCTATTACCCATACCTCTCCTCACTGCTTCATTCCATTGTGTTTCCTCTCTGCCACCTCAAGCTCCCCCTTCAGCCCTGACTCCTCTTCTCTTCTCACCTGGGCTTTCTTCTTGTTTGATCCTTCGAGTTGCTGGTCTGTTTCTACTGTCACTTCTGGGTTGTGAGCCATTGTGTCTCCCAGCTCCTGCTGTCCTTCAGCTCCTCCACCAGCTTCATTGCTACCTGTTGGACTCCTCATCATATCGCTCATCCCCTCCTGCCTGCATTTCTCTTTGTGGCTCTAGCTCAGGAGGTATTCCATCTTCAGCTGCATTCCTGGAGCAAGCTTCCTCCACTACTATTTTTTTCACCTCCACTTTAGGTTGGTTGTTATGGCAGTCCCTGTCTCTCATCTGCACCTCTCAGCCTGGTGCACTGCATTTCAATTTTTCTAGGGCATGTTCATTGCAGCTTGGCTTTTCATGGGTGTGCATAGCCCCCCCTCGCAACTCCACAGGCTGCAGCGCTTTCCTGTGTCACCACCAGGTGCTCATTCCTTGTCTGTTGCTACTATAGGCTGGCCTTTCCTACCTCCCATCCTCCTTCCTGGCCTTGTTCTACAGTGCAGTAGCAGGGCGTGGTGTCCATGGTATAATGGCCTTCCTCTCTCTCTCCTTGCTCTGTTGTGCTTCACCCAGCACCTTCCTCACTGGTACTTACCTCCAGCATGCCATTTCAGCAGCATCTACAACTCCCTTCCAGATTTTTTGCTGCATTTTTCTCCAGTTCTCTCACCACATTCCAAGTCTGGTATGTCTCCCTGCAGTTCACTGCGTCCTCAACTGCCTGGCCGACCTGCTGCACCTAGACATCGTGTGCCCCTGTCCATGTTGCTGCTCCTACTTTGCTTCTGCTGATCCTCTTCCCTGCAGGTCTATACTGGCTCCCATTCATTGCATGTCACTGGGGCTCCTGTCCTCAGCATCGTTGGTGAGCTACTTCTTCCCGCCTCACACCTTCCTCTCTTTCCTTAACTCATCTGCATCAGTCCTTTTGGAGGTTTCTTGCCCTACCACCACATGTCTCCAGTGCTGCATCATCTATTGCCCTAGTCCTCCATGCCTGACCTACATGATTTCATTGTTTTGCCATGCCGTTCCAGCTCTTTTGGCTATCACACTTCCACATTACCTTGACCCTTACCTCTTCTCCTTCCTCGTCCCATGCTTTCTTTTGAGAGTTTCCCCTAATCTGCCATACCCATACCTATTTGTCTCTTTCTCTAGCCCTAGTCCTACACTTCGGACCACTCAATTTGTCTCCCTCTCTACTCTGTGTCCACCTCCATTCATTCTCATACCTCATCCCTCCCATACCAGTGTCTTCCCCCTGTCGACTCCACTTGTTGCCCTCCTCTTCCTGTTCTTTCCACCCTCCATTCCTCTCCTTCTATGATCTTTGCATTCTTTTGGGGTTTTTCCCTATCCTGCCATCACCTTCCTTATTTGTATCTTCCTCTTATCTTAGTCCGTCTGGCATCCAGGTGCCTGAGTCTGGTTCTCCTTTGCTCAGTACAACCTCAGGGTCTACTCATTCACATCAATTAATTGAGCATACGTCTCACTGGGTTCTATGCTACCTCACTGAACTGCTGCACTCCTGCAGTTATTATCACCATCAGTCTTCTCATGACCATGTCTAGGTATCCCTCACTCATTTGGCCTCTATGTGGGTCTACTCCTTCACTTCAACTACTCAAACGTAACCCTCTCAGGTCCATGCTTCCTCGGCTCAACCTGCTCTCCACTCGGAGATATGCCTTTATGTCTTTTGCTCCTTTGCTCAGGGCTGGCAGGCTTCTCTCCATCATCATACATTGTTCATTTCATACCTCATCTTACACCATTCAGGCTTTCAAGGCTTCTTTCCATCATTGCACTTCCTCTCTTGCTTTTAAGCATCTAGTTGCAGAGACATCACTTGCATTCCTCGACAGCTGTTCATTTAGAAGGACAGAGTGAGGGCTTCCTCTAAAATTGGACTTTTTCTCCTTCCTCGATCTCGACTTTAAATTGCTGTAGCAAAGCCATTCCTAATCAAACATTCTTCAGCCTGGAGGAAAAGCAACCTAGGCCTTGGATCCCCAGAGGTTTCCTCTTCAAAGGTTTTTTTTCTCTTTTTCAATGCCAATGGTCATAATATTAGTCAGGGTTAGTGCTTTCCTAGGTTCCTTAGTTAGGTTCTGCTGTTGGATGGAGTTGAACGGTGGCCTTGGCTGTTCCCTGTCTCCTTAGGAAGTCTGCCCTTCTGCATCTTGTCAGATTTCCTTTCATTTATTTTCCTCTCCTTTTATCGTTCTTAACTTGTCCTTCCTATCTATGTCTGTCATATTTGTTTCTGGTCTCGATAGCTTCTGATTTCTTGACTCTTCGATGCTCGACAACCTTTTGGGTATTCTTTTTGGGCTTCTTCCTAAACTACCTATAGCCAAAGGAATTATCCCTGTGGCACCTATGGGTGGGGGTACCCTCCTCTAGGGTTCCTTGCATCGTACCCCTACAGGGTGGTATATCCCACGGATGCAAAGGTGAACAGCCACAGTGTATCAAAGTCACACAAGCATACCTCTCATCCAGTTGTGTAAGCACAATTGAATGGGAAGGCTGTAAGCCTGAGGTTCAACGGGTGGAGCAACTATGTCACTCTCCCATCAGGCCTTAAAAGGCCACTCCTACTGGACCATTCCAGGAATCGTCTCTTCGTAGCTCCACCATCCACCTCTCCTCCTCCTCCTCCTCCAGGGGCTCGTCTCTCTTTCCTGTGGGCTTCTTCCTAAGCTACCTTTTAACCAAAGGAATTATTCCCATGGCACCTATGGGGGGAGCCCTCCTCTAGGGTTCCTTGCATCATACTCCAACAGGGTAGTATATGCCACAGATAGAAAGGTGAACAGCCACAATGTATTAAAGTCACACAAGCATACATCTCACCCAGTTGCGTAAGCAGAGTTGAACTTAGTTCTTTTTTTCTGTAAGCTTTTTTTGTTTAAAATGTCTCTTTTAATTTTCAAATTCATTTTGAATTTCTTTTATTTGCAGTGCTGCTGTGCACTGTCAGGAAGTCCTTTGCACTTGTGTGCACCTGACTGTACAGCCTCTGCTCTCTAGTCTAAGCAGTTACAACCCCTTCACACACACAGTCTCTTTTGTGTTTTTTTTCTGTATTTATGTCCTTAATCTTTTTGTTTTGAAGTTTAGCTTTTATTTCAGTGCAAACAATGCAGAGTGACTAGTCACCAGGCACCAGACCCCCCATCTCTCTCATTTCTGTTTTGCCTCTATTCTTCTTTATTATTCTCTTAGTTTGCTCCTTACTCCTTTCTCGGTCTTTGCTTTTCTCTTCTGTTCTCTTATTAATCTACTGCAGATTGTACAGAGTGAGTCATTACCCTGCAGCTAGAATGAGTGGCACTGCTGAATGAGCAGACATCAGAGGACAACTACAAAAAGAGCTTCCTTCCCCTTCATTGTCTGTGCTAGTATGTCACTGAGATCAGAGTTGCATGATTATGAATTCTTCAATTTGTGCATGCAATGTGCATGCCCCTCTGCACCCTATGACATCTCCTCAGCCTACTAAGGCAGGCAATATAGCATAGTGGTTAGGAGCACTGAGCTGTAAACCTGGGGACCTAGGTTTGAATCTCACAGCCCCCACTTGCATACTGTGTGGCCTTGAGCAAGTCACTTAACTTCCTTTTGGTCCTAGGTTGCATCTGGAAACAAGCTTTGGTTTAGTGTGCCTTTCCTGGTTAAACAGTTTCCCCTTTCCTTTCCTTTCCTTTGCCTGTCACATGACAGGTATGCAGGCTGAGAGGTATAACAAAGTTAAACTAAGGTGGTATCTGAACCAAGCAGGCAAAGTTCTGCTCAGATCTTCTGGAAACCAAGCCACGTGTGTTTGTAACAGCTTGTTTTTCAGAAGACAGGTTCTGCACACCTCTAGTTACAATGTATTTTCCTGACAATGATTAGATGAGATGCAGTATCTTGTTTTCAGAGGGATCTTGCTAATGACAAATGCAGGTAGTTATTTACACAAAGTGTTATTTCAATTGGTGGGCCATGCGGTCCTTAACTGCCATCAAATTCTATGTAATCTATGTAAGTAGAAGATGGGGATTTATAATGTCAGCATGAAAATACAGAGCTAGTGAGGTGCTGATATCATGGAGCACTTCCTAATGCAATTTACTATTTATTTACCCAGGGCAGCTAAAATGAGTTGCAACATCTCACAAGGGTAAACTAGTTGACTATTCATCTTAGGAGAATGAGTAAGATGGTTGCCGGGCTGGGCCAGTTATCACCTTGGGAAAGATTTTAGACTAAGTTCTGTTAAATTTTTCATCTGTATTTATCTGTATTTATTCATTAAAGTCCATGATTGTCTTCGTTTGTTTGGACAGCATGATTGGAATCAAAAGCTGAGATGCTAAATTGGGACCTACCATGCCGCTATCACGTTTAACATCTGAACATTAACATTTAATGATTTCATCAAATCTCCTGGATTATTAGTTCCTGACTAGCTGATTGTAACCTGGACAAGTTTTGAAATCCAGTTTTTAACCCGCATTCTGTTAAACTATTGAGACAATCTGTCAATATCTGGTTCTATTTTATCATTATTTATCTGCAAATTAGATTTTTTGACCCACCTGCCCTTTTGTTACTCTATTTGTCCTTTGGAACTTTGGACTGTCTGGTGAAGGAGATGTGGGTGCTGGTGGTGACTGATGTGGTGACCACACTGTGGAGTTCTGACTTTCTTTTCATCCAGTCCAGTGTAAAATGAACTGCCTGGTTTCTTGGCATTGTTCCGACCAGGTGATTGTATCTTTCCATCTGGAATAGTGCTAGAGCCGACCGGGAGATTCAATCTTGGTTGGTGGGGAGAGGGAGCTCTTCTATGCGCAGGGGGCCCTTGACAGGTCCACGGACTGGCCTCTGAAGAGTGACTAGTGGTGTGATTTGGGATGTAAGTTGGCTGCCGGAGGATGACCAACAATTGTGGTCAAGTTTCTGGTGCCTGCTGGGCTTGGGAGGAATTACCCCCCCCCCCACTTGTCATTCCTTAGTGGTGCTGACATTTTAGTGTCTGAAAGCATTTTAGATTTGCTTCTACTTTATTTTTACTTCTAGTGCTGGATAACTAAGATCAAAGGCTCACTTGTGGAAAATTCTTTATGTGTTGGACATCGGCAGGAGGGTTGAAGATGTAAGTCTTTTTAAGGTCAAAGTTGTGGCAGTGAGAGTGCCTGAATTTAATTTTTCACTTTGTGGAACTGAAGGAATTTGGATAGTGAAAGTGTCCTGTTCTATATCATTCCCAGATTTTGGCTGTCAATAGTGAGAGCTTCCACAGCTTTTTAATTTCCAATTAAGGATGTATACAGATTTTAGTGAACTGGTCCAAACTTATACTGGAAAAATGTATGACTGTGTTCTTTATTCTCACAATTGACCTTTAGATATTGCTAATTTGAAACTGGACTAAACTTTAACATACTCTCTCTTCCTGTATTGCTGTTGATCTTACTATATTATCATTATGGAATAATTAGATGGATTTTATTTATTCTTGCTAGCAGCTGGTGTTGACCGTGTGAGATTGTGTGTGAATGTTGGATGTATGTTGAGTAGAGATCTGTGAAATTGGAAAATTTCATTACATGAAATATTTTGCAAAATGTGCCTGTTTCCCGAAAGTTTTCACAGAAGCAAAATTCAGACTTTCACCTGCAGAATGCAAAATTTTGCCCGCAGAAGGCAAAATTTCACCAGCAAAACAGCAAAATTCACCTTTTGATGGTGAAATTTAACCACTTTTCTGGTGCAATTTCACATTTTGTTGGCAGAGTTCTGCATTTTGCACCGCATTAAATATTTCATGTAATGGGCAGATTTCACTAACTATTTCATGTGATGAAATTGCCAATTTCATGGGAATTTTACCAGCAAAATATAATATCGCAACATCTCTAGTGTTGAGTGGTGCATGTTTTGAGTATTTATTAATGTTGTTAGTGTTCTCTGTTGGGAGGGATAATTTGTTGGGAGGGTTTTATAATTTTTGACTATTTTTATTATTTCGTAGGGTTATTTTTTGTCAGTTGGGAAGGTTTGTTGGAGTGTGGGTGGGTATTTAGTTAAAGAGCTAGTGTATTGCCTGGAAACTGCATGCTATTAATTGTAACTTTCAGATGTAGTCAGCTATCACTTCTTATATCTCAAGTATTTTTTCTTTTCTGTTTGCTAATTAGAAGATTTTCCACCTGACAATACTGGGGTGATATGTGGAGCAGCACTCTGTCTGGAGAAAAACAAGTCAGTTCTGTTCCTCCCACTACATCAACACTGAGACTACACTGACTATGATATAACTAGTAACCAATGAGAACCATTCCTCACTGCCAGGTTTCACTTTCACATGAAGCAGGTGGGACTGGCTCTCCCTAGTTACTAGTGATATCACAATTTCCTGTACTTTGATTGGCAGCTTGTGAAAGTCACTGCTAAGGCTGCAAGGACAGTGGTGCCTCAATGAGTTTTGTCTCATTTCTGACGATGTAGTGGGAGGAACAGAAATGACTCTTTTTTCCTCCAGAAAGAGTGCTGCTCCACACATCACTCCAGTACTGCCAGGTGCAAAATCTTTTAATTAGCAAACAGAAAATAATAAAATACTTCCAATATTGGAAGTGATAGCTGACTGCATCTGAAAATTACTATTAATTTTAAACAGTGCACTAGCTCTTTTAAGGGTATGTAGGGTTCTATTCACTGCTGCTAGTTAATTTAAGGAGTTATGTGTTAGAAGGGGCTGTCAGCAGTGAGGCACTACTCTCTCACCAGGCTAAGGGACCTCCACCCCTGTAACTGTCCCCCTTTGCCTATGGAAGTTTATAGGCACTGGCAGGCATTGGGGATAGCCAGGAGTAGGATGAGGAATTGGCAAATTATGGGGCCTGGGCCTGGTCGGGTGATGGAGTGGAGTGGGCAGATTGAGGTAGTAGGGACGAGGAGACACCCTGGGGCAAAATGAGGCTAGAAAAGGGGACTTCCCTGCCTGGTTCCCATACCCAAGAGCTCCACCTTGAGTGGGCAGATAACCCGGTTGACCTTGGCAACCTATCCTACTTGGGCAATGTTGTACAATTCCAGGTCCATCAAGAACAAGTCAGCAATAATTGCTGATCTTGTCAGGTCAGCTGACTTGGCTTACATCACTGAGAACTGGCTAGATGAGAATGCTGGCCAAATATTGGATTCAGCAATTCTGGCCGAGTCCTCAGTGATACACTGCCTGACAGAAAAGCAAGGGTGGGGGAAGGGGTTGCCATCTGTTTTAAAATGGATCTGAAGCTTGTAGACATCCCTGTGGGAACAACCAGATCCTTTGAGTGTATCATGGGTGCAGGTGCAGCTTTCAGGATACTTCTCATCTACCTTCCACCCAGAGATGGGAAGGAATTCCTGCAGGAAATAGCAGACTTCATTATCGACCTGGTGTTGGATTCCCCCAGATGGATAATTCTGGCAGATTTTAATGCCTGGATCAATGATGAACTCACACATTTTGGACAAGACTTCCTCCAACTGATAAATTCTATGAGCCTGACACAGGTGGTTACTTCTGCTACCCATAGTCATGGACACACATTGGATATGGTCTTCCTTCTAAGGATGGAGATCTCTGACTTGGTGGTGGAACCAGTCAGATGGTCAGACCATCACACTACAGGGTTCAAATTCAAAGCCCCCCCAATAGACCTGCTTCTTTGGAAATCGTCCGGTACTGCCCTTTGAAGGGTTTGACCCCAGATGTTCTTATGGCAGTGCTGGATATTTCAGGCATGCAGAGATTAAGTGGGGAATTGGGGGAGCTGGTTCTAGCCTATAATAAGGCAGTGTCAGGCGCCCATGATTCTCTGACCACTGTCTGTGTTTGACCCCTTACTCTTTGCCCAAAGTCCCCTTGGTTTGATGTGACTTTGAAGGAGTTGAGGTGTAGGGGTCAAGGATTGGAGTGGTGTTGGCAGAAATCATGCCTGGCTAGTGACAAACATAGATTGATGGCCCATTATAAGAACTATCAATATGCATTCTCTTGTAAGAAGGCAGAGTTCCTGTCCAAAGAGATTGTGGGGGTAAGGAATTGGCCTACTCAGCTTTTCTGGACTGTTGACAGACTGTGCAATCTTGCCTGTCTTCAGTCATGGGGATCCTCTTTGCAGGTTAAGTGCGATGAGTTTGTTCGATTCTTCACCATTAAGGTTACTACTATCAGGTCTGAGATCCACTTAGCACCCTCTATGGGGTGTTGCAGTGGTCAGCAGGAGGTTACAGGCCCAAGGTTTGCCTGGCCTGACTTCAGCCTGCCACTGATCATGGACATTGTGTTGGTCATGCAAGGTATGCACCCAACTAGTAGTAGTTTGGATCTGGGCCCAACCCTCCTCCTTTCGTGGTGTGTTGAGGTCATGGGCCCAGTCCAGGATTAGAGTGTCTGGAGCTTGCTGGATTCAGAGGTGTTTCCTCACCCCCTGAAGGAGGCAGTACTAACTCCTCTCCTCAAAAAAGCTTCCCTCAACCCAGACTGCTTAGCCAACTATAGACCTGTGTCTAACCTGCCCTTTGTGGGCAAGGTTATTGAGAAGGTGGTTGTGGTGCAGTTGGAAGACCATTTAACATCTCACGATGTCTAAAGTCCCCTCCCGTCCGGTTTCAGGAAGAGGCATACTGAGACTGTCATTGTTCAGGTACTTAATGATCTCCTGATAGCGAGAGATCAGAACAGCTGTTCCATCTTGGTTCTTCTTGATCTCTCAGTGGTGTTTGATACGGTGGATCATAGGGTGCTGCTGGAACACCTGCTGACACTCTGTGGACTGACTGGTGCAGTCCTTAGATGGTTTCGATCATTCCTCACTGGCAGGATGCAGAGAAAGTGCTAATTCCCTACTCTAAAGATTTGTTGAATAGGGCTGTCAGTGGTGACAGTATTACCTCTCTAAGCTCTTTTAGTATTCTGGGATGTAGCCCATCTGGCCCCATTGCCTTATCTACCATCAGTTCCAAGAGTTCCTTTAGGACTCTCTCCTCTGTGAATGGACTGGTGCCCATCCCTCTTTCCTGTGTGTGTTTACTTGCTAATATTGGTCCAGCCCCCTCCCTTTCTTTTGAGAATACTGAGCAAAAGCATTTGTTCAATATCTCAGTCTTCTCCAGGTCCCCCTTGCCCCCCTTTACTAAGCCTCAATATCCCTTCCTTGGCCTTTCTTCTTTCCCTTATGTACCTGAAGAAGGCTGTCCCCCTCCTTCACTGTCTGGACTATCCTGTCCTCTGTTTTTGCCTTTGCACTTCTGATTGCTTTACCCACCTCCATCTTCTTTACCTGATACAGTTCCTTGTGTTCCTCCCTTTGCATTTCCTTGTATTTTCTGAATGCCATTTTTTTCTCTCTAACCTTCCCTTCCACTTCTTTTGAAAACCATAAAGGTTTTATTTTTCTTCTGGCTTTGTTCACTAGCTTCACACAAAGCCTTGATGCCTCTGTTATGGCTCTCTTGAGGTTCTCCCACTGTACCTGTACTCCCCCTTCCTCATTCTCTGCCAGTGTCTTCATGAGGCATTCACCCATTTTAGTAAAGTCATCCCTCTTGAAGTCAAAGACTCTAGCTTTAGTGTGGCTTGATTCTTCTACTGTCTTTAGCCTGAACCATACTGTATGGCGGTCACTGGACCCCATGTGGCTGTCCACTGATACATCCGTTGTTCTGTCTCCATTTGTGAGCACCAGGTCCAATATTGATCCCTCAACAGGTGAGTTCCCCAACAAGTTGCATGAGGCATATCCCTTGCAGGGCATCCAGAATGACTTTGCTCCCAGATGTGGCTGCAGCATAGGTGCTCCAGTTAACATCAGGCAGATATAGGTCCCCTACCAACAACACTTCCCCTTTCTTTGCAATTTTAAGGATGTTATCTAACATTTCTTTATCTGTTTCTTCCCCTTGCTTGGGGGGATCTGTAGACAACCCTTGTGTGGATAGTGGTGCCATTTACTGACTCCAGTGTGACCTGCAGTACCTCCTCTCCTCTCCTCGTTCCCTTTATCTTGGTCACCTTGATCCCTTCTGTGATGAATATCACTACCCTTCTTCCCTTTTTGGCCTCACTGTATTTCCTGTAGACTGTGTACACAGGTATATTAAGGTCTCAGTCATGGCTGTCTGTATAACATGATTCAGTGACTGCCACAATATATAGGTTTCCCTCTGCCATCAATGCCACTAGGTTAGGAATCTTGTTTCCGAGGCTGTGGGCACTTGTGCATATGGCCCTCCATGTTTTTCTGGCTTTACCCCTATTTGTTCTGATCCCATCCCTTCCCTTGTGTCTCCCCTGACACTACCCCCATTTTATTCCTTTGTGTTTCCTCATCCTTAGCATCCTCATGTATGTCTACCTTGATCTGTGTGTGAAGGGGAAGGGGGGTTGAGTTTTTCCTACATAATTTCACCTCCCCCCGTGGCTAGTTTAAATGTCTGCCAATGAAACATTCAAACCTTTCACTGTGTGCTACTGGCATAGTAACTGAATTTTCATGGCAATATCTCTGGTTCTGTACATGGATTTGCAGTTAATATTGCTCCATTATTCCTTGCATATGTGAGACTATATTAGACAATTACAAACCCATACTGAAAAGGTTTTCACCTGGTGTTAACAGACTGAACCAGTGTTATTTACAGATTGTGCTAGAATGCCATATTCAGCCACATGCATTGCACCTGTTAGGAGTGCTAATGCCTGAGCACAGAGTCAATGTATTTAGCACTGAAAAAGGGGATGGTGATGTGAATAATTCTTGCAGCGTGATATTCAATGGTTTAGCACTGTTCTAGTGGCATTTATGGTGACTTAGCACAGTGCAAATTCAGGACTACAAAAAGCAGGTATTATCTTGGGACAAAGCCCAGATGTGGGGAAAGGCACTGCAGCACACACACCAGAAAACAAAATGTCTCACATCATGCACCTAATTCTTGCAGTCTTGGAGCATGAGGAGCAGGCCAATGACCCCACTTCTAGAGCCCCTGCATAGGCCTCAGAGGTGCTATGCCACAAACAGGACAGTATTGTGTATGAGTTACATTCAAAGTTCTCAGTGACGAACAAATCATTACAGCACTGGCTCAACAGATGCATGCTGAAGCAGCATGTGAGCTGCTGCATAACCAGCTCTGGACAGAGATCAACTGCAGCCATGCAATGTCCATATAGCTCAAGATGGCAGCATCACTGGGCTTACTGACCACTGGAACATTCAAAATACATGTGGGGGACACGACCGTTATCACACAGTCTGCCACCTTGTGCCTCTTGGACCAGTACCTCAATGCCCTGCTGGCTCATGTCTTTGAGATCATTGTATTTCCCACCACACCAGCAGAGCACACAAGAACCATGTAGCAATTCTATTGGGTTGTGCACCTAATAGCCAGTGCCATTGACTGCACTCATGTTGCCCTCCATGCAGTCTCAGGTCATAGGGTGGAGGCCAATTTTAAATAGAAAAGGCTTCCACTCCATCAACTTTCATATGGCATGAGGTGCAAAAAAGGACACATCATCAGTGTCCTGGCATGGAACACTGGCAGTGTCAAGGCCTTCATCTAACACATTAAAATCCTATTTCAGGGGTTTGAAGGCAAAGATATACCTAGTGGGAACCTCACTGGTGCATATACATCCAAGGCCTCACCCCCTCAGAGGTGTCACTGATGTCACAAATCAATGCCCTTTTTCTACACAGGGAATAGTGCATATCCCCCTGCATCCCTTGTTCCTAACACACGTTCTACACCCTGCATCCATTGCAGAGGACAGGTACAGTGCAGCAAACTTTGTTGCATGCAATGTCATTGTGTGAATCTTTAACATGTCCAAGCTATAGTTTAGATGCCTTGACTGACCCTGTGGTGCTCTATAATACACCCCTAAGAAAATCTATGCCATATTCCTTACCTGTTGCATGCAACACAATATGGCACTGAACTGTAGGATATGCTTGCCAGTCCCAGCGGGAAACACTGCGGTGGATGTTGAACCAGCAAATTAGCCAAGCAGGATCAGCTCGATAGGCATGATCCCAAGATTGCCAGAAGGTTCACAGAATATTAGGAATGCCTCACTGCAGATCTCTTCAGACCCAGACAGTGAGTATAATCCACACAGGAGACAGTAATGGTTTAACAAAATGCATTACAAAATCATAAAATAAGTGAACAGGGATTAACAGAAATAATGAGACATAGAGGTAGGGGTGGAGGGGATGAAAATAAAGAATAAGCCATCTAGGCAGGGGGTATATACTGTAGGGGGATAAAAATAAATCACATGCAAACAGTCAGCGGGGACAAAAGGCGGAACAATAAACAAATACCAAGCCATCCTGATTGGGGGTAAATAAATGGTGAAGTAAAGAAATAACAAGCTTTCTAGGTGGGGGCATAAAGGGTGATAAAAATAAATAACATGCCAACCAGGTAGAGGGGTTAAAAGGGGGATGGAAACAAATAGCAAGCCATCCGGGGGGAAGGTATAATGGAGGATGAAAATAAATTACAAGGCAACAGGTAGAGGGAAGGGACAAAAAGTGATCAGAAAACAATTACCAAGCCAATCGGGGTAATCAAAGGTGATGTAAAGAAATAACAAGTCATCCAGGTAAATTGGTATAAAGAAGGGCTGCAAGTTAAGTTCCACTATTCTCCCTAAATGGTCAAACCCCCCGGTGTTCACGTTAGTCTGTGGATGTGCAAACATCTGCATGAAATCTGCGAACTCTGGTTCACCTGGTTTGCCTCTACTCACTGTATCATGTGATGTGATGTAGTGAGTTGGGGCATACTGTGCAAACCAAAGTTCACAGATTTCATTCAAATGCTCGTGCATCCATGGACTAAGTGACTCTGTGCCTGCCAGCGGCCATCAACTAGCCAACCCTCCGTCAGCCTTAAAAATCCCATCAGGAATTAATGGGGGTGATTGGCTGCTTTAACTGTCAGTATTGGGAGATCAACGTTATTGGTTGCTGGCAGCAAATGAGCCATGTGGGGTGGCTGCTGGCTAACCCAGCACACAGCAGCAGTTGCAGCTGAAGAAAGATTGTCAGAGGAGAGAAAATGAGCATTGCGTGTGTGTTGTCATTCCGCTATCAGCTTCACAATCATTAAGCAGACATGGACCAGAACAAAAAAAAAAATTAAATGAATCCCATTCCTTGAGGATTCACTTATTTTAGTCCAGGGCAGTTGAATAAGTTGAGGAGGAGGAGGAGGTCTTTGGACCAGAGGACATTGGACTTGGGAGGGAGGAAGGGAAGAGGAGTTCCAGGAGGGTGTATGTGTGTGGGTGGTTAGTTTGGTCACTGACACTGACTGACCTGACTCCATTAGTCCTTTGTGTCAGGTGAAAAATTAAAAAAATATTTTTTTTTCTTTAACTTCAGAGGTGGCATAGCAGTGTGGGTGGGGGGAGGATAAAGAGTGGAGGAAACTCTAAACTGAGATCCTTTGGAAATCACAGACTCAAGTTTGATTATTTTTTTTCTTTCCATTCTATGCAACATCATTTTATAACTCTTGATTTCCCTCTGGGAGGGAGAGAGGCTCAGGAAACAACCTTACCTGCAAAGGGTTAGGCAAGACAGTTTTTTTTGATTGTTTAACTTAACTGTTTGAGATTAGGATAAATCTTCCTGTTGTTACTTAACTTGGTGCAGCCAGCAGTGCAGTACTGGCCTGTTATTAGGGAATACATTTCCCTGTTTTTGGCTCAGCCACTCGAAGTAGCCAGCAGTCAATGCTGTACTGACCTATTAGCCAAATCTCCCCATGTTTTCACTACTTAAATTACTTAACCAGCCAGCAGTGATGTACTGACCTGTTTGTGATTTTGTGAATAAATATCCCTGTGTTTTTTTAACTATTTGACACAGCCAGCAGTGCTGTACTAATCTGTTTGATTGTAAATAAATCTCCCTGTGTTTTCACTAGTTTAAACTACTTGACTCATCACAGCCATCAGTGCTGTACTGACCTGTTTACAAATAAATATTCCTGTGTTTTCACTACTTAAACTACTTGACTCGATGTAGCCAGCAGTGTTGTACTGACCTGTTAGAGAATAAGTCTCCATGAGTTGTCACTACTGAAATTGCTTAACTCAAGCAGCCAGAAGTGCTGTACTGACCTGTTAGGGAATAAATTTACCTGTATTTGTTTCACTACTTAAACTACATGACTCGACCCAGACATCAGTGCGGTACTGACCTGTTTGTAAATCAATATTCCTTTGTTTTCACTACTTAAACTACTTTACTCGAAGCAGCCAGCAGTGTTGTACTGATCTATTTGGGAATAAATCTCCCTATATTATCATTACATAAACTACTTGACTCGATGTAGCCAGCAGTTGTTTACTGACCTGTTTGGGAATAAATCTCCTTGTGTTTTTTCAACTTAAAGTACTTGACTTGACACAGCCAGCAGTGCTGTACAGACCTATTTGGGAATAAGTGATGCAATCACTATTTGGTATAAAAAATAAATAAATAATTAGGAATATTTATTAAATTTATTATGGAAAGACAGGAAACGTGTGTCAGACACTTTACAAATAACCACGGGTAATAAAGAAACCTGTAGCAGCACTTGTAAGACAATCCGGGGAACACTATCAATGGTACAGAAAATTCAGAAAATTGCAGGAGTAACCCATTTTGGTACTCTGAGGATGAGTACAAAGGCCATCATAGTGCAGCAGCCAGTCTTAGTAAACAGAGTAATAGATGTTGATGAGGAGAAAACAGATAAGACTGAGGGGGAAATCGATGTAACTGGTCCTGAGTTTGTAGTAGATAAAGTAGCAGTCAGTCTATCAAGTAGCAGTAGTTCTGGGAAGCGGGAAGAAGAGGTGGAATATAAAGCCAGAAAAAGAACCAAAAAGACTTCTAGGAAATATGGTTGTGGTGGTAAAAATAATGATAATGGAGTATAAAGAGACACCCACACAGGCAATGGAGAAACAGAGGATAGAAGATGGACAGGCTTCCACATAAGTGGAAACAGAAGCAGTTGAGACAGTCAAAGATGCTGTGCATCAAGATTTGCAGACTGACAAGAAAAGACCTCAAAGAGATATTGGCAGTGCTAGTAGCTGTGGTGCAGGCAGTTGTGGTGGTGAAAGTGCCCTCCCCATAACGAGCACTGCAAACAATCTGTGAAATCTGTAGTGTGGGACTTTTTCACACAAGACAAATCATCTGGCAGCCATGTGGTTTGGAAATTATGCAAAACAAAACTAAGATACGGTAAAGTGGGTACTCAGATGGGAACATCAACAATGATAAGACATGACAAAGTCTCACATTTATCAGTATCAAAAAGCACAAAAGGAGCATGCACAAGTTATTGCAGTGCTGCACTCAGCTGAGGAGGGGGAGGATATGGATGTTAAACAGGGTGAGGAAGTAATTGATGAGGAGGGGGAGGATAAAAGTCTGCCTTCCAATAAAAGCACAATATCTTCAATTTCTCATTTCTTTACACCTTTGACTCCACCACCACAGCCTGTTAGGAGTTGTATACCATCCATTACCATGACTCCAACATCTGGTGGTAAAGGTCCAGGGAAGCAGCCCAAAAAATCAGGTGATATCATGTGTAGTGGCCATCAAATGTCTTTGATGGACTTCTTCAAGCAGTCACCAAAATATAAGCCCAACAGGCCTGAGGCAAGGTGATTAACAAAATCAATTGGGGAGATGATAGACACAGTAACTTGTTCCCACTTTCCTTTGTGGCTAACCCAGGTTTTAAGGCACTAATGGAAACTGAAGTGCCAAAGTACCAGGTCTCCAGCTGGACCTATTTTTCAACTGTTGCCATCCCAGACTTGTATGACATTGGTCAGAAAAGTGTGTCTGATGCTCTGAAAGGTTCAGTGGACAAAAAGGTTCATGTCATCACAGAAATGTAGACCAGTGGCCAGATGACTGACTCTATGGCTGTCACTGCCAATTGTGTAAACTGTCCTCCTTCCTCCTCCTCCTCCTCACCATCATCATGTAGTGGCTCTATCGGCAGCAGTAGCAGCAAGATGCAAGGGACTTTCACAGTTTGACGGCAGGTAGCATTATGTATTTGTGGTTTTGAAAAAGACAGCAAAGCAGAATATCTTCTGGTGGGCCTTCAAGAAAGGTTTGCAGAGTGGCTGACTCCAAAGTCCTTGCAACCTGGGTTTATAGTGTCTGACAATGCTTCAAATATCCTGAAAGCAGTAAGGCTTGGTAACTTTACACATCTACCATGCTTTACACACACTATATGAATTTGGTGGTAAAAAAAAAACTTTAT
Organism: Neoceratodus forsteri; assembly: GCA_016271365.2. Classification (NCBI taxonomy): domain Eukaryota; kingdom Metazoa; phylum Chordata; order Ceratodontiformes; family Ceratodontidae; genus Neoceratodus; species Neoceratodus forsteri. Next base: position 661,989,740 of record CM028135.1, on the reverse strand, counting down.
TGATGAAGATAAAAATGTTCAGAACATCACTGCAGCTGCCCACACTGTGTGCACCCACTTTAGTCATTCTGTTGAAGCCTGAAAGTTGTGGCAGAATCAGAATGAAAATAGCCTCTCTCTCCACCAGATGATACAGGACGTTTAAACCCAGTGGAACTCCACTTACTATATGGTGCAGAGAGTGCTTGAACAACAAAAGGCCATTCATCAGTATTGAGTCCAATATAGCATTGGGAAAGGAGACATGAATATCAGCCCCAATCAGTGGTGTTTGATGGAGAATCTTTGTTGTGTCCTTAAACCCTTTGAGGAGGCTACCCAAGAGGTAAGTGCCATTGATTAGGGTCTAAGCCAGATACTACCCTTAATTTCACTTCTCGGGCTGACACTGGAGCATCTCAAGACATAGTTTCTCAAGAAGGATGACGTTAATGCTGCGTCACTTGTCAGAAAAGTACTAAACTCCTTCCTGGGTGATGAGTACGTTTTCAATATGTGCAAAGCTGAACATTACATTTTGGCCTCACTTTCGGATCCTCGGTTTAAGGACACAATTAAACCATAAAGACAGCTAGAAAGGCTCATTCGGCTAATGTGGTACCAGAAGTCCCTGCTGAAAAAGTGGTGAAAGATTACATGAAGGAGACTGTGCATATCGTCACCAGGGAAAGACTATTACTCTACTGGCAACAGAAGAAATCAATGTGGCCTTCTTTAACTGAGATTGCAATTGAATACCTCAGTATCCCACTCACCAGCACATATCCATAGAGAATTTTCAGTGCTACTGGAGCAATAGTGATTGACAAAAGAAAATGTATTTCCTCAAAATATATAGAGATGCTCAGTTTTCTAAAAAAATGAACCTGCCACGGTTCAAGAACATATACTGTCCAAAATGTATGCAGGATGACAGCAACCAGATGGCATATCACACAGATTATAATGATGATGGTGAGGGATTCTGTTGCCACTAACTTTTCCACCTATCTCTCCTCCAGTTGATCCTCCAGTCTCCTCCTCCTCTTCTTCCTTAAGTTCTTGTTAATTTTTCAAACAAATGTCTACTGCTGCTTCTGTGCCACTGAGGCCCAGGCTCAGAAGGGGATTTATTTTTATTTTTTTTATTTTTTGCTGCAATGTCTACTTTCCCTTCTCTGTTTTAGAGCTGCACTCAAGGACACATCCAAGGCTTTGATCCCAATTGAGCCATCCTCCAGATACAAATTTTTCATCTTAATCTGGAAAATGAAAATACAATAGTAGAATTTTTAAAAATTGTGTTCCCAGGTACTGATTAAGATTGACTATCATGAGAATAAAAATAATATATTCTGGTTCTTACTGTAACCCCTCAACTCCAAGTCCAGACCCCCTGGGCCACTCCCTCTTACAAATACAATCTACCCCACCCTCCATTGTTAGATAGATCCTCAACCCCACACCTGGCATCATAAAGAAAAATTGCTGATGGTAGATTGTTATATATTTTTTTTCATTATTTTGAGTAAAGATGATGAATATATCCAGTATCCCCCTTTTCTTGTTTCCGGCAAGTTCACTCTAACTCTACTGACTCCCATTCTCCTACAACCAGGTGTCCAAGTATGCCAGTACCTCCCTCTTCACCTACCCTTACACACATCTCTCTCACACCTTTCTCCTTAGCAATATCACATAGATAATTTCCCTCCAAATCTCTGGGCAGGATTTTCAAAACACTTAAACTTGCCTCAATCCCCGGTGCACTGATGGTACAGAACATGTGGCTTGTGGTGATCTAACAGGATTTTCTATCCCATGCAGCAAGTGCCACAAGTTGGATCAACTTTTTCTAGTTTAGTTTCCTTTAACCCCGAGGGCCTGTGTTATGGAGCTTGCACCAGATATGTGGTGTTAGCTGGTGTAACTGGTAAACACTGTCACAACTGCACTCAAGACTGGAAAATTAGGTGCAGTTTTGGTGACAGGGTAGGAGCACTTGACAAAACAAAGGTGTCATGGCACAAGGCTGGCCGCAAGCCCTACACCACACTTTGAAAATTGTGTCTTCAGCTTTTAGAAAATGTATGCAACCCATCTTCACTATTCAGAGAATGCTATCAAAAAAGTGAAGTATCAAGTTAGCTCCATTTTTCTTCTTCTATCTGTGGAATTTCTCCTTCCACTTTACTGGACACTCTCATACCTTTTTTGGTTGCACCACCTGACCAGTCTGTCAGAAACTACTTCTCTTCTCTGTCTCATATATGGAAGTAGTACTTGCTGATTGTCACTACTACAATATAGGGTATCAGCAGAGAAGTTCTGTTACAGAGAGAAAGAAAGAGAGAGACAGCGAGAGGTGGGAAAGGGGTGTTAGGGAAGATGGGACACATGGGGTAATAGTGACATACTGTAGTTAGCTTGCGGAGCATATAGGGAGCAGGACAGGAGAGTGTACTAGAAGGACAGGAGAGAACAGGGAGGTAATTTTGATATTTACTCAAAATAACAACAAAAAAAAACAAAAACGATAGCAGATGCCAGACATGCATGCATTTCTTTATTGCCCATGGCCACAGCCATTGGGGGCTATCTGTACCTTGGTTCAACAATGGAGGAAGAATTTAAATTATTGTAACAGGAAGTAGCTCAGGGGATTAACCCTTTTGGCTGTAACCAGATGTAGAAAAAGAAAGATGTCAGGGATGATATAAGGGTCATATATCTTCCTTGACCTTTATCAGTTTCTAAATCTGTTTCAATGCAATTTTTTTTTTTTTTTAGTTGTTGTTTAACCAGGTATAACACATTCATAACATCTACTGGGCATAACCAGGTTCTACAATGTAACACATAACCAAGTTCTACCTGGTTCTGCTTGAGCAAAACTTCTACATATTTTGCATGTTTGGGAAAGAACATGTACTACTAAGATTTTAAAAATGATAATTTTTGTGAAGTTTTGGTGCACTGAGACAGAATCTTATGCACCAAAACTTTACAAAATATACAGTTCTTAGTACTACATCACAAACATGCAAAAATATGTACTTTCCTAAGTAGAACCAGGCAGAAGTTAGTTATATATCGTAGAACATGTTTATACCCAGTAGAAAATGTGGTTTTACTTGGTAGAACCTGGTCACTTATTTATTTATTTGTATTTCAGATGACAGCGTTGAGCTGAGGGCTCTTTTACAAAGGTTCCACATCAAGGCAATAAGGACAGTAAGGTAAAAAACATAACATGATCATTACAATGGAACTTACAAAAAAAAAGACAAGTAAGATTACAATAATAGCAGCCAAAGGCATTGTCAAGGAATTGTGTTGAGAGTTAATTATACAGTACAAGTCATAGACAGCACAGTGAAGCTTTGTTAGATGTGGGATACTGGGAAAAGAGAAAGAAGAGTGGTGGTGAGGAGATGGTATGGGAGAGGTGGAGAGAGAGAGAGAGAGAGGGAGGAGGGGAGAAATAGGGAGGGCATTGTGTTGGGTATGTGGTAGATGGGAAATAGCAAGGGAGGAGCAATGGAGGGATGAAAAAGAGGAGACAGATTCATCCTATACTCAGTAATGGGGGGGTATGAGAGGAGGAGGAGGAGGAGGAGTTGCTGAGGCAGTGAGGAGGGATGCTTGAGGGTAGTAAGCCTGGAGGGGATTATAACAAGTAATCACAGAAGGCACTAGCCAGGAGGTGTTGCCATAGTTTACACTTAAAAGCACCAATCGTGGTAATGTTGGAGATTTCTGTAGGTAGCAAGTTGAACCAGGTGGAGGCTCTGACAAGGTAAGAGTGCTGCACTTGAGAGGTCCGGCAGCTTGGTAATGTAAGGGTTAGACTATCTGATCTTCTAGTTTTGTGGCAGACACACTGCGGGGTCAATATTGATTGGACTCCAGGGGGCATAAGACATAGTGATGTCTTCCTAGCTAGGATGCAGGTCTGGTACTTTGGCCTGTCAGATAGCTGAAGCCAGTTAGTCTGCTCTTAAATGTCACATGTTTGAGAAAGGCGGGCAACTGAATTAAGGAGTCTACATGCCTTATTAAGGGCTACATCTAGGCACCAGAGTGCAGTATCCATAGTGGATCCATAGATAACGAGCCTGTAGTCAATAGCTGAGATAACAGAGCTCTGGATGGCGAGGTTCAATGCTTCAGCTGTTAGGCAATGTTTATACTTGTCTAGTAGCCCTATGCGGGAGTTCACAGTTTTAGCCATATTGTCAATGTGTTTGGTATACGAGATGGAGCAGCCAAGGGTCAGGACCAGATATTTAAACATATCCACCTGTTCAAGGGCAACACCTTTGTGGTTGTTAATTATGAGCTCATGGTCCTTGTACTTGTTGTGGCTTCCATGGAACAACATTGTTTTCATTTTTTTGTGGTTAAAGATGAGTTTATGTGAGTAAAACCAGTCTTCCAGTTCTGTGAAACTTTTCTTTAGTTGAGACTGAAGGGAGGTGAGGTCAGTGTGGCAAGTGAAGATTACTGCATCATCTGCATACAGTAGCATTCTGTCATGGCAGGAGGTAGGGAGATGGTTCAGGAATATGCTGAATAACAAGGGACCCAGGATAGAACCTTGGGGTACTACAGAGTGGATTGGTATGGAGGAAGAGAGGCATTCACCAATCCTGACCTGTTGGGTCTGGTTACTGAGGTAGCTTTGAGACCAGTGGCTAGTTTCTCTTGAAAGACCAAGGGGGGATAATTGTTCAAAGAGAATGGAGTGATTGACAGTGTCAAATGCCTTAGTCAAGTCAATAAAAGAGGTGCCGATCAACTGGACCTGATCAAGTGCATGATGGATATGTGTGGTGAATTCGAGGAGTGCCATGGTAGTGCTATGTCCTTCATGGAAGCCATGCTGCTGGGAATATTATAGGCTGTGTTTTACAAGGTACTGTCAGCTGATCAGCCAATATCCATTCCAATGCTTTGGATAGAGGGGGAGAGGATGGATATAGGCCTGTAGTTGTTCATGAGAGTCTTGTCACCGCTTTTATGGATTGGAGTCACCACTGCTAGTTTCCACTTTGGGGGGAACTGGGAGAGCATGAAGGAAAGGGTTGAGGATTTTGGTTAGTGGGAGCAGGACTTTGTCAATGGTGAGGGTGAGAAGTTTCATATCCAGTGAATCACCACTGACACTAAACTTTCCAAGCACTTTAGGAATGTGTTTTATAGCTAGGCTTCCTGGGATTGCTTTGAAATGAAAAGGAGAGTGCCCTGGTGGCAAACCTGAACTAACAGGTGTTGAGTTGACTGTGGTGGGATCAAAAAAGTTAGGGGGTCAGCAAAAGTGGTGTTAAATACATTGCCAATGATTTCATGGTCAAGAATGATGGTACCATCTATGTTCAACATTGTGGGTGTTGTTTTGGGATCCTTTCCAGTCACTTTAGCAAGTTTACGCCAGAATTTTCTCCCTTCATTCCAGGTGCTGGCTAAGGTGTTCCTGTAATAGTTAGCCTTCTCATGATGGATTGCTCTGGTGCATGCATTCCTTGCTGTTTTGTAGGCCTGGATGTCAGTCTGTGTGCCAGTAGCCTTAACACGATACCAGAGCTGGTCTCGAGATTTCATTTGTGTAAGGAAGCCTAGTGTCATCCATGGGTTATTGACACCCTTGATCTTACACTTCTTGAAGGGAGCATGAACATCACAGGCTGAGTTGAAGCAGGTGATAAAGTATTCAAGTGCTGTGTCTACGTCGGGGGCTATATCAATTGGTGACCAGTCATGTTCACGAAGGAGTGTTTTAAGTGACTCAAGATGACTGGGGTCAGCATTCTTCTGTTAATAGTTTTGGGGGGGGGGGGGGGAGTTTGGTATGTTTATTGGTCCAGATACACAATGTAGGGGATTGATCACTTAAGGAGTTTGGGAGGACTGTAGCTTCAGAAATATGCTCTGGACGATTAATTAGCACCCAGTCCAGAAGTGTACAGATCCCTGTTCTGTAGTTTACTCTGGTAGGTGATTTGACCATTTGTGAGAAGTTAGCATCAGCTAGGCTATCCTTATAACTATTCAAGCTGAAGGCCAGCCAGTTGACGTTGAAATCGCCAAGCAGGATAACTTCTGTATTCTGATCCAGGGAGTTAATATAGTCAGGGAGGGAGTGAAAGCCCAGATTGCTCCTATTTGGTGGAACCTTGTAAAAACATTTTTGGCTTCTACTCAGAAAGTTCGTGAAGTAGAACTTTTATAGGTTTGCACAGCCCTTGTATTAAGGGATATGAAAATAAATATCATGCAAACCAGGGATGGGGGTTAAAAGGGTGGAGTGAAAACAAATACCAAGCCATCCAGGTGGGGCACAATAAATGGGGAAGTAAAGAAATATCAACCATCCAGGTGGGGCAGTATAAAGGGGGTGGTCAAAAGGGGGCCTGAAAAAAATATACTGTACCATCCAGGCAGGGAGGTAATAAAGGGGGAAGTAAAGAAATACCAAGCCATCCAGGGGGAGGGGGAGTATAAAGTGGTATGTAACTAAATGACATGCCAACCAGGCAGGGGAATCACAAGGGGGGCCGAAAACAAATACAAAGCCATCAAGGCAGGGGGAATATAAAGTGGCCTGAAAAAAAAAAAACAGGCCATTCAGACAGGGGGGTAGAGGGGAGAAATTAAAAGCCATCCAGGCAGGGGGAAACATGGTTATTGTGATGAGAGGTATGAAGTGGCACATTACAGGTAGGACTTGGTGACACAGGCACCCTAGGTGAGACCCACACTACCACCATGAACACGGATCTGGCATAAGTGCTGTATCCAAGATAGTAGTGGGGTGGGAATGGTTGAGGGGATAGTTTGAGCTGTTCACAGCTACAGCCCTTTGGGTTACTGATCCCCTCCCAGGAGCAGGCCATGGGAGCACAGCATTGTGCCACCATGTGCTGGTGTTCAAAGTGTCTTGTGCATGCTGGGCATCCAGCTGCCCACACTGCGGGAAGTTGCCTGATGCCAAAGTGTTTGCCATGAGGTGACACTCCCCCAGCTAGTAAGGCCAGAACTGTGGCTGGCACCTGCAGTGCTCGACTCCATTGCTGTGGCCTCCAGTATAGTGGTGGACACTCCACCTAAGTCAGTCATAAGAGACTACTTCTGTCTCCTGAAACTGGAATCCATGAACTTCTTCAGTCCACCCAAGGCTGCTATGTACCCCAAATCGTAAGCCTCTGCACACTGATCATGGTCCTGCAGCAAGCAGAGTAAGCAGCTCATTTTGGCCTGCAGGCCCTTCTGGGTCCCCATTGTTTTTTTTTTTAAATCACTTCTTTATTCATTTTTTAATACAGAATGAAACAAACACAAAACAGAACCTGGAACCCCAGGCACACAGCCCAAAACTGACTGTGAAAACTATGTACATTACAACTATGTGCATGCACAGAGATGATGTCCCCCTCCCCACCAAATCTAGCTTTAAGTCCAACCACACCATTATGTATAGAAACAGCACCCTTAGGCCCATTGCAAATCAGACCATTTCCCCTTAACCCTAATACAGCCACTCTGGGCCTATCTGGGATTCCTAAGCCTTAATATATAGTGGACTAATTCCACTTCAAAGGGTAACACCTCTCGGTGCCCCCGGAAAGAGAGAGAGAGTCCCTATCCCTATCTTTGTAGCAGACCCAGTATTCTTACTACTACACTAGTCCCCGGAATCCTACCAGTCCACCTTCAAATATTGCAGGGTCCTCAGACCCCTTAGCATCTCTATAATCTCATTCCAATCAACCTGCAACTAGTCACAGCCCGACAGACAGACCTACTTCCGGCCAAGCGGCCCTTATTGGGAATAGATTGCTCCAATACTGCCCATCTTTTAACATATAGCCCCTTCCTCCCCTCTAGATATAAATGCCTCTTGATCCTAGATAGGGCTTCAATAAGAGCACCCACCCATTGTGTATACCCATAAAATTGGTTATCTTTCCAGTGCTGGACCACATACGTTTTAATTACCATGGTCATCAGGGATATATGATATTTAGGAGTAGTGCCCGCAATTTGTGAAAAATCCCCCAAAATACATACCTCCAGAGTTATAAGCTCTGAGTAGTTCAACAATGGATCCATCTGCCTTTTTACTTCATCCCATAGGGGCCGTATTCTATTACAATTCCACAGAACATGTAAAAGGTCTCCCTTTTCTAATTCGCACCTGAAACACAAGTCTGTCTGTCTAAGGCCTCTTTCACACAATTTCACAGGGGTAAAATACATAGCAGAAGCAATAAAAAAGTGTAAGCTCCTATGTTTATGTATCACTATATACTTAGCACTCTTCCAAACACTGGCCCAATCAATATTTCGAGGTGCCATTTTGTTGTCCCAATATGGCACTGCTATAGGAGAACTCAGCCCAAAAAAGGCCAGCAGGATTCTGTAAACCTGCAACAGAACTCTGGCTTTTGGGTCGATCTCCCTCAACTAACCTCACTTAAGTGAACAATCTGATAGACCCCCCATTTTCTTTAATATCCCCTCAAGCATCCGTGTGAGTTGCAATCTATGGAAAAAGGGCATTCTACTGCACTGCTCTGGAAGGACTACCAGATTGTCCTGGATGACCTCATTAAGGGACATGCCCGCGACCCAATTAGCCCATTTCCCTTTGATTACCTTGTTGCCTATTGTTACATTGGGGTTGCCCATAAGCGGCTGCTCTTGGGCCCTCATTTGCTCTTTTTTCTGGGTCGCAGTCAAAAATGACCACCAAGCTTCTACCGTCTTCCAAATTGGGCTTCCCACCTTCTGTTTGGCACAAGCACATATATTAGCATATAAGGCTACCTCTGGGGAGAGGCCTGCATCTCTCAACATCTGAGTCTCTAGATGCAGCCAGTCTGGAAAATAACCGTCTCCTGTCACCCTCCTACCCCACCGGGCCAGTAAACCCAACTGACCTGCAATATAGTACAGGTGAAGATCTGGTAGCTTAATTCCTTCCAAGCCCAGAGGGAGTCATAAATCCTTATGTTTTTTCCTAGGTGGTTTACAATCCCACAGAAAATCTGACAGTAGCTTCTTAATCAGTCCAAACTATTTTTTGGGAATACTATATGGAGCCAAGTAAATCGGGTATAACAGCCTTGGCAGCAAGTTCATTTTGATAAGCCCAAGCCTGGCCATGAAATTTAGGGGCAGCTTATTCCATCTTATTAAATCTCCCTTAATATCCGAAATTGTCTCATCTATGTTTGTTTTGGCCCCCAGCTCATAATTCCTCGTGATCCATATACCCAAGTATTTCATTTTATCTGGCATCCACTGGGTTTGTAAGTGGGAGAAATCCACCCTATATACATGTGGCGTCAAGGGTAAAATCTGGATCTTAGCCAAGTTTAATTTATAGTTTGATACTTTAGAAAATCGCTCAGTTAACTCTCTCACCCTCTCGAATCCATCCGCCGGGTCTCTTAAGTGCAGGAGTACGTCATCTGCAAACACTGAAAATTTAAGTTCCCTTCCCATTATATCTACCCCCTTTATCCATCTATCCCAATTAATAACTCTCAGCAGGGGTTCTAAATAAATATTAAACAATATCGGGGAAAGAGGGCATCCTTGACGCGTCCCATTTTCTAAGTGTATTTCCTGTGAGATGTACCCATTGCACAGGACTCTTGCCGTCAGGCGGCATATAAGTTTTTAATGCCCTTCAGAAGGCCCTCGGGGAAACCCATCCTCTCCATTGTGGCAAAAAGGAAGGAATGCGAGACCCTATCGAAGGCCTTCTCAGCATCAAGAGATATGAAGGCTACAGGGATTTGAGAGTCCACCGCATAGCTCAGGATATGATGAAGCTTCCTCAAGGCATCATGAGCCCCCCTTCCTGCCATGAACCCCACTTGCTCTTGACTAATTATATCGGGTGCTATCCAACAAATTCTATTGGCCAATATTTTGGTAAGAATCTTAATATCTTGGTTCATCAATGCAATGGGCCTATAACTCGCTGGTTTACCCTTAGGCTTGCCCATTTTAGGGATTAATGTGATATAAGCCTTGGTAAAGGGGGGAGCGGGGCACTCCTTCCTGCATTACAGTGTTGTAGAATTCCTGAAGGATAGGTAGTATAACCTGAATGAAGGTCTTGTAGAGCTTCACCGTAAGGCCATCCGGCCCCGGTGTCTTCCCCCCAGGTAGGGACTTGACAACCTCCACAATCTCGGTTGCACTTAGAGGTACTATCAACTTCCTAGTCTGTGAGGGGTCTATCACGGGCAAAGGTATTTCCTCCAGGAATGCCTTGATCTCCTCTTCCCTTACCCTATTCCCAATCTGGTATAAATCTTTAAAATATCACCCAAAAGTGTCAGCTAGCTCCTGGGAATCTATAATTAGCTTCCCATGGTATCGTATAGACGTCACCGTTCTGCTCGCCTCCCACTCCCTAACTCTAGCCGCCAGCAGGCAACCTGGAACATCTTCTTTCAGGAGATATTTAGCTTTAATCTTTTCCAACCAATAGTCCACCTTACCATTAACCATGTCTTCCAGCTCACTCCTTAGACTTCTAAGTTCCCCATCGACTTCCTCTGAGGACCCCTCTAGAGGTGTCAAATAACTAATAGCTCCTAAAATGAAGTCCTCTTTTGCCCTCCTCTGCCTGTTTCTCAGAGCTGTCAATTCCTGCACCACCCCTGTAAAGAGTACTTTGCAAGCTGGCCAGGCCAGTTTCCTATCTGTCATTGTGGGTAGCTGTTGCTGGATAATATCCAGCAAGGCTCCCTCAAGCTTGTCCTTAGTCGCTGAGTCAGTCAGCAACGAGTCACTCAACCTCCAACGAAAAGGTCTAGGTGAGCACACTTTCGATTCCCAGACTAGTGAAATCGTGGAGTGATCTGAGAAGATTCTACCTTCTGTAGTCAGACCCCTAATCCCCGTGAGTACCTTCCTATTCACCAGAAAAAAATCAATACAAGATTGGGTCTTGTGTACTGATGAATAAAATGTCATGTTCCTACCCCCATCAGTATGAGTCTGTGCCGGGTCCACCAGGGCAGAAGCCTCCATAAGCTTCTCCAAAGCATGTTGGGCCTTAGTTAATGGTCCTCTCACCTGTGGGATCCTATCCCAACAGTTGTCCACATAAGCATTCCAATCTCCTGCCAAGATAAGGGCATGCCTCAGGAGACCCGCTATATCCCTCTCTATCGAAGCAAAAAACTCTGCCTTGGGAGGTGTCGGACCATATATGGAGGCCACCGAAGTGACCCTACCATATAGCAGGCCCGAGATATAAATCCCTCTACCGTCTTCTCTTGTAACCACCTGTTCAACACTATACGTACAAGACTTCCTAATTAAGATCGCTACCCTCCTGATGCCCTCTCCTTGCCCACCCCGAAAACCTGTCCCACCCATGATCGCTTGAGGCTATTCAACTCTTCTGTCAAAAGGTATGTTTCTTGCAGAGCCACCAAGTGAGCACCCAACTGATCCAAATGTCTCAGGATTACCAATTTTTTGAGTCTACCCCGAGCCCTTTGACATTCCATGAGATCAGTCTAACCTTCGCCATTGGTAGTGCCAAGGACATATGTTGGGACAATTGACTCTAGCTACCCTATCTGAGCCTGCCTTCTTTACCTTTATCTTAAGGGACACTCTCTCCTTCTCAAACCCCAATCCCTCCCCCCAGTCCCACTGCCCCCGATCCCTAGATCGCTCGCCCCCAAGTACACGGGTCATCGATGAGCTCCCTCCTGTGCCGCTCCCCAGCCCTCCATACCCTTCCCTTCTCCGGGACCTCTTAAAAATCAACACAAACTTATTGTTAAGCCATTAATCTATTCGCCCTATCCTTTGACTCCCTTCCCCTTGATCCCTCGGGTAGTCAGTCTCCTGCCCCCCTCTACCCGTAACACCTGACCAGGCGCTCAGAGATAACCTTCCCAGTTCTCTACACCTTGTAAACTGCAGTGATCTCCAACCCTGGCTTTAGCTATTGGTAGTCATGATTGATTAGACAATCTTCTCATCTATAGTACTCCCGAGTTGAGGCTTCCATCAGTGTCTGTCCACTTAACCCCGATCTCTATCCCCTCTTCCCTACCTCACCCCCCCAACCCCCTACCACTAGTCATTGCCCTAGCAAAATGGTTAAACCACCTCTGGAGTTACTAACCACCTCCCAACCTAGAACTGATGTCACTCACTTATAGCAGTATAGCCCTGGCTCAGATCCTGGCCCCTGGTACCATAGGCCCCCAACAAAGAGACAGAAAAACCAGCACCATCCTACAGAGATATCTTAAAGAGAAAAAAAAAGGGGGGGAAACACTTCCCAGAAATAGAGCCACCCTCACTATTCTAACCCCCCCAAATATGACATCATATAACAACATAAAATAACAACATAAAATTACCCTGCATACCTCTCCCCTAGGTTTCTCTTGTTAAGCCCATAGTCGTCCGTAACCATTCCTATGCCCCCTATCTCAAAGCTACTATCTAAAACCAGCCAGTTGAAGCTTTAGGTTCTGCCACCTTAAAGGTAAATTTAACCAGTTTAAGATTAACAAATTTAAAATTACAACAGTCCCAGCCCAAAGAGACTCTCAGCATCTCTCCTAGTCATCTCAGGCAGCTCAGGTCGGTGTTCTGAATAAATCTGGGAGCTCCACTCATAACCCTTCCAGTGCCTTCTTGGCTGTGAGGTATCTCTTCTCCCCCGCTTGTAGCTGGACCACCAGGGTAGCAGGAAACTGGAGCCGAAATTTGATACCAGCCAAATATAGCTTCTTTTTAATTTCCACATACTCCTTCTGTTTGCATCTCACGGAAGGCATTTGGTCTTGAAACATCCACAAGTTGGCGCCATTCCACTGTGTTGTTTTCCTTTGCCGTGCTGATGCCAATACAAACATTTTTTCTTTATAGATGAGGAACCGCATTATGATTACTCAGGGTCTTGCTCCCGGGGGTGGCACCTCTCTCAGGGCCCTGTGTGCTCTCTCTAGATTATAGGTATCCCCATATGGCGTGGGGCCGAACAGTTTGAGCAGCATGTCTTGCAAAAAAAGAACACTGTCTAAACCTTCTGCTTTCTCAGGAAGCCCTGCCAGAATCAAATTATTTCGTCAGCTCCTTTACTCTTGGTCCTCTAGCCTTTCTTCCAGCTTCTTGACTTGTTTTCTGACCACCAACAACTCTTGTTCCACTGTAGAAACTTTCCTTTCTTGTGAGGAGATCCGGGCCTCAGCATCTCCCATCCTCTGTGCTAATGACTGCAATGCAGGTTTAAAGGCTGCAAAATCTACTACCAGCCCGTAGAGCAAATGTTTAATCTTTTATATATCCTCATTGTTTGGTGTAGCCCCCCCTCGCTTTTCTGCCTCTTCTTCCCGATCATTGGGGGTAGGTGAATGGGGCTTTGGCCATTTAAGGGCTGGAGATCTCGACGCCAGGGGCTCTACTGTCTCGGGCTCCATAGCAACTTTTTGTCGTGGCTGAACGCTATTCGCTAGTGCCTCTCATGAACTGTAGCTTCGGTCCAGTGAATTTCCCCTTTTTGCTGCTGTAACGCTGCCGAGCTGTTCCACCAGCATCCCGCCAGTCAGAGAAAAGTTAAAATAACTGAAACTAGCTATTCCCGAAGCGATTTACTTTTAAAAAATAATTTCGGGCCTCGGAGCGGCGCGAGGAACGTCCTGCTCGACTAGCTCATCATGTGACCTCCCCTTCTGGGTCCCCATTGTAAACTGAAGCAGCTGCCTATTGTCTTCCTCCTGCTGCTGGCATAGACTGCCCTAGGGGATGAAGTCAAGCTGCAAGCTGGCCCATAATGTAGACCTGGGTGCACCATGGTTGGTGCTACACCAACTATCTTCATCCTGGGCAGGCCAGCAGTGGCTGGTCCAGTGGGATTCACCTTGGCAGACAGAACATTGGCCATGCAGGGGGAAGAGTCATTGGTCAGCAGGGCAGTGGGCATGCTGTTGACAGGATCCTGAGTTGGTACAGCAGTGGCTGTATCAGGGGCATCAGAAGGGGTGGCAGAGTGAAGAACATGCTGGGGAACTGGGATCCACTGGTAGGGGTGCTAGCAGCGATGGGAAACTCATCCCAGGTCCAGGCTGGACCCCTATCTCCTCCACTCCTCTACATTCTCCTGCTCACTGTTGGAATCATCATCAGCCCCAGCATGTGTGGGCCTCAGGGGCAGCAGATGGTATGATAGGTCATGGACATCTTCAGCGACAGTGATTACCACCATGGACTAGGCTGTTGAGCGAAGAGAAGAGAGCAATATTGCAGAGTAATGTAGATACCTGTCTGCTGATCATAGTAGCATGCAGGGCCAGAGTACTGTGTATTGATACACATATTGCCCATGCAGTGCAGTGCCCATATGAACCCAGTGCAGTACACATCACACACATCACCATCACTGATGATCACACAGTATATGACACACATGTGGCACGGCAGGGGAATTACCCCACAGATGTCCACACCACAAGGATACTTGGATACCACCACATTGTGTAACACATCCAACAAGCAGGGTCAGACCAGGAAACTGGGGGCCAGTCTGGAAAGTAGATACAGGGGCCAACATGGAAAAACAATATAGAAGGGCCTAGGATGACACCAGCATGTCAATGGTCCATGTAAATATGAGACACATAGGGCCAGATTTTCAAAGCATCCAGCATTGATGCAAGGGGTTTGCATTATACGAAACTGATGGAAATGTCAACTTGCATCTATACTTGTTAGAGGTGGGCTAAGTGGCCCCAATTCGCTCCGCAAAGTGATTCGCTGAGTAAGCGAATTAAGCGAAGTGCTCCACGTGAAGTGGAGTACTTCACATTATAATGGGTAATGTGAAGTCCATTGAAAACAATGACTTCACATTACTCCGCCTTCCCAAACCACTACTCCACCAATTCTTAAGGCGAAGTAGATTGAAAACAGTGCACTTCGCCTCACTTCATCTTGTTTTTAAGCTCCAAAGGAGCATTTGAGGCAGTATAGTGCAGTGGCTTAAACCTCTGAGCTGCAAATCTGGTGACATCCAGCAGACCAGACCGGGGTTTGAATCCCACAGCCCCCACTTGCATACTGTGTGACCCTAAGCAAGTCACTTAACTTCCTTGTGCTCCCGGGTCGCACCTGGAAACAAGCTTCGGTTTAGTGTGCCTTTCCTGGTTAAACAATTTCCCCTTTCCATTTTGCAGTGATTCATAGGATTTCAGGTCAAATGGGCTCTAGATTGTTCTGCACAGCCTCAGTTTGGGGTAGTGTGTGTAGGAAGCTGTAGGAGACAATCTGCTCTGAGAGCTCTTTGTGATTCAAACCTTCTAAAAGCTGTTAAAAAATCCTTTTTGAGTCTTTTTTTGCTGAAACTTTAGTTCATCGATT
The DNA here is from genome assembly GCA_016271365.2 of Neoceratodus forsteri. NCBI lineage: Eukaryota > Metazoa > Chordata > Ceratodontiformes > Ceratodontidae > Neoceratodus > Neoceratodus forsteri. The sequence continues at coordinate 661,974,350 of CM028135.1, read as the reverse complement.
ATATGAAACCCTCCTGTGCTCATATCATTGAGCGTTTATTGTTTGTGTGTGGATTTTGAATGTTAATGTACAACATTCATTCCGTGTACTGAGAGACAGTGGAAGTGTGCAATGGGGAGGGGCTTATCTGTAGAGTAGGTAGATTAACTTGGAGAAAAGGGCAGTGCTTTCTGTTTTGGTGATATTTTTCTTGTATAACTGTGTTAATGTACACAGTAATATTTTCAATAATTCTTGCCATTTTTTTGCTGACTGTTGTGGTGCAGCAGTGCATCATTTTAGTTTGTTTAAAATACTTGGTTATATTTCTGAAGTTTTCAATTTGCTTCGCATTATTTAGTGTGTGTGTGTACGTGTGTGACGCGTGTCATCAAATCAGACTCCTTTTATTGTGCCACATAATAATTTCAGCAATGTGAAAATCTTATCCACTGCAGCTGTGTGATTTTTGTTCTTCTTTGTGGTATCTTTACTGATACTAGTACTAGTGACTGTTACTGCAGCAGTGCAGTACACTGCCCCCCGTGGTCAGCCCCAACTAGCAAAGGTATTCTTTTCCAGATTTGAATTTCTGATGGTGAGCACTGGTTGGGCGTTGTACCTTTGCATCTGCATCTCTTCAGTAAGCAGTGTAATCTTAATCTGTCTGTGCATTTGCATCTCTTTAGGGCCTTGTCTCCATCTGCAACTTAAGTCACAGTTGTTTCTTTGGCTTCCCTTCAGAGTACTGGACAGTGTGCTGCATAATTCTGCCTGAACATTGTAACAATTAATACGCAGTTTTAAGTCAGGACCATCATCACGAGTTACTCATGATGCAAATCATGTTCTTCATCATCACGGTCACAAATGCAGTCACAAACCACTATTCACCATCATGTCACAAATTACAACACTCATTTTTATGTTGGCATGCTTGCGCAGCCAACATCTTGTGGTAGTGCAGATTTGGAAGTGCGGTCACTGTTGGGAGAATGCAGGGCACGCATCAGTAGGTGCGTCCCTCATTCCCCAATCAGCCTGCGTGCCGGCGCCACACTGTGCATACCTAATGTGGCCATGGGATCAAACGAAAGGTCCGCTGCAATGCTAGCTAAGCTCATCATACACAGCGGACCTCCCGACGTGCTTTCCCTGGTGGTGTAAAAAAGAAAATTAACATGGTGACATACTGCTGACTTCGGGGGTGCTGAATCCCCCTGTCGGCATACCCTGGCCCAATGTATATGCTGATGGGGGAGCCCACTCCATGCTGGCATAATGCATCCCCCCCCATTTGTTATATGCTGAGGGGAGTGCCCAATCCCCCTTGGCTCTTGCCCCCCCGCTTTCATTGTGCGCCAATGGGGGTGTCCAGTACCCCGTTGGCTATAGCATCCCCACCAGAAAACACTTAGGTGGCACGCTGGGAGCCCACCCCAATGTGCCAAAACCCCTGGAAAAAAAAATGTCCCCTGATGTTTATTTATTTTTTTTAACCTGTAAAAAAGAAAACTGTCCCTCGCGGTCTCCCTGCCCACCTCCCGTGCCCACCCATTGTGCACCCTGCCTCTTGACACCCCCTTCTCACCCCATACTTACCTCCAGAGTCTGGCACGATGATCTTCGGTGGCCTGGGAACACGTCTGCACTCTTCAAAGCCGACCGCGAACTGAGGAAATGCCTGTAAGCTGTATAATGGAATAAATAGTTTTTTTTTCAACTTTGATGCATATCTAAGGCATGTTTTGAAATTTTGGCACCACATTTTCAACATGAGGATTTTGGGACCCTTCCTCATGAAATTCTGGCACTGTCATGGCATTAATAGGCCCCAAAAGGTGATTTCGTGGGTTTGTACGGAATCACCTTTGGGACTGATTAATGAAATGACAGTGCTAGTGTTCAAGAGGGAAGCCTCAAAAGCCTATGTTGCAAATTTGTAAAAATAAAAATGACTGTTTTACATGCATGTGTGTTGCGCTGTTTCCACGGACGCTCGTAACTTCATGAATTTGTAATATTTTCAGTCCAGATTTTCAAAATTTGCATTTTTCCATACCTTCTGATGAACAGTATAGCTGTCATTTTACATATCCTGGCCAAAATGTGTTTTCGCACATCTGGTGCAGAATAGCACAGTCGCTGCACAAAATCACTTTTTGGGACAGTATGAGGAAATGACAGTGATACTGTTCATGAGCAGAGGTCCTAAAATGCCTATGTTGAAAATTTGGTGCTGAAAGTCCATAAAATGACTGTGTTGCAAGAGTGCATTGCGCAGTTTCCACGCACCTGTGTAACTTTGCAAATTTGCAATATTTTCATGCCAGATTTTCAACACTGGCATTTTTTCACACCTCCTTATGAACAGTATAGTTTTCATTTTTCACATCCTGCCCAAAATGTGTTTCCACACCTCTGGCGCAAAATGGCGTGATCGCTGTGGGAAATCAACTTTTGGGAAAGATTAACAAAATCGCAGGGCCACTATTCATGAGGGTAGGTCCCGAAATGCCTATGTTACAAATGTGGCTAACAACGTTCCAAAAATAATTGGGTTATGGATGTGTGTTGCGCAATTTATATGCTCTGCTTCACCAATATTTCATATTATCACTCCAGATTTTCAACGTTGCCATTTTTGTATGCCTCCTCATGAACAATACAGTTGTCATTCTCCACATCCTGCCCAAAAATGTGTTTTCATCCCTCTGTCGCCAAATGGCACAGCCGCTGTGCAAAACCACCGTTCAGCTAACAAAGTGATTGTGCCTCTTTTCATGAGGTGGCCTGACAAGCATGTTGAAAATGTGGAGTGAAACTACCACGACATGCCTATGGTGTTAGGGTTTCCAACTGTAGCACCCCACCCAGTACAGACTGACAGGCGTAAGGGGTGTCACTTGGGATCATCGAGATGTAATGCTCAAGCCATTCCACCACCCACCCTGCAGCTACTGATAGGCATCGTGGTGTGCCTTGCACTGTTCAGCCACAAAGTTCACCCCATGCTCCTATACTGCACCCACATCAGCGTATTTCCTTATGAAATGGGGTAAGTATAATGCCCAAAGACCCCAAACCACACCCCGACACTTGTCAGTGTCTACAGGGTAGGGTGAGGTACAGTGGCATGAGCGTTATAGCTGACAACCCAAAGGCACACCCCAATGCCTATCGCCCTCTACAGGGTGGGGGTGGGGTTGGAATCACTTCAATACTTCACTGCCATTCCTGTTATGCATCTCTAGCTCTGGCACTGACAATGCCAATACCAGCGCAACAACATTCGGCATTGGCAAATGCTTGTTTGACTAGTTACTTGGATGTATTGAAGCATGTTTTGTAGAATCTCTCCTGGCTTCACCACCCTGCCATTGTACTCATTAATGAGCATTTTTAAGTCAGGGAGTTTGTGCTACAGCTCATCGGGGAAGTACAGTAGTAGGCATTCACATTCCCAATACAGTTTTTATACTGGTTATCTCACACCGTCAACATCGAATCACATTCTTCATCAGCAAGATCACAAATGCAGTCACAAATCACGATTCACGATCATGTCACGAATACCAACATTCATTTTTTTACTAGTTACTTGGATGTATTGTAAGCATGTTTTGTGGTATCTCTCCAAGCTTCACCACTCCACCATTGTACTCATTAATAAGCATTTTTAAATCTGGGAGTTTTGTGCTACAGCCCATCGAGGAAGTACAGCCATAGGCATTCACATTCCTTCCCGTACAGCATGTGAGTTACAGTACTGTAAGTAGTGGTGGGCAAAGTAGCCCCAATTTGCTCCATGAAGTGATTCACTGAGTAACATGGAATCTGTGGAGAACTCCACAATGTGAAGCTGAGTACTTTGCTTCATAATGAGGAACACCAAGTCCATTGAAACCAATGACTTTGCGTTATTCCGCATTCCCCAGACCACTTCTCCACCAATTTTAAGACGAAGTACATTTAAATCAATGCAATACACCTCACTTCACCCTATAATCGAGCTCCAAATCAAATTCTGCAGTTATCCATGGGATTGCAGGTCACATGGGCTCTTGATTGTTTGGCATAGCCTCAGTTCTGGCCTCGGTAGTATGTGTGCAGTGGTAGCTGGAGACAGTTTGCTCTCAGAGCTCTGCGATTCAAAACCTCTAAAAGCTGTATAAAATGCTTTTTTGAGTAATATTTTTTTTGCTCAAAATTTAGTACATCAATTGTAGAAAACCCTTCTGTGCTCATATCATCGAGTGTTTATTGCTGTGTGTGGATTTTGAATGTTAATTTAGAACAGTCAGTCTGCGTTCTGTGAAGTGTGCTTTGGGGGAGGGGCGTATTTGTGGTGTGGGTAGATTAACTGGGAGAAAAAGGCAGTCTTTCTGTGTTGGTTATATTTTTCTTGTATAACTGTGTTAATGTACACACAGTAATATTTTCAGTAATTCTTGACATTTTTTTGCTGATTGTTGTGGTGCAGCAGTGTACAATTTGTTTAAAACATTTGGTTATATTACTAAAGGTTTTCAATTTGCTACGCGTTACTTGAGTGTGTGTGTGTGATTGTGTGTGCGATGCATGCCATTAAATCAGACACCTTTTATTGTGTTACAGAGTAATTGCAGCAGTGTGAACTTGCTAACCATTTTTTTATACTGCTTTGTGGTATCTTTACTGGCAGTGAATTGTTACTGCCGTGCACTAATCCCCCAACTGGAAAAATGTATTCCTTTCCAGATTTGGATTTGTGACTTGTGAGCACTAGTTAGGTGTTGTTGTGCCTTTTCGTATGCATCCCTTGATTGTGCAGAGCAACCTTAATCTGTCTGTGCATTTGCATGGCACCATTAATTCTGGGATACTACATTTCTTGTTGGGCTCTCATTTCACTTCATCAGCACTGGGGCACTGGGGAGTTTTCTAGACACAATACAGCAGCACTTTGGGGATGCACATTCATTCTGGTGACTGTGTCGGTGGGATGCTGCCAATATTGTTGTCACTCCACCTTACTTCACGTTTAAGGTGGAATGACAGCACGAAGTAATAATAACAAGGCGAAGCGAGCCTTTTCTGTGGGGTACTCCACGTAGAGAAGTGCCAACACGAAGTGGCCACTTTGCGTTCACTTCGCTGGTGGATTTTAAATTCACTGCATCTTTAATACGTGTGTCAATTTCTATTCAGAAATGCAGCCTGCATCAATGTTCTGTGGTGCTGTGTCAAAGTGCCCTGCGTCAAGGATGCATGTGAAATTTTGGTGCACCATGGCACAATATGACTTGCATCCTAAAAAAGTCACTGTATCCCCTTTTTTTAGGATTCCAGAAGCGAGAGACCTTGATATTGCACTGATCTAAGTCCCCACCCCTTAGATCAAGGCCAACCTGGTCTAACCACACTTGAGTATATAAAGAGGCCCAAGCAGAGAGACAGAGCAGTTACTTGGGAGCTAACATTTTGAAAGCCAGCAGCCTAAAAGTGACAGAGAAGAATGTCTGGACAATCAGCCCTACTGGGCATCATGATGACAGTGGAAAGTGGTGGAGGCATGTGAGGCATTAGGATGGCAGGGTACAGGGAAATAGCATGCCATGTGAGCTGTGGCAAGCTGTCAGGAGATATGCACCACATCTGGTCCACATAAGAACTTCATTTGAGGATCTCACAGAGGAGCAGTGCATACTGCATAGGGCAAAATCACCTGAGCAAGGCTGCCATCAGGAAGCTGTCCCAGGAGTTGCAGGAGAACCTGTGTAGTGCAACTAGGAGCGGGCACGCTATACCTACAGACATCAAAGTGAGTGCCTTCTCTGCTGCCTTGCTGCAGCGACCTTCCCGACTCTGACTGGTGATACAGTGGGGATATCCCAGTCAACTGTATCCAGGTGCCTAAGGCAGTTTCTGGATGCACTGTTACGATGGTCACACAGGTACATATTCTTTCCACAGCAGGCATAGTAGCAGGCTGTGAAGCAGGCCTTCCACACACCGGCATGGTTCCCCTCCATACTAGGTGCCATCAATTGCACACACATATGGCAATCAAAGCACCACCTGCAGAGGGGGACATCTACATGAACCACAAGGGCTTCCACTCGAACATCCAGGTGGTGTGTGATGACCATTGCCACAAACTGGATGTGGTAGCCAAGTAACCTGGATCCTGCCATGATGCAAACATCTTCTGCTGCAGTGGCCTGCATGAGGCACATGAAAGTGGAGGTACTGAAGGAGGATGGCTTATAGATAGGTGGTGGTGGGAGTCAAGGATGTATTAATGGTTGGTTTTCACCTGTGGGAAGGGACACGCAAATGCAGACTGTCTAGGTATGGGTGCACATGGGTGAACAGCAGCCCACAAGATGGGCTTGTGACACAGCCTGAAACTGTGCATGGCATAATGTGAACACAGCATATATGTGGGAGGACAATGCATGGGGGGTGGCAAGTTGTGACGTAAGACAGACAGGTGGAAGAGCAGGAGTCATGTCCCATTGAGAGTATGTTGTACAGACCACACTGACCTATGAGGGTAGCGCGAGTGCCACTGTGTTGTGGATGGAACATTACTGGGGGAGGGTGTTGGAGGGGATTGTATATAGGACATGGAAAGATTAATATTCCCCCAATCCACATGTGACAGTGGATACCAACGACTTCCCTGACTGTTGACACCAGTGCAACATCTCCAGAGTGAGGCAGAGGAGTGATATAATGATGCCCTGTTATCAACAAGGTCCACCATACTGAAGACACGTTTCAGATGCTTTGACCAGCCCAGAGGGGCACATTGCAATACACCCCTGAGAAAAACTGCAGGATCTTTGTGGCCTGCTGCATCTAACATAACATTGCCCTGGAAGAGGGAGTGCCACTGCTAGATGTTGATGCGATCATTGCAGAAAGGGATGGAGAAGAACAGAACCTGGAGGCAGACGTGGTCCAACCACACAGAGCAGCAGGAGCTGGGACTGTTAGAAAATAAGTGAAAGTGGACCTCATCAGAAATCATTTCACTTGAGGGACACCATCACCCTAGGGTGTCACCAGAAGAAGTACATAACACCCATGAAGAAGAGCAGTGAGAGGCCCACGACGACGGGAGAGGAAGCATGACCATGCAATGGCAATGAGCATGATGGTCTGCCTGGTGCAGCCCACAGGACATAGTAGCACTGTATCAAAACCAGTGGCCATTGCCAGTGAGTTGCACCTAGGGGAGATAGCAGCCTGTAGGGGAGCTCTAAAAGGTAGGCACTAACTATACACCACATGAGGCATATGGGGATTGATACAAGGGGACAGGTTGGCTGCAGGAAGTGGCAGATACCAATAGATGTCATTGAAGCATGGGAGTCTCCCTGGTCATGGTGGGCCACACATCCAGAGGCACATGCATACATAATGTAGGATACAATGCTGGTGGTCATGACACAATGTGCACAACAGGGTCCCTGGCAGACATGTGCACAAACAAGAAACTACAGCAACCAGTGTGTCACCCAGCTGAGGCACCGAGGTGTATGTGTAGGATGGATGGATGGCCCCAAGGGCAGGTGTGGGTAGAGGACATTGTTGTTGGTGCCTCTTTGGTGGCTACATGCAGTGTCTGAGTCCCACATGTGTAAAAAAGTACAGAAGAGTAGGGCACAATATGACAGTGCAGGGCAAGTACAGGCAGGTGAAGATTGTAATAGGGAGTAATTGACACTGGAGTGGGGGGGGGGGGCCCACCAGGCCCAAGACAGCAGTTTCCACAGACAACACATGCTGGCCTAAGGGTAAAATTGCACCCTGTCCTGGACCCAGCAGCATGGCCTGTCAATGTAAGGATTTTGCATGGCCAGGGTAACACCAGAGTGTGAGGGCTTCAGATAATGGGTGGTGGCATGGCACTACTCAGAATAAGGGAAGTGTTAAAAGTAATGCAGCATGTGGCCATAAATGGTCAAAGGTCCACTGTGCGGATGTGGCAATGTGTGCAGCATGGACACATATGACCCACCATTGGCCCAAAGTGTGGTGGGTGTCTGAGGAGCTACATCAGGGACTACTAAGCTGAGACTGTGCCACGAGTGTGAAATGTACCTGAAATATACCCAGCTGTAGTAGAAGTGATGACTGTGCATGGGTACAGTGGCAGCTGACATGTATGGTAGAGATGCATTCCCTGCTGTCTACGGCCATCTCCTGTGCCATGATGTGCGGTTGCAATTTGCATTGTTCTGGCAGGTTGCACCCTTTTATATGGTGCAGGCTCCATCTTGTGTAATTTCTGGAAAGATCTATGCATTTGGGGAATCTTCCTGAATACGGCGTATCGACAATGTTGCACATTTCATTGACAATTTGCACCAAGACACAAATTGCGTCGATCCATGGAGCATTTGAAAATCTGGCCCATACTCTGTATGTGTCTCTTACATATAACTTCAGTGCCATAAATACTCTATTTACATAATACAGGAGATGGGAAATGCATGGAACTGTAGAGTGTAGAAGGTGGGCCAGGACCCCAGTAGAGTGGGGGACCAAAATGAAATGTCAAAGTATCCTAGTGGGCTGGTTCAACTCTGACAACAGATACATCATTATAGACAGAACATGCATAAGTGATGTCCCACATGCGTGGTATTCCATGGCCAATGCAGGATGCATGCACAGAGCTACCATAGGATGTGGACACAGAACACAAATCTGTGCAGTGCATTCTGTGCTTACATACTTTGCTTGTCCATCTGTGGATGGTAACTATGCACCCTCCCACAGGCATGCAAACCTCAACACCACTGTTGGATGTACACACACAAGCCCAATGTGGTGGGGATAAAGTGTTCACTCACATGTTTGTATTGGTCAGACTTTGTTTTTGATGCCACCTCCTGGGATGCTGTCAGCTCCACTTGGTGCATGGTTCCAGCCATCAACTTTTCTGCAGGAGCCAAGGGCACCTCAATACAGGGGCCACTGCCTGTGGCAAGGAGGTTTCCATGGGCCTGGGCTATAATCTCTTTGGTGTCCCTCTTATCATCTATGGCCCACTTCTTTACCTCCTACAGTGTTCAGCCTCTTCTACCCACTGTGTTGACTATCTCTATGATCTGGGCCAAGGCTTTTCTGATTTTGGGGTTCCATATGATAATGGTGATCACAGAAAGGTGATAGCTGTTAGGGTGAATGTACATCACTGAAAATCAATTTCAGCGATGTGTACACCCGGTGCACAGCAAATGGGTGCTGGGGACTTGGGGTTTTTTTTGTTTATGTGGGGGGCACAGCCCCCCGCACCCGCCTACTAAAGGATTATCGACTCCAGGGGGGTGCATGTTGGGGGATGCAAACTGCATCAAAAAAGTTTCATAGCCGGGCGCAACAGAATCAATGCACGCCTGGACCCAAACCCAGCACCCTTGCAACTGTAGCCTGCCACCCACCCACCATGCCACAGGACCAGCTCAGCAACCCACCACCACACTATGCCTCAAAAACCCGCCTTCCCCTTCCGCCCATCGCTTGGTGTGCTCATTTCCCTACCCCGGGTGTGTATATATATAGCGACATCCTGTTGCTATATTTGTGGATCCCCCCCATCCGGTCTCCCTTCCTGCCTGGTAGCCTTGTGAACAGGTGCCATAAATAAGTCACCCTTTTTGAAAGCACTCAGTCATGGTTGCCATTGTCACGAGCTACAGATTTTGGCCCTTGTCCCCCTCTTTTTGCTGACCAGGCTTACATTATCCATGTAGACCAATACTCACCTCCTGAGAGAACTTTCACTTCCTTTGGCACTCTTTATCCATTTTGGTACCTGTTGTAAATGTGGAGGATGATCTGCACTGAGCATTGTATAAACATTTCAGAGAACAGAGCAAAGGTACTGTGACATGCAGGCCCCAGTGCCCTCTGGCTGAGGCATGCACATGTTCCTGCATGGCTGGGTTCAGCACACAGTTAACTGTCTGCCTAACTCTGTCCTTGACCATGTGCAGATACATCAGTAGTCTAGTCCAGATGCAGCATAAAAAAAGAGGTATGATTACCCATGTCCCTAATGGAGGCCATTCCACAATACACTTACCTATGGCTGCCTGCAGTACCTCTGTGGAATATGTGTGGTGCTATTTGCTCATTTTATATGATCTAGGTGCAATTAGCCATGCAAATGAATGGTTACATTCCGTCCAGCTGCAACATTAGCTCATTTGCATGCAGTGTTTTAATATTGCAGGTTTGGCCCAAGCACCATCATATTTGCCTTAGAACTAGTGCTAGCACTGCAAAAGTGTTAGCTCTACATCCCCATGTGGCACAGACATGACATCACAGATTATTGTTAATGTCATAATGCTGTAACAGCATTCACTCTATGATGTGACGCTATGGCATTACACAAGTGCAGCACTGTACAGTGCATGTGCACCATGTGCTCTTACAACTTTGTTACTGCCACATATAGATGGACCTCCCCCACCAGGAAGCATGGATAGTGCTGTGCTATTCAGTGTTGGTGCTGTTCTAACAGTGAAACATGCTGTGCTAATGGCCATCCAAACCACAGAGCCAGGGAAGACCGGTGACTTGCTGGGTGTGAGGACCTGCTTTAGGGCTGAGAAATATAAGCAATTGGCAGACAGAAGTATGCCTGTGAGACAGAGCGAAACCCACTGGATGACAATAGAGCTTGCCAACCTAGTAGACCTGGTGGTCACCAGGGTGCAACAGCTTTTATGAGAGGGGGATATAGGTGGCAGACAGGCCCAGGTGTGAACTCTGGGCTTCAGTGGGGAGGCGCCTTGCACACCAAACAGAAGTGGTCCATGTACCTCTCAACCTTCTCACTTGCAAATCATGGACAGAACTTTAAAAAATCAGGGACAGATGACCAAAATACATAGATACATAGATACATAGACAGTGTCGGCAGATAAGGGCCTATGGCCCACCCAGTCTGCCCATTTGAGCTTGTAAGTTCAGTTTGTTTTCCTAGAAGTCTGTTTCCCCTTACCCCTGACCTCTAGAATTCCTTTTTGTCTATCCCATGCATTCTTAAATCCTGTGATTGTTTCAGCTCCCACCACTTCCTCTGGCAGGGTGTTTCACTTGTCCACCACCCGTTCTGTGAAGAAATTCTTTCATGTTTCCTCTGAATCGTCCTCCTCCAACTTCATCCCATGCTCTCTAGTCCTGGAACATCTTTTTCACTTAAAAATAGTGTTTTCCTGCACTCTGTTTCTCCCTGTAAGATACTTGTATGTCTCTATCATATCCCTCTCTCCTCCTCTCTTCCAGGGAGTACATGTTCAGTTCCTTCAACCTGTATTCATAGGACTTGTGATGCAATCCATGCACCATCTTTGTTGCCCTCCTCTGAACCTTCTCTACCCTGTCTATGTCCTTACGTAGGTATGGTCTCCAGAACTGTACACTGTACTCCAGGTGGGGCCTCACTAGGTCTTGTATAGCGGAATTATGACCTCCCTTTTCCTGCTGGTGATGCCCCTGCCTATACATCCCAGCATCCTATTTGCTTTACCTGATGCCTTGTCACACTGTTTCCCTACCTTGAGGTCATCAGAGATGACAACCCCAAGATCCCTTTCCTGCTTGGTGCATGCTATATCCTCACCCCCAACTGATATATTGTGCCAGGGTTTTGTGCCCCATATGCATTATCTTGCACTTCTTGGCATTGAATTTCAACTGCCAAACCCTTGACCATTCTTCAAGTTTCTGCAGGTCCCTTCTCATTCTGTCTACACCTCTGGTGTATCTACTCTGTTACAGAGCTTTGTGTCATCAGCAACAGTGAAATTCTGCCTTCTAGATCCTGCGCAATGTCACTGATGAAGATGTTGAATAGGACCGGTCCCAGCACTGATCCCTGTGGTACCCCACTGGTCACTCTTCCCTCTGTGAAGTGACAGCCATTTACCACCACCCTCTGTGTCCTGCCACCCAGCCAGTTACCTACCCACCACCCTACTGTCCTGCCCACACCCATATTCCCCAGTTTGTGTAATAATCTTTTATGTGGCACAGTGTCAAAGGCCTTGCTGAAGTCCAGATAGGCCATGTCCACTGCCCTCCCCTGATCCACCTCCCTAGTCACCCAGTCAAAAAATTCAATGAGATTGGTCTGACATGACCTCCCCCTGGTGAAACCATGCTGCCTTGGGTCCTGTAGTCCATTGACAACCAGATGTTCCACCAATCTCTCCTTCAGAAGTGCTTCCATGATCTTTCCCACTACCGAGGTGAGGCTGACTGGTCTGTAGTTCCCTGCTTCCTCTTTGTTCCCGTTTTTTTTAAGGGGACTACATATGCTGTCCTCCAGTCTTTGGGTACCTCCCCTGTTTCCAGTGATTGGCTAAACAGGATAGCCAGAGGTTCATCCACCACCTCTCTTAGTTCTTTAAGGACCCTGGGGTGCACCCCATCTGGCCCCATTGCTTTATCAACTCTTATTACTTCCAGTTCCTTCAGGACCCTTTCTCGTGTAAAGGGACTTGTGTCCATTTCTGCACCATTCTCACCCCTTGTACTCCTTTCAGACCCATTAACCCCCTCTTCCTCAGTAAAGATTGAGTAGAAATACCTGTTCAATATGTCAGCTTTACTGTTGTCATACTCCACGCGACTCCCATCCTCCCCCTTCAGTCTCACTATCCCTCCCTTTGTCTTTCTTTTTTCACTTATGTACCTGTAAAAGGTTTTGTCCCCTTTAACCACTGATTTTGCAATGTGTTCTTCTGTCTGAGCTTTGGCTTCCTTACTGACTTCCCTGCCTCCCTTGTTTCTCCTGGTACTTCTCCCATCCCCTTCTGCCTGTGTCTTTTGTATTGCCTGAATGCTATCTTTTTGGCTTTCACTTTCTTTGCTACCTCTTTGGAAAACCATAATGGTCTCCTCTTCCTTTTCCTCTTGCTAACCTGCTTAATGCATAATTCTGTTGTTCTTATAATCCCATTTTATATACTGCCCACTGTTCCTCAACCCCTGATTCCTGTCCCATTCCCTTAATGCCTCTTTTCAAGTATTTCCCCATTTTCCCAAAGTCTGCCCCCTAAAATCAAGGATACGTGTTTTTGTGTGGTTTGGTTCTGCTCTTCTGTGATTTCAACCATAATGACTGGTGGTCACTGTTACCCAGGTGCTCCCCACTGTTACCCCATCACACTGTCCCTGTTTGTGAGCACAAGGTCCAGTATTGCCTTCTGCCGAGTTGGTTCCATGACCAGTTGCTTGAGGAAGGCACCCTGAAGGGAGTCCAGGATAAATCTGCTCCTAGTGATGCTGCTGCTGGGATGCTCCAGTCCACGTCTGGAATATTGAAGTCTCCAACCAGTACTACCTCACCCTTGTCTGCCATCCTTTGGATGGCTAGCATCAGCTCCCTATCTGTTTCTTCCTCCTGGGCTGGTGGTCTATAGACCACACCTGTGCGGATGGCTGGACCCATTTTCCTTTCTAGCTTAACCCACAGTATCTCTCCCCATTTTGTTCCTCCTGGATCTCTGTGGCCCTTATGTCATTTTCACATACAGTGCCACTCCTCCCTTCCTGCCTGCTCTGTCTCTTCTGAATATGTTGTAGCCAGGTATGGCCATCTCCCAGTCATGGTTATCATTACACCAGGTTTCAGTGATGGCCACAATGTCCAGGTCTGACTGTACCATGACAGCCTCCAGATCTTCCATCTTGTTGCTAAGGCTTCTGGCATTTGCACACATGGCTTTCCATGATTTGACCTCCCTAGTCTGCTTCACTGTTCTACTCCAGCCCCTTCCTTGGTTGTCATTTATCCCTGGTTCTCCTTGCTGTCTGCCCTTCTGCTGAATTTTGCCCCTTTTCTGCTTATCCACCTTTGGACACTAATCTCCATCTTTGCACACCGTTGCAGAGATAGCCACTCCTCTGGTTCACTGGTTCCACTGCTAGCTGTGGGGGTGAGCAAGTAGGTACCCTCCTTGCTGGCCTGCCACCCCCCTTTGCTAGTTTAAATGCTTGTCAATGTAGCATTTAAACTTATCATTGAGTACTTGGATTCCCCTCCACTATGGATGCAGGCCGTCAGGCTTGAACAAACCTCCATCCCTCCAGGTGGGTCCCCAGTCACCAATGAATCCAAACCCTTCCTCACAGCACCAGTTCTTCAACCATGAGTTAAAGTTCCTGGTGCATGCACTCCTATGCTCTCCCTTGCCTCTCACAGGTAGTACTTCTGAGGAAGTGACAGAAGTAGCTACTTGTTTGAGATCCCTCCCCAGTTCCTAAACTCTTCCTGAACTCCTTTGGCTCCCCCATTTGCCAAGTCATTAGTACCTAGGTGGATAATGACATCCAGCTCACCCTCCGTCTTGCCTTCCCAGTGATCCCCAGTATCTTCCTTCCATCCCTCCATGCCGTGGCACCTGGTAGGCACCTCACCTCCTGTCCTCTCCCTCCTGTGTTCCTAGCTGGATCCTCTTATGATGGAGTCCCCACCAGGATTTGCTTCCTCCTCCTCTGGGGTCCACTGCTTTCCCACTGAGGTCACCTCCTTGGCTAACCTCCACATCCTTTCCTTCCACTTCTCTGGGTACCTCTATTTGGTTGTCCTCATTTGCCAGTGTGGCATATGAGTTCTTAGAGGAATAGGATCTGGGATGTGCCTCTGCCTGACTGCTCTAACCCTCCCTGAGCCCACTGTCATCCAAGTGCTCCTCGTTCTCGGCATCCTTTGAGGCAGCTGCATTGGACTGGGTGGTCCCTGGATAGGGGTGATGGTACTCCTGACCCAGTTTACTTCCGCTCTGAGTCTGGTTACCTCATCCCGCAGTCCAGAGAGATGCATGCAGATAGGGCAGCACCTCAGTGTCCAGAAGGTCTGCCTGAATATGGCTGCACCACAGCCACTGCATTGCACTACTCCCCACATTATACTGCAATTCCACAACTTGTCTGCTACTGAAACTCTCTTAGTTCTCTTTTATTAATTTACAGTACTAAAAATCCACTAACTGATCCTCAGATATTTTTTTAAGGAAAAAGAAACCAATAAATAAATAAATGAGTCGAAACACTTGTCGGTTGAGGTGGGCTTCTTCCCTTAGGCCCCTCCTACTTCACACCTCTTACTATACCCTGTGTTTAGCTCCTGTCAATCAGATTTATCAGGGCATATAATTAAGAGTTGGGGGAAGGGGAGGGGGGGGCGAAAATTTGCAGCAATTAAAGACAGCACAGAATTACACCACCACTATGTTTTAAATTTTCAACAGCCCAAAAACAATTATAAGTAAATACAACAAAGAAAGAAAGTATAGTGTCACTACAAGCCCACAATCTAAGTTTAAAAGAAAAATACCAATTACCAGTTACTCTAAAGCACTGAATTGAATATGTTTCCTTCCTTCTCCTTCTGGCTTCTTCTGAGAAAATCAACCTCTGTTTGCTACTTTAACTCTGACTAAGCCCCACCTCCAGTTATCACGTAGCTGAGGTCAGAGGCCAGACAATTAACACCCTTCACCCAGCTACAGGACAGTCAGACAAGCCAAGATAAAATTTGCAGCAATTAAAGACAGCACAGAATTACACCACCACTATGTTTTAAATTTTCAACAGCCCAAAAACAATTATAAGTAAAGACAACAAAGAAAGAAAGTATAGTGTCACTACAAGCCCACAATCTAAGTTTAAAAGAAAAATACCAATTACCAGTTACTCTAAAGCACTGAATTGAATATGTTTCCTTCCTTCTCCTTCTGGCTTCTCCAGGAAAAAATCAGGAACAAATCTTAAAAAAATGGTCATTTCAAATCAAGAAGCTTCCTACAATGTGTGGTTTAATATGAAATGCATTTTTGGTGAAGAAATAGACTTGAACACTATTGTATGAAAGCCATACAAATTTTAGGAAGGGCAGAGTGAATTTTTAAGGCAAAATCAGGGACATCGCTGAAAATCAGAGACATGGGAGAGGTATGGTGGTCCTGATGGGGAACCAGTAGTGGCACCAATGTAGTGATATGTCCTGAAAGGAGCCCAGGTGCTAGCAGCAGCTGAGGGAGATGGTAGACAGTCAGCTGTATGTATGAACTACTGTGTTACTGTCTCTGCGGAAGTGTGTAACATATCTTTGTGTACCTGTTGAATCCACTTTGTCCTATGAAACCTGACTGATATGCTGCATAGCCCTATATAACAAATGCAGGTATATGGGACCGCTATAACAGTAGATGCCTCATTGCCCCGCACAGTACAAGACCTACTGTGGATCTTGGATCCGTAAACATTTCCATAACACCAAGGGTGTGTGATACCACAGTGACATGTGATCATTGTCTACCTATGGGTGCTGTGTCAGGTTGGCATATATATCATGTGACATGGGATCTACTGTACCCAGGATGGTAAGTATATCAAACAGAATTTCACCAGAAACAGTGTCTGTTCTGCGTTCACTGTCTGGGTCATGTAGGACTGGTGCCATTATGCATAAAGCACATTATGAATAGCATATTATTGTACTGGAGTGGATGACCTGCTATTATATTGGGCTACACCTGCAGTATGATGTACACCTCTACTGTTGTACAGGTATGCTTCCTGTGCCCCTGCTGTATGTGTCCCAGGGCTACATGCATCCTACTATAATGAGGTGTACATCTCGTATGGCTGATATGTATGTGTATGTTGGACAGGGATGTGAAAAAGGCTGGATAGCAGAACCACACAGGCCTTGTATACACAGTGCTAGGCCATAGCTACATCGGTACATATTGTGGCAGCTGCACCCAGGACATAGTCACATCTATCTGTGTGGCATACCATGGCTGTGCATAATGGAAAAATGAGGCCTTGTACAGTCTTATCTATCCCTACCATGTGCACTTGTCTGCTGTTGCTCAGTATCAGTGTATATGCGTGTGTACTGTTTATGGTTCATGATAATGTGCTATATGTTCCCCTGCATGTTATTTATCACATGTCTTCTTTGTCCTCTTCAACAAACAGCAGGGCCCAGCAGGGCCAAGCCTGGGCTTGACCAGTGGAGAAGGGCCACTAGGACCAGTGGCAGGAGGGGGCCTTTCTGTAATGGGACCAAGCATGAACAAGGCAACATGGGTTTACAAAAGGAAGGTCCTTTCAAACTAATCTCATAGATTTCTTTGACTTGGTAACCAGAGTGGTGGACCAAGGGGGGAGCAGTTGATGTCACCTACTTTGACTTCAACACAATTGTCTATACTGTTCCACATAGAAGATTGATTAATAAGCTGGGTAGGCTCAGAGTGGGGTCAGAAGTTGGTCAACTGGGTGGCAAACTGGTTGATGGGCAGAAAACAGAGAGTGGTGGCAAACAGTATACAGTCAGAAGAGATGCTAGTCACAAGTGGGGTACCTCATGGATCAGTCCTGGGGCCAGTCCTCTTCAATATCTTCATCAGTGACATTGCAGATGGACTGGAGGGTAAGGTTCATCTGTTTGCAGATGGCACCATGATCTGCAACAGAGTAGATGATCCAGATGGGGTGGGCAGAATGAGAAGAGATCTGGATAAACTAGCAAAATGGTCAGAAAAGTGGCAACTGGGGTTTAACGCAAAGAAGTGCGAGATCATGCACATAGGGAAGAGAAACTCTGAAGCCACCTATAGGCTGGGAGGGGAGTTGCTGGCAGTCACAAGGGAAGAAAGAGACTTGGGCATCATCATCACCGATGACCTGAAATCATCCAAGCACACCACTAAAGCAGTAGGTAAGATTAGGGGGGTGTTAGGGTGCATTAGCAGGGATGTCACAAGTCAGAAGAGGGAGGTAATAATCCCTGTTAACAAGACACTGGTTAGGCCCCATCTGGAGTACTGCATGCAGTACTGGAGGCCACACTTTCATAAGGACATTAAACAAATTGAGGCAGTCCTGAGAAGAGCAACTAAAATGGTGCAGGGACTGCATCGGAAAACATATGAGGACAGATTAACAGGGCTCAAGATGTATACCCTAAAGCAAAGGAGGGGGAGAGGTGATATGATCGAAACATTCAAACACCTTATGGGCATTAACAAAGTGAAAGAGTCTGACATCTTTCAATATAAGAAAAATAGCAGAACAAGAGGACACAGCATGAGATTAGAGGGAAGCCGATTAAGGTGTAATGTGAGGAAGTTATTTTTCACAGAAAGGGTGGTGGAAGCATGGAATGGCCTTCCTCAGGAAGTGGTGGATATCAATGCAGTGCAAGGCTTCAAACAGGCATGGGATAGGCATACGGGAGCAATACAGATGAGTATGAATAGATAGACTATTGAAAGAGCATTGACCGATGGCACACCCAAAAGGTAGAGAAAGAAATGGACAGACTGGATGGGTCTTGTGGTCCTTATCTGCCATCAACTTTTATGTTTCTAAAGAGAGGTAGAACAGTCCATGGACATGCGTCCATGTAAGTGCCCTGCATTGTGAGTTTTCAGTCTGGGTTGCATGTATGCACTATGCTCCATGCTTCTGTTGTGTATGTCTCACCAGGTTGCATGTATGCCTGTGGAGGTAGAACCTATGTGTAGTGGTTGGCAACACTCACCTGGCCCTTGGGGCATTGTTCCACCACTAACACTGTGGTGTGTTAGGGGCTGTGCTATCTATTACACCATGAGGTGGCATATGCCGTGTGCCTCAGAACTGATACTTTAGAGCATTGACTGTAATACTCACAGCCTCTGGTGGTATGCCTGTCATTGTTAGTCTATTCTGTTTTTCCCCATGGTCAGGCCTGAGTATGCATATATGACTGGTGGTGGTGGGCACTAGCCACCGTTGTACCAGCACAATCCTGTGATAAGCCATGTGCAATATGCAGTGCCTGTGGCAGTCTGTCTACATCATTGCCATGTCCAGTGCAGTAAACACAATATGACATGCTGCCAAAATCTCATCTGAGATGGCCTTATGGGACTTGGGGGTCAACAGCAGTTGAAGTCTTTGAAGGGGCCTGAATGTGCCTTACCATCTTTGTTTGACATTGTGATGTATAGTTGGCAGTGTCTAACCAACTCAGTAATGTCCAGTATGTGACAGTTCCAAGGTGCACAGGTGAAGCCATGCATATTTTACAACACAACTGGGTCTTTGCAGGGCCAATAACCTTCACAGTCTCTGTATGAGGGAAAACCCTATACTTAGGATAGGACCAGGATCTGCTGAGATTGAGGGTGACTCCAGCTGACTCTCCATTTTACACCAGTGTTGTGGTGACCATGATACAGCATGTCAAGTATCCACCCATGTACAACGCCACTGCAGTCATGTGTTACCCTGCTTGCTGTACACAGTGCTGTATACTGTCTGTATACAGTTGTGCTGATTGTACCATGTGTGTGCCTGGGCCCTGCTCTTGCTGCTGCCCAGGATGGCACATGGATGTGTGTTGTCCTGAACAGCTGTGTTGACTTGTGTGCTGGATGCCTGGTCTGCAGGACACAGAGCATGAGAGTGTGACTCTGAGCCACTTGAGCTATTATGCTGCCTATCAGAATCTGGCTTAGTGCTGCTCTTGCAAGTTTTTCATTTCCATATCTTGTGTGCCCAATGGTGTCACATGTAAAGATGCAGCGAATTTAAATTCTGCTGGCAAAGTGACAATAATAATGGCAGCACCTCACACACATAGTCACCGGAATTAATATGCATCCCCAAAGTGCTACTGTCTCATATCCAGAAAACTCCCCAATGCTGATGAAGTGAAATGAGAGCATAACAAGAAATGCAAAGTCTCCAAGAATTAATAGCGCACTCAGTCATTTGCACAGTGGTCACACACAGAGTCACCAGAATTAATGTGTATCCCCAAAATGCTACTGTCTTGAGTTCAGAAAATTTCCCAGTGTTGATAAAATGCTACTGTCTTGTGTCCGGAAAATTCCCCAGTGCTGACGAAGTGAAATGAGAGCGTAATAAGAAATGCAGTCTCCCAAAATTAATGGTGCACTGCAAATGCACAGACAGATTAAGATCACACTGCACACTCAAGAGATGCATACAAAATGGCAGAAGAACACCTAACCAGTGCTCTCAAGTCACAAATTCAAATCTGGAAAAGAATACATTTTCAGTTGGGGGATTAGTGCACGGCAATAACAATCCACAAGCAGTAAAGATACCACAAAACAGTAAAAAAAATTCATGAAGGTGCTGTGGATAGCAGGTTCACACTGCTGCAATTACTCTATGGCACAATAAAGGATGTCTGATTTAATTGCACACATCATACATGCACTCACACATACACTACAAGTAATGAGTAGCAAATTGAAAACCTTTAGTAATATAACCAAATGTTTTAAACAGACAAATTATACACTGCTGCACCACAACAATCAGCAAAATAAGTCAAGATACATAGAAACACAGACTTTGACAGCAGATAAGGACTGCTTAGCCCACCTAGTGTGCCCATTTCCCTACCTAGAGGATAAGCTGCAGATCCTATTTAACCAACAGCCTATTTCTTCCTACCCCCACAAAAATTGCCTTATGTCTGTCCCATGCTTTCTTGAATTCTCCCACAGTTTTAGACCCCACAACCTTCTCAGGAAGGCTGTTCCATGCATCCACCACCCTCTCTGTGAAAAAATACTTCATCACATTGCCCCTGAGCCGTCCCCCCTCTATCTTCAAATTGTGTCCCCTTGTTCTTGCACATCTCTTTTTCTGAAAGATGCTACCCTCTTGGACTTTGTTGATTCCACTGAGGTACTTAAACATTTCTAGCATGTCCCCCATCTCCTCCTTTCCTCAAGGGTATACATATTAAGCTCCTTTAGCCTCTCCTCGTATGGCTTCTCTTGCAGACCCTCTGAATTGCCTCCATCCTGTCTATGTCCCTGCGGAGATGGGGTCTCTAGAACTGGACGCAGTACTCCAAATGGGGTCTCACTAACTGTCTGTACAGGGGGATAACTACTTCCTGTTTTCTGCTGGTGATGCCTCTCCTTATACATCCCAGTATCCCCCCAGCCCTCCCTACTGCCTTCTCACATTGCTTGCCAACCTTAAGGTCATCTGATATGATTACCCCCAGGTCCCCTTCCATTTTTGTTGTTGTTACTACCTCCCCCCATTGTGTAATCTTCCCCTGGGTTTTTGTTTCCCAGGTGGATTACTTTGCACTTCTTTGCATTGAATCCAAGCTGCCATGCTTCTGACCATTCCTCCAACCTTGCCAAGTCCCTTCTCATCCTTTCCACACTGAAAATATTACTGTGTGTACATTAAGACAGTTATACAAGAAAAATATAACCAAAACAGAAATACTGCCTTTTTCTTCCAGTTAATCTACCTACACCACAAATCGCACCTCCCCCAAAGCACACTTCACAGTACATAGACTGACTCTTCTAAATTAACATTCAAAATCCACACACAACAATAAACATTCAATGATATGAGCACAGAAGGGTTTCCTACAATCGATGTACTAAATTTTGAGCAAACACATTACTCAAAAAGGCATTTTAAACAACTTTTAGAGGTTATGAATCGCAGAGCTCTGAGAGCAAACTGTCTCCAGCTACCACAACACACACACCACCCAGGCCAGAACTGAGGCTGTACAGAACAATCAAGAGCCCATGTGACCTGAAATCCCATGAATCACTACAGAATTTCATTTGGAGCTCAATTACAAGGTGAAGTGAGGTGAATTACATTGATTTCAATGTACTTCACCTTAAAATTGGTGGAGAAGTGGTTTGGGGAAGACAGAATAATGTGAAGTCATTGGTTTCAATGGACTTCGCATTCCTCATATGAAATGAAGTACTCCAATTCACATTGTGGTTTTCAGAGTACTCTGCGGATTCTATATTACTCCGTGAATCACTTCGCAGAGCAAATTAGGGCCACTTCACCCACCACTACTTACAGTACTGTAACTCACATGGTGTACAGGAAGGAATGCAAATGTCTATGGCTGAACTTCCCCGATGAGCTGAGCCTCTGTCATAAAACTCCCCAATTTAAAAACTCATATTAATGAGTACAGTGGTGGTGATTGGGAAAAGCCTGGAGAGATACAACAAAACAGGCTTATAATACATGAAAGTAACTAGTAAAAAAAATAATTTTGTGATTCGTGACATGATCGTGAATTGTGATTTGTGACTGCATTTGTGACCATGATAATGAAGAATGTGATTCAGTGTGAGATAACCAATATGAAATTGTATGGGAATGTGTATGCCTATGGCTGTACTTCCCCAATGAGCTGCAGCACAAAACTCCCCAATTTAAAAACTCTTATTAATGAGTACAGTGGTGGGGTGGTGAAGCCTGGAGAGATACTACAAAACAGGATTACAATACATCCAAGTAACTAGTAAAAAAATTAATTTTATAATTCGTGACATGATCATGAATCGTGACTGCATTTGTGACCATGATGATGAAGAACGTGTTTTGTATCATGAATGACTCATGATGATGGCCCTGACTTAAAAATGCATATTAATGAATACAATGTTCATGCAGAGATATGCACCACACCAGTCCAGTACTCTGAAGGGAAGTCAAAGAAACAACTGTGAATTAAGTTACAGATGGAAATTGGGCCCTAAATAGATGCAAATGCAAAGACAGTTTAAGATTGCGCTGCGCACTGAAGAGATGCAAATGCAAAGGCACAACACCTAACCAGTGCTCACCATCAGAAATTGAAATCTGGAAAAGAATACCTTCGCCGGTTGAGGCAGGATGCCGGAGGGCACAGTGTATTGCAATAAGAGTCACTAGTACTAGTACCAGTAAAGATACCACAAAGAATTACAAAAATCACGCAGCTGCAGTGGATAGCAGGCTTACATTGCTGAAATTACTATGTGGCACAATAAAAGGTGTCTGATTTGATGATATGCGTAACACATACACTCACACACACACTAAGTAATGCATAGCAAATTGAAAACTGCAGTAATATAACCACATTTTTTAAACAAACTAAAATTATGCACTGCTGCACCTCAACAATCAGCATAGAAATGTCAAGAATTATTGAAAATATTACTGTGAGTACATTAACACAGTTATACAAGAAAAATATCACCAAAACAGAAAGAACTTTCTTTTGCTCCAAGTTAATCTACCTACACCACAGATACACCCCACCCCCAAAGCACACTTCCACTGTCTCTCAGTACACATACTGACTGTTGTACATTAACATTAAAATCCATACACAAACAATAAATGCTCAATGATATGAGCACAGGAGGGTTTCCTACAATCGATGAACTAAAGTTTCATAAAAAAAAAAAAATTACTCAAAAAGGCTTTTTTAACAGCTTTTAGAAGGTTTGAATCACATAGTTCTCAGAGCAGACTTTCTCCTATAGCTTCATACACACTCTACCCCGAACTGAGGCTGCGCAGAAAAATCTAAAGCCCATGTGACCTGAAATCCCATGAATCACTGCAAAATTCGCCTTTGGAGCTTAAAAACAAGGTGAAGTGAGGTGAGGTACATTGTGTTCAATGTACTTTGCCTTAAAATATGGAGGAGTAGTGGTTTGGGAAGGTGGAGTAATGTGAAGTCGTTGTTTTCAATGGACTTTGCATTACCCATTATAATGTGAAATACTCCGCTTCGCATTGCAGAGCACTCCATGAATTCACCTTCATTCCACGTATCACTCTGCAGAGCGAATTGAGGCCACTTCGGCCATCTCAAGTCACATGTTCTTTTTTTAGCTTGGTCCATTGCAGCAGTCCTCTACAGTTCGTTTACATGATGCCGCCTCCAGTATGCAACATGCATTCCATTGTGGCTGTTTGACTCCCTCCACCTATGAGTAGCATGGTTTCCCATTAGTTGGCTGGTTGTACTTCTGTTTTATATGTTATGCTACTCCAGTGTCCCTCAGCCTGTGTGCACAGCTGACTGAGTTCAGTGTATTTCTTCCCATCGGTATCTGGAATGCCACAGGCAGGTAGTAGGAGGCTATCCTACATGAGAGTAGGAATGACTTGTTTCGCTCCTAGGTCTGCCTGTTTTGACTGCTGGTGAGGCAGGTTGGGGACTGCACCAGAGGTATTGAGGCCCTACCAAGAGCACTCCAGTGCCAACTGTAGCAGCTGCCACCACCACCATCACCAGCCCCTTGAGGGCATGGACAATATTTTAGCACATGGGTGCCCTTGGTTTGGATTTTTCTCTTTTTACAAGCAGCTTTCCTGTTTTGTTTTATTCCCCTTTTATGAGCAGGAGGCCATTTGTGTTTTATTCACCTTTTACAGGTGGGTGTCCTGTTTTGTTTTTAACCCCTCTTGTTAGTGAGTGCCCCTGGTTTTATTTTATTCATCTTTTACAGGCAGGCACCCTCTTTTCACCTTTTCTTGGTGGTGAGTATGTTTTTGTTTTATTCCCTTTTTACTGTTGGGTGCCCAGTTTTGTTTTCCCCTTGCATGGTGGGTGTCCTTTTTTATTATTTTCTATCATAAGGGTGGGTGCCTTTTTTAATGTGTATTTTGTTGTTTGATGTTTTGTTTTTCATTGGCTGCTGATCATTTGTGTTGAGTAATCTCTTTTTGATACCTTTGCTGCTATGTTGTGTGCCTTTCATTGGTGTCCACCTCTTGCACCCCTACTCCCTTGCGTTGTTGTCTGTGCTGCTTATGCTGCACCTGTATACATTGCTGTATTTTGTGCCGTATTCTGTGCCGCACCCATGCCTTGCACTGTGCCTGCACTAAGCTTTTGCACTGCACCAACACTATGTATTTGCACATGTTTGTGTACGCTGCATTATGGGCTAAAAATAATAATTGTTAGGGGTGAACCAGTTTGTCTGAATATGCCTGTGGACCTGTACTGCCACCAGCATAGGTGCAATGCAAGTGCTGCTAGTTGACTATAGGGTCCATTATCAGGTAGCCCTTGTACAATGTACCAAAGACTAATAATTCAAATTAAGCTTAATTGTACAATGTATACATTTTATTCGCATTTCTGCACTCAGAACCAAGTGGGTTCATTGGTGATTGCACCACAGAAAGTTAATTAAAAAAAAAAATTAAACCCTGATCTTCATGCAAGAAGTGTTTTTTTTTTCAGAGAAAAAGTGTAATTTTTGGGAGGGGAGCAGCACATCTCCATATCAAAGTGGATGACAAGAGAACCAAGAGAAGAGGAGTAGATCATCATCAGACATAGGAGTGGAGTGGCTGAAGAGGACCCAGAGTAACTTGTGTTAGATTGTAACATCTCCAGGGTAATGCATCAGACAACTAAATCAGTACCCCAGGGACACCAGCTTATTCAGACAACTGGTATGGACAATACTACCAGAGATTGTCACTGACTTTTTTTATTTATTTAAAGTTTATTAAGAACATTTTTATATTACACACCCATGGCAGACATACATGAAAATGAATTTGATACATTAGAAATACGGAGACATATGTCGGGCCCCCCAACCACCCCTTACCCTCCCTCTTCCCACCCTCCACCCTGCGCTTATTGAGCACAACCAATGCATCATGGAATCTCCTTAATACTCCCATTGTAATCAATCAAGCCAACCGTGCACAAACTAATTGGAGAGCCGGATCACCCCTGGTGTAAGGAATATAGAGTGTGCAAGGGATCCCAGATTTTCTTAAATTTCTCCAATCTATTTTGCAGGCAAGCAATGGCTCTTTCCGTACTGAGGTTCGCTAACAGTTTGGATAACCACTCACTATAAGTGATCTCCTACTGATCAGTCCAGTGTTTTAATATAAATTTTTTCACTGACATAGCTATGAGAGAAATGTGATATTTACGTGCCCGAACTTTAACTTCCGAAAGATCACCCATAATGCAAACTGCAGGACTAAACAGGTCACCAAGCCCCAGGATAAGGTCAATTGACTGTTTAATAGTAGGCCATAGGGATGACACTTTGGGACAGGACCAGAACACATGCAGAATTGTCCCTTCTTCCAAAGTACATCTGGAACAGGTTGGAGCAGATTTAAGGCCCAATTTAAATAACCGGGAAGGAGAATAATATGCATTATGCAGGATAAACAATTGCATTAGTCTGAGCCTATCTTGGGTCACAAACTTATGGCAGTTATGCCACAGTTTCTGCCACACTATATTGTATTTCAGGAACATAGCGGCCCATATGTCCGTGGGTCCCGAGCAATCAGGAAATTTCCAATTATGGATGGTATTATAAATTGCTGAGACTGCTCCAGGGTGGCCACAAAACTTTAAGAGTTCCTGGCAGAACGGAATGTTTTCTGTCATGCTAGGCACTTTACCTAAAACATTCGTAACAGAATGTCGTAACTGCAAAATATGGAATCTGTGTTTGTTAGGAATTTCCAATCTGCCAATTAAAGCATTGATCGGGAGCCACTTACCATTGCATGAGATAAGAGTAGAGACTTGTATATCCTGTCGGCCGGGTATCCAATTGGAGGGAATTGTTTTGCCGTCTATTTGAAATTGAGGATTCCCCATTACAGGTTGGCTAAGGTCTTTGGCCGGGTCATATCTGAGGGGTACCTACAAACCTGGGCATGAGCCTTCAATGAAGCTATGATAGTAGGATTCCTGACGCTTAATGGGAGGGATCTCTGTTTGGTAAATAATAGACCTGAAGGGTGTAAACCTCTTGTAAGGATTAAAGCAAGTTCTATCTTAAGCCAGGCAGGAGCTACGAGTTCCTTATCGGATGTGAGCCATTTTAGGTACTTATTGATGTGACTAGCCCAGAAATATACGGGAATCTGAGGGAGGCGAAGTCCCCCTATTTCCTTAGGGGCAGTCAATTTATAATAAGCTATCCGAGGGGGTTTACTATGCCAGATAAATTTGGTGATAAGAGATTGGATCTTTTTAAACCATGACATTGGAAGGTAGATATTAAGCATGGAGAGGGGATAATAAATCCAAGGAAAAACATTCATTTTAATTAGATTTATTCTGCCCCATAGGGATCAAGGGAGGGATGACTACCTGTTAAGATCCTGGGAAATTGTAAGAACTATAGAGTCAAGATTTAGTTTAGTTTAGTTTATTAGTCTAGGAATTAATACCTTTGAGCCAGGGCTCTTTTACAAAGGTTCCACGTCACAAAGAACATTTAACAAAGCACGATACACATTACAGGTAAAACCAGACAGGAAAGTTACATCATAAATTTGCTATTAACAGTTTAAGGCAGTAACGTTTCTAAGTTTCATAGAAAAACAAGCTATAACAGGTTCAAGCGAGTAGACAATTTCGAGGTTAAGGAAACTTCCAGGGAGAGGGTGATCATTAGGCACCAAAAGGAGGCTAGAGAGGAGGGAAAGGTGGTGAGTGGGAGAGTAAGTGAGAGGGGACAGGAAAAAAGGGGGGGAGTGAGTTTGGGTGGGAGATAGGAAGTAGTAGAGGTACCAGAGGGTCCATTAGTCAGGGAGGAAGAGGCCTCAGATGTGAGGATGGACATGAGGAGTAGTAATCTTTATCTAGCGCAGTCACAGTTGCTAGTGGTGGTGAGGTGGGCATAGAGCATGGATTTGAAAGCTTCAAGCGAGGTTGAGGATAGAGTAGGTGGACTAGCGCATTGAACCATGTCGGGCCCTGTACAGAAAGATCTTTGTCCCTGTGCAGTCGGCATCTCGGAACCAGGAAAGGTTGGCGTTCAGATCTGGTGGAGGGTCGTGAGCCAGGATTCAGTTGGAGTAGTTTTGAATACATAATGGAGTCAGTCCCAAGATAGATTTTTTGCCATTGTGCAGGTGAGATAAATAAGAGCGATCTGATAGGTTCAACCAGCCTGATTCATAATACAGATCACACGTGTAAGAGTCAATCTTTGAGCCCCCGTGAGGCCGGCAGGCCTTATTTAGAGTGATTGAGATCGCCTTAGAGCAGTGGAGGTAGCTGAGCCATAAATAATAAGGCCATAGTCAATGATTGAGATTATGGAACTTTGTATAGCTATTCTCAATGCCGCATTTAGAAATTGACGATTACGGAACAGTATTCAAAGCGTTGGTTCACTGTTTTCACAGTGTTGTCAATGTGGGTTGCAAAGGTGAGCCCTTGGTCAAAAGTGATGCCAAGGTATTTGAAAGTATTTACTTGGTCCAGTGTAATTCCCACAGAGGTTTGTATGGTGAGTGGAGTATGCCTAATTTTGTTTTGGTGATTGGAGAAGAGCATGGCTTTTGTTTTATTGTGGTTTAGCACAAGTTTACTATCCAGGAACCACCTTTCAACACTAGAGAAAGCAAGTTGCAGGCTTTTTCATAGGGAGTCTGGATCCTTGTGGGAAGAGAGAATGACAGCATCATCAGCGTATAAGATTATTTTCTCCTGGCAGATATCTGGGAGGGAGTTAAGGAACAGGCTAAAGAGGAGCGGTCCAAGAATTGATCCCTGTGGTACACCTGAGAGAACTGGTTTGAAGTCGGAGAGTTCATTAGAGATTTTTACAGCCTGTGACCGATTGGACAGGTAACTTTTTACCCAAGCACAAGGACCTTCGGCCAGGCCTAGTCTAGAAAGTAGAGAGGTAAGTAGGCCATGATGGACTGTGTCGAAAGCTTTTGTAAGTTCGATAAAGACTGCACCTGTTTGGCACCCTTTGTCCAGGGCTGAGTGGACTTCTCCAGAGAAATCAAGTAGGGCTGTTGTTGTACTATGTCCTTTCCTAAAGATTTAACCTGGTAATGCGACCCGTACTCCTATCCAGCTCGATACCCAAATATCTCAGCGATTCACCTTTCCAACTTAGCCCCATAGACAGTATATCCGCTTTAAACACTTTATGATTTAGGGGGAAGACATCCGTTTTACTAATATTCAATTTGTAATTGGAAATACTACTAAATTCTTTGATAATACACAACATAGAGGGTATAGATGTCCTGGGATTAGCAATCTGGAGGAGCAGATCATCTGCGTATGCTAGAACTTTCACTTCGCACGGGTAAATTGGGATCCCCTGTACTGCCTGACAGGCTAACAGCTTACGAATTAATGGCTCCAAATAAATATTGAACAACAGCGGTGATAGGGGGCACCCCTATCTAGTTCCCGACCACAACCTAAATACCTCTGAGAACACCCCATTGCACGACACTCGAGCCAAAAGAAAGCGACATAAGGTCTTAATCCACTCAATGAATTCTGCAGGGAAACCAAAAGCCAGTAAAGCGAGAAACAGGTAACATCAATATACCCTGTCAAATGCCTTCTCGGCATCCAGGAAAACCAACACAGCCAGATAAGGTGCATCTCTAGCAGCCAAGAAGACGTGTGACAGGGTGCGCATGTGATCCGAAGATAACCTTCCTGGCATGAAACCGGCCTGCTCAGGACCTATCAACGTATTGATTACCATATTAAGGCGGTCTGCCAGCACCTTGGACACAATTTTAATGTCAATATTCATAAGGGAAATAGGTCTGTAATTAGAAACCTTATTGGGGGCTTTGTCTGGCTTCATTATTAAAACTATAAGGGCTTCAAATAGTGCTGAATCGACTAACTGTCCGGATATAATCTGTTGGAATAGGGGGAGAAGCATCGGAATTAGGTAGGTTTTACATTTTTTGTAAAAATTAGCGGAGAAACCATCCACCCCATGGGATTTATTCATGGGTAACTTATCCATCACCCTGGAAATTTCTTCGGCACTGATGGGAACTAGAAAATGGTTCCTCTGGATCTCAGACAGCTGGGGAAACATAGCGGTATCCAAATACCGACGTATCACCAGGTCTTGAGGGGGAGATGGCATGGGGCTATACAACTGTTTGTAATAACTGGTGAATTCTTTTAGAATATCTTCAGGATGCGTTTTAGAGGTGCTGTCTATGGTAGAAGTAATCGTGGGTATGTATCAGGACGCTTCCACTTGTTTGATCCTAAGTGCTAGAAGACGCCCAGCCTTTTCCCCTTGGTCAGTATAGGCCACACGGGTCTTTAATATGTTAAAGATCACTTTTTCCCTCAGAATATCATTATATGCGGCTCTTACTTGGATTAATTCCTGCCTTATTGACTCAGGGGATTGTGGGGATAGGTTCCTCTCTAACTCCCTCATCCTTACTAACAGTCGAGACAGCTCTAAAGTAGCCGTCTTCTTCCTGTGAGAAGCCATACTAATTAAAATGCACCTCATATAAGCTTTGAAGGCGAGCCATAAAATGCCAGGTCTACCTGAGGGGTCAAAATTATCTTCGTAATATCTTTGGATGTGCTCTTGAATAAGTTTGTTGGAATCCGATTCTGAAATCAGTTGGTCATTTAATCTCCACCTTGATCCTCTGCTGGGCCATGGGAGTAGTGAGAACTGGCATGTAGCAATTGAATGGTCCATCAGGGGACCTGGCAGTATTTCAGCTACGAGCACCCCCGGTAACAGTACATGAGATTGAAGGATATAATCTATTCTGGAGGAGGAGTGATGAACAGGGGAAGTATAGGTATACATCTTCTCCTGTGGATGTAACACCCTCCAGATGTCACAAAGACCTAGGTGGTCCATTAATTCCGTAAGGGTCCGTTGGGCTGGTGAAAGGCCCTTTCTCTGATGGCATGTTTTATTGGCCGAAGAGTCATAGACTAGATTGAAATCCCCCTATGGTCATGAGTAACGAAATAAAGGGCATTAAAACCTGAATCAAATTGGTAAAAAAACTGGGTGTGTCCAGATTTGGGCCATAAATAGCACCCAACAGGATCTTCTTGTTGAAAAGCAAGCCACGAACCAATAGGTATCTAGCTGAAGGATCTTTCACCTCCCTAATCAGCTTAAAAGGTATTCTCCTATGTATGACAATCACCACCCCAGCACTTTGTGTAGAACCCCCTGCAGAAAAGTACTGACTGAATTGCTGCCTTCTTAACTGTGCAGCTTCAGCTTCTAACAAATGTGACTCTTGTATACACACAATGTCGATTCCCAAAAGCTTTAGGTGCTTTAAGACTTGAAACTGCTTAATTTTTTTCCGGATCCCTTTTACATTCCAGGTAGCAATTGTAATTCGGTTAGCCATAGTTATCTGGTAGCTCAACCAGACCTAAACTGATTACTAGTTCTTGTCCTAACCCCCCGAATATATGCCCAGCTTGATTGAATAGTTGCGCTCAATTCAATAAGTACCCCCTCCCCATTCCTCCATCCCCACATAGTAAGATAACACGTAAAACTTGCCGACCTACCCTTACTAATCCTCCTTAAACCCCCCCCTTAACTGCTTGGATTCTGCAATGCATGCAATACAAAGTTTTCCAGTCCCAGTCACCTCCCCGTCTCCCTACCCTGAGTAAGCACAAAATCCACCGTGCCAACAATCCCTGTTGCGATGGGTGTGATAACGGGAGCGCCCAGAACATAACTGTAAAATAATTGTTAAATGCCGACTGATAATATCAGGACATGAAGTGTCTGCCCAAACCTTGGGCTTTTCAGAAAGAGAAAAAGAAAACTGAAAATGTGGCAGGAATGCCAGAGAATAACAAAACAAGCCCCTTTAATCAGATACCATTAACCCAGGAACGGGCATGGTGGAAACTTGGGAATGTTAAAGCATAGTTATAATCATGATACCCACGTAACAAGAGTGAGATGAAAGAAAACGAGAACTCTAAAATTTGAGAACCCCAACGAGTAAATTACTGCTCTGCCGCTAGCACAATGTATCATTTGGTGCAGACTGATCTAAGTGCTATGCGGAGAACCAGAGAGCACAACAACAGGATTCTGGCTCCCTCGTGTGTCCTTTAACTGTGTGCACCGACTTGTTACTGGTCCAGCCATTTTGCTGTGACAACTACCCAGCATCAAAATTGTGAAGCAGCACAGACTGTTTGTAGAAACAATAGAAACGTCCAGAACACTAACATTCGAAACAGATCAGGAACATACAGGTAACAAAAACTCTGCCATTCTTATACCCGGTTTACAATTCTCCCCCAGGTGAAACATGTAATAAACACAACCTGCTCCCATCTCAAAAACACCGATTTGCAGACACAGTTAGTCCATCAGATCCCTGCACAGCCACTTTACAAGTCAAAATGAGTGCAAGTCCCCAGAGAACCAGTACTCCACTAAATGTGAATCATTTCCATCTTGCTAAGGATGGGCTCCTAGGACCAACAGCTTCTCCATGGGTTTCCTCCCTCACATCAGCGTTCTGGGAACAGGACTGGGAAAGCTTTTTGCAGGGCTGTATTGGTGCTCTCGTGGTCCTCAAAAGATGACCAGACTCCCAAAATGAGCACCTGCAATCGTGCAGGATACCCCATGCGAAACTTCACTGTCGCCGCAATGAGCTTTGTGACTAGTGGATGAAATGAAGCTCTGGGCAGCCTGACCATGGCAGGAAGGTCTTGGGTGATCCTGATTCATTTCCCCTCCCATAGAACCTCTTGCATCTCTTTGATCTTGCCCATGACAAATTGTTTTTCCTGGAAGTTCAAAAACCTTACTATTATGGGACGGGATTAGCACCCAGTGCAGGCATCAGCCTCAGGGCTCTGTGGGTTCGTTCAATGGTACAAACTGGACCAAATGGAGAGGGGCCAGCCAGCTTCTCTCCCAACTTCTGCATAAATAAGTTCACGTTCGCTCCCTCCTCCTTCTCTGGGAGCCCAATTATGACCATATTATTTCTGCGGCTTCTCCCTTCTAGATCCTCAATTTTCTGTTCTAACCTCTTTATTCTTCGCCGATTATCCACAATTTCACGGCTAGTATGCTCTGATTTTGTCTCCAAGGAAACAAGACGAGATTCACTGTCCGCCATTCTTGTAGAAAGATCTTCTAGCGCTATGGTAATCTGTTTTACCTCATTAACCACAGACTTAATATCTTCCCGGAATGGTTTCAATTCTTGTAAAAATATTTCAAGAGTGAGAGGAGTCACCTCAGGATTAGGACAGGGAGAGGTCGCTCCCACAGTAGATTTCATGCCAGCCCCGGCGTGGGCCCAGGTTCTCTTGCTGCCTTTCTCCGGTGTTACTGGAGAGGTATGTTTCGGCATGGCTAACCGCATTTCTGCCTCCATTTCCAACAATTCTAATATCAGGTGGCTCACTAGATCCTCACAAGTTTTCCTGTAATGCAGGCTAGATAAAAAGTTACCAAAAAGGTTTGGAAAAGGCGTTAGAAAGCAGGACAGGATCCGGGAAGCAGCTACTCGGACCTCAGCATCACGTGATCTCAGTCACTGACTTTTTGAGAACTGTGGGACATTTTGCAAGTGGGGTTGGTACAATCTATGTTTGCAATTGATCTCTGTGCAGTGTTTTGAGAAGAGACAAATCTATTTAATGTTAACTGCAGAAAATGTGTTAGGCTAGGCAGCTAACAAGGCAGTTATATATATAGTAAAATCAATCTTGACAAGAAAAGAAAGTAAAACTAAGTAAAACTTAAAAAAATCAGATTGCTACTAAATTTACAACCTATTTTTATGTCATCCATCAGAAGCACTTTCTTTAAACTCTTTATGTAACCCTGCCACATAGGAAGCAACCTTCATTGTAGCTAGCCAGTTTATCATGTTTGCCAGGTAAGGGGAAATGGTGTGTGCAGGTATTGTAAGTGGTACTGCAATATGGGGCTGTCCCAGAAAGTAATTTAAAATAAAACACATTTTTCCCCTCATTTTTACCTAATGCTGTGATTACTCTGGGTGACAGCTGAGGTTGCAAAAGGTTGTTCTACTATTTAATTTAGGATTCTTTTTCTTAGTTAATCTGATTTAAAGGCCAACTGAAGTGTATAAAGGCATTGTGTTTTACTGTGCACTGTTGGAGGACAACAACCTAAGATTCAAACATTGATTTGGGCATGTTGAGGGTTCTACATAGATAGATGGTGTGTTCAAGCATAGTTCATTTGATTTTTAGGAAGATGGGGATTCACTCAAAGACTACAATGAAATGGCCAAGGGGATTGGGAGAAGAGACAGTAGGCCTGATGACGTGGACAAGGAAGCAATGACTACGCCAGCAGGGATGGGTCGTGAGTACATGAATGCTGATGCAGCACTATCGGAGGTCTCCAGGTCCATGAAAAGTGTACAGATCAGAAACTGGAGGGCTTCATGGAAAAAGTTATGGGGCATTCAGCAGTTGAGTGTTTTACCACTTAGAAAGGGGAAGGGTAAATAAGGAATTGAGCAGGAACTTTACCTGACTTATTGTACATCGACACCAGCAGATGCAGAGTAGAGACAGAGAAAGAATATGGCTGGATTCCACAAGGAGCCAGCACAGACACTCATGTGATGGGTTCACATTTCCACTGCTTTCATTCTTTAACCTACAGGCTGGAAAAAAACTTATCAAGTTTGCAGGAGAAAGCAAAGAAGAGCCTCATGAGTTTCTGAGAGGTTTGAGAAACTCATAAGACAAGCCAACCTTATCATTTACTCCTGGTTGCAGCATTTTGAGGGTAACCAGTGGCATGATGCCAAGAAATGGTGAGGATACAAACGTGAAAAGATTAGGGATTGGAACCAGTGCAGGGAGGAGTCTCTCAGGTACTTTTTCCAAGACAACTGTTGGCAATTTTTCAAGGTGGGAATTGGACAAACTACAACAGCCAAGTGACAGGCTGGAATTTTCATTTTAGATAAGTGGGAGCTATTTTGCCACTTGTAACCAGCTGCAAGAGAATGAGAAATGGTGGAGATCATTACAGAGACTATTGGAGACCAAGTTATAGAATGTCTTCATGTGCACATGCCCAAGTATTATAGAAGAGCTAATTTTTTTAATGTAGTAAATTAAACTAAACACAAGAATGCATAGAATAGAGTGCCAGAAACCTTTTCAACAGCCCGACACAGCCAGTACATGGCACAGAAAGTTGGCTTCAGAATACAGATGGGGAGTTCCCATGGGTCTTCACAGCTATATACTCCTTAAATGTCAAGTGATTCAATGGCACCAAAAAATGTTCCATCAATGATGGCAAGGAGCACTTACATTACACATGTCCTCAAAAACAAGGCTGGCAACCAAGGCCAAATTCTGTAACCACTCTATAAGCAACATAATGGGCAATCATGTGAGCCTATGTCCATGAGAGTTGAGCTCACACTAGAAGATGCAATACCTGCAGAAGTGTTTCAGTGTAATACTGATTGGTGGGCAGAACTGATGGCTACATTGTTCAGCATTAAAAATGTTGGTTTAATACAGCCCTTAGACTGCAATATAGTGGTGATTGTCCCTCTATAAAAAAAATGCTGAAAGCATGATGCTTCATGTTACAGACTTTTCTCCCAGTGGTTTCAAAAATGTATTCACAAATTATTAATAGTAAGTTAGAAAAATAGGTGAATGAAAATGGCATATTGTCTCATTTTCAAAACAGTTTAATAAAGGTATACAGCACAATGAATTGTATCTTTGCCTGAAATGTTATTATTGTAAGTATGCCATGAGAAAGAAAAGAAAGGAAAGATATATGTGGTCGACTTAGATTTAAAAGCCACATTTGACTCTGTGTACCATGATAACTTGTGGGCATTATAAAGGAAACATTGTAGATATTTAAGATGCTACATAAGGATACAGTGGCCAAGGATAACTATTCTAGAGATGGGCATCTTACAAAAAACAATACTGATAGTGAATGGTGTTAAACAAGGGTGACTTCTGGTGCCAACTCTATGTAGCATTTATATTGAATCAGTAGAATCCCTATCCTCAGTTGATATATTTACCCCACTAATAAACAATAAAGAAATAAAGCTGCATATGTATGCAAACAATGGACTTCATTTGTAAAGAACCTCCTGGGTTTAAAAAATGTTTACCAAAGGTGATGGAACAGCTTTAAATTCTGAAGTTGGAGTTAAATACTTCAAAGACCATAAATATAACCTTTGGGGGAAAACTTAGTAAAGAGAATAGGTGAATATTAGATGGTTCCACCTTTGTGGAAGTAAAGAAATACTGTCTCTTAGGTGTGAATTTTGATTCTATCTCATTTTGAAAAGATCAAGTCATATACGTTAAAGAAAATGCTAAGAAACCAGCTTCGGGTATCAAAAGAGCTGCTAACTTCTTTTCAGGGAACTCTTTTAATGCAATAGGTAAAGCCTGTGTTTATTTTTATTTTACAACTTCTTGCCAGGAAAAACACATTAAGACGTGCTTTACTTTCAGGGGAGGCAGGGAGGTTAAGTGACTTGCTCATGGCTGCATGGTATTCAAGTGGTGACTGTTGGATTCAAATCCAGTTCTCACAGTTTGCAGCTCAGTGCTCTTAATCACACTATACTGCTTCTCCTATGTGGTGAAATTAAAACTTCAAACAACAAACAAAGAGGGAGCGCTCCTGGAAAGGACTAGAGCTCACTGTAAATACTTTGTGACCTGAAAAAAAGAAAATGAACTACATGCAATCTTACCAGGCAAACAAAGTCCACTACTGACTGTGATGAACCTTACAAAAAATCACTGTATTTTTTAAAGCAGTGGGGCAAATGCAGGGGTCTAGCGTCCTTATGTTTCCCTCCAAACCGGGTGCTTAATCAGGTGAATGCTGACACCCAATTGAGGCACCTATTTATACAACAGTAAGTCAAATGATAGCAACTCTTAAAATGCAAGTGCTGAACCCAACAGGTGCAGTACTGGATACACAATTATGTGATAGGTA
This sequence comes from Neoceratodus forsteri, assembly GCA_016271365.2. Lineage (NCBI taxonomy): Eukaryota > Metazoa > Chordata > Ceratodontiformes > Ceratodontidae > Neoceratodus > Neoceratodus forsteri. The sequence goes on along the minus strand of CM028135.1, from coordinate 661,937,709 downwards.
TTACAATAAATACATATTTTAAATACATGTCAAACATATTTTAAAACAGACCCATTATTCAAGATCTCCTAAAAGAGATCCAATGCAGATTATATGACCAGTATATAATTCATATTTACGGTAATCTAAACAAATATAATTGATAATTCTGGACTTTTTGATGCTCAAGTAGCATGGCAGTGAATCACCATACTTAACCCTAGGATGGGGATCCCTGTCTATAATCTAGGAAGATCCAAAATCAAGGTAAATAAACATTTACTTTCAATTGGACACAATACATGCTGGATCATATTAGTTGCTGATGTAGTGATGCAACTAAAACTACATGATATAGTTGAGAATACAATCTAAAATAATGCAAAATTACATGTAAATTCAGTCTCACTTAATATTTCACCATAAATACAGTAACACCACAGAACCTAATGAAAAGTGGTCTTTCTTTAACAAATCAGCAAAATGTTCATAGGGACACATCCTATGTCCACTGGAAACATACAGAAATACAATAACCTTATGGTGTGGAAACTGTAATCATACCTTTTTTTTTTTTTTACATGATATTCAGTGTAAAAAAGGATTAGCACGAATATTTAATTGAGGCCAAATTAGGAAGCTGCTTTCTAACAATGAATCCATATTGCTTCAGATCTTAAGAGCAAGTTTGAAAGCTCCCCTCCTCTTTGCCCATGTATGACTCATTCAATACCCAGGAAAGAAAAAGATTGCCCACTTTCTCTCACTAATCTGTCTGGCCAGGACATTTTCCATAATTCCCCTGCTTATCTCATTCAAGTTCTCCCCAGCCCTAGTTTTGAATTTATGGGCAGTTTTGCTCACAGTACACTTGACAGCTACATTGTGCTAGGCATATAATGAAGGTAGCAGAATAATTAATACACTGCCTAATACAAAACACTTTGGATATCCCTGGTACATTAAAAGTATTAGTGTTGCATATAGATGGACAATGGACAATTACCACACGTGAATGTGCCAAGCAGGGGATTTGGTAGCCATGTTTCCTCCTTTACTAACATACTAAAATGCCAGCAGAATAGGCCTAATGGTCTTTCGTGTCTGCTCATTTGGTCAGCCCCCACCCTGAGAGCTGACCTTGCTGCCCTCCTCGCCTTCTCTGGCTTCTTCCTTCCCAGTTCTGGATATTCTCTCTGCATTGGATTTTGCTTCCAGAACCCTTCCCCTGTACCTGTCCCACCCCCTCTTGAACCCCTTCACCGTTTCTGCCTCCACCAGCCCCCTAGGCAGCGCATTCCATGGCTCCACCACCCTCTCAGTGAAGTAGCACCTCCTCCTTTCTCCCCTGAATCTTCCCCCTCCAGCTTCCACCCATGCCCTCTAGTGGCCCCTCCTCTTTCCTTCGAAGCACCCTGACTGTTCCTCCCCTATTTACCCCTTCATGTACCTGAAGACCTCTATCATGTCCCCCCGGTCCCTTCTCTCTTCCAATGTGTACATATTTAGCTCTTCGAGCCTCTCCTCATAGGTCCTGTCCCCCAAGCCCCAAATCATTTTGGTTGCCCTCCTCTGGACCCTCTCCAGGAGTTTAATGCCCCTCTTTAAGTGTGGCCTCCAAAACTGCATGCAGTACTCGAGGTGCGGCCTCACCAAGCAGTTATACAGAGGGAGTATCACTTCCCTCCTTCTGGAGGTGATCCCCCTATCGATGCATCCCAGCATCCTGTTGGTCTTGGCTGCTGCCCTCCTACAAGTCTCCGAGTTGTTCATCTTGACATCCACCACCACCCCCAGGTCCCTCTCAGCCATCGAGACTTGTAGCATCCCCCCCCCATGGTGTATTTTACAGTAGATTACTCACTATTAAACCAGCATGCCATTCAGGCTTTTGCCTGGTCAGTCTACAAACCTTGGTGGGTTGTTAATGTGTTTACAGAGCATGGTATATGTTCATAAAACAAATATTGTGTCTGATAATCACAGCTACTTTGCTGGAGTGCACTGAGGAACTCATCATGAAATTAAGTTTTCAGAACTGGCCCATTGGCCTGTAGGGCTGTGGCATTGGTGCCTTACTTCTGGCCATACTGGTGACCCATGCTCATGGTTCATGTGAGTGGGTCATCAGGGGGATTGACCAGGGAGAAAGAGAATTGAGTGTCTAAAAGACAGTTATTATCTCTCGGGAAAGGTGGCATGCATTCCCACCTATGCACTGCCCCCAGGTGGAGGTCAGGGGGCAGAACAGGTTGGGGATGCCAGAAAAGATAGGGTGCTGTGGAACTCTGCATCATGTGCACCCCATCAGCTGGCAGGGGACAAACTAGGAAAAAAAGTAGAAAATGGGGGATGTTACTGACAGGCTCTGTGAAACTGGGACCATGCCCCTGACCACCAGGTCAACCCCAGGCAACCAGATTTGTGTGCACCGGGGGAGGAGAATGTTCCTCCCATCCCTGGCTCTGTCATAGAGGGAATCCATCGAGGACTTGCCTGGTGAAAGGGTTGGGACAGATCAATGCAGCCACAGGCAGAAGAGAGCCCTCCAAAGGGGAGAGGTGAAGCCACCTGTCAGCCCTCCAGCAGGGGAAAAATAGAAGTTCAATTGTGCTTACACAACTGGATTAGATGTATGCTTGTGTGACTTTGATACATTGTGGCTGTTTACCTCTCCATCCATGGGATCTACCACCCTGTAGGGATATGATGCAGGGAACCCTAGAGGAGAGTTCCCCCCATAGGTGTCATGGGAATAATTCATTTGGCTAAAGGTAACTTAGGAAGAAGCCCATGAGAGAGAGAGAGACATGCCACTGGAGGAGGAAGGGTGGATGGGGTGGCAATGAAGAATGAATTCTGGAACAATCCAGGAGGAGTGGCCCTTTAAGGCCTGATGGGGGAGTGGCATTGTTGCTCCACCCATTGAACTTCAGGCTTAAAGCCTTACCATTCAGTTCTGCTTATGCAATTGGATGAGATGTATGTTTGTGTGACTTCGATACATTGTAGCTTTTCACCTCTCTATCCATGGGATCTGCCTACTGGGTGTAGGGGTACGATACAAGGAAACATAGAGGAGGATTCCACCCTATAGGTGCTGCATGAATAATTCCCTTGGCTAAAGGTAGCTTAGGAAGAAGCCCAAAAAAGGATACCCAAAAGGGTGTTGAGCATCAAAGAGGTGAGAAATCAGAAGATATCTAAACTGTAAATAAATGTGATAGCCATAGATAGGAAAGACAGAAGAAGAACAATATAAGGTTATGACAAAGAATGAAAAAAAATCTGACAAGATGTAGGAGGTCGGACTTCCTTAGGAGAAAGGGGACAGCCAGGGCCACCATCTGACTCCAATCAACAGCCGAACCTAACTATGGAACATATCAAAGCACTAACCCTTGCTAATATTATGATCATTGGCATGAAGAGGAAAAACCTGCTTCGAGGAGGAAACCTCTGGGGATCCAAGGCCTTGGTCACCTTCCCTCCAGGCTGAAGGACGTTTTGATTAGGGATGGCTCAGCTACTGCAACTAGAGTTGATATTGGGGAAGAGGAAAAGATTCCAAATAAGATGAAGACCACACTCTGTCCTTGTAATGTGAATGCAACCAGATGCTTAATGACTAGACAGGAGAGAAATGACTGCTGAGGTACTTAGCTGGCCTATGCGAACCTACAAAACAGACCAGGTGAACCAGAGGCAGTCAGATAGAGGATGGCATAGAAGGTGCCTCTGAACCTGCTTGGGGAGCTAAAGGGGGCCCCATTGATGAGAGGCCAATGCAGTCAGTCCCGATCCAAGGGGAAAATGACACAGACGGCATGTCTTCAAGTGGAAAGCAGGTTGAGTCGAGGTAGCATGGACCCGATGTGAAGGAATGGACCCACAGAGAGGTTGGATGAGTGAGGGAGACCCAGATGCAGACATGAGGAGACTGATGGTGATAATAATCACAGGGATGCAGCAGTTCCATGAGATTGCATAGACCCAGTGAGAGATATGCTCCATTAATCAATGTGAATGAGTAGACCCTGAGGTTGGACTGAACGAAGGAGACCAGACTCATGTCATGAGAAACCTACCCGTGATTGGTAACCGAGGGAGTGCATGCCAACCGGGTCCATTGAGCTAAATTAGGAATTGATAGAACTGCATGAAGATAGGAACGAGATTAGCCAGGCAAAGCCAGCATCCAGCAGCATGATGGTGAGGTAGTCAGTACTGGGAGGACATCTGAATATATTTGACTAGAACAGGGAATAGGTTCAGAGGAGGAGACAAGTAGGCAGGGTGATACGTAGGAGGGAATATTAGGCAATGTGAATGAGTAGGGTATGGTGGTATAGCAAGATGGCAGGATAGGGAAGCCTCCCCAAAAAAACAGAGGTCAGAGAAGGAGAGGAATGAAGGGTGAAGGGCAAGGGAGGAGGGAAAACAGGGTATCAGATCAAAAGAACAATGAGGAAGCAGAGATGCCAGAGTGAGAGAAAATGAGGGCGGAGGGAACGGGAGGAGGAGGGTGAGCACCCATGATGGGAAGCTAGGGAAATAGAAAAGAGAATGTAGTTTGGGTGAAGTAAATGAACCGATGAAATGCATGAATGAAATACTGGAGCCTGCAGCTGGGCGAGGTAGGAAACAGGAACTGAGTCGATGGAACAGACGACTGGAGTAGTGCAGCAAAAAGGGGTGGTGGGCTGAGATTGAGGCCCAAAAGAAAGGGGGACAGGGATAGAAGAAATACAGGAACAGGGAGGGTCCAATGGAGGCAGATAAATGAGAAGCAAGCCTAAAGGACAGAGGAGGTAAGTAGAATAGTAGCAAGATCTCCACTACCAGACCAGCGCCATGGACCACAATAATCATGAAATGTGCCAGAAACACCGAAGCTACAATCACTGCAAGGGGCAGTAAAATCATTGCACTGGCCTGCAAAATCACAGGCTAAATCATTTTTGCAGCTGTATGCTGAACATTGCCTTCATCCAAGCAGTTATGTTTCAACCTATAAAACTGGCTCAATGGTTTGTTATTAATAACATGTCTGGATGGCAACTGTTTTTTACCAGAGGGGAATAGCAGTTAGCATTTTTCCTTAATAAATCAGTTTTCAGTAACCCACCCTCAGTAACACTGATAAGTCAAGCTAGATAATTGATCTGTGTTGCACTTTGTTTCACTATAAACCTAAATTCTCATTGCTGTTTTCTAAATTGGTTGTAAATTGTGAGAGCTCCTCAACTGTGCCACTGTATAAACAAAAGTAGATCACCTATGTATCTACAGTACCTCTGTATTTTGGAAAAGAAAGGTTTGACTATGGGGTCGTGGATAAGTTGACATTCCCACATCCCTAAGTATAAATTGGTACAAATCTGGTGCCAGTTATGCCACCATAGCCATTCCTTCTTCTGCAAATAGTACTTGCTCTGAAAGGAAAACATTAAAAGTTAGAACAAGATTAGTGAACTTCAGAATCAACATGCAGAGTTCAGGAGAATGCAAGTCACTTCTAATTAAAGCATCTTGTAGGGGTTAGAGTCCCTCTTCAGGGGTTTGTTTGTGTAGAGGGACTAAATGTCCATGGTGACCAGTAGAAAGCCTGCTGGTAGTCACGTTCCTCTAAGCAAGTTCAGGACATCTGTAGTGTCTTTAACAAAAGAGGCCGGTCAAAACGCTAGTCATTTAATGTGGAATCAAATAACTTCAATAGCAGTTCTTTCAGGCTGACCATGCCCGACACAGTTTGCTTCTCAGGCAGTTGGTCCATTCAAGCACCTCAAGCCATACTATCACCTTTCAAACAGAATTCCACATTCTGCACCCAAAATCCAGTAGTTCAGGTGTTTGAAACACTATGTTTACAATAGTTGGAATAATTGTTTAACACACTTGAAAAGCCAGATTTTATTAAATGCACAAAAGATCAACATGAGGCAGCCGAACAACTGAGAAGTAATTTAAATATCACTATTAAGGCAGTGGATAAGGGGAGCTTCCATTGTCATTATGAACAGGCAGGACTACAACTATGAGGTCTTATAACTTGAAAATTGGGACTTCTGTCTGTCACTCCATAAAGATCCCAATAATGAGTTTAAATTAATGGTGGCCTGAGTTTTGGATGAAACTCTCATCTTGGGAGTCTTAACATAAATGACCTAAGAATATTTAAAAGTGAACTTCCCAATCAGAGTGGTTATATATATTTTTCCCAAGATACACAAATGATTGGACCAAACACCTGGAAGGCCAATTGTGTCAGGCATAGGCAGACTAACAGAATAACTCTTAAAAGTTCATTGATTTCCAGATCAAGGGACTAGTGTTTGGACTGCCTCTTTTGTTAAAGACACTATGAATGTCATGAACTTGATTTGAGGAACAGTACTACTGACAGTCCATCTACTGATCACTGTGAACATGGAGTCCCTCTACCCTACCATACCATACCACATGGAGTGGGACTTCAAATAGATACATAGATACATATAATTTGTTGGAAGATGAGGACCACCTGGCTCATCTAGTCTGCCCATATTTTCTACCTTTAACTTATGCTACAGACTGTAGTTGGTCTGTGGCTTTCCTGTTCTTCCCTTTTTCTAGTGTTCCCTTGTGTGTGTGTCCCATGTATTTTTGAATTCCTCCATTTTTAACCCTGCTACCCATGCAAGGAGGCTGTTCCAAACATCCATCACCCTCTCTGTAATGAAATACTTCCTCACATTACACCTGATTCCTCCTACCTCCAGCTTCATCTCATGTTCCCTAGTTCTTGTCCATCTTCTTTTCTGAAAGATGCTACCCTCCTGTATCTTATTTATCCTTTTAAGGTATTTATATGTCTCTGTCATGTCCCCCCCCTCTCTCTTCGCATCTCTAGAGAACATATTGAGGTCTTTTAGCCTCTCCTCATGTGACTTCGGGTGCAGCCCCTGTACCATTTTTGTAGCCCTTCTTTGGACTGCCTCCAGTCTGTTTATGTCCTTCATTAGATGTGGCCTCCAAAACTGAACAACGTACTCCAGATGAGGTCTAACTAATGATCTGTATAGTGGCATTACCACCTCCTTTTTTCTGCTTGTGATGCCACTCCCTATGCACCCCAACATCCTGCTGGCCATTCTAACCACTATCTCACACTATCTGTCCACCTTTAGGTCCTCAGATGTAATTATTCCTAGATCCCTCTCCTGTTTGGTGGCTAACAGTAGCCCCCTCCCCCACTGAGTAATCCCCTTTTGGGTTTCCATGACCTAAGTGCATAGTTGTGCACTCTCCTTTGCATTGAATCTCAACTACCATACATTTAACCAATCCGCCAGCTTGCCCAGGTCCCTTCTCATTCTATCCACCCCCACGGTGTGTCTGCCCTATTGCAGATCTTTGTGTTGTTTGCAAAGAGGCACACCTTCCCTTCCATCCTCTGCAATGTCGCATACAAAAACATTAAAGAGGATTGGGCCTAGCACTGATCCCTAAGGCACCCCGCTGGTCACCTCCCTTTCTACGGATTGAACTCCATTCACTACCACCCTTTGTGTTCTACCACTCAGCCAATTTCTAACCCAGTTAACCACCCCCAGATCTGACTTCCAGGCTACTCAATTTGTTTAATAGCTTTTTATGCTTGACAGTATCAAAGTCCTTGTTAAAATCCTGGTAGGCCACACCAACCACCCCTTCCTGATCAGCCTCCCTTGTCATCCAGTCAAAGAAATCTAACTCGTTTGTTTGGCAAGACTTGCCTACTATGAAACCATGCTGCCTTGAATCCTGCTGTCCACTTGATTCAAGGTATGTTACAATCCTTTCCTTGAGTAAGGATTCCATCAGTTTTCCTACCACTGAGGTTAGGCTGACTGGCCTATAGTTAACAGCCTCCTCCTGGCTTTTATGGAGAGGGACAACATTCACCCTCTTTCAGTCTGCTGGAACCACAATCATTTCTAATGATTTGTTAAACAAGGCTGTCTGTGGTCCTGCTAGCTCCTTTCTTAGTTCCTTTAGTATTCTGTGATGTATTCTGTCTTGACCCATTGCTTTATCTATTTTCAGTTTGTCTAATTCTTTTAGGATTCCTCTACTGTGAACGGACTGGCATTTACACTCCACCCCTTGGTACTCCTTACACCTAGCTGTGGTCCCTCCCCATCCACTTCTGCAGTGAACACTGAACAAAAATATTTGTTCAGGATTTCTGCTTTTTTCTGGTCCCCTTCTGCTGCTCCCTCCCTTCCTTTTCTAGTCTCACAATCTCACCCATGTTTTTCTTCTCTCTAATGTATTTAAAAAAGGTCTTGTCTCCTTTTTTAAATGCATTGGATATTCTTTCTTCTGTCTGTGCCTCGGACTTTCTGACTGCTTTTACCACATCCTTTATCTTTTCCAAATACAGTATATTCATCTATCTTCCTCCCTCTGTGTTTCTTTGTATTTTCTAAATGCTGTCTTTTTTCCCCTCACCCTACTTGCCACCTCCTGTAGGAACCAGAGTGGCTTTTCCTTCCTTCCTCTTTGTTTTACTTATTTGACTAACACAAAGGCTTGTGGCTTCCATTATTGCTCCCTTAAGACATGCCCATTGTTCCTCTGAATCCCATTTTTCCAATGTACCCCCTAGGGCTTTCATCATACATACCTCCATCTTTGCAAAATCAACCCTTCTGAAATCCATGACCCTTGCCTTTGTGTAGCTGGATTCCTCTACTATCTCATGTTAAACCATGCTGTACTGTGATGGCTGAATGCCAGGTGACTCCCCATTTCTACATTCATCATCCTTTCTCCATTGGTGAGCACCAGGTCCAATATTGCCCCCTCACTGGTGCATTCTACCACTAGCTGTCTGAGTCCTGCCCCCTGAAGAGCTTCCAGGAAGTTTCTGCTCCATTCTGTGGCTGCAGTATAGGTGCTCCAATTGACACCTGGCAAATTGAAGTCTCCCATCAGCAATGTCTTCCCTCTTGCTGTCATTTCATGGATTATTTCTGCTATTGCATTGTCCACCTCCCCCCCCCCGTGCCAGAGGTCTGTAGATCACTCCTACCTGAATGACAATATCATTCCTATTTTCAGCATGACCCACAGTGCCTCCCCTACATCCTCTATGCCCTGTACTTCTGTAGCTGTTATTTCCTCCTTAACATAGATAGCCACTCCTCTCCCTTTTTTTCCTACCCTGTCTTTTCAGAACAGAGTGTACCCTGGCACAGCAATATCCCAGTAGTGGTTCCCTGTGTACCATGTCTCGGTCACAGCAACAATGTCCAGCTTAGCCTCTGACATCAAAGGCCATTAGGTCTGAGATTTTATTTGTCAGGCTGCGAGCATTCATGAAAATGGCTTTCCACAGTCTGTCATCCCTTTTTTAAATTTTTTATTCCTCACCTTGTGCTTTACCTCTAGTTTATTTCCAGTAGGCATACGCCCACTTTCATTTGTTTGTTTACCTCGCTTCATGTTCCTGCTAGTCCTTTTTTCATTCTGTGATTAATTCCTGTTTTGGGGGGAGTTATGACTAAGTTCCTATCTTCTAGGGTATCTTTGATAGGGTCCTTTGCCTCCAGCTCCCCCTTCCCTAGTTTAAATGTCTGATGCAGGCATTACATATTTGACCCAGTGGTCTTGATCCTTACCTCATTAGATGCAGTCCATCATACCTGAAGAACCTCCTCTCCCAGAAGTCTCCCCATGCACCAATGAAATGGTAGCCTCTTTCTTGACACCAGCTCTGTAACCACTCATTGAACTCTTTGATTTCTTTGCTCCTGATCTTCTCTGTCTTACTGCCCTTGCCCACACAGGAATGACCTCAGAGAAGACCAGGGACCTATTTAAGTGGCCTATTGATCTCCTAGTTTAACAAGGTTTCATTTGGCTTCCTCTACCAATTGCCCTGCCAGGTCATTTGTCCTCAGGTGTACCAGGATCTTCAGGTCCTCCCCTTCTTTCTCCACTATCCTTCCAATGTGATCAGTTTCACTTTTTGCTGAGGCCCCCAGGTGGCATCTGACTAGCACCCTTGTATATCCATTGTCACTCAGTTGAGTCTGTACCTCCCTGATCATGGAGCCCTTTGGGATGATTACTTTCCTACTTCTTTCCTTCTTGTCCTTTATGTTGCCTCCACCATTCTCCTTTTCTGGCTGCAGCTGTGGCCCTTTGACTGATTTGTTGTTCTCTTCCACTTGTCCAAGATCCTCTTTCTCTGTCAGTGATGAAAAAATGTTTGCAGTTGAGATGGTCGTGGCATGGAGATGATCTAACTAATCCAGCCTGCCAAGTTTACTTCCTCCCTTCTGTACCATCTTCCACCCCTGTGGACTGGATCTTCTCTGTGGAAGTAGACTTCTGGGGGGAAACTGATGTTGCGGAATATGAGGGTGTGAATTCCTATTTCTGTTCCAATATAGCAAGTCCCACAGCTGAGATATCTCCTTCCATACTGCATTCAGCTGTGCTTCAGTTTGTGTAGATTTCTGCAGATGGGACAATGCCCCAATCTCCAAAGAAGTCCTCTGGTTATGAGAGCTCTGCATTCATGGAAACTGTAGATATCCGTACCACCTGTATTCTTTTCTTTTCTTTTTTTTTCTTTTCTTTTTGTTTCTTTTCTGTTCCTTTCATTTCTTTTCATTCCTTCTTTTACCTCTTCCTTGGGGCTGTCTCTGCTCAAGGATGCCCCTAATGCATGAAGTAGTGTTTTTTTTTGTTTGTTTTTTTCTCCCTACTTTCCTACTGCATTTGTGTCCTTACAGCTCCTACCCTTCCTGTTCTGGGACAGGAAGTTCCTCTATTCCTCGGTAGTCTCCTTCTTATTAACTTTGAGTCAGACCTCCAGCAGCTAGAGGGGGAGGGAGAGCTACTCTTTTCCTTCAAGGATGGTGAGTCTTGTGTGCCTCGGTGATCCCTCCCTTCCTGCTCCAAACAGGAAGTTCCTGTTGTCAGTTAAATACAGTGACTATAAAAGAGGAATTGGCTAAGGGTGGGAGGGCAATACCGTCTAGGAGTAAGGTTCTACCTCCTTAGTCAGCTGCCTTCTTGGCCTTGCTCTGATAGAAAGATTCCTCTCTGCCAAAAGCTAACACCCTGCAAGTTTCCTTAAATGAGAGTAATTTCTATTCAGTGAACTCTGCATGCTGATTCTGAAGATCACCAAACTTGTGCTAACTTTTAATGCATTTTTCTTTCACAGCAAGTACTACATACTGAAGACAGGGAGATCCATGGAGAGTCACTGGCACTAAATTTTGCCAATATATACTTATGGATGTGGAAACACCAAACTATCCAGTACCCCAATGCCAGTCCCTTCTTCTCCAAAATATAGAAATACTGTACATGCATAGATGACCTACTGTTTTATGGAGTGCCACAGATGAGAAGATGCCACAGTTTATAACCTATTTAGAAATCAAAAATGAGAATCTATGGTTTATTGTGAAACAAAGCGAAACACAGAACAAGTACATAGATCTGCTTAACAGCGTTAGGGACTATGGGTCACTGAAAACTGGTTTATGTAGGGAAAATGCTGACCCTCCCTTTTGATAAATAGCAGCTGCCACCCCAAACACTTTATCAATAACATCCTGCTGAGAACATTTTATAGAGTAAAACATTATTGCTAAGATGAAGGAGATTTTTGGCATAGAGCTACAAAAATGAGGGATCACATCATAGCTAGAGGCTACTCGGACATAACTGTTCAGTCAGCATTGCAAATGATGGTGGAAAGGGTGGGTTGTTGAGAGATTTTGAATGTATTCTTGGTGGGTTGTGTTTGTTATTATGGATATTTTATTTTTATTTTTCTGTTCTTGATGATTTTTGTATTATGTATTCTTTGGAATCTTAAAGATCCACTGCTACATAAAGTGCCACATTGAAGAATCCAAATGAGCATACCCCCAGTAAATCTCATACCAAAAACTAGATTTCTATGTTACTTCATTTTAAAGATATTAGCCATTTTGTAATCCCAGTTTTACTACCTGTTCAAAACAGCCTGTTTCAGTGAAGAGCTACTGCTGATGTCATCTAGGTGGCTCACAGTCTAGTATTCTCAGTCGGCAAGCTTTTAGGACCTGTTTCTCCAAAGTTTTAAAGATCATGTGAAATATTCATCAAAAGTAAATCAGGCAGCATCATGCTCAAAACATTGCTAAAAAACTATATGGGTGGAATATTCAGAAATGTGCCAGAGGCAGGTGCAGTAGTGGCACAGTGCAAGTACACTGCGCCATGGCACACTGAACATGATTTTCAAAGGTTGCACATGACGGCAAGTGCCAGCACAACATGGCTGGATATCACAGGGAGGCACCATAGTGCAACCAGGGCTGCACCAGGGAGCATACCAACATGCGCTATAGTGCAACCAGGGCTGTGCAAGGGGTAGAGGTGCATGTGCCAGGACACAGGACAACAGGAATAGCAAGGAGCATTCCACCAGGGTGGGATAGACCACCACCAGGGTGCAGAGGATGCCAGGAGGGAGGCATGGTAGGCACATGGCAGCAGGACCCTGACCAGGAACACCACAGTGGTGCACTGAGGCAGGGTGACACCCATGTCCACTGGCAGATAGCCACTGACAACACCCACAGGAAGGCACGTGACATGCCACCTGGACCACATCTGGCAACACACATGCCAACAGCACCCAACGCACATGCCACATAACATGAACAGAGAGCACACGGCTGCCCCAGGGCATAGCCACCAGCCACTGGGCAGAGACCACTGGGCACAATCCTCAGTCCACCCCAGACATACCACTCAGCCACAATGCACACCACTGCAGCATGGCTCCACATGCCAGCCACAAAGCAGACACAAACACAGATGACTAACCATAGAAATGTGTATTAAAGCAGGCATAAAACAACTATAAACAGATTAACAATTAATAGGTACAGGAATCAAGGAATGGGGAGGCCACATACAAACTGGAAGGCTGGGGAAGGGAGGTAGGGGGACAGGGTACACAACTAGACAAGGGTACAAGGGAGGGCAAGGGAGGAGGGAGACAGAAGGGAAACAGTTGCAGGCCAACAGGCCCAATGGGCATCCATGCCCCACCGGTGCCTGACACTGACATTTGCGCTCAGGACTGCACAGTGCCTGTTGTGTCAGCTATGCCACCTGGAGCTTGGCAGTGGTGACCCGAAGGATCTGCCTCAGGAGCCTGGTGTTGATATCAGGGCAATGGACACCTATGACAAAGGAGGGGACATGGTATGAGTGCATGAACGTATGACCATAGCCCACCCACCGTGCACAGCGGACAGTGGTGACATGCGCCCCTGAGATGGCACACAGCCTCCTGCAGTGTGTGCACCCACATGAGCTGCCAACCTGACTATCCACAGCCACACAGAACACTGCACACCAACATCACCCATGTGCCGAACACTACAACCATGGCAGTCAGGTGACAGGGCTAAGTGGTGGGATGGCAGTGGCACAGCTGGAATCTGGTTGCACCCCCAGCCCACCTGCAGCAGCCACACACATGTGTGATAGCCATGGCATGTTGCAATGGACACTACAGGCAGTGCACAGCTGTAATGACCATGTGCACAGGGGGCTGTGGCCCACCCCCACCCTGCAAAACATCATACCTTGGAACAGTGCCTACCTGCTTGCTGTGGCACACCCTGCGCCTGTCCGGTGGCACCATCCATGCGGCCTACATCCTGCACCCAAGCCCCTGCGGTGGCCTGCCCTGGCCCACCTACAGCACCAGCCAGCCATGCTCTCCTTCTATCCTCAGGGCCTAGTAGGGAGACATGGAAAAAGACACATCAGTACCTGGAAACACCACATGCTCCCCCAGCACAGCATGCACCCTGGCCCTGCACAGAGGCAGTGTAGTGTCACAGTGCACCCACAGTGCAGTGCCATGGCCAACAGAACACACAATCCCAGCCCTCCCTGTAGCATGGTGTGCCACCTTGCTGGCCCCCACAGAACACTGGATTGGCATGGACATGGGCATAGTACACTTACCTGGATATGGCACAGCATCCCTCCAAATGTATGCCAGTAGTGCCCATAGCCTCTCAGGGTTCCTCCGCTGCAGGTCCCCATAGCAGTGGTGGCACTGCTGACTGCTGTGCTATGCCCCTGTGGCCTCCTCCAGCCCCTCAGCCACCTCCTGCTACACCTCTGCCCATGACTGATCCAGGGGCACCTGGCTGAACAGACTGCCTACATGTGGCTCCACAAGGGCCACAAGGTTTATCAGCTCCACCTGTGACCAATTAGGTGCCCTGGCACTGCTGCAGCATGGCATGGTCATTTCTGCAGTTGCACAACAAAAATGGCACCAAGTAGTGCATGAGCCACATGTGCTGGGGGTGTGCAACTCACTTGGTGATGTGCTGCCATCTCCAATTGCACAGCAGTGGTGCTGCATGACACAACTGGTGCAGCACTGGCATATGACACAGGTCACCCAGAGGGTCAAAGGGCAATTGTGGGGTCAAGGGTCGGCATGCGCACCGTGCTTGACAGTGTGATTTGGTCAGCCACGCATGGGGCACAATAGGGGCATGTGGGCCCCTGGTCCATAAGCCAATACTGCCTGGGCACCACAGGGCATACAGCACACAAGTGCCACATGCCCAATAGTGGCAGAGCACTGTACCATGTATAGCGCAGTGTGAATAGGCTGCGCCACTGACGTACACGATGGCACACTGTGCATGCGCACTGCCAGGCCTATTGCACATGTCACACTTTTGCACCACGGCTTGTGCATGTGTGACACCAATACACCTTGCACAAATTTGCGATATTCAGCCTGCATATGCAGATGAGCTAATCAGCATATCCGAGGCACATCAGATGCATTTGCATCTCATTTCAGTTGCGCATCCCCTCATTTTCATGTGATGCGCTATAAAGGCCCCAGGAAACTGCACAGGCTCTAGACTGGTATTGCATGCTTCAGAATTAAACCATCAGAATGTGGGCCTGTCAGGACAGTGGAATGGGAGGGCGGTGTGGGCTGTAGCCATCACTGACCAAATGTTTATTCCCACAGGACTAAGCATGAAGGATCATGAGGAGGTTGAGGAGCATGGGCCTGCATGGAAGCACAGGCCCAACTTCATGAGGGCAGAGAGCGATGCCCTATTCGATGCCTACCTGGGCAAGGAACCTAGTGGCTCAAAAGGCACCCCAACAGGCCCAGGCAACAGCATGGGAGGGTGTGGCCAGGGCTGTGAAACAGCAGGGCATCCATCAAAGGACTGCACAGGAGTGCAAGAAGAAGGTCGCCACAGACCGGAGCCAGATTAAGGAGAAGGTGGCTGCCATCTGGGCTGCACATGATGCCATGGGCAGTGGACAGCCTGACATGCCATAGCTGTCACTGCAGTAGGAGTTGGTGGCAGCGTCCATGTGGCACAGTGCCATCGAGGTGGTGTCCGGTGGCAGGTCCCAGATGGGGTGCAGCCCATCACTGCATGGTAGGTACTGCAGCATCTGGGGCAGGGGGGCAGGGGTGTGTGCCAGTGGCACTAATGTGACTGTGTTCCCTTTCAGCTCTGGAATGTCTGCATGCAGTGGCAGGGGTTGGGTTGTCCACCATGGGGATGGTCCTAGACCTGGAGGACCATCCGTCCACCTCCATCAGTGTCTGGGGGCTGGACCACAGGCAGCCCAACCCCAGTGTCCATCCTGATGCCTGTAGCATGGTTGCGGACTAGGCCCAGGCTGTGTTTCAGCATGACACCAGCCATGGCGTCCAGTATGCTGAGACATAGATTGGATCCGGGACCGATGATGACATGGCAATTATCCTGGAGAGTGGTGTTGCCAGTCTGGGGGAGGCACCCATACCACACACCCACCACAGCAGCACAGGCGGTGCCCTGGTGGCGGTCGTCCGCCCACTGGCCACCACACCCGGCATTGCTGTGTGCGCCATTGGTGGGGTGCAGGCTGAAGGGGGTGGCAGTGGTGATGCAGCCACACCGGCGCTGATCAGCACACAGTGGCTGGAGGGGCAGCAGTAGCAGCTGGATGAGGTCAAGGGGGGCCGGGAGCAGTTGCCGCTGACGGTGCACCACAGAATGAGCAGCCCCAAGGGGGCCCTGCTGTGCAGCCCCCCACCAGTGCCAGGGGCTGGGCTGCAGGTTCAAGCACCACCCATGTGTCGGTGCAATGTCCATGCCTCCCAGGGTGCCAACCCCTTGACTGAGAAGACCCATCTACTACGGGCCTCCATGGAGCAACAGGTGCTGGTCATGGCAGGGGTGTGTGCACTCCACACAGAGCTGCACCAGTCCACAGAGAGGTGTGACAGGGACTATGAACAGCTCCTGGCCAAGACCAGATGTATGCGGGAGGACATGACCGTAGCCCTGGATTGGCTTACCGCTGCAGTCACGGCCAGCCTAGCACCACTGGCCACCCTGGTGCATGTAAGTCCACTGGAGACCCCATGGAGTGCTTTATCCACCCCTTGATCATGGCGTCATGAAACCCCCTCAGTGTTGATGCCGGTATCTGCTGTGGGTATTCCGGGCATGCCTGGAGCAGGCATGTTCGGAAGCCTGCAGATACCTGCAAGGGACTCGTCGCGTTCCCGCAGTGACACACCTGGTGGACCATCAGAGACACCCCCTGTGGCCGTTGCACAGCCCACATCTGCTGGACAGTCTCAGTGGGGCCATCCACATGTCCACAGTGGCCGTGTGACCACGCAGCAGTCCTGAGATGCCATCTTCCCTGTCCATTGTCTGCCACTGCCCTGTGTGCACATTGGTGTGGCGTGTGTGTGTGTGTGCATTCCAGGGATGTGTCATCCATGGTCGACGTTGCACCCACCCTGCCACTGGCCACTGTGGCATGTACATGATGATGCCAACACAATGCCTGCTGCTACTGTGCACTGGTGTTCAGCGTCTGACACATGCCTATTGGCAGCCTCTGGGCATGCACATGTGGGTGCCCATGTGCTTGTGTGTGCGGGTGTGTGTGGGGGTGTGGGGGTTGGGTGTGCAGTGTTATACAGGGTGCTTCCACGGAGTCCAGTCCCAAGCCCGTCCACGCTACCCTCCAGCCGTTACTGTCATGGGGCCCACCCTTACATGCCTGAATACTGTGCCATGGTCCCTGGGACATGCATGTGGTCATGTTCACCTACCTGTATGCACCATAGTGCTCCTCTGCAATTGTGTCCCAGTGCTGCTGGGTCATTCTGTTCAGCCTGGGTTTGCTTCACCGGGGGGGCTGCTAATCACCACCTGGCCTGGAAGCTGCATTGTCCCCACTGCTGTTCCCCTCTTCAACCTTGACAGTTATCCCACAGTCAGTGGCCATGTTGTGTAGCATACAGCAGGCCAGAATAGGCCACAGGCCTTTGAGGAACTGTACTATAGGGTACCCCAGACCTGTCCAAGCAAAGGAACTGGGCCTTCAGCAGCCCAAACACACACTCGATGATGTTCTGTGTGCTGGTGTGTGCCTCATTGTATCCCTCCTGCGCTGGGGTTGACGGGCTTCAGTATGGGGTGAGCAGCCTGGTCCGGGGTGGGTATCCACTGTCACCTATGTGTCGACATGTGTGATTAACATGGTTGTCTGTGTAGCTGCACCCCCTGCCTTCCTGGCCACACCCTTTGATGCCCCCGGCCTAGCATCCCCCACACCCTGCCCCTGTTGTGCCAGGCTGCTCATTCCAACAACGTACTCACTTACTAGGTGGCCGGTGGGGATGTCCCCACTCTTGAACCTGTGGCACAGTGCTAACTAGTGCCAGATGAAGGCATCATGTGCTCCACCAGGGTGTGTGGCACAGACATTGATTATGCACCCCCTGGCATTGCACACCACCTGGCAGTTGATGCTGAGGTAGCCCTTCCTGTTGATGTAGGCTACCCCCTCCAGGCCAGGTGGTATGCGGATGCCTACGTGGGTGCAGTTGATGGCCCCTAGCATGCCAGGTATATGTTCCACCCTGTGGAGCTCCTGCATGTTCTCTGTACGCTCTTCCTGTGTGATGGGGAAATGGATGTATTCCACAGCTTGTAGCATCAGTGCATTGAGGAATTGTGTGAGGAGCCATGATGTGGCTGCCTGGGTTTTGCCTGTGGCATCCCCTGTTGGTCTATGGAAGGTACCCGTGGCGAGCAGGCACATGATGGCTGTGACCTTTGTCTCCACCAACAGGATGTGGCTCCATCTTGTGGGTGCCTGGATCTCATCACTGCACTGCTCACAAAGCTGCCTCAGAATTGTCCATTTCAGATGGTACCGGCCCACAATCTCTGTATCACTGTACTGTTCAAAGGTTGTGCTGGCACAGTACCACCTGTTACGGGTGTACTGCTGATGGGCCTTTCATGGCCATGCCACTCTGCCTCCTGCCTCCTCACACCCCTCATTACTGCCTCCATCTGGAAGATGGCACTGGTCATGGTCTGGGCTGTCCTGCCCCCGTGCATCTGTCTCCCCAGGCACCCTCAGCTGTGTGCCGCTGTGTGTGCCCCTGCACTGGGCGCACACCTGTGTTCGGGGTTCCCAGCTGATGGCCTGTTGGCTGTAGTCTCCACCTCCCTCCCATCCAGGCACTTTCACTGCCACTCCTATGCCTGGTATCACAGACATACACTGCTGTTGTTGCCCCCTCACCTATCTCACACACACACACACACACACACACACACATGCACACACACACACACACACAGTTGCTCACACATGCAGGCACAATCAGTGTCACATGCCCCGTCCCACACTCTTTTGCACTTCCTGCCCACCTCTGTCTCTGTCTTGCAAACCTCCTCCTGTCCTGCCTGCCCACTTGCTCTCCCTCTCTATTGATCCCCTGTGGTGCAAGCCTCCATCCCTTGCTTGCTCCTTCTTTTTATGGGCTCAAGTTTGCTCCATGCATGTCCCTGTTGCTCTGTGCTTGCGTAGTTTGCTTGCTGTTGAATATTGCACTGCTCCACTTATTCATGGCTACGCCCCCTGCACTTGTGTATACATTCATTAGGGTTACATTGGCGCACTGCAATTTGTGCAGCACATTGGCTCCCACTGAATATTGCTCTTTGGTGCATTTCCACACTTGCGCAGGCGCATCTCAGTTGTGCCATGCATAACTGCTTTGACTATCCCACCCATTGTGTTTCAGATTTTGTAACAGAGGTGACAAAATTGTATTATTTAATGCCTTTTTGATGTGGTTCCATTTCTTCAGTGTTGCTGGATACTGAGTCAGAATGTCTCCCGGCTACTGAAGCCATTTGGAGTGCTACTGTACTGTGCCTGTTAGGAATTTGTGTTACTACTAGTATTGTAATATTGGTAACATCACTGCTCTTTGTCAGTGTCTGCTTTAGAATATGTTTTAATAGAGACCTTATATGTGTTAAATCCTAGTAGGGGTGAAAGTGTTAGTTCTTGTAAAACTATAATTTAAATTTAGAGTAGAACATAGATGAGCCTGAATGTAGGTCAAAAACAGCCTGACAGGGTGAAAAAAATATGCTGGCTAAATTAGAAACTACTGTGGTTTCAAAACAACATCACTTCTCCCACCACCATTTACAAGGAGATGGAATAATTATTTTAAAATGCCATTCTTATAAATCACCTCAATTAAATGATAGGTGTGAACGATCTTAGCCTTTCACCACATCAGACACTTATTCCAGCAACCATGGAAAAATGGACCACAACAAAAAGGCTCCCAAACAAAATATTGTCATCTTTGTTACAAAACCTGAAACACACATAGTTTTAAAACAATGTTTACTGACTGGTGCTGCCTGTTTTATTTGTAAAAACCATTGCACGTGATCTTTACAACTTTGGAGAAACAGGTCCTATAAGCTTGCTGACAGGGAGTACTAGACTGTGAGGTCCTGAGGTGACATCACCGGCTGCTCTTGACTGAAACAGGCTTTTTCCAACAGGTAGTGAAGTCAGGGTTACAAAACTGCTAATAACTTTAAAATGAAGTAATGTAGAAATCTAGTTTTTGGCATGAGATTTACTGGGGGTATGCTTATTCTAATTCTGCAATGTAACACTTTTGGCCAGATGGTGTCAGTTGTTCTTTAAATTATATTAATGGGAAAAAAAGGAAAATGAAAAAAAAAAACATATTGCAAAAGATGGATGTGAGGGATAGAGACAGCCTACTAATTTTGAGTTGGAGGTGTAACAGACAGTATTAACTGGTTTTATCATATAAGCATGTACACAAGTGCTTTCATTCAAAAGAAGCAGGCTGGCCACAGAGGAGGGTGGGCTGAGTCTGTCATCATTTTTCTTATCCCTTGTATGAAATTGGGTGCTGGACTGATGCCTGTAGGGTGTGTGGTTCTTTTTTTTTTTGGGTGGGGGCAATCTATTAAGGAGCTGCAAGATGCTGAACTCCAGCGGCTGGCCATGGAGGTGGGAAGCTAGTGCCAGTTGCCCATCACAGTTTATTTATTTTTTTTACAAAAATTTTTTTTTCTTATTTAAATGTGTGTGCAGGGGGAGAGGAGGATAGAATGGGGTTTCAACTGAGGGTGGGGGATGGGGGCTGTATTGGTGCAAAGGATATTGGCTAGGGAAGAAGGGGAGTTGTTTCTTTCCTTTTTTTTTTTTTTCGCTAATATTTCCTGAATTGGGGATGAAAAGTGCCACCATTCATTATTTGGACCCAAATAACAAACCGTGCATTATTCATGACGTTCGGGAAATAATATTGATTACTCATACATCCCTAATATAAATTAAGGGAAAAATTACTGATTAATGTAAGAATGAATGTCTGCTACAGTCTTTAGTACATACCTTTTAATAACGTTTTAATCTTGTTAATTATGTACATTAAGTAAATCTGACCTTTGATTTACAAAACACTGCTGCTGCATCATTCCAGAATTCTCATCCCTTGCTGCTCCACAGATTGACCTGACAAAGAAGATCATCCTGAATAAGGTCCATTAGTCATATGAGTGTCAGACAAAATTTCAGACAATCAGAAATGTGCTGTGTAAGGGAGGGACAATCATATGAAGTTCAGATTTCAACCACTGTTCATTTAGTACACTGAAACCTCTGAGGTGTAGTTGGGGAAGTGTTATCACAAGAGTTTAAGGATGGGATGGATATCATTCTATTCAGTATTTACCTCACAAACATGTCCCAAGGAGCAGTGCTATGCCATGCTAGAAAAAGTGTCTGACTGTAAAGTGGCAGTGATCACCCTACACTACTACCTGTTAGAACAGGCATTCACCTTTATCACTAATCATACTGCCCCTCAAATGGTTATATACCATGGGAGAAATCAATTCTCATATGACCTGATAGCATTTGGCACTGTAGCCCTTTTCATTTGATATGCTCCACCAGGCAAATGCCATCATGGTAATGCAATTTGTTGTTTCTGTCAGGATGGTGGGTCTCTTGTGGCCCTTATCAAGAATGCCATGGGCATGACTCCAAGAGCTAAGGTATGTGATGGAGTGTACATACATCATGCTTCTTATCCTATAAATCCCAGCATAACCCTGCAAAACAGGCAGCATGGGTTTTGAGAGGGATCAGGAGGTGAACTGACACAAATCCCTCTTGTTTTAGAAATTGCCTTTTAAGACCTCACTGAACTGCCTCTTCAGGGTGTTGGCTCAGGGGTGTTAACAAGCAACAACAAGGCCCAATAAAGGGAGAGAGGCAAATTATGCTGTGTGAGTTTAGGACAGTAGAGACTGGACTGTAAAACAAGGAAATAAAAAGGAGCAAACTTGAAATCTTTTGCAAGAGTTAGGTAGGATTCTCAATGCTCCAAGAATGTCTTATCACTTGAATTACACTGTTGGAAGTTCCAAAACTACATTTCTTTGATGAACTGAACTACGTTGCAAGCTCAAGGAAAGTGAAGAGTTCATAAAAATTTAACACTTAGTGTAGACTCCATCTTTTGGGTCACTGGGGTATGGAGTTACCCAATCAAGGGGCCGGGGATGGGGCAGAATGGCATGATGGCTGCAATGCTGCTCCGTTCTGCTCTGAGCTCTGTTGTTTTTTTCTGGGTTGCTTTTCCTCTGTTATTCAGCCATGTGTTTTTAGTACAAGCAATCTTTTACGACCTGCGAATACTTGGTAAGTTTTTGAGCTTTAATATTTTAAATAGCTGTATGTTCTTACCATGGTGAAAATGTCTTTAGAGTTTCGTTAAAGGCATTTGGAGCTACAAGCACTTCTGTTCCCCAGTGCTAAACTGTGTACCTGGCTTTACTGTTCTCATATGTATAAACCTAGCAGTCTCCTGTTTTAATGTAGAGAAAGCTGAAAAGATTGACACTGACTGATTTTTGCATTCTCCCCCTAACTGACAGAGAACTGAGTGGGCTTGAAGAAAAACAGACGTGAAGGAGATGATACTGTGCTGTATGTGCTAATGTGCTCATTTTGCCCCAACCAAAGGTATGCCACCATGGCCTGGGACTGGGGGCTCTCAGTATTCCCATTGGGATGAAATTTATTATGCTCAGTGGAGCATTTATTCTTTTTATTTTACAGGTTTATCTCATGGGTATCTTGAGGACAAAGAACCACAGTGGAAGCAAACCTGAAATACAGAGAGACTGGGAATTTGGGTGAGGCCCTCTTGGGAGATTTGGACTCCTAGACCCCCAAACCAAGAGAGGGGAGATATGTTTGTTTATCCACTGCTTGTGGTGATTCCCCTTGTTGGCTCATGCAGAGATGCTGCTTCAGCGATGGTGGAAGCTGGCTGCGGGGTAATTCCCTTTAATAGGTATTCCTTTTATTTGTTCTGGTATTGACTTGTTGCCCAGACCAATTAATGAACAAAGATAGCTGGGTTTGGGTGCTTTGGCATGACTTTAATGACTAGCACTATGGAGCCTAAATTCTCATTATGGAGCCTGAAGTCCTGATATATGTATCTTTAAGCTTCAACAGCCGGGTTTTCCGCACAGTGACTTCCTCTTATTAACTTTACAAAAACACTGTGCCAGCTAATAGTGGACACTAACCGTGGGGTAAAATTTCTCCTATGGGTTACTGTTTTTTTCTTGATTCTTAACTCCTCCTCTATACATTCTTTTTGTGTCTGCCAGAACCCACTTCAGTTGATTGTGAAAAGTGACTTATTTAAATCAGACGCTCTACCATGATTCGTTAACATGGTTTCAAGTCAATGAATAGCTGGTACAGGGGTTGCTTTGTTTATGGTCTATGCATGAAAAAGGGCTGCAAAGTGTGACATTAGTGTCAATTTTTAAAATCTATAATGTAGCAATTATTACAAGCATTTTTTGTAATACTGTGACTCACCTTATAAAAGTGTAGTATTGTACAGGATAACTCCTATTGCGGGGCCTGAGAAGAAACTTCCACAAAGTTGTACATGTAACTGGGGACATAAAAGCAGGGCTGCACATGTAACTGGGGACATAAAATAAGGGCTGCATATTTAACTGGGGACATAAAAGCAGGGCTTCATGTGTAACATGGGACATTAAAATACCACAGGCATGCCATTACCTGCCTGCAGACTACATGGAGGCACACCATCACCCATCTGCAGAAACATGGAGGCACGCCAGCACCCATCTGCACACACATGGAGGCATACCACCCATCAGCAGACAACATGTGGCATGCCACCACTAATCAGCAGACAACATGGAGGAACACCACTACCTGTCTGCAGACAACATGAAGGCATGTCACCAACCATCTGCAGACAACATGGAGGCACACCCCCCATCTGCAGGCAACATCGAGCCATGCCACCTCCCATCTGCAGACAACATGGAGGCATGCTACCCCCCATCTGCAGACAACATGGAGGCATACCACTTGTCTACAGACAACATGGAGGCACACACCACCCATATGCAGATAAGATGGAAGCATGCCACCACTCATCTGTGGACAACCTGGAGGAATGCTACCACCCATCTGCACACAACATGAAGACATGCCACCACCCTCTGCAGGCAACATGGAGGCACACAACTAAATACCTGATGGAATCTTTCAAAGAAGTTCATCATTAATGCATGCATGCATTCTGATCAGGGCATCATCAGTCCATAGTGCCTGAATAATGGACTGTCTGTGTAAACTGAACACATACAACACCAGCAGAAAACAATATAGTTGGTTTTTACAGTAATGTTTCTTTTGTTAGGCAAAGTTCTCTAAAATCACCCCACACATGTATGATATGGCTGACAAATATGGCCCAGAGAATAAGGTATCCTAATTAGGGCATCACAACAAGCAGCATGGGAGAGTGCTTTTTAACATAAAGCTTCACCTCCCAAAAAACAGTGACCCTATGGTTTTGTGCTATGATTAACAATATGCTGTGGTTGCACTGCGATGCAACCAGAAAACCACAAAGGCACAATAACAAACACTTTAAATGTGCAAAAAATAGAATACTGGGGGCAGCGCCAGACAAGTTAGCTAATACAACAGCACCACCCAAACACCATCTGAATCACAGCACACAAACCAGCTACCCCACCAGCCTTAGTTGTTGCCTACTTAGGCATACATCTCAGTTGTGCATAAACAGGTAATTGGTGTACTGGTGTAGCAAACACATAAGTGCAATATGCATATCTGTTTTTTTGGGGGAGAGGGGTGTTGTGGACATAGTCATCCACAAAATGGGTTTTGCCAAAATCACTGGCCCAGCACAAGCTGTTTGAATACAATAAGCACATATGTGGTGTTGTTTTTTGGTGAGTTTGAAATTTAAACCAAAATAGCATGTAGGGTTGTCATGGTGATGTCCAAGTTAAAAAAAAATAATTAATTCATTTTGTTCATGTTTTGTTTTCAAATACCAAAATCCTAACCCAACATCAAAACAATCAAGAATCCACTAATGAAGTTGTTCAAATTAATAAATCACTCAATAAGTGAAGACAAAAACAAAAGGAGAAAAAAATAATAATCACAATATGAGCCATGCATCATCCCATCTGCCAAAAATAAAACAAAAAAAGTAAAATAAAAATTGAAGCCAAGCATCCACAGGTCTGCTAACAAAATGGCAGCAAGCATACACCCATCTAATAACAAAAGGGATCCATGCATCCACACAACTGCAAACAAAATGAAAGGGATGCATCCACCATCTGCAAATCAAAATGGAGGATATCAAATACAAATCTGCAAACAAATGGATGCATGCATCCACCCCTCCTCAAATCAAAATGGAGGCAATCATACACAAATATGCAAACATAATGAAGGGATGCATACATCCATCTACAAATAAAATGGAGAGATGCATCCACCCATCTGCAAGTGAAATGGAGGCACACATCCAGCCATCTGCAAACAAAATGGAGACACACATCTTACCATCTGCCAACCACAAATTGAGGCACACTACAAAACACACCACAGGGGATCAATCAGAAACTGCCACAAGACCTGATACACACAGACCAAACAGTGCACCAACCACTCCTCTAAAAATAAAATAATCAGTGACCACAAGGTTTGGTACCCAGATTAACAACAAATGCCGTGGGTGTCCTGCAATGCACCAAGACAAAACAGAAGAGGTGCACTCCACTAATAAAGAAGGCAGTAACAAATGCATTATGCAACATAATGGCCTATCACAACCAACATCAAGATCATGCCAAGCAAGCCTACCACCCCACCTAAATTTGTGGTTGTCTAATTTGGGCACACCAAACTAACATGCACATCTGATCATGCTATACCTCTCAACTTTATTGCATCATGAGGACCAGTTACTCATTTTATTTCACAAAAGCCCCTTGTTACACATTGAGAGGGTTTGTCCCACAATATATATTGTATAATGCATTCCTGCTTACTTGTACCCCTATTTGTTTGTGTATTGCTTGTATTCTGCTACCTGACTGTATTATGCCTATATGATGCTTTTTATTGAATCTTACATAACTTTTATCCTATGTCCCCATTCCCTTGGGTAACAGCTGGAAATTAGCCTCGTCTCAGTGTGCCTTTCCCAGTTGCCAAATGTTTAAATAAATAAAACATTCAACAACAACATTAGAAAGCAGAAATGCATAGCATTTCATATGAAAAATGTATTATTTATTTAATAGCAAACTTTGTGAACACAAAGGCACACATTTCAACAGTATTCTGAGCTTCTGAGTAGTAGATCTGATGAAGTGTTCCACATTCGGAGGGGCAGTGTTTCACATTTTGGGGGATGTACTGAGATTCAGTGCACATGCAATTCTTTGCCAGGGAGAAGCACACATTCAGGAGTATTGGTGGGTTGTACTGTCAGTGCCCAGGTAAATAGAGGAAATATGCTTTTTTTTTAATACCAAAATCCACAGTAAATATAAGATGCTCCACTCAATCTTTTTAACATGCCCCATGAAACACAATCAGTGCAACAGCAGCATGTAAAGTACCATCCCAACATATTTGGAAAAGCACATTTAAAAAAAACAAAATAAATATCACTATCCCAAAAATAAAGAGCCCGAGGAATAAATACAAGTACCAAACCCTCCCCAAAAACCAAATAATGTTGTGTGCTAATCCCAGACACTCAACTCAATCTTCACCCCCCCCCCCCATCAAAATGTACTACAACAGCAGCATGTAAAATATCATCCCAACATATTTGGAAAGCACAACTAAAAAAAAAACTCTGGCTCCAAAATAAACTCAAAAATTACTATTTTCAAAATGAAGTACCCGAGGACTAAATACAAGTATCTAATCCTCCCCAATAACCAAATAATGCTTTATGCTAATCCCAGACACTCCACTCAGTCTTCACCCCCCAAAAAATGTACTCTAACAGCAAGCATCTAAAATACAGTCCCAACATAAAAAGCAAATTTAAAATAAAGCATAGTAACCTGGAAAGCAAATCTGTTCTACCCCTTTCAGCAACTCCTTCAGGAAGATCTCATTGGTGAACAAGGACATAAAGAAGTTTAAGGTCCTAAATTCACATTTTAATTCAAATGGTGCCCCTTACACCAAACCCAGTAGGCAAAAAGGGAAATCCAGGGTGTGGGTCCATCTGCACTATTAATGAAACCCACAGTGTCTTGCTTACATTACCAAAACTAGTAAAAAAACAACAACAAAAAAAAACAAAACAGTATGTTTGGCTGCAGGCATAATTGATGCTTACCTGTTGCAGTGAGGATAGTGATATTACGAGGGCCACACAGGAGGAGAAGAGCTCTTAAGGACAAGATGGTTGATCACAGGAATGGGCTAGAAATGGCAGGGGATAATCTTTTAAATCTCCCCGCTGACCACCCCAATGTTGCACTGATGTAAGCTCCCGAATGGTTTCTCAAGCAGCTCCCCTGGATCCCTGCAAGCATAAATGAATATCTGGTTGCATGTGACCTGAAAAGATCAGGGGAGCAAATGGGACAGCTTGTGATCATGCTGTGTACTTAAATAAATAGGGCAATGCACTGTAGTTCCCTAAACAAATGCAGCAAGTAACCTGGTAGCAAAAACACAATACAAATACTGTAACACCAAAATGCAGATTATTACAAAAGATCAGAGGTAACACAAGGGGTACATAAATGGTTACATATGAGCCCACATCTTTAGAGCCCCCTGGGGAGGGAGGAGATCAAGGTAGCACAATAAGGAAGTGTAATAAATGAAAGCAGGACACAGAATTAGTTACAAAATTATTTTTATTGCCTGAAAAGTCTAGTTAAAGGACACTGAGAGACTATTTCACACACATGGGTAGCCATGTCACAAATTAGTATATACATTTTCATGCATTTTGAATGATGAAAGTGCATTTTTTTAATATGGAAACATCTAATTCCATTAATGTTATCTTATGTATCTCCCCATATTGTCTACTTAGAAAGTTCATATCGATGACTGCATTATACTCAAAATCCTGCATATGTACTGCATTATAAACATTTGGACCCATTGATAATCCCTTTTCACGCATGGAGCTTTTAATAGAATGTCTCTGTGATCCCCATTATGTTCTTTAAGGAAAGTGAGACTGAGTTGAAAGAGAGACCCTAGTATTCCTTAAAAGCACAATATACCTTTCTTGCTTTTTACTATCTTTTGGGGGATTATTGGTATGAATTTTTGAACTGTTTTGACCTCTCACATTATAATTTTCCCCAGTGGTCACTGAAATATAGGGTTGATGTGGAATTACAAATGTTTTGCAGCCAATCATTTTAATCAACTATTTAACTTTCATTTCCACAAAATGCTATCAGGAATGACTGTAGCCTTTGGCTTATTTTTAGCATATGATATAAAGTTAAAAGTTAAAGGCCTGGGTGGGTGCGGGGGTTTAGGCTTGGGTGAGGGAGGGGGACAGTTCCAGTGTATATAGGATTGTTCTTTCTGACTCAATGTTTTACACAGATTGTTTATACTGGATCTGTTCTCTCTGTTCTAAAAGCAGTAAACTTTGATTTAAAAAAAAAAAAAAAAAAAAGTTAAAGGCCTAGGAGACCGCAAAACTTAAAGCAGGATTGGTACAATGAACATTATTACTATAGGAAATCAACCTCTTTTCATTTGATTTTTTAACAAAAAACGTATACCCGGGGGTTAGTTAAAACTCCTACAAAACAGTTTATGTTCAGTCAGTTAAGCATTTGTAATATACAGTATGTTTGTCTTGCATATGTTCTAATTTTCTTTATTTCATTAGAAATGTCATGTAAGATAGTGTGAAGATATGGCTGATATGATTGATCCTCTGCTTAGCTGTGTTTTAACTTTTGTGCTATTTATATTGCATAGTGATCTGTCGTAGTTAAGGAGATGTTATTTTAACTGACCTGATTGCCCATTGTAAGGTTTTTAGCATACAGAAAAATTACCATAGCTACTATCTACTTGGCAGCAGCTAAATGTGTTAATGCAAGCTAAGAAGATTTTTATAAATTACTAACTAGTTATGATTTCTCATATTATCAGGGATCTTATGCCATTTCAGGTACTGTATTCTACAATTATAATTATAGTGAACAAGAATGTATGGTATCTATTAATGAAAGCCTTTTAGGTAAATGTTTCAATGTTTTCAGACTAAAATAATCAATGTGATTAAACCCAGGAAAAATTGATCGTGATGTAACCCTTTGGTAAGAGTCTATTTATTTACCTTATGGAAGGTGATTTTACTGGGAATAAATTGCATAGATTCGGGGACAGCTTAATGATCACAGTGCCAGAATTTAAACTAGATCAATAATGCAAAAGGGAAAATCAACCAGAGTCAAACTCATGTAATCTTGAATTGACTGTTGCTTGACATTAATTTATTAGACATGAATGGACCAATTAGGGACATATAATATTTAAGTGCTGTTTAATACTCACTGCTGCACTGTATATATTGCACTGTCTGTAATGTTATGTTATTTTTTATTGCCTGTTATAGTGTTTTTTTTTTTTATCTGTTGAATTGTAATGACCTAAACATCGAACAATGAACTAAACTAGAAATTGAACTAAATCTTTTGAATATTCCCTGAAGGATGCCAAACCAAGCTAGCTTTGTTACTGTTGGCTGCCCCAAGCTTGATGTTGTGTCCCAGAATCCTCTTGCAGAACACCAGGTAAAATATCTGTCAGAGAAGTATAGTAACATAGACAATGATGACAGAAAAAGTCCTGCGGTTCATCCAGTCTGCCCTGCAGCTGCTACCATTGAATCACTAACCTTGCCCCACGAGGTAAGCTACTGTGCACTGGTTCCTATTCTAACTGAACTACTATGGTTATAGAGTATTGTAAGGCCTTCTGGAAATCATGACTGGAGTTATTTATTTTTATGTCTATTGTCTACTCCATGCCCTATCCGTTGCTTCCTAATGATCAATGTTGATTACTATATGACTTTCCATTGTGATAAATTAATACTGTGATTATGCTGTTACTATGTATTAATCTCTGATGTGTTCATCTGTTCTTGATTGTGTAAGCTGTTGTACTATATATGTTGTATGTAACTAATTCCATGTCGTCCCTGAAAAAGGGACCTCTGGTCTCAATGGGTTTACCTGGTTACCAAAATGCTATAAATAAATACATAATAAATTCCCTGAAAGCCCTGTAGTCTAAAACTCTTCCAGGGTAGTAATCTCCCCTGTCCTTCCCCTAATTTTTTTTATCTGATACAATACTCTTCATTCTGTGCCTGTCCTGTCTGGTTAATCTTGTCAGTACCTTGAGTATGTGAAAGAATGCATATATGTCCTATCTTAGCCTTTTTTCTCCAAGGTAAATATATTATGAGCCACCAGCCACTCCTTGCAGCTTTTATCCCCCCAACCTCTCATTGACTATGAACTGCATAAATATTTTTAATGTTTTTATTACCATAGTCTTTTCTGCTTGTAGCTATTTAGTTTGTACATAATTTAACACACTCTTGCAACCGTGTGTTGCTTAAGTTTCAAAGATTTAGCCTGAAGATTCCCTTGTGAATCTCACCTTCTAGCAGCTTCACAAACAAACAGTCCAAAGAATCCTATAAAAAAATGTTTGCTCCTGGGACTGCAAGCCTTTCCCATTATAATAGAAATGCTGGGAATATCTGGGGGTCCAAGAATCTCCATACTATTAAAAATGTGAGCTTTTGTAACAGTTATACACCTGGAGTTATATGGCAAATCCTTGAGCTTCCTAATAAGTCTGTTTTATCAACAGCTGGGTGTGACCTTCTACTCTGGTGATGCAGTCACATTCTCTTAGTTTTCTTTCTTGGCTATTCTGCGGCAGGCTTTTCTTCTGCCTGTTGAGGAATGCTTGCCTACATAGTAGAGTGGAGCCTTTTCTGTGGTTATTATATATATATTTTGTTAAATGTAAGAAACAATAGAAATGTTATCACACTAATACAAAACAATACAAAAATTATGTATAGTAACATAATGTAGTAATTTTTATTTTGTAGAAATCATACTGCTACTTTTTTGCTTATGAAGTAAGAAAAAATTACTCACCTTAGTAATGTTGTTTCTTCTAATGGAGTCTTGCTATATTATGACATAAGCAGTATAACCCCAGGTTAGAACTGCTCCGGAGGTGAAAGAGTTAACTTTCCATGCAGGGCACGGAACCTTGAGCGCGATCTCGGTTGAACACTCTGTCTGTTGTAGCTCAAACTTAAACTGTCAGATCTTTACTGCACAAAACTCATTAAGGTTCTGTGTGGAAGCCGTAAACCTACACTAGCCCACTGGCTACTAACTACAAAAACACATTTTGTTCTTGATCCCAAAACAAAGACTCAAGTCAGGAGTTCAAGAAAGAAAAAATAAACATAACACCTAAGCACCCTAAGAAGGGTGAAAATAAAGTGGGCATCTATGAAGTGCCAACATTTGACTGCCCACACGTCCCAAAAATAGAGGTTCTGAGAGGGGCAGGCTGGTGGGAGGTCATAATATAGCAAGACTCCATTAGAAGAAACAACATTACTAAGTTGAGTAATTTTTTCTTCAAACAACATTAAGTCTTGCTATATTATGACATATGCAGATTACACAGCAGTACCTCCATGGAGGAGGAACAGAACCTACTTAGGAAATAGGTTCTGAAGCACAGCTGTGCCAAATCGAGCATCACTCCTAGCCTGGATCTCCAGGGAGTAATGCTTAGTAAAAGTGTGAACTGTTTTCCAGGTAGCTGCTTGACATATCTCTAGGGTAGGGATGTCCCTGGCAGCAGCCAGAGACGAAGCTGTACCTCTGGTAGAGTGAGCCCTCAGGCCTGAGGGAGGAACCTTACCCAGTTTTCATAGCAAATTGTACAAGAGACAATCCACCTGGCAATGGATCTTTTAGTGGCAGGTTTCCTTTACCAACCTCACCATAAGTGAGGAACAATTGGAGGATTCAAACCTGTGACCCTTGGTACATTCTATATAGTAACTAAGGGCTCTTTTGACATCTAAACCAGTGCAATCTCCTCTCACCAGAGGAGGAATAGTCAGTAAGTACACAGGAGAGACATGGATTGATTAAGGTGAAAGTCCAAAACCACCTTAGGCAAAAACTTCTGTTAGTCCTGAGGACCACCTTATCTCTATGAAAGGAGATAAAATCAGGCTCCACTGACAATGCTTGTAGCTCACTTATGCACCTGGCAGAGGTGATGGCTACCAAACACAGTTTTCAAGTCAAGTACTTAAGCTCTGCTGAAGACAATGGCTCAAAGGGGTTGCATAAGCTGAGCAATGCAAATATTAAGATCCCAAGCAGGGGCAGGGTCCCTGAATGGAGGGTTGGTGTTAAACAACCCTTTAAAAACTGAGAACAGGGTGAGCTGAAAAGAAGAAGGCTTACCTGCTGATAAGAAGACGAGACACGGCTGCCAAGTGCACTTTTAGGTAGCTAGTTTCAGCCCCAAAGAATTTAAATGCACCAAATAATCCAGGATCGTGGGCATGCCAGCAGATTCTGGGAAAATATCTTACCAGCATACCATATGGAAAATCTTTTTCCATTTTGAATTATAAGTAGCCCTGGTGGAAGGCTTCCTAGAAGCCTTCAAGATATCAATACACCTTGGGAAAGGTGTAGGTCAGCAAACTCTAACTCCTCAAGAGCCATGCCTTGAGATTGAGAGATTTGAGGTTCGGATACCAAACTCTCCCCTGGGCACAGGTTAACAAGTTGTGATTCCTGGGAAGACACAGGGGAAGATGGACTGCTAAGGACATGAGGAGTGGGTACCAGGGCTGTCTGGCCCAATCTGGAGCAATCAGGATCATCTTGCAGGGTTGAGATCTGATTTTGACTAGCACCTTGAAGAGAAGAGGGAAGGGGGAAAAGCATAAGAAACTTCCTTCCCAACTGAGTAGGAAGGCATCCAGAGGGACTGAGCCCAACACTGGGGGCCTGCAGCAAAAAAGGGGAAGTTGGTGATTGTCTGGGGCTGCAAAGAGATCTTTCTGCAGGGAGCCCCATCTGGCAAATACTACCTCCAGTACTAGGGGGTCCAGTGCCCATTCGTGATGGCCCTGGGAAATCCTGCTGATAGCATCCGCTAGGACATTGTCCTTGCCTGGGAGGTGAACTGCCGTAAGGGAGGTGTTCAGAGAATAAGCCAGAGACCACAACTTCATTGCTTCGGTGCACAAGGCCATAGACTGAGTGCCCCCTTGCTTGTTGATGTACCACATTGTAGTGGTATTGTCTGTTCTGATCTGAACAACCTTGTTCTGAACAGATGTGGAAAAAACCTGGAGTGCTAGAAAAACTGCTCTGAGTTCCAACAAATTGATGTGCAGCAGAGATTCCTGAGGGGACCACCTGAGCTCCCCACCCCAAGAGGGATGCATCTGTAGTAAGGGTCAAGGAGTGAGACTGGGGAGTGAAGGGAACCTCCTGTCTCAGATTGCTCTGGTCCTGCCACCACTGAAGGGCCTGGATCAGGGTTTGAGTCACTGGGATCAATTTGGTTAGAGGATCTGTCCTTTGAGACCAAAAGGCTCTCAAATGGAACTTGATGTCCCTCATCTGAAATCTTGCTCCCTGCACTACTGCTGTAGAAGCAGCCATGTGCCCCAGGAGCTGTAGAAAATGCCGTGCTGGTCAAGAGACCTGCAGGGTAAAAGAAGAGGCCAGAGAGACCAAGGTCCTTGCTCTTTCCAGAAGGAGGAAGGCTCTGGCTTCTTTTGTGTTCAGTTCTGTACCTATGAAGGTGAGAAGCTGGACAGGCTCCAAAACTGACTTTGGAAGATTGAGAAGGAAATCTAGAGATGTAAGCAGTTGCTGAGTTATTTGTAAGTGTAGTTTGACCTGTTCTGGAGACTGGCCTACAATGAGCCAGTCGTCCAGATAAGGAAAGATGGCAATCTTTTGCCTTCTTAAGTGAGCAACTGCTACTGCCAGGCATTTTGTGAACACCCTCGGGGCCAAGGTGATGCCGAAGGGCATTGCTCTGAACTGGTAATGGCCTGAGGGCAGTTCGAATCTGAGGTACTTTCGATGGGAGCTTCTGATGAAAACATGAAAGTAAGCATCCTTGAGGTCCAGGGAGGCTAGCCAGTCCCCTGGCCTTAGAGAGGGTAAAATAATTCCCAGAGTCATCATTTTGAACTTTGGTTTTAAAAGGTGCTTGTTTAGATACCTGAGATCCAGGATGGGCCTCCATTCTCCTGTCTTTTTTGGGGTAAGGAAGTACCTGGAGTACAACCCTTTGCCCTGGTGAATGGGTGGAACCCCTTCCACAGCTCTGAGAGCCAGGAGGGAAGAAACTTCTGTTTCCAGGGCAAGTGCATCTGATGGGTTTGCAGGTAGAAAGGACCTGGCTCTCATCTTCGGACATTTTTTGAAGCTGAGAACCAGTCTCTGGCTTACTACTTCCAGGACCCACTTGTCTGATGTTAAAGACTTCCAGTCTTGGACAAAGTAAGCCAGCCTGCCCCCTACCGGTAGTGGAGAATCGGCCCTGGCCACCCCATCAGGGAGCCTGTTTTGCAGGGGCTTTGGGTTGAGGGGTAGAGGCAGGCTTACTAGAACCCCTTCTGCCCCTTCCTCTAAAGAACCCCCTCTGGGCATGAGCAAAAGAGTAGGCCTGGGCTTGGTAAAAAGGCATATGAAAAGGCCTTCCCCTGCCCCTGACATGCTGCCTTTGAGGAGTGGCTTGCCTTTCTTTGGTCTGTGCACTCCTATAGGTGGTCCTATACTCATCCATTTTCTTCATATAATTCTCTGTCTGCTCCCCAAACAGAGAATTGCCCACAACAGGAAAATCCATAGCCTTAGACTGAGTATCCTGTGACAGGGCAGTACATCTGAGCCAGTCCATTCTGCGAAGAGACACAGATGTAGCCATGAGTCTTGATGAAACATCATTAGAGTCTACTGCAGCATGAAATTGCACCTTGGATACCTCAATACCATCTGCAGCCACCTGCTCCAGCTCCCTGGCAAGCTGGTCAGGGGCCTGTTTTGCTAGGGCCAGCACAGTATCCCATCTGGATTTCTGGTACCTAGCTGCATAAGCCATATAATTTGCCTGTCTGAGTCCCAAAGATGCTGCCATGTACTGTTTCTTTGCCATGGCATCCATCCTCCTGGAATCCTTTTCAGGAGGGTGAGAGGCTAGAGGAATATTAGCCTTGTCACAGACTGCAGCCTGCACTACCACCACATGGCTGCATTGCTGAGAGGGAACTCCATATCAGAGCCTGATAAAGCATACTTCTTGTCCATCCTTTTATCCACAGGGAGGATAGAATGAGGAGTTTTTAAAATTTTTACTGTCTGTCTGTTTCCTAAAGGATTTGTGCAAGGGAATAGACAGTCTCCTAGACTCTGGAATATCCATCATTTCCACATAATCAGGCTCTTCTTGATCATCAACAGCTTCCTCAACAGGGAGTTGGAGAGTTTAAGCAACCTTCTTATAGAACATAAAATGAGAAGGGGACTCAGATAGCCTGGGGGGACCCTGAAGGTCTGTCTGGAGAGATGTCCGGTTCAATGGGCACATCCAGACTTTCAAAATCACATTCACTCTCCTCATACCCCTCTTCCCCTTCCTCCGGTTCATAAAAATCCTCAAAATCATAATCTTGAACCGGTGGAACCATCCGAACCGAGCGCTTCCCTGATG
The DNA here is from genome assembly GCA_016271365.2 of Neoceratodus forsteri. Taxonomy (NCBI): domain Eukaryota; kingdom Metazoa; phylum Chordata; order Ceratodontiformes; family Ceratodontidae; genus Neoceratodus; species Neoceratodus forsteri. The sequence goes on along the minus strand of CM028135.1, from coordinate 661,902,084 downwards.
GTGTCGGTTCGGACGGAACCGGGGAAAGAGACTGGACAATTTGAATAGCTTTAGCTATTTCCTCAGCGGTTGGAGAAAGAACTTTGGCTCCACACAGCTGACTTTCTAACCCTTTAGTTGGAACCGGCTCCTCAGGCTGGTTCTTCGTTGCCGAGATATCGCCCTGGTCAGAGGCACTCCCTCAGGTTCGGTTGGAACCGAACCGGGCTAATCATCGGGTCAGTGGACTTTTTGGCCTCCTTTCCCTGATCCTACCAACTCTCTTTTCCGCGGTGGCAGCAGGAAAATTCTTACAATCTGGCAGTCTGCATTGAGGTGGTCAAACCCCAGACAATATACACAGGTGGTGTGTGGGTCAACCTTAGCAAAGGCTTCCCCACAGGGGCCACAGTGCTGAAAACCAGTGGGTCCGGTTTTTCTTTTGGGTTTCTCAGACATAGTGCCAGCCTAACCAAAACTTGCCCATTAATGGTAATCCGCCAAGCAAGACTCTCTTATCGGTTCCCAACCGTGTCACTGGTCGTGGAAAAAAACCGTAATAAAATCTGTGTTTTTTAGGACCGATAAGAACCGGGAACCGCACTCTAAAGGACTAGAAAGTTAATTTAAACCCAATCTGATCAGTTCAAACCGAACCGAAAAGACGTTTACAAGTTCCACAGAGAAGAAAATAAACATAAGCCTATCTATTGCTTACAATACCACAGACAGAGCTTGAACCGGCGATTGCGGTTTAATTTCAGTAAAATAAACCGAGAATTACACTTTTTAACCGACAAACGAACCGAGCAGCAGGAGAAATCTCCGGAGCGACTGTTCAGTGAGGCGGAGTAAAGAATCTGACAGTTTAAGTTTGAGCTACAACAGACAGAGTGTTCAACCAAGCTCGCTCTCAAGCTTCCATGCCCTGCATGGAAAGTTAACTCTTTCACCTCCGGAGCAGTTCTAACCTGGGGTTAAACTGCATGGCCCAGATATTCAAACTGCGCCAGTCTGAGGCGCAAGCCCCTGCGCTGCTCAAAATAGTTGTGCAGGGGTGTGGCCGGGGTGATATTCAAAGGAGTTGCGCTGTTGAGCAACTCCTTTGAATATCACCCCTGAGCCACAGCACTTGCGCATGGTGCAGTGGAACTTGCGCTACCGCAGTTGCCAGAGTTGAGCATTAAACTTGCGGTGGGCGCAAGTACCATTGCGCCATGCTCAAATTTCCGATATTCAAAGGTGACATGCAAATGGGGCCATAATTTATGCAAGGTGCAGGGGTCATTTGCATCTATTTATGGCCCCATTTGCATGCCATTTACATGTAGGTCGCCGATCCCGGGACTTGCTCCTGGCCACCCTGCCAGGCAGCAGCCGTCGAGGGGACCGACGCCTAATGCAACCGATCGCGGGCATCACAGTTATGACACCCCCCACATCTCCCACAGCCCGATCGCCGGGCAGAACACGTCATGTCCCCCACACATCTCCACAGCCTGATCGCGGGCAGAACAATACATGTCCCCCCACATCTCTGCCCGATCATGGGCAGAACCTGTATAGACCTAACTGTATCTTTCCTTTACTCTCAGGGCATCAAATGCAGTGGATGAGCTAAATAGATGCATTGCAGAGATCAATGATTGAATGGCCTCAGCTGGTTGTGACTGAACCCAGATAAGAAGGAGGTACTGGTGGTGGAGTTGAACAGATGGCGTGATAGGATGGTCTTTGACACAGCTACTGGGTTATTCCTGGGATCTGTGTCACCTCTAAGGTGCATGTTCTGGTTGTGACCTTTGACAGCATGCTGACATTTGAAGCTCAGGTGTCATCCGTTGTCCGGACCATCTTAGGAACATCGCCAGGATCAAGCCCCTAGTTCTGCCTCTGGACCTCCCCACCTTGGTACATGCCTTCATAACATCTAGGCTTGAATACTTGAATGTGTTCTACTTCAGGGTCACAGAAGGTATCCTCCACAGGCTGCAGCTAGTACAGAATGCAACTGTCAGGTTGTTGATGGGGCAACATAAATACTGCCACATCACCTCGGTGCTGTGTGAACAGCACTGGCTGCTGGTCAGGTGGAGGATCCTCTTCAACGTGGGCTTGCTCACCTTTAAGACCCTTCATGGCTGGGCCCTGGATACTTGTCTGCCCTTCTAACACCTGTTGCCTCTGTGCTCCCTCTGTTATTCCTCTAGGGGCCTCCTTGTGGTTCCTAGGGTGAGGCCAAGACCGCCGATGACAGAACGCTTTGTCTCACTGGTTCTGTTCTATGGAACTCACTCCATCCATCGGTAAGGAGGGCCTTCTGTGGAAGTATTTAAGGCCCACCTCAAGAGCCTCCTGTTTAGTCAAGGTTCCTAGACACTATATTTTAGCATGTATTTCTGGTAAAACCCTTTTAAGGACTATAAGCATTATTAACTGTTTTATTATCTGATAGGTTTTTGTTTCCCTGTGTTGTATTTATGAATAGTTATATAGTTATTTGTACTGCACCCAGTGCCTCCGGGATTGGGCACCTGAAAAATAAACTTTGCCTTGCCTAGATTCTGATGTTTGTTTTAAACGCTAAAGTCAACAGACTGCTTTTCTGGGTACCCAAAAAGATGCCCAGCTTAAACATAAGCATTTTTCAGCATAAAATGACTGATCAGCTCATACAGTCTGCCCTATTAGCATATATAACAATTTATCTCCTTTTTCATTTCATGGTCCTGCAGCCTGTGTCCAAGCCATCCACTCCACACCAACGCTGCCCATTTACTCCAAACCAAAGCTGCCAGCCTCCTCCAGCCCTATGTTCCATGGCCAAGCTGCCTACTCCAGCACCCTGTCTGCATCCCATCTCCACGCCAATGCCACCCGCACACTCCAACTACTTACTGAGCTGTGGGCATACCAAGTGGAAAATATTAAAATGTTGGCAGCTTTGTAAGAATATCAACAAAACAATTCCAGCAATCACAGAACTAGGCACTTGTGCCAACTGAACTCATTGCATCATATTACAACTCAACAAAACTGCGACTCATCTACAAGAAAAGACTGTGGACCTTGAAAGTTGCTGTTGCAGACAAAACCTCAAAATTCATGGGGAGCCTGAAGATACTGAAGGGACACTGATCATTGCCTTTATTGAAATCTACTGGAACTGTATTGAACCTTCCTGCTGGCTTTACTTTCAACATCAAGAGGGCCCACTAGCCTTGGGCTTAAAGCCCTGGGACCAAATGCTCAAGTCCTCTTGACTGTAGCATGCTTCCTTAGCTTCCAAATGTAAGAACACTTCCTTGCCTCTGCATGGAAAAAGGGGATCCTCGAATTTGAGGGACACAGAACCTTTATATATCATAATGATGTCCCCCAGTACTGGCATGCAGGAAAGAGTATCATAAATTCTTTAAACCTATAGGAGATCAGGGACTTAAATTTGACACTAGAGATGCAACAAAGTTATACTTCAAGGGCAAAATTCCCAAGAAGTCAGCAAATATTCCTTGCAGATCATTTCACAGAGTTTTCCTTTAGAAAATTCACCAATCAGGACTTCACCTTGTTTTGAGTTTTAAGTGCAAATTGCACTTAAAATAAAACCCAAAAGCAAGCAAAGGAAATGGCAAATTTGCTGTAAAAGAATATGCATTGGTGTCTAGTGGTCCCTCCCCTTCCCAAACCCATGTTTCTATTTTCTTTTAATGCCCTGGTGGCTAATAGAGCCTACTGAACCCCTGCCCCACATTTTTGTTTTAATTCCCTGTGTCTAGTGGACACTCCATCTTCCTGAACCCATATATTTTATTAATTCCATGATGTCTAGTGGACCCTCCTCCCAAACCCATACTCAGATTTTTTAATTTCCTGGTGTCTAGTGGACCCTCACTGCTCCCAAGCCCATGCCATTCTTTTTCCTTTAATGCCTTGGTGACTAGTGGACCCTCTTGAACTCATGTCCCTTATTTTTATTTTCAATTCTTAGTGTCAGGTGGACCCTCCCCCTTCCTGAACCCATGTCAGTATTTTTGTTTTAATTCCCTGGTGTCTAGTGGACCCCCTCCACCGAACGCATGCCAGTACTTGGTTCTTTTATTCCCTGGTGCCTAGTGGACCAGCTACCCTCCACTCTGCCTCTCACTAACTGCTATTCCATTTTGCTTCATTGCCACCCAATCAGCCACTAACTGCATTCCCTCCCATCACTCTTACATGACACCTTTCCATTTCACATTTACATTCTAATTTACACTAATGAAAACTAACTTGCTCCAGGAGACAAGTTAGCTAGCAAGCCTTAGTTATTTTATAGGCCAGCAGCATGCTTCATGATGCAGTCCTCACCTCCTGCTTCACTGGGCACATTCCTGCAGCAGCAACCCCACAATCGTGTTGGTCAGATCAGATCTGTGAGCAATATGCCTTCACCCACAATCTCACCAGCAACAGCATCATAATAAATATTATAAAATGGGTAAAACTTGTAAGCTTCTCTGATTGGCTAAGCATCACTTTTGCCTGTGTCTTTTTAGAGCCATATCGTGGCAACCTGCACTACATCTAAAGAAACCAATGCTGCACAGCTCTATATCATTCTTCCCACACTGACACAATTCAAAATACAATTCTTCTCAGCCCAGCCATCTCAAGCATTTGCACACCTGCAGAGCACCAAACGTGAGCCAGGGCTACAAAGTGAAACTCACCTCACCACACACGAACTCACTTAGGATCATGATAAAAACATAAAGAAATGAAACTCTTACCTGTACAGTGTAAACCAGATTAAATACACACAGAAAGCTATTCCATTCCGATGAATGAACCGTAGCAGGTGCTGCCACCAAAAGTGCTGAATCATAAAGGAGACCTGATTGCCCATTAGGTCCTATATCAGAATGTAAGCAAAAAAAAAAAGAAACCCACACATTCTTTTCCATTTCATAAGCGCGCTCACTTAGTGAGATAACGCTGCAAGGGAAACATACTTTTAAAAGACGCTCTACTTTATGGTGGCTGAAAAGGGGCACACTCGCTCCCCCTAACCACCACTATCAATTAAAGAAACACTGAATTTCAAAGTGTGCAGAAAAAAAAACTCAGTATGTTCCTGAGGGACTACAGACACATAACCTGAGCAGTAGCTGGGGACAACAGGGCAGTACATAGAGGGACTATTTTTTCTATGTTTTACAGTAGCAACTAAAAAAATTGTTTTTCCTATTTTTTTTCTATTTTAACAGCTTTGTTCACATTTCTACTTGGGGCCCATTTATAAGTGCAATAAGACACTCTGAGGTGTAGGTTATGGCCTGATAAGAGCACTTCCCAGGTGCCAAAGGCATGAGGCACAAGCACCTTATGCCTCATAATGCACCTGGGGCATGTTCTTATCAGGCCATAACCCACACCTCGTCATGTCTTAATTCTGGCATAACAACCCACCGCCTAGAAGTTGCTTTTCCATCTCTCCACTTGTGGTTAAAATGTCCTTTTTTTTCCACAGCAGTTCTGTCGCTTTGTGACTTTTTGATCTGTTCTGCAAACTCTCTTTTCCCCAGCTCTCTTGGTGGTTATAATAAATCTAATTAGCTCACTGTTTGTAAATTCCAGCTTCTCACTCACCCCAGTGTGGGCTGTATAGTGGGGGGTGAGCTGTTTTAGTTGGAGTAGGTGGGCAGCTTTGAAACAGAGACAGGGTACAGGCAGGGTATATCAGTGAGTGACTTGTGCACAGACCACAAAACTGGAGATAACTAGCAGCTTTAGTTGGAGCAGGTGGGTGGCATTGAAATGGAGTGAGTGGCTTGACACAGACTGCAGGCCTGGGATATGAAAAATGGAGAAAGCAACAGACTGCAGGACCTGGGCACAGAGACACTGAGACGACCACAGGTTTGAGGGTTATTTAGAGTGGAATAGAGTGGGCAAACAGAGAGTGGCACCTCCAACCTCTGATAGCCATCCAGTTTGTTCCCTGGTGACTAGTCGCATTCCCCACCTTTCCATTTCAGACATGACCCTGAAATGAAGGAAATGGTTCCTCAATGATTTTTCTTTAAACCTAAACCAAAACAAAAAAGGAAACGGTCCTCGCCAATCAGCCCCCACCCCCACCTGCCACTCAGTACTGACCACTCACACCCACACCCTCACTCACCTGAACAGGTCCCAGGTTTGAGATCCACTCTCCGATCGAAGACATGTCTTGCTGCTGGAACCGACAACTGCAATACAAGAAACTAATGAGAAAATGCGGTTCAATGTATTTCAATGGAGTTTTCAAACTTGGTGCACAACTTAGCCATTTTTTTACATTTTGACTTCAAATTTTCAACATTGCCTTTTGGGGACACCACCTCATGAACAATAGGACTGTCATTATGCAACTCCTGCCTGAAAGATGATTTTGTCATTGCTTGGTAAATTCACCTTTTAGGTGAGATTTGGGCATTTTTTTACCCTTACATGCATGAGGTGGGGTCATAAGAATGCTATGTTGAAAATTCAGGGTCAAAATATGTAAACATTGCAAAAGTCATAACCATTCATTGCAATTTCGCTATGCACACCTTACAACTTTGGAAATTTTAAATATTTTGACCCCAGATTTTCAACACAGCCTCTTATTACCCAACTTGACTACTGTAACTCCCTATATCTAGGGCTATCGAGGGTTGAACTTCACCGTCTGCAGCTATTGCAGAATGCGGCAGCCAGGCTGTTGACTGGATCTTTAGATCCAGCCATATAATGCCTGTGCTGCGGACTGCACTGGCTGCCAGTGGCTGGCGAATCACCTTCAAGGTCAGTTTGCTGACCTATAAAGCCCTACATGACCTGGGACCTACCTACCTGAAAGAACTCCTTTGCCCTACTGTCCCTCCCGCCTCCGATCCTCTGATGAGGGATTGCTGGAGATTCCTAGGGTCCATTTGAAAACATCAGGTGCTAGATCATTTAGTTTTATGGCACCGACCCTATGGAATTCTCTACCTCGCCAGGTGCTTAAATTGCCACCTGTCCTTAGTTTTAAAGGAGCTTTGAAGACCCACCTTTTAGCATAGCTTTTAATGATTTATTTAGTTTTAATTTTATTGTATTTATTGTTCAAAATGTACAGGCGCTTTGGTTTAAGAAAGCGCCTTTTAAAAATAAAGCTGAATTGAATTGAATTGAACATCATGTATGTCACAGCCTTCATTTTCAAATCCTGACCAAAATGTGTTTTCCACACCTGTGGCACAGAATGGCATTACAATTGCACAAAATTATGTTTTGGCAGGCATTCGAAAATTTTCTGTACCGGTACATGAGGTGGGTAATACAATAACTATGCGAAAAATTTGGCCACTGTTGTCCTATAAAGCAACAGCTGTACATATATATATATATATACATATACACATCTATGGAGGGATGGGTATGCAGGACCCAGAGGGCCATGCACTTCCACATGAAAGGGCCATGTGCTCCTCAAGAAAATAAGAATACGAGTATACTATTTCAAAAAGTAAGGAAATTGATTACAAAAACTCCATTAATGCATCAGTTAGGGTTAAAGCAACAAAAGTAGGGAAGCATGGAATTAGAGTTTCCAACCCTACACCCCACCCCCACCATGCAAATACCACAGATGTCAGAGGCTTGCCTTGGGGTTGTCAGCCCTTAATTCTCACCCATTTTCCTATACTGTGCCCATCTCAGCTTATTTACTTATGGAACGGATGAGTGTTAGGGCTGATGACCTCAAGGCACACCCCAAAGCCTGTTGGTGTGTATAGGTTGGGGGTGGGGTGTTAGATTTGGAACCCTAATGCCACATTTCCCTATATTTGGCAAATAAGGATACAATTATACTATCTTAAAGAGCAAGGAAGTAAATTGCAAAAAACTGCAATAATACTCTAGTTTGGGTTACAGGCATAAAAGTAGAAAAATGTGGTGTTAGGGTTTCTAAACCTAACACCCCAACCCCCATGCTAAACACACCAACAGTTGTCAGGGTGTGCCTTGGGGTCATCAGCCCAACACTCACCCCTGTTCTCCTAAACTGTACTCATCTCAGCTTATTTAATTATGTAATGGGTGAGCACCACATTTCTCTTTTCTGTGGCTGTAACCTAACTAGTGTATTAACTCAGTTTTGTAATTTAGAGTTAGATAATATAAATATCTATATATATATTCTTGGCAAAAAGCTTTGTTAATACATCAGTTAGGGTTCCAGCAACAAAAGTTTGGAAATGTACTGAAACATAAAAACATAGAATTTGACAGGAGATATGGACCGCTTGGCCCACCTAGTCTTCCCATTTCCCCTACCTACTGTATAAACTCCAGATCCTATTTGATCTGCTGACTACCTCCTTCTTCCTACCACTAGTGTTGCCTTCTGTCTGCCCCATGCATTCTTGAATCTGCCTACTGTTTTGTCACTACAACCTCTTCACTGAGGCTGTTCCATGCTTCCACCACCCTTTTGGTAAAAAAATGCTTTCCTTAGGTTGCTCCTGAAACTTCCTCCCTCTAGCCTCATATTCTGACCCCTTGTTCTTGCACATCTCCTTTTCTGCCCTCTTGAACTATGTTAAGCCCTGAGGCATCTGAATGTCTCTATCATATCCATCTTCTCCTCCATTCCTCCAGAGTATACATATTGAGTTCACTCAATCTTTCTTCGTACTATTTCTAGTGTAGATATTGCACTATTTTCATTGCCCTTTCTGGACTGCCTCCACCCTATGTCCTTTCGGGATGATGAAGTCTCCAGAACTGCATGCAGTGCTTTAAATGAGGTATCACCAACTTCCTATACAGCAGCATCACCACCTCCTGCTTTCTACCAGTGATACCTCTTCCTATACACCCCAGCTCCCACCAGCTTTCCTCACTGTCTTCTCACAATGTTTGGCTACTTTTAGATCATCTGTTATGACTACCCTAAGTTCCTTTCCAGTATGGTTGTTGTTAGTACTCCCCATCATGTATTCTTCCCCAGGGTTTTGCTCCCCAATGAATGATTTTGCATTGGCATTGGCATTGAATCTGAGCTGCCACGCTCATGACCACTCCTCCAACTTGCCTAAGTCTCTCCTCATTTTTTCCACACACACCCTGGATTGTTAACCCTATTGCAGATCTTGTTGTCATCTGCAAAGAGGCATACTTTTCCTTCAAGTCCCTCTTAAATGTTGTTTATAAAAACATTAAAGAGGACTAGCCCCAGCACTGAACCCTGCAGCAACCTGCTGGTTACCCCCCTTTCTTCAAATTGATCTCTGTTTACCTCCAGCCTTTGTGTCCTATTGCTGAGCCAATTTCTGACCCAGTTTGCCACCTTGGTACCCAATCCCAGATTGCCCAACTTGTTTACTAACCTCCTGTGTGGTACTGTGTCAAATGCCTAGCTGAAATCCAGGTAGGCCATGTCCACCGCCTCTTTCTGATCCACTACCCTTGTCACCCAGCCAACTAAATCTATCAGATTCATTTGACAGGACTTTCCTATTGTGAATCCATGTTGTCTTGGGTCTTGTGCCCTGCTGGCTTCTAAATATTCTGCAGTCCTTTCCTTTAACAGTGATTCCATCATCTTTCCTACCACTGAGGTCAAACTGACTGGTCTATAGTTTCTTGCTTCTACTTTGCTTCCACTTTTGTGAAAGGGTGTCACATACTCCCTCCTCCAGTCCTCTGATAGTACTCCCTCCTCCAATGATTTGTCAAATACAGCTGTCAGTGGTGTCAATAGCACCTCTTTGAGTTCTTTCAGTATTCTGGGGTGTATCCAACCATATCACCCCACCATGCAGTCAGCAACAGGCATGGGGGGTGTCTTAAGGTTGTCAGCCCAACTGATCACCCCATTCTATGTGTAAGTAAGCTGAGATGAGTACAGTATAGGAGAATGGGGTTAGTGTTATGGTTGAAACCTCAAGGCACCCCCCATACCTGCTGCTGTCTGCACGGTGGGACTGGGGTTTTAGGGATGGAAACCCTAACATCACATTTCCAAACTTTTGTTTCTGGAACCCTAACTGATGCATTAACAAATTTTTTTGCTAAGAATTTCCTTACTTTTTGAGAAAGTATAATTGTAGTCTTCTTGCTTGTATGTTGCCCTAGAAGCATTTGAGTCAAAACAGCAACCAACTTGTCAGCATAGCCTTGTTAATACCCCACCTCATGAGCTGGGATGAGAATTTACAAATGTTCACTGAAACATCATACTGCACCACTGCAACATCATTCCACATCACAGGTGACAAGACAAATTTTCAACAGAAATTTAAAACTGATAGATCTCACATTCATGAGGTGATATAAAGAAATGGCGAAATTGAAAATTTGTGGTGAAAATATTAAAAATTATGAAAGTTAGGAGGGAGTGTAGCAAAATGACAACAGATGCACAGAAAGTTGCCATTTTAACACATTTCCACCCTAAATTTTCAACATACCCTGCTTATGACCCCACCTCATGAACAAGTATGGTGCAAATTTTGAAATCTGGCCCAAAAGGTGGTTTCATTGACTGATGCCAAAAGCACCTTTTGGGCAGGATTTGGGAAATGACACCAACATTGTTCATGAGGAGGGGTCTGCGAAAGTGTATGTTGAAAATTTGGTGTCAAAATCTTTAAAAATGATAACGTTTTGCACCAAAGTTAAAAACCCCACTGAGATGCATTGAATAACATTTACCTTAGTTTCTAAATTCCATGGTGGTCTAGTGATCCCTCCCCTCTCTCTGTCTCCGTCCCCATATAAAAACATATATAGTTCCCCTGGTAGTGTAGTGGTCCATTCCTCCTCCCCTATTCACCGATCTCCATTGCCGTGTTAAAATACATAATATTTCCCTGGTAGTCTAGTGTCCTCCCCTCCCCCATTGTCCAATTGCCCTCCCATTACCTTACAAATAAAATTCCCTGGTTGGTACTGGCACTAAAATTTAATGTGAAGAAATGCAAATTCATGCACCTGGGAAGGTAAAACTCAAAATATGGATGCAATCTGGATGGAGAACAATTAACAGAGACAAAACAAGAAAGGATCACTGAGTAAACATATCACATGATTTAAAAGTTGGAAAGCAGTGTGAAAAGCAGCACTAAAGGCCAACAATATGCTGGGCTGCATTGGCAGAGGTATTACTAGCAGAAGGTGTGAAGTGTTAATGGCATTGTACAGATCCCTGGTCAGGCCTTATTTGAAGTACCTCATGCAGTTCTGGAGGCTGCACCTAAGAAAGAACATAGGTCATTTGGACTCTGTGGAGAGACAGCCTACTAAGATGGTACAGGGGTTCCACCATGAACCATACAGAGCAAGGCTCCAGAAGCTTAACTTGTACTTCCTAGAACAAAGGTGCAACAGAGGTGACATAAAAGAAAGTTTTAAATACCTCAAAGGAATAAACACAGTTCTGGCTCAGAGCTTCTTCCAGGAAAATACAGGTACATGTACAAAAGGTGACAGTATGCGCCTTAAGGGAGGTAGACTCAGAAGCAACCTCAGAAAGTTCTTCTTTATGAAGAGAGTGGTGGAACCCTGGAAAAGCCTGACTGATGAGGTTGTAGCAGCTAAAACAATATGGGAGTTCAAGAGAGCTTGGGACAGGCATATAGGAACCACAAAATGAAGTGGGATGGGGGTACGAAATCAAGCAGACTAGATGAATCACATGGTCCCCTTCTGCTGACACATTCTTATGTTCTTATGGTAGTTTAGGGTTCCTCCCTCCCCAATGTCTGATCGCTGTCCCTAATTTAAAAAAATTCCATGGTAGTCTAGGGTGTAGTTCACTGACTGAGCTGTGAATGAGTCCATACTATATACAGTACGCTGTCATTCACAGCTCAGTCAACAGCCAGCCACAGCGGTGAGAGGAGGGCTGTGCTTATCACTGGCTGGAGAGCAGGTTGGGAGGAGTGGGATGGTGGGTCAGTACCTGAGAGGATGGGGGGGTCCACTAGACCAACAGGGTTATGTTTTTACTATTTCACAGGACAGGGATCAGGTTCAAGGAGGGACCACTAGACTACCAGGAAGGAAGTTTGTAAAAAAAACAATACCAAAAGGGTGATTGGGAATCTGGGAGGGGGTGGGACCACTAGACTACCAGGAAATATTTTTTTCAATACTGGGAGGGTGATCAGAGATTGGGAGGGTGGGACTAGTAGACTAGCAGGGAATATTTATTTGAATACCTGGAGGGCAATTGGTGATTAGGGTGGGGAGGCCACTAGACTAACATGGAATATTTTTTTCAATTAGCAAACGGTGATCAGACATCGGGTGAGGGGTGGAACCACTAGAGTAGCTGGGAATATTTTATGGAATAACAGGAGGGTGATCAGACATCAGGGAGGGGAGGGGCCACTAGACTATGAGGGAAATATATTTTGGGGAGGGGCAGGAACTACTAGTCTACCAGGAATTATACATGTCTTTAGACATGAAAATGCAGTTTCTTGAGGTGCCAAAATCATTTTTCGCAAATTGCAAAAAATCATTTTCTGTAGTTCCTTTTTCACAATTTGTGAAAAAGTATCTTTGTTCACTAGTCAGACTCATTTCCCATGGTTGCTTTTTCACAGTTTGCAATGGAGGAACAAATCATTTTTGCAAATTGTGAAATAAGATCATGTTTTGTGATTCATTTTTCCCAATTTGCAAAACGATTTGGCATGCTAAGAAAATGCATTTCCAAGTCACTTACTGTATGAAAAACTAGATGCAGAACTGGATTCTACTGGCCTCAATTAGGTAATCTCAACTTTTGATGTTTACTAAAGGCCTCTTTTTTGTGTTATTTCATTTTGTTGCCACCATTAACTGAAAACAAGATGGCGGCAACATGAAAAATGATTTCCCATTTGCAACACAGGATTATCCATTTGTGAAACAGGATTACCTGTTTTCAAAACAGAATCCTGATTTGAGGCTCACATCTAACTTTTCCTTTTGAGAATACTGGGAAACTTTGAATTTTTTTTTATTTGCAAAATTACAATTCTGGTAGGCATTACTGCAGTAAAATAGACTTGATATTCATCAGTGTTCATTAAAATTCATATTTACTTTATATTTACATATATATATATATATATATATATATATATATATATATATATAGGTTGAGTAGCACTTTTTAAGATTAAAGGGCCAGCTTTGCACCTAATTACTTTGCCACCATTCAATGGATTTGCCTGAAATGTGGGACACACGATTGGGCATGGCAGATTTTGGGACCTGCCAAGTTTCATACTGGTCAGATATACGGCTGCGGAGTTATTAAGCAACAACCAATTGAGCAATAACTCTTTTTTGCGATTTCTTTGCTCTCGCCTACAGGTAGTACAGTTTGTGCGACCATTCCGAAAACTTCAGGGATCATGCAGCCTGGATCCCTGATGTGCCTTTTGAAGATTTTATGAAAAAATATTGAACAGTTCAAAAGTTATTCAAAAAACAAGTTCCCATTATAAGTCAAAGGGAAAAGTTAACAAAATATTCAACAGTTTTGCAAATGCACTTTTTAGTGTCGCAAATGGTCCTAGTAGTGTCACAAATCCACCATTTTTTTTTAAGTTGGTGATCAGAAAAATGCTTGGCATTTAAATTTGGGACCCTCTAGGGACACAATTATTTTTGTGTTCACCTAGTCGGACCCTGAGGATGCTAGCCATGTCTTTAGTTTGGGTAAAACACCCCAGAAATATGTTTTTAAAATTTCTGGAACCAGTAGTGTCACAAAGTAGTGTCGCAGCATGACACTTTCACAAAATTTTGTGAAAATTGCCACAAATTGCAACACTACTTTTTCAGACTTGCCCAAAATGACAGGCAGTCTTTGCCACCCTGCTGTGGAAGAACAGTTAGGTCTTTTGGAGGGAAGGCAACCAACATCTCACAGATGTGCCTTTTGGTGATTTGGTGAAAAAATATTGCACGACTGCCAAGTCACAGTACTCCAAATTTGATGTTTTTTCCCTTAGACTAACATGGTGGCATCCACCTCGCCTTTTGGGACTCGTATCTCAAAAACGGTGCAGGATACGGAATTTTTTGTTGTGAGTTGCATAGCCCTGTGGGCAATGTAACAGCAAAAACCTAGCCAGGAAAATCAAGATTTTTGAGAAATGTAAATTTTTTTTCTATGTTGTGCGGTTGCTGAGATATTAGCAATTAAGTCCTTCCAATGCTCGTTTTAAGATTCGATCTCCATTACAATGCAAACATTCTTTGTACACACTGTGTTTCTGTATGCACGTGTTTGGCACACACAGGTGATGCACTTCTGTTACTGTTACAGTTACTGTTTCCACTTGCATTTATGTCCCCGCTTATGCTATTATCTCTGCACGCCACTGTGTGCTATCTTTGTAATGTCATTCGCGCTGTGTATTTTTGTTACTGTTACCACTGGCATTTCCACTACTGTTTCTGTTTGTGTTTTTGTTTGCGTCACTGTGCGCATTGCCATTTGTGTTTAAGCAGCCCTTTCATTTGTGTTTCTCTTTGTTTTGCGCCTTCCTTGCTGTTACTGTTACCATTTGCATTTGCAATTGCGTTACTGTGCCCGTGTGCA